>OV121085.1:40529997-42929997 GCA_921293015.1 Phorcus lineatus
AATGAGACAAATGATTGGCTAATCTTAGTAAATCTCGGGCCTTACAACCGGGAATAGGACAGTCCCTTCGAGTACGAACCATAGCTATGAAATGACTGAAAGTTTTATGGGTAAACTATTTATGTCACTGTTCGTGGCCCGGGGCCTCTATCTTAAACGACGAAACGACCAGTCAAAGGCCCGGGGACAACTTTGTGAAAGGCCCGGGGCCACTGTCTGAAAGGCCCGGGGTCACTGTCTGAAGGGCCCGGGACCACTGTGTGAAAGGCCCGGGGCCACTGTCTGAAAAGGCCCGGGGCCACTGTGTGAAAGGCGAGGGGCCACTGTCTGAAAGGCCCGGGGCCACTGTGTGAAAGGCCCGGGGCCACTGTCTGAAAAGGCCCGGGGCCACTCTCTGAAAGGCCCGGGGCCACTGTGTGAAAGGCGAGGGGCCACTGTCTGAAGGGCCCGATATTTAAGAACATGTCCCCAGGGCCTTTTGACTGGCCGTTTAGGGCCTTTTGACTGGCCGTTTAGGGCCTTCAGAGAGTGGCCCCGGGCCTTTCAGAGAGAGGTCCAGGGCCTTTTCACACAGTGGCCCCGGGCCTTTCAGAGAGTGGTCCCGGGCCTTTCAGAGAGTGGCCCCGGGCCTTTTCAGACAGTGGCCCCGGGCCTTTCACACAGTGGCCCCGGGCCTTTCAGACAGTGGCCCTTCGCCTTTCACACAGTGGCCCCGGGCCTTTCAGAGAGTGGCCCCGGGCCTTTTCAGACAGTGGCCCCGGGCCTTTCACACAGTGGTCCCGGGCCCTTCAGACAGTGACCCCGGGCCTTTCAGACAGTGGCCCCGGGCCTTTCACAAAGTTGTCCCCGGGCCTTTGACTGGTCGTTTCGTCGTTTAAGATAGAGGCCCCGGGCCACGAACAGTGACATAAATAGTTTACCCATAAAACTTTCAGTCATTTCATAGCTATGGTTCGTACTCGAAGGGACTGTCCTATTCCCGGTTGTAAGGCCCGAGATTTACTAAGATTAGCCAATCATTTGTCTCATTGCCATCATATGACTTCCGAAACGAAAAAAGAGTGGTTGAAGAGGAATGATATCGTTGTTTATGCCTACACACACCCATCCTCAAATTAGATCTTTTTATAAAATATATGATCTATAGAAATAACAACCTTGGCCTATGCAGTATAAATATGAGTTCAATATTTATATTTTTTATCCTGATTGGAATTCACATCATGCTTACCGAATTAGTGAAAAGAAGTTCTGGAGGTTTTGCTATTATACAAGGATCTGATGCTTCTCATTTTTAAAAAAACTAACTTTTTAACTGTTTGATTGAGAAAATCACGAAATTCGAAGAAATCAACCCAAACAATGGTATGCCTTTCGAAATAACCTCAACAACGCTTATCATGTGTCGGCTTTTATCGTGTGAGTTGTCTTTTACGATAAATTTTACTAATTCGTCTGTTGAATTAACAGATTATACCTATACTATGAATTTTAGTAAGGATGATTTAAAAAGTTTTTTAACCGAGCTAGTATCTCATGAACACCGAGCATTGATAGATCGGACACTGTCTACGTGAAAGGTAAGTTTCTGTATATCAATTTATCATGAGCTTAACAATTTATCACCAAACTCGACGACGAGATGTCTGTTGATTATCTGTGTTTATTACAATATTAGAACAATAACATATTAATATCTCGTTGACTGATATAAGTTAATATCAGTTCAACAATTTCACATTGTCCTAGATTAAATTCATTTTAGAGGTTAAAGCTAAGTCTTTTCAACAAAACAAAATATGACAGAATAAATTTACACCATACTAACTAGAACATCTAATTGTAACGGCTACAATGTATTAATTTATACAAAGAGAGACAAGTTCTAATTCAATTAAGATCAACCAGGTTTCTGTTTGATCTGAGAAGACAGGGTCGGCAACCTTTGATCTTATACCAATGTATTACATGTTTCACGTGAATTTGCTGGTGTACGTGCGTTAATGCTCATTTTAGCTAAATCATAACCATATAAAACTATCCTCAAGTCAAGCAAACCATTATGACCAAGGATTTCACTATGTTGGTTTTTTTCCTGTTATCTCTACTGGTTAGTGGCATTTCCTCTAAGTCACTCTTTGCGACCAAATGTCGCCTGAAGTCTACAAATGCATTAACTTGCAATTATGCAAGTGGTCGCATACTAAAACACATTACCGGAAAGGTGTATACGGGCATAACCATTTTAAATCTAAAAGGAAAGACTGACAAAATATTCATAGATTTGTCCTACTTCCCAGACTTAGAAGTTTATTGATACAATGTATTGTTGTTTAAAATGTAGGATGTATTAAAGTACCAGTTCTGTCTGTAGAAACGAAATTTAAAGTCCTCATTCCAAATTATTTATTAATAACATATGCTTAAATTACAATACTGTTGAAACGTGTTTCTAACTAAACGAATTTATGTTTACCGAGTACACAATTCAGACAGAAATTTTAAAAATTTGATAAAAAAAGATATTCATTGGCACGACAAGCAGTTTTGTAGCGCGACAACAGTAATGTTTAAAGTCGCGATCATGATCGAAAACCGAACATGATTACTACTTTTCATAGGAAATGAGGCATATGATTTCAGCTTATTCTACATTTACGTTTATCATGTTTGTATCACGCATACACGAACAGTGTCAATGCAGAGATCTTATGAAGCTTCAATATAATCTTTCCCATGTCTTTTAAATGATCTCGAGAATTTGTATAGTTGTTGCATTTGTCATAAGGACAAACTTACATTATTATTTATATCTATATTTTATTTATTTATTTTAAAACTTTTTAAAATTTTATGATTTGTTAAAATAGATTTAAATTCTTCGCTGTTGTTTTGTATGTACAACAACAATGTGTTGAACAAAACAGTGATTTGATTTAAGCTTCATCTCGTCTATTGCAATTAATTTGTTATGTTGATACTAATTCATTTTATTTATTTCTTTTACAATGAAAGTTTTTTTCTTTCATTGATTGTTAAGTTACGTTCGATACTAATTCAGTTCAGTTTGTTTGATTCCTATTTAATTTCTTATTACAATTACAGTGTCACCTTCAACGTACCTCACGCCAACAACGGACGCTTTCCCCACTAAACAACCGTCTGTCTTCTCTACATTCACTCCTGTTCTTTCCACGTTCGATCTTGTCCTTTCCACAGACCTTTCTACATTGTCAAAAATTACACTCACACCACTCATAACAGCTGTTCTACCGACTTCCATGACAACACCCGTCCTTTCAATTACACCAACAGCTTCCCTCCTTATTCCTATACACCCTATTGTCACATCAACAATAATTCATACATCTACCATTACAACACCTTCCCTTCCTATATCACTTTATTCAACAAATACCATCAGCAATGTCACCAACAGTTCTGGTTCTACCCTCCTTATTCCCACAAACTCTGTTACAACATCAACAATAATTCCTATCACTTCATCAATCTTTCCAGCAACAACACTTATATCACCCTCCCTTGCTCATCCTACACCCACTATCATCAACGATGACATTGCCAACAGTTCTACTGGTATAATTTTAGGTACTATTTTTGGTAGTATTAGTTTAATAATCATCATTGCTGTTTGCATCTATAAGTGGTATAATAAATAATTATTACATCATTTTAAACTGGTTAAAAAAACTGAAAGTATTGAAATGATTAATAACTTCTATGATAGAAATGATACGGAAAATATAATTTTTACCAAAAGTCGTAAAAATATGAAGCAACAGAGTCTTTAATTTTCAATTGATATCGTCTTTTAATTTTCAATTGATATGGTCTTTAATTTTCATTTTAATGTTCGTCTGCACCTATTTTCAAATTCCTTTCCCTTTCTTCCCCTACCCTCCGCTTTCGTGCAGATTCTCATCACAGCAGACGCTACAATGACAAGCCCGACAGCGTTCGTACAACTCAAGACAAGCAGTATTCTCAAGACAAGCAGTATTCTCAAGAAGACGTGCAGTCCGACAACATGGTCGACGACGATGATGACGACGACGACAGTGTTCTTGTTAATAGTAAGTTTATATATATATATATATATGTATGTTGTGTTTATGAATAACATTTTATTGTATGTTTTTATTTTTATTTACAATACACATGATGTGGTAATCACTGTAAAAATCTATGTTTCAGCTGGACTGTTAGCTACACTGCTGTCGTTGCTGTTGATGACGTTGATGGCTGTTCGTCTCATGTACAAGCACAGAGGAGCCTGGTTCAGTCGCTGTTTCACAACCCATTGTCACCGTCGACGTCGCAACCGTCGCCGCCAGCGTGCTACTGTCGACGCAGTTACCACCTCCGATGATGACGTCGACGCTGACGGAGCTGTTGATGACGATCTTGAAGCTGTGGAGATGTGTGATATACTTGCTACGTCCACTTCACCTGCTGACCACCCTGCTGAACACTCTGTACCTGCTGACCATCATGCACCTACTCCTGCACCTGCTCTCCGTACACCTGCTGACCACTCTGCATCTGCTATGTCCACATCTGCTCTCCGCACTACCTCCAGCAATACCACCAACGCTGCGAACCTGAGTCCTCCCTCTGCTCATGCTATGACGCCTCATTGACAGAAGTTGAAGACTACCTAACTGCCAAAGCTGAAGAACTGAGCAAGTCTCTAGACAGGAAAAGACGGTTAACTAGAATAATGATGAAAAAGATGAGAACACCGCACTGTATGCAGAAATCATCATTCTTTTAAGTTTGTTCTCATTTTGAAATATGACTTTGACTTTATCATATTTTTTTTTATTACTGTTCTCATTTAATACAGATCATCTGTTCTCATTTTAAAATATGACTTTGTTTTATCATATTTTTGATTACTGTTCTCATTTAAATTTCTGTACTATAAAGATATATGAACCATACTTTGTTAACAATGTTTCTTATTTCCGATTATTCTGTAAAATATTCTGTTCTGATTCTGTTTTCATTTAAAATATTATCTCAATTACTTTTCATAGGAAATGAGGCATATGATTTCAGCTTACTTATTCTACATTTACGTTTATCATGTTTGTATCACGCATACACGAACAGTGTCAATGCAGAGATGACTATCCCTTAAAGCTAACATATTCTGATTTAAAACATGATTTCCATGTAAAATATTATGTTTCTCATATATAAAATATTCTGATGTCATGTTGTTGTCATGTCATTTTTTTTCTCTAGATGGTCATGTTATTTTATAAAAGATATATTCCTCTCTTAGCAGTCAGAACCTATTATGCATTTCATTCTTATATAAATTAAGACTTATAAAGTAAGAATGAAATCATATTTTGTATCTAGAAGAGGATAGTTTCATTAATATATAGTTATTTCCGATCCCTTCCACCTTAATATTGATGCTTAGATGCAGAAAAGGTGAGTTTGATATCACCGACACTAACTAAATAAACGTTACCGCTAGCTGCAAAAGGGATTAGTTTCATAAATATTCCCGACGTTAGCTAGGTAGCCCTTACTGTAGAAAGAAAGTTTCAAATGATAGATTATAAATTAAGACGAAATCCCAATATACGCTAGAACAACCACTGCAATAGCATTAAAGAGCAAATACCCGAGTTGTTGGAGTCACTTATATCAAACTTAATCAATGGTGTCATTTGATCGCTAAGTAACGCCTGTTACAAAAAAGACACATTCTAAAGCTTTTCTTTTTTTTTACAGTGACAAAATGAAGGTAGAACGTCGCAATTATGATCTAAAACCGGACAGTGGCGCGCGCCAATTAGTCAAACGTTATTTGGAGACTTAGCTTAAACAAACAGGAGGGCAATTAGGAGTTGATAGTGTTTGTTAGGTTATATAACTAGTATTCGTTTATATTGGACGTGATATCTACACCTCTGTGCATTTATAAGGCTGTTTTTAGATTTTCATGGAAAAACCATTATGTGTCCTATATACGTCTTTTGGACATGAAAAGTTAAGATGTTTTGATTTTATATCTCCACTTATGACATTTAGGTTAGTATCAAAGGTAAATAATATGTTATGAAAATCACGGAGTGACTCTTTAAAGTGTTCACGTTTCATAGTAGTTTCCGATTGAAGCTAGATAAACACTGACCCTTGCTTCAGAATCTTAGTTCCATTAATCTACGTATGTCCCCCAACATTAGCGAGAATCATCCGAGTACTAGCTATAGAAAGGTCATGTTTCATAAGTAGTATGAAACTATCTAGTTGAACACTAACACTCGCTCGCGGAAAGGCTAAGTGTATACTTTAACCATATTTACTTCATCGTTAAATGTTTTGAAAAACAAGTCAGTGGATTTTGATAATGCCTCCAAGTCACAGAATAAAAATTGTGCGACGTACTTTTCATCTTGTAATAACAAAACTATGATAAGTTTGTTTAAAATAATGTAAAGTAAAAACGTAAACTGATCATTTCTACTGTTTCCGAAAGCGTGATCCAAAACATTACATGTATATGTTTCTTTGATAATTTGATTCTATGCAGTGATTCCAGCGTAAGTGATTTGTTAAGCGTAGTTTAAAGTATGTTCTGATTGTGTAGTAAGAAAAATGTATTAGGAATTTATGATCTTGATTCTTTTCACCGAAAAGACAAACTGCGATTTTAACGGAGTAGTAACAATAATCGTGAAATTTAAGAAAAAGTTGTCTCCTGTAGTTCGTATATGCGCTGTGTAGCGGGATTCCAGTGTGTATTTGCCTTGTAGTGAGATTCAAGTGTGTATGTGGGTGTAGTGGAAAGGTAGTGTGTGTATGAAGGGTCACGTGACCCATGTAGTGGGAATCAGACCCTACGCTCACTATTTGATAATCAGTTTTACGATTTTTTAATTTGTTAGGCAATCTAATCCTCGTCATTGCTCTAGTTTTGCATTTTTAGTTTTCTCCTAGATCGCCGTTATCGCTGTGTAGTGGGTTTTAGGTGTAAAACCTTCTGCAGTGGGATTCATGTCAATACGAGTATGTGTGTGTGTGTGTGTGTGTGTGTGTGTGTGTGTGTGTGTGGAGGGTGTATGGGTGCGTGCATGCGTTTGCGTGTATACACATGCCCGTGGAATTCGAAAACTGACGGTAAGTGTCTTTGTGTCAATCAATCTCAAATATCTTTGCTTATGCAATGCTTTCATCTTAGCAAACTGTTTTGTTTTTCTCAAAATCACGGCAGCCCCCGTCGATCACAGGCCGCGTAACGATGTAAAATCTCATTCGGGGGTTCCGACGCGAAGCGACTTACTGTGTATTGTCTCGCGTACTCGCGTCGTATCTTTAGCCCAATTCATTTACAGCATTTCCAATGAGTAGCTAGCTAGGGGTTGTGGGACCCGTTGCGACTCTCGTCTCGGGTTTGTTCATTCATCGTACTCGTTGAGAATAAAACTCTTCATAAAGGAAATGAACTAACGCCTCTACGAGAAAACGGATCAACATTTTTATATCCATGATATACTAAACGAAATTAAAAACTATTACTAAATATGTTAAAACCACATTAAAATCGAATATACACAGTCATAACGGATATACAAATAATACCTTATACAAGAATTTTTTTGTGGATCTACAATAGTTAGATCTACAACGAAACGCGTACCTCGATACATTGTTATTATACGAGATTTAAAAAGTCTGTGGTACAGTCTAGGTTTATAACTATGCACGCTAATATTTCCGACATTTGCTAGATAGATTCGAATACTACCGACAGAGACGCAAAGTGTCGTTATTATTCCCGACATTAGCTAGATAAAAACTAAAGATACGGGCAGAAAGACCAAGTTATGTAATTAGTCTAATCAATAGGTAGATCAGTCTTAATCAAAGCTTTCGAAAGGCTAAAGTGTCTTTGTGTCAATCAATCTCAAATATCTATGCTTATGCAATGCTTTCATCTTAGCAAACTGTTTTGTTTTTCTCAAAATCACGGCAGCCCCCGTCGATCACAGACCGCGTAATGATGTAAAATCTCATTCGGGGTTCCGACGCAGAGCGACTTATCGATTTTTTTATTCACTACAGCGACGCTGAGACCGTCTTACGGGTATAGGGACCAGTCGCGACTGTGTATTGTCTCGCGTACTCGCGTCGTGTTTTTAGCCCCATTCATTGACAGCGTTTACGATGAGTGGCTAGCTAGGGGTGTGGGGACCCGTAGCGACTCTCGTATCGGGTTTGTTCATTCATCGTACTGGTTGAGAATAAAACTCTTCATAAAGGAAATGAACTACGAGAAAACGGATCAACCTTTTTATATTCATGATATACTAAACGAAATTAAAAACTATTACTACTGTCTTACTCCATTCACTAGTTACGAAATTGAATTTCACGCATTTGCTCGCTTGGAAATTCTGTCTGCATTAGATGCTCTACCCATGCTAACCGTATTTTATAGCCGACCCGACGTCAGACTCTATCGCAATCGTTCATCGATAACTATTGGTCACTACGCGATCGAATGATTTCTTCGTGTCTATTCCGGCCATAACTACTCCTTCAGCGATTGGATAGACTTCAATCCAAGGACTGCGATTGATCCTCGTTCAAAAATGTAGACCGCTCGGTACCGTTTAACGATATATTCTCACATCTATGGTATCATCACGTGGTGACGCGATATTATCGATACGTGACTCATTTCCCGCTATAAAATTTCTGTCTATAAATCCGCCGGTTTTTGATTGGCACAAATCGATCGAATATTCTCGATTATGTCACGTGGGGACGCTCAACGCGATGACGTCATTTCCCGCCATAAATTTTCTGTCTATACATCCACCGATTTTGATTGGCACAAATCGATCGAATGTTCTCGATTATGTCACGTGGTGACACGCTCAACCGATAGACCGCACCCCCGGCCGACTCGTCATTGGTTCACGCCTTTCCGCTATAAATTTAAGGATTCTGATTGAATCGTCTATCGACTCCTTACCCACGATGTCGTCGCGTGGTGACACGCTCAACCGATAGACCGCACCCACCGTTTCCCTACTGATGCTATTCGGTTATACAGAGGAGAGAAGAAGAAATATATTTTATTAACGTGTCGCATGCTGAATATTACATTAAAGTTCCAATGAAGGTATAAAATCAAACAATATCACAATGTTTTAAAACAGCATCCGGCCGTGTGGCCTACGAGACACGAAGTCACAATAAATCTATAAAAGAATACAAAAGGGCATACACACAAGTACACCATCACAGCCACACACACCCGCATACATTCGTCGATTATAACATTCGCCGACGCTCTCTTGGCCACGCCCACCGGAAACAATCGCTACCGGTGACGCTATCCCCCCAAAAGATGACTCATTCGGTTCCACTACTTACCGTCACGGGGAGGGGGGCGCTATATTACGCTATGAATTTTCTGTCTAGATACATCCGCCGATTTTGAATGGCACAAATCGATCGAATAATCTCGATTCTGTCACGTGGGGACGCTCAACGTGATGACGTCATTTCTGTACATAGACAGTCTCTATCATCAAATGATAAGGTTAACATATTAATCTCTCTTAGTTCTTTCATTTATCATGCATGCGTCATTCATATATGGACCCCTTAGATAAACAGACTATCGAAATATTGTCCAAATATCTTAGCTAACAAGTGCTATACTAAAGAGTCAATATTCTGAAATATTGAAGAACTATTTTTTTTGTGTTTGCAAAAAGTGAAATTTTCAGATGTTATTTTTTAACACTTCAAGATAAATTGGCTATGGTGTGCTTCGATGCTGTATACAGTGTACCTCCATTAATGATAACACCGACAACGACAACAGTGTTGACAACATCTACCTCTGCGCCATGGCCAATAAGTAAGCTCTCTTGAATCTTATACTTTCCCCCAAAACTAAACTATCTACTAAACCACTAAATATAATGGCAAAAGATTGAATTGAATGACTGAGTTAAAATGTTAATGTTTCCAGTAAAGCAGTCTTAAAACTTATTTGGAATTCTCTTGTTTATGATAATTATATAATTAAGGACTTCACATATCCACGACTACATCAGGACAACCATCGTTGTCAATTAGAAACTCAGAAGATATATCCAACACAATTTTAACAAGTAACCCATATTACTAATGAGTGAATTGAGCCACATTTTACAGAAATCTCATATGCTTGATTATGTTTATAACATAACATATAAGACAGTATTTGAAAGCGTATTCACCTAATAATTTATATATATATAGTGTTTATATATTGTGGCGAAGATTACATAGGACAAACGGGGGACACACTTAGATCAAGAGTGAGGGTCCATAAGCAACAAATTAGGGACCCGTCCTGCCGCTACATTCCACTGAGTGGACATATAGAAAGATGCGCCGGGAATGATTTTAAAATATTCCCCTTCTATAAAGTCATGTCAAACAGCGATGAAAAGAGAAAGATAAAAGAACATTATTTCATTAAACTTTTCAAGCCACAATTAAATGCAATTAATTTCACCTAACTATGTCCATATCTAACTGCTATTAGTATTATTATATGTGATTGATGTAAAGTAATGACGTCACCAATCTGTGGGTACGCATCGATTGTCATCAGTTATGCGCCCCTTGTTCTGTGACGTCATAGCATGACAACGTCATAAAGACCCCATGATGATCACTGAATAGTGTGAAACCGGTCGGGGATTGAAATCATTTCCAGACTTTTGTTTTTTATCAATATATATATATATATATATATATATATATATATATATATATATTGAAATCATTTCCAGACTTTTGTTCTTTTATATATATATATATATATATATATATATATATATATAACAAAAGTCTGGAAATGATTTTGTTTTTTTATCTATATATATAACAAAAGTCTGGAAATGATTTTGTTTTTTTATCTACACATATATATATATATATATATATATATATATATATATATATATATATAGATAAAAAACAAAAGTCTGGAAATGATTTCAATCCCCGGCATACACTTACATTCTCAATAACATTTGACATTCGGATGTAGACCTTTTTTGAAGCAACCTTTGTATAATAAAACCATTCGTATGATGTCAAATATTTAATCTAAAATCAAAGAAATGTTTTATTTTCAGTTGTAGGCGTTGTTGGGGGAAGTTTGTTAGGAATTATCATACTTCTTATGATAATCTGCCTCTTCATGCATCACTGGTAAGACCAATTATATAACATTGACATATGACAAAAATCAAGATGAAATCCCAGGTTAATCTTTGACCTTTAAAATGACCACGAAACTGTTTAGTCATTGACAATCTCATTTAAATCAGTAACAGTGGTAGGTCATATGATATGTTTTGGCATTATCAGAACTCAATATAACGAGTGCAAAGAAAATATCCATGTGTTAAGGCTGAGGTCATTAATGAACTTTTTAGTACTAAATCTTACAAATGTAGTGATTGAATTCCACATATTTATTTGAATATTACCATGTATCAATAACGAAAAAAAAAGTTAATCAATATTTACAAATGAAATATAAATACGAAAGCAAAAATAAGTCAGAAAACTTAGCGCCATTATCAATGTAGAGCCTATTGATATTATACAATATATCCTGTAGAGAAATATTACTTTTTAACATTTTTCAATCCACATTAGTAAACATTTCAAATTTCACATTTCACATTTCACATTTTATTTCTACAGGAAAAAGAAACATAAACCTAATGAGGATAACCAACAAGAAGGAATTTCTGCTCAAAATGGTTTGGCTAATGGACGAGGTGAAGGACATTACGAGGCTCTGGATCCCTGTGCATCAGTTAATCCTATTTATGATGTAATTTCTTCCATCAATAATGAGACACAATAACGAAAATGGCAATATTTTGCAACTTCAAATTTCAGATCATCTTCATATGAGTGCAGAATCCGTTGACAAAGAGAACATTTTATTGAATAACCAAACAGAAATTGATGTTCATTACGAAAACGTTTTCATGGCAAAGGATCAAACATCACATTATCTCAATTAAATGGTCATAAACGAGAAAAAATGTAATATATTAGCCATTTCAAATAAAGCAAGAAAAAACATAAAAAGAAATTATATAAATTGTTGTAAATTGTTCGAGATTCTTATGAATTGTATTTGTGATTTTGAAAAAGCTTCTCACTGTTGAAAAGAACTTTTTACAAGTGGAGTTTTGACTTAAGTCATCATTGAAACGATGGCTACAGCAAATGTTGTCTGAATCATTTACATTTTACAGAAATTTAAAGGCAAAATTTCAAAGTGGAAACAATGGGAAAAAATTCCACGAAAGCTGTGCAAAGTCAGTACATACCAATTGGTTTCACCATCAATCTAATCCTTTACATAAACATGTATATCATTAAGGTGTAAATTCTCGTACAAAATGATTTCATAAACCCATAAAAGCATTATATGAATGTCATGTTCTTGGCATAATGTTAATTTATAAACTTTCCAACAGCAAATTATTACGATCTCCCCCCCCCCCCCCTTTCCCCCAATCTGTCTAGACTATTTTTAATTGGAAATGCACTGGCATATTAAGAAACAATGTACATTTGATATTTATATCCATAGAGTGTTATTATTTAACAATAACCCCCACCCGGACAAAAGTTTGAGTTACGGCTTTATGTGTAATAAAGTTAAAACTCTAAAGATTTTGATAAATGTGCACTTGTTGGTGCAAAATTTACAATTTTAACGAAAGCATTTTTTACGAAACACAAATCGAAAATATAGTCGCAAGCGACGACAAAAGGATTCAGCGCATAGAAAGTACATTCAGTACAATTATAGTGATGTTAGCTACCTTCCCTGAAAGTTTCATGAAGATTGGTGCATGCATTAAGCTTCTGCAGCATGTTTTATCTGACCAAACTGCGATAATTGCAAAGAAGTTGATAATGTGCAAAAACGATGCTACTTAGGAATTCGTCATGTTGACTTTTTTGTTTGTACTGTTATTGCACATCCTTCAAAACTAGTTTGAATACTGTAAGTGCATTTTAAAAAATTATCCCATGTTAAGTTCGGTCAAAAGATTTTTGCTGTTTTTGATCCTTTATTGTGAACGAAAATAACTGTTTGCGACCAAAGTCTTAACAAATTCAACAAGTCCACATACTAGACTTACATTCCTAGAAAAATTGTGCAATTGCGAGTCTTACTTTTTGAGTTATCTCTCTTTGAACATGCTTACATGAGCTAAGTCGCCCGAATTTGAAGGCTTGCTGAGAAAAAAATATTTGACTTTCATCAAACTCAAGATCACCCTGAAATTCCCAATGCCTCAGCTGCCATATTGGAGAGTTTCAGCTCTTAGATGCAAGTATCTTCAGACAAAAAGATTCTCAAACGTGCATGAGGTCGAAAATTTCAAAAAGTCAAAAAAGCAATGTGGCGGCAAAACTATGAATGCTACAAATTGGCCATGATTTACTTTTTTGCTTGCATTGCTATTCCTCATCGTTTAAAAAAAGTTGCAAGTGTGTAAGTAAATTTTGAAAAAAATTCCCATGGTAATTTTTCGAACTTTCGATCGTACTGTGCCTTTAACGCTTTAGCCGATTAAGCCCAAAAGCTTTTTGTGGCTTTGTCTTATGAAGCTCTAGCAGGCTGCCAAGTTTGGCTGTAATAGCTTTAGCGGTTTGGGCTGAATCGTGTCCACAAGAATCGTCGAATCTTGAAAACCAATTTCTGGAAAAAATAATTTCATAATGCGAACAAACTATGATACTTATGAATTCGTCATGATTGACTTTTTTGTTTGTATTGTTCTTACGCTTCTTTCAAATTAAGTTTCAAGTCTCTAAGAGCAATTTGAAAAATTACCCCATGTTAATTTTTTGTCAAAATATTTTTGCTGTTTTTGATCGTTTATTGTGAACGAAAATAACTGTTCGCGATCGATGTTTTAACAGTTTTGTCAAGTCCACATACTGGTCTTATATTACTGAAAAAATGTTGCAATTGTGAGTCTAACTGTTAGAGTTATCTCCCTTTGAACATGCTTACATGAGCTAAATCGCCCAAATTTGAAGGGTTGCTGAGAAAAAAATATTTGACTTTCATCAAAATGTGAATCACCCTGAAATTCACAATGCCATAGCTACACAATTGGAGAGTTTTAGCTCTTTGATGCAAGTATCTTCAGAGAAGAAGATTCTCAAAGACGCATTGGGTCTTGCATTTTTACTTAAGTCAAAAAAAGCAATATGGCGGCCAAACAATGCATGCTACGAATTTGCAATGATTGACTTTTTTCCTCGCAATGCTATTGCGCATCGTTGAAAATAAATTGCAAGTCTCTAAGTGCATTTTGAAAAATTCCCATGTTCATTTTCGCACTTTGGATCGTACTGTGCCATTAACGCTTAAGCCGATTAAGCCCAAAGGCTTATTGCAGGGTCTCCTAATGAAGCTCTATCAGGCTGGTAAGTTTGACTGTAATAGCTTCAGCGGTTTGGACTGAATCGTGTCAACAAAAATCGTGGAATAATAATAATAATAATAATAATAATAATAATAATAATAATAATAATAATAATAATAATAATAACAATAATAATAATAATAATAATAATAATAATAATAATAATAATAATAATAATAAAACACGCCAATAACAATAAGGATTCAGCAAAATTGCTGAATCCTTAATAAAGAAATAATCAGTTTACTGCAATTTTATAATTTTATCACATCTTTACAAGATAGCTACAATTCTACAATTTCAGAATGTATTCAGAATTACTAACTCGTTGACCAGTTGACTACCTTAGTTGTTTTCTTCTTTTTTGTATCATAGGATTATTTTACATGGTAGTTAATACTGATCAGATTTAGACATAAGACAAATTTCACAAATTTGTTCATTTAATTTTTATTTAGAAGATTACTCCTACTCTAAATGTATCTTGTGACTTTTGGTATCAGAGGTTGTCATGGTTTCACTTGAAAGAATGAAATCACTTACATTACAAAATCCAATATGGTCTTCATATCCAGCGTTACTTCATTTCTTCGAAATAAAAAAATAATAATGCAAGAACTGAAATGCAAAGAGACAACGGTCATTTTTCTATGTAATACAATTATTATTTGTAAACATTTGTCTTTAGCATCACAAAGTATATTCTCTTTGATGTTTTAAGATTGAATCATAATTTTGCAAATAATACATAAAATAACTTCTGTCAACTAAATCTCTATGATAAAAAACTTAAAACACTTTAAGATTTTTATTCTTATTTCTCATTCGAAATTCTTGTTAGTTTCAAAAGAACATCAGCCGTTACTGGATAAATCTTGAAACACCATGCAAAGATATGTATCCCCTTTCAAGCTGAAACAATTCTGCTTATCGGTTCAATAATAGTTAACAGTCATATCAACGTTTTTACTCTTTGCGGATGTTACCTAAGCATAATAATACTCAAGTTCACTCCAACTGCTGTTTATTATATTCTTGTTTACAGTTTTATGCCTCTATTATATTTCCAATGGTGAAATATGCCATTTATCGGTGAAAATAAAATCCATATTTTCACTGAGTGAAAGAAAGTGGTATTCTACTCAGAGAAATAATGCAACAATGATATGACGTCGTCTTTGACGTCAAGGAACAATTGAATGACGTCATGCAACGGCCGCGCTAGCGAAGCGATTTAGCTGCTCCGTTCATATAGTTAAGGTTACGAGGTTTTGGGAAACATAATATAGAACATTTGACATTTCTAGTTGAGTACAACGTATATCTCACCTGGTGAAGTAGAAAATCATAATTTACACTGGTGGTGCTGCGCCCCTCGTGAAAATAAAATTTCTACTTCACTCGATGAAATATACATGGTATTCGACGAGAAATGTCAAATATCCTCTATTAATTGATGTTATTGCATTTGTCTGTTGTATCCCATCATGTCATTCATGGTAAAAACATCAGTTAATGTAAAAATAGCCTTGTTCAGATAAACATTAAAGACCATTTACAAGCATAATAGTGATCTCAAATGAAAATCCCTGTTACGTTTCTGATATAATATCAATGTTTTATTAACGATCCCTTTAATAAATCTAAGCACATCAAACAATGTATTTGTTTAGATTTATAAGACAATTTCAATCATATTAGTGATCCCATTATACAAATCAAATACAATACAAATATATAATGATAACACTTTAAAAGGGAAAACCTTTAAACACTCTCAAACACGATAGTTATCTCTAGTTTAGGTTCCTGTACAATACCAAGTATAATGGATCTAAACATCTAATGTAACATGCCACTAGCAAACATCAATGGGCTTTGTGGAAGTACAGAAGTATCAGAAAAGTTGACACTTTGGAAATATGTTTTTCAACCTCAAAGAGGAGGGTAAAAATAATGCTTAGTTAACTCCAATCCAATTTAACAATGATTGTAAATATTATTAACAAATACACAAATCATATTATGATAACTGATACGAGGCCGTTGAAAATAACAATCTGCACGAATGTGAAAATATACAATACATGAATAAGAGATTAATATGCAAATATATACCTTTTCATGTGGTTTTGGGCTGCTCAAACCAAAACAACGTTTTTACATACAGTCTTCATGATGTCCTTAACATAATATTATTATATTTATGTTATCACGTATCAAAGCGAGAAATTTGGCATATATTTACAATAGAAATGCTTCGATAATGACATTCTGATGAGGGTAAGCAATAAGTTATAAGGAAGTTATAATACATTAAAAACGACCAATTTCAATCTACAATTTAAATCGATTTCAATTCACATGTAGAAAAAAATATAAAATAAAGATTGACCTACACAATTGGTTTTGAATGTAATGGAATATTGATGCAAAACTTACGTCAAACATGAGTTTTTCTGGTGATTAGGATCAGTTTTATTTTGTTCAAGGAAAATATATTGGCAACAAAGGTAGCAACAACGCAAATGTTTCCATCAGAAGTAAATCTTTCTGATCAATGTTATCACCTTAACGTTTATCAAACTCTACCAGGAAATGAATTGGTACAAAAGATCGACCACATCGACAGCCATAATATTACTAATTATTTCGTCAATACATTCACGTTCCACCATATTTTCCTCTACATGTGATTTTATGGTCAAGTCATGGGAACAATCTCCACGCCTTTCACAGTAGCAATAAACGTCCTCTATTCAATCTTCTGAACAAACCCACACGGTGAAAAGACTCGACACAAAGCAGCACTGATACAATCAAACTTCAAATGACTACCTGAGGGCTTCAACTGGTTTTGGCTCGTTTGCTGACTCGATTACCGAATGCAATGAGAGCTTATTTTCATGGATGATACGTCCAAAAGGAATGACTTAATCGCTATGGAGATGAAATGTATACGGATTCCGTTTATGGAGTTGTTCTTTGTGTTTTTTGGTTCATTTCATTTCAGTTCAGGTAAGTGTTCTGTTAAAAAGATTTGTAAATCTGCTTGAATCTGACGAATACAAAAATCATGCAAGAATAACTGAATTAGCCAAAACATTTAGGACCTTCAATAGATTCTTAAACGGTATTAAGTTTGCTAGACCCTGAACCACAATAGTGACTTACAAATGCTTACACTTCTTCAGGAAAGGTCAACGTAGGACCTTTCCCTGTCCCACGATAACATGGACTGTGTTCAGTGACTGTAAACAAAATGTAATGTACTACTTCACGTTCTTAATCAACAGTTGATTGGTTGGGAACGTTTTAAAAGTGTTGCTTTTTCATTAGTCATTAATTGAAACATGATAAATTTGGCTTAATTATATAACCAGGCTTTCCATACATGCTCCAGGGGGCGAGGGCAGTGGTTAGCGCGTTCGGTTTCGGAACAGGGGGTCCGTGGTTCGAATCCCGCAAGGGGGCTTTAATAACTCTGCAGCAGAGAACTGATCCACACATAGTCAGGTTTGGGTGCAATGCTACACAGAATTTCAGAGCAAGGAAGGGAAATACTCTTGAAAGCGGCGTTAAACGGTATATCACCTCACCTTATTTTATACTTGCTCCAAAAGATGAAAGTATCAAAATTAAAACCTAACACTTTCAGCATGTGTGACGTAACGTTTCCATAAGTACATATTAATTAGAAATATGATTTCATTTACTCTAGCTATAGGCTGTTTTTACAATATCAATAACACAATTGATACATTACTTTAAATCTTTCTCAATTAAACTATTTATGATTTTTTTTTCAGCTGTCACAGTTGAGATTTGTAAATCCAACTCTAACCATGCAACGACTGTTACACTTGAGCTATCTCTGTCGGGACTAACTCAATATGAAGGAAATTGTACCTGTGAAGTATTTCGTACAAATAAGGCAGGTAATGTGACCATGGAAGCAACTGTAGAGATGAGCGGCTGTGACTCTCTATCCCTGCATGTGGAAGGTTGGGATTATCAAGCTTCATGTGATGAGGAACCTGCTTATGATCAGACACAGTTCCTTGATCTTAGCCAAATATTTAGTATTTTCATGAACAGACGCCTTGGTGATTCACCTCCTTCTATTGCTGGATCAATAACATTCAAATCGCTGAATCAAGGTAAAAGTATGACTCTTAACTTTATAAGGGACAATAAGACGCATTCAGTAAAGGTAGGTAAATTTAGCAGTTTTATATTTTCCCAATTATAAAGCATCATTTGTTGACATTCAGGGATTATATTGACGTCTATAATGTTTTAGATGTATGAAATTATATCTATCAACCCAACTTTAAGAGTGACACTTAACAAATATTCACTAAATTTGATCATATTTATGTATCATATTTACTAAAAGCCATATAGGACACAAATTTGCTGAGAACGTTTCAAGTTAACATGAAAGGTTTGAATAAAGTGCTCTAAGTTGTATTTGATGTTATTAGCATTTAATTTGATTAACATTCGTTTGACAGTTATAATGAGTTTTTTTGAAAGGATATCAAACTTCATGATTTCTTAATTCACTCATCTGGCATGTGTCATACAAATACGACCCTTACAGAATCGTTACAGTAATTTGTTAAGCACATAATTGAAGATAATTCAAACATATGAGCTTCTAATGCTCAATTAAGTGTTTGTGTATATACTCTTTCCAGAAATATTTCTTGACATATTCTCTATTTTGTTTTGCTATAAATGAAAATTACATAACAGTATTTTATCTAATGCAATTTTTTTTACATTTTTAGATAAAATGGCATTGGTCTGCTCCGACGCTATTTATGTAATACCCCCATCAACAACATCACGGACAAGGACAACATCATTGACAACAACTACCCTTGCTCCTTCATCATTGCCAACAAGTAACCTTCAATTAAAAAACATCATGATTTCTTAGTTCACTCATCTGGCATGTGTCATACAAATACCACCCTTACAGAATCGTTACTCTAAGTAATTTTTTAAGCACATTATTGAAGATAATTCAAACATATGAGCTTCTAATTGAAATTCTGTATGAAATTTTCAAATGTAATGTTTTACGCTTCAAGATAAATTGGTACTGCAGTGCTTCGATGCTGTATACAGTGTACCTCAATTAACGACAACACCGACAATGACAACATTGTTTAAAACATCTACCTCTGCACCATCGCCAATAAGTTGGCTTTCTTGAATCTTATACTTTCCCCCAAAACTTTATCTACTAAACCACTAGGTATAATGGCAAAAGATTGAATATTGAACATGAATGAAGGAGTTAAAATGTTAATATTTCCAGTATAGCAATCTATAAACTTATTTGGAATCATTTTGTTTATGATAATTATATAATTAAGGACTTCATATATCCACGACTACATCATGACAACCATCGTGAATGTCAATTAGAAACTCAGAAGATACATCCAACACAATCTTAACAAGTAACCCACATATACTAATGAGTGAATTGAGTCACATTTTACAGAAATCGCATATGTTTGTTTATGTTTATAATATAAGATACCCACGGCATTAAAACAATGGCGAACAATGGTACAGATGATGTGCTTTATTTGACGATACAACCATGCGCGGGGTTAATGACGTCATTTCAGTAATGTTACAAATGACGTCATATTGGCCAAGTTCATTGATCAAACTTGAGGGGGCTATTGTCCATCATGGCTGACTCGGCGTCAATCGATTCGAAACCAAAAAAAGGAGAGGTGTGGGTTTGCAGAGTGAGAAAAAGCACGGATTAGAGACGTAACGTATCCCCTGGGGACATTTTCAAATTCATATTGATTGTCAATAAATTTGATTCTATTTATATTGGAGCGCCCACCCCTATACATGATAATGTGCTCGTCCGAATATGTTCTACGGCGGGAGGCAACATTGTTTTTAAAATGTTTTTGTTAAAAATACCATAATTTTTCAACTGTTTATATATATAAAGCAAGTAATTGTTAAGGGTATCTGCGCCCTTCGTGTTTTATGCTCCCTGCAATGTTTCATTCAACGATAGATGCACACCAACTCGTCTTCTATTTCTTAAACATAACATATAATTCAGTATTTGAAAGTGTTTTCACCTAATAATTAATATATATATTACCGACATACTCTTAACTTGGGGATTTTTCTCAATAACATTTGTCATTCGGATGTAGACCTTTTTTAATGCAACCTTTGTATAATAAAACCATTCGTATGATGTCAAATATTTAATCTAAAATCAAATAAATGTTTTTATTTTTCAGTTGTAGGCGTTGTTGGAGGAAGTTTGTTAGGAATTATCATATTTCTTATGACAATCTGCCTCTTCATGCGTTACTGGTAAGACCAATCATATAACATTGACATATGACAAAAATCAAGATGAAATCCCAGGTTAATCTTTGACCTTTGAATTGACCACGAAACCGTTTAGTCTTTGACAATCTTGACAAATAAGTAACAGTAGTAGGTCATATGATATGTTTTGGCATAATCAGAACTCAATATAACGAGTGCAAAGTAAATATCCATGCATTAAGGTTGAGGTCATTAATGAACTTTTTAGTACTAAATCTTACAAATGTAGTGATTGAATACCAAATATTCATTTGAATATTACCATGTATCAATACCGAAAAAAATGTAAATCAATATTTACAAATGAAATATAAATACGGAAGCAAACAATGTCCGAAAACTTAATTAATGTAGAGCCTATTGATATGATACACTATATCCTGTAAAGAAATATTACTGTTTAACATTTTTCAATCCACATTAGTAAACATTTCAAATTTCACATTTCACATTTCACATTTTATTTCTACAGGAAAAAGAAACATAAACCTAATGAGGATAACCAACAAGAAGGAATTTCTGCTCAAAATGGTTTGGCTAATGGACGAGGTGAAGGACATTACGAGGCTCTGGATCCCTGTGCATCAGTTAATCCAATTTATGATGTAATTTCTTCCATTAATAATGAGACAAAATAACGAAAATGGCAATATTTTGCAAGTTCAAACTTCAGATCATCAAACTTCATATGAGTGCAGAAGCCGTTGACAATGAGAAAATTTTATGGAATAACCAAACAGAAATTGATGTTCATTACGAAAACTTTTTCACAGCAAAGGATCAAACGTCACATTATCTCAATTAAATGGTCATAAACGAGAAAAAATGTAATATATTAGCCATTTCAAATAAAGCAAGAAAAAACATTCAATATTAAATATCGAGACATATAAATATACTTATAAAAAAAACTCCCCCCACATAAATTTTTTTTATAAAAATTGTTGTACATTGTTCGATCGTCAGGCAAGATTCTTATGAATTGTATTTGTGATTTTGAAAAAGCTTCTCACTGTTGAAAAGAACTTTTTACAAGTGGAGTTTTGACTTAAGTCATCATTGAAACGATGGCTACAGCAAATGTTGTCTAAATATTTTTACATTTTACAGAAATTTAAAGGCAAAATGTCAAAGTGGAAACAATGGGAAAAAATTCAAAGAAAGCTGTGCAAAGTCAGTACATTCCAATTGGTTTCACCATCAATCTAATTTCCTTAAGGTGTAAATTCTTGTGCAAAATGATTTCATTATATGAATGTCATGTTCTTGGCAAAATAATAGTGCTTATTTCTAAAATTTCCAACAGCAAATTATTTCGATCTCTTGTGATATATCCCCGCCCCCAATCTGTCTACACTATTTGTAATTGACAATGCACTGGCATATTAAGAAACAATGTACATTTGATATTTATATCCATATAGTGTTATTGTTTAACAATAACCCCCACCCTGACAAAACTTTAAGTTACGGCTTTATGTGTAATAAAGTTAAAACTCTAAAGATTTTGATAAATGTGTAGTTGTTGGTGCAAAAATTACAATTTTAACGAAAGCATTTTTTACGAAACACAACTCGAAATAAAGAAATAAACAGTTTACTGCAATTTTATAATTTTATCACATCTTTACAAGATAGCTACAATTCTACAATTTCAGAATGTATTCAGAATTACTACCTCGTTGACCAGTTGACTACCTTAGTTTTTTCTTCTTTTTGTATCATAGGATTATTTTACATGGTACATGTAGTTCATACTGGACAGATTTTGACATAAGCCAAATTTCACAAATTTGTTCATTTAATTTTTAATTTAGAAGATTACTCCTACTCTAAATGTATCTTGTGACTTTTGGTATCAGACGGTGTCATGGTTTCACTTGAAAGAATGGCATCACTTACATTACAAAATCCAATATGGTCTTTATATCCAGCATTACTTCATTTCTTCGAGATAAAAAAATAATTGCAAGAACTGAAATGCAAACAGACAACGGTCATTCTATTATATCATACAATGATTATTTGTGGACATTTGTCTTTACCATCACAAAGTATATTCTCTTTGTTGTTTTCAGATTGAATCATAATTTTGCGAATACATAAAATAACTTCTGTCAACTAAATCTCTATTATAAAAACCTTAAAACACTTTAAGCATATTTCTTCTTATTTCTCATTCGAAATTCTTGTTAGTTTGCATGCATGCAATGTTAATGGTGAAATATGCCATTTATCGGTGAAAATAAATCCATATTTTCACTAAGTGAAAGAAAGTGGTATTCTACTCAGTGAAATAATGCAACAATGGTATGACGTCGTCTGTGACGTCAGGGAACAATTGAATGACGTCATGCAACGGCTGCGCTAGCGAAGCGATTTAGCTGCTCAGTTCATATAGTTAAGGTCATTTACGAGGTTGACATTTGACATTTCTAGTCGAATACCATGTATTTCTCACCTCGTGGAGTAGAAAATCATACATTTACACTGGTGGTGCTAATATAAATTTCTACTTCACTCGATGAGATATACATGGTATTTGACGAGAAATGTCAAATATCCTCTATTTATTGATGTTGTTAAATTTGTCTGATGTAATAGTGATCTCAAATGAAAATCCCCGTTACGTTTCTGGTATAATATCAATGTTTATTAACAATCTCTATAATAAATCTAAGCACATCAACAATGTATACGTATTTGTTTTGATTTCTAAGCCGATTTCAATCATATTAGTGATCCCAATATACAAATTCCAATACCGTTTGGAAGGATAACACTTTAATAAGGAAAACCTTTAAACACTTTCAAACACGATGGTGATCTCTAGTTTAGGTTTCCTGTGCAATACCAGGTATAATGGATCTAAATATCTAATGTAACATGCCACTAGCAAACTTTGTGGCAGTATAGAAGTATCAGAAAAGTTGACATTTGAAATTGTTATAGCTCTTAACAAGACCTCGCGACACGAAGCTTTTCAGCCAATTCAGGCATTGCATTAAAGGCTCAGTACCACCCAAACTTTTCAAAATTAACATTGGAAATTTTTTCAAAATGCACTTAGAGACTTGAAACTTGTTTTAAACGATGCGCAAAAACATTTCAAGCAAAAAAGTAAATCATGGCGAATTCGTAGCATGAATACTTTCGCCGCCATATTGCTTTTTTTGACTTTTTGAAATTTCCGGACCCCATGCATCTTTGAAATGTAACTCCTCTGAAGATACTTGCGTCTAAGAGCTGAAAATCTCCAAGAATGTAGCTGAGACATTGGGAATTTCAGGGTGATTCAGATTTTGATAAAAGTCAAATATTTATTCCTCAGCAAGCCTTCAAAGTCGGGCGACTTTGCTCGTTTTAGCATATTCAAGGGCAGATAACTCAAAAACCTACCCGTCGAATTTCATGAATTTTACATGAGAGTTAGACGTGAACAAGGTCTTTAAGAATCAAGCATAACATCGATCGCGAACAGTCATTTCAGTTCACAAGAGAGGGTCAAAGTTTGCATCATACTATATGTCAATTAAGTGCGTTAGCAAGGGTTAAATTGCAAACAATTGAAGGAAAACATCAATATTGAAGAACGGTCAAGACGTGTGACATGTCCAAATGCAGGTACATGCGCTCTTGCATGTGTGAAAGGGCAAAAGTTGACAGAAATACTCTACATTGCTCTTGTATCAAGATTCGTTACGTGCGTTAGCAAGGGTTAATTTAAAGTTGAAGGAAAACTGTCAAGATATGTGACATGGGGCAAAGTTTGAGAGAAATACTCTCCGATGTCTCATAAACAAGCACGTAATTGACAGTCTACAGAAGGACGAAATCGCTCTTTGTAGCAGAAGTCCGTACGACTGCACGTATGGTCAACGTGTGCGAGATGAGCAAATGCACACAAGTGCGTCAAGCACTGTCAAAATCTGATCAGACAGGCAGAGAAGCGAGCAAAAAAGCCTGCCTGACTGACCTGAGCCGACTGACTGACATAGTCTTGATTATTTATATATAATAAGACCTTCAACCTATGTACCAGCACTCGGAAACTGTATTCCAGTGTCGGCAAACCCCTTGATCTCGCCAAAGGAAAACACTGGCCCTTTTTCAACTTTCAAACCTCTACTGCCTCCCCTCCAGATACCCCTTACATTTTGATGCTGTTGCTCTCTTGCCTCAACTGGCAGCAGGCCGTGTACATCGAGTAAACCTCACTTCCGCTCCTATGTCTCGCTACGTACTGAAAACGTATACACAACGTCCTTTTGCTTCAGAATACGGCTAAATCAACTGCAGTGCACTAAAAATGTCTTCAAAATGCTATCTAAACTTGGAAAAGCACTTAGTTTGCCCCCAAGAGCCACGGGTGCTCATATTTTGCTGAATCCTGTCATTGTCGTCGCTTGCGACTATATTTATATTTACGTTATCACGTATCAAAGAGAGAAATTTGGCATTAATGTACAATAGAAATGCATCAATATGACCTTCTGATGAGGGTAAGCAATAAGTCATAAGGAAGTAAGTTCTAATACATATACATAATAATACATTCAAAACGACCAATTTCAGTCTACAATTCCAATCGATTTCAATTCACATGTAGAAACATATTATGATAAAGATTGACCTACACAATTGGTTTTGAATGTATTGGAATATTGATGCAATAGTTACGTCAAACCTCAGTTTTTCTGATGATTAGTATTAGTTTTATTTTGTTCAAGGAAAATATATTGGCAACAAAGGTAGCGCCAACGCAAATGTTTCCATCAGAGGTAAATCTTTCTGATCAATGTTATCACTATAACGTTTATCAAACTCTACCAGGAAATGAATTGGTACAATAGATCAACCACATCGATAGCCACACTATTACTAATGATTTCGTCAATACATTCACGTTCCACAATATTTTCCTGTACATGTGATTTTATGGTCAAGTCATGGGAACAATCTCCACACCTTTCACAGTAGCGATAGACGTCCTCTATTCAATCTTCTGAACAAACCCACACAGTAGAAAGACTCGACACAAAGCAGAGCAAGACAGCATTGATACAGACAAACCTTTCAATGACTACCAGTGAACTTCAGCTGGTTTGGTTTAGTTGTTGACTAGATTGCCTTACGCAAAGAGAGCTTATTTGGATAGACGATATGTTCAAAAGGAATGTCGATATGGAGATGAAATGGACACAGATTCTGTTTTTGGAGTTGTTCATTGTGTTTCTCGGTTCATTTTATTTAAGTTCAGGTAAGTTTTCCATGGCATGTACAACTCGATGTAAATAAGATTGTGTAAATCTGACCCTGAACGACTATAGTGAGTTATGAATGCTTACAACATTTAGGATGCCTCAATGTAGGACTTATTTTTCACTGTCTACACCCTGTCATGGATTTTGCTCAGTGACTGGAACAAGACGTGACGTACTATTATATGTTTTTAATCAACAGTCAATTGGGGGCGTTTAAAAGTGTCACTTTTTCATTAGTCATACATTGAAACATAATAAATTAATATGACCAGACTAAATATACTTGTTTCCAAAAGGTGGGGGGGAAATATATTCAGTACGTTTGACGTAACGTCGCCACAACTACATATTTTTCTAATTTAGATATGAAATCGTATACTTCGGTCTGTTTCTGCAATACCAATAATCAATACATGCAACAAAGTTTTTATTATTTAACTATTTATTTGGACTTTTCAGCTGGCACTGTTGAGATTTGTAAATCAAACTCTACCCAAGACTTTAACGTTATGCTGGAGCTATCTCTGTCAAACCTCACTCATTATGAAGGAAATTGTACCTGTGAAGTATATCGTTCAAATATGGCAGGTAATGTGACCATGGAAGCAACTGTAGAGATGAGCGGCTGTGACTCTCTATCCCTGTACGTGGAAGGTTGGGATTATCAAGCTTCATGTGACGAGGAACCTGCTTTTGATCAGACACTGTTCCTTGATCTTGGCCAAAGATTTAGTATTTTCATGAACAGACGCCTTGGTGATTCACCTCCTTCTATTGCTGGATCAATAACATTCAAATCGCTGAATCAAGGTAAAAATATAACTCTTTGCTTTATAAGGGACAATAAGAGGCATTCAGTGAAGGAAGGTAAATTTAGCAGTTTTATATTTTCCCAATTGTAAAGTATCATTTGTTGACATTCAGGGATTATATTGACGTCTATAATGTTTTAAATGTATGAAATTATATCTATCAACCCAACTTTAAGAGTGCCACTTAACAAATATTCGATTAATTTGATCATAGTAATGTATCATATTTACTAAAAGCCATAGAGGACACAAATTTGCTGAGAACGTTTCAAGTTAACATGAAAGGTTTGAATGAAGTGCTCTAAGTTGTATTTGATTGTATTAGCATTTAATTTGAGTAACATTCGTTTGACAGTTATATTGGGTTTTTTAAAGGATATCAAACTTCATGATTTCTTAATTCACTCATCTGGCATGTTGCATACAAATACGACCCTTACAGAATCGTTACTCTAAGTAAATGGTTAAGCACATTATTGAAGATAATTCAAACATATGAGCTTCTAATGCTCAAAATAAGTGTTTGTTTATATACTCTTTCCAGAAATATTTCTTGACATATTCTCTACTTTGTTTTGCTATAAATGAAAATTACATAACAGTATTTTATCAGATGCATTTGTTTTCATTTTTAGATAAAATGGCATTGGTCTGCTCCGACGCTGATTATGTAATACCCCCATCAACAACATCACGGACAACGACAACATCATTGACGACAACTACCCTTGCTCCTTCATCATTGCCAACAAGTAACCTTCAATTAAAAACCTTTTCCTTCGAGAATGTTTAGTACATATGAAAAGGACAAAACCTCTCTTGATCGATGAAAACTTCTTCACTGTAAGAATTTGACCTTTTGGAATGTATGTGTGGAATCATGAAGTCACCTTTCAGATGAAATAAAGTAAATTTCTCTTTACAATGAATATCTTGTTGAGCCATCACCAAAACCATGTTGAGCATTTACAATCAATGGCATTTGTGCCCGTACAACACTGTATTATTTCATTGTATAATATAATCAATTGAGTTAATCAATTCAAAAGATTTGAAGCTGTGGTTTCATTGCAGAATTTTTAAAAACTCCTGTGCAATTGTTCTCAATTTCATTTCTGCAAAATACTATGACTGTTTCGTTATCTTTTACTAAGCTACGCCATAGAATCTGTTAAAGTAAGAGAACATTTGCATTCAGCGAAATGATGTCAACAATTTTAATCAACATAATCAATATAATATTTCTATAACTCTCTTTATATTTAGTTATTGGCATTGCTGTGGGAGTTCTTATCGGATTCATCTTACTTTTGATAATCATCTGTCTTTGCATACGATACAGGTAAGAGAAGAAAATGAATCATTGTTCACTTTACTGTTTAAGTTTGCCAATTATCAGCTTTGTTATAAAGAATCAGATTTCCCCTGTATCTCGCT
Organism: Phorcus lineatus; assembly: GCA_921293015.1. NCBI lineage: Eukaryota > Metazoa > Mollusca > Gastropoda > Trochida > Trochidae > Phorcus > Phorcus lineatus. The sequence goes on from OV121085.1 coordinate 40,558,438, forward strand.
ATGTTTAAGGGTTGGTTCTTTTACTTATGCCTTGAGGAAGCAAACATTTAAGGGTCATTTCTATTTATAAAAACATTTGAATGCATTGTTATATTGCGTTTGCATTTTTTAAGATACATGTATTGGTTTTTATTTCATAAAGCTAATAGCGCACTTAAAATAAGAGACTATGATGAAACACGTTTTAACAAATAGATTTGATAGATTAGGGCTTGTGATTGTTTTGTTTATGAGATGAATTTGTCAGATCTGAATGTAGCGAGGGGATTAAATGATAATTAATAATTATATTTGATTTTAAATACTTAGGTCATTAAACATTTACATTATTAATATTCAAAACTACTAAAATTGGAAATATAATACTCGCAATCAGACACCAGTTGCATCAGTATGAACTTAACTTCAAACAGGGAAAAGAAAATTACATACTTATTTTGTCCATTGCTCACGATTTACAGTAATAATAATCGAAAGGAAACACTGAATTTATTCTCTGAAAAACAAAAGATTATCAAGTAGAACTATATATTTTTTTAAAGATTTAAGTAACAAAATGGTCAGCACTTTATGATAATAAGCAATTATCTCGACTAATTTTTTAATCATTATTAATCAATTATTAATAACATTAATAAGATAATTACTCTTCGAAATGCAAAACATGTCAATGTAACATTAAGCTCAACAAATTCTATTTAAACTAAAATGATCTTCAAATTGCAATCTTTAGAAAAAAGAAACAACGAGCACACAATGCAAAACTGGTCAACAAACAAGGAGTACTTCCAGATGAGGACCGTGAAAGAATTGATCCTGAAATGACTCGCTTATCTTGGCACAAGTCAATCCCTTTTCGTCTGAAACGTCTATATACCGGTGAAAGGAGGAAGAACAAGGAGAGCAGACAAAGCATCAAAGGTCTACCCCTAGACCGAAGTGCAAAGGGTCTCTCGCTAGTCCGAATGAGGAACAGTGACTCGACAACAGGAACCAAGGCCGGGAAAACCTTGCAAAGACTCTTCAGGACCAAAAGTTCCTCCTCGAGCTTCCGTATGCACAGCCGGCAGACTTCCGCCATCGAGGACGAATTTCGAAGTAGTGAGGTTAAGGATGACGAAGCTAATGACCAAGATGTATTCCCTGAGGTTGATGCTCAACAAGGGGGTGGTATATTCTTGGATGTAAGGAGAACAAGCTGTGAGACCTTAGATCAGGCAGGATATGACCGTGATAATGCAGGTGTTGATGACTGTCGACCAATTGATGGTGTTGATGCAGAGACTAATGACATAATAGGGGTGTCTGTACATCGGGAGGAGAATGAAGAGAAGGCAGCTATCGCCTCAGAAGAAGAACTCGTTAGCTCCTTGTTCGGAGATTATGATGATGTTCCTGATTCAGCAAGTCCTAAAGACTCTGAAGTTTGTTTTGATGACAACTATTCAAGTGTCGATAGAAAACAAACATCTGGGACCGCTGAAACCTCGAGTACCGAGTCCGCAAGTGCCACAAAAGATGGGGATAACAGAGCAAATACAAATCCTTCTACCAATGAGGACGGAGAGGAGGCTGACAGTTTACACTTTTCTGTCAACGGTGACGTGTACTCAACTGTGAATAAGCATAAATTGGACGTTTCTAAAATTGAGAAGGAAACTGGTTTCAATGAGATTGACAATGCCGAAGATCCCGAAACTAGAGACGACATGTATGCTGTGGTTGATAAATCTAGTATTTCGAAAAAGCAAGTTTCATTTTTCAGAACTTAAATATTGATGTTATGGTGACATGATAACACCTGATTTAAACCGATCCGCGAATTAGCTTGAATTATTGTTTTAGATATTTTACGGTTTTTAAGTAGTGGAACCTTGAAAGAAGCTGGAAATAATGTTGTCTTTAACTTATCTTAAATAGGAGAGAAACAAAATCTATACAAAATGATTCTTGAATTCAACCTACTGAGGAAAACATAAGAACTACTCAATGCTTGATATAAATGTCTGTGCAGACTTTTACTTTGGAATCCCTCGTAAGGCATGGTATTGAAACCCAAACCTTTGTTCATGTCTATTCAGAAAACGCACGAGGGGGAAGTAGACGTAACGCCTTTCAACCGACCAATGAGCTCTATTCATTGTAAATAGGAGAGCTGTATAAACATTCACATACAAATATATTCAATCCTTTAAAAGTAACGACTTCTGGCGATTGTTTGGTTCATAGCGACCTCTGCTCATAATAGTTCGAGGATAGCTTTTCGTCATAATGCTCATGAATGAGGATGACAAAAATCAATGCAACAAAACGTATTCTATGCAATACTTGTGATCTTTTTGTAGGTTTGTGAGGTATGTTGCAATGACATGTTCATGTGCACTGGTAACTTGTAATAATGTACCGTATTAGTTCTGTCAGCTGTACTACTTTGTGAAAATATTGTATGTATTTTTTTCAGAGAGTACGACTGTTTATATGTCACCTTGAATGTATTCCCTATTGTCTTTACATGTTAAGTTCATGTTTCTCTAAATTTATTTTTGTAGAATACTTTATTTGTAAGTAAGTATGTTGCACAACTGTTGCATTGCAGATATTGTGGCTACTTGAAATCTTTTTTTTTAATACACCTTTTTCTTATACAAGACTTAACGCCATGTTTCATCTTTTTAAATATGCATTTTGTCGGTGCAGTTTTTCATGGGACTAAGGATAGTATATTTCTGATATAGTTGTTGTACATATTGATGAGATAACGAAGCCTACAAATACACTATATACATTCACTCATCACTCAATATACTTGGATGGAATCTAAAAAAATATTATCCTTATTCCATTTAAATTTTGGTTTCTCTTAACACAACATGATATGCTTATAAAATTGTACAATATAAATTACTTTATTGTTTTTGTGCTTGTTAAATAAAATATAAAATTTTATTTGTACATACGATTATTTAAAAAATGGGTCTTTCTTATTTGATCGGAAAAAATTATAATTATAGCATAACGTAAATGGTCTATGGAATAATTGATAACTGATCACCATTACCGGGCGAAATCGATCGTGATTAATGGCATTATCGATAAAGACGAATATTGGTCATCATGTCAAGGATCAAGTCATTTCGCGGACATTTTCCCAACATGGTAGGTCAACGACGCAGAAATAGAGAAATAGTATCCGCTGTCATAAGAACGGTTATTTGTCTAACCACATAAATCAAACTCTGTATAGGGACGTCGGCTTCAGCTTAGCGTAACTTCTTGATTGAGGATAAAAAAATTAGAAAATAAAAAGCGCCTTTAATTTAAAATTCGTCTGATTGAATTCACTTACTATACATATGGAAATAGATTACGCTAGACCTGATTTTAGGCTACCATATACAGAATTGTTATAAAGTGTAATCTACATGTTGCTTATGGTGTATGATTGGGAATAGTGACCGACGAACCAGACAGGAATTGGGAGGTTCCACGTTTACGTATAGAAACATTCACGCTTTTAAGTATCATTATGGGGAAGGGGGGCATTGATTTATGCCTTCGGGGCAGTGTTGGACACGGAATCCGAACACTTGATCTTCGTCCACAGAACGTACTGGTTAAAAACTGTATTACATCGTGAGTGACAGAAGCTGCTTTTGAATAAAGTCCGAGACTGATAGAAGGCATGAGGAAAAGAGTCGACACCGCAATCCGGTCACGTGACGTGTACATGTTGTTGACGATATGTTATCATGGGGCCTAAATGAAGGAAACTTATAGAAAATTAACAGGACCTCTGTCTATATCCAAAATATCCAGTTTTTATGATGGAACAATTTAAATGAAAAAGCTAATAATGTACCACTCGTCTCCCAGCAGGCACATAGACGTCTATTAGACGTCTAATAGACGTCTAGCCTAGACGTCTATTAGACGTCTAAATATAGTCTAATCTGTGGGACTAGAAAGACGTCTAAGCCTAGACGTCTATTAGACGTCTAAAGGTAGACGTCTATTAGACGTATATTAGACGTCTTTTAGACGTATATTAGACATCTTTTAGACATTTATTAGACGTCTTTTAGACGTTTATAAGACGTTTATTATACGTCTAGTAGACGTCTTTTAGACGTTTAATAGACGTCTTTTAGACGTTTGTTAGACCTACATTAAACCTCTATTAGAAGTGTAAATACCTCCCAAAATATTTAACAGAAGTCTGAAAAAAGTTTAACACATGTCCTTTAGTGGTTGTGTTATACCCCAGTATAATAATGTTAAGCAGTGGGAACTTCATCAGGTTTCAGAGCTTCAAACAAAAACCTGTATTTTGTAAGGCACAATTGCATATTTTAGATGAAAATGGATACAATTAAGCCCAATCATTTTTAAAACAATATAATTACTAATAATGAATACCATTTTAGAATTTGATATGGTAACTTAATTTCATGTTTAGTTTTACATTTTCTTATGAATAGATTCAAAATTTTCAAACTAAGTGATGAGCAATTGTGCCTTGAAAATAAGCAAGAAAAAAGCTCAAATAAGATGAAATATTTATTCAATATAAAAATCTATTTAATGCAATCAACGTATATATTGTAATAATACACAAATATTTGCTTTTATATGTTTTGAAAAATTAACTTTACTTAGAATCAGATTTGTCAAATCTTCATATCACTGTCCAAAGCTGAAGATTAATTCTTAAAGTATGAATGTCCTGATTCAAGGCCATTTTCTTCCTGCACCCTCGAAGAGCATCTTAAAAGAATTCCGCCGTTCTTGAGAATTGTATCCTTGACTGCGTCCTTGTAACAGATTTGTCAAAGTATCTGAAAATAAATCGAAACCTTAATTGTTATCTCAACTCATGATCATGGTCAACATTTGTACCTATATATTCAGATTCAAATAAAAATATATGTTAACACTGTTAAATATTTGGTAAGCTACGTGTCCTGAAAAATTCAACATAAATGTATACACAGACACCAAATGAAACCATATTACTAACAAGAAACTAATAATAGTTGAATCTACGTAATAAGTCAACTATTATAAAAAGGTTTCTATTGCAGTGAATTAAAATGACAGTTATCTGAAAATTAAAATGTTCCACACTGAATCAGGTTCTCTGCATTTAATAAGGGTGTCTTAATAATTAATATTCCACTATGAAAGTTCGGGTAACAGAAAACCTAGGGAAAGAATTTGGTCATGAATTATTTGGTTTCATTAAAAAAATAGAGAAAGCTATATTTCCCTTCAAATATGTATATATACTAACACACTACACACATATTTTGAAGTAGCATCACAAAATTACGAGCTGAAAGTTATTTATGGAAGAGGCTGTACATACCATCAGATGCACGACCATTGAAAACAAAGGAAAGATACCGACAAATGAGAATCTTGATTACTGACAAGGTAAAACTAATTAGCGTGTCCTATATACAGTAAACATAGTCTTACCTAAACTGTGGACGAAAAAATCCGTAAGGAACACCACTTCAGATGCGTTGATATCGAGAAATCCCATCTCTTTTGAGAACAAAGGATTGAAAATGGCGCCTAATTAAAGCTGATGTAAAGGTCGCAACTCTGCATGGCCCAGAGCACTGCATTGACTACAATTTCGATCTGGATTGAAGTTCGAATCTCTTCACCCAGAACATTTTATAATTTTTCTTCTTATAAATTTGTACTTTTGATAAATATTAATTACATTTGAGTGTTATATATTATTTGATGCAAATATTTTCTTTACCTACAAGATATATTGTAATATTCATGTAAAGTGACAGAAATCTTTCAATGTTTAATACCTAATTTTGGAAAGGTTTGTTTATATTCAATAAGCAAAGGAAACATCTTTCAAACTGAAATATCAAAGCATTATAATAAAATTGTATGAAAGTGCAAGTCTATCTTAAGACGTCTATTCAACGTCTAGGCTTAGACGTCTAAATGAAGACGTCGAATAGACGTCTAATAGACGTCTAAGCCAATTTAGACCTAATTTAGACGTCTAAAAGACGTCTTGTGCCTGCTGGGCTAAAAAGGAATAAGAATTTTTATTTCACATAGCTATTCTATCATTTTGTACTTTTTGATAGCAAGTTAATGAGAATCTAAGTTCCGCCAACAGGAAAATATTTGGTCATAAGGTGGTAGGAGGGAAGCATTAACAAATAGGCAAAGATACAAATTCGCCTATATTTTGTAATCTAATGCAACACATAGCCGGGAACTCCGTGAGGAAAATTCACAACAAATGCAATGCAATAAAAGCAACGTTTCAAAACTGATATATATGCGTTAAAGGATGGTAATTTTTATGCTAAATCACAATACATAAAAGAAAAGGGGAAAGTGTACTTAATGTGAAGACGGTTATGCTTTTTCATGTCCTTGTAGATCCGGGATACGCCATGGTCAGAATCTCCTGGATCTAGATATATCTTTAGATAACATTTATCAATGGAGATAACAAAATTGTTTGGTGTTCAAATACGATCTTAGGATCTTCAACAGATGCTTTTCCTTTCAAATCCTATCGTTTCATATTGTTTATCCAAGTATAAAGATTATAAAATCAAATTGATACCTTATAAGTTTTCTTCTAATGTTTAATTTACTAATAAGTTTTTAAGGTAAGACAAAACAATAGAAAAAACACAAAATTTATGCATTAATTCTCATCTTGGAATAGGCTCATAGCTGCATGAAATGAATAAAACTTCCTTTATTTGATTATGTGATGTTAAATATTTTTTTCCAGAGGACTCAGAAAGTAGTATGATAAAGTCCTTGTCGGCTTAATACATCTGAATAGCGGCAAAACCTTCATATTGCAAAGCCTTAGATGTCAGGGGCCAAAGTACACGTGAAATTGCTCAGAAATCTCAGAAGGGTTACTTCCCTCTGCCATCATACCTTATCTATTCAAATACGATCTAGTACAGCATTTCTTTCCTCCTGGAATCTATGAAAGTAAACGTCATTTACATGTTAATTACTACGTAACACCTCGCGAATTAATAACACATTTCTTTGGGGATTATAAGGATCACAATTCAAAAGCGGTTTTTTTTTGTTATTTAGTGAATATGTCCGAGGATATAAGGCAACATCATAGAACCATTTACTTAATATAAATGCCTGTATAAAGATGCCTGTGAAAGGTGTCGACATGCTCAGAATATCAATATACTATATTAAAGGCAAAACACATGGGGAAGCATAAAACGTGGTATAAAATCATTAATCGGTAACAAAATGGCATAAAATATTGAAACAAAATTGTAGAAAAGATTAACAGAAAAGGACAGACCATTACATTTTAACTCATAGAACAACCTGTCGAACAGTTTAGAAGTATAAACTGCAGTCATAACACCTACCAAGTCGACATTTGAATGGCGTCAATACCAAATCAACAAACTTGTACCAGAGATAATACTTTGAAAATATTAGGTTACCAACGATTTCATTGACTGAATTTTAAGCAGGGAATTGCTTATAGTGACTAAGCAGGACATCGTAAATACCAAATTCAATATAAGTTTTGAATGATTAGATTCACAACTTATGTCTGACAGCAAATGTAAAATAAGAAATGTGTTATAGAAAAACAACTTAAACAACAGAGGCTTTAGGGATACTTGAACTCGACCCTGCCATCATCATGTCTTCAGAGAGAGTTTATTCCTGTATTATATAATATGACACTTAATGGAACACAATGACCTCAAACCAAACCTCAGTTGATAATATACAACCCGGATCTAAAACCATTTACTTCGAACACTTGATGAATGTGCTATAGCATGCTTGAGAAAAGTACAATTGTAAGATTAGCTGCAATGTAGTGAATGCTTTATTGTACAGTGCATGTAGAGAGTGTGTGGGATTATACCAACTGTACATGCCTACCGAATATGAACTGAGATTTAAATAATTTATCGATCCGAGGCTATAACGATGTTCTGATCATTTAATAGAGGTAACAATGCCGCACATTATGAGTTAAGCTAAACCTACTAGTTCATTTTCCTTTGGCGGGGACTTTCTCATTCAAACGTATTCAACATTATTTAATCTCTCCTGTTCTGGAGGGTACAGAATAACATGTAATTTTAGGAATCGAGTTCCTAAAGTAACATAAAAACGCATGTGAGTTTCTATTGTTTAAATATCATTGCTTTAAAATAAACAAGGGCCCCCAGAGTGATTTTACAGTGGTGTGTCAACATACCAAGATTCCTATCACAGATATACAGATAATAACTCTAACTCCCATACTCAAACTCTTTATTTCTCTGGAAATCTCTAACGTTGGTAGATGAGATAAAAATAAATACGTTTTATACAATATACAGCTTATTGTCAAGATTGTTATTTTTTTATCAGCATTGAATACTGGAATGAGTTATTTGAATAGTTTAAAACAAAGTTTAACGTCGTTTAAAAATCACACTTTCAAAAATTCTTCAAAGGGTTTAACTCTATAATGACAGGGTAACCTGTCACAATTCGGGCAACCAAATGCAAAAACGCTGTTCCATATTCCCTCACTGTCCTAGCTATGTATTTAAATTTCCATTACCATTTACCATTGCAATCACCTGGTAAGAATTGAATTGCACTGCACGATCCAACTTTTATACGATGTAACTCAGCTCATTTTATGTAGCAAAAACTTGCACATGCAAGGTGGAAAGCAAAACACTGAATACCTTTTGGGATTGAGATTATAACGGGGTAGCTCCGTCCCTTTTCAAGGAGGCGTATACCCTGACCCTCTACCTGCAATCAGAACGCCGGCACAATACCCGTACACAAGTACGCATGAACAAGTGATCTGTACTACAAGTGGATTACCTGTTAGATATCAGGATTACCTTCGTGCATGCTTCATAGGCATACTCTTGTAAGTACTATAGTTCAATATGTACGTAAAGGTACAATCAGGAAATGTGTTTCAATATGTTCTTGATAATATGACCATAAGACATATCATTACATTTATTGCACGATGCACTTTAAATCACAGTATAAAGTATAAGGATATAGGAAGAAGGTAGGTGTCTATCTAACGTCTTATATCTGATTATATAGTGCTCACTCTTTTATAGAATATAAGGCATGATTTTTATATTATAATCTTACTAAAGACATTATAATCTACGTTTAGTTTTACTCACCAGTGTGGAATGAGAAAGGTGAGTTCATCTAACTGTGAGTTATTAAGGTAGTTATTAAACCAAATTAATTCTATAAATGATTGTAATGAAGAAGGTAAACATTGCAAAGGGATGATTAAACGTAAAGTAAATTTGGGAAATGCATCCATAATTTTTCGTCTTTTAAGAATGTTTATACTACATATTTGCCAAAATTATTGATACACGAACATTATTAAAAATGTTAGGAAAAGGGAGAACATTTTGCTTACTCATATTTAATAATTATTTCAATTATTTCTGTTTTCAATAAATTCTCTCTGCATTTTGCTTATATCATATGGATTTACTTTTTGAACTTGGTCGCATATCGTTGAGTCAATATTAGCTGGCTGTTCATTCCTCATACTCCAGATAAAGGAAGTTATATGTCATATTAGACGGATCACGTCTTATGTTATAGACAGCAGTCTTATGCAATTGCAATCACATACAAGTACTTGTGCATTTCAATGCAAATAGTATGTCATTTATATTTCGATTGGACTTTTGCTTAATGGCAATGACTAACTCTTTGTTTACAGTAATCTTTCTTTCACTTGTTAAAATCCGAACGTTTTACTGAAAAATGAATTACACATAATTTCTTCATCTCATTTTATACCATTATTATATATTTATTATTGTTTCGAACATTTATGAATTTAATATCAGAACACCAATCTTTCTCCAGGGCAGGTTGACCCAATGCGATGACACAGACATATCTGCAGTGGGGTGTACTCAAAACCTGTAGTTTCACCTGAGATAAAGGCTGAATACTTGAGACTTCAAATGTCGGGGACAACACACACAACGGGTAATTTTTTTGCTTTCGTCAACCTTATGATTTCTTACCCCTAAATAAACGCTTTCGCGAAACTTAAATTATGGGCTTGATGCCATACAACGACGTAGCCTTCTCTTAAAAAGAAATGTACATGACAAAAAAGCGTTCACTTTGGACATGCATTCATTATAATAGTATATTGTAAGCAGCTACTTTTTGTATAGAAATAGAAAAGCAGTACATGACGTTACTATGGAAAACCGACCAATAGCTGAGTCACTCAATGAAGTGGTTTACGCACATAAAGAGGATATGTAACTGCATTTAATAAGTAGCTTTCAATTTTATTGCTCTTTCACAAGACCAAGTCGATATTGGTCGACTCCTAGACCAATGACATTTGATCATGTGCAGACACAAAAATGTGTATGGCCAAAACAATCGCTTCCGACCTTTCAGCAATTATTTAAGGCCACCAGTTTTATATGCGCTTGTTGCCTCTGGATCAGTAAATTGTAAAGTCGATCGGATTTCTTTGAACAAGTCATATAGCATCTTAGCACATGTTATGCGAATATGCGTACGAGATACTTTGGCGCTAGAATTGGCCATACAGTAATCAGCTCGTCATGTATCTTTATTCTTCTGTATGCAAATGTTGCCATCATCTCTGAAAGTCAAGTTTGATCGTTGCAGCAGATGCACAGACAACGTCTGTGAGCACTACAGAGGCCACAAAGGAAGTTCCAGGTAACGAAAACATAAACATAATACAATATCATGAGTACGATTGCATGAAAACGACTTAAATGTTCTGATAAGCATGACATTTGCAACTTTTACTTACCTTTTCTTAAGATGATCAACGACGACTTTAGCAAATCATATCTAAGTTTAGATTTTCACCCAAAAAAATTCATCCGTCTACTAACTGCTAAGATTCTTTATTTTACACTATTGATTCCATCTTCCTCTGTGATTCCTATTTCAAAAACGGGATTTTAATGCGTGCACATCAAACGCGATAAACAGCCCCTTAATTGAATTAGATTACGATTGAATTTTCGTTTAATATCCAAGTAATAATATCAATATTTCTTAAAAGTTGACATCGACGATTCTCATTTACATTTATCGGGACCTAGAGCCCTAAAATGTTTGAAGACATGCATTTTTTAATGAAAATGATACTTTGTAAAATATTTGCTGACCAAGACAGCTTTTACTTTTACAACTTTCCTTCTCCATGTATGGTAATGATAATGAACATTACTTATTTCAGTGGCGGCAATATCCGTAGCGGTAGTTGGCCTGGTCCTGATTATAGCAATCGCTCTTCTCCTCGTCATGTGAGTCTTCCTCGGAATATTTCTTGTGTAAAATGTATTGGAGGATGTTTCGTTTTTTGTTTCCTTTTCATTGTCTTCGTCGCAAGTTTGCCACACGTGAAAATGTTGGCCATGCTTCCTACCTATCGATGACTTATTATCCCCTTAGAAACCAAAGACCCACTAAGCTTCCATATCGTCGAATGTAATGAAGTCCCACTTAGAACGTTACGCGTTTTTGTGACAATTTACCATAAAAGTGGTCATTCATCTTTGTAAATATAACACTAATGTCATTTTTAAAATACTAAAACTCTCACCGCTTTGAAAAATACACATTGTTACAAATGTAAATGCTTTGTATGATACATCATTTTTGAATGACATCAAACCTGTAATCAGGTATATATAACCATATAGTGATGATGCAGTGTAATTTATATAACTCGTCCTAGATGGCACAAATTAACTTGTTTGAGTCAAATGTGTCAAATTTTATAAATTTTGGTATTTCGTCAATAAATAGTGGTTGTTTCTGCGCAGGAGCATCCTAATGCTATCAGTTCAGTGTAGTGACAATAAACAGGTTTTATTCGTGATTTGGGATCGGAATCAGGACAATGGCAAACATTTTTTTAGGTTATTTGAACCTTACTTAGGACATATGGTATTTTAGCCCTCATTCAAACAACATGAGAAATCATGAAACATACACTATGTTATTTTAACTAGGATGGTGTTTGCGAAACAATCTTTAGAAAAGTTCATCGAAATTATATTCTTACAATCACGATAAAACTATACCCTACAGTTCCAGCCATCGTAACGCCTTTAATGGCTGAAATATTGCCCAAGCGACGTTAAACAATAAGTTAGAGACTCACTCACTCCAGCCATCCTTTTATGATATAACTGTTATATTCGGAAAAGTGTTTGCGACTCGTTTTCTCCTATCTACATATGTGTTGCTCTCTTTCAGTCGACGCCGCAGAAAACACAGAGAAGCTGAAAAAGCTCTGAAAGATATCGTGCCTGAAAGGCGTGACAGTCTATTAGATATGGAGGACAACATTGGTTTAACAATACAGGAACGTGTTCAAAATATGGAAGCTGAAAATGCAGCTCAAGGATTAGATAACTCTGGATTTTACAAACTAAAAGGCGAAAACAACCCTGTGGTTCGGACCGCAAGTGAGGTTATTGTTCCAAAGAAGGCGATATTTAAAAGAAATGCCTACAGTACCGAAAACATAGCAGTTGAAAGTTCCAATTTTGGATCAAGAGCAGCAACGAAAGAAGATATTTCATTTGTGTATTGAAAATGGTCTCGCAACAATGGTGAAAATGGCTTAATTCATCCATCGTCGTGTAAGACAGTCTGCTTTAAAGGGTAGTACTACATCTTTTAAAATAAAATTTCCTTGAATTTTCCCATACTGATGCTTAAGCCAACTGCATTATCTTCAGAGGTTCAATCACCTCATGACGCAATCCGAAGTGGTAGAGAAAGTACCAAATATAATGCAAAAACTGCTGGCAGTCATTGTAGTGTGAACAGTTTTTTATCATATAAGGGAGGGAAATAGCTCCGTGTGGCTTAACATTTAGTACGTTTAAGAACTGCTTCTTTAACTAAAAAAAGATTGAATCGAAATTGGTAACATCGAATTTCCTTTTCAAGTGATGACTTTGTTAACTTCAGAAGTGCTACTGTACCTTTAAAAGCAAGGTTCCTATTCTTTCGATTTTGGTGAATATCGATTATTAATTTTGTGTACTTTCTCTCTCCATATAAAAGTTTCACACGATCCTGAAATTTAGTTCATTTAGTAATCCTCCCCGGTTTAATTTTATAACTACTCACGTCAAAAATATTTCACCCGTCTATAAACAACCATGCATTTCCATACATCATGTGACAATTGCTACATTCTGGAATCAGAAAAATAGTTATAAAGGACAAAGGTTTATAAAATCGACATTTATTTGTTGATTTCATATATGTTATGAGTCTCAAATGTCAGAAGCTGGCAAGGTGTCATCGGTTCCGATTGGATGAACAATATTCCTGGTAAATGACTGGTAGTTTGTTATTGGCCGATAGTTATAGCTCAAGGGCCAGTAAGACAAAATCACATCTCTGTTATTAAATTCAATCTGTTCCAAAACAAGCATGTTTTGCTTGATAAACCTTTCTTTAAGTTCAGCCTTGATGTGCTAATATTAAAGGAGGGAGATGGAAGAGTGATTTGTCACCGGGTATATTTCTGAATGCGAACAAAGGAGCTCTTTCTAACTGTTTACTTTGCGCATTATAATTGACAATTCAGCTTACATTTGAATTTGAACATGACTTTGAAATATTTCAGAAAAGACTTTTCATTATTTCATTGGTTTTTTTTATTCTCATGGAAAGCTAGAAATGCAATTTACATATACATGGACTATTGTCTATTTGAAATCTCAAAAATCATACAACTGAAATGCGAAAGATGTCTTGCATCGGCTTAAGACTTATTAGGTTTGAGGTGAGATCTGAGAGTCCTTTCTATAATTTGTTTCTCTGCTTTAAATTCTTTCTCTCCCCAGGGAGGCTTATTAAGTCATTTCTTTCCAAGCAGCCTATGATACAAGTACATATTTTAAGGTTCTTACAAAATCCAATAGTTATTCCTCATTCGAATATCATGTTACATTTACAACTGACTTATCATTTGTAAGGAATATGCTCGCATCGCACAGAAGTAAGGAATATGCTCGCATCGCACAGATGAAAAATCGTCTGTCTTCTGATTTTAAAGTGAACAGTTCAAAAGCTTAGTTTAAAACAGGATCGCTGATAACACGACTGACACTGATTGCAACCAATTAGAATATGTTATTTCTAGCCCAGAAAGTATTCTACTAACTGAGATAAGAAATGACTTAAATGTCCTATTTTGGGAGACTAGACTCTTATAACAACAATATGTTATGTTCGATAGGATGGGGTCCCATGCTTATGACTTTTCTTTTTCATTGACATTTAGATAGAGTTATGAAGACGGTAGAACAGGAGCCTAAGTGTCATTCGAATTCGAAATTACGAATGGTATAAATAACCCTCTTGCTTTGGCTCGTATATTCTTTTTAATTAGATACATAGTGACGAGTCTCGAACAAAGCAAACACTTGGGTCCAACGACATTGTAAAACATTTGTACATCTCGCTCTCGCTCATGCACTGTAAAGTGGAGACTCGTTTCGTAACGATTGTTAGACACACATGCTTGATTTGTTTGTAAAATTGTATTTATATATTGTCAGATATAAGGTTACTGTTTTTCCCGATGTTATTGTTTGTTTTTATGTAATTTCAAAGACTGAATAAAGTGCCATCGTTGTTTTGAATTCATACTAACGCTGCCCTTGTATACATAAAGATATGCGAAATAGATAAAACCTTATCATTATTTTAGATGATATACAGTACATTCGAAATTCGTAAGAAGTATAGAAGTGCTTAAAAAAGATCAAACCACACAAACAGTAAGTGTAATCTTTTTTATTTTCAAAAAATGACATCAGATATTGATTAAAAGGCATATGGACCACGTGTAATAATTATGATTAATAAGTTTATCATAAAAAATCACATAGACACGTTAGCATGATAACATTAATGACATTGAGCCATGATGACACAGTGAAAGTTGTTGAGGTCAAATATGTCAAACTTCATCAATGGTGTTATTTCATCGACAAATACCGGTTGTTCCTGAAAATTAAATCTCAATGCTTATTAGTTAGCAAAGTGACAACAAACTGTTTAAAGGTCCAGATTTTTTTTATCGAAAACCAGACAGGGGCGCGCGCCAATGACTCAAACGTTATTTTGGAGACTTATTTTTGGTAGGCACAACAAGAAATACAGGTTGGTGCTGCTTAGTAGAAGGTATAGGAAATTATTACGGAGTTACCTCTATTTGGAGAGAATGAACGGTCATATGAACGGTAAGAAGTCGAAATTCAGCGTCCTCAGCTACCTCACCTAACATGTATTGGCCAATCAGAAATCTCCTGAATATTGCTATTTATCGCCGGTGGGCGCTACACTCAAACTTCCTTTATGTACAACACAGGAAAGCTTATAGTAGGAAGGAATGGCGATTGGCACGACTAATGCCCTGCGAGGGTATCTGAACGGGGGTATCTCGTCAGATGTCGCCACAAGAGGTACCCGGGTCGAAATGTCCCTTTGTTTATGACAGCTGACACACGGAATGTCATTCTTTATTCGTCTCATGAAGTGGTTTCTTGTTGAGACTAACATCGGGAAACAATGGTATACTTGTTTGGACTATTGTTAATACTCAGCGACTAGAAAATAGATAGGGCTTTTATGTTCGCTTGTGTATGACCGGATCTTATGATGTTTGTCAGATTACACTATAGATGTTGGTAGGTTCAAGACATTGTAACTTGATAGGTACAAACATTCAAGCTAGATGTTCACGCTGTACTGTTCAAGCTCTCCAATGCACTACTGCAAAGTTATCGAAGTAATCGTAAATTCACTGCGGCAATTTACCATACTTAGATACCTAATCTTCCGTAATATATTTAGTATTCATGACGAATTTCATGTCGAAGTGTAGCAACCAAAATATCTAGGGGATATAACAAACCATGATCAGGTATACATAAAATGTTAATAACACGACCTCAAACGTCTTTTTAAGGCATATATGTTTCTGCATCGAAAGTTCTAATCACAAAAATCATTGATGTTGCATTAATTTCCCCGATATTGTATGAGTGTTTTAAAATATGTAAAGCAGTATTTAACTGTATTAATGTAATTCATCTGGGTTACTCAATGTGATCCTAGAATCAAAAGACATGTATTGTTTTAGAAAAAAAGCTATATAGGATATGGTCACCTCTCTACATGTTGATTATTGGCAAGATTTGCAAACAAGCAGATAATAAATTTAAAAGACAAGGTATATGAACTAGTGTCTTTAAAGCCGTATTGTTCTGTATGACAACTTGACACCCGTAAAGATTATAATACTTATTTCGGCTTCTCCACATTGGAACACATTTTATATTAAATGCAAATGAATGATTTGGTATGAATGAAGTCAACGTCGATAAATCCTCACGTTGAAGAATAGAAACACCCTGACGGCGCTGTAGGGGCTGAGGCACGTTTTCTTACTGAAATAAAGATGTCCCACATTACTGATTAGAGATTTTAAATATATTTACCACATTTTTATGTCAGTGTCTAATCGTAAGTAACTGAGTTAACGTAAATCCTATAAATAACTAGTACAATTATCCTTTGCAATTTCAGGACTGAAAACAAGTGTCAGACGAAATAAATTTAAAAATGAATTGCTCTTTTATAAATACAGCAAATTTTACAAAACAAATTTGACACGGAGGTCTCGTTATCATTAAGTGATCGTCAAATTAAACAAATACAAGATGAAATAGAAAATGTAAAGTCCATAGTTCTTGTGTAAAAGACGAAATACGAAATGCGTTTAATGTATCGACTCTCTGCATACGTGATCTCGTTAGACAAAACTTTGATGCTTTTTTTTCAGCAATATGATTATGAAAATGGTCAAATGCTATCTGAAGTCAAAATTCCACAACCAATCGATTGGTAAATAAGAACATTATCGTGTTGTATAAACGTGTATATTTACGCATAAAAAACTAAGTGAAAGCAAGCACGTGTGTGCCATATCATACCGTTTCTCCTTCTTGATAAGTGGCAGTAAGAGACGATATCTTTGTGAGCTTATGGCTATTTGCTCGGATTGACATGCATATAAAATAACCATACTTTACTACAGTTTAATTTCGGATTTTGAGGTCCGGGGTTCGAAATTCCCCATGGGCTTGGCAACTTTATCTCCAGTACTCCAGAGTACTGTTGTACACGCATTAAGATTTGGGTAAATTATGTGTGGTCCCAACCATGGTTATATATTCAGGTACTTCCAGTAGAACCTATCAGGTTACACCGCAATGCATAGCCACTTTAGTGTCGCGGGCTTTCTCCCTGCAATAAATAATCCTAGCAGCCGTGACATAAGTGAATTGCTCTTGAAAGTGGTAATACACCCCAACTCACATCACCCTTAACTTTACTGTACAGTAGTGTTCTTGACATAGTGAACGAAAAGCACGTGTTGCATGAATATTTGTGAAATTTACAAGGATCTTGCGCACGGCGGCCGTTCTCCGTGTCAAAATGTGTGACAAAGGTATGAATATAAACTGTCTTCATTGCAAGAGTTTGCCGATTACATTTAGACTCAAGATTAATTAAGACTGAGGCATCCTGCAACATCAACGTATTTCTCTCCGCCCAGCTCCAGCATATACCATGATATCTTTCGGCCCAAAACGCTCGTATCACTTACGGCTGGTTACTCATGGCTATTTAAAGCCTACATTGACATTTATTTGAATTCTCATCCGGGTTGTGCCGCTATTGCTGAATGCATTTCATTGCTTGCCATATTTAGCGATATGATCGTTTTAGGCCGAAGGATATCAGGATATATGATCGAGCTAGGCGGAGACAAATACGCTGATGTAGCAGGATTATTAAAAGGAAGATTGATAGTTTTATCTGTACAAGTTATAACTCTTCTAGTAAATACTACAAACTACAAATACTGATTCGTTTTAATTATTTAGGTTTTAAATCACGATTTGCAATCGTATCATTGGTACATAATGATTTTAATTGTTTTACCTATATCTTTACGATCTCAATTTATACACGAAACTGAGTCAAATGATGTATGTAAAATACAATAAGAATATTTAAAGAAGTAAGATTTATAGAAGCATACGTAAAATATCACGATGTGCTGCTTTTATGCATTTTATGTGAAGCAAGAACAATCTATTGTGACAGGTGGTCAGACAGATAACACGTTTGACCAATCCAATGGTCGAGTTCACATCATTTCTTTAATTCAAAATCGAACTTATCATTTCATTTTAAATTAACACTCTTATATAAGTTTACAAATGGTACGAAAACAACAAATGAATTTCATAAATAGTTTGTCCTTTAGTGAGAACATTTTAAATTTGAGGATAGACCATAACATAATTTATGAACACTGCGCACTCTTTTTACTTTCTAGCCAATTGAAAATTATACACAAAGTTTGCAACGGGACTGATAGGAGTTGAATCCCGACTGCATTACTTTTTATCGATTGGTTGGGGTTTATGGCGACAGATCTATCGTCATGTCAAAACGAAGTGTTTGGTATCGCTACGTCGTTCATCAAAAACGCTCGGCGAAACAGATGATATTTCATTGTATAATAGTATTTGTACAATAATTATTTGTCGTTTATGTTGTTTTATGATATTTCAGAAATGTCATGTTAATTGTTTTGCAATATGGCAATACGACCCGATATTTCTATCAATAATTTACACTGTAGCATTTAAAGGGATACACGGCAATCTATCAAGTGTTTATTCTATTTGTCAATTACACATACGTAAGTCATAAATCCTAAAAACGCTTTTTCCGAGTGTGAATGGAATTTGCAATAATTTTATATAGGGTTTTGATTTCAGCACAACAGACACAACTTTTAAGAATAAAATCACAATCTGTCTATCTGAACATCCAAGAGTTCGGGTATATGTACGATAATAATCATAATGTATATCATATCTATTTCATCTCTTAAAACATCTCTCAAATATAATTTGGTTTATCTTTCAATTTTGTCAAGAAATAATTTACAGTGTGTGAAGTTGGTGAAACAGCAAGATAGTTAATGAAGAGTTCAGGGTGGTTAATGCGATGTAGTCACGCTATAAATATATCCTTCAAAGGAAAAAAATATTGTTTTTGAAACTTCCCAACCGTGTTAAAGAATATGAATTCAGTTCGATGGAGCTGTTGCCGTTCGTCTGTGTGCGCCAGTGCATCTAGAAGGTCGGGTGTCTGACGAGATGAAAGAACCCGTCCTGCAAGTTTCATGAGTACAATAATAGCAGTGACTGAGTCAGTGAAGAAGATCGATATTAATTGGGCTTCCTGGTCACACCATAAACGCATTGATATCTACCGTAGATTATGTGCTGCATGTACTACCAATTTTTAAATTCAAATATTTCAATGTGACCGGTACTGTTCTAAGGGATTCCTGGTCACAGCGTAATCGCATTGATGTAGTGTAAGTACCAGAAAATTGCTTTAACACAAGAATTTAAATAGATAATGATAACGGCTATCAAGGGCTGGGTCTCCAGTAACAAACCAACCTTATCACTAAGATTTCAACCTTACTAAGATTGATAACCTTTTGCACGTTACAACCTAAACACAGCTATAGTTATCCTTATGTACTGTGAAAGCACTAAGGGTGGCATGGTCAAGTCTTAGAGTAGGATAAAGTTACCATAAGGTTGTTTCCAGGAAAGGTGCTAATGCATTACTATTTTGGAGATAAGGTTAGCCTTAGTAAAGGTTTTTTTGTGAAAGAAGCGCTGGTCTGTACATACACTACAAAGACTTACTGTGGCATTTTATTTCCTCATACCAGTTTCCAAAAGTATTTTTTCCAAAACCTTTTTACTCTAGTTTGGTGGGTGTATGTTCTCATAAAGACCCCCTTGTGAACATCTCAAACCAATATGTGACATGGTGCAAACTAATTTTACTCAACTTTTTACAGTCATATTCAGTTTGTCACTAAACTCCCATATTAATAGAGTGCTCATTTACAAATGTGCTATGACAAAGTTATGAATTGGTGTATGTGCTTATGTGGTCATGTGATCCAGCAATTTGCATCTGGTAGCAGCATCAGTTTTTAACTTTTATGATCCAAAAATGTATACTAGTAGACAGGTTAAACATAAATAAGTCAACAAGTCATATACAATGAATTATTATCGTCAACGAAGTAACGAAATTGAAAAAGCAGAGAGTTTTTGATAATTATAAAATGTTCAAATAAAGACAAGAAACAATCTATTATATCTTTATATCTTTATTTCAATTGCACCTCTTAACATTTTGCTTTTTAATTAAATGAAAAAAACTGAATAAGTGTTCTCATTTTATCATTTTTAAAAATTTGTAAAACCGCATGTCTTTAAAACAATTTACTAAATTTTACCTTTATGAGAACTAATGAAAGGTGGTGATATTTGAAGGGTATCTCAAGGTTGAAAACATACATGTATGACATTACACGTCTAAATAAACACTAACTACTTCATTGATTGGATACAAATTAAACTGCATATAAATATATACATATTATACACACATATACATTTAGCTTAAGCAAGTAAAACACATTTTGAAAATGTAAATATATTCAATCACAGAGATTAAAAGAATATATATGATAAACAATTATTAAGATTTAAAGTGCAAACTTAATGATCATACATGATCAATTCAAGCATAAGATTTTATGCAGTTTTATATAAGCAGTGAATGTAAGAACATATCTATTTTTCTATAAAATATACACAAGTTTAAGGCTTCAATACATCCAACAATTAAGAGCATGATGAAATTTGACTTTACAAGTCTAATTTCATTTCTCTTGTCTGTTATGCATCAATACATAAGGAGAAGAAATTTTCTGAATAAAATTATGATATAATCTCAGCAAATTTTATCATCTAAAGATCTCCTTTTCAAGTTCAGAAAAACACAAATGGCATACTAGGTCAGACACAATAGCCCAATATCTTCATAACCGTTTAATGGTTACATGAGCTATAAACCTATTAATCATTTGGTTGCTTAAATGTTCCAGTCTAGACTGCCTTACAGTCTCCTTTGACTGAAATTATATTTCATCCTCATTATAACATATTTACTTCTACAAGGCTTGGATTTTTTAATCATTCTAAAATTTGGAATTATTTTCAGTAAATCATTATATATTATTTATTTCAAAACTAGTATAGATATAAGTCTTTAAGGTTAATGTTTACAAAGGCAATCTTGATTTAACTTAGTTCTTAATGAAGGGGTCAAACACCTCATGGCATCAAGTGCTAAATAACTATATAAATATGTTAAATGTAATTAGTTTTTTTTGTTAGTTTGTATAAGAGGAATTGTTAAAAAACATTTTGAACACTTTATAATTTTAAAACAGTTTAGATATTTCATGAGATATTTCTACTAGTTAAGTATTGCATTACACTTTTCCAGTTGAGGCCCGTAGCACCAATTTTGAGAAATTAGGGATTTGCTAGACAGTGTGGGGGGAAGAATAACGTTTAATCCTTTATAGGTCATGACAGATTATTTATTTAAGAAAAACAACTGGCGGTGAGACCAAATACATTTAACATTTAATGTTCACGTCACTCACAAAGTCATTAGAGCCTGTGATTTGCCATCAGTGAGGTTTTTTTTCAATCTGCAGAAAAGGGTCAGATGCTTCATGAAACTTATAACATTCTATTTTTTCATACAAATATTGAAATAAAGAGAAAAATTTTTAAATATTAAATAGTTTCAGCCTTTAATTTACAAGCCAATCTCCATCAGATGTTACAACTGATAGAGTATATCTGTAAGGAAGTTGACAAATGTAGTATGCCTTTATTACAATAATGATACTAGCATACAGATGATAAACATAAATAAATATGATATATAAATAGTTAATTAAATTGGAGGAATGATAAATATTCTATAATTAATCAGTTATCAGTTAAATAAACTATCTATCAACCCATGGTTTATCTCACATCACAACTACAATAACAGTAAAAATGATTTATTCTTAATCAAATTGTGTAAGAAGCCATACACAAAGTTTTAAAAAATGATCATGTGTTGGAGTAGATGTAACATTTTTCACTATAAATACCAAAAGTTCAAAGAAATGTTTAATGTCAAGGCTAATTTGAAATATTTGAAATAGATATGCAAAGAGGTGCCATGTCAATGAAAGATAAGAGCTTCATGCACAACAAAATATGAACTTTCATAAATTGTAAAATGCTTAAAAACATATGTCAACACCAAAGTGAAAGTGCTTTGATTATTATGATAGAGTGAGGTCAAAAACTGGCTTGAACTTATCAAATGAGGAACTGAAACCAAGGGAGCAAATACAGTCAAATTGCAAGCAATTGAAAATAATCAATATCTAAAACATACCAAGGGGTTACATTGTAAACCATATCACATTAGTTGCTAGGACTGACTGATGCCTTACATCATTGCCACAATTTTTAAAAAACATAATTAGCTTCAGTCTGGTCTAGTATCTCAAATCCTACAAATTTATATAGGAAATCATCTGTCAGTATTCTAGACTATTGATGTACAGATGTGAATAATTCATCATCATCTATTTTACTTTTAGATATTGATTATTTTTTATGTCCTGTCAAATGTATCATGTGAACTCAAGCCCAAAATAACAGAATAAAGGACAAACAGTAACTGAATCCTCCTCCTCGTCTGGATCTCTTACCTTATTTTACCTGCACACTGTTGAAAGCTCATGCTTTACACTAATTACGGTAAGCTCCATGCAGTAAACAAGCCAGTGTGTGATTATATCTGTCTTTGTAGTCGTAATGTTCAGTTCAGGTCGAGTCAGTCATCCGGCTCTAGGTGTATGCATAAATATACATGAATAATATACCATGAGTGTAGGAGAACAGGACACACCATTGCATGAACGGGAAATAAAATCTGCCTCGAAATTGAGAAGTCTTCATCTTGATCAACAATGGATACCTATTGGAAAGGGACTAGATTTTACCTGATCGTTTACTCGTTCTTAGGATTTAATCAAGGTATGTATTCAATATGGGATAACAGGTAAATGAATTGACTATTGACTTCATGATAGGATTCTGTCACTGCAGTAGATTTTGGTTTGTTTTCATGGTGATAGAAAATGATAGCAATTGATCGAGGTGTTCATTGACTGAAGAACTGTGTTGAAGAGAATATGAATCAGGCTTTAAATGATGAAAGCTGATGGAACAGAATACCAAAGCATTCACTGGATTTACCAAAGGCATGATTTGTGGTTATAAACCATAAGGTTAGACACTCTCTGGTGAAAATAAAGATAGAAAGGATATGAGTCTAATAGAAGAGACCTGATTAACAGGTGTCCAATATATATTATCAACATTATCTATTCATATTTTAATCATAAGTGCCCCTCTTTTCAGTCATTTTACTTAATGCTGATATATCTTAACAAGTTTTACTTGTCTTTCATCTTGTATAATGTTGACATACATGTAAATATAAGTATCAATTATTCATTTTAACGATAATTGGTTCAGCAGGATTTAGTACTTATTCAAGGAGGATAATCACATCCTAGCTGACAACTAATACATACCTTGATTGAGAATTTAAGTAAATTTAATGTTTAAAATGTACAGATAAGGGCAATTAAGCAGTTGATGTGTTAGTTAATCACTGTTATGAAGGTCATAATATTCATAAAATGTTTACAAATAGTTCATCATTAATTCTTCGAGAAATATAAAAATGGTACTTTTTACTGTTTAAAATTTTAACATACAGTTGTACTTGAAATAATTGGTAAATTTGTGGTTGTATTTTCATGTAAATGTTCATATTGATAGAATAATAGGAATTATCAATCTTATCGGATTTGCATATGTTAGATTTATTAAGTTTTTGCAACAAATGCTTACCGGTATATATATTTCCATTTGATCAAATGATAATGTATCTATATTCCCGCCAGCATTTCTAATATTAAGCACTTAACATAACCATAAAACCTTCAAAATTTGCTTTCAATGAACCTGTCCACATCGTATGGGTGTGATAGAAACACTTAAGCTTGCATGATACAAATACTGACTCATCTGAGTGAATAGAGATCTACAATAAGTGAAAATAGACTGGCTTTGCCCTAATTGTATGTCACACTGTGTTTAGATGTAGACAGCTGTTTTGTGGGCTTCATACTGTATTGTTAGAAGCAAGGAGGCTGGAAAAGTGTAGGAAGTGTGATGAGGAAGAAAACAAATACAGTGCCTTACAGAAGAAAGTATGCCTATGATGCTGAAAGTAAAGAAGTCCCAGGAGGCCCTGGGTATTATGTATTATAACATTACATGATTATTGTTCTGATTGTCCCACACAGTTTTTGAAATGTACGATCCTTTACATGAAAGATGAATACTGTATGTCTTAACAAAGGTTTGACTACCAGATTTTCTCTATACATCTTTGAATATAGGTTTTTACTAATTTAAGTGAGGGTTATATTCCACTGTATCAAACCTTTTTAGAGGATCTGTGAAGAAATGGTAGGATGGCTAAAGCTATGCATGTTATATATTTGAACACTCTCCAGGGGACAGTCTGCACCACTGCACCCCCTCTAGATCCAACCATGTAGACTTCACGAGGATAGGACCAAAGGAATTGTAGAAAGTGCTTGTTAATGCCTGAGTGTCATAATTTACAGAGTGGAACATTCAAAGCATTTTTGGGCTAGTCAAATTTATATTCATAAGTTGCATTCTGTTGTCATGCTTTTTATGCATTGATACCCATTAGTAGTTAAACAAAAGTGATGGGTTCAAGATTAAGCAATGCAGCAAGAGTTAATAATTCTCTCATTTATATTTTTTATCATTCAAATCAACTTCTCTGTTGTATCTTAGCTGATAATTAAATTTTCAAAAGAGCATATAAAAATCTGTATTTCATCTAAATCATAAACAGATGAAACTTTTCTTTAATAAAAAGTTTATCAAATTTCTCAATTTTTTTATATTTGATGTACATTATTTCTCCGTGGACAACAACTTTGATGCATTATTGCTTAAAAGCAATAAAAATCATTTGGTAATGTATCTTATACAATACTGAATGTAAAATGAATTCTCATAGTAACGTGAGAGACTTCGGGTTTAAAATGTCGTGAACAATATTTGAGTTATTAAACATGTCTCACAGTAAGTAACTTTCTTTTGTAAAGCACTGTATATGTCATGATAAACCTATATGCTGTCACTATGTAACAGCTGGCCTGGCAGATATTACACACAGATATTGTTTATGATTCATTGAATCTGAATTATTATCATAATGAACTGTACCAGGTATACCCTGCTAAATTCATTAATATTAATGAAATGTAAACATGATATTTGATCTATTCTTTGAGTTATTACATAGTTTTCAATGGATTTCTCATGATAATTGAATAGATACAGATCACATCCAAAATAAACATGAATTATAAATTATTATTTCATTCAGGATATTGAAAAGCTACCATTTAAGTTTCTAACATTTGATATTTTTAGAAACATTTTTGTATCTGATAATGATGATTATCTCTGATACAGCTTTCAATTTGATAAAGATATAGATTAACTTTATGTCAACTATTTTGTCGATCATACATGTTCCATGAATTTTAATTTCTTTTATAAATATTATATACAACTTTTATTCATTAAAATAATTGACATTTTATTAGTGTTACAAGTTACTGCTGATATAATGATTTGTATTAAGTCAGACATCATATCTTTTTCATTATTTATTTTATCATTTTAGATTCACATAATTTTGTTTGTGAAATTCCAATTTTATTCAATTATTCTTTAAACATAGTAGGAGCTAGTGTACTCCCTCTAATCCAACATTCTCTCTAAACAGCCACATAATGTTTTGGTCCTGAATTTGTCCCTAAATAATATCATATGTAAAACTCCCTCTTATTTAGAGATCCCTCTAAACAAAATCGTGATAGTCCAATGAGAAATCAGATGTGAATTGCAAGTTTTCTTGAAAAGAGAGTGGTGCACTCATAAAATGAATTTTGATGTGTTAGCAGCAAGGTTTAAATTAGCCATTGATGGGGACTGACCCAACTAAAAGCCATGCAGAGGAAGATGAGCTCTGGCAAGATATTACATGTTTATTTATGAAAATTGAAGATTATATACTTATTTGCACTATTTTTCAAATTGTAAAATGTCGGCAAACCTAAGATTAAAAGAAATGAATACTTGAAGATTTATTTCATATTTACAGTCAAAAATACATTTATTTGCAATTTAATTGGACAGATAGTTATTTAAGAATATATAAGATACCAAGAATCTACAGCTATAAACAAAATTATTTTAATCATGTGTATTGTGTGATACAAGATGTAGGATTAAGCTCTCTTCTTTCCCACAATAGTCAGCTGGGTTAATAAATCTAATATGAAGCTCTCATAAAATAACCATATTCCTTCTCCGTGCAACATGAGAGCATCAAGACAAGCATAAAATTTTAAGTTTCTCTTTAATGACAGCGATCAAAGTTCTTTTAAATGAACATTATCAATGATAATTACTATTAATCAATTTCAAAATAATAATTAATTCTATTTTTTACTGAATTCCAGCATTGCAACTTTGTGAAAATGATGTCATCACAACAGGCTTAAAAAACCTCATCATGACATCCTCAAAAATCAATGGCACTAATGGAATGTGCTCCTGTAAAATAACCCTTGGTGGTGCTACAAAGATAACTATGTTTGCTAATGACATAATATCCCCTGATTGCAAAACAATTATAGAACTATCAGACACCTCCTACACATTTCCTTGTTTGAACGGGAAAATTCATCTGACATCATATGCAAAGGATTTTGCAGCTGGAAACACAGTATGGATGTTTGTGAAATCAACAGGAAGCCTTGAAGCTATGTCTGGAATTCTTCAAATAAAATCAAAAGCAACAGGTAAGATTCACTATTGTGTTTTCAATCATTTATTCAAGAACCTCTCTATTTGAGGTTGGAGATATCAGTCCAAAGTGATTATGAATTTCCCAAACTACTAAATCAACAAAACAAATAATTACACTGATAGTTAAAAGATTATCTCTTAACATTCTTTTAATCTCTTGTGATATAACTTATCTATGCATATATTCAGTGTGAAAAATTATAAGTATAATATCAAATTGATTAATTTATAAATATGGATTCATCTATATTGTTTCATATCTCATTTCAGATTCTCAGTTCACACTTCAATGTTTTGAGCCAAATTCAAATACAACATCCTTGCCTACAACAACATCCACAATAAAATCAACAACAGCATCAACCTCAAAAACCACAACCACACCAACACCACCACAAACAACAACAACAACAACAACCTTCATTCTGCCTACAACACAAATGACAGTACTTCCACAACAACCTTCAACAACAACAATTAAAACATCACAACAACCCCAAACAACTACAGAAGATCCTCTTGGCAACACAACATCAGAAACTGGACCCAACAGGTCCACAACTGGATCTACTCCAGCTAGCTCTTCTGGATCATCTGGGGTTGGTGCTTCAGCAAACGATGACGACAAAGATTTCCCAGGTACTGTGATACCATATGATATGATACTTTCTCGATTTTCCCAAGCTTTATGTTTCGATTAACCTCCACTTCTACTTCAAGGTATTTATATACCTTGTATATGAAGTGTAGGTTTGAACCCTTAACATATTGAACATTCACTGACAATAATATCTAACAAAAGGTCGCTATGGTAACTCTCCCAACAGATATTTTACCTCGACAGTAATGCTGACTATGTAAATTTTTCACAAATCCATGCCAAATGTGTTCAAGTGGAAATATGAATGTGACATTCAAATATATCCCTTAAAAAAACAGGCATTAGCAAAACTGCTGCAGCACTGGTCTCGCTAAACAATACCAGAATGATGCGACTGAAATTACAAATTTACCATGCAAATTTGTTGGCAACACCAGTGTGGCTCATTGTGCACTCTAATATGCGGCAACGGTTGCATTCTAATATTCATTAATGGTTGCACTCCAATGTTCAACAATGGTTTTACTCTCTATGCAACTTTTCATGAAATAAATTTAAACAAGGATCCAGATCAAATATTGATTGAAAGGATGAATTGACAGAACTTCAGCACAAGGATGAAGTCTGGTAGACTTTGTTCATTCAACTACTCTGTGATATTTCATTGTAAGGTCTTGCAGTTGATGATATAGATACACATTTGGACAGTACCATTCAGTTCAAATGACGATTGAGAAGATGAATTTTCAGACAAGAATTCTAAGGTTGATTAATACAATGGGGATATCTAAAATTAGTGCACTGTTTCGAGTCATCTGCATGCTTATGGTGCACCTTGCTTGATTACCCTGGTCTCACTTGAGCTGCCAACAAGGAGATTTCTAGTACAACTAATTAAATAGAAGCATTTGATGTTTCTTGCACATGGTAACACAACTCTCAGTAAAGGGCAGGTAATCATGCTTAAATCTCAGATTATCTATTGCTCCTGATCAACACTTTGCACAGGAACACATGCAATCAAATGTTCCAAATGAAGTCCTACAGGTGTTATCTGCTGTTCAACAGATATTTTACCTCGACAGTAATGCCGACTATGTAAATTTTTTATTTTTCCAGCCAAATGAGATAATTAAGATTTTCAGATTTCTGCAATAAGATGATAATGAGACATATTTTCATAACAAAAATATAAATTGCTTTATAATGGTTAACTTTATGATATATATTCGTTATTTTCAAAATATTTTTTCAAACAAAGTTTTTCACAAATCCATGCCAAATGTGTTCAAGTGGAAATATGAATGTGACATTCAAATATATCCCTTAAAAAAACAGGCATTAGCAAAACTGCTGCAGCACTGGTCTTGCTAAACAATACCAGAATGATGCGACTGAAATTACAAATTTACCATGCAAATTTGTTGGCAACACCAGTGTGGCTCATTGTGCACTCTAATATGCGGCAACGGTTGCATTCTAATATTCATTAATGGTTGCACTCCAATGTTCAACAAAGGTTTTACTCTCTATGCAACTTTTCATGAAATAAATTTAAACTACATATGCAAATGTTATTTTACTCCTAGCTTTAATCCATTAATATGAGCTAATCAAAGCTAAATTAAGATCTCAAGATTCATGTTAAAGTCCAAGAATGATGTAATGATATTTATACATAAGAATTCATAAATATATTTATTACTCACCCGTGTAAGATACCGCAGTGTAATATTTTTACGACGATATTAAACTAGTGTAATACTGCTTCACGTATGACGTCATAATATTGTGTGGTTGTGACGTCACAGTGTTGCCACCGCCGTCACAATGGCAGCCTAGGCGCAGAAATGTTTCGTTCAGTACACTTTCGACAATCATGCCTGCTTACTGAGGTCAGGTAATAAACAGAATACTAAACTTCCTTCAATTTAATACTATTTTTATTAAACTCGTTAATGATTTGGTATCAAACTCGCTTTCGCTTGTTTTATACTTAATCATTAACTCGTTCAATAAAAATAGTATTAAATGGAAGTTCGTTTAGTATCCTCTATATATATAATATAAATGTATTACTATCAAGAATTATCAAACATGATATAACCAAAATGTTTTTTAATACAATGAAGAAGAAATTTCATGGAATATGATAATATATATCTATCACAAATCATAAACATTTCAAGGAAAAAATTAATAATATATTTAATTGTTAGATTATACATACATACACCCAACAAATTTCACCATAGTAATATGCTGTTTCTTCATCTCCCCAAAAATTCATAAGTTTTGGCAGAAAGATGATTGATGAGTCCAACTTAGTGCCAAACTTTTCATATGATATTTTCACTAAGTTTGCAAGGATTGGAACAAACTTTTGTTCACCAGCTGTATATTGCAAGTCAAAAATCAAATGCATGCCCAGATTTTTTAAACATGACTTAATAACAGCAGATCTGTTTTACCTTGCAGTTGCGGCTGTGGCAGGAGGCATAATTGGAGGTTTGGCTTTCATCATTATCATCATCCTGATAGCAGTGTGTCTCAGGTAACATATATATACTGAAACATATACACTTTATATCTTACAGAAGGACTTCTCATTTCATAAACATAACATACCAACAACCTATAACAAATAAGAATCTCATGGTGTTCCACTGAGAGGTATTCAAAGGGAGCTCTTATTTAAAAGCCTTTTCAAGAAGCTTTATGCTCTTTAACATAACATTGATTTGATTTGTAATCAATATTTTAAAACATCTTTTTACCAGTGCTGGATATAAGTTTTGCTCTTACAAGCAAGAAGGTTTGTGGTCAACCAGCCCCCCTGAGATTTGACAAGCTCTGCAATATGTAGAAACAGTAGTTCCTCTATAATCACAAAGCTAAACAGGCTTGCTGACATCTTCCCTAACAAGCCCCCTTTGAAACTAACAAGAAATTGGTTGGCGGGCAGACAGCTATTTAATCACTGCTTTATACTAAAAAGCTAGTTTGCTATAACATATAGTTTATTTTTGCCATAAAACTGCTGTTTGTACCAAGATTTATGAGTTGCACTATGAAAGTTCTTACAACATATTAACAGATATTAAAAGTTTGAAGGACTGTTGGGGAGGATGGGTGGTTGTAAAAGCTGTAAGAGGGATGCTTAATGGGAAGGATGACACTTATTAAATTGATTATGGTAAAATCTACGGTTGCGGTAACTATACATGTATAAGCTAAAGGGATAATGAAAATTGGAATAGATAAATATACTTTGTTTGCTTGAATTTTGTACAGAATCAATACTTATTGATTTGAACACAGGGCACATATCCAACCCCTTTAAAAATCCTTTTCTTAAATATATTTTAAATTCAAACATCAACCAACCTGAACAATATCATGATAACTGTATTAAGTGACTTAAATATATCTTTAGTTCCTTATTCCACAGAAAAAGGAGAAAAGAACAAAGATTACTGGAAAGTGGTCCAAAGAACTATGAAGGTCATAACAACAAAGGATATGACAATGGAGTGCCTCATATCAGAGACAACATGGCAAAGCCATCACCTCATGTGGTCAGTATGGAAAATGACCTCTATGTTTCAGCTGGACAGCAGTCAAATAATGCCCCTGGGCAGAATGTACCATTGGACAATGACAGTGATATGGTTGAGGGGAGTGAAGTGGTTGTAACTTCCTCTGGTGACATTTATGCCATTGTTGACAAATCAAATCCAGAAAGGAACCAAAATATTTACCCCTCTGGAGATGTTTATGCATCAGTTAACAAACCAAAAAAGCCAAATGTTACTTTCAATACAGACAGAGACAAAAGTGGTAGTGCTGACTTGTATGCAACTGTAAATAAATCCATACCTGATGATGATGAAGAGGATGAAGCAGCAGCCATCAGCAGGATGATGCAGGTTCCTGATGAAGTCTTGCAGGACAGAATATCTTCGGTTCAGTCAACTGCTCTGTGATACTCTTAATAAGTGATAATTGCTGCTGATTGAAAGGATGAATTGACAGAACTTCAGCACAAGGATGAAGTCTGGTAGAATGTGATATTTAGTTCATTCAACTACTCTGTGATATTTCATTGTAAGGTCTTGCAGTTGATGATATAGATACACATTTGGACAGTACCATTCAGTTCAAATGACGATTGAGAAGATGAATTTTCAGACAAGAATTCTAAGGTTGATTAATACAATGGGGATATCTAAAATTAGTGCACTGTTTCAAGTCATCTGCATGCTTATGGTGCACCTTGCTTGATTACCCTGGTCTCACTTGAGCTGCCAACAAGGAGATTTCTAGTACAACTAATTAAATAGAAGCATTTGATGTTTCTTGCACATGGTAACACAACTCTCAGTAAAGGGCAGGTATTCATCCTTAAATCTCAGATTGTCAATTGCTCCTGATCAACACTTTGCACAGGAACACATGCAATCAAATGTTCCAAATGAAATCCTACAGGAGGTGTTATCTGCTGTTCAATCAACAACTTGGTGTCAGACATCAAGCAAACTAGAATTAATTACCTGCTATGTTAAAACTGCTATTTAATGGAAAACTTAAATCAGATGTTGATGACTAACTCTTGAAGGTTTCTGATGAAGTCCTGCAAGACCTATAACTTTAAAAGAGCTGACCTCTTGAAGATCTTAAGGGTTTCTGATAAAGTCCTACAAGACTTAATTCCTGAACATTCACTAGTGGCATCAAATATCCAATTGATTAATTTCCTAACTTTCAAAGTGCTACACATCAGTATTTGGATAAAAGAAGTTGCAGTTATGAAGATTGGTTACTTAACATTTATCAATTTTGTTTATGATATGTTATTATGGACATGGATCAACTATCCTGCTATATATATGTCTATCAAGTTTAATCAGCTCATTATTATATACTTGACATGACGGTCTTGGAGGGGAGGAATCTGTTATATAGTTGTCTTTACAATATACTTTAACCAGTGGTTGTTATTGTTTTTTTAACAATTGTTTACTAACCTGTTTTCCTGGGCCTGCAATCATAACCTCTTGCATTTGAAAATAGCACAGATGAACCCAAACATGTTTGTATGAAATGAAACCATAAAATCAATTGTTATTATTTCATCATATAAGAAATAAATTGTTCTGGAAAGAGTTAGCATTCTGAAGCATACAGAGAGCATTTTCCTTTATCAACAAGGTTCATTTGCTGATTCTCCTTCATATAACTGAAATAAAGAAAATGTTGGTATTCTTTAATTTTGTTGTGGAGTATAATGATATATTTATAAAACCAGTGTGCATTTACAACTCCACCTGTCACATTATGCATCGTATATTTTGCCAGATTATGTTTTATTTTTGTTTCTAACAAGATCAAATAAAATTTAAAAAAAGAAAGTTTGACTCATTTCTCGTTTAAAGAGGCAGTTACACATATTCTGAAAGACTCTTTTTTGTCAAATATTCCTCAATTAAGATTTAGTTTGTGCAAAGTGTATTATCATTTAATGTCAAAACATCTCATCACTCAAGCTGATCATCAAAAATTGTACAGAAAAAAACAAAACATCAAACGAAAAACACTGGCAGCCATTTTGGAGTGAACACATTTGAGGCAATGAGATGGATTCACAGAGGTTATAATTAGCTCCTCATGGTACGTTTGTTAAAACTGCTTCTCTTTATTGAAAAACTTGCATTTGGAAACAGTTATTTTCGTTTTTGATGCTACTCTGTCCATTAATGTCATTAATTGTCCTGGTCTAAAGAGTATGAATCCTGGATCTCGATTATTACCCTTGATGCATTCAAAGCATTGGAAACTTTGAAGAACCATCTTCTCTTAATACACATCTACACAAAAGCCGATAATACCGAGGTCTGTTATTACAACAAAAGAATTACACAGCTAATCCATGTCTCAAGATGCATAAAAATAAGCCAATCAGTTGAGAGCGGGCGGAGCACTCTGAGTCAAGAGTAAAATCAATTTTCTTTATCCCTTTTGGTGCAGCTTAATTACAAAATCTGATTGTAACCAATGTTTTGCAATGAATAAAGTCTAAAAGAAATGATGGCATCAAATTTGTGTACATTTTTGACAGACTGTGTTTTGTGTATTAAGTCACTTAATTGTGCAAGACAAAGTTGATAAGGTAAGAAAATCACAAAAAATAAAGCAATTGGCTCTGTAACTCATCAGGCTATCTATTATTCATTACATAAATGGTCAGAGGCTCACCATATGATATGCCAAGGATACAACCAAATCCATTTACTATAATCCTCATCAGCTACAGAGTCTGTACACAAAGATTGAGCTTTCTAGGCATTTTGCTTTCGAAAAAATAAACAAACAAAGTTATAATGATGTGACCTTTGTGGCTATAGGTTATGAGGGGTCAAAGGGTTACCAAATTTATGACTCAAAATCCTCATCATTTAAAAGGGTATGGTTTTACAAGGTATCAAAGTCTTTTACTTCTGGAAAATTCTTCTGAAAATTGATTTTCAGCGCATGGACCCTGTGGCCAGTTTTATGGGTCACAGGGTGACACCAAATCTATATCTATCACCATCAGCTAAAGAGTCTGAATGTAAGGTTTCAGCTTTCTTGGCCTCTTTCATCTGCAGAAGAAGATGAAGATAAGCTTCTAGGGTAGGGCCATCCTGTCTCAGAGTAAAACGTATAGCTGGCACTCCACTCTCCTTACCCTGGGTGTAAACACCTGTAAAAACTTTGCGTCGTGAGGTATGATTCAGCCAATCAAATACTTTTATCACAATGTTTGTGATTAAATTTTAGCCAGCAAAACAGAGCCTCTAAAAAGGCACTTGGCTTCCGCTCTTCCGCTAAAAGGTGACTTTTTTTATTCTGTTTAGTTTATTGCAGCAACTTATACATATTTTCCCATGAAATGATATTTGCAATTCATTAAAATATTTGCAATAAACTTGAGTCAGTTTTGAGGGATCGGTTTGATTTTCAAAAGATGGGCGCAGCCATATGAAATTGCAGACTTGCCTTTCAAGCTCTGTGATTAGTTGACTATTTTTAGAAAGTTCGTAGGTCAAATTAGGCCATTGCACAAAGTTTATACCGGGGTTTACACCATGGGTAAGAAGAGTGGAGCATCAGATATAAGTCTAACCCTGAGAAAGGATTGGGTGTGGCTCCTGTGGCTCTTACTATAGGTTGGTATAAGATTTTGTCAATGGTTTTGAAAAAGTTCAGGTGATGAAAGGGCTACAGATGGATTTGTCGGTATGTAAGGTTTCAGCCATCTCATAAGCCCAATGGGCCTTTCATGCCAGATGAGCTAAAAATATTTTAAGGATTATTATAGACAACAGCATGTGACAGATGAAAAAGAATCCCTTCTTTGATTGGTTAAAAGCTGACTTTCTGCAATCAATTTATTGGTCATTTCGAACTTTGTTTAGGGGTTTCTGATAATGTCCTCAATAATTAATTCTCTAGATGTAATTAAGCATTGGAACTATACGTATATAGTTATAATAATAGCCTCTTTATTTGTGGGATCAAGTTTATCAGCATAGATATCTGATTGGCTTAAATATCTTAGGTAGGTAGTTTATAATATGCAAACAAAAAGCTATAAATGATCCAGGGTTTTAGTAGAGATTTATCAAAATGTTTTTCTTGGTTTATGAAGAGTTAGTTATACCAGTATATCCCATATACCTACATTTGGACTATGAAAATGATTTTACTAATAAGATATTTCTAGAGGGAATATTTCCAACACAGTCAATTGGAGAAATCTCTTAGGCTTTTTATTATCATACATCAACATAAAGATGATATGATAATATCAACATGAATACATGGATGAGACTATTGCTTTAACCCTCTGCAAGCCAAATTCGAGTTGAGGTTAACTTGACAGGCTGCAGCAGGGTGACTGTTTATCTCAGTGTTTTATGACTGTTTGAGGTAAATATTTGTTTTTTCTCATTGAATGAATTTAAAGATTTATTTGTTTTCTTTTAATAGTTTTTAGCATTTCTCCTCTATGCTTTAAAACAAATATCTCAAAATTTCAAACTGTCAATTTGTACTTGGCAGGAACTGTGAAAACTTGAAATGTAAAAGGGAATAATCTTGTAGACACCGATTTTTAAGAGTGGGAATGAAAAGATTATTTGCATCTTACATCCCAACAAACAAATACATTTCAGCTTAAAGTCCATAATTTTCTGGAAACACACTTTTGAAAAAATCATGTGGTCATTAGAAATTAATTTAATGTTCATTTAAGCATTCTTAAGTGTTGAACGAAATAATCAACTTTTGAAAAAGTAAAAAGAGTATTATGACAATTTAATTTTTAAAAATATTATTGGTAATATTTTTCCTTTTTAAGTTTTAGGTTAAGATGCTTGCCAGCCCACAAACTGTTCGATGATAAAAAGTGATTAACTATTCATAAAGTAATAAAAGATCCCTTTGAAAAACTACAGGCTGCTGAAAGAGAATGGTGAACCTTAACAAAACACAACATTACAAAACAATACCAAATCAATAATAGCCACAGGCAGTCATGGGTGGAACAAAGCTCAGGTAAATTTACCCTGGGCAGGCAACCACAGGTGAAATGATTACAGGTGATATGTTGATTACAGTAAGATGCTATCTGGATAGTCCTTCATTAACACCTGTAGTCCAATAATACACCTTTATCTTTATAACACTTCTATAACATTCGACCATTTAGGTGTTAAGAGCAAGTGCATGTTTTACCTGGATAAGCACCTGACCTTTGATTGCAATTCAGGTGAGACTATTGATGCCCTATCAATTATTGACTACAGGGTACCTTTGGACAAGAAACCACACTTAATGTTAGGCAGGTATTATACGGTATAGAGGATTACCTTTCTGCTCAGGTGAGTGAAGACAACATTGATAGTTGTTTATATAGATATGAATGAAATATGAATGATACAAAACTAAATAATAAAATGCCTTTCATTAAATGTTTCCATCTTAGGCTCTCTTATCAAATGTGATATAATAAAAATTAATGTAGTGATTCTATGATATTTTGATTTTTGTCTCTGGTAGTTGAAAGATAATAAAACGGTAAATGTTAATTTGATATCTATTGTTGATTTTTCAAGTAATTCCAGCTATCAAATAATGTATCGAGATATGATTCAAACTGATATATATGACTGCTTATATCTATACAAGGTAAGGTGAAGAACATCCTTTTCAAACATTATTCAGAAATCATTCGTTAACATTGTGTTGACAAGATTATGAATTATTGATAGACTGTATCTAAACCTCATTGAAAATTCAAAATGGTTGTCTAGTTTGATGAAGTATGAGTGAGCAAACACAGGTGTTTGCACATTTTGCTTTTCCTCTTCAAATCCACTTCCTAGGATCCTTTAAAGACTTGATACTGTCCAATTGTGGTTATATGACAACATTACAAATATATCATCTTATAATACTGGATAGTAATACTGATGATTGTCAATTCAAAATCACGGTATGTATTAAGTACTTATTAAATTACATAGAAATAAAACTCAAAAACATATATCATTTTATGCTAAATAAAATTTTAAGAAGGGAATTTCTAAGAGAGTCAGTCAATAAAATTAACATGTCAAGACACAAAACTGTTAGGTACAAAGTTATTGATTTCTTGGTTCTCTATATTAGCACATGACACACGACCATGAGAAATACGCCTTGTTATGGTTGTGAATGCTATGCTTGGGTTAACAGTTTGATTAGAGAAATTCTAAGCGGAAGAAATGACAAACTAATAAGACCTTCACAGGGTAATTGGTGAAATAAAACTCTAATAAATATCTTTTATCATCAAGCAATAACCAATTGCAAAATGCAATCTTGAGAACTAACTACAACATATTCCAATGATATATTTCACATATGAGTCCCTGATGTTCCCTGAGAGCCTTCATTTGTTATCTGTCAGAGCTGAGCTTCTCCTTCAGTAACACAGGAATTGTTCAATTAAAATGATAAACTTTTTGATTTGGCAGTTCTGGTGTTTTAGTGGTTCCTGTGAGGATGTTCATCCTCCTGGCCTAGATAGCAAGTAATAGGTAATTGCTTATGTCTTAAGTTTAAGTTAAGCACATTTTTTAGAAATTTTCATTTCCAAACATGAATTTTAGCTAATGCAAAATGTATTATCTACAGAGGGTACAGACATCTCATTATTCAAACTTATTACACACAGTTGTAGAAGAAATGATCATGTTCCAAGTAAAATATGAATGCTGTAATTTTAGTTTGAACACATTATCAGAGTTATGAAAATGGATCTATCCGATCTTGGTATATTCATTAGGGACTCCTTTTCTTGATGAAAAAAGATTATTTTCAAATAGGTTATATTTATATTCTTTTTCATAGGGTCACTTTAATACTCAAAGTAAATGTGCCAGACTCAACACTATCGAAATATTGAGTAACAAAGCTGAACAATTTCAAAACTGTCAGGTTAAACTAAATGTTAAAAAATAGGAAAATTAAATCCCCCATGAATAACAATAAAGTTTCTGAAATGCACCCAGCATAAAATACACTCTAAAACAATTACGGGAATACTTTTTAGCAGCAATTTATGAGGGACTTTCAAAGTGTTTTATCAATATTTCACAATATCATCACACTAACGCATTTTGTAGCTTGATTGAAACTTGTGCTATTTCCATTAATGGATTACTAGGGGACAAGCATGTAATCAATGACTCATTGCAATCGACACAGGTGTGTATGAAATCACTTGATAGATCACAAATCAAAGCGTCACATAGCTTCTCATTTATCCAACTTATTCAGTTTGCTAGACATTGACAGATAGAATGTTGCTGAGGTGGAAATACACCCTGTGGAGCATGTATCAAACTTCAACAAAATTTTAGTTCACATACAGAATTTGTTGTTTCTCAAAATCCTGACATAAGTAAACTTATTACATTAAAATCAAATTTCTAAATTGCTGCGTGGTATTTGGACACTGGCATTGATGAATTTGGGTTAATTTTTGATAATGACACTCATACTTGCAATACCTCTGTAAGGTGGATGTCAGGGTGAGGTGAAAGTATTCCTATTAGCTGTGGCTAGAAGGATATCCCTTTGGCTGAATGGGTAGAGCGTCTGACTCTCACTTGGAGGTGTAGGTTTGAATCCCATTGCATTTGGAAATATGTACATTCTATCCTGTTTCAGATATATTAGTATGTCACCAAAAGATATTTGTAATCACATCTCCCGACTTGAGTAATTATTTCTTTTTATGTTAGATATATCAAAATTATCATCTATATCATTTTCCATCATCACATCACATTCCACATTAATTTTTTGTTTTTTTAAAGCTAAATATTTATCAAAACATTAATAAAGACCGATCAAAAAAATGTTTTTATAATGTTATAAACAACACATAAAAAGACAAAAGCACTCTTGGCAAAATTTTTGTGAAAGTTCAAACAAAGAAAAGGCTTATACCATGAGATCTCCAACAGTTGGCTCAGACCAAATTATATTATTTTAAAAAGTGAAGAAAATAGGTAATTATTACATCTATCAAAAGCATTGAATAATGGTACTCTCTTAATTATGACTGTTATATGAAAATAAATGTGGTTGTATTTAGCTGCATAATTTTATAAGGTGATAATGAACCCATTATTTTCTTAGGGAAACTGTTTTCCTAAATTTTATGATAATATTGGCGGAATTGAAAGTATCCTGTGATGTATAGCGTTGACGCTACCTAACAACAGCAGAATCTCCTATATGAACATTATGGCAGTTTTCTCACCTAACTGGATAGATATGAAATCCATCAACAATACACCCATACAGTAAATTGTAAGCAAGAGTCTTCAGAAGATTACATTTAACACTGGTCCACATTCTTTTGTCACATCTCTACAATCACTGGGTACAGTTTCAAGAGTATAACTATCTCAGCACCAAAACAGCTTTGGAAATACGTGCCCATTGGTGTCTGACTATAAATGGGCTGGTACATAAACCCAGCTTGAGACAGACCAAGAACTGATTTGTTTATCTCTCATAGTTCACACGGATATTGACAAGAACAGTCGTCTATTTCACTTGAACAGTCGCTTATTTCATTGAGATCATGTGCTTATCAGAACATATTAGCCTTGATTGAAAACAAGGGAGTCAGTAACAGTGCTCCATTGTTGAAATCTACATCACAACAGTAAATTGGCTATTACTTGGATACTTTTTATGATATTATGTCGCACATTGTGAGAGAAATAGACAATTTGTTGCTGAAATAAACAATTTGTTGATGAAGTGGACCATGGTTTATTGATCCGGATAGATTCTGGCTACGCCTAAGTAAGTAAGGATTTCTTTGTCGTATTGACTAATATTTAGAAATATTTTTGTGATTATCTGATTTCAGGTTGAAGGGGGTTTATAAATTAATAAATTCATCTTGAGTAAAATCAATATTCATAGAAAATATGGGACAAGACAATAAAATAACCAAATAATCCATTTTTGAAGACACACATTGTTGAGACGATAGGTAAAAAGTAAAACTATTGACTCATTATCTAAAAAGTTTAACCTCCCAACCTATAAAAAAATATATATAAACAAATCTTTTTAACCGTTTCAAAGTTACTTGCTTGTAATTAAATCCTTAAATGCTCATAAATGTAATGCACTATTATTACATCATATCAATAGATATTATATAATCTATAGATTGAAGTTCACAGAATAATGAAAGCTAAAAATTATTAAAAAAATATATATCAGCATATTAAAAAAATTAATAATCCTGCAAAACATTCCCTAGGTCAGTGTGTCCCATGAACACACCAAATAACATCATTTATAAACTTTATACCCTTTGTACCTTGACACCCAATAATTAGGCCTGGGTTTCACATTTCTTTAAAAATAAACAGGAATATCCAAGCTTAATCAATGTCAATCTGCATGATGCTCAAATCTTTCAGGTGAAACCAGTCATACAAAGGGTTGTGTATGAAGACCAGGAATGAAAAGCGACGTCACTTGCATGTCGGGTAGACTGAATTGACGACACTGGCGACAGTGACGACTCCTTCACAAAAAGCTCATTAACAGTGATCAACATTCTGCTACATCCAATAAGCGTTTGTGCAATCACCCTGTGACTGGATATAAGAGCCTATAATTTGAAGCTCTGTTTT
The DNA here is from genome assembly GCA_921293015.1 of Phorcus lineatus. Lineage (NCBI taxonomy): Eukaryota > Metazoa > Mollusca > Gastropoda > Trochida > Trochidae > Phorcus > Phorcus lineatus. The sequence goes on from OV121085.1 coordinate 40,599,441, forward strand.
ATATTACTGTAAGACTTGTTTGGGTTCATATTATTCAAACATGGCTGGATTACAAGATGCAGCTAAATGGTACACATGCATTTTCGTACTGACACTATGGATAGACCAAGCACAAGGTAAGATCAATTGATTTATGATATTATGAAATATTTACATTTGTTTGTAATATTTTGTGAATTCTAATTATTTGACTTAATTTGGCTTATGATAAAATACGTTTTAAGCTATATCTTCTTTCATACATTTACATACAAAATCTAATTTGATTTTATCATTTTGTTCATCATTTTGTTGTTTGATAAAATTTCAAATAAATATTTTTTGTTAAACCTTAGAATAGACACAGACAAACACAAACATACCCAAACATAAAAAGACTTTCCTCTAGGATTTCCTTTCTCATAAGAAACCCTATTGTCCTTATTTAGTAATTCAAATTTACCGTTAAATAAGATGTGTATTAACTTGTATTTCCTTGTATTAACTTATGTTGTATTGAATTCAGATTTATTCACTTTCTTGGATTTTTCACCTTTGCTCTGTATTGCCATGACGATGTAATGAAATATTCATGTCCATCTTAACAGCATTGTTTCTATATTAGTCTGCATAATCTATAACAAGTAAATATCCCATTTCACTGTTATTGAGAATCTCAGCAAAAATTGCCAGACCTATTTGCCTGATGGGTAATCCAATGCATTGCATGACAGTTTGAGAGATGAAAAGCATTACCGTATTCGACGTGATAAGCGCCTGGGGCGCTTAAAAAATTGGTAAAAGGGGGCGCTAATTAAAACGATAAAAATTGTCCTCAAGTTTAGTCTTGAAAGTGTTTTCTTACGATACACATGTCTTTGAAATATGGTTTTATAAGTTTCATCATTTTGGTGGTGGCTGGGGGTCTTGAAATACCCTGTATTCTTCACTTTAGTGGAAGTAAAAGACTTATTGCAAGACTGAAAAACCTTCCTCAATGAATCAGCATGCAAGGTAAGCAATGTATATAGGTGGGCGCTAAATCAGGATGCATATTGTTCACTAAAAAACGTGGTGGGTGGGCGCTTATAGGGGAGTGGGCGGTTATTAAGTCGAATACGGTATTTATTATTCCACCCTGATTGAGATTGGACAGAGGAAATGTTTGATAGCTTGGACAAAGATTTGATTGATATTTTATGGTTGATATTGTATTATCTCCACTACAGCTGCATACCAAAATATTTTTCATATAACCACATTACCACATGGTAGTTCTATTATCATGTAATTTGGGATGTCATTGAGGCATTATAGCATTGAGAAGAAGAAACAGATAATACTGAATTTTCGATAAAGAAGAGAAGACCAATTGTATCATACCCAACAGTTCAATGTAACAGTTTTGGCAGGTCATTGAAGTGAGCAGGGGTCAAAATTTCGACAACACTAATTTTCACTTTTGGCTACAAAATCCTTTAGAAGTGATCAACAGCTTTGAACACAAGACATGGTTGTTCCATTGCATTAAATCAATGTTATTGTGCTGCCATTTTCTTTAGAGAATATTTCAATCAAGATAAGGAAATCAGAATTTTAAAAAATATTACCCCCTTATGTCTATTTCAGAGATGAGACCATGCCTAATGAGTTAAAGAATGGCTATTTTAAACATAGACTATGCGGAAATGCACAAGTTCATGCACAGAACAATTACAAACAAAAAATTTACTGAAGACCATGAGCATCATTGAGGATAACTTTTTTTGTAGATGTCTGAAGTCAAAAGTCTGGAATTCCTCTAAACATGAAAGTTATCTTACAATGGCAATGATACGAGTCTTGACCTGTTCAACAGTTTACCCCTCATAAACTGCCCATAATCACAATCAAATAGCATCACTGGCAAAGTCATTCCCTTAATCAATAAGAATTAGTACATTAAGAAGGTATTTTGGGGTATAAAAAGAATTTCTTTATATAATATAGAATGTTAAAGAAATATTCTCCATTCTCATGAATATGTTAATATATTTCAGCGCTTGGGTGTGCTGGAGTTGACCCTAATTTAGGTAAGTGCATGATACAAGAAGAAGAATATTTTCATTATAAAAGCATGCTTTTATTTTCATTTTCAAGCCAGTGTAATACAAAAGTTAAAGGGGGTTACTACACCACAACATCTGAACCCTTTATTATTTGATTTATAAGTGAATCACAGCTGGGGAGGGGATTTAGTGAGAGGTTGTGTGGATAAGTGGATTTCCAGGGGGTTTACCTTCCCCCAGGAGACAGAAACTAGAACTAAGAGAGGCTATAATTATGAAAATTTCACTCCAATAGAGAATTTGGACAATCTCATTAAATAAGATCTAATATTGCTGCACTACGTTGCGCAGATTATAGATCTCGCTAGGCTCCTTTACTCAAGCCGTCAGGTTAACCTTTGCCTCAGTTTGACCTTTAAATCTCATTAGCTTGCCGCAGATACCTTCAAGCAATCACAATGCGCGTCTATTAATGGCCTTTTAAGAGATTGCAAGTAACTCGCAATTTGAAGTTCAAACTCTTATAATTTTTCGATTTTACAGAGAAAAGTTGAAGCAATTTGCATATGTCCTTTTTATCCAATAACAAAGCAGCAAAGTTAGTTATAACATGACAGTCTTTGACGAAACAAGGGTCAATCTCATTAGCATAAGAACTTCACATATGTCTAATGAATAATTATGAAGAAACGTAACTGTTTCAGGAATAAGCATTTGGATTGATACGGTCTACTAAAGGATATCGTTGAGGTATGCAGAATTTGCTTTGCGAACGATAACTTCATAGCTTTCGATTTGACGTTTTTGTCCATTACAAACCGAGCTAGGGTAAATTAAGGATTATTAGGCAGTTTGACATGTGAAAACAGTCTGAAATTTCGGTTTGAGAGTTCTGAAAAGCATACAAGCGAAATACAATTCGCCTGCACCCTAGAGAACGGGGCAAACTCGCTTATTGGCTGATTTGAATTATGTCAGAGGCAAACCTGACGGCTCACGTAATAGAGCCTGGTGAGATCTACATGCATAATGTAGTGAAGCATTTACATTTCATTTTAATGACATTGGATTTTGGACAACAAAAGAATGTCTTACTTTGGGTCAGAAAAAGGCCCTTTAAGGGGCTTGGGTTGTCGGATATCACACGTGGGAGGTCTAGGGATTTTAAGGAACCAAAGTTATCTGATATCTACCCAGCTGATTTTATTTGATTATTCAATTTGATTGAAGTCTTATTCCTGTAAAGAAACAACTTAGAGTGGTTTTATACCGATAAAGCTATTTATACCTACTCAGATAGGTGTTGAAATGAAAGGGGTCAGAACAAGAATTTAACATATCAGCTTTTCCCGACACACATTGAATTAACTGATCGTACGGACTATGTCCAAAATGATTATTACTGAACCACAAAGATCAGAAGACCCTATGATTTGTTGATCGCTTCAAGTAGACCTGTAAATAGCTTTATCACTTACAGTGGACATGTTAAGCCTTTTAAAACCTGCTTTATGATAAGCTAAAACTATGATGACAGATTCATGAACTGACTGTGATTCATGGGAGAAATAGAGAGACATCTTGACTTCAACAAATGATCTATTGCACTGAATTGTGATGGTTAATTGAATACCTCCATGGACATTTTATTTCCGCAAACTGAGCGTCCTATTTTCAAATAACTGTTTATGGCTATGCCTGTTTGATTAACAGTAGTTGGTTCAAAGGGTTCAATGACATAAAACATAAACAAACTTCATAAAATCCAAAGTTACAAATCCAGCAAAATGACACATTTCATAGCTGCAGAAAGCTATAATTAAGTGTGTAAGTTTTCTGAGGAAAGTTTTGTTCAAAAATAAAAATAAATCAAAAGTTTGATTATGAAGGCAATGTATAGAACTGTTTTAACCACTCTGAACTGATGATGGGGGGGGGAGGTTCACCTATTGAAAAGGGGTTCATCCTTTATTTTACGTTCAATTTACAAAAAAAATCAAAAAAGGAAGGGGTGGGGAAAGGGAGGACCCGGTCAAACCCGCTGCATGCACCCCACCCCAACTACCAAATCGGCCACTGATTTAATAAGATTTGCATTATTTCAGTTGTGAACATCTGTGAGGGCCAGGAGAAGACAGCTCCGCGCCTCTTTCTGGAGACGGCCAGTCTTCCAGATGACGGCTACAACTGCACCTGTTTTCTCAGCACTTCTGCTGACAAGCTAAGCATCTCTCTTTCTGTTGCACCAAACTATGATGGCTGCCAATCTAGTCTGGAGTTCATGACTACTAGTCCAATCACCTTTGAGTGTCTGCTCTCTGGAATCAACGCAGATGTTTCATCAAAGAAGCAGTTTGATGTCAACTTCAGAAGGACCACGTTGACAGCCAACAGAAACTACTGTGTAGATATAAAGGCTCAGCCTTCAGCTGGAGGTAAGTGTTATCAGAAGTATAGATTCTGGGTTTGAGCCCTTATAAGTATTCAGAAATCTAGGTTTTGTATACCAAAGGGCCGGTAAGAATCAGGTTACAGGTTGTTCAGATGGTGACTCAGGTTTCAGGTTCAAATCCTGGTTTAAAATGATGGTAAGTCATAAATAGTAATGAAGAGTTCTTATATTTGAGATGTGAACTAATGTATCAATATCCTATTTTCTTTCACAGGGATTCACTTAATATGGGCATATTTTTGTATTTTGTTGGGGATACTTTAACCGATTGAGGACTGAAATCAACACCATCTTATAGAGTCAGTCACCAAGACCAAATGTGGCAAACATATGAACACATCAACAACTAAAACATTGAAAAAAATCAATGCCACTTTACATAAAATCCACTCTTGTAATGCTAACTGCTAGATACCTCACTCAAAACTTCAGGACTTCAACTGGTCATGAGAAAATAACTAAAAAAAATTAAACCCCTCACTCGTACCTCACTGGTGGATCAAGGGGGGAGGGGGTCAGGTTTCATTACAAATTAACCAAACAATGGATGGATTAAAAATTTCTTGATCCACTACTAATTCTAGCCATCTTTGGCCAAAAATTTGTAACTGTTGTTATACTGTTATTTAGAAAGGCAGATTCGGTCAATTTGGAATCACACAATCTGCAATTTTCAAAAGACTTTAAATATTTTCAATAAGAAGACAGAATTAAAAAATGTTACATGTTCCTAATAGTCAGCTTTTCAGCAGATGATCAACATTATGGCCTGGTTTCAAGCAAACAGCAGGCTCTGTCAAGTTGATGTTATTATTCACTCCGTTGGCTACTGTTTTATATTTCTCTTTAAACTGTCATACACTTGCAACAAAGAGTTCACAAATCATTAAATGAATTCAGTAGGACTTTTATTGTCTTTATTGTGTGAAAATAAGTGTAAGGCAGACAAGTTTTTGCATAAATGTATCAAGGATAATTTAAAAAAATGTCAGTGGATTTTTAATATTTCATAAGTTTTATTGGTATTTGAATAAACATAGTTTTTACTCTCAATGACAAAATAGAATAATGACTTCTTTTTTTTATAACAATTAAGCGAAAATATAAATTATACCTCAAGAAGTGATTTAAGTTTGCAAAACCTTTGAGTGTGAATCATGGTGAAACCTCCTATTTAACACTAGGTGGTACTATGTTACTGAAACAAAGTACCTATGAGGTAAAATCTATACAGCTCTCTACTACGGACTAAAGTTTCTGAGTCAATGGCTATATATACAAATATCATGCAAAGATTGAAAGGAAAAGAGACATTAGCTTTGCTGATACAAGCATAGGAAATATGCCAAAACAACTACTTCAGAGGAAAGACTTTTTTGTTGGACAGTGCCAAATAATATTTGATAAGAATTCATTATAATGTGTCCACTGTAGACAAGGTCTATTGTCATTATTTTCCCAATTAACAAACCATATGCAACTACTGGGCCTGCTAACTTGCTGCTTGTTGTATCTAAATCAGGATGATACCAATATCTATATATTCACCATAAGTTTAGCTGGCTGATATTTTTGTAATAATTCTGATAAACTGTCCAAATAAATCAAAGGGGACAATTCAGTTTATTCATTTATGTTACTGGTTCATGATCATAACAAACACATGCAGTTGAAACATGTTACATAGGGTAAAAATTCTTTGATTTAAATTTGACAATTTGATGAATAGATCTCACACTCGGTCAAACACACAACAATGAGAAATGAAGCCATTCATTGAAACTAAAATTGTGTGAAAATATGTTTTTTCGTAATGTTGTAAAATAAGTAAATTAAAGCACCTTCAATGATAATGTCATTCCCTAAGGAAACAAGCTGTGGACTTAGTTCTCTGAATGTCAACATTGTTTTTGAGAGTCCTTAATTTCCTACCCAATAGCCAATTAAAATTTGTTATCATTATCATTATCATATAGATTTCTCACAATGATATCTAAATCGGTTGTTTCTAAACTGTGAATTGATATCTAAAGCTTAATGCAATTTATCACTGATTTGTGTCCTTGAGCAGGTCAGGCAAGTTTGACATGAAATTGATATATCTATGCTTTCATATGCATTTTTGTCTTTTGAATTCCTGTGGTTTTTGGGTCTATTTCACTCAAAACAAACATTAATTGTCCCCCATTCATTTCAGGTTCAATAACAACCCTAACTCTAAACTGCCCTTCTTCAAAGCCAACTACTTCAACTTCAACTTCATCTTCAACTTCCACATCAACATCTTCAACAACTTCAACAACTTCTACAACATCAACAGCGTCGACAACAACAACAACTACCCCCACAGCAACATTTGAACCACCTGCCACCTCCGAAGCTGATACCACAAGTCAAGGTCAAGTTGCAGGGGAGATAACTACTGAAGGCCAGACAACAGTGACTGAAGAAACTACTAGTCAGACAACTACTTACATTAACACAGGGTTTCCTAGCAGCGTCAGGCAGACCGCAAGTGAGCCGATGTTTAAAGTAAATGTTGTTAAATGTCTTAAATAGCAAAAGAAGATGCTTGGCTTTCTATATGCACATATGCAGCTGCAATACTAACATGTAAGTGATATGCTAGGTGAGCTTGCAGGGAATCTTGGATCTTGTTAATCTAATTCATATAGAGTGAGGGGATATAACATATTTACTAAACCACATAAACATTTAAAATATCATCATATATTTTTCCCAATTACTTCATATTCAAAATATTTGAGTTTGAACATTTTTGAATTCAAGTCCTTCTTGAATAGTTGAAATATAAACCTTCTAAAAAAAGGGAATTATAAAAGTTTAATGATCTGACTAGCCATTCTCATAAATATGCATTAAAAAGAAAAAACTCAGCCTCTCTTCAACCCAAACCTTTGGTTCCAAGATTTTCTAAGAATTGAGAATTTATAGAAAATTAAAATTTAGAATTATATTTTACCAAAATACCGGCTTCTTGGAATCTCTTTCAAATTAATCTTCCAATTTATTGACACAGCAAAAAGGGACTTTATATAAAATCTTTTTTTTAAATTTCTTTCCCTTACCTCTTGCAGAAATAATGTATAGATATTCAAACAGACTTGCATTTACAAATAAACATGCTCATATGGTAGAGGGAATATAGATACTGCTATTATACATTATAATGAACAATTTGCTTATGCATGCATGGTTTATGGGTCCTTAGGGTATGTCCATATCATTCAAATGAAAAGTTTGAAACATACAACATGTAATATAATGAAATCACTTTGAAAAGTCATTCATATAATACAAAAATATTGATAATATCAACCATTAATTTTTTACTATTAAAGATAATTTTTATTTTAGATATGCTATATTTTAAAGTATTTCATAAAAAAAAATTCTCGTGTTTAAATACCACTTAAGTAAAAACTTCCCATATAATGTTTGAAAATTCATGGTTTTCATCTTTAAAGATGATTTTAAATTGCCAACAGCATCTCAGTTTTTTTTAAAACAAATAGTAAAGCAATTATTTTAAAACTGATCCACCTACTTTTGGGGAAATTTAAATCGTTTGATACAATGTGTTTTTTTATTGTGAAGCTAAGCATACTATCCATTGTAGAACAATGACAATGTATGATTTTTTTATGTTTCAGTTATTATCGTTTGTGTTATTGTTGGCGCTGGTCTTCTAGTCGGAATCATCATTGCAATCGTCGTAATTATGGGGAAACGGTAAGGCACAAAAATCATCACTTGTATTCAACATGAACGCTTGTCATTAAATCATTTGTGTTTTAACCTCTTTTACCCATTGTTAAAATGTTAAAGGAAATAATTAATGCTTAACCTTTTTGACATGTGAGTTCACTGTGTGCTAGAGATTATTTAGAATCTTACTTATATGTGATGATGTGATTGGTTTGTAAATGATTCTGCACAAACTGGTGTCAGAACATGTGACTAAAGGGGCTGCTCTCAGACTGCTATGGAGAAGAAAACCCCTGATAGAACGAGTTATCTTGGAACACGGTAGATTTTCTTCAGACTTGGTCATTTGAAAACTTCAGTATCTATACTACTGAAACCACTCTTTAGTTCATCAGGCTTGGTTGTTTAAAAAATTAACCTCTTGGAAAATAAGTTTAGATTTGGGATTCCTAACAATCTCATTATCTGATGCAACTCTCCAACTTTAAACAAAATCATTTTTTTGGTAAAAATCAATTTTTCAAGAATTAATTTATAGCCTTAAAAGTCACTTGAGACCTAAAACAGTTTACTGCAATGTGCCTTCATTTGTCTTTCATATGCCATTATGGGGACATAGCTTTCAGCTATAGGATATCATTTTCTACATATATTCCTGAGCTACTTTGAAGCAAGGATATTTGCATTCATCAACCCTCTCATTAACATCTGATCTGAAACTAATTCATGAAGGAAGCTAAAGTTTGAGAATAACATCTCAGTGAAAATGGAAAAAGTCAACTCATGATATTCTTTTGAATTTTCTCCAGAGGCCAGCATTACCTGGCAATAAAATTATTTATGGCATTACGGCATCTTTGGTCACTCTTGAGCTTTATGTTTTGATATTTTTTTACATACATATCACCCCGGGGATTTTCATCAATAACAACCTTAATTTTGCTCTCAACGAAAGAAGAATTAAACCATAGTGTACCATGTCCTTGAAAGGCTCACAGGTTCATACAATTGTTCAGCTCGCTTGGACTATACCCTTATCAAAGGATGGTGATTATGATTATGAATGTTCCAGAGCATCAGAACAATCAGCCCCTAGTTAACAAGGATACTTTGCTGGATTTGTAATTTTCCCTGTTTTAGTCTCCAAAATAGAAAATCTAAGTAATGTTGACTAATTATTTGTTTCATATAAAAACCCTTTGTGCACTTTACATACCCTGTGCACTTAAATTTGTAGGCAATATTTAAGTCTATAAGGTTTGAATCATATACTTTGTATTTACAGGAATGAGTCTAAACAGAACAAAAACAAACACAGATTCAGTGCACCTGGAAACAGCAACTTAGAATTGGCGGCAGAGAATGGAACAGCCAATGGACACTCATCTACAGACAAGAACAAAAACACCAACCAGCTTCACCGAACCTCACCTTCTAGTGCTTTAAAATCTCAACCATCTCACACAGTTTATGACAATAATGGTTATGTCTCCACAGAAAGCCACAAAGACACTTTGGTTATCAGTGAAAAGCTGTAGGTTAAGATCAGAGAACTTTCTTTATGCTTTAGATATTTTTCGTCATCTGATCATCTTGAAGGTCCAACGTTGATAGATTGTTTACATTTGGAAACGTGCAAAGACACTTTGGTCATCAGTGAAAAGATCAGAGCAACTTTCTTTCTGTTTGAAAGAATTTTGTCACCTGATTGTCATAAAGGTCTGACAATGATTTTTATTGTTTAACAATCTTACATACTTAGATATATACCTTGGTCTTGGATTACAACAATGTTCAGATCTGGAGGTCACAGTGAAAATCAAACACTTTGTTATATCATTCAAAATGACAAAAGTGAGAATCCAAAGGGCGATGACATTCTCATGCCACGGCTTCATACTATATTTTTGCAATAAGATAAGCCTAAACTTGTTACTGCTGTCAGTAGAAAAATATTGATTTTATTTCACAGGAATTCAGATTTATGTAGTCAAAGTGTGTGTTGCTGACATCATTTCGACATCACAGTATGTTACCAGTATTTCAAATAGTTGGTGTTTGAGAAAATTATCACTTACTCTGATCCAAAGAATTTTCTGATTTGAATGACTTCATGAGTGAATGAATTAATTGGCTGTCTCATTGAGATGAGTTGGGCTAGTTCCTATAGAGCTTACTAGCTCATAGCTAGTTGCTAGAATTTAATAAAGTGTAATCCTTGGATTTGAGAAAGTCTTAAACTTTTCAACATGACTTGAAAAAATAATAAGTCAAGAACACGATTATTGTAGGCTTACCAAACTTTGAAAATTGATATTTTTCATAATTTTCTAATATATCTTTTTATCACTTTACAAAATTAGGATTTAGATAGTATTTGCTGAATCTGTTGATTGTAAATGTACATAGTTTAACTTAACATACATCAATTATGGATGCATTATATAATAGTTATTTTTATAAAGTGACTTCTGTGATACAACCAAATCAGATTTACGTGTAAATATAACAATAGAAATATTTCTTTGCTTGCAGAAAAATTTATCAGACAAACATAAACATTTCAACTGGTTGAAATACCCACACTTGAAAACCCCTATGGGTCATGTCAGAATATTGGCTTTGTGATTTTCTTTGGTATGTTTTTGCATTTCATGGTTTGAAACATTCTCTCCTGACAGAGGTAGCTCCGTCATAAATTCCTATACAACCTCTGTCTTAATACAAAGGTTTCTCGGGCTTCCGTCAGTTTCCCCTAGCGGGACAACATTGCAACATAAACTACCTGGTTATTTCAGCTAATGAAAACAACGAATGCATGAACAACATATTTGTTGTCACACAGGCCTGTGCAATGTGCGTTTGTGTTCTGTTAAGACGACTCAAAGTGCAAGGGGCCTATTCCGATAAAATTTAGCATTTGAAAACCTTACGGAAATAACTTAGACAATTTGAATGATAACTTTTGAAATGGCTGATTGCACAACTAACTATGATTGCATCCAATCAGCGTTCTACATTTAGTGCACAAGAAACCTTCGAATTAAGACAGAGGTTGTATAGGAATATATGACGGAGCTACCTCTGTTGGGAGAGAATGGGTTTGAAATGAAAAATCATTAAGATTAAATGTATTTTTCATAGAATATCAACAATTTTACAAATAACATGTTCCATATCAATCAAGGCTTTTACTGATGAGATGAAACCCACACAGAGTCACTTCACTTTACGGGCATGGGGGATTGGAGATATAGAGGGGTTAAAAGGTTCCCTTGGATTAGCCACATTCTTTTACAATATATCTATAAATAATAACCTTAAAATCAAATGTGCCTTATCAAACTTAAAGTGCCCCTTACTACAATTCAAACATAAAAATTCCGCTCAAACCATGTCAACAAATATTATTACACTTTTAATATGGAGTCTCTTCCTCTACCACAGAAAACAGACCTTATTTTAGCCTTTAGCATTTGTAAATGTGCTTGAAATGCTTCATAAATATCCCATTTATAGAGGAATATGTCTATCCAAACATATATTTAACCTACATGTGTGAACTTATGTATGTCTCCCGTAGACTTCCATAACTTCAGATCTTATATAAATATTTCCAGAATTAAATATTGATTGAAACCATTTGATTATCCGATGTACAAATATAATAAATGTGTTGTCCCATTTAAGACAAAATGAAAACTATTTAGAATTATAAAAATTATTCTTAAATTTGATAACATAATATATAATGAAACCTCTTGGAACAAAAGATATTTGACTTTTTTAAGGTTAACTGCAGAAACATCTTAGAGACTAAAACAATGTTTTAAATAAGGGGAAATGGTACTATAATCATGCAAAGCCATAAAATGCAAACAAATTATAATAATGATAATTTAGTGTTGCTTTTAGCTTTGGACAAGGTTATTGCAAATTATCTAGATAATGTATCCATGTACTGTTTTTACCTTTGTAGTCTTCCCGTCCTGTTGATTAATTTGTTAAAAATCTTTACTTGTCACAAACCAGCTGTCAACATTGTTTTCTATTTCCTTTCATTTCAGTGCACTTGCCAATAAATATGTTCTGATATATCCTGATAGAGAATAATGTGTGTAATTGTGCATTTCATAATGTTAATCAAAACTGGTTAGTTGACATGATTACAGTTAGTTGAATTCAGAAATACATGTCAATTAAATAATATTCAATTGTAACAATGCCATATTATAATTGCAAATATTCAAATTGTAATAGTATATATTCTTTTTGGATTGAGGGCTCTACCAGACTGGTGGGCAAGTTGGTCAGATGTTGGTATGGTCAGTGTTAGTGTGCTGCCTTCCTCTTGGATTGTGGGTTCAATCCTGGCGTGAAACTCAATAAACAAAAAATATAAGATTTGTACTATTGCAGACAGCGTTATCCCAAATATAATTTTTTAGATTAGTTTAATTGGCTGGCATTGAAAATTGACTGTACCAATTGCTTGAGAAGCATTGGATATATAGGTTGAGAATATCAGGACACAATGGAAGATCAGCTAATTTTGCCTCTTTTGCTTTCAGAATCATAGGGGAAAGGGAATTAATGGACAGAAAATCTTCTTAAAGATCGGTTTTTAAATCATAAATCATTGATATTGTGTTAGAGGTTAATGTTTATTTTTTAGTAAAAAGATATGAGATTCAAAATCAAATCAATACATATTGTGGATTAATTTTTTCATTATTTAAAAGACTCCAATAAAAAAAGAAGGGATTCATCACTAAAACTAAAGTTATCAATATGATATTGACTTATGTTTCAAAAGATGGATTGGTTTGTTAATTTGATACTTAATAGAAATATTCAAGATCATTTTAGAGGAAATCTTATGTCTATGAAAATAGCAAATTGGTGATTGCAAACAAATATATCATATCTATCTATTTAAAAAAGTGCTTTATTGTTACATTATCATGAGATGTATTATTCTATATAAGATTTATGGTACATGGTTTAGACATGTATGACTGCTTAAAATAAACATGCATTTTTCATTATGTGTTTTGTTTCTTTTCTTTCATTTCTGTTTATTTTAATTTATTGCCAATATAATATGCAAATAGAGATTTTGAAATAAGCAAGTGTCTCTCATAACAAATTGAATTGTGGGGTTTGTTTTCCCCCATTAGAAAATGGGTTTAAAATGATTATTTTTTGAGAGTTTTTGTTGAGTCATTGATAATAATTAAGAGCCCTGTTTATCAACATCATGTTCAATTTATATGATAGACTTATGTCATACAGTAACTCATAGGGCTGGATATTGGACCAAATTTTGCATTGCAATATTTAAGGATCGTTTTACATTGTTGGTGCCGCTATAGATGTATAACAGTATATTTTATACAAAATTGTTGCTGTTATAAATTGCTAGTCATAAAAATGTAAAAAAACAACTTATAATTAAAACAATTATCTTTATTTTCAAAGATTTTCAGAATAATTTACTCGCATCTTGAATAATAGTCATTTATATTAACCAATGTTGCACCTTCTTACACACAATACAGATGGAATCAAAATTTAGAGATTCATGAACTAAAAGTTGAAGATGATTTAACTTCATTTTCATCAGCATTTACGATTATGCTATCAAAGTTTGTACTGACAAACACCCTTCACAGCTGTCAACAGTCAAACAGTAAAAGGGTCATCTGTGTATTGAATATTCCCACAAGATGATAATACTCTCTCTTGAAGTAAACAGAATATGACAGGTTGTCTGGCTATATTCTCAATTCTTACATAAGAAAATTCCATCTGTGTGAAGCAATATTGTACAGTCAAGAGTCTGGCGCATGTGAAATACACGTGATCTACACTTAAGCTTAGAAATAAGCCACCATCAGAAGCTAAAATGCACTAAACCACAAGCATGTACACTTTTCCTGCATAATTGGAAAATTCCCAATTAAAAGATTCTATCACAGACACAAAAGTCCTGTTGACTCAACGACATTATTTCCAATTTATAAGGATAATGTAAGGTGATCTTACTATATCCTTGCCAAAAAAAAAGCAAAATTTTACCATTACTATTAGCGGTAACTATCAAGGTGGTCAAGTTAGTTTATATAAAATAAAACTAGTATAGAAAACATGGAACCAAGATTTGCATGCATAATGATTTTAAAGATATATCTAATAATTTTGTTGATTTAGTCATTTAAGACTCAAAGTAGTACTTTATTGTAACAATATATACATTGTGATATAATAAAATTTTATGTATAATAATCAATTTTTTACCAACAGTAAATATTATGATTAATTATTTTTTAGAAAGATAAGGGAGGTAAATCTTTTTAAATAGGCATCAAAGAAGGGAGGTAACTCTTCAATGAAAAGCCCAGGACACAAATGTACAGGTGCACGTGAGATATTTGTCTGTTAAAGTAACAGAAATTACAATTATCCTACAAACTATGAAGCAATCAACCAATGTATTTGTTAAAAGATATGATTTATCATAAATAGCTTGACATTCCAAATTATATCAGTAAGATGCAAATAAATACACAACGTTGAATCATAATAAATTGTGGATCATTTTGAAAAATTTATAGATAAAAACTAAATTGTTAATGTGATTTCCATTATGACTCGCTTCTCTAAGGGGGCGGTCATGATAGTGCAGTGGTTAGCACGTTTGACTTCAGATCAAGAGATTCGTGGTAAATATTGAATCCCACTTCAGACTCTGCAGTAGAGAATTGTTCTACTGTATGTTTATGGTGCAAATACACTGAATTTCAGCATAGTACCAGTGACCTATGATGGTTCTCTAGTTCCAGCTAATGCTCGCAGGTTTTATCCCAATGCATAACCACTATATTGTTGCGGGCTTTCTCCCTGCAATAATACTAGCAGCCGCGATGTAAGTGAAATAATCCTGAAAGCAGCATTTAATGAAACTCCATATCACCTCACCTCACCTGGTAACCACTCTGAATTCTGAAATTATTTTACAATCTGACTAGGCTATTTCTTTTAACAATATGACATTGTTTTTGATGGTTTCTTTAATAATTTCTCAGAGTATAGCTTAAGTTTTTGTCAATTTTATTTATGATAAATGCATTGAAATAAATAAAAGAAATTACTTTTCATATATCTTTACAAGTGGAGTCCTAACCGGCGAGTGACATCAATTTGATGGTTAAATGAGTGAGTGAGTTATTGTTTAACGCTGCTTGGGCAATATTTCAGCCATTACCGGCGTTTTGATGGTTAAACTTCCTTGTTTTGTTTTTTTATAGTGTTTCAACGTCATCAGAAGAACTTAGAACCAATGTAACAAGTAATTTCTTTATTTACACTTTAATTGTTTGAAAGAAAATGTAATATGAAAAATGGAGAGCGATCATTGACATTTAGAAAGGTTATATGCTATCCAAACCTGAATGATTTCAAAGTTTGGACGTCAATCTGACATCTTATATAATTATATGTAGATGCTTTATCGACGTCTTAACAAACAAACAAACTGACGTTGAAATTGCGGCAGATTTCTTCCTTGCCGCAAATTTCATATACAATCATTATTCAACATTATTTCAACTTTGATAAAAGATGTCGTTTTAACATTGAAACATTATGTTGTTACATTGCAGGGGTGTTTGAACATTAAGTTGCATGGAGTTATCTCCCTTTCATTTAATTACTCTTTTTGCAATAATGTTTCATCTTATACCAAATAATTCAGTATCTAACAGAGATCAAAATCATGATGGAATATAAATACTGTTCATTATTGGTTCAATTTTTAATTCATTTTCCCAAACCCAAAGTTGTTGGAGTTACCTCCCTTTCATGTGATTTATCGCAATCTGAATGTTCAGAATATCCCCAATATTTGAGTGTCCTAAAAATTAAAATCATGCTTATAAGTATACAGAAAGTGTATTTATCATCTGTTTAATTAAATATTTTTTTCCCTTAAACTCTTCTCTAAAGGCAATCCAATTTCAAATAACATCCTTAAATATGAATAAAACCTCAATGTAGTACCATAAATTAATATCTGTTTAAACCATCTACATCAATTATAACCAATCAGAGATGTATGTAGATATTGCACTATATCAGATAAATTTGATTTACAGAAAAAAAAGTATAACAGTGGTTTGATCAAAATAATTATCAGCCAATTATATAAATGTTTAAAATTTGAGACAAAACATTATTTATAGAATGCTAATTTAACTAATGTCACTTTGAAGGTTATTCTGTGAATGCAATGTGGATATCCAAGCTCTTTGTACTGAAATATGTAACACTGTAAGGAGTTCACATTTTGCATGAACAAAGGATATGTGATCTTACAGAGTTACCCCCCTTTGTACACAATGTTTTCTTCTAAGATCTGCTGATAATGTCAAAACACTTTCTTTATATAAAAAAAAAAATAGTGTTATCATAAATACAGCACAATATGTATGTGATCTGTAACTGATAATCAGTTCTGCAAAGCTGAAAATTAAAATAATAAATGAATCACAAATATGGTAATGAGGTGTAACCTTTTCTTGGCAAATATTTTTATTTATATTTACATCAGGTGACCCAAAAACCTCCAATCAAAGTCAATATATCTTTCATGTTTATGGAAAGGGACAACATAACACTTTGTCCCTAGAGTAACCCAATACAATAGGAATACTTTGTTTTCACACATGGGGAATAAAATTAGCTCAAATTAAAGATGTAAAGACCTTAGGAATATTAGATTTCAATACAAGTGTACGTTAATTCAGAGCTTTCTACTTTTTTCAATGAAAAGTTGTTTTGGAGCATGGATCCTGTGGCACTAACTGTAATGGAAATCTAATGAAAATAATAATACAAATCAATGAGGGTCTGAATATTAAACTGTAAATATATAATCATAAACATATTAAAAAACTACCAGTCCAGAAGAAAAGGTTATGAGGTTAGAAACTGTACTTACATCTAACAAAGAAGTTATTTTATTAGAAGTGGAGGACCATGCACACAAATTGTTCAGTTTTTCTATAGTTGTTTAAGAAAATATGTTGTTTAGGGTATAGACTCCTATTAGGTATTAAACTGTCTCCAATTTTACATTTGAAAATATAATATAATAATAATATAAATAATAAAATATATTTCAAACTATATCACCCCTTGGACAATCTATAGGAAAATTTGTACTGATATTTTGTTTTAATGACACAATCAAAGTGTTATATTGATTTAAAAGATACCTTACAACAAGCTACAATGTAGGTTAAAGGACCACTGAGTATATGTGTTCCTAGAACAATTTGTTTTCAAAAACGTCTAAAAATTATATAAATTGGTAGATAATTATTTCAGCTACAACATGATATGTAGAAATAGTAAATATACCACGACAAGTCGGTGCAATTATATTTCACCCGTATGAATAGCACGCGCTACTGAATTATGATGTCATTACGCAGATATTCCTTTCCTGTGTACTATGTAAGCTCGGGTTTTAGTGATAACAAATAAACAAATACAATTTATTTTCTTAAATTGATATAAACACTTGAAATTCGTGAAAAAAATACCATAATAACCATAATTTATTTTAAACAAAAAGGTGACGAAAACTTGCAAAACAAAAAAGGATGTTCTTGTAAATTTAATATAAAACATATTCACAGTACATATGCAAATTAAAGAGATCCTTGTTCCGTCGAAGACTAAAAAAATAATAATAGATTCAGTTGTGACAAGATGGGTTTATGCTAATTACCTTGGCTTGCTCAATGGAAATCAAAAAGTTAATAAGAGTTACTTCGCCATCATCTTGATTTTGATGTCTTTAATTGAAAACAACGTACAATGGGCGCACTCAATATGAATAGTAAAGTAACCTGCCCATATTAAAACAAATCAAACTCAAAGTTAAAGAGCCACTCCGTGATTTTCATAACATATTATTTACCTTTGATACGAACCTAAATGTCATAAGTGGTGATATAAAATCAAAACATCTTAACTTTTCATGTCCAAAAGACATATATATGACAAATACTGGTTTTCCATGAAAATCTAAAAACAGCCTTATAAATGCACAGAGGTGTAGATACCACGTCAAATATACATGGATACTAGTTATAAACCCTAACAAACGCTATCAATTCCTAACTGCCCTCCTGGCTGTTTTAGATAAATATCCAAAATTACGTTTGACTATTTGACGCGCGCCACTGTCCGGTTTTCGATCATAATTGGCACTTTCTACCTTCATATTGTCACTGTAAAAAAACAATAAGCTTTAAAATGTGTCTTTTTTGGTAACAGTCGATACTTCGCGATCAACTGACACCATTGATTAAGTTTGGCATATGTGACTCCAACAACTCACGGAGGGGTTAAGCGAGTTTGACTTTCAAATCATATATGTGTTTCGCCGTTTTGACTTTCCTTTTGTCAGCCAACTTGTCTTCCTTCTGGTCTATCGTCGTTTTAACTGTATTCTGCTTCTCTTTTACGTCCCCACGTGGTTATGGGAGCCAACTACGACCACAATTTTTGCGCAATAAAATAATAAAGTCGATCTATTTATAGACACGGGAAACAAAATTACTAATAAGTTAAAACTTCTCGGCTTATTTGGTTCGAAACAATTGGCAAAAAATTATGTAAAGATCTTTCAACGAGATGGATTTTTGGCACTATTTTCTAATTTGTATCAACATTCTCTGTGGCCCTTTAAGGCGTCAAGGAAATTTTCATGAAATTCAAGCATAAAATTCATATTTTTATTTTGCCACATAGTGTCGACTTGGTGAAGCAGCCATAAAATCTGCCCTATTGACCTGTGAGAAAATTCATGTTCCATTCAAAGTGTTATTTGAAGTTTAAAGCCTTAATATAACTTGAGGTAACATAATGGTTTCATAGCAAGAGTTACACAATTAATCAGTTATAAAAACTGTCATCTTGACACAGGCTTAATGTTTAGATCTGTTTGAAGTCAAACCAATTTGGTAACCTGGAAGTTACTTAAAATGTTAGGTGAACAAGGGCGTAATGTTGCGAAACTCCCGGAGAATTTTCATCAGGGAAAAATCTTTCAATTCTATTCAATATTCGATGTATTTTATGATTTCATCCCTTATTTCCACGCAGTGATGAAGTGGTGATTTGTTGATGTTGATTGATATATTTACATTATACTCTTATATATTCATAATACACTCCTTCGGAATCATGTTCAATTTTGACATGAATTTGAATATTTTATACTGAATCATGTCTTTGAAGTCACATTTACAAAACAAAATAACTGCCATTTACGAAGTCAAAATAAAGCATTCGTAAAATATCCTAAAATCGACACAGATATTCCAAAATACAAGAACTTGAGGAGCAATATTGTAGCTTAAGTCAAGCAATATTGGGTGCGCAGCCATCGAACATAAATCTGAAATTAGGTTATTTGAACTGCAAACGCTTTGTCAATTATTTGACCAACACATACCGACTCGAACAATTTCAAGATGTAATGAAAAATATAAAAATTATTTTATTTAATTAGAAAGTTGGACGTGGGAGTCAAATTTTGTTGGAACTTGGAGAGTTCCAATGGCAATGACATGGCCTCAGTCTCCACTAGTGTCAAAATATGAAAGACGATAAAAGGTTGAGAACTTCAAATTATTTTCTACTAATATGTAATCACGATGATATCGGTAGACAATTGCATTCAATACCGGTATATCTTTATAAATTAAATTTCACCTACCTGTTTCCTTCCAAACTGTTCCTTCGGCGTCTGCGGAGTGATACAAACCCTGAAAAATAGTCCGTGCTACTTATGAGGTCAACAAATGGTATTCAAAATAAACGTAAATATGTACGTCACAGAAGAATTTTTTACAAACAAAACTTGCAATAAATTTTACCAACTATATCGAAATAACTGCATGTTGACCAAAAGTTTTTAGTTAACATGTATATCTTGCCCTCTACTCAAAGCTGCAACAACCCTGACCCGCAAATATTGGCGAGTGATCTTTGTCTAGTTCCTGGGTCAACAATAGTTTTTATCGCGACAGCCAGTTTTACGTCTGTTGACCAAATAGCACAGTACCCCCTATTATGGAGAAAATTGAGGCGCGCAGTGTAATTAAGTCTTTACATCTAATGGGCTATACTGCACGTCAAATTTATGATGAGCTGAAATCTGTTTATGACAATGACAGCCCATGCTATGACACTGTTGTGAGATGGAAAAGGAATTTCCAAATGGGCCACATGTCCCTCGCAGATGAGCCAAGAAGTGGACACCCCTCACTTACTGATGATATGGATGTCATCAAGAAGGTTGAAACGCTGGTTCAAGAAGATCGCCGCGTAACTCTACAAATGATAATGCATGAAACAGGTTAATCTGAGTTATGGCAGCGCATGGAACATACTCCATAACCAGTTGCATATGTCCAAAGTGTCAGCACGTACAAAGTTCAGCAAAGTTCCTCGCTTGCTGACTCGATTTCCAAAACAGAATAGAAGGGACATGTCACGGCAGACATTGGAGCTACTGGAACAAGACGAAGAGGATTTCTTCAAACGTTTTGTTACCATGGATGAATGCTGGGTCTATCATTATGATCCTGAGACAAAAGAGATGAGCAAAGAGTGGAAGCATGCTATACGTCACCACCACCCAAAAAGGCCAAGGTGCAAAAGTCTGCAGGAAAGGTCATGGTGTCTGTTTTCTGGGATTGTCGTGGAGTTATCTTGACGGATTATCTAGCTACGAGTCAGACTACTACTGGAGCTTATTACTGCAACCTGCTGAGCAAGTTAGGAGATTACATTAAACAGAAGCGCCGCGGTATGATCACCAAAGGTGTACGCCTGTTAGCTGACAATGCCCCAGCTCACACTTGTCAAGCAGCTGCTGTGGAGGCACGGCGATGTGGCTTTGAAATCTTACCGCATCACCCCAATTCACCCGATCTTGCACCAAGTGACTTCTTCTTGTTCCCCGCGATGAGTCGTTTTGAGGACACCAATGACATCATTCGAGAGGTGGAGGGTTGGTTTTCCATGAAATCAGGAGTCTTCTATTCAGACGGTCTGCGCCAGGTCAAGAAGCGATGGGAAAATTGTGTATCTCTGGATGGTGACTATGTAGAGAAGTCTTAAAAACATGAGAACAAAATAAAGTTTGAACCTTTGATATGTGTCTGTGATAATTGAAACTTTTTGATATCCCCTCGTACATGTATATTAGCATTGCTGTAAGAAAGATTGCTGCTGATTGTAAAATACTTGCTTAAAGTTAAACGTGTGACGAGTGACGTAAACAGGTACATATTTATTATTTACAAAGTGTTACTAAAGTCTCTTCTGCTCAACCTACATTTGTAAATTGGGGTTCTCTAGTAAAAAATATATATATTTTGATTACGCCTTTTGTTACGTATGGATTTCCCAACATGTGCCTGGTAAACGTAGATTTGTATCTGAAAGAATAACTGACATTCACAAACAAATGTGGAAATCAAATCTTACCAGTCTTAGTGAAAACTAAAAATGATCTTTATATTAAGGAATACTTAAAAGTAATAACCATCACAGAATATAGACTTGCGTTGTCCCGTTTTCGTTTAAGCTCCCGCATGTGTATGATAGAAAGAGGGTAGTTGAGTAATTTCAAACTGCCTTTTGAAAGGCGATTTTGTTGTTATTGCGGAAATTATATTGAAGATGAATACCCCTTGTTGTGAGTATGTCCACTCTATGTATCGCAAACGCTATTTGTCAATCTATTATTATTCACCTCCTAGTGTGGTAAAAAAAAATCCAAAGTGGTATTGAAATCGCTAGATTTTTTTCAACATAACGATTAAGGGTGTACTTTTAGAATTTGAAATAATATCAAGTAAATATAATATGTTGTTGGCACTATGCACTTTATTTGACTCTCATTCGTTGAGATATCATAGGATATACATCATAGACATAAACAAAACTGTTCTCTCTCCTTTGTCGCCTAGTTAAGGAGAGTCCAAAACGACAATTTTTTAAAAGGGTGTTTCTTTTATGAATTACGATAGTTGCATTGTCTTCTGAATGTCTGATGTAACTATTTTGTTGTATTTATCTCATGTATGCTAAACTATCTCGCATTTTATATGGTGATTTCTTTTGCCGTTTAGGATATTTTTTACTGACTGTTATAACTTCAATATGTTTTTATTTACCTTTGTGCTTACTTTACATTGTGTTGTCAATATTTTTGCAGCACGTATCGTTTGATCAAAGTTTACATCAACCGTTTCCATACAACTGCAGGCATTGCACGACGCCCCATATGAGGCACCCGCTTTATCACGATTTGTTATTAATTCATATGTAACCCTTCGATGACCTTGTTAATCCACGCAAGACTGGGAATACCTGTTATTATTCAGGGTCACATGAACCATTAAGAGACCTGGATTCATTTTACCCAAACATTCAGAACACACCTGATTGGTACATGACATGTAATCTTCATTATTTGGCTTGTTACTTTACTTACCTTCTACCAAAGGTGATTTATGTATTCTCTGCGGTCTCAGTAATCATTGCACATAAAGCATGCTCGTTATAAACGAAAGGCATGTTTACAGCTGTAATGACTTTTGATGAATGCTATTGATTTTTGATGAAGATCACACATTAGGGAATATTTTGATAAGAAATCCTTTCAGCCACTGCTAGCTAATGTACATAACGCCGGACTGTTAAAACTCAATGACATTTGGCGTCAATAGTTTTCTTTCATGACTGCTAAATCATTAAGGCTTGATGAGTGGAGTGCTATATAAGAACAGTTTGATAACGTTGGTGAATGACAAACTCACCATTATCAAAATGAACTACCAAACATACATGACTGTGACGACTGTCCTCTTATGGATACTACCATCGCCAACTTGTAACATTCCATTGGGTATGTGTTCGTTTTTGTCATGTCGTGTGTTTTTATCTATCTTGATATAATCATAGCTTTGATATATCGTTTCGTATAGTCAAATTGAAATATTTTTAGTGTCAGGTGATAACATTAATGTTCTATTCCATGAAAAATGTGATTTAACCATATGGGTAAAGGCTAATTTATATTTTAAAAATCGATGAGGAATATACAACATGAATGCAGTTTAAATTACGCCAAGTTTATAACAAAATACAAACAATATAAGGGGAATTTAAATTTTCAACCAGTTCCTTACATAATCAATTCAGGTTATTGTTTCCCACACTTTCGACTCATTTTTTATAAATCTAATTCTTAACAATTCGGTTGAAATCATGTTCTACATTTTAAACTTTCACGAGTCAACACTTAAACTATACGATCAAATGTAAAACTAAACTGAAACTGATACTTACTTCAAAGTTCTTCTAGGGGTTCATACTCGTGTATTATTCATCGCCGTTATAACTGTTCATGGCTTGAACCAATCTAACGCATCGCAGCCAATATTAATTGTGTGAAATAATTGTTTTATAATTCCTTCAATCAAAATCTTTAAATTCTCTTTATTTGAGCGTAGAATTATAAAGGAGAATTGTGACCCGCTACATCAGCGTATTTGTCTCCGCCCAGCTCCATCATATACCCTGATATCCTTCGGCCTAAAAGGCTCGTATCGCTTACGGCTGGCTACTCATTGCTATTTATAGCCTACATTGACATTTGTTTCTCATACAGGTTCTGCCGCTATTGCTGAATGCTAGTCATTTCATTGGCTTGCTATATTTAGCGATATGAGCGTTTTAGGCCGAAGGATATCAGGGGATATGATGGAGCCAGGCGGAGACAAATACGCCGATGTAGCAGGATGATTGTGACCATTCAACAAATTACAAAAAAGATGTTGTTGGGTGTGCACAGCTAGCAACGCGTATAAAATCCTAAATGGGTCACCACTAGTCTAAACCGGTTCATAGGTGTTTGCTATTCACAGATAGTCACTTCCCATAATGAGAATTGGAACACCGGGATAAAGTCAAATACAATGATACCTAAGACGTACAAGTGCTTCCAAGAATCATAGATATTTTGATCTATTGTCTTCCTACCATTGATTTATTGACTTTGTATGTAACTTGTATCAATCGTTTGATCATTATTATTTTAATGTTCTCAGAAACAATGCATTATCGAAGTAAACAAATGTGATTTCTATTGTCAATACAGGTATGGATGTACTGGTGGAGATAATAAACACAACAACACAAGGTGCTTCTTCGATTTATGTATTTGATGAACAACATGGTAAATATGTGTTCGCATCACTGAACTATATTTTTAATATTCATTCTCTCCAAACATGATTCTCTTAGTTATACATATACATCTCCTGTTTCCATAGAAATATTATTATTAAATTGAATTTCTTATTTCTGAACAAATTCATCCTACAAATCTGACGTTATTTACTTCAGACATAGGATATAGAGTTGTAATTACCTAAAAGGCCAAATCATATCAGGTTACTATAGCGCAAAATATCCTATTTTCCCTTGTGGCGTCACGTCATAGACATTGCTTTAATGTCACGGTTTGCCTATGACGCTGAATTCGAAATGCACCGGTAATCGGCTAATGCTTAGAAGTTAATTTAGTTTATCGTCTTTCAATTCGCAACATTGGTAATAAACAGAATATCAAATTCGCGTCTCTCCCTGGAAGAAAGTGCCATTGTGACACTCGTGTTACATTGTAGTATTATATGAGCACTCATGCAGTATACTCTGAATAATTTTGGATAGGTTTTTACAACATCAATGATGTGCTGTATGTAATGAATTTCGATTTTGTGAGCCTATCTAGCTTCTGACACCCTTTTAACATTTTTAAATTCTGACCTCGACCTTTGTAATTTGCCCCCAAAATTATCCGTTGGCTTTCTCCTGGCTACAACAAGATCCAATTATGATAAATTGAGTATGTAATTGGAAAAAAATCTCAACACATCTCTTCTTGGTTTGTTTCAGAAGGTGATGTGAGGATTTTATTGAGCAATACAAAGACTCAGCATTCACTGTACAATATACAAGGGTTTGCTTCTTCCCTTGGACACATTCTGAAATGGACCATGGAAAATGATCCACCAACTGGTTTTCGGTCCTCTCTTAATTTTATCGTTTTCTGTGGAAGTGAGTGCATCGATAATGTATTGCAGTTAGTAAGTGTTCTACGATATTTTATTTCAGTATTTTTATTTTCTTTAAGCTTGTTCAATTACACGACAATGTACAGATTATTCTATTAAAGTGATATGGTCTTTCGAAGATAAATTTATAAATTCTAATTGGTGGTACACCGATTCTGTTGTTCAATTATTCGCTTAACTCTGCTTATTAGTGTATCAGGAATACATTCTATTTTCACCACATCTCATTATTTGTTTGTGAAGAACTCTGAATTTTTATATATAAAAATTTAAACGTAAAACGAAAAAATACCGACAGAAATGTCCTCGATGTCGTATGCGTTAGCATGCTTTTATCGTAATATATATATAATGTATGACGCATAAAAGTGTGCATCCAATGAATAAAAATATTTTTAAAATATACCATGTAAGACTTTTGTGAATCAGGCGACTGCTCTTGATGGTACCGTTGGTCAACGTTCAATGCTGCGACATTTCTCTACCTGGTTGATTATCTCCCATGATGTCCATGTAGCACAAAACGTCACCTTGGATCACGTGGCGTGGATGACGGTAGATATTAATCACAGGAACCAGCTCATCAACGTCTCTAAGCCATTGGAAAAGTTCCAAGTTGTAGGCGTCAAGGTGAAAATTTCTTTGTAAATAACGATACATCCTGCTAAATCAGCGTTATCGATATATCATGTAGTTCAGACACAGATTTCAAATTTGAAGAAATCTTAATCATGATATATGGCTCGCTTTTCTATCATCTGGTACAATATATATCAACACTTTTATAAACTTGAGTATACTACTTAAGAATACCTTGTTTTTTCAGGACATGTCAGCAGTGACAATAAAAAAACTGAGCTCCTTGATGTGGATGCCAGGCGGACGAGAATGGATACAAGTAGACACGTACAAACCTTCCTACTTATCAATATTTCCTAATTTAAAAAAGGGACTAAACGGAAGGCGCCTGAGAGCCACAGCCTTAGAGGTGTCACGCTATTTTTACCTGATCCATTAATCAATGTATTTCATTCAGAGTAGCTCCTGGCGTGATATTTATGACTATAAATCAATAAATATGTTACGGAAATACCTTTTTGGTTACCAATTCTATGGTATCTTTGTTCAATATCGCCACAGCTTTAGAGGTGCCATCACTGTATATCCTAACCATTTTACTTGAGGCATTACTCAATGTGAATTCATTCAGAGAAGCTCTTGAAATAATATTTTCTGACTATAAATATGGTGCTGAAATGCCTTTTTATCAAAAAGAAAAATGTTCTTTTTGGTCAATGTCGCCAAGCCTTAGAGGTGTTACCACAGTTTAGCAGATCTACGTTTACTTGAAACATTACTCCTTGCAATTTGATTCAGAGTAGTTTCTGGTATTATATTTCATGTGTATAAAAATTGTGCGTAAATAACTTTTTGAAATACATTCTATGGCCGCTTCGGTAAACTTCAAAACTAAGAATTTGAAGAGACTTAAATCACCTTAATTACAACTATATACTGATAAAATATGAATTTAATATTTGATTTTGACTTATTTTATTACGTTTTGTAATCTTCAGTGGAACCCATTTACAATACGGACGATCGTAAAGAACGAAGTAACATATGTAGGCGCATCCGTGGACATGTTTCACATTCTTGCAGAAGAGTTTAATTTCAGGTAAGATTCTAAACTGATTTATGAAAAGGATAAAACATTTATGTTTTAAAGAAATGTCACAGATAGATAATTTCTATTGATTTTGATTACAATGGAAATGGCCATGTGATGTTTACAATGTTTACGATTAATATGAATTTCCCTTTTGACAATGCACTAAACAACGAGTTTTTGGAAATACCTGAAAGGACAAGGACGTGGTATTTCAATATTACATATCAATTCATATGTAATATATTATGTATAAATATCTTGATCAATTACAAGTAAAAACATGGCGTACATATTCTTTTTTATCTTATTCAGTTTTGTGGTGGAAGAACCAGAAGATAGGAGTTGGGGCATAGCACTTGAAAATATTACACTTACAGGAATAATTGGACAAATAAACAGAGCTGTGAGTGAAATAACTCTTCTAATTTTATATTGTGTAAAGTGAAATGTTACTACTAATTACTAAATATAAAAGTTTTACAAAGATTATTAAACAACATATCGGAAATCTTAAAGTTTAATGAATGTTACTTAACTGTATTAAAGTAATATTATCAAGAACTAATTTTTTAAAGTACTTTTCAAATTTCCATTTTCAGGAATTTGATTTTTGCGTTGTCCCGTATGCAATGAGTATAAACAGGGAGAAGGTGACAGATATGAGTTATCCAGTGATCGAATCAGAATATCATGCCCTATACACAAGAATTGAAGACGACCAGACATGGGCCTACCTTGTCTCATCATTTTCCTGGCAAACCTATCTATGCGGTGCTGGAACCTGGGTTATAGCCCTTGGTCTAGCCTTTATTTGGAATATTGTTTCGAAAGACATACGGGATCATGTTCAAATGCGGTTCATGTTTGAAATTGGCTTCAGGCTTCCACTTAGACAAACTATAGGTTTGTACATTTTCTTTTGTACACTGAGAATACGTTCTTGGACATTTAGTGTCGATCGTATGCATTTTAGTTATTGTAACTATGACTTGTTACTTAACATCATTACAACCTCTCAGGAAAAAATCAGACAAGAGATAACAATATAGAATAAGCAAAATAACGAGCATTATCGTTATTTCAAAGATAGTGTGACCCATTCAAACCCCTCCAAATGGGTTAGATATTGTTACAAATGATGATATAGAATGGTTTCGTACTGGGACCTCATATCTTAGTTTTCTGAAGAATTAAATATTCTGTCCTAAATAGTTTGGGTATAACCTAGGCATGTTTGCTTCCAATGATACATCCGCAAAGCTCATTTTAAAGACCCTGATATCTTTCAGGCCAAAAGCTTCGTGTCACTAGTTACATAACCAGCCAATGAACGGTATTAAGGAATAGCAACACAAACCGGATGACAAACCCGTTGAATTTTAAATAAACGTTTCAAGCTCTTAGCATAACGACATTTGATAGGTTGAAAATTACACACATACTATAGCCAAAAGAACCAGCAGTCGGCGATACGGGGCCATTTGGCTTAAGGAGATCAGGGTATCGGAAATTTGTAGTTCTGCGGATTTAAATACGTTAATGAATAAGTGTTAGGATGCAGCAGTTCTCAGTGTTCATGTGACATGGTAAACACTTCCTTCATTTCAGAAACGTCGAATTTCGTTTTCGGAGCTTCATCAAGGATCTTTATTTTCTCCTGGTGTGTGTTCTGTTTTCTGGTAACAACTGTCTATATTGGAAATCTTGTTGCATTTGCAACAGTGGACAAGCAAACAACGCCTTTTGATACCTTAGAGGACATTGCCAACCAAAACGACTATTTGGTAGGAGTGTTGGATGGTGGCTATGCACAAGGGACAGTGATGGTAAATGAATACACTGGTTTTCTAATGCTCTTGGTACGACAGCTGATTAATAGCTGATACAACTTCAAATAATTTTCATGGGAAAATAATATATCATGTCAACATCTTTATATTTATTAACAACCTTGAATTTATCAGATTTCCGTCACTTTTTTATAATTCGCAGTCGCATTAAAGATTGGTTTAGCATTTCTCACAACGTTTCTAATGCGCATTTCCCCGCTATATTCAGATCCGTCATTAGTGCATAATTGTTGGCCAGGAATTCTTTAGATTTATCTGTATATATCAATTTACTTAATGTTGCTTTGAGATGAACCCTTACTTCTATTGACAAAGTTGTCACATACAAAGCGTATGTCATGTTTCTCATTATATCATCAAACAAGTATGCAGATCAAACCTGAATATTGTTATAAGATTTGATTTTTATCTTTAAATTATGGTGTAGAATACATAAACATGCCATATTGGTGAACAAAACAATCTATTTAGAGTTCGATCATTTGTATTCCTTTTTACGTCCAGAGCAGTAGTCCAGAAGTAGATACTCATATGTTTATGAGCGATGAGTATAAATATTTGTTTTTTTTTTACTTCAAAAGACGAGAAGCAAATGGTTTTCGACATCATATTGCAAAAGGTCTATTCATTATATTTCCCAAAATAATTCAAATCTTCGTAAAATATG
This sequence comes from Phorcus lineatus, assembly GCA_921293015.1. NCBI lineage: Eukaryota > Metazoa > Mollusca > Gastropoda > Trochida > Trochidae > Phorcus > Phorcus lineatus. Next base: position 40,629,069 of record OV121085.1, read on the forward strand.
TTTATCTTATGTATGGAATTTTCAGATCGTCTCGTTTAACCAAGTCATTTTATAACATAAACCTATTGTTAATGACGTCGCCAATGACTTCATGTGTATTGAAGCGTTATCATTTCCCTAAGTGGAATCACGAGTTGTTTTCACTGAGGAAGATACGGATTGTATTTGAAGTATTTCACAACTGAAACTGTATTAGCATGTGGCTTCTTCAAACACGATATTGTTGCTATGTTATTGTCAATTATTTAAATATTTACATTATTCCATAAGAGGGTCTCAGACTCTTGCCGTCCCCGAGAACTTGTTTTCAGAACTGTTTTGTTCAAATATCGTATGCCACCGACGACGGATAAAAACTATTCATATCACTTGGGTCCACTTTGAAAATGTTCTCAGTTCATTGAATAATAAGATGAAGATTTTGATTTCAATGTGGTTGTCTTTTTTACATCCAGACATCTATCGATCCAGTCCTGATGAAAATAAACAGGAAAGTTGTCAACATCAACACGACCGTCTATGAGGACTATAATCTTATGTTGCAAAACATTTTAAAGAAGAAGTACGTTCTAATATCTCCAGGAGTGTATACTAATGTGCTGAAGTCACTGAGCTGTGAAATACTTATGACAAAGAAGTCCTTCTTTCCAATGAACAGCGGCTTCATCTTCCCTCCCCTGTCACCATTGAAAAGAATCTTTGAAAATGAGTGAGAAAACGTTTGAAATGTTGTGATATATAGTGTAGATTATATATTTATTCGGATATTTAAAGTCGAGGCCGTGTCAAATTGTAATCCCTTTCAGTGAATACCGAAAGTTGCTATGCGACTCTACACTCGATCTTTAATACCACATAATAAAAATAAACAAACGATGAATAAAGAGTAAAATACATATATTATGCTATAGGAGAGATATGTTTATATCTGATAAGCAATTTCATATAATTATTTGTCCTTCAGATTTCTGCGACTGCGAGATTTAGGAACACTCTACAAATTGACGACTAAATGGACTCGGAAGGCCATGGCGTGTGAACAACCTGTTGTTGATCCCCGATTTCAATTCAAACACATGAACACAGTAGGAGTTGTTGTTTCTGTTATGGTGCTATTGGCATGTTGTATTTTACTGCTGGAGTTGTGCAGAAAGAAACAGTCTACTATTGAATAATTGATATATGGAAAATTAGGAATAATATGAGTTATTCACTTTGATTCACCATATATTGTATATTGGCACGTATAGACGCAAATAGAGTTGTCGTGAAAATTATATATTGGCAACATACAAAATTAACTACCACGTTGAATACTGTTTTAATACAAGCACTTGTCGAGCTAGACATGTAGGACCCTTACAGGATGCAGTTAGTTGTGCAATCAACGACGACAAATAAAAAGGAATCATTTGCAAGGCTGTGTCAATTCCCAATGCTTTGAACTGTAATCATTTGACGGTTAACTGCACACACAAGTATTCTAGGTACGATATGGCATCAACATCATTGCGTCGGCATCAGTGACAACGAACAAGCCTTAATTGGATGAAATTCGGCAGACACATATTTACGTGTAGTCTGTGTTTCAATATTATGCCGCTAGCAGAATCTCCCGGCATCCTTTAAGTGCTCGTATTAGAGAGAATTTAGCGTAGGAATTCGAAGATATAACTTGACCTACTTCTTTAAGAGAGACTGCCCTGGGACGTTTCCTCAGAAAAACATTTTACTCAAAATACCCGCCCATCAGTCTTGTAACGATACGATTATCCAATTAATCTTGATATTAGAAAGTGGAAATACGTGTTGCGTTTAAAACAGTCATTCTATGGAAATTGACATTCAAATGTCATGGAAACTGTCCATCTGTGAAAAAAAGGATTAACAGTGGAATTTCAAGTCAATATCCTAAACGCAAGATCATCGTTCGTGTCTTTCTTCTAATTATGTTTTGCATGCTTTTGAGACCTCGAGAGCTACAATCTCATTAAAATCGACGTTGTTCAAAATAATAAAAGTTTCAATATATATCTAATTTTCTGAAACCATTTCAGTGCGAGAAAATAAAACACAAGGATGAGGAAACAGAAAGGCTGGCGGACGGCTTTACCTGCCCAGCTTTGTTACCCCTGCCAGGATCATGGCTGTCCGGGTCACTGTAGCACCCAAATCATGTTTGTTTTAAACATGTCGTTACTGATACTGAATAGGAGTTGTAACATGTAATGCAACTAAGGATTCTTTTCCTTGGGGGAAGAGAACAAAAGCTAAACAGGCAAAGAAATAGATTTCTTTTGGCCAATCTTTTTTGTCCACACTATTTCTTTGAAGACTGAAACATTTTCATATTCAAACCGAGAACGGAAATAATGTGCAAGAACGTGCTAGACACTTTTATAGATAGAACCAGGACGTGATTGTATTAAGCACTAAAAACGCATTGATAATGTACTGAAAACGGAAAGAACTTTCTGAAATCGATTTGATCGGGAAAGAAACGGATAAGAACGGTATTGTGCGCAATAAGATCACAATAGGTCTAGTTGAGAACGGATATAAAGTGACCGATAACGGGAGTGAACTGATTGAACATGTAATGAAGACGTGAAGAACGGGCAATATTATCTAATATGAATCTAGTACCATCTGCCAGATGACGGGGTTGAAGTGACAAAGAGTATGTTTTATGAATGTTGTATGTTGCTTTATCCCTAAAGTGCCAAAATTGTGACACTTCCTTGTTTTCGATTGTAAATAAAAAACGGGCATATAAATGTTTAGAGGTTGATATTCTGCATCCCAGTTTTGTACCAGCTTAAATAATTACAAATGTGGAGTTTGAACTATAGTGGAAAGTCACAATCCTTACCGCACGGCAAAACGTGTTCATTTAGAGGTTCACATATGTCTCATCGATGCAGGAATAATAATGAGTACAGGTTTTCCTGTTGACAAAAGTCCCAGGAGTGATGAAATGTAGAGTATTGTAGTATGAACCTTTGGGTAGAGCATCTGACACCTGGAATGATTTGTCTCTTACTCCTGCAAAAAGGCTGCTTGCTTGTAGACAATATCAGACGAAACCGTTCAAATTCAGTACAGCGTATAATGTATACAACAAATAATACTAAGAACATGGCAGAATTGACTTTTCAAGTTGCACTCATACCGTTTTTATTTTTATCCACTTCTATATTTTCATACATGCATGACTTCTGTCGTGCACGTCGCACGTGGGAAGAGACTCCTATCTTCTCAAAACTTACAGGAACAGACCGAATGCTGAAACGCTGTCGACTGCAGAACTAACGTTGAACGCAACCAGTGAGGATTCGCAATTGCTAGACAAGAAAACGATCCAAATACAATAGCGGTTACGTGGGGAGAGACATTAGGAAATTATTGTATTAAAGGTTATTCTTTATCTGTGTATAGCAATTACTTGTATGAGGAGGGTTTAAAAAAACCACAACTTAAAGAACCATGTTTAGAAGGGAAAACACATCTATGTCATCAATACGTTTTGGCTGCACCTTTGAACCAATGTTAAATCTTCGTATTTGCATGATCTAGCTAACGAATGTTAAAAGGAAATCCTTTTTGAAGAATCTCTCGTGCTGCTCGAAATATCAAGTTCAATTTTGTAATGAAATAAGTCAACGCTTCTGGCTGTGTTTTCTTCTTATGCAGACAGACAGACAGACAGACAGACAGACAAATATTTTATTTGAGTCTCACCTCAATCATGGTAAAAGTAATAGATTACATCTTAAAAAATACATGATATACATAAAATACCTTGAGCCACTCCATTAGGAGTTATGAGAGACTTAAAACAATAAATATAATAACATATAATATGTACAGTTTAAGAACGATCTGTAAATAAAATAGATTTACGTGTATCTAAAATAAGTTTGCAGGCCTTGGCACTAAAAATAGCACAATCAGTATTTGCAAGAATAAAGGCCAATCTATCACAGTCATTTGCATTGTTAAAATCTTGCCATAAAATATTACATTTTTCAAAAAGATCACGACGAATACTCTCATATAGTGGACAATATAAAATAACATGACACTCATCCTCCACACAGGTTTTACAATTAAAACACACTCTTTCGTTTACTGGTAGATTACTGTAACGCCCTGTCTCTATACTAATAGGAGCAACTCCACACCTGAATGATGCTAGAGACCGTCTGTGTGATCTTGACATTGGGATTCGTGTGTATTGTTCTGTCTCGTAGATGTCCTTAAAAGTACTGTAGACGCGGAGTTTATTCCCGCCATTTCCTCTCTGACTGCTAGGGCGCTGTACTGCAGATGACCATTCTTCTTTGAATCTAGTAAAAACTGCCTGGCGTACTTGTGAACTAATATATAGCTGCCATGAAACGAGTTTTCAAATGGAATAAAACACTGGAGACCCAATTCCCTGTACCGAGCATGTATTCTAAAGTTCCAATTTCTCTTCTTATTCGCAGCACATCTGTCGGCCCAACTAAATATACGTTTAGTCAGACGGTTATTTGAAATTCCACTCATTTTCTTATAAAACTTGGCAATATATTCCCATTGTCGTACTTTAGGGGGTAACCATCCCATATCTCCACTCACGGCCATATTGGGGGCGTATTTCCGTAATCCGATGAAAAACCGCATGGCTCTATTCTGTACTGCGTTTATAGAAGTCAGGCCATATTGAATAGTTGACCAGACCATGGAATTGTAAAGTTTGGTGTACGTACTGTATTGCATACCACCAAGAAGCTTATATTTTGATATCAGTAGTCCTAGGGCTCGATTAGCGGAACTAGCTACTGCTTGTCCCATGCGTTGATAGTCCATGTGTTCGGTAACAAGCAGTCCCAAATAACTGTAACTTGATACAACTTCAATAGCCGTCGATCCGCACATAAAATGGTTTGTCGTTCTCTCACAGGCTTGACCTCTGAAATGTACTAACTTTGACTTTGTAGGGCTTACCATCAGCTTGTTCCTTATGCACCATGTATTAAGACAATCCAGCAATATATCCATATCTCTTTCCGTTTCAGCCAGCAGAACCAAATCATCAGCATACGCCAAAATACTCACACATTCCCCATCTATGTTAACGCCAAAGGACAGTTCATTCACAGCCTCAATAAGATCATTGATGTATAAATTAAAAAGAATTGGCGAAAGAAGGCATCCTTGCTTTAATCCACTGTTAACATTAAACCAAGGTGTAAAATGTCCATTAATACGCACACAACACTGTACATCATTATATAACGATACTATAGCGTTAAACAGATTACCACCTATGCCAATAGACCGCAGCTTCTCCCACATGATACGTCTATCCACCGTATCATAAGCTTTGATATCGTTGTCGATTTTTCGTTGTTTTTTTAGCGGATGTCAACCTCGACGTCGACTTTGTAGCAAAACATCCAAGATACTGTTGAAAGTGTAATTTATAAACTCTTTCAAACCTTTAGAAGTAAAAGGCAATGTAGTCTGATGGGAATAAAGGAATACCACAAAAATGAAACAAAATGTAATCGATTGAAAAAAAGCTTTTCCAACCACCAGAAGAAATTATAAAAAGAAAAATCAGTTTGGGTTAGCTACCTGAATCTATTTAACTAACTCGAAATATTAAATGTCAACGTGAAGGTTTTGTGTCTTCTGTAAATGGAGTTATGCAAGGCAATGTTTTTCCCTCTTAAATATTATATATTGCAAAAATACTATTTAAAGAAGGCTGTACAAACAATATCCTACAGTGCATTTGATATGCTGTAATATTGCCTTGACATTCACGTCACTCTTCATATGACACCAACGCTTCGAACACAGTGTTACCTTATTACGACAGTCTTGTTACATATATCGCATATTAACGCGTATTACAATAGTTTGACTTGTTAAAAGTTATAATGCAGTTTCTGATATGCTATTGATTTATCGGTGTTGATCTAACAAAGGGAAAGACGTAATTCAACTTTCTTAGTATTTGGTAACATTTTCTCAGCTAGTGGCTTCATCTGACTAGCCGAGCAAACAAGTATCTGAGTGGTTAATGATTTTGTTTAAGCATCCTATGTTTGTCTTAATTGGTTGCTACATTGATATAGTTTAATGACTGTAGTGTGTACTGTACAGAGAACAGTTCTATCTTGTTGCGAGACACTACAAGTCACGGTTGGTATGAAGGCTGTATCATTATTTACTGTGTTGGTTACCATCTTTAGGATACTACCGACAATAACAGGTAACATTCCACAGGGTAAGTAGTGCACGGTTTTGAATTATTATCCACGACATGGGAGATATGCGCGTGTCGGTCCGAGTTAAAGGGGGACAGCTTTTAAAAACATGTTTTAGGTAGGGTAACCCAATTTTATGTTTGGCTTCAGGGTATCAATACCTTGATGTAGTTTAAAAATAACCCCCCTGAGCTGTTGGCCACGTCTTGTTTTCTATGTTGAACTAATCTCTATCTTTGTTTATTAAATGTATGTATGTGAGAAAACTTATAGCTTTATTCCTGTTAAAAGTTAGTGTTCATGAAAATATATTCCTATCATGAACTAATAATTTTCGGTCAAATATTAATTCAATTTTTTAAATGTTGAATCTGTATTCATGAATTCTATCAACTGCCCTTTTTGAAGAAGTTTCAATGGTAAATTTCACATAATTATCTGCTTTTCTCAATAAAGTCTTCGTGACATAACCAACACATCCATTTCAAACAAATAGTCTCCAAGTGTTTTCAAACGTAATATTTTGATTCAAACTTTCATCATTGACATACATAGTATTGTCATTTTACTGATAAGCTTTAAAATAAAACAATATATTGCAAAATATTGCTCGATAACATAACATCATTTATAATGTTTGGCTCCATGTGCAGTTATATAAATTGACGTGATAAATAAAAGTTGTCTGCAGTATTGTAGACTCAAATATTCATTGTTCTTTTTCATTACAGGTATGGATGTACTGTTGGAGTTTATAAATACAGCTACGCAAGGTGCATCTTCGATTTATGTATTTGATGAACAAAATGGTAAATACATTTGCCCATTTCTCATTTATGCACAGACATTTTCTCAAAAGAATTTTTTTGAGTTCCAATGACCAAGAACAGTCCATTCATATGGCAACGTGTTTTAGCGAGGGTTTATGAAGCTTTTGCCGTTTTTAGGATGGTTCGGATATGAGAATTTCTCATTATTTAAGACCTTACTTGTCTTACAAATTTTACAAAATTTTAACTGACAACGTTCCTTTTATATCCGACTGCATCTTGTGATACCGATAGTACTATACACGCTCTGTACAATCTAAAATCAACCGTCTATCAATCAAGTATAACATGTCTCTGATTTTCAAACACAGATGATTTTACTCCCAATCCTGTAAGATCTGACGTTATATTTTCAGATATGAAACAAAAAACTAAATAAATAAATGATCCTTAATTTTCAGAAGGTGATGTCAGGATCCTACTAAAGAACATAAAGAGTCAGTATTCACTGTACAATATACAAGGGTTCGCTTCTTCCCTTGGTCACATCCTGAAGCTGAGAATGGAAAATGATCCACCAACTGGTATCCGGTCTTCTCTCAATTTTATCCTTCTCTGTGGAACTGAAAGCGTCGACAATATATTAGAATTATGTGATATTTTTAAAACAAAATGAAGCCATTCCATTAACAATTATATGAACATATATGTTCAAATGAAATGAAAATTCGCTGGAAGCGTGTGTGTGGGAAAGGTTGTTTTGCTTTACGTTAACATTTCTTAGCCCCACTTTGTTATGGTATCGTTCAATATCATAAGTAACCTTATAGACAGATTTGATAAGCATCAAATATCGTTAAATGAATGCTTCATATTAATATGAAAATTTCATTAGATAACATGTCAGCGTAAAGGTGTTTTGATTTGTACCTTTTCACTTTAATTCAGGCGACAGACCTCGACGAAACTGTTGGCCAACGTTCGATGCTGCGACATTTCTCAACCTGGTTGATTATCTCCCCTGATGTTCCTGTAACACTTAACGTCACCTTGGATCATGTGGCATGGTTGACGGTCCATATCAATCAAATGAACCTGCTCAGAACCATTCCGGAACCTCCTGAAGAGTTCCCAATGGTAATACAAATTTATATAGATATATAAAATGTGAAATATAAACTTCGTGAAGTGAATCTTAAAAAAATATTCTAGATTTTCTACACGTTATACAAAAGTAAAATCAATAGAACCCGAATATTTGTAATGCACGTTGATCGATTCCGATAATAAATTTAGGTAAGAATGAATTTCACTGATAACACATTGACAGAAAAGTAAATCATGCATCTTTCTAACACGTACATTTTCAACAATAATTCAGAAATTACAAGTGAATAGAAAGGTAAGAACTGATATCATACTAAACAGAGATATGTACCATCACGTGCAAATGACAATAAACGTGTGTAAAATGGATTGTAAATTCCAAACATGAATACTTTAACTCAAATCGTACATATTATGTAACGAGTCGGTTCTTGAACACAAAATGAAGTATTCTTGAAATATTGACACTAAATTCTTTAGAGTTTACAGAACGCAACAAGAGTGCCAATAAAGGGACTGAGTTCCTTCATGTGGATGCCAGGCGGAAGAGAATGGATACCAGTTGGCACATGCAGGCCTTCATACTCATCTATTTTCCCTAATTTCAAAAGAGGGCTTAACGGACGGCAGCTTAGAGCCACAGCTTTAGAGGTTTTACCAATGACAAACGTTTTTCAAATATCATGCGAACAATTTAACTGGTTATGTGTCATCTTTTTTCACATAGTAGACACTGAATGTGTTCGTTTTAATTACAGAAAGGCATGTTTTATGTGTATTTCATTTTGTATGATAGTCCTTATGAAGAAAGTGTTTTTAAATATGTAGAAAACGAACTTCACTTCATTGAGAAAGATAATAGACAGACAAAATATTTTCATAAAAAGAGACATTATGAACGCTGACAGACATATTTTAATTTTTCGTTTGTTTTGCTTTTAATCTTCAGTGGAACCCATACACAATACGGACGTTCATTAAGGATAAAGTGGAATATAAAGGGGCATCAGTTGATATGTTTCAGCTTCTTGCAGACAAGTTCAATTTCAGGTAATATGTAACTTTCAACAACAGTAAAACACATGATAAGAAAGAGAACTGAGTATGTAGTATCTGAGTATCTTTCTTTTTCATTATGAGTCTCTTTTGATATGAATGAAGTTCACCTGATAATATTTTGAATTAACCAATTCATATAATATAACAATGTTGATGTTTAAAAGCGTTATATCCAGCTATGATCGATCAGGCAGTGCCAAGAACTGAATGAAAACGATAACACCATTTTACTCACAGTTAGGCCTATCAAACGAACTTTGAGTCACATGTTCATGAGTTTATTCATCCATCTGCAGTGTCACATACGTTAGTTTTGTTTAGTGGGAATTGGGGAATCCACAGGTGATCTTGTAGTTTAGCTGTCTTTTTCACACCTACTGTCATTTGCAATTAAGTTAAAGGGAAGCAACTCTCGCCCATTTGATTACACCAAGCAATTATAGGCCGGAAAAATTTGTGTCGATTCACCGTCAAAGCCATTACATTAACCATTTACATATAAATGCGTGCATTAAAATACGACTTCAAATATTTATGATAGTATTGTCAGGAATGTTTCCTCATAGTTACTGCAAAATGGCATTGTATGATAAAGCGAGAGGTTATCATGTTGGTTTGGTTTTGGATGGTAAATATTCTGCATTTGGAAAAACGCTCGATCGATGAGGCTCGTGTATGCAATGTTCATTCCTGATACAGGTTACGAACTATCCCAAAACCCTTAAGAGCACCCATCACTCATACAAGACAAGGTTCAGGTCGCATGATAACCTCTATTTAAACATGTAGTGTTTGAAGAGCACACATCACTCGTGCAAGACAAGGTTCAGGTCGCAAGATGACCTTTAGTCATACATGTAGTGTTTAAAGAGCCCCCATGCATCACTCATACAAGACAAGGTTCAGGTCGCATGATAACCTTTATTTATACATGTAGTGTTTAAAGAGCACCCATCGCTCATACAAGACAAGGTTCAGGTCGGATGATAACCTCTTTTTCTACATGTAATGTTTAAAGAGCACCCATCACTCAGACATTTTGGTGTTAAGCTTTGGTAAATGAGTTATATGCTATAAAGATTTTTTTCAGTTTTGTCGTGGAAGAACCAGAAGATAGAGGTTGGGGCATAGCACTTGAAAACATTACATTGACGGGCATCATCGGACAAATAAACAGAGCTGTGAGTAGAATTGGTAATCGAACTAATGTTATTCAGATTCAACGAATGGAACAATAACTTAATCTTACAAGTATATAAACATATAAGTATTTGACAAGTTTGATGAAGCAATTTGGCAAAAAATGTTTTGAGAAAATTGAAAAAAATATTTAGATTACCAAAATCCTTTAGCAAGATGGTTAGGATTTGGTGTACATATTTAGAGGCGACACAAAAACACTGCAAGTCCATAGAAATTGCAAATCTTCATTTTCGAACCAATTCCTTAACACCTCTTAAGAACTTCAAGATGGATTCTTAATTTTCTTTTAACAAACGTAAGATATAATTATATAAATAATTAAAGTTTTTTCAAATAAGAATTTTTTGAAGGGCTGTCATTTTTTTTCTGTTTCAGGAAGTTGATTTCTGTGTTGTCCCGTATGCTGTTAGTATGGACAGAGAAAAGGTTACAGATATGACTTACCCTGTGATTGAATCGGTATATCATAACTTGTACACCAGAATTGACGAGGATAATGTTTGGGTGTATCTGATTTCCTCGTTTTCGTTGCGAACGTATCTCTATGGTGCCGGAACATGGTTTATCGCCCTTGGATTAGCCCTCGTTTGGAACCGTTTCTCGAAAGACATACAAGTGCAAGCCAAAATGACGTTCTTATTTGAAATTGCCTTCAGCATTCCACTGAGGCAAAACATAGGTATTCAAATTTCTTTTGCGCTTTGAAAATCAAGTTCACCTTTTTCTTATTAATCTCGGGATAAACAAGTTTCATGTGTATGTCCTTTGGCAATAACCTTGGTATTCTAATTATTTTGTGCTCGAAATGATTAAATGGCAAAAACAACTGCTTCAAAATGTATTTCGATTTTCTTATGACATTTAACCTCTTTATACATTTCAGAAATGCGCAATATCTTTTACGGAGCCTCATCGAGAATTTTCATCTTCTCTTGGTGCATGTTTTGTTTTCTGATAACAACTGTATACATTGGAAATCTTATTGCATTTGCAACTGTGGACAAGCAAACAACGCCTTTTGATACTTTAGAACATATTGCCGTCCAAGATCAATACAAAGTGGCAGTTTTGGACGTAGGTTATGCACAAGGGATACTAGTGGTAAATTTGTGATGATCCTTACAAAGAATGACTTTTAATGTATTACTTTAGAGACAGTCATGCCCATAGATTATTCATACGTTTATTAGTAAACGGAATGTAATGTATGACTGTAAATTGATTAAAAATAAGTAACATGACCACACAGGCGAAGCCTTGACGAATACGACCATATTATCACTAGGGGAACTATCTGATGCAGTGTAATGATTTTCAAAACTTGAATGGATTCAGTCAAAGTTCGATCTTCAATAACATTTATGATATTTTTTTTCTTTATGATTCAGACTTCAACTAATCAAGTTCTGGTGAACATAAACAAGAAAGTTGTCAACATCAACACCACCGTCTATGAGGACCATAATCTTATGGCACAAAGTGTAATACAGAAGAAGTTCATTCTCATATCACCAAGAGCATATACTAATGTGGTGAAGTCTCTGAGCTGTGAGATACTTCAAACAAAGATATCTTTCTTTCCAACGAACAGTGGATTCATTTTTCCTCTTCTTTCACCATTGAAAGGAATCTTTGCAGACGAGTAAGAACTTATGAATGATTTTTGTTATTGTGTTGAGTATAGACAATGAACCAGTTGCAATGACAATAAGAAAAGTTTCATATATAGTAAATGTTGTTAAAGAGCCACTCCGTGATTTTCATAACATATTATTTACCTTTGATATGAACCTAAATGTCAACTTTTCATGTCCAAAAGACATATATACATGTATGACAAATACTGGTTTTCCATGAAAATCTAAAAACAGCCTTATAAATGCACAGAGGTGTAGATATCACGTCTAATATTCATGGATACTAGTTATATAACCTAACAAACACTATCAACTCCTAACTGCCCTCCTGGCTGTTTTAGATAAGTCTTCAAAATTATGTTTGACTACTTGACGCGCGCCACTGTCCGGTTTTCGATCATAATTGCGACGTTCTACCTTCATATTGTCACTGTAAAAAACCAATAAGCTTTAAAATGTGTCTTTTTGGTAACAGTAGATACTTTGCGATGAAATGACACCATTGATTAAGTTTGGCATATATGACTCCAACAACTCACGGAGTGGCTCTTTAAGGCGATATGTCTTATAGCCATTGAGGCCTTTTGCTGAGTTGGCGTCTTTGAAATCGCATGCAAAATCGAATGTTTTGAACTCTCAACAATACTCTAACAAAACAAAATCACTTGCTAGCAAACTTTCTAATGCGGAAACTACTTTCTTTCTTGGATTTGTCAAACAACATACTTTTTCCATAAAATAGTTACCCCCTTTAAGCAGCTATGAAATAAGTGTTTGGTGGTCATATGATCATATTCCTTAAAAAAGGTCGCTCATACTCACTTGCTCTATATGATGGGTACATTAAGTCAGAGGGAATTTATTTATGATAGAAGATATCTTGAGCTCGATGAATATCAACAAAATTTTCTTCTGTAACAGCCCGATTAATCCTGCATACCGAATATTTGCTTTTTTGTGATTTATGGGTCAATTCAAACAATAGTGAATTTATAGTACATATCCGATTTTCAATGTAATTAGAACAAATCTAAGAGAAGAAGAAACAAATCAACGTAATTTTGGCAATATGGAATGAGTTTTAAATGCTTTCGATTTTGAGTTATTTTCACTTAGTTGAAACTAATATCCCAATTGTACTAAAAGATTGTGATATCCTATCATTCTTACTAACATGTTTGGGTGGTGTCAGACTGTAGCGATATCTCCTACATGATAAAAGGACCAATACAAGACAGAAAAGTTAGCTGCGTTTCGTACTGTTGTTTAATTCAAGTGTCATTTGGGGTTTATACAAAATTCAGGAATGAAGTTGATATGAATTTGAAATTCAAATGAATAAGCAAGGACTTGGAAACGGAGTAATGAGTGCGAATAGATATTACAACACAAAATTGAACAATAAAACGAAAAATACCAACACAAATCCTTTACTTAAAGAGCCACTCCGTGAGTTGTTGGAGTCAAATATGCCATACATAATGAATGGTGTAATTTGATCGCGAAGTATCGACTGTTACCAAAAAGACAAATTTTAAAACTTGTTGTTTTTTACAGTGACAATAAGAAGGTAGAACGTCGTAATTATGACCGAAAACCGAACAGTGGCCCGCGTCAAATAGTCAAACGTAATTTTGGAGACTTATCTAAAACAGCCAGGAAGGCAGTTAGGAGTTGATAGTATTTTTTAGGTTATATAACTAGTATCCATGTATATTTGACGTGATACCTACACCTCTGTGCATTGATAACGCTGTTTTTATATCTTCATGGAAAACCAGTATTTGTCATATATATGTCTTTTGGATATGAAAAGTTAAGATGTTTTAATTTGATTTTATATAACTACATTTAGGTTCGTATCAAAGGTAAATAATATGTTATGAAAATCACGGAGTGGCTCTTAAATAATTATTGGGTAGGGAGTCTGTTCACAACATTACAGCTTTCAGGGGTTAGCGTAAACAGTGTATCTTGATACACATGAGAGGCGTCAGAATATGTAATTTTTCAAATATATTTTTATCCATGTTTCAGATTTCTGCGTCTACAAGATTTGGGAACTTTGTACAAATTAATATCTGAATGGACTCCAAAAGCTATGGAATGTGAAAACCCCGTCGTCGATCCTCGCTTCAAACTAAAACATATGACCACAGTGGGAGTTGCTTTTTCCGTTCTGTTATTTCTAGCGTTTGTTATTCTGCTCTTTGAGCTCTGTACAAAGAAGGGGCCCTAACTAGTTATGAATGTAGGGCATATAACACAAGTTGAGCTTCAAAATTACGAATTTTATGTTTAGATGTACATAATATTATTTGATAAGAGATATTTGCTTGCCAGCAGGATAATGAAACATTTCCATTAACTTAAATAAGAAGCAATAACATATTTGTTTAATTTTACATTCTTATTGTTGGAAAGGCTAGTATTTTTTAAGTATTTATTATTCGCTTGTAATGTTGTAAACTGTATTCCGTTGTGCATGGGCCATCAGCCTTCAGGAGAGCCTTCAGAAATAATTGAAATTAATTGAAATTCAGACTTATCTACATGATGATGTAAAAATAAAATACACATAATTTAAACACTTTGTAGATATTACAAACGCATGCAAACAGAATAAAAATGATACCCTTCTCCTTTTCCAAGCCTTACGTGTATTGTTGTTGCGGAACCCCTGGCATGCAACTTTAATACACCGTGTTTTTGCTTGATAAACATCATCCTGCTAATTCAGCGTATATTAATCCGCTCCCGCTCCTTCCTAATACCCTGATCTCTTCCGGACTATATCCCTCCTATGGCTTGCTGCTTGATATTCGTTGCTATGATCACCTGTTATATTCTCAGCCAATGAAATATCGATAATTAAGGAGCATTAAGCTACTAGCTAAACTCGATGGATTTTGTTCAATCCGGGCTGTGCCGCTGTTGCTGGATGCGAGTCGTCTCATTGGCTGGTTAGATAGCTAGCGATTCGAAGGTTTTTAGCTTGAAAGAAATAATTCTACTAGCAAAAAGCGAGAGCGGATTCATATACGCTGAATTAGCAGGATGAGGCTTATCAAGCAAAAACACGGTGTATTAAAGTTGCAGACATTGACTTTTACTCTTTGTTTGAAATTACGTGTAAATTTGTATGTAGTTTTGGCTTTGGTCTTTGATATTTGCTATATAGCTTCACAAACAAACTGACATGTATTTGTTAAATGTCAAAACACCTTTGAAATTCAATATGCCTCAATGATATGAGAAGACAAGGAACACACATTATTTTCTATTTTCTTTGAGAGGTTTTGGTGACAATCAATAATCGTTCTTATTTGCTCGTTATCTCTTGGAAATTAGAAGTAGTAAAGCAGGATGAGTAATCTGATTTTTATACATTATCGGTTCTGCATTTTAGGGACAACATATACACTTAATTTGCAATATTTTCAACTTTGGCTCTGGATCTTAGAAACTTTCAGTTCTGTAATTGTAACGCATTATCGGATTTGTTTCGATTACTCTGTGATACGAATAAAACAACAATCATATAATTATTCAAATAAATTAAACCGTTTCTGTGTACCTATGAAGGGGTTGAGATAAGGGGGGGGGAGGTCCCAAAACGTTTCTCTTTTTTGGGTGTGTGCCACGTAGAATGGCGTTATTTCTTACATTTTTTATGTTTTACATAACATTAACATTAAATAGGTGCAAGAAAGTCACAAGGGACATTTATTAGAATTACACCAGTCTCCATCACTGGCTATTTTATACAAATCTGCTAACTGGTCAAAATTAATGATTAGAGTGCAGCGCCTTCTGCGGCGAAAATTTGCGATTCTCATATGATTTCTAAGGGACTGTACGACAAGCACAGAAAAGTCGGGAAAATGTGGCCATACCTATCTTACAAGTTTATTGGGACCGGCAGAATAATAGGCCAAGCTTGGGTTGATGCACTGATAAATGGGTTATAAATTGTTTCACTTCAAGTAAGTGCTTTCATCGTAGAGATCCACAAGCTTCAAATGTAGTTCTTGTCAAGCGTACGTAAAATATTAATTATCGAGTTCTGGTCCAAAAATATTAAATTTGCGTTTTTATGGAAACAAGCAAAATGCTAATTGTAAAAAGTTACCCAGAAAACAAAAAACAATATTCTAAGTCTGATATTAATAATCATAAGATATAATATGTTAAAAAAACAACAACACAGTGAATCCCGTACATTAAAAACAATACTCGCAATATATATAACATAGACAAATATTCTGCAAATAATCAATGTAATTTTTAAAAAATTCTGAAATTCTGGTCATCATGTCACAATTTATTCTAAGCGATTATCAAATAAGACAATAAAAGGGACCATATCAGGACAATCATTTAAAAAATAATCATGTATATCCAAAGATTATAACTTCAAATTTTAGAATTGTTCGATTCTTATAATTCAAATATGCTCTATCCATTTTACGATTTTCTGTCCATCACCATGTTTCAAATTCTTGTTTCTATATTGTTATGCATGTTCGAATTTGTATCTAAATGATAAGCCAACATATAAAATGGTTCCCAGTCCTGAGATTGATACGTGTTGATCACGGACAGACGGACGGACAAACGATGGAGCCAGCATTGTTCTATCTCCCCCCACCCCCTCATTTAATGCCGAGGATAATGAGTCGTCTTATGTCTCTGATACCGGAATTTGAACATGATTCCTTTAAAATCAAACGGGTAATCTCAATGAAGCGTTCGTAAAATATTCTATATGCTCTGCTGTACTAATATATTGATTGCATTGTTTATTGAACCAAACAGGGTTCCCATATTCTTTGACTTAACATTGTTGTATTAAGGAAACAAATCAAGTGGTAAGTATGAAAAAATTGAGCGGAACCGTTGTATGTTTTTTTTCTTGTTTCTTGTTAAACGAAAGGTTTCGAGGCAGCAGAAACGCGTATTTATATCAAATACAACAGAATGCCAAAGGTAAATTTATTTATTGATATACAACTTTATTATTATCGACAGCGACACCAATCACGTTTTCAGGAAAGTAATACATGGTTAAATATAGATAAATACTTAATATAAAATACAGTTGGTCTAAATATAGGATTTCCTTGTCTCATTTTTCATACCATTCATATATAGAGAATATACTACACGAGGTCCCATTATGTACGAATTACACGAAACGAGTGTCTTCCGGCGGTATCTGACCGAGCGAAATCGAGGTCAGATACCAAAGGAAGGTCACGAGTTTCGTATAATTCGTACGTAATGAGATCGAGTGTGGTATTTTATTTATTACCCACGTTCTAAATGCAAAAAAAATGGAAAAATACTGTTATTTTGTAATTTTCATGTTTTCAAACCGAAACCGGTTTCTTAAAGCGGTTGCGGAGGAATTTCAGAAGACCCATGGCCACTGCACTTCTTTTGACCTTCGTGAGTATGCACAACAGAATAAATCCAAAGAAAAGAAAACAACACCATAGGGGCAACCTAAGAATTTTACTAACAACAAACTCAAGCTTCAAAAGAAGTAAATTTCATTTTTTCATAAGTGAATAGCGTACAACTATTGTTTTTGTCATTTCGCCCTGCACAACATCTACCGTCAACCGTCACTTGAACGACACTTGACGTGTGACCTAGTTTAGTATTTGAGTCGGCTCGATCGCAGGACGTGTTACGGAATTCTCACGCTTTTCCCCACCCTAACATTGGTTTGCTACAGAAGTTAATGTTTATCGTGCCGCCATAGAAGGGGGCAGAGAATATCGAGTTCACAAACCCAGGACGAGATGGAGTCGGAGCTAGTGATGGTCGCATTGTGCTGGCAGTGACTGCGTTGGATTTGGGCGGCATGGTTTGCTGAAGGGCAAGGTCACCGTCACAGGAAATGATGTTGCTAAGCTAAGTTTTGATGTTGAACACACTGAATGTCCCCAGAAGTTTAACAATTGTAGTAACTCTTCCTCGAATAGTACCATCGATTTCCACGCTGTCATTGACACGAATGGGAGTCGTCATGTCTTTCAAAGACATTGTAAACAGAAAACAAAGCAGACGAACTCCTAGAAATCTATTTATTTTAAAAAAAAGGTAAATTACTTTTAG
This sequence comes from Phorcus lineatus, assembly GCA_921293015.1. Classification (NCBI taxonomy): domain Eukaryota; kingdom Metazoa; phylum Mollusca; class Gastropoda; order Trochida; family Trochidae; genus Phorcus; species Phorcus lineatus. Next base: position 40,647,234 of record OV121085.1, read on the forward strand.
TGTCCAAATACGTATAAATATGTTTTGTGGTGTATTTATTTCAATTGTATCTGTTCTTGTAATTAGTTAAAGTACTATCTTTCATGCGAAATGTAACATCCTATGAAAATGACGTAGTAAATATAAAATGAATGAATGCACGTGATTGTTATCAATGAAAAAGTAGTCCCGTCAGAACATGACCTAAGTGAAAGGTCAGCGATTATCCAATCAAATCGTTAGAATACGGGTCAAATGGTTACGACACAGGTCAATGCGATACGACAGTCGTGTGACGTACGGGATTAGTATCCAACTGCCTGTACGCTGATCACGTGGGTAATAAATCCTATAACAATACCTGAAATAACAGCGATATGGAATGAACCTAATTTTCGAAAAGATATTTGCTTATAAAGGACGGCTCCAACGCAACATTATCAGTAAGAAACTGTATGTCACCAAATGACATGGGATTTATAATTTCCCTTATAAATCGTTTAAGATATTGTGAGGGATGTAACTTCATAATTTATACATGAATAACTTTTGTAACACGTTTCTAAAGACAAAAATTCATCTTTACACAGACTATATTGTGATGATTGATAAAGTGATCACAGATTAAAGTTCAAAGTTTTGAAATCTCTACCTAAAGCAGTAAGGACCACTGCAGCTACACACCAAAATTTGTTCACATACCTGCGTTTCCAAGAGAAAATATTTTTATTTTATTTTGGATGATTTTGAGTAGCCTTGCGAAAACAGAAATGAAGATCCATTGCATCTTAACGCAATCGTATATAATACCAAACAGTTAACAGTAACAGTGTTGAGAGGTCACTGAAGTGACAAGGGGCCAAATTTATATTTTTCTCTAAAACAACCTTTATAGGTGATAAAGAGCTGTAAACACAATTCCTATGTGTTCGTTAGAATTAAATCAATCTGCAGATTTTTGTCTCCGAGAGTCGAAATCGAATATGTTTATCGAAATTTAAACGCACTAGTGCCAATATTTCGTAAACACAACGAATGCACGGATACTGCATATCACTCGATATACTCACTATCCTCCCTCAAGTAATCTACCTCGTAAGTTATTTAACAAATATTTACGTATTCAGCTAGTAAAGGGGAATTTTAAAGGCCGGAAGTATTTAATGTTACGTTACATTAAATCCGCATGAACTAGGATATCTAAAAAATAAAAATTTTGCTCATAACCAGAAAAGCGGAAACGGCAGCCGCTATGGTCAATCTAATAACAATGCTAATACTGTGTTATTAAATCGGTTAATTTACAACATTGCTTTCATAAAACATATTTCATGATTTGTTCTTAGTTCAGGGTTTAGGTAAATTCAATTCAATACTAGTTCAGCCGTTTCCAAGTGTCAATAATTGGTCAATAACCATAGATTTTTATATGTCCAAGCCGACAGCGGCTGTCTTAACGTTTTCATTGTTGATTGCAGGTAAATTGTAAAGAATGTTTAGTATTTCAATGAATCGATAGAAAGTTAAAGTGAATGCATAAGTCCTCGTAAACCATAAAATAGTCAATTTAAACCGTAAAAACGTGCACTAGTGCCTTTAAGGAAGTCGGAATTCGAAAGTATGATCCCTTCGGTCTATTTCATGCCAAAATTCGAATTTGTGCACCATAGACTAGAAAATACCAAAATTATTACAGATTACTAAATAATCATTGACAATGGTAGACCTTTGTCAGTTGTGTTAATGTTATTTTATTAACTTACAGTAGATACAGTAGTAAATGAACAAACCTACAGTATGTAGCTCTACGTCTAAATAAATGTCAGTGTCTCCTCAAAGTCGCTCACTTTGTAGTGCCAATCTAGTAGATTTAAGATGATATCTACACGGATGTTTCTTGACTTCCATTGCCAAACTTAAGTTTGCATTATGGAAAGTATACACCGTTAATGTATTTCAAGTCAATCGTTGCCAATGAGTTAACATTTGTCATGCCATATAAACACAGCCTTAGATTGAAACATATTTATAACTTTGGTTTAACATTAAGCAAATGCTACTCATTCTAAAGTTAAAATGAATCTAATAATATATCAATATACTCTTTAGTTATTTATGTGTTTTTTAAATACTCTCGTATTTTTAGTATCGGTCGCTATATCAAACCTCATTTGCGTCAGCTTTGACCTTTACTTCATTACAATTCTCCATTTCTTTGCAGTAAGAAGATGCTATCACACTTTACCTATTTGAAAACTTTGAAAAGAAAGTAAAAACTGTTGGATAATAGATTTTGTTAGCCATAAAACTTATAAAAGTTTCTTGAAACTACGTAGAAATGTCATAAACGTTGTTAAGGACAGACAAACAAAATCAATAAACATTATATCAAGATGGAAAAGTTGAATAAAACTATTCTTTAATGTTTATATTACTTTGTAACTTATAGAACTTGTTTGTGCTCTCGGAAGCAGTATTGTAAATCACCTTAAAAACTCAACAAATATATCAAATAAGTTTCAAATCCAAGTAACTTTTTATGCCTGGTAATTTTTATATTTGTTCAAGGGTCTACTGACTTCAGATCTGCTATTTCTAGCACAATTTGACGCATCTGTATAAATTGTGTTTTTTAGATCCACCCACAGGATTGTAGAATTTTTAAAAAAGCTACTTTAAACGCGATAAGTGTGTCGAATGTACTCCGACTGCAATGTACTCAGCAGTAAGAAAATATGATTACGATAGTCAGGAGACGACAAGATCATCTTTTCAAAGCGAACGTCATTCACACAACTAAAATCGATTTCTTTTTCAGTAAAGGTCCTTCAAGCAGACAGAGAGAAACTTCACCGACTTTTCACTGGACAGTCTTATTATATGGCGTACCGTGAACCATCGCTCAGTTCGTGCCATATGCACTTTTCATAAAATTGCAAACATTCCCAAAATTGCTTTTGTCAATCACAAGATAGAAATGGTATACGACGGACCATAAGCCAACTTGCAGTTATTGAGTTCCAGTCATATGAACTAAACGTAGAAGTTCAGATGTTTCCAACAGTGTAATGAGCATCAGAATAGATCTTCGTCCCTCAATTGCATCAAACCTTAATCTAAAGTAAAGTAATCAGACAACAGACAATTAAGATACCTATTCCAGGATGATGGAAGCAGACTGGGCATAAAGGGAAAGTCGACATCGATAAGCAGAGTGAAAATACTTTGCATAAAAGCAGTTTTGTCGTTATTGCTTTATCTTACAGTAGAGTCGTGAATCCCACGGACTCAAAAAATACAGATCTATCCAACATCAAAGAAGGCTTTTGTTTTAAGGATCACTGATCGCCTCTAAATAACTATTCTTAGGAGACTCTCTGGAGATGGATGTAACCCCATGGCACAGTGTCTTATCCCCAAACCTCCTTAAAAGAGCAGTAACAAGTTTCTTTATAATGAAAACGGAAATAAATGTTCCCAAATGAAAGCGAATGGGTTTTTTTATTTATAGAATCAGTTTAATAAAGAACTAAGTATGACCGTTTAAGCTATCCATTTCACTACCTCATATGATTAAAAGGTGTTCACACAAATAGCAATAACCGGCAGTGGTTTTTGCTTGATGCATGATTATTTCCTCTATGACTACGGGTGATTGGGTTGAGTAAATAAATGAGGAAAGATTATGGAGACTCAATTTTAAAATCTTTTATCATTAATAATTTAGTTGCAGACTAGCAAATATATTTATGAATATGAATTACCTTTAAGTAATTGTCACTTTCAATCTAGACGAAAGAAAACAAATGTAATCAATGAGAAGGAGTAACCATAGCATTTGATTTTTAAAACACGTGACAATTTATTTGTTATGCCTAAATTACCAGGCAATATTTACGTTTTAAGTTCCTATTGTTTACATATTTATCAACAACAATAGTATTACACTTTTACCTGCATCTGACAATATTGTCAAGTTGTTTGTTCCGGGTGAAAACACAAATGTGTATGCTTTTCCTAATAAAAAACAATTACTGCTAAGCAAAATGTATGCTTATAAATACAAAAAATATCAAGGGCATTCAGTTTTGCTGAATTATCTTTTCATGAATTCTCTAGATAATGAGTTATCATAGCATTTGATTTTTAAAATTAACTGTTATGCGTAAATTATCAGGCAATATTTACGTTTTAAGTTCCTTTTATTTACATATTTATCAACCACAATAGTAATACACTTTTACCTGCATCCGACAATATTGTCATGTTTTGTGTGTTCCGGGTGAAAACACAAATGTGTATGTTTTTACTAATAAAAAAGTTACAGGTAAGCAATATGTATGCTTATAGGGATAAACAAAATTAAGGGCATTCAGTTTTGCTGAATTTTCTTTTCATGAACTCTCTAGATAATAAGTTCAATTTGAATACATGAAGACTATTGCTTCACAAAGGAAAAGTGGGTGGGTGAGTGTGTTATTGTTTAACGCCACTTCGGTAATATTTCAGCCATTTGCGGACAAGGAGAAGGGGGAGGGGAGGTGGTATTTACTAGAAGATGATCAAAGATGAACACTTTTATTGTATCAATAAATGTATTTCTAATGTAGTGGACCCTGACAAAATTCATTCTTATATAGTTCGCTTATAAAGATACACAATCTGTGAATGCATGACAGGCTATGCTATAAATTGAGCAACTGAGATGGCACCTCGTCAATAATGTGTACACTATTTTGTTATTCAGATAATCAATTTTGGCTTTTTCAAACTATTGAATTTAAAGGTTAATATTCATCTCATAGCAGCTGAATTGTACATTGGCTACATTGCTAAATATTTATCATCGAGATAATTCATTAGACACTTAACAAATTATGTGATAAAAATTAATTAATATCTATGTAAATTGCATTGCACTGAATTTGACTTGAGCTTACCAGTTTACTATTTTGTCAAGGGAACATTAATATGATATTCCTCTTTGAAATGTAATTGAAATTAACACATTTAAAAGATATCTTCCTATTTATTCATGAAACATCTTATTCTATTAAATAAGAAATGTAACTATTATACAGTATACCTGTCAATTAGATTTTCAAATTGGCCGGTGAGTCATAAGTTATTTTTTTCAAAATATTTTATTCTTTATGAAATATTTTCTAAATAAAGTGTTTATTGTTTATGGTGTTCTATATAAAAATACTAAATTACAATTATGAGAATCATAAATTCTTAATGCACTCAACAAACCATTAACTTTTTAAAAGTAAGTTAACAAGCATAAGTTATATACACTTGGATACACTTATTTATTGATTTAAAAAACTCAATATATTTGTACTTTATACAAAATATAGGTTATGCATTTATTTATAGCCAGTGGGCAATCACCTGGATGGAAACTAGGCGCTTTAAAAGTGAATTATCATTATTAATAAATATATATCCAAAAAGAAAATGATTAATAATGAAATCAAGGAGAGCGTGTATACTAGGCAAGAACTGGATTTTTTCTGTGCACGTTCTGTTTAACATTTTTAATTCGTTACATATTTAATATTTGATAATATACTATGTGGGTTTGTTTTCAACTTTGGCTGAAGAGTTCACTAAAAGCTATCACCATATAATAGATTACAGTCAATGTAAGATGCATTATCATCATTATTCCTATGGTACGAATTTCCCGCGATAAAATAGAATGGGCAACGTTCCACACGTTAAAGCGTACTGGTTATATAATTCAGTTGCGCAATTGATATCCGTAACCAGTTGAAGTTGTCACCGGAAGCTGGTCACCGAAATATACGCAAACGAGACTTACAGACCCTATATCAGTACATATTGTTATTTCGAATCACAAATTATATTTCATTAAAAATGTGTCCCCTTGATATCGTAGGATTCAACCACTATAGTGAAGGAGAAGAAGAACTTTATTTTATTTAAGGCCTCCGGCCTATATACAGTTTACAGAGTTAGACAAAATAATATCATACAAGATTTGCAAGTGTAAAATTGTTATTCTAATAGTTCATCTCTTAATTTGATGGTATGTAACAATAGCAAATTTTCAATAAATACATACCTATTTCTTAATTCATCATATTATTTACAGGTAAAAACCAAAATGGATTTCGGCTTCAACTGCGTCTTTGCATAATGGACAAATCCTTTGGTATCTTTCAAGTGACAGCATTCTTCCTTTATTAATCATGAAATTATGTAATTCAAGTCTAAATTTAACCCAACTACACCTTAAATCTCTGGCTGTGAGAATCGATAGATATGTTTCTGGCTGAAGAAGACTTTTAAATATCCTATAATAATCATAGCGTTTGCTAATATTTTTACGCAATTGCCATTCCTAATGAAACATTTAAGGATGTATTACGAAAAACTTTGATGAAAGCATCAATATTCCCAACGGTTTGTTGTGACCAGACGAAACCGAAACCATGGGAAAACAATATATATTTAATGTTTGATACCCAAGTTATTTTTCCAATAGTATCTAAATAAACAATCATATTATATGACAATGACTATTAAGAAAACGAAATTAAGATATGGGTCTTAACTTCAGTCTTGGAAACTTTCCAAATATGTTACATTTCGCGTTATAATGGGCAATAAAGATTACCGAAAAAGATGATTAAATGTGAATTTACAATGTCAATGTTTTGCAATCAAATACTAGTAAGAAATGCTTTTTCTGACTGAGTTTAAAAAGGGACACTGTGTCGCACATAGCAACTTAAAAACGTTGGCAAGAGACGTCATGGTAAATGATCGTCTAATGCGCAAGAAGTACAACTGGGGTATAACAAAATTTGTATTACGTTCTACAAAAACAAAATTCAAAACTATAATTCCAATATGTAAACTGTAAATTATGTGTATATTATGTAAATTATATTGGTATCAAGAGGTCAGACACGCCCGCATAGACACGTTACCATCACTATTATGACATAATAGCTCCTCCTTTTAAACCTTATCATTTAGATTGAATTCGAACGAAATCTGTATTTGTTTCGTGACTATGATTTTTTACTATTTCAAATATAACGTTTCAGTGAATTTAACTAAAAAAGCAAATCACAACTACGAGTTATATACCACATATTCATATCTAGAATAGGTTTAGCATAGTGCCATGCATAGAGTAGGTGAGTGGTTGGTGTACATGTGTATTGATTTTAAGTTTTATATGATTATTTTAAAGGATCTTACAAATTCACCGTCAAATAAGCAGATATCAGATAAATAATCCATTGTTGAACAAAGTACAAGCATATCTATTTTGGACAATACATATTTTTTCCTTTTTTAATAAGATTTTTTAACACAATTCCCAGGTGTATTACTGACGTCCTTTACAGTTCTAAGTGAACATGAGTACCTTATCATCTTCAGGAAATTAAAACGAATGACTCAATTTTTAAAAAAAATATTCCTTTGACGTAACTATGTTATCTACAATACTTGACCCTTGGCATATAAAACAGTCTCTAAAAAGACATGTGGATGTGTTTAAACCAGAATATGGAATTTGCGAATCCGAAATCCACATTATCGTTATTTGGTGTTTCAGAGAAAACATCATCGACTACAAGCATCATATGCACAAAAATCGATCGGCGGTTCTTAACTTCCAAACAAGATAAGACATATTTCAAGTTAATATGGATTTCTTAGGTAAATAATTTACACATGTAAAGACAGTTAAATCAATGTCTGTATAACAGTGAATTAAGTGTACATTAAAACTCGAATTCAGAAGTAAACTTTTGAATGACTTTCTAAGAAAACAAATGTAAGTGGCTATTGATAAGCTATATTTCAACAATCATTGCGTAATATTGTAGAGGTACGTGGTCGAGTGCTTGGCAAAGCTTGAAAGATGTATTGCAGCAACAATGGGCGCCGCTTGCAGGAACATAAAAACATAAATTAAGAGGCTTGAGGCCTCTTTATCCAAAGTGTGCCGCTGGTCACCGATAGATGAAATCTAGTTAAAACTTGCTGTAATATATTACGCCCCGTTATTACAGTCCGTTATTACATCTAGATAATTACAAACCTGTTCCTTCTCGCACAGGCGCAAACATCAGCCATTCAAAAGGAAACTGGCCAATCGCAATTCGACGTTCTTGAGTACCTCGATTACAAAATCCGAATGTGACCGATGTATCGCAGGGAATTGTGTTGAAAAATAAGATGACAGCATCAAATCTGTTCATTTATTGTCGAGGGAATACGTGTGTGTTGTTTATTTATTTATTTATTTATTTATTTATTTATTTATTTATTTATTTATTTTTGCAAAAGAAAATAAACAAATTAGGTAATGGAAATCGTCAAAATTCGTCAAAAGTCAGCTGAAATTGATCTCTCAGTAATTCTATAGATGTAATGATCCGTTATCAGAAGATGCCTAAATGTAAAACAACAGATCGTCCTATGAACTTGCACACCATACAGCTTCCGTCATCAATAGTTATAAAACTTTAATCAAGATGAAGCATGAAGTATATGACTCTTTCCAAACAATTTACATCATCCGTCCAGACAGTTATATTGCATGGTTATAGAAACAGATGGGAGAAATAAAAAATATCACCATTAAGATATAGAGTATCCATAGCGACATTGCAATTAATTCTTTATCACTTCAATGAGAAGTAATCGTAGGCCCATGGAACTCATATCTGGTAGGTGTTTAATGAAATCGATCAATAAAGCTGTTGGTATCAGGATTCCTAAACGCTCTTTAATACCTGTTGTTTGGAGATTGTCCAGAGATGTATTGTGAAACCATTGTAAAAGCTGGTGAATCGAGACTTTTTCTTTTATGAGCAAAAATGATATTTTTATTTTCATTCGAAGTCTTCATCAATTTAAGCAGGGGTAGCAATCGCAGTTTTTGCGAACCCCCAACTATTTGCTGAGTGTGCCAGAGAGCCATACAACATCCAAACAGAAATAGAATTGAGTAGAATTAAGATCACATAAGATATATGGATTTTCGGGGAATCAACACGTTTCTATAAATGCGCAATTATCAATCAATATGTTTCCGGGATGAAAGAACTCAATATACTTAAACTACAATACACATGAAACTTGTTTGAAACTGAACTTCTAATAATCTGTGTAATTGCTGTTTTCTCATGTAATTTTAATTTCATTTAGGTGATAAATGGCAAAGGCACAGAGACGTAACACAAGCCAGTGAGGACAAACAGATCGGGTGTTTGAGAGATTTTAGCAAGATTCTGTGTTTAGCAACATTGTCATTCTCCAATTACTACAGACAATGATTTCCCTTTACCCAGTTCATTCCTACATGTTTTATATTTTTTGTATTATATAGATAATTGCTGATTTGAGGAAAAGTGTACATTTTCATTCATATCATTTTCCTTGATGCTATATGGGCGCGTATATAAACTTTATTTACCAGTTTAATCAGGTAAATAAACAAGTTATAAAACAGATCCTGTTTTCCCCAAAAGATACCCAATAGTTTCTTTATAATACATGAGTTACTGTAACAAACAAGATTATTAATAAATGCAGAAGACTGTTTCCTTTGACTGATTCCATAACAGGATTGGTTAAGCCCATATCGACTACAGTCGATTTGTTTTTATGTACAACACTGATTCGATTGTTTTCTGGTATCAATAAGGATCTAACATTGCATTTTATTGTGGTACTACTTTTTTCCTTGCAAGGCTATGTTACAATAAACTTGAGTTGGAAACATAATAGAAATATGAAAGGTTATAGTTGTGTATGTTAAAGCAAACACGTCTTCACTTTGTCTCTTTCATAGGTTGTTAAGTATTAGAATTGTCCACCATAACTCAATGATATATTAAAGGGATCCCAAACTTTTTAAATTTCTTAAAGTAAATAAGTTAACATAGATTTTATGTCATCTGTAAATAACGTTTCATGATTTAATATACTTGTTATGATAACGGAATTATTTTCAGTTTCAGTGGGTTTTTTTTCAGTTTGCAAAGATCGTATTCGTAAGGGATTCAAATAAAGTAAAAGATCCTACGATGCAGTAAAACGCCTCTTCACATCTTTCCCCCTCCAGAAAAGTGTAGGTAATTACAAAATACCGACTCTTGAATGATTTTCCATAAAACACCGTTTCAATCATTTTAGACATTTAAGTATGTTGTTTGTTCAGGTTTAGTATTTCAGCTTGCAGTATTATATATCCAAAGGGAATAAAAAAACCAAGATCCGTCGATTCAGTCAATTGCCTCTTTAAATATAAAAAACCCAAGAAAAGTGTGGGCAATTTCAATATAATTACGCTTGAGTGAATACCCATAAACACTGTTTCAATCATCTTGAGGAATTTTAGTACATTAGAGATTTGTTTTATTAGCAGAGAAAATAACTTGGGAGAAGTATCAAAGTTATCATTATCCCATTATTACTATGCACCAAACACTTGTTTTGAAGGTCGATAACGATGAATTTCCTTTTCAAATATCACACGATAATAACATTTCAAAAACAGTGTTCAGTAATATTAACATTGTATTAACTTTTAAGTAGTTTGAATATAGACTTAAAGAAGCGATAAAACAACATAAGTTATTAAGTCATATCTATTTCTACTTTACTTAACACGGACCAAAATATCGTTTTGAATAGACTACTAAGTCCTCATACGGTAGGCTCAATCATAATGAAAACAGAGTCAGCAGAAGATGGCACATTCCACCGATGATTTGTCACTTACATGGTTATTACAAAATAGAAATTTCCAATAAAACCATTGAGAGCAGTTTCAGAAAATAATGATGAGCAGTATCCAACATGTAATCCATCATGATTCCTTTGGAACGACCGAAAATAATTTTCACAACGGTGAATATACCAAAAGGCACCACGTCAGTTGGTAGGTGATACCCATGCATATTGTCAGAAAGATGTATATCTACCGAGTACTGCTTCGGAAATGAAGCTTTCCGAGTACGGAGTCAAAATTCAATATTTTTATGAAAAATATTCAGAAATCTTGAAATATGAAAAAGGCAACATTTTGGTAGGCGGGCAACACATATGCCGTAAGGTTAGAATAAAGTTTTTCCTATCAAAAACAATTTGTTTTCAAAGAAACTGAGGAAGACCATAACATTTTATGAAATCTGAAAAGGTCTACAGGTAGTTGGGTATACTCATCAAGTTCCAGAGAGATATAATTAAAAACAAGAAAGATAATGAGAGAAATGAAGAACATGTACAATAGAATATCCGAAAACAGAAGTTCGAAGTGGCCAGGGACAGACATATACAGTATCAGTTACCATTTAACATAAAACTTTCCACTGATTAATGAACAAATTCTAAATTTACTTTTTCTTTAAAATATATCTAGTAGGGAAAACCTGCACGCAATAAAGCGCCCGTCATCGGATATCAAACTTCAATTTAGATAAAGCACTAAGACAGCGACTCTGTCCAACCATTAAGCAGCTCCTTAACATCACCATTGCAGTCTTGTCTATTGCAGGATGATAGAAACAAATGGGACATGAAGTAACGCTTATCATCGACAAGGATGGTGGAAATCTATAGCAACATGGCAAGCAACTTATTATCGCTTCATTTGGAAATAAATTCGTGAATCCCATAGACACCATATCTGATTAGTGCTCTATTAATTACAACATCAAAGGAAACTCTTATTTTCAGAATCCATCGACGTTTCTGAATGCTTTATTTAAGCAGATTGTCTGGAGAAAGATCGGACCCGTTTGACCCTATTCCACAGTGCTGAACGTCAGTTCACTGAAAAGCAAAGGGTCGATTGGGATATTAACTTGAAGTTTTTTCAGTTTTTGAAATTATGATTTCACAAGTTATCAAATAACCCTAGGGTTCTGCTGGTATTATTCTCGCATAATCACCAGTGGCAATTCCTACATACCAAACATATTACTGTTGATTTACAATTATGTGAAAGGGATATGTAAGAATTGTGAGGGTATATGTTCCATGTTTTAGATGAATTCTCTAACACATCTTGACTTAGTTATTTGTTTGCTTTGGTTATCAAGTATTGGAAAGTTCTGACATTACTTCATTATATATCTAAGCCCATTTTCTGTCAACTTGGATTTACTACTACTGTTTTTTTTAGATTGATCTCGGTGTCATTATTTCCAACCCTTGTCTCATCATTTTGCTAACTTGATAACCAATATGTGACACAATTGACAGACTCACTTATTCATTGAATTTCCTCTTAAATTAATTAGAGTTAGCTCTTAGTATTATCAAGTCAATGACTTTACAGTGGTTACCTATAAAATAACAATGTAACAGCCCTATATCGACATGAAGGTCTAACGAAAAATGAATTATGACTTGAGAAAATTGCCAAACTATCAAATCTATAATAATCAATTTTTTATCGGTTTGTACCAAGTCACATATTGATCTGTCCACTAAGTTCAATGACCTGTTCACTAGCTGATAGTGCCATAATAATTTCAGTCGTAGTACGTATCTTGAGCGAGACAAAATAGATATGAAACTAATAAAGATTAAAAAAACAGTATTATTTACGCAGCGGGATGATGAGAATTAAAGTTATATAGACATTCATGTGATGATGTTTTACGTTACATTCCATTAAATATTTTGTTCACATCAGGTGTCTCATAAAGTGTGAGGACCCCGGTAATAAGACATCCTTACAAGGTTTTCGAGTGATTTTCACACGTAAACGTAGATTTGCGTTTTGGATGAGTTTCACAAAAATGTGCAGGTGTAGTCTGTCGTAAATCTATAGGTGCCCTTTTCCACTCGTAGTCCTTATTCCACCTGGCTGGGATCAAAACATATTCATTGAAGTGGCACATTTTTAACTTAACATGGTATAAAAAAATATATGTCTTACGTTTCAGAATGGAAAGACTAATAGTTTCCAATATTTAGGGTAGTGTAGTGTAGTAGTTTATTTTCAAGTGTTTTATATTTGGAAAAATTCGGTAATAACGAAAAAGATTTGTTCACGCAATGCTATTCTGTATGAAATTTTCAAAATCACACAAAATATTTAAAAAAAATAAAAGTAGAGCTCTTTTTTATACCGTTCATTATAAATGTCACGTAGATGATAGATGATAAATGATAGATGATCGTGAGAAACGATACTTAAAAGTTTACAATCTAACTCTTACTTATATTTAAAGCTTAACATCAACAAGAACAGTTTTAAACTTAAAGGATTTGAAGCAAGCCCGTGGTTCTTGTATATCCAATGTAAAGATAAAGCATTTATTAATCGAATTGAATTCTTTATTTTCACTAAGTGACATGTCATGTCACATTATCTTTATCATCGTAAGTCGTCATATGACTTGATGATGGCCTTAAAAGAAGACAGACTAAGTGATTAACGGATCTGATAAGGCAATAGATTTAGTTAAATCTAATGACCGTCATTTATAAACCTAACATCGCTTGTTAAAATATGATACAATTAAATTCTACGTCGTAAGTAAAAATATGTAATTGTAATCGTGTCTGTGCCCTCGTGAAAATCGAAACGTCTGTTTCGCCCGATGAAACACATAGGAACCCCCGAAAAATGTCGAATATCCTCTTTATTTCAATCGAATCCAAATGAAACTAAATTCAAGTCAATAATCAGTTGTCTGTACCTTTTGGCAAATGAGGACCCGTTATTGTACTGAACAACGAGCTACTATGAGTTTTTTTTTTATAGTAATAGACTTTGATTTTAACAAGTGACGTCAACAAGTATCAATAACATTGTGCTAGCGTATCTTGAAATTCAATATTTCAAACTGAACAAGCATTTTAGATGTGAAGGAATCTTAATGTCAACAGTCTACAATTTTGAAGTAGTTCAACAATAAAATCGTTGAGTGTTTTGAGCGACATCACGATACCAAACAGAAACACCCGAAACTGTATAAATGTGGAAAGATGATTAAAAACGTTCGTTGCCCAAGCACGATTTAGCCATCCACTGTTTCCGAAGATTCAATATCCTTGAAATCTATCCTTTCGAAACCTACAAAACAAACCCTTTTTAGGTGACGAATACAACAGTGCATGAAACACGCGCAATCATCAGGTGCCGATTAGAGCAAGAATTGTTCCGAACTCCCAAAAGTAAATCAATAAGGATAGGTTTTGTTGACCATCCATGTTTGATGTTAAAGTCATTACGACTACCTTATTCTTAGGAATACAAGGTTTTGAATTTTTTACTCTCGAACGCATTCAATCAGGGTTTGTTCCTCTTCACAACGGTCTGAAAGTAGCCTCATTGTTATCACGTTCTCACGTTCTGACTAGTCATTCATCCCCACTAGATACTAACATCTTTTGCCGGAATCTTTGTGTTGGCTTGTTGAGAGTACGTCAGATCGTGTATAATGAGTTTGAATTCCGCTAAATTCAATTTGTAAAAACGTTTATTCCTCGAGTATAATGAGATGGATGTTAAAGTTAAACTTGTAAATAGTCGTGCGACTATTCCACACACTACTTAAGGCACTTTCGTCGGTTTTGGTTTGAGAAGATACGGGTTGGCTTGCTTCTTGAGGAAAATGTTCCGATCCACATAGGTTATTGTAGCAACTGAATGAGAGTTCGTTATGAACAATTCGACTTTATGTATTTCCTAAACTAAAGATTGAAACTGTTGGTGTTATTGGTGATTAACCATCAATATTTATTTCTTGTTAGTTATGTTGAACAAAAAACATATATGTTGTAAACTCCTTTGGTGCATTCTCCGTGTACACTCTTAGTAAAGTCACTTTTAACTAAACTATTTGATAAATTGTTCATCATGGCGCCTTACTCGGTTACAAAATCCTCATAAGAAAACATAATAGTCTTATTCTTACAGACATTTCCTCGTCAGTACTGTTCGTATATAATCAATCGATAAATGTTAACTGCTAAACTTTGAAACTAATTTGGAGGAGAAAGAATTTTTTTCAAATTACATGTAAATGTTAATCGTTGAGGAAACTATTTACAGATAGCTGATTACCTATAGGTGCTCTTCATTGGCAAATGAAGATTACTTCGCCTCATAAAAATAAAAACACAAACAATTTATGGTTTCAACACAGACAGAAAAAAACATGAAAGTAAATGGAAAAGATCGCCTTTAACCTCTATCCAAATCGCCTGAGATATGAAATCATAGAAGTTATGAAATTAAAATTGGTGAAAGGCAGTAGCTATTCAAATGAAATAAGAAATACGATTCACCAATAAAGTCATTTATAAACGTAATGGAAAGATAACATCAGCGTAAGATTTAATCCAACGTCAGTCTGATTTAAATAATCGAGTTACGAGGAATACAAACTCAAACATCATTTTAATCCTTTAAATGATTAAAATGTTTCTGCAAACGACTATGTGAAGTATGTTATATTTAACAGTTATATTTAATCTATATGTGACCTTGCGTTTGAACCAATTCAACTTTTCATATATATATATATATATATATATATATATATATATATATATATATATATATATATATATGTATACACCTACATCCATACATATAACGGTATATTGTACAAAATACCAATTTGCTAAATAAGTTGCTAACATTTCCATGGTAGTTGATTACTTCTTACGATAACAATCTATCCAGACTCCTGTATGGGTAACACGAAAATGAAGTTCTCACTTTCAACATAGTTTTCTTTTAAAACAGGTCAGCTTTCTTTTAAACATATGGGTTTAAAACATATGTGTTACCAAGAGAAAATCCTTTACTATCAATAAAACTATCAAAATGTTCTAAAAATTGTTTCTCAAAATGAATGAATAAATGTTTATTTGTAATCACGGCCACATGGCCTAAAGTACAATAATCATGTATACATAAGGTCACTGCGCATGGACATTGAAATGCTTGCTTACATAGGTAAATTACGTTTACGATAAATTGCAAGATTTTTTAAGCATTCAACATTCTGTGAAGACATTAGCAAATTAAATTTTTCTCGCGTTGGATAGGTATGGAAATAGCTTGGTAACAACATTTTTCTACTTTCATTATAATATGGACAGACTAACAAAAAGTGAAATTCGTCTTGGATAACGTCATAATTACATTTTGCACATTTCAATAAATCAATATTTACATTTGTATCGTATCGAAATTGCTGTATATTAAGTTTATGGCTCATACATCTAAATTTACACAGAGTTCGAAATGAATCTCTATCTGAAATAAGCCGTAAGATGTAAAGAGCTTGTAAGAGCAATAGTGATGCAAATATGATGATGAACATAATTTACTATGCCATATTTGATACTGAATATCTTTACATCGTTGTTTAAAACATTGCATAAAAAATGAGGTGTCGCCACAATCTTGGGAGATCCATACATATGAAAACCCAGTCTCCATTAACAAAATCCGAACATGTGACACCCAACTAATACCACCATGGTCGTCATATGATTTAAGCATTAAATAGCAGGCCTTTGGATGGCGACTTGTTTTCATGTTAAGTAACCTGGTCCAATATTTTACACATCTTTGAAAATAATTGATACAAAGTCTTGACCTTCCAACTTCACCAAGTATAGCTATGTTTGACACAAATTTACTGACACTAAGATATTTCTTAAAAAAAGAACTTTGTACTTTTCCTGTCTTATCTCTTACAGAATAACCCCAAATTTCGGAACCATATAAAAGTATTGGAGCTATTTTTGTATCAAATATTTTGGTTATTACATTCAGCGGGATTTGAGGATAGGAAAACAGGCCTTTTGGGCTTGAATAGCTCATGTTCCACACGCCTTCGACCACACAAGTCTCGATGAGAACAGTATGCCTTGATGTTTATAATATGATACAACATTAATCTTTTCTCCATCATATGTCCATTTTTCGTGTTTTTTTTAGATATCCCCCATTCCTAAATACTACAATGCATGATTTATTCAAGTTTACCTGAAGACCCCATTTATCACAATAAGTTTTTAACAAATCAAGCTTCTTCTGCAAACCTATAACAGTGTCATCCAATAATGTTACATCATCAGCAAACAAGATCAATTGAATATCGTCAGTTCCGTCTCTCACAAATATACCTCTTAATCCATAGGTCTTGAATTCTTCAACTCATTGATAAAAAAGATGAACAGCACAGGGCTAAGAATGCAACCCTGGCGAACACCAGCGGAGGTTGTAAATACTTCAGTTTTAAGATTACCAACTCTAACACATGCAGAAACTTGTTCATACATATTCTTCAAAATACAGAACATCTTACCGTGAACACCCTTCGTTAATAAAAGGTACAATAATTTGTTTCGGTTCACTAGGTCAAATGCCTTCCTAAAATCTCTGAATGCGGCATAAAATCTATATTTCGGCTTCCGCAAATATTTCTGACATAAAGACTGCAGAATAAACATATTGTCTACAGTATACGTAGAGTAATCACTGCGAAAACCTGCTTGAGATTCGTGTAGCACTTCATGAATATCAAGCCATATTCGTATCCTGTGTTCAAAGATTGATGAAAATATTTTACCCATAGTGTTTAAAAGTGAAATCCCTCGATAATTATTCGGATCGTGAACATTACCTTTCTTATGGAGAGGAATTATCATCCCTATATTCCAACTCTCTGGGAAGATTCCAGAATCCAATACACAATTGAATTCTCAAAATATCAACTTGAAAAAGACGTTAAGATTGATAAGTAAGCTGCAGTTGTTTCTCGATCAGCTATACCTACCATCAGTACAACGTGATTTGCGCCTGTTTTCGTTCAAAGTTTCAATATCTTGTATCATATTAACGAAAGATGTGACTCAGATTCATATCTCTATCTGGCAGTTCTTTATGTTTCTTAATTTTCAAAGGAACTATCAAATCTAAATTAGGAATGTTGGCACTGAACACGTTTTCTTAAAAGTGTTAATAAAATCTTAAATCATATTAAACGAAATAGATTAGTCCATTGCTTAACAATGCATTACAGTCCATGGTATTAAAAACAGTAAACATACCTGTAATAGTTTGATCTACTAATGGTGGAGATAAAGGAACAAACAAAACAATCATTTTACCTACATGTACTTTGATGCGTGAAGATTTAATTGGTAAATTATTATTTTGAGATCCCGGTTAACGATAATTTAATCTTTTTTCCTGCTTTTACCGACAAAGTAAAACGAATAGAAAACGACGAGCTATTTCTGTATAAGGAATTCTAGATTATGATATTTGTAAGACTATAAGAAAGATACCAATTTGTTAAGAGAAATTCTTAAACTCTAAAACTTAAATTTGAAATATAATCCTATCTAAATTAAACCCAATGACGTCAACCGAATGGGCGGATGAAAATGAGACAATATTTATATGTATTTACAGATGATACATTTCCAAAAATGGAAAATGAAGTTTGAATTCAAGTATTAAATTTAATGATCAGATACTTATCAGATACTTATAAATAACAAGCACATATAAATACCATAATATTCAATAACTGTATCTTAAGATCCGTTAGTAGAACTGTGTAAAAAAAATTCTAAATTTGAAATAAATTTTTATCAAAACATGTACCGTCCAAATGCTTCTGTGATTTGTGTTTTATATTTCCAGGACAATTGTAACTACTACAAAAAATAGAAATACATGTCAATTATTCTTGTCAACATACATGACAACAACAACAACGTCTGTTCATACATGACAACAACAACAAGGTCTGTTTATGTGCTTATTGATGATCTCTCTCTCTCTCTCTCTCTCTCTCTCTCTCTCTCTCTCTCTCTCTCTCTCTCTCTCTCTCTCTCTCTCTCTCTCTCTCTCTCTCTCTCTCTCTCTCTCTCTCTCTCTCTCTCTCTATATATATATATATATTAACAAAAAAAAACTTCTTCATAGTTCAAGTAATAAATAGATAAAAAACAAAAGTCTGGAAATGATTTAAATCCCCGACCGGCTTCAAAGACCCCATGATGATCACTGAATAGTGTGAAACCGGTCGGGGATTTAAATCATTTCCAGACTTTTGTTTTTTATCTATATATATATATATAAATAGATAGATACTTCCTGGTTCTGATTGATCCAATGCTCTTCACTTTATCACCCCATGGATTTTTCATCGGATCAATTTGTACTGAAATTACCTGCCCTTAATAATTACCCTCGACCAAGATTTTCGAAGCTCTCTTAGTGCTAAGATAGTTTTAAGCCAATGTAAATGGATGGTACTTACGACTATCTTAGCACTAAGAGAGCTTCGAAAATGTAGGCCCAGCTAAATAAGTCAATGAAATGGAACGTCAATTGTTAATGCGAGGTTCTCAAAAGTGTTGTAACATATTTCCGTCTTGCATTGAGAAAATTGGCTTGCTCACAATAAAATGTTCACAGCCTATCAGGTGGGAAAGTCTCCTTATGAATTTCAAATTAAAATTTCTTAGGGAAATCAATGTTTCAACCTAAACATTATCAGATACATATTTCCATATCTCGTATCAAGCCTTTTATTCGGTTACTGTTACATTAAAAATTTCAAGAGAATTTGAGAACTCGGAATTTGTGTACACGTTCTACTAATGAAAATTCCCTATGGCGATTTGTGAGGAGTTTTGGAACACACAGCCATGTGTGACCGAGGGTGAGATTGACAGAGTGATTTGGCACTTTTACGTTTAGATTCTTTGAACACGATAATGTCGAATGATAAAAGTAATTTCATTAGTGCCATGTACGTTTTTTCTGTATTTATAGTTCATGAATGCATTATTTTGGGCAAGAACTTTTGAAAGGATAACTAATATCTAAGACATTCACAATTTCATTACAAATAAATCCGGGAATTTCCGGTCTATTTGTGTATTTTAATGTTATGACATGTAATGATTTTCCTTTGGTCGGTGGTTGCAAAATTGACATAGCATGTCTTTGTGTACGGAATTAATTCTTGAACTCCCATGTGATTTTCACAATTGGGACCCAAACTGGAACCTCCATGTGCATAATATACGCCCAAGGTTGTTGTCGATTAAACGATTTATTAAAAACAATATACAATGACCTGTTGACAAATAAAGAATTATTAAAATAGCGGCAGATATCCGATATTAAATCTATAAATCACGTCTTACACAAGTCAATATAATCGTTTTTGCTATAAGTGTAAAACTCAACATGTGTTTTTCATTAAAATGGCACTGATTTTTTCTGTATAGAGAAAAGATCATCAGCAGTTTTGTGACAAAATAAACTATATTTGGTTACAAAGTAGAACAAGTACTACCGATATTCAACGTGTTTAAAATATATATAGATGCGATATAGTGCTTATACTCTCAAAAATCAGCTGACAATATATTTTTACCTCGCTCAAGCTTCGAAAAATCAAAGAAGATAGTGTGGTATTTTTAGAAAGACCTTTAACGAAATCCTGTGGAACATCCTCTGGGCATTTTCAGTTACATTGCTACATTACAGTTCATTACTATAAAGGAGCTAATGGCTTGGTAGTTAAATGCTGCCAAGGTCGAACTTTTCTAGGCGTTCACAATGTGTCAAATTGATCAATGAAGTTGATGTTGTAGCAGATTCAATGTTTCTTTTAAGCCAGCTCATTCATGTATGGCTCTCTCAAAAATTAGATTTAAATAAATGGACCGGAAGACTAACGGCAGAACAACTCGGCCCTGTAGCTATATTTAAAACATGTCTTTTTCATGTTTTTGTTCCCAATTCGTGCATAGGTAATATGTTTTTTTGACATATCATCATTTTCAGATGTGGAATTTGTATATTACATGATGATAATATATATCCATTTATAAAGCGCACTTATCTATCCATTAAATGGTTGCTCAAGGCGCTATAGGAACATGACGTCTTAGTAATAAGAGAATGTGTGTGGGTGCACTAACAACTATCAACCCAAACACCTACCTCCATGCAACAGACGCATATTTTAAGCAATTCTAGCGACATTATCGGTATTTTCGCAAAATCGCAATTGTCATTCGACTTCACACAACCCCTAATTTGATACTAATTTATATTAAACTCATTTCAAAATTAATTTCGAAATAAGGTGTTTTTTTATTGACATTGACAAACGATGCGAGAAGTATGATATGTATGTGATGTTTTATGTCTTTACATGAATGATCGTCTTTTTCGAACCAGAACTAAATGTTGTAGATTTGTAGTTTAATAGATGAAATAATTATTTTGCTAAAGGGTCCTCATTAGTTAAAAAAATTAAATCATCCGCCATGCGTATCAGTTTCCGTCATGAAAGGCGAATGCTACTGTGTATAGCAAATGGACAGATTCAGCCAATAAACTAATACAATTTAATATGTGCTTTCGTACCTTCCAGTGTTCTTTGCTTTGTATTCAATAGTTATCTCCCTTTAACGTATGTGAGGCATGAAAGTGAACCTTCGTGTCAGCAGACCATACCACACCTTGGATCAACAGCCGGGATTCATTGACTTGATCACAATCGCAGGAATGATCGTTGTTGAAAACCATGAATATAACTTTTTTATCTATAATTTGCGTTTTGTTCACTTACGTCGTTGAGAAAAGTAAGTAATGCTTTCTTTTTCATTGTGTTCTTAATGTTGCTTTAATCTTACATTTTATATCCAATGTGCTGTATATATATGTCTTTATTCATTAAACATACATGAACTCTGCAATTTGAAATTAAAGCATATTAGAAAAGGATTTTTTGGATGAGATGTTCATTGTTAATTAATTCTAATATCTAATATACAGTTATGTCAATTACATTTTAATTTTGGAACTTAAGAATTTGTGTTTTGTGTAACCCAATATGACACACACACACACACACACACACACCCACACACACACCCACATACACCCAAACACACACAGACACATAATATAGTTAATACTTTCTTATGTGTTTGTTACAAATGATCATCATTAGGAAATCTAATGTTTGTAGTAATTACTCGCATCGGCATCTCAACGTGACTTTTGTTTTTGTTTTGTAACTCTGTGTTTCTATGATGTTTTGAAAGTTTGCTTTCTTAATTTGCAAGAATGTAATTCAACTACAACGACATTAATGCATGTCAATTTCTAACGTATTACAATCATGCATATAATTTATTTCGCTATACGCATGTTCAAGACCGTCATTTTCCGCTAGCGCCCGTCTGTTAATATATTACCAACATAATGACAAGGCTAGAAAGAGCACTCTAACATGCCTTGTCGGACCCCTTTTGTTCAAACTCTCTAAGGAGAAACCATTGTTGCAGCAAAGGTCATGTTTGCAGTATTTATGCATTTACATTTACTTTAGAATCATGCTTTAAGTGCGTATTGAAGATTCCTATGGGAATGGCCTTAGGAATGCGAAGGAAAAGATATCCTTTGTAAAAGATTCATAGAATGCTCACGTATTGTTGTTGACTTCTAAGTCACCCTGTATAATGACAAAGATCTATCGAGACAGCTTTTAACTAGCTTTTAGCTTTCCCTTTTTAAAGATTTTATGGCACCGAAAGCATTACAAATATGTTCATTTATTCAAGAAAATAAAAATTGTACACTTTTACCTTAATGTGGTATTATCAAAGAAATCTGAATTAGTATTATGCCTGGTGTAATGTTAACTTACTTAATAAAAATATTTCGTGAAAATTTACTGGGTTTTGAAATGTAAACAAATTCGGTTTTTCCCTTCGGCTGAAATTGTATGTTAACATGTACTCATTTAAAAATGAGTTAAAGCATCAAGCTTAATGTAGTATCATCGAACCGAATGTAATATATTCGATGAAGATTAACTAGGCATTCACTTATCTTTATGTATATATACATACTAGCTATATATAGTGTTTTGCTGAATGTATCTTAATATAATAATTTTATTAACTTTTATTGAACGAAAATAAAAGACAATGATTCAGGAATAAATTGTTAGTAATATTTCAATATTTTAGTTTCAGCAGGATGCTTTCACGATCCGTCAGAAGGTAAATATAATTCAAAATCATATTTTGTTTTCAATTGAAAACTCAAAATAAAATATAAATTTAAAAACAGAAAGCGTTATTACAAGCGAATACCAATTGGCGATTGTTTGAGTAACATATTTAAAGTAACTTTACTAATCGATATGAAATCATAACGCGATTTCTAGTTTGGATACAGCTCACAAAAGGGATACTGTCTTTTATTATAACCTACTGGGGCAATCATATTTGGGTTTATCTTTTTTCAAACGATGTTCTGAGGCAAAATATCCCTTTTGCCTTATGACGTGACGTAACAAACAATGCTTTGACGTGACAGTTCGCCTATGACGTTGCGTTTCAAAGTGCCACAGCTTGTTAACTACCTTTGCTTGGAGGTTGGTTTGATAATTTCATTTGATTTCGTAACTTTGGTGATAAACAGAATGTCATATTCGTGCCCATGACATACTACGGATACTTTGGATATCATTTAATCAATTTAGATATCTATAAATGATATAAAAACTTAACGTATTGACTTTTATTTACTTATTTAAAATCCATTTGCATTTTTTTTTAATAATAAGCATTGTTCCTAAAATCCAATGCCAATTAATGCATAACATCCCGTCAATTTCCCGACGTATTCTGCTACAATTTTAGTGTCAATTTATAGACTCGCTTTTTATGTAAAGCCGATGGTTTCGGTCAATTACGTATTCATTAAATGCATTATTCATCAAATCATCTTTTTGAATGGGTATATGTATATATTAATATCTTTTTTGCACTCAGTCACGTTTGAAGCTACCTGTCAACGCTTGACAAATAACATTTCATCTTTTGGAGAAGACTTTCAAACAGACACAACTCAACCGCCATAATAGCTGGCAAACACATTATGTTTTAAGAAAGTAAATGTCCTATTTTCCAAAACATTTATAATCCGATGCAACTATTGACCAAAATTGAAAGTCAGATAATAACCCACTAAATAATGCCTTAAATAAGGAAAATATGCCTGGAAATATGATAAATACAAATTGTACATTAAAGCGACGTCATTTAGTACAGTCCTCATGTGGTAAAATCAATATACAGAATCCATTTCTTTTGGCCCACTACAGCATCAATATCGCATAAAAGCGGTTACCATTGCACATACGGTTTCATTACAAGTACATTTTTCGTAATGGTTTGAATACAGGATGACCATATCTTTTTGTCCATTTCATTTTTAAAACATTGTTGTCTGTTAAGTGTTGACGCTAGTAAATCCCATTACGGAACGTTTTTAAGAAAATTCATTGAATTATTGGCTTTAAAATAATCAATTATAAAATTAAGATTTCTGAGAAAAAGACGTGAAAAAAATATTTTCACTAGTGCTGGATGTATATGTTCTTGAGAGAAAATCGCGTCATAGTTGACATTTTTGACATGGCCTTTTTTAGCTACTGTGGAAAGTTTGAAGTTACAAAAATGTAAGTTTGTTGAACTTAAATTTGCTAGTGCGACATGTTAGGATTTATCAATATTTTTTGAGACCTGAAAACAAACAATGCATTTAAGTGACACCTCAGATATGACGTGTACAGAATGCAATCCCACTTACAAATTTACGATTAAGATAAATTTCATATCATTTCGTAAAAAAATTAAGAAAGTATTCATATCATTTCGCGAAAAATATTTCATCAAGTGTAATCATGTGACCAGTCATGTGACCCACTAGCACCAGAGGTCGCTAGCTTCAGTCTCGCTCTGTGTATTCCCCGCGAGCAGACGTCATGTCGGACGAAGATCAAAAAGAAGAGCAAAGCACAAGTCAGATTTCGCTACAAGAAATTATCAACAAGCTGGACTCAGTTCTTCTCCGCCAAAACGACCTCGAAAACTCTTTCACGTCAAGCGACGTCAACCGTCGATTCAGCTGAATCGACCCCGGCTGCCGGTAATCTTGGGGCAGACCGCGAATCCATCCAATCTCCAGGTAACTCTGATTCTGTGGATTCATTAGACATTCAGGGACAGTTTCAATCTATAAAAGACTCCCTTCAGCGTATTAGATTGCCACCTGAGTTGAAACTAAATGAGCAAAGACGCTGGGTCCGCGCATGTGACAAGGCTCTGTTCAACTGCATTACAAGGTCGGCGCGTTATGTCGAGACGGCATTGAAGGTCATTGCGACCGTTGGTAATGGTGCCCCATCAGAGGACAATATGAACATGCTTTTCAGTATTCTCAGGGCACAAATAGGTTATTTACAAGATGAACATGCTGCCGTAGTAGTCCAAGGACAGGTTGACCCAACTACAAGTCGCTTCTTCAGAGCACTGCAGAGTAATACCAGTGGTTTTTCGCCTGCCTCTTTGGAGTGTTTACGCAATGCTGCCACAATTGCTGATGTGAGTAACCAGCAATCACAGTCTTCTGGCCACCGGGGATACCATTCATCTCGACGTCGGTTTGGACGCGGACAACGTGACAGCTAATCGCAGTTTACAAACAGGCAGTTCCCACAGCAGCGTTATAACGGTGGACAAGGCTCGGGTCAAGGTCAAGGTCAAGTCAACCGTCAGGAGGATGAGTGACATGATAACTAGAGTTACCTCCCTTGCCAGCGATGGTAAACAAGTTGTGTATTGAAGCATGGGAGCAAATAGGGACTCCTTCATCAGTATTAGATTGGATAAAGAACGGAATTAGAATTCCATTCACTGTCTTGCCTATTGACTTTCATTTTCCTAATCCCGCTTTAGCCCCTCGAGACACTGCATTCATTAGCGAGGAAATAAATAATCTTTTGCAGTCTGGCTCAATTGAGTACTGTTCAAATGATAGCTTTGTATCCCCTATTTGTTGTGTGCCTAAGAAAAATGGTAAACTCCGTTTAGTGCATAACCTTAAACATTTAAATTCCTTTTGTAGCCAGACGTCTCACAGGAATGAAGACATCAGGGATGTTGCAAACATAATACAGCCAAATGACTTTATGATAACGTTAGATATTAAAGATGGGTTTCATCATATACCAGTGCATGCAGTTGATAGAGATTATCTAGCATTCCGTTGGAATGATAAGACATATAGGTGGTGGACATATAAGTTGTAGTCCCTATTAATTTACAAAATTTCTAAGATCTGTGATAAAATATCTGCGCTCACTTGGAATCAGACTGGTAGTGTATGTTGATGATTTTATTCTTATGTCACCATACGAGTCAATTACTGACCACACGGACCTATTAACTGATACATTACAGGATCTAGGTATCTGTATCAATTTTGAGAAAAATTTCCTCACACCGACCCAGTCAGTTGAGTATATTGGATATTATGTGAAAACAGTCTCAGACAGTGGTTTTGTTGTCATAAAAGCAACAAAGAGACGAGTGGTTAAACTCAAGCGGGATATTCGTCGGATCCTACATAAGCAGACAATAACAGCTCGTTCGCTAGCTCGTGTGTGTGGAAAATGTGTCTCGGTTTCGTGGGCGGTTGGTCCGGGAAAACTGTTTCTGCGCTCATGTTTTCGCCTTCTGAGCTCATGTGCAACTTGGGATTCACTCCTGACTCTTGATTCGCACACTGTGGATGAGTTACACTGGTGGTTGTCTAGTGCAGATAATTTCAATTGCAGAGAACTATGTCACAAATCCGTGGATGCTCAGATAATAACGGACGCCTCCAGAGTAGGTTGGGGTGGAGTCCTAAAAATGTCAGACACCAGAGAAGCATCCGGCAATTGGAATATAGACATTTCCAAGAAATCATCAAACTTCAGAGAATTGATGGCAATATTGTTGTCCCTGATAGCTTTCGGCAACTTTGTGAGAGGGTTAAGTGTTCAGATCCTAACAGACAACACTACAACAAAGGCGGTCCTTCGCAGGCATTGACACAAATTGCAAAAGGTATATGGGCTACAGCCACACAGAATGGTCTGTCGCTAAACTGCAGGCACATTGCCGGCGTCAACAATCACCATGCAGATTTCTTGTCTCGTCGAAAGGACAAGTACGGATGGATGTTGCACCCCAAACTGTTTCATCTAATAGACAGACTATGGGGCCCACATACAATGGATCGTTTCGCCAGCATGAACAACACGCAGTTGCCTCACTACAACAGTTTATACTTCGATCGCATGTCCCGGGGAGTAGACGCACTAGCACAGGTAGACTGGGGAGAAGAGAACAATTACGTGAACGCCCCGTTTTGCATTCTCCAGCGTGTCCTAGACAAGATAGTAGATCAGAGGGCGTATGCTACCGTAATAGCCCCATATTGGCCAAGTCAACCTTGGTTCCATGTTCTACAGAGCATCCTCCTGGCACCTCCACTACGTCCACCAAATCATCCCAACACTTTCAAGCCCATGGGTCTTCTACCCGAACCACAGAGGAACAAAGCATGGAAGAATTATGCCTGGAGAGTTTATGGAGGTCGCGTTTAGAACATCAGAAGTGGTCAGACAGGGGTATCACTCAATTTCCTATGTGCCTAGCCGAAAGTACTAGAAGATCTCACAACAACGTAATTTGTAGACTGCGTGTTTTTTGCGCGCAGCGTAATTTTGCCTTTCCTTCCAATAGTTCTGCTGTTTTAGCGGAATTTTTATGTTATCTTTGTGATATGTCATCACGACCTAGATCAGTGCTTAACACGGCTGCTGCTGCGTTTGGTCATTTGTTTGATGTTCTTGATGTCGACAATATAATGCATGACCCCTTTATAAAACTTTTTCTGAAAGGATTGATAAAATCAGGTACTTTGTGTGGCACGAAAAACTCAAGTGTCATGCCTGTTGGTTCATTTAGGTCATTGTTTTCCAGGTGGCCTGAAAATTGTGATCTCTCGATGAAGGACTTGAGATTAAAGACTGTTTGTTTACTTGCTCTGACTCATGTTACGACCGTCGGATATCGCACCAAAATCTGTGACTTATGACCCTGTATCAGGTCAGCTTCACAAACAACGTTTCACATGTGATCAAGTCAAATTCAAACCAGACGGCAGTGCCACAGTTACTTTCTTTGGCATAAAGAACGACACGCAAAGGACAGGGTTCACCGTCTCCCTTCCATCTCATAGTGACAGTAAACTTTGCCCAGTGACAGCTCTACGAACATACATTGACAGAACTTCATCAGTTCGGCCAGACTCTCAGCCTGTGTTTTTGTCTTTGAAGCGCCCGTATAATGCTTTGGACGCGTCCGGTGTTGCTCGTGTCATGGAAGAGGGCATCAAACTGGCTGGCTTAGATGATCGGGGATTTTCAGCAAAGTAATTTAGACCGACTGGAGCTACTTCAGCAATCGATCAAGGAATAGACCCCAATATTGTGCAAAAGCTGGGTCGTTGGAAATCGTCTGAGGTGTTTTTCAGGCATTATGTACATTCCCGTACTCCTTCTGAATACACAGGCAATGTTCTTGATTCTATCCAATGATTTTATCATGTTCTTGTTTCATTAACCTATTTGATTTCAGAGTTACATTTTACCATGTCTGTGACTTCTTATCAGTAAATGGTACACATTTCCTTTGTTTGTTCGCAACAATTGTTAGAAGTATGATTTAAATATGCTACATGTCATATTTACAGTTATGTTCTCTTTAACATGGAATATTTTGTGTTTAATAAATGTTATTAGAACACAACATTTCATGTTATTCATGACTGGTCACTATGATGTAAGTTTACATAAAGTGTAATCATGTGACCAGTCATGTGACCCACTAGCGACAGAGGTCGCTAGCTTCAGTCTCGCTCTGTGTATTTTACCTTTTATGTGTGCCTATTTACACAAGGAATTCCTACCCATTGGTGTCAGTTGTGCGGGGAATAAATTGGTGTGTGACTATGGCATATTTTGTGTTTAATAAATGTTATTAGAACACAACATTTCATGTTATTCATGACTGGTCACTATGATGTAAGTTTACATAAACATATTTTTATTCTATGATTTCTCTAGTCATCACCATGTGCTCAGCAGAAACCAAGATAGGGGAAAGTCTCTTTGTTGACGCGGACTTGTCAGTTGCTGGGCATGAACGATGTTCTTGTACAGTGAGTCAATCAGTGGAAGGAGAGATGTCTATATTCTACGTGGTGGGATCAGTGTTCCCGTTGTGCAGAAATGAAGTTAATTTCTACATTGAGGAGACACCAATTTACAACCTGAATTGTCTTACAACACAACGTTACAGCGGTAACGTCGAAGCCTCAAGACCAGTGACATTTAACGTTACCGGTGACGGCGAGATGAACATATGTATAGCCGTCCAGGCAGTGACAGGCAAGTATCTTTAATGTAAAACCATAATGTAAGGTCAGGAACGGCAAATGGCATACGAGTAACTATGTAACAGATGGTTATGAATTTTTTTCATGAATGACAAACAAAGCCTCCAAGTTAATCGCTTTAAGTTTTCGTAGAAAAAGGGTAAGTCCAGTACTTTATTCCATTAGAAGAAATTAATATATTGGCATTTTAATATATTTTCAAGCATAAATGACTGAGATCAGTAATCATCATCAGGTTAAAGTAATGAAAGGCTTCTTTGTGAGACATTTAGGAGATACAAGTTGAATAAAGAAAACGATCTATGGACTTACATCTTCCATCACTTGACTTGTTTTATACCAGTATCACAATCTACACCGAAACGTCGTAATCTTAAAATAAAGAAGTTGTAAATTCATAGAACCTGTTCTCTATTCAATGAACGGCTGTAATGTTGAGACGGTAGTTTTGATAATAATATTTCTTCCGTCTGTTCCCTCATCCTTTCGATCGCTTTCTCCATGATCTGTCCACTCTTTTATTTGTGACTTTACTCCACGTGTATAACAAATGAAATATTGTTGAAAGCACATTAAACTCACTCACACTCGCTATCACTGGTTTTACCCTATCAAGAGGTATCTCATATATATATATATATATATATATATATATATATATATATATATATATATATATATATATATTATAATCTGCGATATTGACTTAACTCGCAAGCTCGGTCAATATTGTTTTACTCAGGTCAATAAAAAACGATATTGACCACTACAGAAGTCTATAATTGTTTAATTATATGTTACATCATAAAAGACGACGCCGACATCAAAGGTGACATAACGATGCTAAGCAATTTGTTGGACAAATCAAAATTGATATAAATTGTTAATCATATAATAAATATATATATCAACAGGAACAATGCTGATAATGACATGTGATGAAAAACTGCAAGAACCAACAAGCCGTGAATGGACAATCACCTCGTCCTCCTTAGAACATTCGACAAAGGTCACAGGTGAAGGTCAAGAGGTCAACACAACTGACGCTAGTCCAAGAAGTGCTGGTAGCCAGGGTAAACTATGTCTTATTGTCAACGTTAATCGCTGTTTCTTTATTTGTAGTATAAAATGGTTAATCATAATGTTGACGTTCAATGGCTGTCAACCAACAATATAGCCTTGCATTTGCTATTGTTACCCTTCTCGTAAATTTTAAGCATAAGTGTATGTTTTATTCCCAAACCTAACGAGTATTCATAGATATTATATAAAGCTAACTCAGGTGGTTTTCGAACGGACTTCTCTTTTTTTTACAGTTGTTCTTGCCTTAAAATACCCGTACTCTCAAGATTCGTATTTTATATACCAAACTGAAATAATTACACAAGCAGAGAATCAAATGACCCCATATCAGAAGTTAAATCATGGCGGTAATGGCGTAATCATTTTAGCCAATGATGGACTAAAGAGACCGAAATAATCTAAATATGACATGTTATATGTTTCATCACATAGGCGTTGAAATGGATTTTAAGATCCTTTTTAGAACAGTTATTTAATGTGTCATAGTATCTATCTAATCTATCTATATTTTCCATGTAATTTTAAAAAATATCATTCTTTAGGATCAATATTATAATGTTTATCTTACAGTTGCTAGTGCAAACTTCCCGACAGCAACCGTTGCATCGGTGATAACAACCATCGTTGTTACAGCCATCGTTATTGGCGTTGTCATATACGTGTAAGTATTGATTGTAAATCGAAATGTTTCAATTCTGTAGGCTACATTTTGAACATTGCAAAAAAACGCATACGGCGTTAATATTTTTCCGTATTTAAAGGCATTTTAATATGTACTTTTGGCTGATATATGTGTTTAAAATTTCCTACTTACAAATTCATCTTTGTGTAGAGGGTACAATGATCAGATTATCCGTAGTCGTAGAAAAATGGCGTTGAGTGCATAGACTTTCTGATGAGAACATCTTTAGGAAAATAGATTTTCGTCACTTAACCGATCTTATACGTTTTTGTAGACATCTTTCAACTGATAAGACATTCAATTGGTATCATTTATTTATTAACCCCCAATTTCTTTTTTGTTTGTTTATTTCAACTATCTATTTTTTTCCCACAGAAAAATGTCAAGGCCCAGTCGCACAGGACCCACCGGCAAGTGTTAGAACATTAATTATAAACTCAACCAAAAAAATCGAATCTGAAACAACAAACAGTAAATCATCACACGGTGATTCTCTCATAAACACCAGGTTGTAGGTCCTCAAAGGCACAACTATATATACCATATGCCAAGGCCTGTTAACTTAATGTTGATGTCATACGACGATATTTACATAATAAGTATCAATTATATAGGTACAATCATCATTTGTTGAGCTGATAAACCATCTCAGTTTTTCGAACATGTACAACAAATTGTTGCCATTTGAATGTTGAGTTTGTATCTTATTTATGATGTATTTTAATGTTATATAAATATTATTAATTCTATCAGTACGTTACTGCATTTTTTGTTAAAAGAGAATCCGTCCTTTTATATTTATGTATGTCAAACATTTTCATACCCTTGATCATGTCTTTAATTCTACTGAAATGTGTCTATAGTTGTTGTCTGTGTACTAGAAAAATTTAAATCAATTCAATTCCAGAACTATTCTTTTCTATTCATTATTAAAATTTAGAAAATATTGGTTTTCTTATTCTTTAACCATTATGTTTTGATCCACTGTTGTTACCTGTGTACTTTGCTATGATGTAAATAATATAAGGTGTACACCCTGATATGGGGTTCCATGCAGCTAAATTTGAATTTCATATCAAAAGTTACCATGTGTCATCGAATTTGATATGGAGGTTGATCGTGTTTGAGTTTACAAATATGATTTTATATCACTTTTTAAAGCACAAAAAGTATTGTATCCTACCAAATAGCAAACGCAAACTTTTTTTTCATGGTTCGATGATATTGAATGCCACATTTCACATTGCGTAATGCAACTTTATTCTTGCAGATCTACTATACCATGTATTACATTATCGGAATACTTATTGCAGAATTCATTTCAGTATATAATTAAATATTATACACATAGGCATGTAAAATATATTGTAATCGATATATTGAATATAACAGGCTCACACTACATACATACTAATTATGCAAATTTTGTAATCACGGGTAATTAAGTTATAATCCTCACACATAAAATTTGGACTTATATTTTCTGAAACAATATTCAAATTTACTTTGAAAAAAATTAATGCAATGTCAAATAATCATTAATTCTATTTAACATTTTGCAGAGTGGTCTAGTTCAAAATATCACCATTATTGAGAAACGAAAGTTATTGATCTGTCTATATAACTACAAATGTAAAATCAATGAACCACACAGTAATTTAGTTGCATTAATAAAGGCAATAAAACCTGTAAAACAAAAGAGAATTCAGTGCAGTATCTCTTTTGTAATTTGCATGGTACATGTATTATATTTTATAAAGGACCGAATAATGGGTCAGTGGGTCGGAAACTTCAATATGAAAGCATTTGATCAAATTCGGACAATTGGTAGTTTCTGACTTGATGTCGAATGATTTTTTTGCAAACCCATTTGCTGAGACCATATCGCCCTACTGTGTGACCCAGGTCATTTAATCAAATCTAGACGTATTTGGTCCACGCTGTAATAGTCTTTGACAATGTTTGATAGCAAATCAGAAGTACGCAAAAAAGACGCCAACAATGATATCCAAAATTAAAAACATTTTAACAAAGCCATTAACCTATCAAATATTTAAGATTTCAATTGAATAGTATTTCATGCAAATTTTTATGTTATATTATAACATTACGAATATTCCCGCCGTTAATATTTTCAGAATTTAACAATGTAATTTATCATTTTGTCTTTCAATTAAAATTCTAATTTTGTTCTCTTAACTTCGATGTCCTCGGTAAACAAATATTTCAATCATTTCTAATGTAAAAATGTATTACTTTTAAATGAATGTATGTTTTTTGATAATCCGGAAATGAAGCATTTAAATTTGCAAACAATGCATTTGATAATTATCTTTTGAAATATAACTTTTTGTTCCTTTCTGTCCTTCCTACCGTCAAAGAAAAATAATAAAATATCATAGCAATAATCATGCATCCACAAACAACAAAACATCAAATTTGTGTAGCCAGTACCAACTAACAAATATTTTGTGATTACACAGGCAACATGTCTCGTCAAGTATGAAGACGGATATTTTACGACACATGTCGTTGGCAATACGCTGCAGCGGATCTCTGGAGACGTAGTTGATAGATCATGTAATTAAATGGGAAACTGAAGGTCGACTACATTTCCATAAATTGGCCCCTACTGTTAGGAGTAATCATTCATTTCCGCTGTAAGAATTTGTGAATTAGACATGGAGTAGAAGTTTATTGACTCGTGGTTCGTTTGGTTGATGCAACTTAATTCTATATTTGGAATTTCGGAGTCTTTGCATCAAACACGTTTCAAATGAGTCTTAAAATGGTATGTCAAATGACGTTAAAAGCGCTATATGTAAAGGTTTGGGTGACGGAAGGCCTCAACAAATGGCTTTAAGCATGGATGTACTACGTAGAATATAAGGAGACGTTTTAAAGAGCCACTCCGTGAGTTGTTGGAGTCATATATGCCAAACTTAATCAATGGTGTCATTTGATCGCGAAGTATCGAATGTTACCAAACATACACATTTTAAAGCTTATTGGTTTTTTTAACAGTGACAATATGAAGGTAGAACGCCGTAATTATGATCGAAAACCGGTCAGTGGCGCGCGTCAAATAGTCAAACGTAATTTTGAAGACTTATCTAAAACAGCAAGGAGGGCAGCTAGGAGTTGATAGTGTTTGTTATGTTATATCACTAGTATCCATGTATATGGTACGTGATATCTACACCTCTGTGCATTTATAAGGCTGTTTTTGGAAAACCAGTATTTGTCATATATATTTCCTTTGGATATGAAAAGTTACATTTAGGTTCGTATCAAAGGTAAACCATATGTTATGAAAATCACGGAGTGGCTCTTTAAAAGTGACACATTTTTTTAAATAAAAATTATGTGCGACTGTAAGTTATTGTATGAGTAGCCTCAACCATCATGGTCCTTGCACTAAAAATAGTTTTTTCAAACTACTATAATTAAATCGAGGTCAATTGCCGACTGCTGTTTCAGTCTTTTTAGTTCACGATAATTATTATGGTTGGGCAACTCTATATTCTTTTTAAAGACACTATAGCGCGCTTTTTCGGTACAAATTGACTTTTTTTTGTACAAATGAGCGCGTATAGACACTAAATCTGGCTAAACATATGTTGAATCAGGGTACCCAAGCAGGATAGGTGGACGGATAGTGGCCAGGTCCAATTTGATTCGTTCTAAAACCTGCCGGCTTCGGCTAAATTTTGCTTTTAATTGTGCTTTTTCCCTCAGCCTTTGGATCCCCTTTTTTCACTGATCTGCCAACTCTCATTTGGATAATATGACTGAACTAGAAATATTAACGTAATTTTAACAGTATTACTCAATCCATTCGTTGTATTAGATTTCCACCTAAATCAATTGCAATAAACGGTAAATGAATATCTGTCTAGATTTGAACAACGGCTACTGACGTCGTAACGATTTGTTGTTGCTACACTGTACAGTGGTCTCGTGACGTCACCCGTAGCAAGTACTTTTTAGGCTTTATTTTATGGCCTTTGACGAAACGAAAATAAATGTTACGATTTGCAAAACAATGTCTTATTTTGATAAAAGATAAACTTCTCAATCGAACGTACCATGTTGACTTCAGCTATGCTAATCCATTCCTCTACCTCAAATGATTAAAAGGTGTTCACACAAAAGTAGCCGCCGGTTGTGTTTTGCTTGATATTTAAATTATCTCCTTTGCGACTACGGATAATTGGGTCAAGTATTAAGATATTTGACACATTTGGCATAAAGTGATGTTTATTTGGAATTTTTTTTTAAAAAAATAACTACCACTTTTAATTAATGTTACATGTTATAATGCATGTTAATCTCATCATCTTAAATCCCAGAGATGATAAACACACGTGTACTAAAATAAAATTGCTGATCTCGTTAAAAAGAAAGCTATCTTGTTAAAAAGAAAGTATTCGAAAATACAAATTGGCTTGTAATCAATATAATTACTTCAGACGATCAAGTATTTTGAAAAGGTTCTTAGAATGACATAGAAAGTAAGACCAAAGTATTACTTTTTCCTTTTTTTTTTACATAAACTTCACTGACATCAATTCTGGACCAGCGATGTTCCAGCTTCATTATGTATAACTCCGCAATCTTGGTCTCAAGAAATCCCTCTATGACAGCAATCAGGATGTTGTTATTAGCAAAAACACGTCCACGTGAATCTTCAGATTGGGAGGAGGGAAACGTCTGATGATGCCAAATCTGAGAAATAGGGTGGATGTGGATTAACTTTTAAAGCCACATTAGGTCGCGGCAGTGAGAAGACCAAGTGCTGTGTTGACAGGGAGCATGGGCATGCTCACACTGTTTTTTTTCGGTCTTTAGTTTCACGGTCAAATTAAGGTATCCACGTCTCATCCTGAGTCACTAATCATTTCAGGAAAGTATACCCGTCTCCCTTGAATCGGACCAAACGTTCTTTTGAAATGTCGAAGCCTTTCTGGTCACCAGTTAAAATTCTTGGCACCCATCTTGTGAAGAACATTTGTCAGTACCTTGTTTAACGACCCAAAACGTATGCCAAGTTTCTCAGCTATGTGTCGAATGGTGACACATCTGTCTGCAAGCACCATGTCATGAACAGCATGCTCATGAACATCACTGTTTAAGGTTCTTGGCCAACCAGATCTGGCATCATATTCCCAGCAACCCACTTGGCCACAGTGATGGATGCAAAGGAGTACTTTGCTTTCCTGAAAAATAAGTGATGACTACACGCTGTTCAACATCATTCATTTTCCAGTGACTTCACCCATGTGCACTATTAGATGTGATATCTAGGATATTACTCTACAAATGGTTGCAATATTTTGTCACAAGCTTAAAAAAAAATTGCTTTCCCCGTTGATATTTATTGTTGGATTATTGGATTGTCACATTATGCTTATTCTGCGAGTTTTTAAAAAAAATTTAACCTCGTAACTGAAGTTTCTATACGTTATTGGACATCATTTTTCACTACGTTTTCATGAAAAATGTGCATCTATGAAAACTGCACTCCAGCTGCATATCAAAAGTTTGTTCAATTATTACTGTATCTGTTTGAATATATGATGTAATTTAGGTTTTATTGAACGTCAATAAAATATCTTGAGCAGAACTCACAAGGGATCTCACTTTGTCACTGTATAACATAGTCATTCTTTAACGTTTTGTTAGATTGTTTAGTCTTTCGTGCAAAAATTTGAACTTTGGCATAATTAAAAAGAAAGAAGGGGTCACATTTTTGAAATTCCGCTTTCCTTAAATTTCAATTAAAATATTCCATTTCGATTCTCGAAATCATATTGATTTAATACAAACGAATAAACATGACTTGCATTTAAAGCTGTTGGTCACTTGTAAAGGATTTTGTAGAGAAAAATAAGAGTTAGTGTTTTCGAAATTTGGACCTCTGGTCACTTCAATGAACTGCAAAAATCCATTACGGATTGTTGAGTATGGCATACGATTGCAATGGATCTTAACTTATGTATTGAAAATTCAACATTATCCGTTTCTTTTTCGCAATGCTACGATGCCTCAAAGACAAACGAAATTAGGATACGCAGGTATGTGAACAAACTTTTGGTATGCAGCTGTACATTTATTCTCCAATTGCGCTGCTGTCATTACACTGTGGAGTCACCATGTTTGTGACGTCAAACTATTGTGATGTCATTACTTGGTGATGACAGGGCATTCAATCACTTTGATATCAACTATCTCCAACATACAATATTTTAAGTACAAGTAGCTTATATTTGGAAGGCGCTTGGTCAAGTCGATTTTCAAGTTCACTTCGGGGCATTAATTTTTTCAGCGTTGAAACCCCTATGTTAGGGTTTTTTTAAATTTTTTAAATTTTTTTAAATATTTTTTTTTATTTGTTTCCTCAGGTTACATAGTCAATAGTGTACAACATAAACATATAGGTATAACAATAGAAGGAGTTAAGGAAAGAATCTTTTCAGTATACAAATGTAATTAGCTATCGAATAATGGGCAGTGGAAACCATTTATTATCTTCTTATATCTCAAGAGTTATTTGCAAGATTTTCTTCATGATTTAAACTCTGCTTCTTATCGAAAAAGGACAGACGTAGCCACTATAATTAGATGTATAATGTTTGCAATATTTCAGTTATTAAACACGTGGGTGAAAATTCATCCAACTGAGAGTGAAAGTTGACACCTAATGCAGAAAAGGGATCGAAAGGCCGAGGAAAACGACGAAAAAGACCTATAAAAGAAAAGACAAAAACTGCTCATCGCACCGCTATCGCTGATTTTGTTCCATTAATGCACAAGGGCCAAAAGACTTATCTCAACAGTGACACAATGACCAAAAAGATTTCCCTTTCATCCTTCCCGTCCTTTCTCTAATCCCCCTGAACGTCTAGATTAGGAAGCCATTATCTCCTTGAAAGACAGCGTTAGACCTATAAGGAATTATTGTAGACATGAATGACAATTGTATCAAATTATACTTGCAATAAACTGTTACTTTAGCACGTTAAAAGTATTACTATTCCATCCTAAAGAGAAGAAAATCTAGACAGGCCTTAAAAGGATTTTGACAGAGTTTATTCATAGAACTTATAAATACATTGATGGTATAACATTAATTTTGTTAGTTGGCAGATACTGTCGTTAAGCATAAATGGGAGTGGTTCATCACTGGGTTCTTGACAGCTTAATTTAATACTTAATCGCGCATAGTTAGGCATTTTTCTGACCAACAATGAAAGGTAATTTGAGAGAATTTAGTTGTATTCGGGATAAGTGGGTTAAGCGGGAAATATAACTCTTCCCCACCGCACTGAGAAAAAGTGTAGCTATCTACTCTAGAAATGGTGACAAGCGAAAACATGACATATCACGCGTTTTCTTCAATCCTTCTCGCATCAAAAGTAGGCTATTTCCATCAAAGCTAAATATTGTCAGCGGTCATACAATGAATTGATCTTATAGTAAAAGATCTTAAATTTATTTCATTCCCTCTCGGGTAATGGAATATATATAAATAGAAAAATAGAACCTCAAGCAAATGTTAGAGTCTCAGTAGGACCTGGTAGATATCAGTTTCAATATCTAATTTGTACCTACAACTGCTCTTCCAGTTACTTCCATTACAACATTTCAAGTTTCATTCTACTTATAGATATTTGTTCAAAGTTTCGTTTTGTAAAAAGATGTAATTGATACATCAATATATTTTGCACAGTCATTAAAACACTTATGGGAACACTTACCTCTTTTTCAGTCAATTAGTACTTTATTTGATATACTATTTTAGAAGCACTCGATGAAGTAATGGGGATACATTTCTGGGCAATGAGTTACATTTTAAAGGAAAGCATATTTAGTTAAGAACATTGTCTTATTCATTTATTTGAACATATCTATTTCATTTACTCTTTGACATTGAGGACATGTATTAATATTGTAATCAATAATTAAGAGATTAATCAATATATTTTGTCATTTATTTTCTGGTTATGTTATAAACAGTTCCCATCGTTATCAGGAGCAATTTTCTCAAAGCACCAACAAACTGCTGATAATGTGCTGATATGAAAATAAGACTGACTCAGGATTAAACCTCCTGTTAAAACAAAACAAGCATTTCTCATCTTCGATGATAGACTAAGATCTGGAAAGAAATGCAGGAATGTAAAAATGATAAAACTAAACGTGTCATACCATTAGGTTAGCACGCAAAGAGAAACATTTGCACAGCATCTTTCCTTTCGTCTACTCACCATTCATAATCCTGTTAAGGAAAGTATTATCTTAAATGACGCCAAACCAGCTAAAAGGATTTTGACAGGTATGATCTTCATGTTTATTAATAAATAACACAGACAGTATAATTGTGTTTATGTGTCCAATTCCTTATATGATGTTTACAAAAGGAGCATGGTATTCGGTAAACCTTGAGCGATAGCACCGATAAACACACAGCTTCTGTGTCAACATATAGGTAATTAATGATGATACCTGATAATATTTCATTAAGATGATGTTTCAAATATAATGATTTCATAAATGTGAAAGTTTCAACATGTTATCTTAAACAAAATTTCCAATGCTTAAAAATGTGTCATATTTGTTTTTAATAACTCATTTTAATATCTCATTTCCAATGTTTAAAAATGAGTCATTAAAAACAAATATGACACATTTTTAACATTGCCAAAATTATTGTTCATACTTAACAAAACTTGAAATAGTTAAATTGTGATAGATGTGTGAACTTGTTGAAAATACAGATTTTTCCTCGCACTTTTACACCATGAAAAATCTTGTTTTGATAGCAATTACTACCAAAATCGAGTTAGATGTTCCAAACTTATTTGAAACTCTGTGAAGTGCAATTAATTATAATAAACCTTTTCATTTCTTCTATTAAAGAGAAGAATATTATTGTTTCATTTGAAACACCGAGTTAAAATTTGCTATTAAGGGAAATGACAAATACTCCTGGACAAATGATCCCTATGATCAAAGAAAATAGGGAAGGAAAATTTGCAATCAACATGGAATATCATTTACATGGACCACCGTACATTATTTTAAAATTATCAAATAACGAGAACTTAGACCAGAGCCAGAGATGTAAAGTGGGACTCCTTTATTCTTTCTTATCCATGAGCTGATCTCCTTCAAGACACGCAAAGAACCATTATCATTATGAATGTCAGAGGGAAATTGTAGGACTTTAAGTTGAGAGACCTTAACATTCTTGGCACTTATCTTGTAGAGAGCTTGCTCAGCATTGTGTTGGAATGGTGACACGTTTGTCTGCAAACACCATGTCGTGAAGAGCATCAACTTGAAAATCACTGGTAGAGGTTCTTGGCCGACCAGCCCTGGCATAATATTCAACACTCTTTCGGGCATGTTTGAATCCAGCAACCAACTTGTCTAGACAATCCTTTACAGGCATCATTTTGTAAACGATTTATCAGAGTGACTGAAAATACTCCAACCGACATGGCACTAGGGGAGTGTGGAAGGCTCCCCCTTCAATATATCTTTATGACAAGAGCAATTAAGTACTGGACAAGAGAAATTCACCTGGGAAACTACAGACTACCCCATCAAGCATATGATATGCTCAAATCGCTTGATGAAGTAGAAAAAACATATATAAGCTACCTCTGTAACCGCCTTGGGTTTGGAGGAGTTTGGATACAATAAAATATTGGTAACATCAATCTTTCTAAACAACTGTATCTCTCTGGCAATCTTTACCAAGACTGGCACGACTCACTGGACTCTTCCTCAAAATGTGAATAGTCTCTACTCAATGTTGAATCATATATAAGCAATGACATTCTGCAGTATTTAAAATATTTCCAGCCAAAACACAGTACTCTATCCCATAGAAATTGAAAGACACAGTACTATATCCCATGAAGAAACAAACTGCGATTACTGTAGATAATGAATGTTATGTGCTTTTGAAATACTCTCTTCTCTGGAGAAAATATCTTCCAGCTCGCTTTACAGACTGTCCAACAAAATTGACTTGATGAAGACCACCGACAAGGACATAACCTTTATTTTAGGACTTCATTTATCTGAAATATATATGATTTTAATTAAAGCGTCTACATAAATTAAATTAATGCATACAGGATAATTTTATTTGCATCTGCTATGTATTCTGGGCCAATGGGCTCGTTACCGAATACATTTGTTGGTCTGTCTGTCTATACTGCATACAGAAGTCCACATCCTTGATAAAACTCCATGACATTTATCAATAACTTTCATCATTTCTGCATTGATTAAATTCATGCGCAGTTTAAATCATTTATTTTTGCATGGTATTGTGCCATTGATTTGTTGTTTAGGTAGCCAGCAAAAACTTAATTAAATGCATATAAAATAAGGTGATTCTTTTACCATTGAAAGGTTTGACCTTTATTGAGAATAATGATGCTTTAAAATGTTTTCCATGGCGTAGGCTTCTCTCGTTTCTTGGCCATTTCTTAAACTCTTCTTTGTGTTCCAATAATATTTAATTTCAATGAAATTTTAGAAAAATCACATTTGTGTAATCTTAAGACTATTTAATTACAAAAACATTGGTTTATGTGAGGTGTTGTAACATACAATTGTAAATGAAATGTCAGGTACGTTTTTAAGCTTTTAATTCATCAGGAAAGTAATATTTTCATCATTTAACTTAACAATGCCATTTAAACTCGTACATTTATGGTAATTGGTAAATAAATAAAGTGAACAATCAGAACCGCCAATGAAGTCCTGGAGACATCATGGTTAAATTTACGTCTTCCTTTTATGACATTAGTTCCTCAAGATCTCAATAAATTAAAAGTACTGTCAAGGTGTTACAAATACTCTCTTAGAATTTGTTTATGTTTTTTTTACACAGTAACGCTTTTTGTGACTTTACCATACAACCGCCTGGTATGAAAGATTTATCACATGACAATAATAATAATCGATTTTAAGCAAAGTTTTATATTATTATCTCTTCCAAATAATGATATTATCTAACATGTATGTAATCAATTATTTAACATTCTTTTCTTTCGGACACATGATTTTCTACGTTCTTAATGGTAATAAGGTAATAAGATCATACATTATTTACATAAAACCTTGGTTTTTGTTTTGTATCTGTAATTGAAGATACAAATGTGATCATGAGCTTAAATCATTACAAATGATCTTGGTTTCTGCTTAATGTCTGTAATTGATAGAACAAAAACAAACTGTACGTGTAAAAAAACCTAATCATTTGCTAAAATAATAACGTTAATTAACATAACAGGACAAATTTACCTGAAATCCCAGGATATCAAGGAGTGTTTTCATAAAAACTTAGAAAATCACGTATGAAGGAAATAAAACAAACACACTTGAAATAATTTTTTTTAATCAAACGAAGTGTGTGAGAGAAGAGTTAAAATGATGGACACACATCAAAGTTTATATAGAGTATTGAGCTGTTCATGCAACAAACAAAGTTTGGGTTTCAGAAATAACTTTAGATTTCATAATAACCCTTAATACTTTTCTGGTTGATTACATGCACGATAAATATCTAAAAATGTCCAGCTGTTTATCTTCTTAGCTGAATATTTACAACTCGCAATACATGATTCAGCCATTCATTATGCACTACAGAGCCTTAACAAGAATAGATTAGTTAGTAAGATACTTATAGTTTAGTATTTTGGTCTATTTATGGTCTATTATGGTGTCTAGCCAAAATTCCTTTTAATACTACTGTTATAAAAGATATTAATGTCTCGTTAATAAAGAAATGAAAGCTCATTCTTAGTTTTGTAATGTCATTCTTGCAGCAATAGTTCCTAATTTTAAGTTTACATGAATAAGTAATGAGACGTTATATGAAATATACACAGCGAATTATAATGATACTCAATAATGTGTTTTTCTTATTACTATGACATTAATATGAAAAATAAATGAAACATTACCTAAAATATTATACAAGTCTCCAATATACGGGTTAACGTTGTAAT
Organism: Phorcus lineatus; assembly: GCA_921293015.1. Taxonomy (NCBI): domain Eukaryota; kingdom Metazoa; phylum Mollusca; class Gastropoda; order Trochida; family Trochidae; genus Phorcus; species Phorcus lineatus. The sequence continues at coordinate 40,690,402 of OV121085.1, forward strand.
GTATCTCTGTTTAGATTAGCTCACATAAGTATGACATATTCATTTCTATTGATCTATACCGAGTGAATAAAGAAATATATCTGAAGGCATTTTTCAAGTGTATGATGTTTGAACTGTATGAAGAAGTAAGAAGTTCATTCATTATATTACAATACATGAGTTTTTTAAAAATTTCTTTTATTGATTCCATGGTTTGATACAAATAATACATGATATAATATCATAACATCATATAAGGTGATGTGAGGTGACTTGGTGTTTAACGCCGCTTTCAAGATTATTTCACTTATATCGCGGCTGCTAGTATTATTGCATGGAGAAAGCCCGCAACACTATTGTGACTATGTATTGCGGTTAAACCTGCGAGCATCGGCTGGAACTAGCGAACCATGGGTGGTACTGCGCTGAATTTCAGTGTAGCATTGCACCCAAACCTGACTGCGTGTAGAACAGGTCTCTACTGCAGACAAAGTTGCCGAGCCCCTGGCGGGATTCGAACCATCGACCTCCTGATCCGTAGAGAACGCGCTTACCACTGCGCTATCCCGCCATAACATCATTTAAATTACATGTGTAAACTGTAGCTGATATATTATAAGCTTAGTACATTACATAAGTAGTAGGGTAAGTTAATATGTGAAAGAGATATGGCTGTATATTGCATTATACTGAAAACACTCAGCCCTAATGCAAAGTGAAACAAGTGTTTGCCACTAACATGGCAATGTCCCCCGCCGTTATGAGATATTTGGCATAATAAATATTATTTATCTTTTGGTACAATGAATGTTACCTCTAAGTTGATGTGTCTTGTCAATTGAGAATATTCTCTTCATTGTGATGTATTTCAAGAAAGACTCTTTGACATCTTAACCAGTGTCACTATCCGTATGTAAATTCGTACCTCTTTCCTTCTAACAAAACACACGTCGCTAATGTTTAAAATATTGCAGAAGCGACCTTAAATATTAACTTTCTCACTCTAACAAAACACAAGGTCTGAGTCTTCCTCCCTTGAAATATGAACACTCTAGTTGCTAAGCTTTACGAGATATTGTGTTAACAATGTATTACAAAGTGATGACAGTGTCGGTTAAAGTCCAGTGGTGCCTGAGTCATCTGCTGTTGTAGGCTGTCGTCAAATATGAAAACTCTAGGTGCTAAGCTTTACGAGATACCGCGTTAACAATGTATTACATAGTGGTCAAAGTGTCGTGGTGACCTTCAAATTAGGTCATGGTCATCAACGTCGACTGGCATAAGAGTTTTCCTCCATTGAAAGCTGTCACCAAATATGAACACTCTAGGTGCTAAGCTTCATGCGTTTGTCGTGGTGACCTTGAAAATGACGTCAAGGTCACCAAAGTAGACTGGCGTCTGAGTCTTCCTCCATTAAAAGCTGTCTGCAAATATGAACACTCTAGGTGCTAAGCTTCATGAGTTATAGCGTTAACAAGAATCCGGACGGACGTACGGACAGACGCCGCTGAATGCATAGTCCCCCGCCTCAACAGAAAAGTACTCTCTACAGTGACTGTCTCTATGGCAAATGTTGTCCGAAATTTGTAAAAATAATTAGCACTATTTCTGATTAACACGTTTCTATTGAAATAGTTAACTATATAGACTCGAAAATTTCAACTTCGTGATGCATATATTTCCATGCAGAAATGTTGTCTTCACCAACAGACACATCTTTTGATAACGCTTATTGACCCAGTACCAACAATTTGTTTTCCTTAAAAGGCATGAATAGTTTTGTAAAATCATGAGATAATGTTGTACATGCATATATACATTTCATTTTACAGTGAATGACTGTTTCTTGGCAAGAAGGTTAGTCTTTCATGACAATTTCTTTTTTGGGGTTTGTTCTTACATTAAAAATCATTTGATATCAGTATAGTTTTCTTGCGAAATCGCAGATTATTGCCACTTCTATGGAAGGTTGAACTAAGATTAATTAAAAAAATCTTCAAATAGGAATGAAAAGAAACGACTGAATTCTATTACTTTTACAACCTCGGGAATCTGGAGAGTAATTATGTGAATACAGAAGTAACTTGTTCATAGTCAAGAATTAATGATCAGTAAAAAAGAATACGAGTGATTGAAATTACTTTGAGAAGGTGCTTTAATGAGCAAAATGTACGATTCAACTTGCAGTGAAAGAAGTTTCCATTCGAAAGAAATTTACTCAGATAAATAAAGAATATCTTATTCCTACAAAGAAAGAAGTATGTACCTACTGTTCGACTGTGTGAGAACATCGATTTTAAAATGCAAATATTATCCGTGTTATTAATAATTGAGTAGTCTACTTGAAGAAACTCAATGTTTCAGTCAAACATATAGAAGTGAAAGCGATGGGTCCACATTTGGTTACGCTTTCGAAAATTAATTTCCTTCTTTTTTTGACCATACAGATTGTGCATACAAGAACAAATAACTTTGAACTTAACAAAAATGTATCTCATAAACTCAAAAACCATCTGTGGCTGAACAGTGCAGAGTGTAAAACAGCTATACAGTGTGCTGTAGTATGCATGTCCACTCCAGGCTGTGCCCTTGCAGATTTGGATAGCGGAAAATTGTACAAAGAAGAAAAAACAAATGCCCACAAGACAAAAGTAATTCGCAATTATGTTGAATCTGTGAAGAAACAATTTGATGAATTAAGTATAAAATCAAAGGGCCTTGAATCCTTTCTAATGGTCTCCGAAGCTGGACATGGCGAAAATCCTTGGAATGTATATAAAGTGTCAATGAAAACCAATAAACCAGAGAAGACGAGAATAACTTTAAAAGATATAGTGATCGATGTTATATATGACCAGTCATCAAACACATTATTTTGGTCTCATGCAGGTGGAATACATAAGAAAAATTTGGGATCAAAATCGAAAAGTGTTCGAACTACTACTACAAAAAAATGGGCTAACAGTATAAGTTTTGCCAATGAAACACTGTTTTATTGTACAAAGGAGGGTCAAAACGGTTACATTTACACTCACATGCCAGCTAAGAAGTCGAGTCGGTTCATACTGTGCGGCGATTTTAATGCGCGCATAGCTGGAGAACAGGATTTTGTGATTGATGATAATGTGAAATATCTGAGTATCGATACGGATATGTATCCTGGTGATGATTTCGACCAACCAAGATACAGTTGTGATACTGAAGTAAATAGATACGGTAGATCTCTAACAGACTTGTGCAAGCTATTCAATATACATGTTGTGAACGGGAGGAAACCTGGTGATACCCCGAGCAACCTAACATTTGTATCCCACTCTGGTACAAGTGTAGTAGACTACTGCATCGTGTCATCCTCGCTATTTGAGAAGGTTAAAGATTTTCAAGTGATTGCTCGATGCGAATCTGACCATATGCCAATAAAATGTACCCTTGAAAATGTATTTGACTGTAATAGTAAAATTAGCATTAGCACAACAGAAACTCTGGCACCGTTTGTTAGGTACCGGCTGGATAATGAACATGTTGAAGAGTGTCGGCAACTATTCTCAAGGGAGGTTATTCAAACCAAGCTTAGTGATTTTACGACGCTAATTCAGCAAGATGTCAACGAAGCAGCAAAATGTTTATCGGAACTACTATCTATGTGTGCTACCACCCGCCCAGTCCCTTCTACCCTTAAACAGAAACCACATGTCCACCAGCCACCTTGGTTTGATCATGAATGTTCGTCACTGAAAAAAGAGAAATATAGATTGTTAAATGTGTTCCGAAAATATAAATGTGAGGAGAACTTAGCTCGATATATTACAGCCAGGAAACAGTTTACTGTATGTTGTGAAACCAAAAAGAAATTATACAACATAAAAATGGTGAATCAGCTGAATGAAGCTGCAAGTGATGTTAATCATACGAAGTTTTGGAATGTTGTTAAACAATACTTATCCAGCGCAAATAAATGCTCAACAATATCACCAGATACTTGGTTCCACTACTTTAAACAGTTGTTAAACCCCGATGATCACTCACAGCCAACAGACTTCGACCAATGTGTATATGATTTCATGGAAAAGCAGACATTTGATACATGGCAAAATGATGCGATAACAGAAGATATACTTTCTGGCCAGATTACTGAAAATGAAATTACACAAGCTATAACTAAACTTAAAACAGGCAAATCACCAGGCCAAGATGGTATACCGGCAGAGTTCTACAAAGCCCTTAAAGACATGCTCGTTCCCTATTTAAAGAGTTTGTTTAATAAAGTGCTTGACAGTGGTATTTTCCCTGATGTCTGGAACGTTGGCGCTATAATTCCACTGTTTAAGTCTGGTTCTATCAGTGATCCCAATAACTACCGCGGTATTACGCTGCTAAATGTGCATGGTAAGATCTTCACTTGTATCCTGGAAAATCGTCTCAGAAATTGGATAGATATCAATAATTTGTTATCAGAAGCACAAGCGGGTTTTCGCCAGAACTACTCCACCATAGACCATATATTTACTCTACAGGCTCTAGCAACAAAGTATCTCTCGAAATCTAAAGGTAGATTCTACTGCGCGTTTATAGATTTTCGAAAGGCTTTTGACTTTGTCGACAGACAGAAGCTTCTATATATGCTGTTTACTAAGGGATGCCGACATAAAATATTCATCATACTCAAGAATATGTACAAATCAGTTAAAGCATGTGTGAAGTGCAGCGGTGGAGCCACACCGTCATTCAGGTCATCAAGTGGTGTCAGGCAAGGATGTGTCTTAAGCCCTGTTTTATTTATCTTTTTCATCAACGAGCTTGTATCTGAAATGTACGCTAACTGTGAAAATGGCATTTTCGTATCTCAACATATTGAAGATATCCTCCTCTTACTATTTGCTGACGACGTCTCAACGTTTGCTTTTAATGTGATTGCTCTGCAAAAACAACTAAACGTAATAGATGCATTCTGCCAGAAATGGGGACTACAACTAAATATGAAAAAGACAAACATTATAGTTTTCAGGAGAGGTGGAATCATAAGCAAGAATGAAAAGTGGCACATTGGTGATACGGATGTCAAAACTGTTACATACTACAACTACTTGGGCGTATTGTTTTCTTCAAGTCTAAAATGGTCCAAAGCATGTCAAAATATCTCCCTTAAAGCCAGTAAAGTTGTCTTTTCACTGTCTAGAATATTCCATAAAAATAATCATATTTCCTTTTCAGTGGCCTGTAAGCTATTTGATTGTAAAGTTTTGCCTGTTCTATTATATGGCTCTGAACTATGGGGTGCCCAATATCATGAATGTATAGAAAAAGTTCAAACGACATATTTCAAGTTATACTTAAATGTTGGTAAATATGCATCAAATAAGGCGATTTTAGGCGAGTGTGGTAGGCACTCTGTACATGTATCGTCACAAGTGCGGGTTATAAAATATTGGTTTAAACTTCTACGAATGGAGCCGCAACGCTATGCACATCAATCATATCTACTCCTCAAACAACTTGATGACAACGGTAAACATACATGGGTGTCTGATGTCCGTCGCTTACTATTCTTGACTGGCTTTTCATTTGTCTGGATGGCACAAGATGTTGGACACTTGCAACTGTTTATAATGGAATTTACACAAAGAGTTAAAGATATTTATTTGCAGGTTTGGCATGACTCGCTATGTACATCCACTTTTCTGGAAAACTATTCATCATTTAAATCTTCATTGCAGCCTGAATTATATCTTACAGTACTTGGTGATAAAACCTTAATACGTTCTTTTTGTAAATTACGAATCTCTCTACATTCATTTAAAGTAAACCTAGTTAGACAAAAAAAATGTGTTGTTGAAAAACTTGCTATTTGTACAAACTGCAACCTGGGAACAACCGAAGATGAACATCATGTGTTGTTTGTTTGTGAACGATACGCAAACCTCAGAAAAAAGTATTTGTCAAATGTAAACCATAACAATATGTATGCTCTGGTTACTTCATCAAATAGCGAACTGTTAAAATCTGTTGCTATCTATATGAAACATGTATTTGCACTTAAAAAATGATTGTAATTTTTTTGTCACGTGACTTATCTATTTGGTCACATTCAATTGTACTCTGGCCACATGGCCGAAATACTGAATAAACTGATTTGATTTGATTTGATTAAGAAGGATAGCAAAAAACTTTGGCATCGTAAAAAAGATACACGTTTTCATTTCCTTGTAGTTAGTGGTAACATAGCATGTTGGGTCAACAATCGTCCTGTGATTTCAATTTTCTGTGTTGAGACGTCTTCAAAAAGAGAACTTTTTGCTCATCCATCCTCCTATCAACCAGGGTTCTTTGGTGGACTTTCGCTTCTGAAAACGTCTAAGACTGGTGTGCTTGTTTTTGTTGCAACATCTTCACCCAAGCACATCAAAATGGTTGAGATATTTGATGGAGAAAAATTTGGTAAACCTAAAGAAATCGCTTCTTTGAAAAGAGAACCGAAAGTGTATATTGTTCATGGTAGTCTTGTCTACACGTTCATATCTGGTAACAAATTGGACATTTGGGACAGTCATCAAAATGGCAGCGTTGGTAGAAAACTTCTGTCAACTTCCTATCCTATTTCCAGAAAAAACAGCAAGTTCCATGTCGTTTTTCTTTAAAAATTTGATTAGTTCTCATTTTTCTCCTCCTTTTATCTTAGAAGCTTGTGCATTTTACCTTAGTCACTTTTGCAGTTCATTAAATTTTACACTTATTGTCATTGAACCTGATTTAAATACTGGATAAATTGTCAAAATGTCACATTCTTTTTTATAAAACAAAAATGGGTTTGAGTAGTTTGGCCTCGTTACGAGTGGGGAAAATGCTCAACAATAATGAAGCCAGGTAAAGTGTATTGTGTTATAGGTCATGTTGTACCACTACAGGGCTGTTTCAGCTGCAATTGTGAAGTGATAGCTTATATATGTGTTTTGTTTTGTAATCAGATATTTGGGTTAGTCACATTTTAATGAATTTAGATATCAGGAATTAAGATATCAGGAAGGACATTGTGGATGAAGGAAATGTTATCGGCCAAAGTGATATGTACAATTGACTTTCATTTTCTCAGTGTGAATTGAATAAGCTACAATTTCTTTAATTTCCTCCTTTGACATACTTTGATATAAAATCAAAGTGAATATTTTTCGTTGTCGTTCAGGTTCAATAGTATTGCAAACTGTTAAACTTAAAAGATAAAAATTCTTCTAGTACCTTCTTCGCATTGTTCATAACGTAGTTTATAGTTAAATAATCCATCATGTCATTACATATAAAATACCGCTCAGTGGATACTTAGCATGTTGACATTAAATATCTTATATGCAGAGTCAAGAACTTAAGTTCTGTAAGGTTGTAAAACACTTTATCCACAGACGCTTCCATTAACGGAAAATCACGTGATCACGCTATTGGTGAAAAGGCATGTGTTACATAGGCCTACCTGCCTACAATTAATGTTGGCATTACCTTTAGGAAAACAAAAACAACTAAAACAACCATAGCTCGCCAATATTATGTGAACACATTACTTAGCACCGGTGCCGGTGAGATTAGAGCTGCTTAGTGCAACCGTTATTGGCACACTAACGTTGACATTTGGCTCATGTCACCAGGTGGTGGCAATATCAAACAATCGCTATCTTTTGCTTACAAAATAAACATGGAACACCATATTACGCAAGGCTGCTGTGAACGCATTATCAGAGCTGCCAAGTGGGATCATAACAGACAAATCAACTCCGACATTTGGCCAATATCGTCAGAGCTGGCAACATTGAGTAACCAAACAATACTTATATTTCAAACTTATTCTCAAAAAAGGGTTTCAAGGACAACTAAGAATTTGCAAGTGACGGAAAAGGGAAAACTATTACACCGTTTTTAGACCTTTCATTTAGTATTATTGAGCATATCTTATTGTCAATTGCAATATCTTTCTTTTGCCATGTTGTTTTTATACTTGTTCATATTAAAACGTTATTGTCTTACAATTATATCTTTTCTTGTATTCAATAAACAAAATGGAAACTGTGAAGTTCAATTTTCATTAACAGCTTAATTACTTATTATTACTCATTAAGATGTAGAATGCATTATTATTCATTTAACAGAAAAAAACGATATATTTATTAGTAATATGAATGGCATTAAACAACTGTTGAAAAAATGTAATATTTTTCGATAGGGTAAGTAAAGCTAAAATTTAAATTAGATATATATTAACAAAATACTTTGATCTCTTTTTAGAAAATTTAACGATTCAGGTTTGATAACTTTATAGCAAAAGTGTAATAAAACGTTACATGTAGATAATTTGACGATCAGGGTTAAAAACGACCACAAATCTAATTTATGATATTGCTCTGCATATTTACTATTGCAATGTTAATTTTGATTGTTAGTATTAAATTTACCTTCATTTGATATGCAGGATCTATCAAATGTCGATATTAACAACCGATATCACAGTTTAAATTTTTCATGGGGGATCAAACATTGTAGCTGAAGCAATGGGGAATAACGTGATTTTTCGATATTTGCAAAATTCTCAATATATTTTTTTCAGCAACCCTTCAATGTCCGGCAAATTGGCTCGTATGACTATATGCAAAGGAAATAACAAAAACAAATTTTTCAGGAAGGTAAGAAAATTTGTTTAGGACATGCTGCTGTAGCTTAATGCATGAACCATTTTTTAAATGAAACTTTCAAGAACGATTGCTAACATCACAATGTTTGTGCTGATTGTGCTTTTACTGTGCTTAACTTTTTTGTCGTCGCTTGCGACCATATATTTATTTAAACTGCTTCTGGTGTATGTTTTGATGTTTTTTTCATTAAGGTGTGTTCTTTGAAAATGGAACTGTGTCGTAGTCTCTAAAGCAGGTGTTACTAGTTTGTACTCATCGCATTTCTGTTTCCCATGACAAACTAATTCCTCAGTATTATACTGTCATATTAGAATTGAGATAAATATTTTCCATTTTCTTTTCATTTTGTGGTTGTATGCAGTGCAGGCTCGGGTTGATATTATATTCAGCGTTTATAAATGCACTACATGCAAACCAAAATTTAAACAGAACGGATTTACTTCTGAAATATAAAATGCACCCATGATACCTCAATGCATCAAGGACAAGTAATCACGTTTGAACACACTTTGGTATCAAATAAGATAATGAGAAATACAAATACATACATCTTCAACATTTAAAAAAAGTCGCCCAAATCAGCTAATTCACAAAATGGAAACTGGTACCGAAGTTGAAAACTCATGCGTGCATTGGTTGATTAAATTTACCCTTGCAAGAAAAAGTGTGACATAAATCCGGACCCACGAAAATCAATTCTATGACAGTAGCTCCACGCTGGCGGTTGAAATAATAAAGAATGGTGGAAAAAATTCCAAGGTATTTGTTTCCTCCATATTTGTCTCTAAAGACATATTAAATATAACTGTTCATGTTGATATCTTGCAAGGCTATAAATCTGACCATTTAACTATATGTTTAAATCTATCAAATGTACCAAATTCGTACGTTATCATTAATTTTGAAATAATTTTTCAAATGAATACATATAAATGTAATGTCTCGCATTGCTTATATTGGAGAATAATTCCAATCAAAAATGAAACGTGATCTTAAAAATCATTTGTCGAGATGTGTTTAAAAACAATGGAGTTTTAAAGCATAATCTACACAACATGGAGTGTGGTAGTCCTTGGTGGCATTATAAAAATCTATTTATTATTCTTAAAATACAAAAACACTTATTTAGTTGATACTTACCGTTAAAAAATAAGTTTTTATTCATGCGTTTATTTTTTGGCTGAATTGCCCTGTGTCTGTACACCGTATTATGTTGACCTTTATCCGAAAAGGATTTTAGAAGTGTTTTGCAGTTCATTCATTTTATTTGCACAAAGGCAGGACGAGGCAGTTGCTTACATCGGACGGATATATGGATAAATAGATTATTTATGAACAGGGGAATACCACTCATTTTACATAGAAATGATGAGAAATGAATCGACAAAGTTCCTTAAAATATCATATACACATGAAGAGTTTAATTAATACAAATTCATTATTAAATATCATGTTGGAATATATACACTTCATCCTTTTTGAAATACAGATAATACAGAAATGACAAACGGCCCATTATACATAGAAATTGATCAAAACATTAATCGAGTGAGTGAATGAGTTGGGGTTTAACATGGTTTGAACAGTATCTCACCTTGACCACCTCTCTTTTGGCTTGTCATCAACGTCTTAAACAAGTGAAATATTGTTCGCGTTGAATACCAACTCACTGACTCTTTCGATATATCTCTGTTTAAATTCAACAAGAACATTTTGATATTGTTATTTCGCTGGCCAATCCATACACTTCTACCTGATGAAGAAGTTGGCATTGGTGTATGAAATGAAAATTCCTAAAATTTCCGAATCCAATTTTTATCGGCATAAGCTTTCTTTTCTAATTCGCATTTAATTTCACGAAGTACCATTTTCAGAGTATGACTTACCTTTTATATTTATCACATATGAACAAATTGGATTGATTGAAATATCTATCATCTAAAATGTAATAAATGAGCCAGATGAAACGAAACTACAGAAAATCGTAGATTTTAATTATCACTGATTAGCACGTTGCTATTGAGACAGATGATGCATTGGCTTGAAAATGAATCAAAACATAAGATTGATCATGAGCACCTAATATATCGTGATGGTGGATATATTTGTGTTCACGTTTTTGTGGTGGGTTTACCGATTTTGCTTGTGAAGGTAGTTTTGCTAAGTGTATCAAACTAAATTAGGGGCATCCTGCTACATCAATCAGCGTAATTGAATCCGCTGATCGAGCTCCTTCCATATACCCTGATCGCCTTCAGGCCAAATCCCTCGTACGGCTGGCGCGGCTTTATGTTCGCGGCTGTTCTCACCTGTATTGTGTCAGGCAATGAAATGTCGTTATCCAAGGATCTTGAAACTTCTCTTTTGAATTTTCCATCCGAGTTGCAAGTCATTGGTTGATTATTTGTTTAAAGTTTGTAGGGAATAGGTCACGGCGCGAAGTTTTTGCTGGGGTTTACACCCAGGGTAAGAAGAGCGGAGTGTCAGCTATACGTCTTACCCTGAGACAGGATGCGACACATTGAAAAAATATTATATATCCTCAAATGTTCGATTACTAAAACTCTTCCTCGCAGAACATATATTTAATAAAATAAACGTTTTAAGAATGTAATAATTGGTTGGATGTACTAATACCATCCTGCTTAAACAGCGTAATTGAATCCGCTGATCGAGCTCCTTCCATATACCCTGATATCCTTGAGGCCAAAAGCCTCGTATCGCTAGCTATCTAACCGGCCAATGAGACGACTTGCGTCCAGCAACAGCGACACAACCCGGATGGAAAATTAAAAAGAGTAGCTTTAAGCTCCTTGGAAAACGTCATTTCATTGGCTGACACAATAACAAGTGAGCACAGCCACGAACATAAAGCCGCGCCATCCGTAAGAGGGATTTGGCTTGAAGGGGATCAGGGTATCTGGTAGGAGCTCTATCAACGGATTCAATTACGCTGATGTTGCAGGATGTACAAATTCAAAAGCAGTCATTTCTAACCAAAGGTACGAGTCAGTCTGCAAATACAGAAATTGCCTGTCAACAATTCATAATCAATGACAACAAAAGGATTGAACTAATATTTAGAAGATGACCTACCGTAACAAAAAGGATTCCAATTTTAATGATAAAAAAAGATTTTTATTTCAGAACTTTACTTGATACGACAAATGAAATATGTCCTAACCGTCAATAGAGAGACTATGTTAAACAAAAGAAGGATATTTGTACGGATACATATTGTGAGAAAATCGAACCATTTAGCAGATGATATCGTATTATTAACCTCCTCTCTGCTGGATTGTTTGGAGTTTTTTTCAGAGAGGACCAAAACTATAAAATTCTAACAATTACGTCACATGGGCATACCTCATGTAAAGTTGTTCTCTACTTTATTATAATATTTTTCATCAAAAATCAAAATATTTCTATGAATATTATATTTTCCTTACTAAATATTGTCATTATTTCTCTTTCATTATTCTAATAGTTTTCTCAAGTAGCTTTTATATCCACTTGTCGATGAATGAAATGAAAAAATTCACAGGTCAAGACTTTGTACTACATTTTCTAAGTCAGATTATTTCGTCAATAACCATTTAAAAAGAAATTTGTTTACACCATTTTGTTCAGAATTGAATTTTGCACCAGAAAAAAATTAAGGTGCATGACTGGGATTTCGTTCCAGAAGGCAAGCACTTGTTATAAGCGATGTTCATTGAAATGATAAAAAATCTACGTAATTCGCAGCAATGAACATTTCTCACTGAACGAGCAATTTAATTTTGTGTTGATAATTTACCAAATAACGTATCAATCGTTAAGAAATTTACACCCAATTTCAGGAAATCTATTCACCTTTCTATGTTCCAAACATGAGTATTTAGCATAACTTATTTCTTATTTTTTAACGTCCATCTTTCATTGTAATAGTAAACAAGTCGGATCAAAAGGGCTTGATGACCTCGTTATAACGCGCAAGTAGGCACGCCGATCACGGAGTTTATCAAGTCAAGATATCTAGAAATCACTTTCACCTTGTAAAAAATCCATTTAAAACTATAGTAAGCATACATTTTTGCAAATGAGCATGGTAGGATTTACGTTAATTCGGTCTGAAATAGTCGTAAAATACAATTCAACATGAGCTTACACCGCATCAGGGAAACTGTCAACAAAGTCACGTGCTGTCTGCGCCGATCATCAGACCTTATTTTGTTTGTTATTTTCGCAATAATTACGTGGTATTGGGCACACAAAATCTGATTTGATGTTAGAAGTGTAATTCTCTAGCTATGATTCTTTTTAATTTTATGGATGAAATAACGCGTCTATTCACATGATACAAACAATTTGTTTGAGATGGTCCCCTTTTCAAAGTGTGTCACTGCGTGCCCTCCATTTGCAATCTCCATTGAAAATGACACCCGCGATTAAGTTTGAAAACGAATAATTTTCAGTAAAAAACAAAATTCGAAACTTAAAATCGTGTACATGAAGATCTCTACAGGTGTATTCATACAAGTATTTATTTTTTACGCGATTAATTAATTTGTAATTAACGATTTTAGTGAGCGAGGCAAGAGTCAAATTCGCGGCAATGCAAACTCGCCTAAAAATATCGATCGATAAGAGTGTCACGTCATGTCAGACACGGTTCATGCATGAAATTTGAACACAGTTATCATCTAATTTCTAGATTATCTGGTAGAAAATGTCTTCTAGTTTCATTGTGTATAAAAATTAAATCAATTTGATAAAATTACTCACTGAGATTGTATTCATGACTGAATCCTGAGACGCGATCGCTTGTTAACATTATGCAAATTAATCGGGTCAAGGGCAATGAATGAAACACTGCTGTAAAGGTAATATTACGACATAATAATTTGTTTTTGATTTATTGGGGGAAACTTCACTGTTTTTCGTTTCAGTTTATGAAATTGTATTAATTTATAAGTCCCGTTACTTTTCTCAACGAACTGTTCAACATACAGAAAGTTATTTACGACACTGCCGTCACGGAAATAACGTGTTGACAGCATATGGCGGGAACCCTTCAATATATTTTTTTATAAACAATTGCTTATTGTGGCAGTAATTTTTATGACATTTTGGAATTATTGTGATATCTCGGAAGAAAAATCGATAAAGATTTCATTCATATGAGGTTTTTATATTTTGGAAGAATGTGAGATCCTTAAAATCGTAAGTGAAATATGGTGATTATTTTATGTATGTTTATCAAAAAACGATCTTTTGATCTTTTGATTTACTGACAAAGTCACATTATCTCCACAACTTTCTAACGAAGAAATATTTGCTCTCATAACGTGACAGAAAGCTAAAATAGAATATTCTGAACAAAATGATACAACAACTATGTACATTTCACGCACTTGAGAATGCATCTGATCACTATGAACTTGATTGGTAAAATCACTGTTAGGATAAAAAAAACGAGGACCTGCTCGTTGATATGTGATTACAAACACGTTGACGATTTATAATTCATCGCTTCTTTATAAAATAAATTTTCAGAGTAATAATATTTTCATCATATGAAAGCCCATTGAATAGTGATTCAGAAAATGTTTACTTTTTTACGATTAAAGAGACTTTGTCACTCACTTTTGTCAAATGTATTTCGAAGGGACAAATAACATTGACATGTCAATATGTCAAAGTCTGCTCGGCTCCATTTGGAGCCTACAGCAGGGAGGAGTTTTATAACTGAGAAGTTTGCTTGTTTACGTTTAAAGAAGAAAAACGAAGCCTCAGTACCGTTACGGGACTTGACGTGATGTTGGGATTAACTCCGCTTTAAACAGTGCTCTACTTACATCATAGCTGTAAGAGAAAGACAGCAGGGTTTAGAGAAAGCCCGCAACACCATTCTTAAATGGTAACATTCTTACAAGCCAACCGAAAAAGGAAGGCAAAGAACTCTGGCATCCTTCGGTACAACATGTAAAAACGTTTTCTATCTTGTATTGAATGGTAACATAGCATGTTTGGTTAACAAGATTCAACATGATTATATATTGTCTGTCTTCAAAGAAAGAACTCTTTTTATTACATAACAAGAGGTATGCGAATGGTCAATGACAGTTACGTGTCCCTCGGTCTGTTGTGATGTATCCACTAGTCATTTACCTAAGAGGCAGGTTTGTTATATCGTATTTTATATGTAGACCTAGCACGATTTATTGCCCACTTCCAATTATCAATGTATTGTCTGATAAGTAGATTAAATTATTTCAGTCATAAGCATGAATCATTACATTAATATTGCTCTCTAAAAGTAAAATGGTGCGTTTTGAGTTTGGTCATCATTAAAAATCTATCTTGAATTAAACTAGTAAAAATGTCTTCGTTTTCATACTTTGAATTGATGAACTCTATGTTAATATCTAGATCATAGTCATTCAGGCTCAAATATATATTTCATGTTATTTAAAGTATTCGTGAACTGACGCGAAAGAAATTCTGTTTGTGTCTTCTTCGCGTTGTTTGTACCTTAATTGATAATTTTTTCAAATACAATGCTATATAAAGTAAGTATTTTGAAACTTGTCTTCTGAAAACTCTATTATATTGATTTTAACATTAGACATCTTGTACACCGAGTCGAAACCTTACACAACCAACTTTTAATAAGAGTTATTATTTGTATAAGTACATTTCCACAGTTTACTTGATTAACAGTATGTAATGCGACTACACTTAATATGCAAGATTTATGACAATAATAATAACTGATTTCCAGCAAACTTGATGTTTTTCAAAATTGCGATATTTTCTAACATGTATGTAATCAATTATTAACATTTGTTTCCTACCATTTGATACACATACCTCCTTGTATGACATGATCTTTTCCACATTCTTAATAGTAATAAGGTAATAAGACCATACGTTATTAACATATAACCTTGGTTTCTGTTTTGCTTCTGTAATTAAAGATACAAATGAGACCATAAATTTTAAATAAGTTTAAATTATATACAAATAACTCTAGTTTCTGTTTCCTTTCAATAATTGATAGACCAAAAACCAACCTGAGTAGACAAATTGTAGGCAACACAATGCTAACTTGCCCAAGTGTCTCATTGAAGAAAATTTATGGAGATATTCCTATAGCCAAAATTATTTGTCTATGATGTTGAATTTATTCTTAGTAAGACCTTGTGAATGTGTAATATAATCACGAATTATCATTATCACAAGCAAAATGTTTCTGATATAACAACAAACCTAAAATAAGATTTCTTATGTAATACAATTGAACCGGTTTAATGAAAACTGTAAAAGATAATTTAGAAAAAAATTCGCCCTAGCAAACCTTTATGTGGCAAATATCAGACTGCTCATTGCGTTATTAAATCTATTCAGTTTTAGTGCAAAATTAAATAATAGAATATGATCAAACAAATTACCTCTATTTGGTTTTTGGTGATGTAACTCCACATGTGAGATTGTCAAACTTTATGTTGAATTTAAAGGGTTCATTTTAACAAAGATGAGCAGTATTCACTTTAAAATATGAATTTCAACGATAATTAACATGTTATATTTTAAGGACATGAACACTTTGTTAAATAACAACTGTTATCAAAATAAACCTTGATGCTCATAACATATTAGAAATATATCATATCAACAATCAAGAGATGTGAGTTGGCGTTTAACGCTGCTTTCAAGATTATATCACTTATATCTCGGTTGCTAGTACTATTGCAGGGAGAAAGCCCAAACACCATTGTGGCTATGCATTACGGTGAAACCTGCGAGCATCGGCTGAAACCAGCGAACCATGGGTGGTACTGCGCTGAACTTCATTGTAGCATTGCACCCAAACCTGACTGCGTGTAGAACAGTTATATACTGCAGACAAAGTTGCCGAGCCTCTGGCGGGATTCAAACCACGGACCTTCTGATCCGAAGCCGAACGCGCTAACCACTGCGCTAAACCCGCCCCTACAATCAAGAGAAATGCAATTAATTTCATTAGAGAGACTATAAGCACAGAGAAAACTATTGATTCAAATGAAAAAGTGAATACAAATCGGATCAGTCTTCTTTAGATGAATGGAAACACTGAACAATTTGCAATCGTTACATTGATGATTTAAGGATTCCAATCAGTCAGATCAATGGAAGCCCTGAACAATTTGCAATCGTTACATTGATGATTTAAGGATTCCAATCAGTCAGATCAATGGAAGCCCTGAACAATTTGCAATCGTTACATTGATGATTTAAGGATTCCAATCAGTCAATGAATGTTTCTAATATATACTATCCAAAAAAAGAAACGCATAGCCAGAATTGTTAAGAGAAATTGTCGTATTTTCAAACGCGTATGAATTCAAGGGGAATGAAGTTAAAAGTGTGAATTTTTACATCAGATTTAAGGTGATATCAATTAACAAAATCACGTAATAATATGAGATATGGCTTTCACAATATTTCACAGACGTCCGCTGAAAGTCAGTAACTGTTGAGGCCATCTTGTGCGTTGATGACAGTTCTCACCCGCCTTGGCATCGACTGGATTAGACGCTATATGGT
Source organism: Phorcus lineatus (assembly GCA_921293015.1). Lineage (NCBI taxonomy): Eukaryota > Metazoa > Mollusca > Gastropoda > Trochida > Trochidae > Phorcus > Phorcus lineatus. The sequence continues at coordinate 40,707,621 of OV121085.1, forward strand.
TGGTTTTGCAATCGTCTGCCACTCTTGCTGTCCAAATAGAGCCAGTTCTTGTAGGGTTTGTGGCTGTTGTTGACTCTGACGAAGACGTCTATCAAGTTCATCCCAAAGATGCTCAACTGGGTTCAAATCGTGGTAACGAGACGGCCATTGGAACTTCTTAATGTTGTTTCGAGCAAAGAAATCACTAGTATGTGGCCTGGCGTTGTCCTCCTGGAACAGTTCACGATGGAAGTCAATAACGGGCAGGAGGTCAAGCTGCAGGATGTTGTCTCTGTAGCGTACGGCCGTCAAATTTCCATGAACGTGGATTGAATTGGTGCGACCAGTGTATGATACCGCCGCCCACATCATAACACTGCCTCCACCAAATCTGTCCACCTCAAGAACACAGAAAGGGGCAAAACGATCGTTTCGACGTCAGAAAACATATGGTTTCTGCCATCTCGCCTCCGCAATAGGAACCTGGATTCATCACCGAACCAAACTCGGCGCTAGTTGAGATGATTCCAAACACTCACTGTGTTACACCAACGAAGTCCATTGTCCCTCAACCTGTTCCGTACAGTCTGGCTTGAAATTCTTCTCAGTTTTGGTATGTTGCCTGCAGTACTCTAGGCAGTAGTTGTGCGATAACGCAAATGGATGCCCCGGATGTAGCGATCTTGAGCTGGTGTAGTGACACGTGGCCTGCCTGAACGAGGACGGTCATTTGTCGTGATGGTCTGGACGAACCTAGCAAAAAGTCTTGAAATGGTGCTCTTGCTAAAGTTGCGTTCGCACGGTGCGATTTGTAGTACCGACAATAATCGTAAGTATGATCGATATTTTAAATCCTAACAACTGTTCTCGCGAGAATATCGTAGTTCTAAAGCCAAAATGGATTCTTCAGATGAAGAAACGCTGGCTGCTCTAGGTGCTTACATCTATGTCATTGCCCAGCCAAAAAAACAAAAAACAAGAAAGCGAAAGTCTGTATGGGTCCGCAATTGGATTAGCAGACGGGGCGAGTTAGGGGCATACAATGCGCTATTACGGGAATTGCAATTAGAAGACCCTCGGTCACTCAAGAATTTTTTAAGGATGGACATGGGTAACTTTAATCAGTTACTTGATATGGTGAGGCCCTTTATCGAGAAACGATGCACCCCGATGCGAAACAGCATCCCCGCCGGAGAGAAGCTCGCCCTCACCCTACGATATCTAGCAAGTGGTATGTACATAAAAGCTAACAAATTAAGATCTGATATCTAAATCAAAACAAAACAAAAATATGGATTTCCTAGATTTGTTTCCCCATTCATTTAACCCAAAAAAAAACAACGTAACATTAAAACCCGGAAGTAAAACAATGCTCCTGTTGTTATTATAAAGGGAGATAATGAAGCGCTAATAAAATACTCAACCGACCTACTGACAGATCTCACCTTTTTTTAAACAGGAGACAGCTATCAATCTTTGGAATTCTTATACAGAATTCCTAAAAATACGATATGTCAATTCGTTCCTGAAGTTTGTGATGCCATAACTAAAGTTCTACACAAGGACTATGTCCAGGTACATGTATATACATCATTAACTTTAATAACTGTTGAATGGTTTTTACTATTAAAAAGTAAATTGAAATGATTATTACTGAAATTAAATAACCATATTGCCAAATGACATGCTTTAGCAATATCATAATAGAATTTTGTATTTGTTGTGATTATCATCATGTAATAGGAATCAATAAATATTTTTTTAAAATATCTAAATGTAACAAAAAGATGAAGACAAAGAATGAAAGGAAAACCATCAAAATGTAATCTCTCTGATATATTTGGGTGTTGGAAGGCATCACTATATACCGGTTGTATATAACTATTGTATTTGAAGATATACGGACGAATGTTTAAAACCTTCTTTATGCTTATTCTAAAGGTTCCTAACAGTGAAAGCCAGTGGAAGACCATCAGAGAGGAGTTTGAGACAAAATGGCAATTCCCCAACTGCATAGGTGCCCTGGATGGGAAGCACTTTGCCGTCCGAGCTTCATGCAACAGTGGATCTGCATATTACAACTACAAAAAGTTCTTTAGCATAATACTCTTAGCTTTAGTTGATGCTAATTGCAAGTTCATATTTGTAGATGTAGGTGCTAATGGCAGAGCTGGTGATGCCTCTGTATATGCCAATTCTGACCTCTCCCATGCCCTGGAGTTCAACTCTCTTCATCTGCCCATACCCTCTCCACTTCCTGGAAGACAGGACCCTGTTCCCAGTGTAGTTGTAGGTGATGATGCCTTCCCACTGAAAACTTATCTCATGAAGCCATTTCCTCTCAGGGATCTTTCTTATTCAAAGAGAGTATTCAACTACAGGTTATCTCGAGCAAGGCGAGTTTCCGAGAATGCCTTTGGCATTTTAGTTAGCCGATTTTGCATTTTTAAGAAGCCCCTTCAAGTTTCACCAGAAGTTGCTGAGCAAATAATCATGGCCACAATTTCTCTTCATAATTACCTAAAATCAAAGAATGATGGTTTATATCAAGCACAACATGACTCTATTGAGTCAGCAGAGGGAACAAATGCAACCATACCTGGTATTACCCATCAAGGAGGTAACAGGTGTGGGAGCAGTGCACTGGAAATTCGTGATGAAATAGCTGATTATTTCATGACGAATGGACAGGTTCCATGGCAATGGAATATGATTGTATAAAGAATGAAAACTTTTCAGGAGATGACAATCTGATGCAGGATTTTGATCGGTGATGACTGGATAAAGGTTGTAAAGTTTCATGTATTGACATCATTGCAGGAAATATATATAACTTACCCTGTCATTGATAAGACATATTTTGCATAAAACTTTCTCAGGTCCCTGTTAACAATTGCAGATGGGAAAATTAAATAACTATTAGATTATAAACTAATTAATGACAAATTATTGTTTATATATGAATCCAAAAACTACAGTTTGACACGATTTAAGACAAGACAAAATAGGTGTAAATGTCTGTCTCATGTTAAGGAATTAGCAAGACTTAGTGTGCTAACATGTGTACTTGACAGAGATAACACAACACAAGAATTGGTTAATGATGGTATTATTCTGAGTCTGGATAAGGGACAAATTTATATAAATAAAATACACAATCTAGCAACGTTACATAATACAACTGCATTATTCATTGCAGCAAACCCTGAAGAACTTGATAATTTATTTCAATTAGTTACAAAAAGACCCTTCAATTGTGACAATATTGCATTCAAATATTCAATAATAGCTTGATAGTTTGAAGTATTTAATTCTGGAAGAAAAAAACACAAACTGTGTATGACAAATGTATTCAACAAGCAACAGTTCATTGACTATGAAAATACAGATGATATTATACCATAACAAAGAAAAAGGGTTACAGTAATCTAAAACGTTTTACAGTTTAGATTTCTATATGGGATTACTTACACCATAAAACAGGTTAACTGTTGTGTTCTAGTTTCCCTCCAATTCATTATCAAGATTTTACAAACTTATAAAATCATACATTTAACAAGTTAATTTACTATAAATAAATAGCAATTGCTTTGCGTCAATCTGATTCGCTAAACACGGTAATAGAAGTTCAGTTCATACCTCCATAAACTTAATTTCGTGACGTCACATCATAAGCCACGCCCATCGACGGAACTATTTGGAAACGAGTTACGTTTTTCTAAAAATAGCAACACTTTGTGCAATGCCACTTCTTGAAAGTATGTAAATAAAAAATTAACATAATTCAGTTTTAAATAATTATTGTTGTCAAAGGTTCTAAAGGTAGTCCTTTTCATAGTAAACAAGAGAGCTCTATCAGAAATTACAACCGATCGTGTTACACCCCACAGAAGGCAAATGTCATTGTTCAATGCTCTCGCGGCCGTTGCAGGGAGGTTGGCAAAGTATTGTCGTTAAGTTCATGAACAGAGTTAAGCTTGGCTCCTCAAAAAGTTTAAGAACTGTGTGCTGTTTAATAAGATTCCGTTAGATCGAGATCATAACACCACCAGTATATGGCATCTATGAAAGTAAATTCGGCTGGTTTCCTCTCCGAGTTCTACGTTCGCGATTTGTGTTTACAACTGTGAGAACTAGCAATGTCAAGGCCACGTGTGACGGACGTCCGATAAGTTCATGGCCACGTGCGTTGTAGATTTTCATTGGCTGGTGAACGTTTTGTAGGCGGGGCTAGGGATCCGATGACGTTTTGATTGACATTTTATCTCTTTCATGCTGTTGAGCGTTGAATTCATTCGCGTATATAGTGCAGCTCTATTTGGTGCAAATATGTATATTTAAAGCAATAAAATGTTTTAAAAACAACTAGTATGTATATATTTATTTATAAGAATTGACTTCAACATTTATTAAGTTCATGGAGGTATAAACTTAAAAACCGATGTGCAAACTCGGCGTAAATCCGCTACGCGGATTCACACAGTTTGCACATCGGTTTTTAAGTTTATACATCCATGAACTTAATAAATGTTGAAGTCAATTCTTAAGAACATGTAATTTATTACTTAATACCATCAGACTTGATTTATTACTTAATGGCAATAATAATGCCATAAAATTACATTAAATGCTGTCAGCCGGACCCTAAAATAAAATGAACGCCTAAGTAAGTCTATAATAAGAATTGAGAACTCAAATGAAGATATTACAGTGTCCTTTTAATCATTTTTTCCATATTTCAGATTTATTAAAAAATATTAATTTCAGAGTCCTATTGTTAGAGAAACTTATTGCCTAAATACACTCATTTCACAAAAATTTCAGGTCTGGTTATATTTCAAATCTATATTGTGCACTGTTAATTAATTCATACCATACAAGAATTATTTTTAAAAGTGACTATTTCAAAACTTTGAACAATAATGAAAATGAGAATTTCAATATAATGTACATTTTGGATCAAAATTGACATCATACATTTACTGTTCATTTTCAAACATGAAATCATACATTAATTGTTGTATTTTCAACTTTAGTTGTTGTTTCATCCTTGGATTTGTAATCTTTTTCATTTCTAGTCCTATCTGACTACCAAAAAGGTAGTCAGCATCATTCATTCGGTCTACCTTAGATTTATTTTTTTCTTCCATAGCCAAAAGTGATCTAACAACAATTTGTTCCATGTCGCCTGTAGGTGTGGCAACCTTCTTTTTCTTGTTGGGAACTGGGGTCGGCTGGAGCACTGAACTGTCTTGGTGCGATTGTTCCTGAAATTGGAAATCATTTTAAAATGTTCAAGATTTTCTTAATTGATATATCTTCTGGACATGATATTTTCTTTATATGTATTTCAACAGTGCAGATTATTGCTAAATTTCAATTCAAAGTCCAATTAAGGTCAAGATTACATTTTGCAATAATAATTGCTGAGGTCCTTAATATGTACAGATGTATTTGGAATTTGGAAAGATAAGGGTCATGGACCATATTGCACACTGGATAGAAAATGGGCACAATGAAATTTTGAAGTTGAGCATTGTTACAAGGACAATGACAATGACCCACTGAAAATTCAGATAATTACATAAAAGTATTTCCCAGTCAGTCCCTGTCTTTGATTTTAGAATTCATCTATCCAAGTCTTAATTCAATATGTTATGTTTCTATTTATTGTTTGCCATTCTCTGGTCATGTGCCAAACCTATTAAGAAATTAGAGTGATAGTCTTTATGTTGTCTTCTTCATTATTTCCTACTGTGTGATTTATGAAATACATTCAGTGATTAAGAATATAAAATATATCCTAATTGTTTCACTGGATGAGTATCATATACATAGTATCCCATATGTATGCAAAACAAATGGATAGAATGGCATAATGTTAGATTTTCTTGAGAAGTTCTTATTCTATCTTATTTCATAAAAAAGATGACGGTATTAATATATTCCATACATTTGTGCTTTTACATAATGCTGTGTAAAACATCATGAAGATGTAAAAAATATAATGAATAATGAATAAAATCTTGGAAATATAGATAAATGTTTTTTTATATATATACAAAGTGAAAATTTAATCCAATGAGTCAAGGATATTCACGACTCATTCATTCTTGACCCACCTCTGTAGCCTGTTCTTCTGTTGGGGATTCACTGTGCTCCACACTAGCTGACTGTTGTGTCACTGTCTCCTTCACCTGAAAGGAAATAATTGCAGTGTGAATGTAGTAAAGGATCCTAATATAAAGTTCAGAATCATTTAAACTACAAAGAGAAATTTATCATCCAAAACTGTGTTCCACAGGAGATATCGCTTGTGAAAGATCAAGCGATATCTCCTAGGAGATATCGCTTTGACAGTAGATTTTGAACAATGGCCTGTCATCAAAAGGGACATGACATCACAAACATTTTGCAGGATCAGTAATGATGTCACAATGATATGACATCAAAAACACAATGCCATGACGTAATAAAACATGATGTCAAAGTGCTATGACATCACTGGTTTAGGAGTTCTAGGGCTGTGCAGTGTTAAAAATGAACATTTTGCATGCAAATGTGATGAAAAATGATTTTGAATGATGAATAGAATCTCACCCTCGGATATTTGCTACTTTTACCAACTTATGTTGATATATTTGATATCAGAAGACAGGACATAATACTGACAAAAAAATTCAGCACTGTAACAGTGTTTATGTAGGGATTACTATTTCTGACAGGTAACAGTGTCTACCCATAATCAAACATGAATAGAAAAATAATTTATCCGTCACACTTAAATAATAATGGGGAATTTGACATTTCATAACAAATTATGTATTTACCATGTTGCTGAATGATTGCCTCTGTTGTACATGGCACCTGAGGAAGGGATCCAATAAAGGAAAGAACTCCCATGTGGACTTGTATACTTCATCCACTGCGGCGCCACTCTTCTCAGATGAATTTATCTTCTTCAGTTCTCTACCATAGTATGTTCTCAGACTAGAAACTTGTTCAACTGAAAAACACCCAAATAAATGTTCTTATTATATGTCTATATTGGCACAGTGATTTTTCAAAGTTTATGTTTCACAATGACACAAAAGTTGACATAAGTCTGACAAAAACTATTTCAGTAATATTTTCAAAGTAAATATCATTTTAAATAAAAATGACTTTGATTGATTCATTCATTCATTTTTCAAATTTGAAAATTTGAACATTATGTGATAATTAGATCTGATATTATCCCATTAGGATATCACATAATATAAAGAATTACAAGAAAATAAGCTGTTAAATTATGAGGGCGAGATTTGATATTTGCAAATATAATTTCTTTCACTTAGAAAAATGGTGTATTAGTAAATTTGCTTAATTTTTTTATGTCTTTTAGAGTTTTGCATTTATATTTTTTTAAAAGCAAGATGTATATGACTGCTCCTGCAGGTAACTATAAACCCTTTGCTACAAATAACCTACATTGCACTTTAAAATCTGTTTGGATTCGTTCACAGAAGAGAGTCGAAATGACTGTCCGAAATCACATGATGATGATAACAGAAAACAGATGACTTAGTGATATATAAGTTTTATAAAGTTGAGATGCAATTCGGGGTCTGGTTGATGTAACATGCAGGAAAGAATATCAGACACATTCAGAAGTTCTAATACACCTGGTTAGGATTCGTTGAAACTACAGTTTTTTTAATTCGATCTAAACACCGGAAAGCACATGTCGTCTGCGAGTCATGATGACCTGTCAAACACTCACTTGTCATATCCCGGCCGTGGCACGACATCTGTTGTGAAATCATTGTCTGCGCTGCAATTCTATGGTCCCGCTTGGAGTAATGGACATGCTGCAAATTCCACAGACATTCTTCGGCCAAGTAAAATCCAATAAATAGTTCCGTTTCTGTTCTAGAAATATCGAGACGCGAACCGCGGTTTGTTTTGGTTTCCATCTTGGATTCAAGGGAGGTAACTCGCACTAAATGACGTCAAGTCATTCGACGCGTTTTCATTGGCTGAGAGCATGCGATTTGTGGTCGGAAATAGGACAAGCTCTAATTTTCGCAACTCGCTTGCTACAAGTTGTTTACGAAACAAAATCGGTCCGATGTGGGGGTTCACACGTATCGATCGTGTTGCAAGCTACACGTAGTGACTACAAATCGCACCGTGAGAACGCACCTTAACATGGAGACGTCTTGCCACCGAAGATTGGGACTCTCCAGCTTGAAGTCTTGCGATGGTGACGTTTCTTGTTGCAGCGTCAAGACGTGGCAATGTGGATTGTCTTTAAATCAATCTCCATACAAGTGGCAAATCCGATTGCGGTATCCCTTTTTATAGCCACACACTGCATGCATTTTCCACAAAAGTTTCACGTGCGTAATTGCACGAGTTGCGTTGTGGCGAAACGTTTTTGATTTACCCTTTAAATGTTCACCAAAGTCAACATTTCCATGCAAGATCCATTTTTGGAAAAGAAAAGAAAGCAACTTGTCAGTTTCATCAATATCATTAATTTTTTGGACAATAGAAATAATACAAATAGAAATATTTCGATTTCAATTATGAAAAATCACTTATGCGTAACTTTTTTGGGATAGTATATATGGTATTTATTTAACTTCAATTTGAATCAAGCTTTTTCGGCCACAAATGTTTATTAAAAAATAATCACGAGACGATTTAAAGATTAATACCCCGAATTAATATCTTAATTTTAACAAGTGTAAAGAGTTTGTGTTAGCCGACTGAAAGGAAGTTTCATAAAAATTATATGACACACCAATAGAAAATAGTTTATTGAATACAAACTAAATATTTTCTATATAAACAGTTTTGACGTTTCATTTATCATAATCTCTAATTGAATTGATTTCACGACAGTTCTCAGCATTTAAGCTGTTTGATAATGTGACTTCCTCATCGATAACGCTTACAGTTTAAGTGATATTGACGAGATCTGGCACAAAATAGACGGAAAGGACGAAGAGAAAGATCTATAGACAAAGAAGCTTTTTCACTCTTACATAGATAACACTTGACATAATAGTCAATATTGTCTGTCTGAATAACGTTATTTCAATTCTTTAAATCCAAGCAATAAGGATAGAATAAAAACACTGATGGATATTCATTATATACAAGGTAAGTTAAATCAAGATAGGTATTTTTCATTGAAGTGGGTGATCAAATCGGGAAAATCAATCAACATAATCAAGTGAGTGAGTTGGGGTTTAACGTGCTTGCAACAATATTTCAGTTATTAAACACGTGGATGACAAGCATCCAAAAGAGAGTGGACAGATCAGGGAGAAAGGGATCGACAGGATGAGAAAAAAAATACAAAATAGAGCCATGGGCTCTGTAGCTCATCAGACTTTTGATAGAAATAGGTGTTTGGGTTAAGACCATGGGGTCATGGGCAGTGTAGGAAAGATAGCCTGTCCCAACGTCCGAGTTATTCACAATCAAATTAAAATGCCCATTGCCCATTTGGGGTCAAGGGGTCACCAAACCTACAATTCAGAATCCCCATTGTCCAAGGAGTCTACACACAACTATTAAGCTATCAAGACCTTTTGGAACTGGAGAAGAAGATGAAAGTAGGATTTTAAGGTTTTGACCCCTGTGACCCCATTTGGGGTCAAGTGGTCACCAAACCTACAATTTAGGATCCCCAGTGTCCAAGGAGTCTACACACAATTTTACAGCTCTCTAGACCTTTTGGAACTAGGGAAAAAGATGAAATTAGGTTTTTTAGGTTTTGACCCCTGTGACCCCATTTGGGGTCATGGGGTCACCAAACCTACAATTTAGAATCCCCGTTGGCCAAGAAGTCTACACACATCTTTTCAGCTCTCTAGACCTTTTGGAACTGGAGAAGAAGATGAAAATAGGTTTTTCAGGTTTTGACCCCTGTGACCCCATTTGGGGTCATGGGGTCACCAAACCTACAATTTAGAATCTCCAGTGCCCAAGGAGTCTACATACAACTATTCAGCTCTCTGGACCTTTTGGAACTGGAGAAGAAGATGAAAATAGGTTTTTCATGTTTTGACCCCTCTGACCTCATTTGGGGTCATGGGGTCACAAAATCTACAATTTAGAATCCCCATTGGCCAAAAAGTCTACACACAACTTTTCAGCTCTCTGGACCTTTTGGAACTGGAGAAGAAGATTAACATAGATTTTTAAGGTTTTGACCCTTGTGACCCCATTTGGGGTCATGGGGTCACGAAATCTACAATTTAGAATCCCCATTTGGCAAGGAGTATGCACATAAAATTTCAGCTCTCTAGAGTCATTGGTTCTGGAGAAAAAGTCGAAAAAGTGAAAAGTTTACGGACGGACGGATGGACGCCATGCCATGCCATAAACCCATTTCAGACCTGATGAGCTAAAGACGGAAAGAAAGGCATAGTGAGAGATAGACAACAGGTTTTAGAACGACTCAAATTTGGTCTGGTTTCAACACGTCGAATGGGTTCTGTTTCTTCCTTCAAATCCTACAAATCACACACGTACCATAATAACGAATCGTTCTTCAAAAAGAAGTTGTCGGTCACTCTACTTTTCCATGCTGGAATCAAGAGTCGTGAAATCGGCAACTTTGTTTGCACGCAGTCATGCATAGCCACAATGGTGTTGCGGGCTTCCTCCCTGCAATAATACTAGCGGCCGCGATATGAGTGAAATACTCGTTAAACCCAATATCACATCACGAATCTGATTGTACATCTTCCCACGGCAAGGTGAAAATGTATCGAGATAGACTCTATCCATTTTCTACCTTGCCCTCAACGGTAACAAAATCTGTGTTACGAAGAAGCGACACCTAACGTCATCACGAGTTACCGCCCTTACTAGCTGCTAACCTGCAGCCAGTGAAATCGCCGTTTACATTCGAAACCTACGCCCAGCCCAGAGCCCCTTATTATTATTTGCAGGAATTCACTGACAACACCAACAATTAAATTTAAACAAATCACATCGGGCTGTATTCCTCAAGTAATTGATGCTTTTTTCTCCTTCTCTAAATGATCCTTATTCAAGGCATATGTTTTACGTCATAAGCAGTAGATTCTTTACGAGAGAAAAATTCTAGTGCACTGATAAAATTCAAAGACTGAGAGCTTGTCACAATGAATTTTCATTGAAATGAAAAACTCCCCGTTTTGCACGTGCAGCAGTCAATATATTACTGAATTATGCATTTACTGCCGTGTTGATATTTTCGAAGCTAACCTAGTTGGCATCAAGTTTCGTACATTCCATCTTTCGGTGTTCAGAATTTGAGTAAATCACATCGTTTTTCTCCAACATAACACAAAACGATGGCGTCATTACAGACGGTTTGAAAACGAATACTTCGTGATAATTTTGTTTTGAAAGGATACATTTCTATGAGCATCATTCAAAATGAAATAATGATTATAAAACTCTTTAATTTCCATTCGTACAATAATTTCGTATTTACGTTACTTTTCAACTTTACAAACTCTACAGTAAATATCGATTGACCACAAACGTGATAGATCTACCCTGTATCCATCTAAATATATTCCTGAAATCAGAACTGAAATTAATATTTTAAATAGTCATCTCTTCAAACGCGACAGGTCACTACCGCTATCTTTGTCGTTGACATTTGAAGTTCATTTTGAAAGCCGCCACCTGATTGGCCTACCAGAAGGGCCCGCAGTGGGCTAAACTTTTAGCACAGAAAATGTGGGCCGTGATGTCAAGGGCGAAGCGGGAAGAGTTCGAAATCTTTTCGTTTCGGTCTTGACGTTGTGAAGATGGCCTATCTAATGTGACGAGAGGTTGAGAAGGTAGAGCATTTTAGAGTATTTATTGTTTCGTTTGATGAAACTGGTGTCATTATGGAACACACGCCTAGTGGAGTTATTGCCAGGAGAGGCTGTAAGTCTGTACCAGGACGCACAAGCAACTCCAGGGAGTCGATTACAGCTGTATGCTGTGCAAACGCTCATGGACGAGCCCTACCACCTATGATCATAGTACGAGGTAAAACCAAAAAATCACTTAACGCTTGGGACAACACCAGTTGGCATGGATGGAGGACGTCCTAGCCCAGGAGTGGTTTGTCAAAGTCTTCCTCCCGGCCATTGGGGAAGAAAGGCCACAACTACTTCTTTTAGACAGCCACTGTAGTCATGAGACCCTCTGGCTTCTCGAGGTAGCACGTTCATCAGGTGTAACAATGCTTGCGTTTCCGCCACACACCACGCATTTCCTTCAACCTCTAGACAGGAGTGTTTTTAGGTCTTTGAAATGCAATTATAACCAAGAGGCATCAAACTTCATGTCTGACAAACCATCAACAAGGGGTCGTGGCCAAAGATATTTAGATCGGCATTTAATGCTGCTTTCACAAACACAAACATTATCAATGGCTTCAGAGCATGCGGAATTTACCCGTTGGACAAGGATGCTGTCCCCAATGAAGCCTACTCACCATCTACAAGCTACAATGTCTCTGTACCACCCAGTGGTTCTGTTGAACGTCCAAGTATCTCTGTGGAACATCCCAGTAGCTCTGTGGAACATCTAAGTGGCTCCTTTATCTTTAGAACCTGTCGAGGTATCTATTGTCCCTTGCACACTGGGTGATGATGACACAAAGAAACTAGATGAGGACATTGACGCAAGTTCCATACTTAAATCTCTGGCTGCAGGTGGGGATTGCCACCAGTGCCGTTGCGAACAATAGAAACTGATCAGACTATGAGAGACAATGAATGGTACGAGAGGGAAAGAGAGATCCGCGTTTTTGAAATTATGATATTAAAAAAATTAAAGATTTAAAAAGTTTCATTACATATCTTCTTTCTCCTTGCTCAGTTATGGTTCTATAGGGACAGTCCTATCGAGTATTTATTGTGGAAACAATTCACAAGGGTGATGCCATTGGTACATGATTATATCACAACCAAGTTGAAACAGGTTACGGGGAGTAAAAAAATTGTTGTGATCTTCACATATCTATACGTTTGCAATTCAGTATATTATCTGTAAGGCCCAAACAATGTTTCTTGTCTTTATATATCAATCAATCTTTATTCAATCAATCAAACATCATTTCACACATAATCACAAATCATTATTGGCAAAGGAAATATATGGACGAATTTACCCCATTGTGAAATCACGTGGACGAAATTCCCCCGTAGGTGGGCGAATTTACCCCTTTTACGGTAGTGTTATAAACTATTCATCTGTATGGAAATGTTCGACCAATCAGAAAATACTTTGTATGGAGCGTTCGGTAAAACGTCCTTGACCTTCCCTAGGTATTGATTGACAGCAGATGATGACCTGCAAAGCGACTGTCCACTCGCGAGTGTTTGAGTGGGCGAAATTACCCCCTTTTACCCTACTTATCTCTTCAACAAGAAGCTCTCACGCATATGCTTTCGTTTTTGTTGTACTTTCAAAGTAAAACATTGCCATAAAACATTCACGAAAGAATTCATCCTGCTAAATCAGCGTATATTAAACCGCTCTCGCTCCTTCCTTATACCCTGACATCCAACCATAATCCTCTTATTGCTAGCTATGTATCTAACTAATCAGACGAATCGCATTCAGCAACAGCGGCAAAACCAAGATAGAAAAACTGTTGAGTTCAAACTTGTAGCTTCAAGCTCCTTAACTAACGACCACCACTGGACTCGATACCTTATCGTGTTGTGGTGGTTTGCGTGCTTCAGAGACCCTGAGAGCTATGCCAGCTGGATCAAACATGCTCCTGGTAGGGGCACCCACGCTGTACAGGTCAACGGGTAGAAGCCAGACCAAATTTGAGTCCTTCTACAACCTGCTTTCTATCTCTCACTATGCCTTTCTTTCCGTCTTTTCCCTCATCCTTTCGATCCCTGATCTGTCCACTCTCTTTTGGATGCTTTATCATCCACGTGTTAATAACTGAAATATTGTTGAAAGCACGTTAAACCCCTCCTTAATTAAAATGTCATTGGCTGAAAAAAAATCAGGTGCACATAGCCAAGAGATCAGGGTATACAACTATTTCCAGATGAAGATAACAAGTCTGCTTGATGAGTTTAATTAGGTATTTAAAAAAAAAGTTAAAAAGAAAAAGTTAAAAAGAAAACAATTATCAAATTAACTATAAACGGGACATTTAATACCAGCATTTAAAAAACAGTATGAATATAGAATATAAAATATATCAATTTTGGTAAACTCACCCGTAAATATGTATTTGATAGATAATGAGGAAATAAAGAGAAAGTTGTTTATCAGTCTGTATTTATGTATTAGTTACATATAGGGAGTTTTTGGACAATTATAACTAGAAATGACAGATACAGGGTATTCTACGTTGATGCATGAACAGCCATTATTACCTATACATTACACATGATTGTCTGAAAATACATACTACATCAGTAGACACGTTCATCTGTTCTTTTTTTGACAGGTGAAATAGTCGGGATATTGAATATTATAGACGTAATATATATGCTTATGAATAATCAATAAATTAATGTTGAGCTCTGCGAAATTACACAAAGCTTCAGTTACATGGTAGACGTGAAGGAAATGAGTTCGTATATTAGAATGGTTTGGAACATTGTCTTCTTACTGCTGTTGACCATTCAGAATGTGTTTACCAGAACATCCAACTTTGAACTCCACAGAAACGAGTCTCTCAAACTCACCAACCATCTGTTTCTGACCAAAACCGGATGTCTAAAATCAGTTCACTGTGCTGTAGCATGTGCGTCTACACCTGGATGTGTCTTTGCAGATTTGGACAGCGGGAATTTATACAAAAAAGATGAAAAACATGGCATCGATACACATGTTATACGCAATTATATTCAATCTGAATTGGACAATATTCATGAATCAACTCAAGACAACGACACTTTTCTTATCGTCCCAAAGAATGGACATGGTAACGGCTCCTGGAACATGTATAAAGTGTCAATAAGAAACAGTAAAACAGAAAAAACGGGAATAACTTTAACTAAACCGGTGCAATCGATTGTGTATGACAGAACCTCTAAAACTTTATTTTGGTCTCAGACAGTCGGAATATTGAAACAAAAATTAAACCCTTATTCGAAAAGAACCCATATTTCTATGGTCAAATATGCTGCTTATTTAACCGCATGGAACGGAAAGTTGTTTTATTGCAACAAACATGGACGCAATGGTTACATTTACACTCTCTCGCTCTCAAAGACTAATAGGAGGGAAACCTGGCTTCGTACAAAAAATTCTTATATTGAACATCTTGTGGTTGATGGTAACGTGGCATGTTGGGTCAAAATACCCCGCAGTGGAGGACATTTCATCATCTGTGTTGATATGTCTTCAAAGAAGGTTATCTTTACTCAAATAAAGTCATATTTGACTGCTTGTGCAAGGTATTTTAGAGACCTGTCGTTTCTGAAAACTTCCAAGTTTGGTTTGCTTGTGTACGTTGAGAGGGAAAAAGAGGGCAAAGATCACGTCACTTTGGTGGATATATTTGCGGAAAACGGATCTACCAAAGCCAGAGATTTAAGAGTGGATACGATAGAACCTAAAATATTTATTTTAGACGGTCTTCTGCTCTGCGGTTTTAGTTCCTTGAACTTTGTGGAAATAATGGAGATAAGTGAAAATGGCACTCTTGGTAGAACCGTCGTGTCAAAGGCATTTCCTGTAATCAAATTTTCAGCTTTCCATGTAGTTTTTCTCTAGATATATTTAAACGATTGTGCTCTCTTATGAGGTACGTCAAGAAAGAATGTGATTAAAATAGTGGTGTCTTCATATTCCACATACCCATCAAGATACGTTCTACAAAAATGAAGATATTGATTGACACAATATTTAATTGGAACTAGTGGTAGTGATATGTCCCTATTGATTGCTATTGTGAAAATAGGACTTTTATCATATTACAACTGATACTAAAGAGTATAGAAGGTTTTCAATTTGTCACAAAACCCATTCGAAGAGAGGAATATCACATAACTTTAAAAAGTCATCAACTCCAAAGAGTTACAAAGGCTTGAAAATCTTCTGTGATACCTATTAAATAAGACTCTTTATAAAAACAGGTCCGAAATAAACTGGATAGCACAGTGGTAAGCACGTTCAGCTTCGGATCAAGAGGTCTGTGGTTTGAATCCTGTCAGGCGGTCCGCAGCTTACTCTGTAGTAGAGAACTGTTCCACGGGCAGCAAGGTTTGGGTACAATGCTTCACTGAATATTAGCGCGGTACAACATTGTTATAGCAGATGCTGGCATGTTTCACTGCAATGTATAACCAAAATGGTGCTGCCGGCTTTCTCCCTGCAGTAATACTAGCAGCTGCAATTTAAGTGAAATTACTCTTTAAAGTGGTTTCAAACCCAACATCACCTGACCTCGCCTCCGAAATAAACTTCTTACTGTATTCATAACGTTCGTGGTAATATCGAGATGCTTGATTATGTAAATAAAACATATTCATTTATTTGGATACAACTTGTAAAAATCATTTTACTCTCACTATGCCTATCTTTCCGTCTTTTCTCTCATCCTGTCGATCCCTTTCTCCTTGATCTGTCCACTCTTTTTTGGATGCTTGTCATCCATGTGCTTAATAACTGAAATATTGTTGAAAGCACGTTAAACCCGAACTCACTCCATACTATATGGGATATAGTCATCACTCTGTTCGTCTGCACTCATTTCGTTTCCTGAGCGGATGTATAAAACTGTTCATTTTAACTTTCTGATTCACTGTATGACCACATACTGAATTGGTCCCCATAAATATGTTCAGATTTCAGATTTGTCTTGTTTCAACCGAAGTTGAGTTTGGACCAACTGAAATTGTCTCATGATTTTTCATAATTTTAAAAGATATATTATTGTGCTTCCATGGAAACAAGCTGACATTTTTACTTAATGATTACAAAGATGTATGTTGCTAATAATAGGGGACTGGTGAAAAAGATAATCTTCTGATGACTCAGGATAGCAGGGTATATGGATTCTATTACGCTAATGAAGCAGGATGTTTTCAAGAATGTCATCTCAAAAGATGGCAGGTAAAAATATACAATTGAAAACCAAAAATGTTTTCCATTTTTCAAAGGTACAAATATACGAAATTTTGCGGGTATATTAAAGAATTTACACAAAACATGACAGTGAGGATGCCTACAAAAATCTGTATAAAGTTGCTTCAATTGAAACATTGAAACAACGTTATGATATGTAGTAATTAAAATAAACATATGGAAATGCATAATACAACACCTTATTCAATTGCCAAAAAATCTTTGAAGTGACAAATTGATATTTGATGTCTAAGGATATTTCATAATAGTCTAATGCACGATAGACGTGAATTGCAACACCCTCTATAAACTGAAAAGACTAATTAAAAGTACATCATTTGTCAATATGAACTACATATTCAATTTCATTATATTCTTCTGAAGGCCTCTTTAGGCTACGCTGAGGCCCATCATTGGCATTAGTTGTCGCTCATACAACTTGATAGTCAAAATTGGCATTATTTATGCAATCATTTACAAACTATTGAAAATTTAGGTTTTTTTTATAACCATTTACCATATTAATCATGTTCAAATATGGACTTCACATATGCATTGTGTATGACCTAACGCAATGTATATCTATAACACTCATTAGGCACTCATTTATCCATGAAACTTTTAGTCACATCAAGTTCAAAATGTATTCATCAAGTTTAGAACGTTATTACTACAACGAAATAAACATAGAACAATAACTTCAGTGGAATCACGTTTATTTAATATACTTTCTAACAAAGAAATTAAAGTCTAAATCAAATGGTGTCAGACACAACTCTGATACATTAATGCCAATATATTAGAGTGCTTGTCCACCACTGGACTCAATACCTTATCGTGGTGTGGTGGTTTGCGTGCTTCAGAGACCCCAAGAGCTATGCCAGCTGGAGCTTTCATGCTCCTGGTAGGGACACCCAAGCTGGACAGGTCGACGGGTAGATGCCAGACTAAATTTGAGTCCTTCTAAAACCTGTTGTCTATCTCTCACTATGCCTTTCTTTCCGTCTTTTCCCTTAACCTCTCGATCCCTTTCTCCCTTATCTGTCCACTCTCTTTTGGGTGCTTGTCATCCACGTGTTTAATAACTGAAATATTGTTCAAAGCACTTAGAGTGTTTGTGAAGGTCCGGTTCGTTTTGTTCGGCAACTTGCAGCATGATCACATGCATTTGATAGTTCAATGTTTATGGTAACCATTATGATATAGTATCCATAACAAATGATTACATCATTCTAATTTTGAAAATGTTATCAGTCAGAGATAATGGGCATGTAAAGAATAACAGAATGTTATCTTCACCTATAATTATACTACTCCTTGCTGCTATGTGATTTAACTTGGTGATGACTTTGTATTATTTGTATTTCAAATGATATCGTTCTCCGATAAGTAACATTTGCATGGTAAAAAAGTTAGCTACAGGAATGAATATATTTTCTTTCGTTTTATTTTAAACATGAAGTGGATCACTGTGAGATTTATATTGATACTAATTCCAGCCAATATGAAGTCAAAATACATTATCAGATTAAGTTCATTTATGGGAATATTGTTCCGTATTGTCCAATTGGCTAAACTTACCATTGCTTTATTAAGCAGAAAGATGGTCTGTCGGTCAAACACTTTAATATCATGTTGACTATGAAAGGTGGTATCATTAATCTGTTTTAGTTTACATTTTCGAAGAAATTATATTTCCTTTTTCATTAAAAATGCTGTGAATCACATGAAATAATTGTAAAAGAAACTAACCAATAACAGTGCAAATGTTGTTTCTATGAAAAAAGATTCTTTGATATGAAACAAAACACAAAGGAGCGGTGACACTTTTGGGCGAAATGTTTCTCTTAATTCTACAACATAAACATATTTTTATGTCAAAGCCAATTATCCGTAGTCGTAGAAAAGAGTGTCAAGTACCAAGCCCCATTTTAGTATAAAACTTTTATGTATTTCACACAGGGAAATACATTCGCATAGCTATTCGGAAGATACATCCTTTTTTTAGAAATGCTTCTGTTGAAAAAATAGTATTTGGTAAAATTCATTTTTGCTCTCGTGATATTCCTTAATTTACCAATAAAAGGTCATCCTGTTAATTAGGAAAGAAAGTCCATCTTTACCTTTTTATAATATAGACCTTATTCACGCGACGCCATTTTGGGAACGATAACGAGGCTAGGAACGCAAACAAAGCTATCGACATAGCGGCGCAACGTTATTGTTTACAGCACTACCTCAGTACACGAACGATTCCGATGTGATTACACAAGGACTAGTCACAATTTAGGTCCCCAAAGTTAAACACAAGAAGCAGTGGATCATAAAATCAAATTATTTCAAGTATTTAATCTTATTTCAATAAAGAAAATAGATATTTGTGACATCAGCTTACCGTACCCCTACAACTGTACTGTATGTTATATTGCGGTCCTGGGTAATAGAGTTTTAAGATAGAATATATAATTCTAAATAAAAAAATGAATAATTATCAGTATACTAAGTTGTCAAATTAAAGTTATTCGTTTTCGATCTACATTAGCAAAATTAACCTAACACAACGATAACGAAATAGACCCATTAACTCCATAAGGTTCTGACAGCTTTCTTTCTTCAACACCGACCACCCATTGTTCGCTAGTTCCAGCCGATGCTCGCAGGTTTCACCGCAATGCATAGCCACAATGGTGTTGCGGGCTTTCTCCCTGCAATAATACTAGCAGCCGTGATATAAGTGAAATAATCTTGAAAGCGGTGTTAAACCCCAACTCACTCAAACTCCAGTACTGACAGTAATTCTTACCGTTTAAACTCCTGGCTTAAATATTTATAATTTTCAAAATCTCGTTATTGATATTTTTGTGATACATTGCAAATAATGATATACTCTTCGGAAAGTGCGAGGCCATTATAATTTCTGATTGCAAAAATAATGACGCGGGCGAATTCATTTTATTTTACAATTTTCTGAAATCGTGGCATTTCAAATGAATACTTAAAAAAATATATATTTTATATTTTTATTGCCTATGCCCGAGAAACATATAAATCATTTTTCAAACCATGAAAATGCAAATATTTATAAGAATTTAAAATAGGAGATGTGTGAGATATTTTGACGCTTTCTTTAAACCCTTAAATATACCTCCCTGACAAGATTTTTTTCAAATTCTACAAGCTATCCCTAAATGGCCTTTAAATAAAATCAAGTAACTTATATGACTGATTAACCCATTTATGCATACCGTCCCACTTATGGACGGGTTCTTTGAATACCAGTTCTCACTTGTTATTTAAGATAAAAACTTACAGTAAAGTGCATTTTAAAACTAAGGTAGTTGTCTATTAACAGAAAAGCAGAACGTTTCCATAGAGTTATCTAATATTGAACAGTGCGACGCCATCTTTGGGTAGTTGTCAACTGCAATTTTCATTGAGTTCGATTTAACGCCAAAACTAAAATACCAAAATAATGTTTTATTTGACCTTGTTAGGATACAATTTAGGTCTCTATGGATAAATGACAATGTTATGTAAATCTGGAGTATAAATTTTTCCATGCTTAATTATTGAGTAAGTATGCACGAATGGGTGGGGGGTTTTGGATACAAATTTTCATACCTATTTGTTGTAATTATAATAATAAATTCATGTAAATCATCTTTTAAGCAGCTTGAATTAGTTACTTTCAGCTTTTGGCAAAAGTTGGGTTACATTTAGACATTTTATTACAGTTACCATAATCAATTTTATCATATGCCAAAGACACATGGTATATTTCTTTCAGACTAACGGTCTGCAGCAAATGAGGACATCCATGGCGATAATGATAATGAAAAAGGTGCAGATTGAGACTCTCTGTATGTCCAATGTCTGTTGGATGTTCAATTACTCTGTGACCTGAAGAATGGACGTCAACGACACAGACTCCCTAATTTTCAACATCATCACAACAATCCACATGTCACCTACATGTATTTGTTTTGATTCTATTTGATCTGTTCCCTTCCTTGCCTCTGATTGATACTTTTAATGAGAGAGGAGTCCATTGCAGAGCCACAGTCAGACCAGATGGAATCTAAACGTGTCCTCTCATAAAGCCTTAAGAAATACAAACTTCTGAGTGGTATTCTGCTTAAGTTTGCAGCTATATGAACATGTAAGATTGGTAGACAACAGTGTTTAGACATGTTTATCTATGTCTGCGTTTATCAGTTACAAACAGCTGGCAGGTGGTCCTCATCCATAAAACCGGATGTACACCTAGGAATGTCCTATGTATTGAACAAGTGAAACAAGAACATGGGTGGTAAGGACTGGTTGGACCAAAATTTTGCTGGGGCCCCTAGAAGAACATAATAATACTCAGTTTAAAACTGTGCCAAGATTACAACAAGTACATCAACAAACTTTGTGACTTGTTTCATTGAGTTTAATTGCCATTTACGTAGCTACAAACTTGTATTACAGATTAGTATGGCCAATACTCTGTCGGCTTTCTTTTTCTGCAAATCATAAGAAGTAGGAGAAGCTGCTAAACAGATTCAGCTTGGGTTTTGGGCCCCTTCAGCAATGTCTTGTCATGGCCCCAAGGCCGATGTGATTACCTTGAAACATGTTAAATCAAATCCTTTGTTCAAGTGTTTGTTATCAATTTCCTTATAAAATTCTGCCTTTATATTCCTCCTATTGTATACTGCTTCCCAAAGGATGTGAGAGAATCACCATTTGTGCAACAGTTCTGGGTACACTTGGTTATCCACTTAAGTACGGAAAGTGTCATAGTCATGCAAGGCGTGTTCCAACACTTGTTAACATATCTTCTGGAAATAAAAATTAGAAACTACAAATTAGAAACACAAATTTGATATAAAAAGAGCATTTTTCATATTTAATTACATGCGACAAAGATTCTTGACTATTAAACAATCAACAGAGCATAATCTTATTCTATCATGATAGAAAACATGAAAAAGTAGCTTTTAAAGTAATGTTACTTAGTGTACTTTGACAAAGAAAGAGATATTGAGCACGTATATACTCACCTAACTGCCCTCCATCACCGATGTATCTCATGGGATCTCAACATGATGAAAACTATCGGAGCCGGAGATAGATGATACGAACAAATTGATGTCGCTTCCCATTTAAAAAACCTTACCCTTTCGTACATACCGTCCCACATATGGGACGTTTTTGAGAGGCTTCAAAAGTATGGAAAAAAATTGTTTATGATAAAAAATAAACTTTATTCCTTCTATTATGTCCCATAGAGATTATTCACACAAAATTTGAAAAAAATTGAAACCCTATGCATATATGGGTCAAAAAGGAACATTTGGACGAACAATTGAAGTCATTCCAAGACTTTTAGTGGCTGAAGTATAATTGAACGAAGGTTTGAACAAGCCCGGTAGGTTTAACCGATAAAGTTTTTAAATCGTAAATTGCAAAAAAAATAATTCATAATCACTCACAGATTGTTTTCGAAATTGTAAAACCGTTTGGTATATGTCTCAGCTTTATTGACTCAAGTTGTGTTCAATGGAACGATGTTTATAGACTTAACATCTGCATAATTTAACATACCTATCATGGAAGCCTAATGGAGTAAAACGTAAAACTTTATATATGTAATTAGATGTTCTTCAATGATGTTGTCTCGGAAACAAACACAGTTATCTTTCACAGACCGCTTAAATTAATACCATAGTGTTAAATAAACTTTTGAGATTGATATTACTCCTTGCTTTCAAAGTTCCCTCAAAAGGATAAGACTTTGTGAGTGAGTAAGTGAGTTGGGGTTTAATGCCTCTTTCAAGATTATTTCACTTATATCGCGGCTGCTAGTATTATTGCAGGGAGAAAGCCCGCAACACCATTGTGGCTATGCATTGCGGTGAAACCTGCGAGCATCGGCAGGAACTAGCGAACCATGGGTGGTACTGCACTGAGTTTCAGTGCAGCATTGCACCCAAACCTGACTGCGTGTAGAACAGTTCTCTTCTGCAGACAAAGTTGCCGAGCCCCTGGCGGGATTCGAACCACGGACCTCCTGATCCGAAGCCGAACGCGCTAACCCGCCCCCATAAGACTTTGTAATCCGTGGCATGTTTTGTCATGTCACGAAATGTGTTTTTTTTCCATGTCAAGTATACAAATGAAAAGACTATTTACCTTTAATTTATCACCTCCTTGATAAAATAATCATGATTGGTTAAATTTGACGTGATTCATTTGAGTTATCCAGTAATGATAATCAATGATGATAATAAAATATTGTTTGAAATAAAATGAATCATATAAAGTAGGCCTTAACGCAACAAAGACACACAACAAAATCATTCAATTAGATTTCTTTGTAAATCGTACGATTGGCTTGTTCAATTCATTCTAAACTTTGGGAATTTTAGATTTAGATGTGTTATTAAATTTGATATGTATGCGTCTCCTGGGCAAAAAATGACGAATAAAGGATTACGTAGGGGCCTAAACGCACCCTTTTGGTTTCCCTAAAAGAAGCTAGAAATCAACCTAAAAGAGGGGCCATTAGGGAAACAGATGTTATCACTCATTAGGCAAAATAGAAGGTAAAGCTGGTGATCAGTATTTATAGGATGATATACGATATATACGACACATTCACAATGCTCCCATTATCTTAATAATCCTTATCAGTATCATAACGGTTGCCCGCTGCTTTTAGCTTAATAAATTAGTCATGAATACATGGTTAAGTTCATATTTAGGCATGATCTTTATATATTTAAATGTGTACTCCCGAATCAAAACATTTTATCAGCATTATTTGGAGTGAGGTAGAAAACCGGCGCAAACTGTTCGTTCACTCCACGATAGCCACTACTGCCATCAAACCAGCTTGCGTTCCTAGCCTGGCTTTCGTTTCAACATGGCCGCCGCGTGATTAAGGTCTATACAGTGTACTTGTTCCGTGTAATCTGGGAATGATCACAATCTGCAGATTGTTCGCTCACAATCTGCAGATTGTTCGAACAATCTAGGAATTTTTTTCATTCCTAGATTGTTTAAACAATCTGGAGATTGTGAGACCTGAACAATCTGGGAATGATCACAATCTGGGAATTTGCTTGTTTGTAGTATATCTTGCATTATAAAATTAGAATTGTCTAGTTTATTTAGGTTATTCTTTGTGTATGCATCCACATGATGGAGAATAGTTGTCAAGTTACAGATTATGACAGGTTCATAGCTTGCCTATATATCAAACTGACGGAGTATAGGGATCGATTCCTAGATTGTGAGATCTAACAGATCGTCATTATATCAAACTGAGAAGGTATAGGGGTCAATTCTCAGATTGTGAAGGGCTCATATCACGCCTATATGTCAATCTAAGGGAGTATAGGGATCGATTCCTAGATTGTGAAGGGCTCACAGCGCGCCTATATGTCAAACTGAGGGAGTATAAGCATCGATTCTCAGATTGTGAAGGGCTAATAGCTCGCTTTTATGTTAAACTGAGGGAGTATAGGGGACGATTCCTAGATTGTGAAGGGCTCACTGCTCGCCTTTAACTCAAACTGACGGGGTATAAGGGTCGATTTTCAGATTGTGAAGGGCTTACAGCTCACCTTTTTAAACTGAGAGGAAATAGAAGTCAAATTCTCACATTGTGAAGGGCTACGATATCGTCATTATGTGAAAATGAGGGAGTAGATGGGGCCGATTCCTAGATTGTGAAGGGCTTACAGCGCGCCTATATGTCAAAATGAGGGAGTATATGGATCTACTCTCAGATTTTGAAGGGCTCACAGCTCGCTCTTATGTCAAACTGAGGGAGTATAGGGGACGATTCCTAGATTGTGAAAGGCTTATAGCTCGCCTATACGTCAAACTGACGGAGTATATGGGTCGATTCTCAGATTGTGAAGGGCTCATAGCTCGCGTTAAGGTCAAACTGTCAGAGCACAGGGATCTATTCTCAGATTATGAAGGCTCATAGCTCACCTTTATTTAAACTGAGAGGAAATAGAAATCGATTCTCAGATTGTGAAGGGCTCAGATATCGTTAGTATGTGAAACTGAGGGAGTATAGTGGCTGATTCCTAGATTGTGAAGGGCTCATAGCTCGCCTTTATGTCAAACTGAGGGAATATAGGGGTCGATTCCTCGATTGTGAAAGGAATTGCGCCTGTATTTGTGTTTTATTTAGCTAGTAGAGGCTTCAATCCACATTTTATAATGATGAAAATACTACTAAAACACAAATTCCCAGATTGTGATCATTCCCAGATTGTTCAGGTCGCACAATCTGCAGATTGTTTAAACAATCTTGGAATTCCTAGATTGTGAGCAAACAATCTGCAGATTATTCGAACAATCTGCAGATTATTCGAACAATCTGCAGATTGTGATATACCCCAGATTGTTCATAACATACTCACTTCAAATCAAGCAAGGTCAATGCAGTTATTGCCATCAGGATTTCGTGACTTAAGGACATACTGGTCAAACTACAGTGGTTCACACTTACTGATCGATGGACCAGTAAAAGTGGAAATTGATAAACGGTTCTCGCCACAATTACTTCTTCGTTTGGCTGCCAAAGCTTTTGGTATTACAAATTCAGTGATATGCCCTGCTGGAAGAGGTAATCATATATAAAAAAAGGTTTATATGAGTGTCTGTGTAATTATTTCTTCATTTGGCTGTCAAAACTTTTGGTATTACAAATTCAGTGATATGCCCTGCTGGAAAGGTTATCATACATAAAAAGGTTTATATGAGTGTCTATGTAATTATTTCTTCATTTGGCTGTCAAAACTTTTGGTATTACAAATTCAGTGATATGCCCTGCTGGAAGAGGTTATCATACATAAAAAAAGTTTATATGAGTGTCAATGTAATTTCGACAGGAGTGAAAAAACATTATTTTCTTGGCGAGGTATTTTAACCTAACAAATAATATAACAAAATTTAAAATAGCCCTTATGTAGTTACAAGCAGAAGGGCATTACCCGCCGTTGGAATATTTTAAACGCAACGTCATAGATCAACTGTGACACCTAAGAATTTTTATTTTCCTTCACAAAGGAAAAGTGATATTTCGCTATAGGGTATTGATTAAAAATATAGTGAGTCAGTGAGTTGGAGTTTAACGCTTTTAGAACAGTATTTCCGTTTTTAAACACGAGGATGACAAGCATCCAAAAGAGATTGGACAGATCAGGGAGAAAGGGATCGAAAGGGTGACGTAAAAGATGGAACGAAAGGCAAAGTGAGAGATAGAAAGCAGGTTTAGTAAGGACTCAAATTTGGTCTTGCTTTCACCCGTCGACCTGTCCAGCTTGGGTGCCCATACCAGGAGCATGTAAGCTCCGGCTGACATAGCTCTCGGGGTCTTTGAAGCACGCAAACCACCACACCGCGATAAGGTATCGAGTCCAATGGTCGAAATATCAACTTTGATAATAAATAACCCTTTTGTCACCGAGTCCGATTCAGGAACTTAAGTCTAATTCGAAAAGGAGTTATAATGACTCAAATAAGTGAATCTGGGTTAAATTGAACTTTTATAAGATTAGTAAGCTTTTTGACTTATGACATAAGACCTTTAATCAAGGGTAGTGAAGCAACTTTCTGTTCCTTGTGCCTCCAGTTGCCAGATGACAGGACTATTTTCTTAGCTGTCTCTCACCTTTGATCCTCCTACAGTGTGAAGTGACTGAGTGAATTAGGGTTTAACGTGCTTTGAACAATATTTCAGTTATTAAACCATACAAGAGACGTGTATCTACCGGTTCAGAATAGTAAGATAATTACTGTGACGAAAAAGGACATTTATTACTATTAATGGGTTTGCTATTCACACAACATAATCACTCATCAGATGTCAAAGCCTAAACGAAATGTTTAATAACATAATCCTTCATAATGTAGACTCAGCACTTACACTATACCATGGTTACATTGAACTACGGGGCCGTTGGCAGTATTTCACTAATCTTATTATGTTAGAAAATACTAGAAAATGAAATACTCTTTGCATCAGGACGAATAAGTCAGTTAATGCTAAACAACTATATCTCTGACAGCAAAATGGGATAAAGATTGAACCTTGTACGGATTACATAGGTCGATTCGCTAATGTTAAGACTTGAGCCATCGGTCATTGAGTATCAACCTCTAAGGTTCAGCCCCGATGTCCGCACAGTAATGAGAGTCTGATAGCAATGACTGCAATGACGTAGCTAATGTGGTTCTAAAGAGACTGTAACAAGAAAATGTAACCTTAAGGAGGGGAGTTGTTGTTTCGTATTGAGTAAAGACATAAAAGAGATCATCTGCTATGTTACAATGAGTATCCTCTTGACTAAGATAAATTTTCTGCAAAGGTAACACTGGATCTTAAAAAAATGTTTAAGCATGATTCAGGCATGTTCTTCTTTCAGAATATACAGCTAACTTTGAATAGATGTTTGGTTAACATGTTAAATTGACAATTAGAAGGATCAACTTAAAGTTTTTTTATCTACATTACTTATTTCAGTATCTCTTGTTACGAAATAATTTGGAATAGTAAAATGTCCCCAGTCAAACCAGCAAAATATAACAAGACAATTGTATATTAATTACAATTTAATCAATCAAACCTATAGAAAAAGTTGAAAACGCGTTTCTAAAACCAAAAAAAAATCCACAATAAAACGTTCCAGAAACGTTTTAGAAACTTTACCGAAATGTTTCTAAAACGTTTCTGAAATGTTTAAGTGTTAGTGTCACGTATCAAGGGAAAACACAAACCCGAGAGTGGAATTAATAAATTTATTTACACAAAACAAAAACAAAATAAATTAACTACCCACCCAAAAGTCTACCTATCTAACCTACACTACCCTTACTATTACCAGAAGCAACTACCACTACTACCTGTTCCCACTATATCACCCAAAAGTACATACAATATACACAACCACATGAAATCATCAATACAATATATACAACCACATGAAATAATCAACACAACTCCATTAATACACACATACTTATTAACACAACTTAATAGAGTTCACCACACGTGGTCATACACCATACTGTTCACAGAGCGTTGATGGTTTTATACACTCCTCAATACACGTGTTCATAAATGGCGTTGGTTTTATACAGTTCACAAAACATACGGTTCACAGATGGCGTTGGTTTCCATGAAACAGAACTTCTGCGGCGTTGTACTTGCCAAGTGTAACGAGGACACCTGTACCGTCGTAGGTACTCATAGTCGGAGTCAGGCAGCTGCTGGACGTCCCGGACCACGCCTAACCTTTCCCCTTCCGTAGACTGCTCAAGGCCGTCTACCCTGCGCTAGATTCGGGGAGCATCCGAATCTAGACTTCCACAATCACCAGATCAACAGTTGACCGGGACACTACAAAGCAAAGTCACATTGCCTTACTACTGTATATTAGCGATGCTAAATATACTTACATCGAATGTAATAATACACTCTAATACAACACCTATATTACAACAAATGCTTACTACACCACACACTACTCACCGCCTAGCCATTAGCGAGCCTTTCTTCGCAAAGACATAGGGGTTTAATACTCCATACATCACTATATCATAATAATGACATTCATAAACACTTGCTCCTTACTGTGGACGATTACTAGGGACGATTACTAATTTCATGTAGTTCTAACTGAACTATTACACACCATATCATAATGATGTGCCACGCCACGTGAACACAATATCATGTAATGCAAAATGAACACAATATATCAAATCTACACAATTAAATAACATCTCTATACAAACTACACTCAAAGCCATTAAAAACGCAACTTCAAATTCAAAGTTTATTTACAGAAACATTTTTTAACAAATGTAAATAAAAATTTACACAATCGAGATAACAAACATCTGTTGTTAATTTCATTGAATAATTCATTGCAAATGAACAAATCCTAAACGTCAGAGAACTTTTACACAAAGCAGGGGTCAGCTGAAGTCAATATCGGGTATGTCCACCCCGAGCTCTCACACATGCCTGGAGTCGTCTTGGCATGGACTGACACAGATGTCTCAGTACACGCTGTGGAATTGCTTGCCACTGATTTTGGAGTGCCTGTGTCAACTCAGCAACAGTTCGTGGTGGCACAGCTTGAGTTCGAACCCGCCGTCCAAGTTCATCCCAAATGTGCTCAATCGGATTCATGTCGGGCGACATAGCGGGCCAATCCATGACAGCAACATGATTATTGTTTAGGATATCCCTTGTCAACCTGGCGATGTGGGGTCGAGCGTTATCATGCTGGAAAACCATCTGTCGGCGGACGCCATGTTGAGCCAGCAATGGAAGCAACGCCGGACGAAGAATGGTGTCAACATAACGTTGAGCATTAAGGTTGCCTTGGACCACTACCAACTGGGACCGAAAGTTAGTGTTGATAGCACCCCAAACCATGACCCCACCTCCCCCGAAACGATCCCTTTCCTGCACGCAGTTACGAGCGAAACGTTCATGTGGACGTCGGTAGATACGGTGACTGAGGTTGAATCGAGATTCATCAGAGAAAATGACATTTTGCCACGGTGTATTGTGCAGATACCCCTGATTTGCGGCCCATTGTTGTCTGGCAAGTCGATGGCGATGCAAAAGGATCTGACCTTGATAAGGTCGACGGCAGCGTAACCCATGAGCAGCAAGACGCCTTCGGACAGTTTGAGGCCTGATCTGATGTTGCCGTGTTCCCCTGGCAGTAGCAGCAGCTGACTGAAACCTGTTGCGCAGATGTTGCAGTAGGATGTGGCGATCTTGAGCAGCGGTTGTCACAGGTGGCGCTCCAGGTCGGGGTCGATCAGAAACTCTTCCAGTGGCGTGGAATCGTTGTCTGAGACGAGCAATAGTTGATGCGTGCACATGAAAGTGTCTGGCAACGGCTACCTGTGATGCGCCCTGATGCAGCATACCAATAGCTCGGTTCCTCATTTCTTGCGTAAGGCGTGGCATTTTTCCGAAGTGACCAAAAGTTAAAATTTTGATCGGTATTTAATTGGCCAGAGTGCAGGGAATGCACGTGCAAAACGTGTGACATGGGACTGCTTAAAATCGTGAAAAAAAGACAATGTTTGCGTTTGCACGAACAAAGTTCATTACCGAGAACTGATAATGGGTTCAAACACAGAACTCAAACAAAATGATCCATTTCAAGTTTCAACTGTATGCCATAAGATAGAAAAGCCCAAGAAAACGTTTTACCAGAAATATTTCTAGAATTAGGCATTGCGTTTTTAATGGCTTTGAGTGTATATCAGTATTCTACATATTGCAAAACTAAACATTCCTATAATGAAACACTAAAGTTACTAAACATTGCAAACATAGCAATACTCACGCCAAAATTCCTGGTACACCACCCAACACACACATGGTGTGAATTTTGACTGTAACGTTCCCTGCACGTGCATCCTGCTTATATACGGATGGTCACGTGTCACGCTACCCTTCGCCAGAGGGCCTAGACTTACTTCAGTCTTCAAATCCCTTTACTAATGCGTTTAAATAACCCGTAACGTGAAAATATACCCTGTAACCTGACAGTTAGCTGGGTAACAACAAAGTCAACTAAACCAAGTTATTCAGGTAAAAGCGGTGAGTGAGTGAGTGAGTGAGTTGGGGTTTAACGTGCTTTGAACAATATTTCAGTTATTAAACACATGGATGACAAGCATCCAATAGAGAGTGGACAGATCAGGGAGAAAGGGATCGACAGGATGAGGGAAAAGACGGAAAGAAAGGCATAGTGAGAGATAGACAACAAGTTTTAGAAGGACTCAAATTTAGACTTGCTTCTACCCGTCGACCTGTCCAGCTTGGGTGTCCCTACCAGGAGCATGTAAGCTTCAGCTGGCACAGCTCTCGGGGTCTCTGAAGCACGCAAACCACCACACCGCGATAAGGTATTGAATCCAGTGGTGGCGGTGTTTCCTCTCCAAAGTTATGGAGAAAGTTGTACTCACTCAGCTTCAATTCCACATCCAGGATCACAGTCTTTCAGAACCATTCCAATCTGCCTACAAACGATCTCACAGCACAGAAACCGCTTTAAACAGAGTCCAAAATGACATCTTATTATCCAAGGACAGACAGGAAGTGCTACTACTAGTGCTGCTGGATCCTTCTGCAGCATTCGATTCGATCAGTCACGACATCCTTCTATATAGGCTGCATCATACCTTTGGCATTTCTGGCTCTGTTCTCTCTTGGATCAGGTCATACCTTTCAGACGGGTCAATGCGGGTACTTGTTGATGGTGTTGCTTCAGCTGCAAAAAATCGCAAGCATGGGATTCCACAAGGGTCGGTGCTGGGACCAGTTCTATTCACCTGCTACATTCAGCCCCTTGGTAGCATTAGCAGGAATCACAGTCTTGATTTCAATGGCTACGCTGATGACCAGCAATTGTACATTGCAGAAAAACCATCTTCTGTGGCTCCTGCCATAAATCAGATTGAAATACTGCATAGAGAATGTGAGTACCTGGATGGCTGCAAACTTTTTAAAACTTAATGGTGACAAAACTGAATTCATGGTAATTGGCACTCAAAAGCAGCTTGACAAAATAACTGGTGTTAAACTTACAGTTGACAAAGTGTGAGTGACTCCATCCACAAATATCAGAAATCTTGGACTAACGATGAACATAACAATGTCATGTAAACAGCATGTTTTAAATACAGCAAAATCTATTAATTTCCACATATTCAACATAGGTAAAATCCGGAAGTACATTGACAATAATTCCTGCAAAACTCTTGTCCACTCTTATGTCACATCCAGGCTTGACTTTTGCAATTCTCTTATTTCCGGATGTGGCCCAATTTCACATTTGCAGCGCATTCAGAGCAAGGCAGCACGCTTGGTTTCCCGAACACGACCAGATGTTCACATCACTCCAATTCTTCAGCAACTGCACTGGCTTCCCATCAAACATAGGATCACTTTCAAAATTCTTGTGTTGACCTTCTGTTCTCTCCGTGTTGCTTCGGCTCCTCAGTACTTGAAAAAACTACTCTCCATGTATCAACCCTGCCGATCTCTACAATCTTCTCAACAACTCCAATTGCGTGTCCCATCAACTTCAACCAAACTTGGCGATCGTGCCTTCTCAGTTGCTTCCCCTGTCATTTGGAACTCCCTCCCATATGACTTAAAAACTGTGAATCTCTTGACTGCTTCAAGAAAGACTTAAATACGTATCTGTTCACTATCTGCTGAATTCCGACATATCAATGACTCTGTACATGGTATCTTATCCTTTTCTTTCCCTCTCCAGCGCCGTTTAGCAGCTCTTGCTGGAAATGAGGCGCTATATAAGTTAATTATTATCATTATTATTGTAGAGAGAAGAGGGAATATCATGGTACCTATTGTTGAAGATGTTGAGCTGCATAATGTGGTTTGAGTACGCGGATATGACACCCATTGTATGTCCGTTTGAGTTGATACTGTCGTTTTTGAAACAGTTGCAGAGGAAACTATGGAAGAATATGAAGTCTTTTTGGGGCCCTCAAGAACCAGACGTTTAGCCTCAGGGAAGGGAATGTTTTGTGTGTATTTGAGTTTGAGAATTTGAGACAATTGCTGCCACTTTGGAGGAAGCCAAATGTTCTCCAGCACAGTTGGCACACTTGGGCGACTCATTGCAGTCATCAGAGTGGTCGTCATCCTCGGGCTTGCCGCAACGAGGACAGACACGCTCATCAGCCCTGCAGGAGTTGCTTCCATGACCAAACTTCTGGCAGCGGTATGGGTTGGGAATGTACAGTTCTGTTTTGAGTTTGTAGTAGCCTGCGTTGACGATTTTAGGAGCCGGTGGCTAAGAAAATGTTAGAGTGAGTGAGTTGGGGTTTAACGTGCTTTGAACAATATTTCATTTATTAAACACATGAATGAAAAGCATCCAAAAGAGAGTGGATAGATTAGGGTAAAAGGGATCGATAGGATGAGGGAAAAACGAAAGATAGGTGTGAGTTTTAATAATTTTCCCAACCCTTCGGACTGTGAAGCGCTTAACACGGAAAGAAAGGCATAGTGAGAGAAAGACAACAGGTTGAGAGATAATTATTATTCATGTAAGTGGATGATCAAATCGGGAAAATCAATCAACATAATCAGGTTAGTGAGTTGGGGTTAAGCGTGCTTTGAACAATATTTCAGTTAATAAACACGTGGATAACAAGCATTCAGAAGAGAGTGGAAAGATCAGGGAGAAAGGGATCGAAAGGATGAGGGAAAAGACGTAAAGAAGGACATAGTGAGAGATAGAAAGCAGGTTTTAGACCATTGGCCGAAGGTTTTTAATGTTCATTTGAGGTCCAAGTTTTTGGTGAAGGGGAAAACTTCACCTCATACTATAGAAAAGGGTTATTCTTCACAAAATATCCAATGTTGCACCTAGAATACTTGTTCTTTAATTAATAAACACTAATTAAAGTGCAATTTTTTAACCAATCAGACAACAGCTAGGCCATTCTGCCCTGATAACAAAGATGGCCGCGCCAATGGAAGGTTGTGTGTTGTCATAATTACGAGTCTGCACATGAGCGAACTGTAGCAATATAACATGTTTATTTGGGGGCAGTACTTATGAGTATATTAAACACTAGTAATCTATGGATGGATTTGACACTTAAATTAATTTACTTCATTAATAATTCTGAAATACAGCAGGTTATGATTCTCGTCGAGTGAGTGAGTGAGTTGGAGTTTAACGTGCTTTGAACAATATTTCAGTTATTAAACACGTGGATGACAAGCATCCAAAAGAGAGTGGACAGATCAGGGGAAAAGGGATCGATAGGATGAGGGGAAAGAAAGGCATAGTGAGAGATAGAAAGTAGGTTTTAGAAGGACTCAAATTTGGTCTGGCTTCTACAAATCGACCTGTCCAGCTTGGGTGTCCCTACAAGAAGCGTGTTACCTCCAGCTAGCATAGCTCTCAGGGTCTCTGAAGCACGCAAACTGATGGTATCTGGTGTTCCTTGGTTGGTCCTCTGCCACCCACGAAATGTTGACATCATATTCGTGTCCACGATTTAATGTGAAAATGTTTCCTGCTGACTCGGAATTCCCATATTCTTCTTAGTTTTGTTCTTCTCGGGAGCATCCCCTGATGGTAAGCAATGGAGAGTTATTTTCTTTTCTTCGTCACTTGAAACTTTCCCTTGCAAATCATGACAATCTGTCACGCAACATTATTGCTTCCCCGCCATTTTACGTGCCGGAAGTAGATCGCGGAAAGGAATTGGTCCCATACGTCATTGCGATCAAGGGCAGAAAATTACGTTTCTGATAGAGACTATACCCCCACCACTGGACTCAATACCTTATCGAGGCGTGGTGGTTTGCGTGCTTCAGAGACCCCGAGAGGTATGCCAGCCGAAGCGTACATGCTCCTGGTAGGGACACCCAAGCTGGACAGGTCGATGGGTAGTTACCACCACTTGACTCAATACCTTAACGTGGCGTGGTGGTTTGCGTGCTTCACTGACCCTGAGAGCTAAGCCAGCTGGAGCGTATAATGCTCCTGGTAGGGACACCCAAGCTGGATCGGTCGACGGGTAGAAGCCAGACCAAATTTGAGTCGTTCTGAAACCTGTTGTCTATCTCTCACTATGCCTTTCTTTCCGTCTTTTCCCTTATCCCGTCGATCCCTTTCTCTCTTATCTATCCACTCTCTTTTGGATGCATGTCATCCAAGTGCTTAATAACTGAAATATTGTTCAAAGCACATTAAACCCCAACTCACACTCGATGGGTAGAAGCCAGACCAAATTTGAGTCCTTCTAAAACCTGCAATCTATCTCTCACTATGCTTTTCTTTCCGTCTTTTCCCTCTTCCTATTGATCCCTTTTCCCTGATCTTTCCACTCTCTTTCGGATGCTTGTCATCCATGTGTTTAATAACTGAAATATCGTTCAAAGCACATTAAACTCCAACTCACTCCCTTTCCATGCCTCAACGCCATTTTATATTTTCTTTCTTTCTTTCATCATTGTGTGTTCAAAAAACTAATGAGATGACTACATATAACAAACACACATTACATTAATACACACATCATGATGTTTGTTAAATTCATA
Organism: Phorcus lineatus; assembly: GCA_921293015.1. Taxonomy (NCBI): domain Eukaryota; kingdom Metazoa; phylum Mollusca; class Gastropoda; order Trochida; family Trochidae; genus Phorcus; species Phorcus lineatus. The sequence continues at coordinate 40,742,833 of OV121085.1, forward strand.
CAAAGATTTCAATACAATAAGCATTATTATAATTTCTGTTAAATCTACGAGCGAATTTGAAGAATCTTTCTTTCCATCAAATGGTTCAGTCTTTCCATTGATCGAAGGGATAAATTGTTCGAGACTATTCCTCATTTTCCCTCACCTCAGATTTTAATATAGTGTTTTATATGAAGTATTATTTTCTTCTGCCTTAATGGTCTGTATGTTAAAAGTAATTGCACTTATTGTTGTTGATAAACATCCTGTATATAAAATTTGTTAGGAGCACCAAAGTCTGTTTTGATAGCATTTCCTCAAAGGATAATGTGTTAATGGTCATTGGCATAGTTTCCTGCAATGAGACACTGGGACAAGTAAGGTATGTTATGGGGAGATTTATTTACTTTATTTTCAGTCACAGCCTCAATGCAATGCAATTTTTTATTTACAAATTCATGTGTTCGGAAAACGTCTTGCAAAAAATGAAACAAGTAAAGAAGTGAGCACAGCTCACATACCCCCGCTTCAAACTATAGTCTGGCTTTCTTTGTTGGTCTTACCCTCAAAAAGCTCACTTAGGGATCATGGTTGATAAGTGTATTAAGTTTGTTGAAGCTAGCATGTATAGTTTAGAAGATATGCTCAGGAAAAAGCACTTTGTCAGATAGTCATTGTTTTAGTAACGTTTCCATGTAAAACGCAAAAAATAAAAATAATCTTTTGGTCTTACCCTCAAGAGACGCACCAATATGGATAAGTGTATGAAGTTTGGTGATGATAGCATGTACGGTTTAGAAGATATACTCCGGACAAAGGACTTAGTCATAAATTCACTGTTTTAGTCATGTTTCCATGGAAACCGCAAAAAAAATAAAAATCATTTGGTGGTCTAACCCTCAAAAGGCACATCAATGGATCAAAGTTGATAAGTGTATGAAGTTTGGTAAAGATAGCATGTATAGCTATGAAGATATACTCCGTACAAAGGACTTTGTCACTGTTTAAGTCATGTTTCCATGGAAACCTCAAAAAATAAAAATCATTTGGTGGTCTAACCCTCAAAAGGCACATCTAGGGATCATGGTTGATAAGTGTATGAAGTTTGTTGAAGCTAGCATGTATAGTTTAGGAGATATGCTCCGGACAAAGGACTTGGTCATAGTCACTGTTTTAGTCATGTTTCCATGGAAATCGCAAAAAATAAAAATCATTTGTTAGTCTAACCCTCAAAAGGCACATCTAGGGATCATGGTTGATAAGTGTATGAAGTTTGGTGAAGCTAGCATGTATAGTTTAGGAGATATGCTCCGGACAAAGGACTTGGTCATAGAGTCACTGTTTTAGTCATGTTTCCATGGAAACCGCAAAAAATAAAAATCATTTGTTAGTCTAACCCTCAAAAGGCACATCTAGGGATCATGGTTGATAAGTGTATGAAGTTTGGTGAAGCTAGCATGTATAGTTTAGGAGATATGCTCCGGACAAAGGACTTGGTCATAGAGTCACTGTTTTAGTCATGTTTCCATGGAAACTGCAAAAAATAAAAATCATTTGTTGGTCTAACCCTCCAAAGGCACATCTAAGGATCATGGTTGATAAGTGTATGAAGTTTGGTGAAGCTAGCATGTATAGTTTAGGAGATATGCTCCGGACAAAGATTTGTGACGGACGGACAGACGGACAGACGGACAGACAGACAGACGGACAGACGGACGGACAGAATGAACGCTATATACCCCCGCTTACGCTGTAAGGCGGGGGTATAATAAATGACAAATGATTTTGCATAGAAGGCTACCTCATAGCAGCACTATAGCTATTACTTTTGCCTGACTTTTATCGGTATATGAATTTAAACCAGTGGAGTTAATTTTAGATGTAAGCAAACCATGCCCAGTTCAGATCGCAGCCATGTTGAAGTACCACACAATATGGCTGAATCATGTATTGCGAGTTGTAAATATTCAGCTAAGGAGATTAACCGCTGGACATTTTTATACCCCCGCCTTACAGCGTAAGTGGGGGTATATAGCGTTCATTCTGTCCGTCACAAATGTTTGTCCGGAGCATATCTCCTAAACTATACATGCTAGCTTCACCAAACTTCATACACTTATCAACCATGATGCCTAGATGTGCCTTTTGAGGGTTAGACCAACAAATGATTTTTATTTTTTGCAGTTTCCATGGAAACATGACTAAAACAGTGACTCTATGACCAAGTCCTTTGTCCGGAGCATATCTCCTAAACTATACATGCTAGCTTCAACAAACTTCATACACTTATCAACCATGATCCCTAGATGTGCCTTTTGAGGGTTAGACCACCAAATGATTTTTATTTTTTTAGGTTTCCATGGAAACATGACTAAAACAGTGACTCTATGGCCAAGTCCTTTGTCCGGAGCATTTATCCTAATCTATACATGCTATCTTCATCAAACTTCATACACTTATAAAACATGATCCCTAGATGTGATTTTGAGGGTTAGACCAACAAATGATTTTTTTTGCGGTTTCCATGGAAACATGACTTAAACAGTGACTCTACGGCCAAGTCCTTTGTCCGGAGCATTTATCCTAATCTATACATGCTATCTTCATCAAACTTCATACACTTATAAAACATGATCCCTAGATGTGATTTTGAGGGTTAGACCAACAAATGATTTTTTTTTGCGGTTTCCATGGAAACATGACTTAAACAGTGACAAAGTCCTTTGTACGGAGTATATCTTCATAACTATACATGCCATCTTTACCAAACTTCATACACTTATCAACCATGATCCATTGATGTGCCTTTTGAGGGTTAGACCAACAAATGATTTTTATTTTTTTTGCGCTTTCCATGGAAACATGACTAAAACAGTGAATTTATGACTAAGTCCTTTGTCCGGAGTATATCTTCTAAACCGTACATGCTATCATCACCAAACTTCATACACTTATCCATATTGGTGCGTCTCTTGAGGGTAAGACCAAAAAATTATTTTTATTTTTTGCGTTTTACATGGAAACGTTACTAAAACAATGACTATCTGACAAAGTGCTTTTTCCTGAGCATATCTCCTAAACTATACATGCTAGCTTCAACAAACTTAATACACTTATCAACCATGATCCCTAAGTGAGCTTTTTGAGGGTAAGACCAACAAAGAAAGCCAGACTATAGTTTGAAGCGGGGGTATGTGAGCTGTGCTCACTTCTTTACTTATTAGATATTTATCGTGCATGTAATCAACCAGAAAAGTATTTAAGGGTTATTATGAAATCTAAAGTTATTTCTGAAACCCAAACTTTGTTTGTTGCATGAACAGCTCAATACTCTATATAAACTCTGATGTGTGTCTATCATTTTAACTCTTCTCTCACACACTTCGTTTGATTAAAAAATCTTCTTTCAAGTGTGTTTGTTTTATTCCCTTCATACGTTTTTTTCTAAGTTATGAAAACATTCCTTGATATCCTGGGATTTCAGATAATTTGTCTTGTTATGTTAATTAACGTTGTTATTCTAGCAAATGATTATGTATTTTTACATGTACAGTTTGTTTTTTGTTCTATCAGTTACAGAAAATAAACAGAAACCAAGGTCATTTGTAATGATTTAAACTCATGATCACATTTGTATCTTCGATTACAGATACAAAACAAAAAACAAGGTTATATGTATGGTCTTACTACCTTATTACCATTAAGAACGTAGAAAATCATGTCTTCCGAAGGAAAAGGAAAAGAAGGTTAAATAATTGATTACATACATGTTAGATAATACCATTATTTGGAAGAGATAATAATATAAAACTTGCTTGAAATCGATTTTTATTATTGTCATGTGATAAATCTTTCATACCAGGCGGTTGTATCGTAAAGTAACAAAAAGCGTTACTGTATAAAAAAAACATAAACAATTTCTAAGAGAATATTTGTACACCTTGACAGTACTTTTAATTTATTGAGATCTTGAGGAACTAATGTCATAAAAGGAAGATATAAATTCAACCATGATGTCTCCAGGACTTCATTGACGGTTCTGATTGTTCACTTTATTAATTCATCAATTACCATAAATGTACGAGTTTAAATGGCATTGTCAAGTTAAATGATGAAAATATTACTTTCCTGATGAATTAAAAGCTTAAAAAAGTACCTGACATTTCATGTACAATTGTATGTTACAACACCTCACATAAACCAATGTTTTTGTAATTGAATAGTCTTAAGATTACACTTTACAAATGTGATTTTTCTAAAATTTCATTGAAATGAAATATTAATGGAACACAAAGAAGAGTTTAAGATACGGAAAGAAAACCATTATCATTATGAATGTCAGAGGGAAATTGTGGGACTTTAAGTTGAGAGACCTGTCAATCATGTCACACAATATTCTGATTAATTAGCATTTCTTTCCTTTAAGAGCATTTTAAAAGTATGAGGAAAAAAGGACATTAATGAATTTAAAACTGCTTTATTGCAAAGAGATGTGACGTTTGCGTGTTATCAAGCTAGTGTCTACACTTGCCTGATAACGGTGTTAGTATCTGCACCGATATATTGCATCTCTTTTCACTTTTCACAATAAGTTGTAAATCCATAAATTTCTTTTTTAGCGTTACTTTGATTACAAAATGCAAAAATAAGTTCTTTGTTCGTACGTACGTAATGAGGTTATACTCCCCTTCATTGGGATTTAATGATCAACGCATACTCACTTATACAGCTCATATATCTAAAATTAAATGAAAAGCTCGATTAGGTATGTGATTCCTTTCATTCTTTTTTAAATTTTTCGTCAATTTCACTTTAACTATAAGTGTTAATGACGAACGTGACTGGCTAAAAAACTTAAAATGTTAAGTAAAACTGTCATTTCATCAAGTTAGAAAAATGATAAACGAACCTTCAAAACGATTAAAATAGAAAGAACTTGCCCGATAACTATAAAACATGTCTATGTAGAATAGGTATATTTAGTTTAAACAGCTTCTCTTTATCTTTCCATTGCCTTTTTTTCTCAAATTCATTTATTGGTGGGCGTTCATACTGTTGTACTGTGTATATGACGACTAAATTATTATCGATTGAATTGATAATGCAATACTTTTATCCGAAAATGAACTTTTATTCCATTTCCAGTTTCTCACTTTTCAAATATCCGGATATTTTATTATCTCAAAAGACATTCTTTTCCTAATCAATGAAGGATCTTTTGGAGGCTAGTCACTAAGCTGTTTAATCGAGGATGATATTAATCTTCTTTGACTTCTCATTGTCCTTGCTAAATGGCATTCGCTTTATTTATCACTGTTAGGTTTTGCTGATTTTACCTGTAAAATTGAGTGAAAGTGAATCAATTCTATATTGAGCCAAGACACATTTAATTTAATTACTGGCACTTTTCAATTAAAACTTTGACTGGACATTTGTTTTCATTCCTTTAGTGTTTTGTTCTAAAATGTTTAGTTTAATTAAAACAATTACCAAACCTTGATATAGACAAACAATATTGACTAGTATCTCAACTGTGATCTACTTGAAAGTGGGCTAAAAATCGCAATTGGTTATATGTATCGTGTCCGTCCATTTTGTGCCACTTCTAAAAAATGGCTATAAATGTAATTTACATGTATAAGAAACTCAAATTATCAAATGTCGGAAACGCTAAGGAGAACTGTCCTGAAATCAATTTGGTTTGAGATTATAACAGTAACGTCAAAAAAGATTAAATATATATATACTAAGTACGTTTTCACTGACATATAGTTTATCGTTGTGCGATACGATTCGTACGAAACTGTAGTTCCAGCTAATGCTCGTAGCTTCCACTGCAATGCATAGTCACAACCGTGCTGTCGACTTTTTCCCCTGCATTAATTGAAAATATCACACTCTTTTGGCAAATGTAATGTGTCACACTACAGAGGTATTAATCTTTAAAATGTCCAGTGTTTTTTTATGATCATTTGCAGCTTAAACATACGAAAGGGTAGGGTTTTTTAAAATGGGTAGCAACATCAATGTGCTCGTATTATCTATCTCCGGCTCCGATAGTTTTCATCATGTTGAGATCCCATGAGATACATCGGTGATGGAGGGAAGTTAGGTGAGTAAATACGTGCTCAATATCTCTTTGTCAAAATACACTAAGTAACATTACTTTAAAAGCTACTTTTTCATGTTTTCTATCATGATAGAATACGATTATGCTCTGTTGATTGTTTAATAGTCAAGAATCTTTGTCGCATGTAATGAAATATGAAATATGTTTTTTTATAACAAATTTGTGTTTAGTAGCTTCTTATTTTTATTTCCAGAAGATATGTGAACAAGTGTTGGAACACGCCTTGCATGACTATGGCACTTTCCATACTGAAGTGGATAACCAAGTGTACCTAGAACTGTTGCACAAATGGTGATTCTCTCACATCCTATGGTAAGCAGTATACAATAGGAGGGATATAAAGGCAGAATTTTATAAGGAAATTGATAACAAACACTTGATCAAACTATGAACAAAGTATTTGATTTAACATGTTTCAAGGTAATCACATCGGCCTTGGGGCCATGACAAGACATTGCTGAAGGGGCCCAAAACCCAAGCTGAATCTGTTTAGCAGCTTATCCTACTTCTTATGATTTGCAGAAAAAGAAAGCCGACAGAGTATTGGCCATACTAATCTGTAATACAAGTTTGTAGCTACGTAAATGGCAATTAAACTTTTTGGAACGAGTCACAAATGTTGTTGATGTATTTGTTGTAATCTTGGCACAATTTTAAACTGAGTATTATTATGTTCTTCTAGGGGCCCCAGCAAAACTTTGGTCCAACGTCCTTACCATCCATGTTCTTGTTTCACTTGTTCAATACATAGGGCATTCCTAGGTGTACATCCGGTTTTATGGATGAGGACCACCTGCCAGCTGGTTGTTACTGATAAACGCAGACATACATAAACATGTCTAAACACTATTGTCTACCAATCTTACATGTTCATATAGCTGCAAACTTAAGCAGCATTTATTTCTTAAGGCTTTATGAGAGGACACGTTTAGATTCCATCTGGTCTGATTGTGGCTCTGCAATGAACTCCTCTCTCAGTAAAGGTATCAATCTGAGGCAAGGAAGGGAACAGATCAAATAGAATCAAAACAAATAGGTCCTGGAGTTTGTGGATTATTGTGATGATGTTGAGAATTAGGGATTCTGTGTCGTTGACGTCCTTTCTTCAGACCCAAGGTCACAGAGTAAAAGATATTGGACATACAGAGAGTCTCAATCTGCACCTTTTTCATTATCATTATCGCCATAGATGTCCTCATTTGCTGCAGACCGATAGTCGGAAGAAATATACCATGTGTCTTTGGCATATTGTAAAATTGCTTATGGTAAAAAATAAAATGTCTAAATGTAACCCAACTTTTTTCAAAAGCTGAAAGTAACTAATTCAAGCTGCTTAAATGATGAATTACATGAATTTATTATCATAATTACAAGAAATAGGTATGTACAGTGTATCCAGAAAACCTCGTCCACTCGTGCATACAGTTGATAACTACCCAAAGATGGCCTCGCACTGTTCAATATTAGATAACTCTATGGAATCGTTCTGCTTTTCTGTTAATAGACAACTACCTTAGTTTTAAAATACACTTTACTGTAAGTTTTTATCTTTAATAACGAGTGAGAACTGGTATTCAAAGAACCCGTCCATAAGTGGGACGGTATGCATAAATGAGTTAATCATTCATAAAAGTTATATGATTTTATTTAATTGCCATTTAGGTATAATTTGTTAAATTTGAAAAAAAATCTTGTCGGGGAAGTATATTTAAGGGTTTTCAAGAAAGCGTTAAAATATCTCACACATCTCCTATTTTTTAATTCTTACAAATATTAGCACTTTCATGGTTTGAAAAATGATTAAGATGTTTCTCGGGCATCAGCGATAAAAATATAAAATATATTTTTTTAAAAGTATTCATTTGAAATGCCACGATTTCAGAAAATTGTAAAATAAAATGAATTCCCCCGTGTCATTATTTTCGCACTTTCCGAAGAGTATCTCCTTATTTGCAATGTATTACAAAAATATCAATAACGAGATTTTGAAAATTATAAATATTTAAACCAGGAGTTTAAACGGTAAGATTGACTGTCAGTACTGGAGTTGAAGACTGAGTTGAGTGAGTTGGGGTTTAACACCGCTTTCAAGATTATTTCATTTATATCGCGGCTGCTAGTATTATTGCAGGGAGAAAGCCCGCAACACGCTATGCATTGCGGTGATTCCTGCGAGCATCGGCTGGAACTAGCGAACAATGGGTGGTCGGAGTTGAAGAAAGAAAGCTGTCAGAACCTTACGGAGTTAATGGGTCTATTTCGTTAACGTTATGTTAAGTTAATTTTGCTAATTTTGATCGAAATCGAATAGCTTTAATTTGACAATTTAGTTCACTGATAATTATTGATTTATTTTTATTTAGAAATATATATTTTATCTTAAAACTCTGTTACCCAGGACCGCAATATAACATACAGTACAGTTGTAGGGGTACGGTAAGCTGTTGTCACAATTATCTATTTTCTTAATGAAAATAAGATTAAATACTTGACATAATATGAGTTTATGATCCACTGCTTCTTGTGTTTAACTTTGGGGACCTAAATTGTGACTAGTCCTTGTGTATTCACATCGGAATTGTTCGTGTACTGAGGCAGTGCTGTAAACAATAAGGTTGCGCCGCTATGTCGATAGCTTTGTTTGCGTTCCTAGCCTCGTTATCGTTCCCAAAATGGCGTCGCGTAAATAAGGTCTATATTATAAAGAGATAAAGAGGGACTTTCTTTCCTAATTAACAGGATGACCTTTTATTGGTAAATTAAGGAATATCACGAGAGCAAAAATGAATGTTACCAACTGCAAGGTAATAATATTTTTTCATCAGAAGCATTTCTAAAAAGAGGATGTATCTTCCGAATAGCTATGGGAATGTATTTCCCTGTATTAAATACATAAAGGTATTTATACTAAAATGGGGGCTTGGTACTTGGAAATTTTTTTCTAAGACTACGGGTAATTGGCTTTGGCATAAAAATATGTTTATGTTGTAGAATTAAGAGAAACATTTCGCCCAAAAGTGTCACTGCTCCTTTGTGTTTTGTTTCATCCCAAAGAATCTTGTTTTATAGAAACAACATTTGCACTGTTTTGGCTAGTTTCTTTTACAATTATTTCAAGTGATTCACAACATTTTTTATGAAAAAGGAAATATAATTTCTTTGAAAATGTAAACTAAAACAGATTATTGATATCACTTTTCTAAGTCAACATGATATTAAAGTGTTTGACCGACAGACCATCTTTCTGCTTTATCAGTCAGCATTGGTAAGTTTAGCCAATTGGACAATACGATTTTAACAATATTCCCATAAATGAACTTTAAGCTGATAATGTATTTTGACTTCATATTGGCTGGAGTTAGTATCAATATAAATCTCACAGTGATCCACTCCATGTTTAAATTAAAATGAAAGAAAATATATTCACCCCTGTAGCTAGCTTTTTTACCATTTCAAGCAAATTTAATTGGAGAACGATAGTTAAATCTCATAGCTGCAAGGAGTAGTATAATTATAGGTGAAGATAACATTCTGTAATTCTTTACATGCCCATTATCTCTGACCGATACCATTTTCAAAATTAGAATGGTGTAATCATTTGTTATGGATACTATATCGTAACTAATGGTTACCATAAACATTGAACTATCAAAAGCATGTGATCATGCTGCAAGTTGCCGAACGAAACGAACAGGACCTTCACAAGCACTCTAAAATATTGGCATGTAGTAGAGTTGTGTCTGACACCATTTGATTTAGACTTTAATTTCTTTGTTAGAAAATATATTAAATAAACGCTATTCCACTTAAGTTATTGTTCTAAGTTTATTTCGTTGTAGTAATAACGTTGTAAACTTGATGAATACAGTTTGAACACAAACATTCTTTTTTATGGATACATCTTGAGAATATTCAAATTAATTGTAATAATAACTTGATGTGACTAAAAGTTTCATGGTTAAATGAGTGCCTAATGAGTGTTATAGATATACATTGCGTTAGGTCATACACAATGTATATGTGAAGTCAGTATTTGAACATGATTAATATGTTAAATGGTTATAAAAAACTAAATTTTCAATAGTTTGTAAATGATTGCATAAATAATGCCAATTTTGACTATCAAGTTGTGTGAGCGACAACTAATGCCAGGGATGGGCCTTAGCGTAGCCTTAAGAGGCCTCCAGAAGAATATATAATGAAATGAATATGTAGTTCATATTGACAAATGATGTACTTTTAATTTGTCTTTTCAGTTTATAGAGGGTGTTGCAATTCACGTCTATCGTGCATTAGACTATTATGAAATATCCCTAGACATCAAATATCAATTTGTCACTTCAAAGATTTTTTGGCAATGGGAGAAAATCCTAGAGTTTCCTCTCCTTGGCCCCCAGGCGGCGATCGCGTAGTTACGGTCCAAGCAGATTCAGCGCTCCGTCCCATTCACCAAGTGATCGATTTGACTTGTTTGAAGTTTTTGGAATTCATGAATGACAATATGAATTACGGAAGTTGGAAAATACGTTACAGCTGAGCTGAAAACGGAGGAGCCAGGATTTCTGGACGAAAAATAAACTTGGTAGAGAGGTAAGTTCGATATTGTAAATGATGTGATGCGATGATATAAAGTCTGATAACCTTATCAGGCTTATCTATTCGGCAGCACATTCAAATGCTATGTTTTATGAGACCACAAACAATGATTACAACAACGCATGCAGTAAAAAAATTCAAAAGAAATAATCTGATTTGATATTGAGATTATAGACTTCTATCCCGTGTTCCTTTTTTCCGTGGTAGGCCTAATAGGACGAAGAAATACACTTCGATTAACTGATAATGACCCATGTCACAACTACAAATTTTACCGTTTTTTTAAACACAGATTGATAGTGTAGAAAGAAGTTTAATTGATGTTGACAATCTTGACTTGTATTTGAAATATTCATATGGTCATTAATAATCATGAAGGAGGTCCCTTATTATTGTGGGTCTTATCATTTTACATGTATATTTTCATAAACATTAGTACACATTGCAGATTGTGGATTCTAAAATAACTGCACAATTATAATGTCAATCTATTGTCTATGCAATGTATTTCAACTGAGGTGTCACTATTCTTGGGGTTATTAGAATTAAATTGATAAATTAACATCTGTGAACGAAATCAACAAAGTAATATTATCTTAACGAAATTAAAATATAGTTTTGGTTGATATTAAGAATTTATAAAAGCAATTGCAAAACTAAAATAATAATATTCTCATGGATGTCGTTAAATAATTATGTTACATGTTGAATCAGTCATTTTATTGTCATTGTTGTGTTACTGTTTCAGACTGGAGAGTTATGACAGGAACAGCAACTTTTGAAAGAAACCCGAAATGATGCAGATAGAATTTGAGATGGACATCCCACCTATCTCGACCTACATTGATGTGAATAGAGGAAGTAAAATCCCTTTGGTGCTATACACTGCTAGCAGCTATTACCTTGATACTTTCCACCATAATATTTCATCTAGTGCTTATTTGCTAAACACCTGGATATAAGTTGATTTTTAAAATATTCATGTTTCTCCCTGCAAGATGAGTTGTGCTGAAATGAAAAAACGTGTGTCCTATATAATCGATGTTTCTATTGGTAAAGACTGCACTATTGTTGAATGTGAATGTGCTGCAAGGCAGGGAGCAACTGGACAAAGATAAGGCAACTGATAAGACACATTAGGCACTAGTGACTTCAATGTTATTTTCGAGCCAAGACCTTAAAATTATGACTTGAAGCATGTATACCTTTGTATTTGCCATGATGTAAAAGCTCCACACTGTAACAATTCTATGTGCGACACATCCAGTCATCATTAAACATTTTAAAATGATACCTACAGCAAGGGTCGTCTGAATACACAAGTTCTCTTTCTCGCCAAGTCATTTATTCATTCAATTCAATGTTCTTTGCATAAAGTTTACTTAGGTAATCCAAATGTTATGGACTGGGACCCAAACTTACAAATACAAAACTCTATTCAGAATAATTAGCTAAGCCTGAATAAAACAGAATTGCTGGAGCATGAAACAGGATGCTCTCAATGGAAAGTGATGAAAGAGTAGTAGAATTTGTGTTCATACTCAGTTGTTACTGTAGTGAGTATTTATTCTGAGTCAGATGGACAAAATTATGTGACAAATAAATCTATTTCCTCCCTTGCTACATGATCAACATCCATGTCACATTTACTCTCAGACAGTTCTGATATCTTTATTTCTCGCCCTTCCTTACTTCGTTTCCTCTTCACTGTCAAATCAGTCCCATCATAGTTTGTCCAGGGAAATTTGGAGGGTACATTATCTTGATTTTTCTGTCTTCTTTATGGTGTGCCACCTATAAAAAGACATTTATATCAGGTTTTTTTTTCAAGGTATCTACAATGGGAATAAAAGCTCTGTAGCTCATCAGGCTGTAAAATTTATCATTAAGCTGGGGCCATAGTATTAGTAAGGAATCAGGAGTATAGCACATTTCAGCATCAAAAGCTTTTTCCTTCTAATCTAGTACAAATAAAGGTACAGAAATAAAAACTGCTAAACAGCCTTCCATTGTGACTTTATGACTTCACAACGACACACTATTGTGACGTCATACACACAGCGGTATTACAGCTGCAACTGTAATACTGCGGTAAAATATTGCACTGCAGTATCATACACTGGTGACTCTCTACACAAAATTTCAGATCTCAAATAATCAATACATGTGAAGGAAATTACACCTTTTATTAGCTCATCAGGTCTGAAAGACCCGATGGGCTTATGGCATGGCATGGCGTCCGTCCATCCGTAAACTTTTCACTTTTTCGACTTCTTCTCCAGAACCAATGACTCTAGAGAGCTGAAATTTTATGTGCATACTCCTTGGCAAATGGGGATTCTAAATTGTAGATTTCGTGACCCCATGACCCCAAATGGGGTCACAAGGGTCAAAACCTTAAAAATCTATTTTAATCTTCTTCTCCAGTTCCAAAAGGTCCAGAGAGCTAAAAGGTTGTGTGTAGACTTCTTGGCCAATGGGGATTCTAAATTGTAGATTTTGTTACCCCATGACCCCAAATGAGGTCAGAGGGGTCAAAACATGAAAAACCTATTTTCATCTTCTTCTCCAGTTCCAAAAGGTCCAGAGAGCTGAATAGTTGTGTGTAGACTCCTTGGGCTTTGGAGATTCTAAATTGTATGTTTGGTGACCCCATGACCCTAAATGGGGTCACAGGGGTCAAAACCTAAAAAACCTAATTTCATCTTTTTCCCTAGTTCCAAAAGGTCTAGAGAGCTGAAAAGGTGTGTGTAGACTCCTTGGCCAACGGGAATTCTAAATTGTAGGTTTGGTGACCCCATGACCCCAAATGGGGTCAGAGGGGTCAAAACATGAAAAACCTATTTTCATCTTCTTCTCCAGTTCCAAAAGGTCCAGCGAGCTGAATAGTTGTGTGTAGACTCCTTGGGCACTGGAGATTCTAAATTGTAGGTTTGGTGACCCCATGACCCCGAATGGGGTCACAGGGGTCAAAACCTGAAAAACATATTTTCATCTTCTTCTCCAGTTCCAAAAGGTCTAGAGAGCTAAAAAGGTGTGTGTAGACTCCTTGGCCAACGGGGATTCTAAATTGTATGTTTGGTGACCCCATGACCCCAAATGGGTTCACAGGGGTCAAAACCTAAAAAACCTAATTTCATCTTTTTCCCTATAGTCCGCCGGCCCAGAGGGGTCCCCATGCACCCCCCCCCCCCCCCCCCCTATGGCAGACTGAGACTAACTTTTTTTGAAGCCTTGACATGTCTATTATGCAAATTTGACTGGTAACAGTGTATAAACTGGGACGAAATGTGTCATTTTTACATATTTCCATGGGTACCCCCCTCAGCCACTTATTCTCTGAAGCGTCACACCAAAAGGTGGATATCCCCATATCTTTGGTTCTAATTATCATAGAACCATAATCTTGGTATCTAAATGTATGTTTATAAGGTCACTGAATCCATTGACAGACATTTCAGATAGCTACCATAAGTCATTTGTACGAAATTTTAGGTTTCCATTACAAAAACTCATCATTCATGACTTCGACCGGTCACAATTCTATTTTCTCTTCTCTACAGTTAATGGATATCATTTTATTTTACATTATTTGCACTGATAGTAGAATTATGAGTACCTGTAACCATTTTGTGTACCTATGTGTACTTATAACAAACAAATTAAGTGTCCAAAAGCAAACCAAGGGACCTACCGTTAATCTACTATCATTGAAATACACCAACTCATCAGATTAGGCTCATTGCAAGGTGTTTTTACTTGCTATTTTCAAAGTTTTTCTGATCAGATCAAGTGGCTCTTAGGTTGTGCCATCAGATTTGTTTGGTGAGCAAGGTGCCTTCAAATGTGCATTTACTGGAAATCCATATTGTATTACATTCTCATATGATTAATCTTGATAATTAGGTTTCCTCACTATTGTTTAATGTTTACTTGTTGTGGTTAAATGTACCAAAATTCATATATCCTACAACCAACCGGATTGAGTAATGATGTACTCAGGAACGTGAATTTTAAGATAAAGTTTGTCTTCCTTATGTACATATCACTTATAAAAGACCTATAAGGATTTATTTTGCTGTCTGTGGTGGACCTGACAGAAACTATTGATAAAGTTGGCTGTCTGCAACTGAATGTCTATTGCTGTGAACATGAGTCAAACAATGTAACATGGACACTGTCATGATACCATCAAAAGCCTAGAGTATCATACAATGCATTTCAATTAGCAGCAGGCTCTATGGAATACATCTCTGTTCAAATGTCTGTTGTTCTTGTTGCTGATGAGAGACATAGTTCGACTCTTATGGGTGGGAAGCTAGAGCCAGTGCGCTCTTCCTAGAGAGTTGGTCGACATCAAGGCCCCGCAACGTGACAGCTTCGAGGATGATAATGAACGTTGTTGTGGTGTGTGGTGTATGGTGATGTTATTGATGATGATGCTCTCTCTTAAAACTAGGATTTTGATAAATTGCTGATGTCCAAAAAGCAGCTGATTCAAACAGTCATATGGAGATTAAAAATGAATAATTTGCAAGAATGTACTCCTGTACTACATGCCTGTGATGTGTGTAATGAGGGAATTAATACCTATGTGTTATCTTTTTTCTTTGAACCCTTTAAATCCCCAATGATTTAGAAGTAAAACAGTAAAACAAAATACAAAATTGTGAGTTTTTTCCAAGGCTGATTTGGTGTATTTCAATGATAGTAGATTAATGGTAGGCCCCTTAGTTTGCTTTTGGACACTTAACCTTGGTTGATATAAGTACACAAATACACAAAAGAGTTGCAAGTATCCATAATTCTACTCTAAGTGCAAATAATGTTAAATAAAATAATATACATTAACTTTAGAGAAGAAAAAATAGTGTTTTACCAAGGCTGAGTTGGTGTATTTCAATGATAGTAAATTAGCGGTAGGTCCTTTGGTTTGCTTTTGGACACTTAATTTATGTGTTATAAGTACACATAAGTACACAAAAGGGTTGCAATTACTCAATATTCTATTCTCAGTGCAAATAATGTAAAATAAAGTGATATACGTTCACTGTAGAGAAGAGAAAATAGTTTTTTCCAAAGCTCAGTTGGTGTATTTCAATCATAGTAGATTAACGGTAGGTCCCTTGGTTTACTTTTGGACACTTAATTTATGTGTTATAAGTACACATAAGTACACAAAAGGGTTACAAGTACTCAAGATTCTATTCTCAGTGCAAATAATGTAAAATAAAATCATATACATTAACTATAGAGAGGAAGACAAAAAAATTTTCCAAGGCTGAGTTGGTGTATTTCAATGATAGTAGATTAACGGTAGGTCCCTTGGTTTGCTTTTGGACACTTAATTTGTTTGTTATAAGTACACATAGGTACACAAAATGGTTACAGGTACTCATAATTCTACTATCAGTGCAAATAATGTAAAATAAAATGATATCCATTAACTGTAGAGAAGAGAAAATAGAATTGTGACCGGTCGAAGTCATGAATGATGAGTTTTTGTAATGGAAACCTAAAATTTCGTACAAATGACTTATGGTAGCTATCTGAAATGTCTGTCAATGGATTCAGTGACCTTATAAACATACATTTAGATACCAAGATTATGGTTCTATGATAATTAGAACCAAAGATATGGGGATATCCACCTTTTGGTGTGACGCTTCAGAGAATAAGTGGCTGAGGGGGGGTACCCATGGAAATATGTAAAAATGACACATTTCGTCCCAGTTTATACACTGTTACCAGTCAAATTTGCATAATAGACATGTCAAGGCTTCAAAAAAAGTTAGTCTCAGTCTGCCATGGGGGGGGGGGGGGGGGGGGGGGGGGGTGCATGGGGACCCCTCTGGGCCGGCGGACTACTAGTTCCAAAAGGTCTAGAGAGCTGAAAAGGTGTGTGGAATCCTTGGCCAACGGGGATTCTAAATTGTAGGTTTGGTGACCACATGACCCCAAATGGGGTCACAGGGGTCAAAACCTAAAAAACTTAATTTCATCTTTTTCCCTAGTTCCAAAAGGTCTAGAGAGCTGAAAAGGTGTGTGTAGACTCTTTGGCCAACGCTAATTTCTAAATTGTAGGTTTGGTGACCCCATGACCCCAAATAAACACAGGGGTCAAAACCTAAAAAACCTAATTTCATCTTTTTCCCTAGTTTCAAAAGGTCTAGAGAGCTGAAAAATTGTGTGAAGACTCCTTGGACACTGGGGATTCTAAATTGTAGGTTTGGTGACCCCATGACCCCAAATGGGGTCACAGGGGTCAAAATCTCAAAAACCTAATTTCATCTTTTTCCCTAGTTCCAAAAGGTCTAGAGAGCTGAAAATTTTTGTGAAGACTCCTTGGTCACTGGGGATTCTAAATTGTAGGTTTGGTGACCACTTGACCCCCAAATGGGGTCACAGGGGTCAAAACCTTAAAATCCTACTTTCATCTTCTTCTCCAGTTCCAAAAGGTCTTGATAGCTTAATAGTTGTGTGTAGACTCCTTGGACAATGGGGATTCTGAATTGTAGGTTCGGTGACCCCTTGACCCCAAATGGGCAATGGGCCTTTTTTATTTAATTGTGAATAACTCGGACGTTGGGACAGGCTATCTTTCCTACACTGCCCATGAACTCATGGTCTAAACCCAAACACCTATTTCTATCAAAAGTCTGATGAGCTACAGAGCCCATGGCTCTATTTTATTTACACATTTCAGATTGTAACTTTATAACTGTTTACAAACAACAGTATTAACAAAATGAATGACATATTTGAAAAATATTTTTTGCAAAGAGGCAAACACGGAAAACTTCCAAAATTTAAAATAAAGGCTTAAACACAGAAAATGTTAAGTAATATAATTCAATACAAAATAATAGATGGATATGAATATTATTGATTTTTTACTAGATACTAAAATTGTCTTGCGAGGATGAAAGGTCACTAACCATACATGCCATGATGATTTTGAAAGTCCTTGATGTCTTGCGATGAGAAAAAGACTCCCTCCTGATCGAGCTCCTTCCATATACCCTGGCGAGCATATATTATTTGTTATTTTCTTGCAAGTAAATCAAGACTTTCTTTTTGTTTGTTTTTAAACCAAGAGCAACATGATGTGTATATATGTTAACTACTATTTAGGGAAAATTAACAAGAGTCATCAGAAGATAATCTTTTTCACCAGTCCCCTATTATTAGTAACATACATCTTTGTAATCATTAAGTAAAAATGTCAGCTTGTTTCCATGGAAGCACAATAAGATATCTTTTAGAATAATGAAAAATCTTGAGAAACAATTTCAGTTGGTCCAAACTCAACTTCGGTTGAAACAAGACAAATCTGAAATCTGAACATATTTATGGGGACCAATTCAGTATGTGGTCATACAAAGAATCAGAAAGTTAAAATGGACAGTTTAATATGTCCGCTCAGGAAACGAAATGAGTACAGACGGTCAGAGTGATGACTATATCCCATATAGTATGGATACTTAGGGGTTAAAATGATTTGATTTATACAAGTTGTATCCAAATAAATGAATATGTTTTATTGACATAATAAAGCATCTCGACATTACCACGAACGTTATGAATACAGAAAGAAGTTAATTTCGGAGGCGAGGTCAGGTGATGTTGGGTTTAAAACCACTTTAAAAGAGTATTTCACTTAAATTGCAGCTGCTAGTATTACTGCAGGGAGAAAGCCGGCAGCAGCGTTTTGGTTATACATTGCCGTGAAACATGCCAGCATCTGCTATAACAATGTGTTGTACCGCGCTAATCTTCAGTGAAGCATTGTACCCAAACCTTACTTCCCGTGGAACGGTTCTCTTCTACAGAGTAAGCTGCGGACCACAGACCTTTGTAACTCTTTTGAGTTGATGCCTTTTTTAAGTTATATGATATTCCTCTCTTCGAATGGGTTTGGTGACAAATTGAAAACCTTCTATACTCTTTAGTATCAGTTGTAATATGATAAAAGTCCTATTTTCACTATAGCAATCAATAGGGACATAACCCTACCACTTGTTAAATATTGTGTCAATCAATAACTTCATTTTTGTAGAACGTAGCTTGATGGGTATGTGGAATATGAAGACACCACTATTTTAATCACATCCTTTCTTGACGAACGTCATAAGAGAGCACAATCATTTATAGATATCTAGAGAAAAACTACATGGAAAGCTGAAAATTTGATTAAAGGAAATGTCTTTTTCACTAGGTATCTACCAAGAGTGCCATTTTGACTTATCTCCATTATTTCCACCCAGCTGATGGAACTATAAGCGAAGAGCAGAACACCATCTGAAATAAATATTTCTGGTTCTAACGGTTCCTTTCTTAATACTCTGGCTTTGGCAGATGCTTTTTCCGCAAATATATCCACCAAAGAGACGAAATATAGGCTCACACTTTTCTGCTCAACGTACACAAGCAAACCGCACTTGGAAGTTTTCAGAAACGACAAATCTCTAAAATACATTGGAAAAGCTTTCACAAATGACTTTGCTTGAGTAAAGATAACCTTCTTTGAAGACATATCAACACAGATGATGAAATGTCCTCCACTGCGGGGTATTTTGACCAAACATGCCACGTTACCATCAACCACAAGATGTTCAATATTAGAATTGTTTGTACGAAGCAAGGTTTTCCTCCTATTATTCTTTGAGAGCGAGAGAGTGTAAATGTAACCATTGCCTCCATGTTTCTTGAAATAAAACAACTTTCCGTTACATGCGTTTAAATAAACAGCATATTTGACCATAGAAATAAGGGTTCTCTTTGAATAAGGGTTTAATTTTTGTTTCAATATTCCGACTGTCTGAGACCAAAATAAAGTTTTAGAGGTTCTGTCATACACAATCGATTGCACCGGTTTAGTTAAAGTTATTCCCGTTTTTTCTGGTTTACTGTTTCTTATTGACACTTGATACATGTTCCAGGATCCGTTACCATGTCCATTCTTTGGGACGATAAGAAAAGTGTCGTTGTTTTGAGTTGATTCATGAATATTGTCCAATTCAGATTGAATATAATTGCGTATAACACGTGTATCGATGCCATGTTTTTCATCTTTTTTGTATAAATTACCGCTGTCCAAATCTGCAAAGACACATCCAGGTGTAGACGCACATGCTACAGCACAGTGAACTGATTTTAGACATCCGGTTTTGGTCAGAAACAGATGGTTGGTGAGTTTGAGAGATTCGTTTCTGTGGAGTTCAAAGTTGGATGTTCTGGTAAACACATTCTGAATGGTCAACAGCAGTAAGAAGACAATGTTCCAATCCATTCTAATATACGAACTCATTTCCTTCACGTCTACCATGTAACTGAAGCTTTGTGTAATTTCGCAGAGCTCAACATTAATTTATTGATTATTCATAAGCATATATGTTACGTCTATGATATTCAATATCCTGACTTTCGCCTGTCAAAAAAAGAACAGATGAACGTATCTACAATGCAGTATGTATTTTCAGACAATCATGTGTAATGTATAGGTAATAATGGCTGTTCATGCATCAACGTAGAATAACCTGTATCTGTCATTTCTAGTCATAATTGGTCCAGAAACTCCCTATTTGTAACTAACACATAAATACAGACTGATAAACAACTTTCTCTTTATTTTCTCATTATCTATCAAATACACTACTATTTACGGGTGAGTCTACCAAAATTCATATATTTTAAACATCTCTATATTCATATTATTTTTTTAAATGCTGGTATTAAATTTCCCGTTTATAGTTAAATCGATAATTGTTTTCTTTTTAAGTTTTTTTAATACCTAATTAAACTCATCAATCAGACTTGTTATCTTCATCTGGAAATAGTTGTATACCCTGATCTCTTGGCTATGCGCACCTGATTTTTTGTTTTCAGCCAATAAAAAGTCCTTAATTAAGGAGGGGTTAAACGTGCTTTTAACAATATTACAGTTATTAAACAAGTGGATGACAAGCATCCTAAAGAGAGTGGACAGATCAGGGATCGAAAGGATGAGGGAAAAGACGGTAGAACCCTTGTGTAGGAGACATTTCCTTTAATAAAATTTTCAGCTTTCCATGTATTCTTTCTCTAGATATATATAAACGATTGTGCTCACTTATGACGTACGTCAAGAAAGGATGTGATTAAAATTGTGGTGTCTTCATATTCCACATACCCTTTAAGATACGTTCTACAAAAATGAAGTTATTGATTTACACAATATTTAATTGGAACTAGTGGTAGGGATATGTCCCTATTGATTGCTATTGTGAAAATAGGACTTTTATCATATTACAACTGATACTTAAGAGTATAGAAGGTTTTCAATTTGTCACCAAACCCATTCGAAGAGAGGAATATCACATTACTTAAAAAAGGCATCAACACCAAAAAGTTACAAAGGCTTGAAAATCTTCTGTGATACCTATTAAATAAGACTCTTTATAAAAACAGGTCCGAAATAAACTGGATAGCGGGATAGCACAGTTGTTGGCACGTTCAGCTTCGGATCAAGAGGTTAGTGGTTTGAATCCTGTCAGGCGGTCCGCAGCTTACTCTGTAGTAGAGAACCGTTCCACGGGCAGTAAGGTTTGGGTACAATGCTTCACTGAATATTAGCTCGGTACAACACATTGTTATAGCAGATGCTGGCATGTTCCACGGCAATGTATAACCTAAATGGTGCTGCCGGCTTTCTCCTTGCAGAAATACTAGCAGCTGCAATTTAAGTGAAATACTCTTTTAAAGTGGTTTTAAACCCAACACCTGAACTCAGATTTCAGATTTGTCTTATTTCAACCGAAGTTGAGTTTGGACCAACTGAAATTGTGTCTCAAGATTTTTCATAATTTTAAAAGATATATTATTGTGCTTCCATGAAAACAAGCTGACATTTTTACTTAATGATTACAAAGATGTACGTTACTAATAATAGGGGACTTGTGAAAAAGGTAATCTTCTGATGACTCTTGTTAATTTTCCCTAAATAGTAGTTAACATATACACATCATGTTGCTCTTGGTTTAAAAACAAACAAAAAGAAAGTCTTGATTTACTTACAAGAAAATAACAAATAATATATGCTCGCCAGGGTATATGGAAGGAGCTCGATCAGCGGATTGAATTACGCTGATATAGCAGGATGTTTTTAAAAATGTCATCTAAAAAATATACAATTGAAAACCAAAAATGTTGTCCATTTTTCAAAGGTACAAATATACGAAATTTTGCGAGTATATTAAAGGATTTACACAAATCATGATATTGAGGTTGCGTAAGTAAATCTGTATAAAGTTGCTTCAATTGAAACAACGTTATGGTATGTAGTAATTAAAATAAAAATACGGAAATTGCATAATACAACACCTTTTTCAATTGCCAAAAAATCTTTGAAGTCACCAATTGATATTTGATGTCTAGGGATATTTCATAATGGTCTAATGCACGATAGATGTGAAGTGCAACACCCTCTATAAACTGAAAAGACAAATTAAAAGTACAAACTTTGTCAATATGAACTACATATACAATTTCATTATATTCTTCTGGTGGCCTTTTGAGGCTACGCTGAGGCCCACCATTGGCATTAGTTGTCGCTCAGACAGTGAGTGAGTGAGTTGGGGTTTTACGTGCTTTGAACAATATTTCAGTTATTGAGTAAGTGAGTGAGTTAGGGTTTAACGTGCTTTGAACAATATTTCAGTTATTAAACACGTGGATGACAAGCATCCAAAAGAGAGTGGACAGATAAAGGAGAAAGGGATCGACAGGATAAGGCAAAAGAAGGAAAGAAAGGCACAGTGAGAGATAGACAACAGGTTTTAGAAGGACTCAAATTTGGTCTGGCTTCTACAAATCGACCTGTCCAGCTTGAGTGACCCTACCAGGAGCATGTAAGCTCCAGCTGGCATAGCTCTCGGGGTCTCTGAAGCACGCAAACCACCACACCACGATAAGGTATAGAGTCCAGTGGTGAACACGTGGATGACAAGAGAGAGTGGACAGATAAGAGAGAAAGGGGTCGACAGGATGAGGGAAAAGACGGACAGAAAACTTGATAGTCAAAATTGGCATTATTTATGCAATCATTTACAAACTTTTGAAAATTTAGATTTTTATAACCATTTAACATATTAATCATGTTCAAATACTGACTTCACATACATTGTGTATGACCTAACGCAATGTATATCTATAACACTCATTTGGCACTCATTTAACCATGAAACTTTTAGTCACAAGTTATTAATACAATTATTTTGAATATTCTAAAGATGTATCCACAAAGAGGTGAGGTCACTTATATCGCGGCTGCTAGTATTATTGCAGGGAGAAAGCCCACAACACCATTGTGGCTATGCATTGCGGTGAAACCTGCGAGCATCGGCTGGAACTAGCGAACCATGGGTGGTACAGCGCTGAATTTCAGTGTAGCATTGCACTCAAACCTGACTGCGTGTAGAACAGTTCTCTACTGCAGACAAAGTTGCCGAGCCCCTGGCGGGATTCGAACCACGGACCTTCTGATCCGAAGCCGAACGCGCTAACCACTATCCACAAAGAATGTTTGTGTTCAAAATGTACAACGTTATTACTACAACGAAATAAACTTAGAACAATAACTTCAGTGGAATCACGTTTATTTAATATATTTTCTAACAAAGAAATTAAAGTCTAAATCAAATGGTGTCAGACACAACTCTGATACAAGCCAATATTTTAGAGTGCTTGTGAAGGTCCGGTTCGTTTCGTTCGGCAACTTGCAGCATGATCACATGCATTTGATAGTTCAATGTTTATGGTAACCATTACGATATAGTATCCGTAACAAATGATTACATCATTCTAATGTTGAATCATTATTGTTATTGGCGTGTTTATTATTATTCCACGATTTTTGTGAACAAAATTCAGCCAAAGCTACCGACTCGATTACAACCAAACATTACGAGCTTATAGCCCCTATAGTAAACTCGCGAGATGAAACTTTTCAGCCAATTCGAACATTGCATTAAAGGCCCAGTCCCACTCAAAAGTTATGAAAATCAACATTGGAAAAATTTTCAAAATTGACTTAGAGACTTGAAACTTGTTTTAAAAGATGCGCAATGAAATTGCAAGGAAAAAAGTAAATCATGGCAAATTCGGAAGTCTCGTGATTTCAACGCCATCTTGCATGAGAGGTAGATATGACCAAGGTCTTTAAGAATCAAGAATAAAATCGATCGTGAACAGTCATTTCAGTTCACAAGAGAGAGAGTGAAAGTTTGCATGATACCATATGTTAATTAAGTGCGTTAGTAAGGGTTGAATTGCACAAAGTTAAAGGAAAACACACTCTGGCGTGATGAAATGCTGAAATGCACCCCCCATGTCACCTATTGTAAAGAGCAAAGGTTGACAGAAAAACTCTACATTGCTCTTGTAGCAAGATTCTCTAAATGCGTTAGCAAGGGTTGATTTGGAAAGGTGAAGGAAAACACCCTTCCTGTCAAGATATGCGGAGATGGGGCAAAGTTTGAGAGAAATACTCTCTGATGTCTTATAAACAAACACGTAAATGACAGTCTACAGAGGGATGAAATCGCTGTGGGAAGCAGAAGTCCGTACGTCTGCACATATAATCAACGTGTGCGAGAGGAGCAAATGCACACAAGTGCGACACAAGATGTCAACTTCTGATCAGGCAGGCAGGTAATAACAACAATAAAGCTTGCTTGCCTTGAATGAGTGACAAGTGTTGATTAATTATAAGATAGAAGGCCTTCCACCTTTGTACCAGCATTCAGGAACAATATTCAGGTGTTTTCAAACTAAACTTGAACTCATTCAAAGAAAACAGTAGCCCTTCTTGAACTTCCAAACACATGCTCCCTCCCCTCCAGATATCCCTTACATTCTGCTGTTTTCACTGGAGTAACGAGCGTTCATTCCAAAAGCTTAAAGGCGTCCTTTCCAAGAGGAAAGAGGCACCCTTCCACACCTTTCCATAAAGGAAAGAGGCACCCTTCCACACCTTTCCATAGGCTTAAAGAACGCCCTTTCCAAAGCCTCTTTGGAAAGAACACACGGCAAGGTGACCTTTCCACAGCCTTTAAAACTAATTAGCACCTTACCTGTCTGACCAAGAGTTATGTCCCTTTATTCTGTTTGTCAAATTCGTCATGTTATTGAATACCTTTAGACGTTTTTGATTAAGTTAACCTATAGTTATTTTTACATTTTGAAAATCTTCATTTTGTTTGAAAGATTGATTCTTAAAAGACATGAAATTTAATTTACCTTTGAAAAAATTTTTAAATGTTTTTCATCGCAATTTTTTAACAAAAGAAGACTATGTTTTTAAATGATGAATCAAATCCTGCAAATTAGTTTATTGCAGAAATTAAATAAATCATTTTACTATTTAAGGATTGACTTAAACACATGAAATGAATAAGAGATATAGAGTTTGAAAATTGCATCATTTAAAATTAAAAGATATTTAGAAAATTGTATGAATTTGATCATGGAAAATGTTAATAAACAATTTTTGGCAATGATTATCATTTGTTCGCAATAATTTGTTTGATTTCAAAGGTAAATGGCGACCTTTTTGAAAGTGAAGTTTGAAAGATTATCAATGACAAAGTACATACCCGTTTCAATCGTCAGAAAAAGTAATCCATGAATTGTTTGCAACTTGATCGACTTCCTGAATAATCCTATTAAATTTGGGTACCTTTCCAAGTGATCTACTTTTTTCAAGTGACTGTAAGCATCGATAGCATTGCCGAACATTTTCTTCTCATTGGTTGAACGTATATTCTACAAGTTCATTGGTTTATAACGTATGTCGTGTAATGCCAAGAGTTATGTCAGTATGAACGGATGTTGACATAAGCCGCCATTTACCAAAGGGTCCAAAGCACAGGTGTGGGCCTGCTATTTGAGACAAATAATCTGACAATGAAATTTGACAGGAAATAGATTACATAATAGGCACCTGTTAATTATGACAACATTAGGACCCAGCTATGGACAGTATGCATTGAATCTGAACAGTGTCTTGTGATGTGCAATTGCGTCGCCACATTCTAAACTCAGCATGAAGTACATAATTGACAAAACCAGTTTCATAAATAAATATCAAAACTAAAAAAGTGTTTTTATTTGTTTTTTTTTTAAATTCCAAGCTTCATAGGTTCAAAATTTAATTGGATCAGGTAAAAACTATTATGCATACAAGAATGTATGAATGAGTTTTTAAAAAGAATATAATATGTTGATGTAATAAGAGCATTGTGAAGATGACAATATCCCCTGTCAATCGTTAAATTTTATATAAAACAAATAAATACAGGATCATAAAACGAATATTTGTACGGAAACATTTAGATATGTGTATGTAAATTGCAACTTACAATGTCATGTATAATTATGGTAAAACTTATGATATCAACAACAAAGCGTTGATCTAATATTAATTCATTGTTCATGAGCTTAACATAATAAAGAACATCTTAGAAATAGAATTTAGAAACATACAATCTAATGCTATTGTTTGATAATAACAAGCAAAACAGAAAAATCTTATAAAACAGATCCACAAAAATATTTTATTGAATCTTACATATCCCCTATTTCAAATAATGCACCTTAGGCTTTCTGTGAGAAGAATCGCTCATTATAAACAATATACATCTTGTTAATTTGTCTAGCCGACAATCAAGAGTGCCTCTTTGATCTCATAGTGGTAATTAACTGGATGCGTTTAGTGTAGAGGCTGGACCAGAAAGGGTGGGGCGTCTGGAAGTGACACTAGCTTGGAAATAGCGTCTGACAGGATTGCTTTCATTGCTATTTGGCGGTCTATGGTATAGTATTCCCGCTATGCCATTGCCGAGACCTGGACTAACGGATTATGAATTGAGTTTCACTTGAATGTCATATATAAAATATAGATTTAGCCAATGATCGAGTTTACAATTTATGATGAAAATATTAGGCTTTTCATTATCACATTAACAGGGCTTATTTCGGAGGTCACGTTTTAATATATCAAACTCAGTAACCACATACTTGAACCAAACCTCAAATGTCCACAAAAGATTTTATAGAAAGCTCAATCGGCTCATACATAGCTTAAAATATAGTTTTATGAACAATTCATTTCTGTTGATAGGTTTGCTCATTCATGAAACGGTATAAGATTGTTTTCTGACAATTCCTATGTTGTATCAATTCTTTTGAAATTAAGGAAATAATATAAATGTCTGTATCAAGGTTAGAAACGCGGTGTAAAGTATAATTATCAATAATATCAAGTCACAGAAACGGATGTATGAAAACATATTAATGGATATTTATAATCAACTGACGATACTTTATACATACTGATACTACAATATGTGCACATATCCATTAAAAGTGGTAAATATTGTAAATAAAAACTTCACCTTGCGTATTAACCTCTGTCTAACAAGTAAAATTTGCACTTGCTTCCATGGTGTGCTAACAGTGAAATAAATGGATGATTAAGACAATCAACAACGGGTTTCATATCATGTTATAAGATGTCTTACATTTCTTTTATCAACTCTCCATGCTCCAGATCTTGCTTCATATGTCTTTCTGTGAATGTTCTCTTTGCCGTTCAACAAACGGTTTCATACCATGTGATAATGTCGCATACATTTCACATTCAAGCTCTTGATTTTGTCGAATAATCAAGTGCGCCTCAAGCTCGATTGTAGTGAATGCAAAAAAATTAATAGACAAATATTGACACGTCCAGATGTTTTTGGGGAAATTGACAAAGTATGTTACATTTTCTCTTAATTTGTCTAACATTTTAAGAGCAAATATATTTCTATATTCATGGATATGAGTTCTATACGGTAGTGACAATTTGAGCTACTTAACGAATAGAAACATCCTTAATTCAACACGTTTTATACACATAAGTAAACGATTTTCGTGATTTCTTCAATTACTAAGATTATTTTGAATTTAATTCACGTTTATAATCACGTGCTTAAGTTGAGCAACAATTTTGAAAATTTTCGCTATCCTTTGTTATTTATAGCACAAGTTCTCATAAGTTTTTTACTTCTCTAATTCGTTGTTATGTTCTGTATCCATGTATTGTTTAATTTTGTATTGGTACGGCGTTGAAATAGGCCAAATGACTTGTCCGCCAGTCCAAATTTTGTACGAAATAATAATATGGTTATTAAACAATCTCATACAAATTGATAATACGGCTTACCTTGCTAAGTAACTACACAGGTCTCTCTGTCAACTCAGAGAGAGGATGTTGCACAATTTTATGACATGGTAATTAACCGTTCATTACCTAGTCTAGCCGACAATCAAGGATGTCTCTCTGACCTTTACATGACAATAAACTTGATGGGCGTGTGTGAGGGGCAGGGAGAGAGTCAGCAAAAGAAGTGACGTTGTTTGACAACAAAGATTAACGAGATCAAAATAAGAAATTAATTAATTAATAGGGCATATCCTCCCCCAAAGTATAAAGTATACCAATGGTTTCATAAAAATATAATGATATATATACTGTTGTTAGAATTAAAAAAATATGAAATCATAATATTACACTGTATTCTCGAATGTAGAAAAGGTTGGTTGTTTCAATGAATGTCTTTATTCAACTAGAAAAATTCATGCTTTTGGGCATCCACATGACTACATGTATGTCATGTGAACATTATGTTGGAAAATATCTGCCTGTTAAATTTAAAAGCATGTGGACTGAATTTAGCAATTAACTTTTTTCAACTGAAGACAAGGTTTGATTACCAATACTATTGCTTTAAATCAAATCCTTTAGTATAGAAAAAGATGTCTTGGCGAAAATCACAAAATAATATGAAATAATGAAGAGAGGCTTCATAATTAACGCCACAAGAGCAGGCTGATGTTGGATATATAAAACGTTCATTTTATATTCATTTAGGTCGCTGCATTCAAGTCGAAGAGAGCAATATATTATTTGACAAATTCTGATTCATTTGCAAGTGAAGGTGGACGTAGATATATGTCTCGTTATTCATAATCTATGTTAGAATATCAGTGATCTATATTTGGTATGCATTGGTCTAACCAAGAGATGTACTTTAAACAACAAAATAACCTTGATTTAGACATTATTTATGTCAATCACTTACCTCAAAATGAAGATGGTCTGGCGCATTTGGGTTAGTTCCCTTCAAACTTTCTATCCAACAAATTCATAAACACATTACGTTACACTCTTCCTTCTGGAGCGTCAAAATGTACACGCCCCATTTAAGAATACATAGTGTAATACTGATGTAGACATCCCCTACTCTTTTCTGCAATGTTCTTCTGTAAATTATTGACAAAGGGTCGTTCACAAGCATTTAGTTAACAGTAATCCTATTTAAAACAACATCAAGATTGACTTATTTATCTAGACCCAAGCTCAGTGCTACTTCGGGATTCTTCTAAAAGCTTTATTATCAAAACAGAAATAACAGATTACACTGCATACCCACTTTACATTAAATAAAGAAGGGTCCTTAACAAGCATTTAGTTAACAATAATCCTATCTAAAACAACATCAAGATCCATCTAGATCCAAGCTCCCTGCTTCTGCAGGGTTCTTAATTTCAAACTTGTTTTCTTATATTAATGGCTATATAGAGCATATGACAAAAGTTTATCATATCAACTGTTTATATATGAAAATAACTTGATGCCTTTTACTTAAAGTGGCTTTATTCTAAGTTAAATTGTTTATTTTATGAAAAGTGGTACCTCATCCATATTCCTCTACCTTAAAACATAGGTTTCTATGTTAATTAATATGTTTTGACTTGATGCCTCGAGCAATTAAAATATAGAAAAAACAGCATGTTGTTATAAACTCATGGTAAAATTCCGAATATCACTAAATATTTTAGTATCAGTGGAAATCATATGAGATGTGTGTGCTGATCTTTTTGTTATTATTATTTATTTATTAAGATGTATGTTCATCCTTTTTCGTGCCTCTATGCAAAATGATTTTGTGTGGTCATTCTCTTTCATCTATGTCATCCAGCATTCAATATTATTTTTTACAGTGAGTGACTTATTTTTCTGAGATCCGCATGGGCAAATTTAGATTTTATTATTGTTATGTTGTTCTGATTTAAGAAAAATTAACAAATGTTACTAAAACAACGAGTTAGCGTCAGATAATACCATTTAGCATCTCAGACCAATAAAACCTATCAGACTATGAGCAGTTGTCAGCTTCAGGTATTGAGCAGGTGTCAAACGTGCTGTACAAACACATGCAGGTGGCTTGTAGACAAGTGACCATGTATCAGTCTGTTTTGTCAGGACGGTGTCTCTCGTGTCTTGAAACAACAGGATACACTGCTTTACCGCATCCTGTTATCCAATGAAATCTGAGAGGTTAGATAAGAAATAATCAAACTAATTTTGCATCGGCTTTCTTTTTCTCATCTGGTCGCCATTATTGTTTGAATGTGATAGCTGGATGTAGAGATTGTGTCGTTTATCTGTTTAGCCACTGATCAGTGATGGGGTTTTGTTCTGTTCTTAAGCTAAAAAGGACTTGGATATTTATGTTATTGTGGATACATTCACTGAAAAGGTACGTTTCACATGTTTAACTGATCAACTAACACATGCTTTATTGATTTATGAAAGAAGTATATGCGGCAGCTTTTCATTTTTACCTAACTTAATTTAGCGCTTTGCAAATTCGTTACCTTCAGAGTAATGCACTTTAAGCATGTATCAGTGCGTGGAAAAGTGCCATATAACTATCCATAAAATTATTATAACAATCACGTTATACGTTAAATAACTATAAAGTAAATCCCTTTGATGACCTTTATAGATATGTGAACTATGTTATCCAATTAAATATGATACTGTTTCTTTATATATGCCACTCAACCACTCGATTTAATACAATGTTGAACTACTAACTTAATTCAAAATGACTTCTTAACAGCTTTTCATTTCACTTTTCTCCTAGGTATTAATTTTAAAATAACCGTTCCACGTCCATGATTAACACAGTTTCATGTAATTTCATGAAATCAAATTCATGTTTCAAATAAGAAATAAAAAACCCTTTTCAACCATACTGCTTAGAATTGAGAAAAACATAAAGTGCAATTTTATGCGCGCTTCATTGACTTAATCGATTTGGAAAGATAGGCAACGGAAAGGCGACCTTTCCTTAGTATGGAAAGGACACCTTTCAGTTTTTGGCAAGACCGCCTTGCCAAATTTGGAAAGTTATGGAATGAACGCGCGTTACTCCAGTGTTTGCCTTTCTTGCTAAACTTGCACACGTTTTCTACGTACCGTAAACGTACCAAAAACGTCATTTTGTTCCAGAATCAGGTTAAAATAACTGCAGTGGACTGAAAATGTATCCACAAACGCTATTTTAAATTGGAAAAGCACTTAGTTTAACCCCAACAGCCGCGGGTGCTCATATCTTGCTGAATCCTGACATTGTCGTCGCTTGCGACTATATTTATAATTTCTGTTTGCAAAAATAATGACGCATGGGAATTCATTTTATTTTAAAGTTTTCTGAAATCGTGGCATTTCAAATGAATACTTTTTATATTTTTTATCGCCGATGACCGAGAAATATATAAATCATATTTCATGAAAGTACAAATATTTGTAAGAATTTAAAATAGGAG
This sequence comes from Phorcus lineatus, assembly GCA_921293015.1. NCBI lineage: Eukaryota > Metazoa > Mollusca > Gastropoda > Trochida > Trochidae > Phorcus > Phorcus lineatus. The sequence continues at coordinate 40,774,238 of OV121085.1, forward strand.
ATGAGTGAGATATTTTGACGCTTTCTTTAAACCCTTAAATATACCTCCCCGACAAGATTTTTTTCAAATTTTACAAGCTATCCCTAAATGGCCTTTAAATAAAATCATATAACTGATTAACCCATTTATGCATACCGTCCCACTTATGAACGGGTTCTTTGATTACCAGTTCTCACTTGTTATTAACGTTAAAACAGTAGAGTGTATTTTAAAGCTAAGCTAGTTGTCTATTAATAAGAAAAGCAGAACGATTTCATAGAGTTATCTAATCTTGAACAGTGCGACGCCATCTGTGGGTAGTTGTCAACTGCAATTTTTATTGAGTTCGAGTTAACGCCAAAACTAAAATACCAAAATAATGTTTTATTTGACCTTGTGAGGATACAATTCAGGTCTCTATGGATAAATGACAATGTTATGTAAATCTGGTGTATTTTCCATGTTTAAATATTGAGTAAGTATGTACGAATGGGTGGGGATTTTGGATACAAATGTTCATACCTATTTGTTGTATTTATGATAATATATTCATTTAAATCATCTTTTAAGCAGCTTGAATTAGTTAATTTCAGCTTTTGGCAAAAATTGGGTTACTTTTAGACATTTTATTACAGTTACCATAAGCAATTTTACCATATGCCAAAGACACATGGTATATTTCTTTCAGACTAACGGTCTGCAGCAAATGAGGACATCTTGTGACTCTCTGTATGTCCAATGTCTGTTGGGTGTTTAATTACTCTGTGACCTTGGGTCTGAAGAATGGACGTCAAATCCGTTTATAACACTCGTGCTCTCGTAATCTAATGGACGAATGTGAGATAATCACATCTTGCATGTCATATTCAAATTATTAGTAATCAATGAGTACATTATTAGTAAAGAGCCTTTGTCATTAACTAAATTTATGTCATGTGTTTTAATACTCAAGCCTGTGCAAGTCCTTTCACTGACAATAAATAATCTTATAACTGACTATCAATTAATTCCACCAAAGATTGAAGCAATTAAGCTTTATGAAGAGGAAATTCCTCTATGACACGGCCATATATCGACCAGAGCATGGTTTGAAGTGAATTTCACTGATAGAAGATTAATGAGGCGTAGTTAGATTCTATATATTAGCCATGTTCTCTCTTCCTGTCACCTAGTGGCTGATTAATTACGATTTAGACGAGAAGGGACTTATTATATCTCGCTGTGGATCGTATCTCACAGTGAAAGTTCATACTTGGATTACTTCAGCTATATCTCTTTACTCTTATCTGCTAGATCAAATCAAGTCAAGAAGCAAATCGTATCATACAATATTTATCTTTATATCTGGGTTGTGTCAAGATGAACTTTAGCGACAGAATATCTTGAAATGCATATTGATGGTTTCGATTTCAAATGAAACAGAAGCATGCTTTTGCAAGAGTTTAATCTTTGTTTTTAGAAAAGACGGAGAAGTCATTTTATTTAATAGTAATAATACTTTCAAGCAAAACTATTACATTGATTAACAATTGATGTCCAGGTTAAGTTTTCACCTCATGCCATGCATGAACTCATAAATTATGTTTATGGTGCTTTCTTCAACACCACCAGTGGACTCTCAATACCTTATCGTGGTGTGCGTGCTTCAGAGACCCCGAGAGCTATGCCAGTCGGAGCGTACATACTCCTGGTAGGGACACCCAAGCTGGACAGGTCGATTGGTAGAAGCCAGACCCAATTTGAGTCCTTCCTAAACCTACTTTCCATCTCTCACTTTGCCTTTTCTTTCCGTCTTTTCCCTCATCCTATCGATCCCTTTCCCCCTGATCTGTCCCCTTTCTTTTGGATGCTTGTCAAATTGGGATGTCATCCATGTGTTTTATAACTGAAATATTGTTCAAAGCACGTTAAACCCCGACTCACTCACTCACTCACACTTTCTTCAACACAAAACAAAACAATCGCAAGAACGTGGTAGGTTAGGTGACATAACATCATATCAAAGAAATTATTACGAGCAATCGTATCGATGTTCATATTGTATTCAATTTCCTAAGCATCCTGCTAAATAAGCATAATTGAATCCGCTGATCGAGCTCCTCCCATATACCCTGATATCCTTTAGGCCAAAAGCCTCGTATTGCTAGCTATCTAACCAGCCAATGAGACGACTCGCATCCAGGGTAAATGGAAAGAGCTCGATCAGCCGATTCCATTACGCTGATGTAGCAGGATGTTCCCTTAGACGATATATTTTTCCTTGTGCGGGTAAAAACTTCTTAGACGTCAAAGCTCATTTATGACGTTCCGTTCAAAATATGCCAATGGCGGGTAATTCGTCATGCTTTAAACTACGTAATGACTATTTAAACTTTGATTTGATATTTTTTGACGGAATATTTTTGTTGTTGCTTAGTTAGATCGCCTTGAAAATTAATGTTTATTCACTCGTGCGGATACAACTTAAACACTCATATAAACCCCTCTGCACATGGTAATCTATTGCAGCAGGGCAAATCAATCACTGTATCCTTAATACCAAAAGCTCATACAATCAAATGAAGAAGTAATTGTAACGAGAACCGTACGACCTTTTGTTAAATTCAAGAATCTCACGAGAGCGAATAAATAAATGTAAAAAACATAAAATAAATGTTTTCAATTGCAAGGCAGAAGCAGTTTTCAAATGACGTAATATTTTCCGATAAGCTTTGTATAAGCATTTCCCTGTATTTATTAGATAACGGTGTTTATACGAATATTGAAGCATTTGTCTGGAGACAATTGACAGAGTTTTAAGTCTCGTATTTACTTGAGTGTTTCAGAATGTAACCACAGATTATTCTATCAAGACATTCTATCCCTATAGCAATTTTACAACAAAAAGTGATACAAATTCTGATTTTGTTTATACATTCTATTTTATTTTATACATTACAATATTTGTGTATTGGTTTACTAAAACCAACTGCGTAAATAACTTTTAAGACATGCGCTAACCGTCGATTCTGTATGTATCCTAATTGAATAAATCGAACAAAGAGGCTTCAAATACTTGACAAATGCACTAAAAGTGTAAACATTTAGGCAATAGGCATCTAAAAAAATTCGCTGCTAACTCATGACATGTCATCACGAGTTTTTGATGCTCTTTAGCACCGTCTCGACAAGAGCAAGACAGGGCAGGGCACAAACGTTTTCACGAGCGTTGTGTGCTGTCAAGTTTATGCTGGTGTGAATTGTACAAGAAAGATTCACAAGGGCCATTGTACATACACCTCGTTAACGTAGAAGAAAGGATTTTTTTGACCATTTTGGGAAACCAACGAGTTTCTTTGTGGAAGTGATACCAATTCACCCTAGTGAAGTAAAAGAAAGAGTCAATTATCATGAATTGTTTGACCAGTAGATCATCTTTCTGCTAAATAAGCATTACTAAGTTGTGTCATTTAGACAATACGATTACAACAATATTCCAAGGAATGAACTTTATATGAACACATATGATTATGTATATTGCCTCCGTATTGGCTGTATTTAGTTCCAATATAAATCTCAGTGATCCACTTCATGTTTCAAACAAAACGAAAGGAAAATTTTCTTCAATGCAGCTAGCTTTATTTCCATTTCAAGCAAATTTAACTTGGATAACGCTATCACTTGAAATACAAATAATACAAAGTCATTGCCAAGTTAAATCACATAGCAGCAAGGAGCAGTATAGATATTGGTGAAGGTACTATTGTGTAACTTTGTACGTGCCCTTTATCCGTGACCGATGACCATTTAAATAATAACATGATGATATTATTTGTTAGGGATGTTACACCATAATTATTACCATAAAACTGTATCTTATGTTGCGAGGGATCATCTTCACAATCACCTGAAAGTATTGGCATTATTGTGTCATGTTTTATGGTAAACCCCAACTTACTAAATTATAAATTCATCGTCAAAACAACAGTCAGCTGATTGTGAAACCGGCGTATGAATATCAATCAATCAAACAAAACATTGAAAAATCGTTCGTCAATTGTCTGATGTCTGCATAATTGACTCGCCTATAAACATATCACAAACATAATGAAAAAGTATCCTTATTATTAGAAATTCATTGATACAGCAAACATTTCATGACCAATGCCATACATTTATATTGATGTTAGTTATTCTTCCGAAAGCAGTGAACTTTTGTCTAATGATTTTTTTGCGCAAAGGTTTACATAGAAACTAGGTGATTTTTCCCTAGAGAGTCAGATTGATCTCCAAACAAGAAAACTATAAACTATAGATTTCAATGGAAGTTTCTTAATATAACAGGCGAGCATATCTTATATATTATTTTCTTGTAAGGATTTTTAGATTTTCTTTTGGCTTTAAAATCTAAGAGGGACAAGATGCGTAAAAGTTACTAATCTTCATTGAAAATCTTGCAAGGGTCGAGCACCAAGAATATCTGCTGCTATTTAGGATTTATTTCGACTTCCGCTCAGGAGACGAAAGGATTACGGACTGACAGAGCGATAGCATAGCATGGACACTGATGAATTAAAATGATATATTTCAACAAGTTGTACCCAAATAAATATTTTTTATTTACTTACAAGTATTTAAACATCTTTATATTACCAAAAACCTTATGAATACAGTACTTGGTAGGTGAGGTCAGGTGATTTTCATCCTGCTACGTCAGCGTAATTGAATTCGCTGATCCAGCCATGCTATTAATAATGTTTTTGGTTATTCCCCATTCTTAATTCGGCTTCGGATCTGGAGGTCCGTGGTTCGAATCCCGCCAGGGGCTCGGCAATTTTGTCTGCAGTAGAGAACTGTTCAACACGCAGTCAGGTTTGGGTGCAATGCTACACTGAAATTCAGCGTAGTATCACCCATGGTTCGCTAGTTCCAGCCGATGCTCGCAGGTTTCACCGCAATGCATAGCCACAATGGTGTCGCGGGCTTTCTCCCTGCAATAATACTAGCAGCCGCGATATAAGTGAAATAATCTTGAAAGCGGCGTTAAACATCAACTCACCTCAGCTCACCTCTTATCATTGGTGGGGGGTTTTAAGAGTTGATGAAATGATTGGGTCATTGGTATCCTTCAGCCTCGTACTGCAGTGGAACATCAATGTTTAGGCAGAAAGAAACGGATTTATAAAGTTACTGATAAATCGTTGTACCTATCATGCTAAACAGAATGTATGCGTTTAGATGGATAGAGAATCATTTAAAAGCAAATTCAATAGTTTCCCGTCGTTTTAAACCACAAAATGAGGATTTAATTATTATACCAAACCAAATTCCTTCAGGTACAATCCGAACCCTCGATCAGCACAAATCATGCACCGTAAATCATATCATCAATACCATTCCCTACACCGGAAAACTTGAGTTATGAAAAAACTTGATCCCACTTTGAGAACAGATTATTCAATATTCACACTATGCCATACCTTGAAATCGCACCAAAGGTTGCAGTTTTTATTGAATTGATTTGACATGTTATCAGTTTTTGACAAATATTCATTGAATACCACTATGAAAGAAAATTAGTATAGAGATTGTCGAAATTTCGAAGACATTCGTTGACACGCAGTTACCAAAGTGTTTGTTTAAAAAAAATCGGGTTAGGTTTATAATCTGTTTGGTTTAACAGGGGGATGTATTGATATTTGTTCATGAAGTGATCACTAATTATAAGATCATAATTACTTTTAAAATGCTCGAAATGAGATAAAATTTACTGTGCTCGAATGTCCTGCTCCTCGCATTAAAAGTCACGTGATAAATCGGTAACAACGAACGTCCTCGCGTACACATTACACCCAGTGGATATCCTTTAGGCCAAAAACCTCGTATCGGTAGCTATCTAACCAGCCAATGAGACGATTCGCATCCAGCCGCTAGTATTACTGCAGGGAGAAAGCCGGCAACACCATTTTGGCTATACATTGCAGTGAAACAGGCGAGCGTTGGCTGGAACCATTAAGTGTACTGCGCATTGCACTCAAAACTAACTGCCCGTAGAACAGTTCTCTACTACAGAGAAAGTTGCGGAGCCCTCGACAGGATTATAATTAAGACCATGTATGTTTTGATCCGAAGCTGAACATGCTAACCACTGCCCTTTCCCTTTTGATAAAGAGTCTTATAAAATAAGTATCACTGAAGATTTTCTATTCCTTGTACACTTTTGAATTGATAATATTTTTAAGTTGTGTGATATTTCACTCTTGGAATGGGTTCAGAGACAAACTGAAAACATTCAATACTCTTTAATAACAGTCGCAATATGATAAAAGTCTTACATTCACAATAGCAATCATGAAGAACATATCACTAACACTAGTTCCCAGTATCAACATTGTGTCAATCAATCACTTCATTTTTGTAGAGCGTATCTTGAAGGGTATTTGGATTATGAAGACGCTAGTTGTTGATATTCATACGTCATAATAAGGTACAAATTTTATATACATCTAGAGAAAAACTAAACGGAAATTTGAATTTTTTATAAAACGATAGAAAGTTGCCATAAGGGTTCTACCAATAGTGCCATTTTGACTAATCTCCACTATGTCCACCATGTCTAGGTGACAAAAAGCGTACACCAGAAAACCGCCAACAAGATACATTTTAGTTTCCATCCCATAGGCACTTAGTTCTCTGCTTTTCTCAGATCGGTTTTCCGTAAATACATCCACAAATTTGATGTGAAAGCGTCTTTTTTCTTCCTTCTCAACGTACACAAGCAAACCGCACTTGGAAGTTTTAAGAAACGCCAGGTCTCTAAAATACCTTGCATTAGTAGTCTCATAAGACTTTGTTTGAGTAAAGATCTCCTTCTTTGAAGACATATCAACACAGATGATGAAATGATCTCCAATACGGGGTATTTTGACCCAACATGCCACGTTACCATCAACTACAAGATGTTCAATATAAGAATTGTTTGTACGAAGCCAGGTTTCCGTCTTATTAATCTTTGAGGGCGAGAGAGTGTAAATGTAACCATTGCGTCCATGTTTCTTGCAATAAAACAACTTTCCGTTCCATGCGTTTAAATAAACAGCATACTTGACCATAGAAATATGGGTTCTTTTTGAATTAGGTCCTAAATTTTGTTTCAATATTCCGACTGTCTGAGACCAAAATAAAGTTTTAGAGGTTCTGTCATAAGCAATCGATATCACCGATTTAGTTAAAGTGATTCCCGTCTTTTCTGTTTCATTGTTTCTTAGTGACACTTTATACATGTTCCAGGATTCGTTACCATGTCCATTCATTGGGACGATAAGAAAAGAGTCGATGCCCTGACTTGATTCGTGAATATTATCCATTGTGGATTGAATATAATTGTGTATAACATGTTTATTGATAACATCTTTTTCATCTTGTTTGTATAAATTCCCGCTATCTAAATCTGCAAGGACACATTCATGTGTAGACGCACATGCTACAGCACAGTGAACTGATTTTTGACATCTGGTTCTGGTCAGACAAAGATGATTGGTGAGTTTGAGAGATTCGTCTCTGTGGAGTTCAAAGTTGGATGTTCTGGTAAACACATTCTGAATGGTCAACAGCAGTAAGAAGACAATGTTCCAATCCATTCTAATATACGAACTCATTTCCTTCACGTCTATCGTGTAACTGAAGCTTTGTGTAATTTCGCCAAGCACACAATTAATAAATCGATTATTCATTAGCATATATTATTTCGATAAAACAATGAATAGCCTGATTATTGTAGATACGTTCATCTGTTCTTATTTTGACAGGTGATTTGAGGAGTGATTGCTGAGTAATTATTGATTAAATTCACTCAATTTATATCAATCAAACATAATTTGAAGTTCAATCTAAACTAAGGCTAGTTACCATAAGAATTCATTATACATTGAGGTGGTGAGGTATTGTCTTCCAGTCAGAGTTTGTAAGTCGCCAACGTTTGTTTAAGACCAAGCGTGTCCAATGATAGGACCAAATGGCCTCACTGTCCTAGTCGGGTTTAGGGAGGACAAGCCCTTCGTCTTAGTCCCACTTTTCTCCGACTTCTAGTGGACACTGGAGAATATAACCAGCATAGTTTCAGCCATTATAACTTAACATTAACTTTAATCCAAACATATGTCATGAAATTCATTAATAAAGGCAGAGAACCTACAGATTCAATATCATAACTAATTTTATGCATCTGTGCGATAGTCTTTACAGTCCGCTGTTTCTGAGCACAATGACCTTTGAGTTTCTTCTTTGCGGACCATGTAGATTGAGAGACGATCATTGGAGTAGAGCAAAACAAGGACAATGGACATGTGGTCTCTGTAATGTATCTTGTGGGTTTGGGACAATGCTTCCACTCTTCTTTATGTGAGTGGTCAATGACGACATTCTGAGAATAGAGGGCGCCCCCTCCCAATCTTCATACAACCCTCATGAGATGTCTCAAATCTCCATTCAGATATAGCTCATCTAGGGGTATTCATTATATTTCAACTTGTTTCATTGATGAAGTGTCCAACAAATTTATCATGTCAATGCACTCATTGCTGTCAGTGCATCATTGCATAAGATGATGCAATGTTATTGGTAGAGTAGAAGCCACCGCCACATTCCAAAAGGTTATATTATTATATTCAGACCTATAGTTCATACCCTTCGTTTTACAGTTGTCTTGCCAATGAATTGTACAAATAGTTGTAAACAGAAAGAACCCATTTAATCCTGATTGTCCTCACTTTCCATACAAGGTACCTTGTCTTTAAGTTCGGGTACGAAGTCTAATATCACTTCACAGCAGCAATCTCGCAATCTGTCTACTGATCTTGAATCTTTGAAGAAGGCACTAGATTATCACCATTATACTACCTCTGCCTAAGATCCACACCATTGCCTTCCAATGTTGCAGACAAATAAGGCCCAAACTTGTTTTTTAAACACTCCAAGAAGTTAAATCAATTAATTATGTACAAAAGCTTTTGGAGTTATGTAGGAACAAAGTTATTTATGTCACGTAAGAGGATTAAAAACTCATTAATCACTCGTCTGAAATACCCTTTAATTGTCATTTCTAGTTCTTTGGTCCAGAAACTCCCCATTTGTAACTAATTCATTATGCTTATATTACTTGCTCTTCATTACCTCATTATCTATCATATACAGTACTATATTACAGGTGTGTCTCGATTATTCATAGGTCATAAACGCCTCTACTCATACTATTTTAAAACTATATAAGATATTAAGATACATTATTTTGATAAGTGATTTCTTTTTTTATATAGTTTATACACATTAATTAACACGAAAAACGTATTTCGTTATTGATTGCTGAATTTTTTAAAATTTACTTCTGGATCCATATCTACTTAAAATCTATTAGTCTGCAATATTTGGACATGGTATCACTATGAGTTCGGAATGCTTGTAATAATAACTCTGCTAACTCAAGCATACAATTTGTCTTGACTAACCCGTATTTAAACATTAATTGCTCCCTAATTATGAAAAGGTAACTAATAAAGAATCTCCAAATTGGCAAATGAAACAAGCAGAAAAAGAAAGAAATTGGCAAAATATCTATACCATTTTAAAATGATTAAGCATATATGCTATCTTTATCGTGAGATAGTTTCAAAATAACTTACATATATGTTAAACCTGTGGTGGACATTGAGAATTGTCATTGACTACCAACGGATCTACAGTGCATTTAAAATATTTTCAAAAGGAGTCCTTTGAAATGGCCAATTATACTTAAAGTATATCCTAGTCGTGAGTTTATGTGGGGATGTATTAAGCCTGTTGCAAAACATAAAATCTGATGACGGTAAAACAGTCAAGTTTGGGTAAGCTACACCATTTCATTTCCCGTAAATTTAATCCGGTTTAAGGTGTTCACACAAAATGATCGAATTCATATTTCGTTGATACTTGATAATTTCTTCCATGACTAGGGATATTAGGTTTGAGATATAATTTGCATAAAATTTGATGAGTTACGCATAAATTGATGTTTAGTGGGGGACATTTGAAGAAATAAAAACGAAAAAACGTGCATTAGTACCCCATACTTACAAATGTATACAAAGTACATAGGTCTATATGTTGACACTACATTACGTCATAAATGCCAGGGTAAAAGATCTGTAAGAGAACTTTATTAGTTCTCCCTTTCAATACAATTTCAGCTTTCTAAAATGTATGAGGTTTTTTCATACAACATTCAAAAAATATTGACTTGTAATTGACTTACTTTGATTGATGATTTACTATTTTAAAAGGACACATTTATTTCAGGAACTACAATTTTAAAATTCATGCAAATGCCTATTATGTTTATTTTCGAGGTTTATTTTACATACATAGACAAGTCCATTGTTATGAACGCCAATCAATACTGAATCCAACTAAAGAAATAAATAAAACCTGATCAATGGTTGATATGACACAGACATCGACTTTTCTCAGTGTTGAATATACAGTCTCTAGATGCTGCTTAACAATAACATTATTATGAAGATGGATATGGTATTAGAACAATGTTACAAGAAATTCCAATGTAATGATTACTTTTGATGGCAAATATGTTTTGTAATGATGATCATGGTTTATAAGTGTATGAAGTTTGATGAAGATAGCATGTATAGTTTAGGAGAAATGCTCCGGTCAAAGGACTTGGACATAGAGTCACTGTTTTAGTCGTGTTTCCATGGAAACCGCAAAAGATAAAAATCATTTGTTGGTCTAACCCTCAAAAAGCACATCTTGGGATCATGGTTGATAAGTTTATGAAGTTTGGTGAAGCTAGCATGTATAGTTTAGGAGATATGCTCCGGACGAAGATTCGTGACGGACGGACAGACGGACGGACGGACGGACAGAATGAACGCTATATACCCCCGCTTACGCTGCAAGGCGAGGGTATAATAAAGTTTAGCTTTCGGGAAGCTAACGGGAATAACTTAGGCGATTTGAATGAGAACTTTTGAAACGGCGTCGCTGATTGCACAACTAACTTTGATTGCATCCAATCAGCATTCTACATTTCGTGCACAAGAAACCTTGACAGACAGAGGTTGTATAGAAATTTATGACGGAGCTACCTCTGGTAGGAGAGAATGGTAAAAATAGACAAGATCACATTTCCGTCTCAGTGCTTTATTCAACAATTGCTTAGATAAGTACGAGTTTTTTTCCGACAACATTTATAATAGTTTATAATAATTTATAATATATTTATAAAACATTGACTTACTTTGATTGATGATTTTCTATTTTAAAAGGACGCATTTATTTAACGAACTACAATTTCAAAATTCATGCAAATGCCTACGTTTATTTTCCAGGTTAATTTTAAACACATAGACAAGTCCATTGTTGTGAACGCCAATCAATACTGAATCCAACTAAAGAAATAAATAGAACCTGATCAGTGGTTAATAAGACACAGACGTCGACCTTTCTCATTGTTGAGTATACAGTCTCTAAATGCTTCTTAACAATAACAATATTATGAAGATGTAGATGGTATGAGATGGCAAACATGTTTTGTAATGATGAAACTAAGTGGTTTTTAATGATGATTACCTCGCCTCTTCAATTAACATTGATGAGTAATGATGTAATAACAGACAAGATCACATTTCCGTCTTATTCAACAATTGCTTAGATAAGAACATGAGTAGGAAAATATCATTGCATTCAAATCCACCATAATTTGATAAAAGATAGCGTTAAAGTCAACACCGATGTGTTTATGCTATACAAGGTCTTGGAGAGTTGATTTGATATGTTGACAAGCTTGTTCACTAAACCCATAGCGTTTTTATATAGGTAATAAAATGTTGATCCATTAAGTGTTAAATCTGAAATGCGAGAGAATAGCTTTACTTTGTTTATAGTAATACAAAACGATTTTTTTCAGAAACTGTTTTTATGCACATTTTTTAAATATGCATATATGATTTGTTAGCGCTAGCATTTTTCCTTTAGTATGACATTACTGTTCGTATTGAATGAAGAAATACCTGTTTCTTAAGGATGGCATAGGATTATCAAATCTATGATGATGCTGTATTGTAATAATAATAATGTCCCCAGCTAATTAACTCCTTTATAAGCTCGCTTAAATCATTTATAAAAAATATAAAAGTGTGTAAATGATTTTAACAATATTTACTTCTTTCATGAATGTTTAATGGCACTATTTTACTTTACATTATTTCAGTAAAATAATAAAAACGTAAAACGTTTTGAAGTTTATATTACCATTACCAGTTAATACACCGTTTAGTCCATAAAAACAATGAGTATCATCTGTTTGAAATAAAAATAAGACTACTTTTCAAACATGCTGTGGTAATATTTTGAAATTTTTTCATGCTTTTAATTAATTGTGGCCCGTACTTTATCCAATATTCTATTACCTCCAATGAAATAGTAACATCTTTTCAGACATATGATGACATACATGTATTGGTTGAAATTCAAATATATTTTGTGTGTTTTTTAATATCTCTTCCTATCTTTTGTTTATCAGAACTTGCTGATTCCATGAAAGATTGGTATACCTGAAACGTTGTGATGCTTATAACTACGCTCTCGGCAAGATCAGGAGGTTTCCCTGAGTGTTGTATGTCGCTAATGTCGTTTCAGTATCACACTGTCCAATACCCTGATGTGGCATTATCTCGACAAAACCAGAAGATTAGTAATCTACACCCGGTTAATATCTTTTCTGCTGATTCTGATGTTGGTTCCATTCAAATTGAATACAAATAATAGAGAAAGTTAAAGGTTCCTACATAAATACGTTTATTGATGTGATCAATCTCTCAATCTTTCATTTTTAGCTATAATAGATCTTGATTTTTTTTAAATCAGTCTTTGAAAGAAATCATACAAAAGCTAAATCAACTCATCCGTCCTCTTTGGACTTACACAAATATATCTGATAAACGCTGTGTGGTATAAACTTTCTTCCTTATAACGTGGGATTCTTTTTAAATAGGTGAGGTGAGGTGAGTTGGTGTTTAACGCCGCTTTCAAGATTATTTCACTTATATCGCGGCTGCTAGTATTATTGCAGGGAGAAAGCCCGCGACACCATTGTGGCTATGCATTGCGGTGAAACCTGCGAGCATCGGCTGGAACTAGCGAACCATGGGTGATACTACGCTGAATTTCAGTGAAGCATTGCACCCAAACCTGACTGCGTGTTGAACAGTTCTCTTCTGCAGACAAAGTTGCCGAGCCCCTGGCGGGATTCGAACCACGGACCTCCAGATCCGAAGCCGAACGCGCTAACCACTGCGCTATCCCGCCCCCTCTTTTTAAATAATCGTTTGTTCTGGGAAAAGGATATACAATATAGATATGCAGTTTCAATTAAGAATGGGGAATAACAAAAAACATTATTAATAGCATGGCAAAATTAATGGTGCAATTTAAAATAATGATGTGTGACATCTACAGTAAGTTTAATTTATCAAATTCCTTTGAAATATGAAATAAGCTTTCAAATTATCACGAAATTGATCACCATCAATAAAGAAATTAAAGAAAATTAAAGACTCGAATTTTATATATATATTTTTTTATTTCCACTTATATTCCATTAGATGCAAATTATTTTTCCAGAAATTGGTCTGCTTCCCTTGCAACGGAATGAGCTTCATGAACATAAACAAACATTTGTTTATAGAGTGAATGAGTGAGTTGGTGTTCGAGGTGTTTTAAACACTATTTCAGCCACCAAACATGTGGGTGACACTCATCCACAAGAGAGTGGACAGACCATGGAGAGAGGGGTTGAAAGGACCAGGGTAAAGACGGAGAGAAAGGCACATTGATAGAAAAACAGTAGGTTTCAGAAGAACTCAAATTTGATCTGGCTTCTACCCGTCGACCTGTCTAGCTTGGGTGCCCCTGACAGAAGCCTAAAAGCTCTGACTGGCATAACTATCGGGATCTATGAATCACGCAAACCAACACACCACTATACGGCCCGAGTGAAGTAGTGGACATGTTAAGAGATATCAGACATCAGAAATGTGGAAAATCCTGCTAAATCAATCGTTGATAGGCGAATATCATATGTGCATATATGTAAAAGCATCTTTCCGTCGTAAAACCGAATGATTTGTTCTTGTTACGTATATGCAAGATGAAGTAGGATTTCTAAATCACGTGTCATAATTAGTTTTTACTTCAAAACTGAAGACAAAGAAACAAAAAACGTGATAACCCAATTCTGTGGGAATCATATGTTGATGGACGCCGAAACCAATGTTATTTTCTTTTCTGAACGTATTTTTGCATTTTCTCAACAGCTAACTAAAATCGCAAGCAGATGTATGTCTATCAAATTTTAAATCCTTTGACATTGCAATCTAGTTCTCTGGCGCCTTTAGCAAGGATAAGAAATCTCCTAAGAATACTCTAATTCCATTTGATGTTTCCATTTATCAAAATACAATAGCATTTAAAGGTTGTGATTTCATTCCAATTAAGTACGGAACCAAATGTTGATAGATATTATCTGACAACTAAAATGTCAAAAATAAAATTATTCCTTAGATTTGAAAGAGAGAATAAATTGAATGAAAGTCATAATATTCGAGCAAAATATAAACAAATATTTGTAATCCAAACATTAATTACATAAAATCTCATTTAACCTGTACAAAATCAATTCCGTCATCTTGGCGTCTCAGACAAGGCAATCGATATCAAAAGTTTGCTTTTCTTGAGTTTAGCATTTCTACCACAGGTTTGTCATAATCATAAGCTAATAATGTAATTATCCATTTAAACTACATTGTTCTTCAGACGTAAATCGACGAGTCAATTTGCTATAAACATTGAAAGAAGTAAATATCATATGTTAATCAATATTTCAATTAGATGAAAACTAATCAAATTTTAAGTCGTGTAAGGGCTTTAAAAATACTCTTTACAAGACATTCGCAAACTTGTATATTCTTTGAAGCGTATTCATTCAAAAAAATCCTCAGTCAAGATGTGTGCAGCGCAGACGTGTCAAGAGTTTTTATATCCGAAAGAAGACGACCTAAGTACACCAAAACACGACCAAATGGTTTCGAGTGAAAATAACTGTATTGTATTTGGCATGTATGTAGAGGAAGACTTATAAATCTAGCATAAATTCATGTAACCAGGCAAAGAGCTTAGGGCTCTGCAAAGCTCTTTGCAGTGATGAAAGTGTTTAATTGCCATGAAGTCGAGATAAACTTTACCATTTAGAATGACTTTGTTCCACTGATAGAGGTTCATGCCTCTTAAACGCACTTGAGCCTAATATTTGTATTTGTACTCTCTTCAATATATAACGCAAAAGGCAAAAAGCAATTTTGTCTTATTCAAATTCATGGTAATAAATGTAAAACATTCATCAACATAGTATAACAGTCAATATCGTCATCACTGTTTTTCACTAGGTGGCGTTAAAGTCAGTATCTAGTTTGACCACCTCTTGCAGCTTGCACTACAAAACCGAAACATCTCCTTCTCCTTGGCATAGATCGAATTAATCTTTGTCATTGAATTCTTCTCCATTCTTCCTGTAGCATATGGAACACCTGATGAAGGTTCAATGATCGATCATGGCGTCGACGAATCCTACTTTCTGGCTGATCCCTGAGGCTTGCAATTGGGTTCCAATCCGGCGATTTTGAGGGCCAGCGGAGGACATTGTGGCTTGTTGCTCTGTGCATTTTCCTGATGGAACAGCTCCCTCTGGCGGTGGACAAGGTGATTGACGCGTGGACAGAGAATCTGGTCGATATATCAATTGGCTGTCAGATTGCTTGTGATATGCGGTTGTACACACACCATAACACCATAACAAATCTGTTGACCCCTTTCATGCAGTTGGGCGCAAAACATTCATTGTGTCGCCTGTAGACACGTTGTCTTCCATCATTTCGCATAAGAAGATAACATGAATCATCACTGAACGATATGCGCATTCATGCGCAGTCACATGACTGTACTGGTCTGCACCATCTGCATCGTTGATGCCGATGTACATGTAGTTGTGTCAGGGAGAAGGCAATTTTTTTACGTCTGGCACATAATCGTGCCTCTCAGAGACGGTTCCTGATCGTCTTGTCGGTTACTCTTCTGGCCCCAAATAGTTTTAGTGCAGTGTCCCGGGCGGAACGATGTTGGTAACGTAGATGGATTACCCGCGTGTGACGATCTTGAGCGGATGTTGTAATTCATGGTCTTCCTAATCTTGAATGACTTTGTTCCACTGATAGAGGTTTATACCTCTTATACGCACTTGAGCTTGATATTTGTATTTGTATGTTGAGTGGCACAGATTATGTAGTCGGAGTTAAATATATCTAACTTCATGAAAGGTGTTATTTTAACCAGGAGTTATGGTTTTTGTCTGAAAATGACAATCTTATCACTTATCATTTCACAATTGTGACAATAAAGAGGTTAAAGTCGTATTCCATGATCGAAAACCGGACAATGGCGCATGCCTATGTTTGAAACGTAATTTTAGAATCTTATCTTCGCCACCTGTCAATCAAATATACTTCTCGACCAATCACAGAGCGTCGTTTATTTTCCCCTCCCTCCCCTCTAAAAGTGGCAGGCACTATTTTGTCCGTCAAAAGGACGTTAAAACGAGCAAATTGGCAGTAAAGGATAGATTTTCTTAATGTCACCCAAATTTACTTGTGAAATGAAAAGAACAAAACCTATGATAGGTGACTAAAACTGTTGGCGATATTTACTTTTTTTCGCATTTAAACAGTATATTAGACTTATTTTGTCGTGGTTGGAATTAAACAAAGGCCATAAGCGCTTGCCGGTTAACTACTGCAGTTTAAAAACATTCAACCTAGCTACCGATATCAAACCATTCACGTTTTAAAACTTTATTTTACGAATTTACCGTTTTGATAATTTCTTGATATAATCAACAAACAATTTTGAAATATGAACCGGTATTCTGGTTTTGCATTATACCAGTTGGGATAAGAACGGATATACGATTATCTATCAATCAATCAATCAATCAATCAGTTAATTCATGTAATAAGATATAGCTAGTATACTATATTTACGCATAATAGGTTTGCTCTAGCTTTTTGTTAACTGGATAAAATATCTGTTGGGGTTTTGAAAAAGAAAAACTAACATTTTTAGCTCATCAGGTCTGAAAGACCCGATGGGCTTATGGCATGGCATGGCGTCCGGCGTCTGTCCGTCCGTCCATCCGTCCATCCGTAAACTTTTCACTTTTTCGACTTCTTCTCCAGAACCAATGACTCTAGAGAGCTGAAATTTTATGTGCATACTCCTTGGCACATGGGGATTCTAAATTGTAGATTTCGTGACCCCATGACCCCAAATGGGGTCACAAGGGTCAAAACCTTAAAAATCTATTTTAAACTTCTTCTCCAGTTCCAAAAGGTCCAGAGAGCCGAAAAGTTGTGTGCATACTCCTTGGCAAATGGGGATTCTAAATTGTAGATTTCGTGACCCCATGACCCCAAATGGGGTCACAAGGGTCAAAACCTTAAAAATCTATTTTAATCTTCTTCTCCAGTTCCAAAAGGTCCAGAGAGCCGAAAAGTTGTGTGTAGACTTCTTGGCCAATGGGGATTCTAAATTGTAGATTTTGTGACCCCATGACCCCAAATGAGGTCAGACGGGTCAAAACATGAAAAACCTATTTTCATCTTCTTCTCCAGTTCCAAAAGGTCCAGAGAGCTGAATAGTTGTGTGTAGACTCCTTGGGCACTGGAGATTCTAAATTGTAGGTTTGGTGACCCTATGACCCCAAATGGGGTCACAGGGGTCAAAACCTAAAAAACCTAATTTCATCTTTTTCCCTAGTTCCAAAAGGTCTAGAGAGCTAAAAAGGTGTGTGTAGACTCCTTGGCCAACGGGGATTCTAAATTGTAGGTTTGGTGACCCCATGACCCCAAATGGGGTCACAGGGGTCAAAACCTAAAAAACCTAATTTCATCTTTTTCCCTAGTTCCAAAAGGTCTAGAGAGCTGAAAAATTGTGTGAAGACTCCTTGGACACTGGGGATTCTAAATTGTAGGTTTGGTGACCACTTGACCCCAAATGGGGTCACAGGGGTCGAAACCTTAAAATCCTACTTTCATCTTCTCCAGTTCCAAAAGGTCTTGATAGCTTAATAGTTGTGTGTAGACTCCTTGGACAATGGGGATTCTGAATTGTAGGTTCGGTGACCACTTGACCCCAAATGGGCAATGGGCCTTTTTTATTTGATTGTGAATAACTCAGACGTTGGGACAGGCTATCTTTCCTACACTGCCCATGACCCCATGGTCTAAACCCAAACACCTATTTCTATCAAAAGTCTGATGAGCTACAGAGCCCATGGCTCTATTTTTATATTATCATTATCGATTCACAAATCACAACATTATCGATTTCAACGTTTTATTAATAATGTGTGTTTGATTCAACACAAAAACAAATATTTAGAATTGATATACACACGGCCTTTGAAAAAAGGATGTTGTAAGAAATAAATTATGTTGAAAAGAAGCTAGATTATTTTTTTAAATGATCACAGGAAACTAGTTATGTATTTAACAAAATATAAACGCTAAATGAGGTATCATCTTAAACGATTGCTATACATAACTATATGTTCATGATATAATTCATTATTTTATAAATAGAATTAAATATATCACTAAGATTTGAAAATGACATTTCTTTGGAAATATAAATGTCAATATTGCAGGACTGACCACTTTTGGATTTCAAGAAAATATCTTATCCCACATGTTAAAGCCCATGTTTATAGGAATAGAATGCTGACGGATTACAATTTTGAATTACAATTAACATTCTATTAAGAATATCAGTTGGCATTCTGTGTTATATTTTTCTCAGTTTTTCAATGTTAAATGTAAATGTTTCTTGCTGTAGTATGAAGCAAATTATTTCCTTAAAATGCACATAATTGTATTCGATAAGATGTCTGAGTTTACTAATATTTCACAATGCAGAGTGCAGAATGCTAATTAACCTTGTGTCTATATTCTTATTTTAGATTAAGAGAATATTTTATTTCATTAATTTTTAAATCTCTTTATATTGCTTTACCATATAATGACGAATTCTGTACGAAAAACACTGCAGATTGTTTGTTGATATTCGCTTATTAATTGACTCAGTAACTGTCATATAAATTCCGACAACTTGAAATAAAATTAGCAGAAGGAAAGTCTTCAAATTTTTAATGCTCATATTTAGTGGTTTAAAGTTTTCTATAAGACTTCATTCAATCCTTTTTGTATCGTGTACTTTTTGTGGGGCGACGGAATTATATTTACATATTTTTAAATTAAGCATATTCATACCAGTATAAATGTTGGAAAAGTCGGGAAAGAGGACAAAAGACGATATTTTAAAAAAAACCCTTTTTTGTTGGGTTTTCCATGAATAAGCGGTTATATCACTCTGAATGTCGGTGTCAATAGTATTGGCGTCAGTTACAACGTGCTTTTGTTTGTCGGACATAACAAGAGTTAACTCCCTTGATTTCAAGGGGCGTGGTTACTCTCGTCAGTCGATAGGTTAAATGGGGATTAAAGGGTTACGTAAGTCATGAGTTCTTTGAGTTCTCTTCTTTGGGCGGAGTCAGCACTGTAATGAACCATTCCTAGTTCATTCATTTTCTAAACTTCACTGTTTCAAATGATGAAAAGGTTTTTCACACAAAAATGGCTGCTAGTGGTTTTTGCATAATGCTGAACAATTTATATTAAGACTGCCCCTTTAAACAAAATGTTAAGTCCATATGATCAAGTGAAACACGTATGATCGACTTCATACCAATAGAGAGGCCTCCTTTGGAAGGAATTGCATCTCTCGTGCTTAAAATCCTTTTTGCCTTTGATTATATCTTGTACTTGATGAATGGGCGTTAAAGCGGCACGGTAGGAAACTTCAATTGTTCAGCAAAAAAATTTCAAATGATAAGAACATGAATATCTTGATGGAATTTTAAGCTTGAAATAATTGCGAGAAGAATAATATAGTTGGTGCTAACATTGTGCAAGTGTGTAGAGTCAGGTGGTCCATTATCCGTGACCGTTTTGAAAAATATAATAAGGTCATCACAGATATTACACCATAATGTACCTGCAACAAGAATCAACACGACCGTCACAAGCATTCTAAATGTTTGCATTACTGTACCAATAGTTCTTTCTGACACCTTGTACCTACGATTACACGTTCAACCCCTTTATAAGAAACATATCAAATAAACGTGATTTGGCTGAAGTTAATGTTCAAAGTATATTTCATTGGATTAATAACCTTGTAAACAAAAAATGCTTTGTGGCTACCTCTTTTGCATTAAATCTTTTTGTAATAACAACTCGACGTGACTAAAATTGTCGTGGTTTAATATGAGTGCTATAGATAAAATTAAACATTTATTTCATCAAGAGTTCAAATTATGCGTGTTATTATTCTCCTCTATTTCATATAAATCTTGAATAAAGCACTCATTTGTGAAATAATGATTCAGTAGCTTTGGAGATATCTAAACATTATGAAACATCTTCTAATACCATTATCCATTGCAAATTAATTATTTTATTTTGTCTACAGTATACATTTGATAATGTTAAATTTTTAATGTGAACATCTATTTCTATTCCATCCTTTTGACGGGATCATTATAATTCCATTAGTCTACCTTCTTAAACCATGTATCTACACTCATGTTATATCATGTTCATGATAATCATATATTTTGAATTAATTTACAGAACGAGATCTCTTAGGCATTCATATTTTAAATGTCGTACCATTTTAATATAATAATTAAGGTATGTAAAAACCGTATTTTATATTAGTATATTAACTATATTAGTGAAAAAAGTAATTGCAACTTAATGGCATATAGATGTAGTTTATGTAAATTTAAAATGGCTGCAGTTTAAAATATTACATAATATTCTGGCTACCAGAAGCTATTTGTACAAGATTGGATATTGTGAATCCCTTTTTGTTGCTGTTGTGTGGAGGAAAATGAAAATATTGTACATTTACTTTAAAAATGTAAACATGTAATTGAACTATGGAACAACTTGGCAGAATGGCTTGGTACAGTAGCAGAAAGAAAAACTGTTTTCCTTTTTAGATTTAAAGGGGCAAATAATAATCCTTTAAATGATGTTGCTTTGGTGGCCAAATAATACATTAGAATTCAAGCAGAATTAATAAATGTTTAGACTTCAAAGCCCTTCAGAAAGAAATCATTAAATATTACCAAACTTCTAAAACAATTGCTTTCCCCAACTGCCAAATTCTACACATTTTGGTCAACCTTTCATAATCTTTTCAATAAGTGATGTTCATAGGATAGTTTTGAAAAGTGTGAAGAATAACCGTCAAGTTCAGACAATATTAATATTAATTGTATATTTTAACTTGTCATGGTACATATGATAAATAACAGTGATGTGCAATTGTAACGGTATCTACTTTAATGTCTTAATAATATTTTGATACAGATATAATATACAATTGTCATTTATAAAACATTGTGCAAATTGAAGAATATAAAGATCTTCATATGCAGATGCATAAGTGGATATTTAACCTATATGTATTACTTGTATGTAAGCAACTTGAAACTGTGGGAGATTAAACATGAAAACAAATCATCAAGAAAACACGATTTATCTTCTGATTTAGCAACATCAATGTCCTGTAAGATTTAAGATATAATAAATCCTCCAGGGGCAAGAAAGGTTTGAAACACAAAATACCATAAATAGTATAGCCTATTTTAAAAAGGGTAGATTATATTCATACAGAAACATAAAACATACAAGTAAAGAAGTAAGCACAGATCACGTACCCCCGCTACAAACTATAGTCTGGCTTTTTTTAAAGAAAAAAACGTCAAATTAACTGTAAAGATTAACATTGAGTGGCGTTGGATTAAATCTATTTTATTTATTTTTATGCAAATATACTTACGCAAGCTCATTGTAAGTTTTTGTGTAGACTTTTATATACCCCAATGTTGTACGTTTTTGTTTGAAAAGATGGAACATATCTTCTGTTTTAAATTGTACATTCTTACCTCCCTCTGTATTGTTGGGGAAGATTTTAATAAAAAAAGATTGGTCTTGTTTCCACACTATTGCCATACATTAAAACTAATCATGTATCCGACTATTATTAGTTATTTATTTATAAGTGGACTTTTGCCTTCTGTTTTTTTCAATTTTATATTTTTATATTGACACTAGGTGGAATTTTACCTATGGGGAGAGATAGATTTATCTCCTAACACGGAATAAAAGGAAAACAACACAAAATATATTTCAATTAGAGTTTGATAGTATTACATGATATTGTATTGTTCTTTTCAGCAGTTTCAGACTTTCTTTTGGACTTTCACAACCAAGAGGGCCATATGGAAAAACAGGATGCGTATATGTCCATATATGGACAATACTCATGCAGAGTATCAGAAAGTTCTAATGAAGAGTTTTAGAATTCCGCTTAGGAAACGAAAGGTTCATCGATGGTTCATCGCTCCTTCCTAGTATCCTTGGCCTAGCTTTTCGAAGCACTCATAGCGCTAAGATAGTCGTAGGCCAGCTAACATTGGCTTACGATTATCATAGCACTCTCTTAGCGCTAAGATAGTCGTAAGCCAGCTAACATTGGCTTACGACTATCTTAGCACTAAGAGAGCAGCTAACATTGGCTTACGACTATCTTAGCACTAAGAGAGCTTCGAAAATCTAGGTCCTCGTCTCTTTCGGGGCAACTGGCTTGTATGGCTGGATCGCTTGATAATCGTTGATGTGAACACCTGTTATTATTTCAGCCAATGAAATGTCGTTACGCAAGGAGTTGAATGTCAAATTTGACTCCTCAACGAAGGGTTGATGAAATCTGCCGCGTGGTTTTATCCTATCAACGATCTTTCATAATATTTACTGTTTAGCGTTTCTTTGCTTCTGTGTGTTATGCTAACCCGGCAGGCATCTGACTTCATTTTGACGTCGAAATTTGGTTGATTTCAGGCCTGGATGTTGATCAACCAATTTCCGACGTCGGAACAACGATAGTTTCCTGACGCTGAAATTTGGGGTTGTTTTTTACGTTGCTTCAACGTCATGAGAACAACTCATGCAAAACTGACAAGTGATTACTTCTATAACATTCCATTATTACTGCTGGTTTTTACAAAACGGTAATTGCGCATTTGTTTTGACACCTTGTTGTAAACCATTGCAGCGTAAAATAAAGATTAATACCGTCACGGATGAATTCATTTCATTAAATGGATACCTCCATACGAACAGCCTTCTTAATCATGCTCTAAGGATTGTGTAAAAGCTGAAGCTCTAAGAGCAAAGTTTTAAATATGATGTTTCGCGTATGATAAGAAAACAAAGCTAACACAACCTCAATTGAATGATTTTCAAGCCTTGACGTCGATTCGTCGTCCTTTCAACGTTGACATAACGTCATGTCTTCATCTTTGAGCTACATTTCGACGTTACTTCAACTTTCACATCCAATCGTAATTCAACGTCATTTCAACGTTGTTAAACGACCTCGGTTCAACGTTGATAAGTCAGATTTCCTACTGGGCAATTTGCAATGAGATATATTCATCATGATGTACATTTATGTGCTATTGGCATGCTTCAAATGGGCTATACACAGTGAGCCGTTGCCAACATGCTTAATTTGTCACAGTTTATGATCAGCAGACTGTTTAACGGTACAAACAAACCCACAAGGTGGATGATAGGTTGATGTTTGTGCATCCAGCCAGGTCGCCACAGATGAGCCATGTCGCCACGGATCGTGAAGAAACACCTCACAGACAGACAGACAGACAGACAGACAGATATTTTATTTAAGTCTCACCTCATTACATTAAAATACAAAATACAGAGAAAGTAAACAACATAAAATTTGTTTTGCAAAAATTGAATGAGCCACTCTATAAAGAGTTATGAGAGACTATTAGTATTAACATAAATATATATATATATATATATATATATATATATATATATATATATATATATATATATATCACATAGAATTATATACATATTTACATAAATTGATAAAAACATTATTAAACGTGGTAAAGGAAACATTTTCGTCGTTTTAAAGTATAGGGCCCAGGTTTTGGCAGTTAAAGCACATATCACAGGGTTTGATAATATAAAACTAGCACATTCAACATCTTGAAATCCTGCGAAGTCTTCGCTCATGATTTCACATTGTCTTATTAATTCATATCTGATATTATCACCACCGCGTCGGATCTGTCTCTCAGATGTGTCTGTCCGTGCAATGTGATTTACCCTCCGTCTATTCTCGACATCGGTTGTTATTACTCAAGGTAATGCTTTTTTTGATAAATACAATGAGCACGTGGATTTCCAAAATCGCTGTCCCTTTTATCAGCCATGCATATCGTCGACATGATGAAATTATTACTGTATCAGAACAACTCACTATACAAGCTAGCGTCGTTAAACTGCAATAGAAACTAACCTAGGGCAACAAGTGACCATACAAGACGTACATGCTGTGAAGCCGGAAATGTATTTAGACTGATAATTTAAACGAAATTTGTCAATCGGTGTGTACTGTGATGATAATCTCAAATTGGTGAAGTGGCAGATAAACGTAGTTCATTAGAGACATTTCTCTCAGAAAAAGTCGACAGTGTTGCCAATAAACAAGAAACAATTTACACTGATATTGACGTGACTGTCTTCGTGAAAATTGCTGTATCTTTCGTTCTCTACACATCTTAACAAGGCAACCCGGGAAATATGTTCTTTGAAATATGTCAGCTATATTGCTGTGAAGGACTCCAGACATTGTGATCTGATCTTGGATGTTGGATGTTCTGGTAAGCACATCTCTGTGTAATTTTACAAAGCACTGGATTAATTGATTGGTTATTCAAAAGAATATATTCTTTCGCCTATCACAATAAATAGACTGATGTAATATGTTTTCCCCTTCGTGGACGTACTCCAAAAGTCAAGGAGATTTGGTTTGTGTGAAGACTTTTTGCATATGCTCAAATCGTACTCTATCTCTGTTGATAGTTTTCCAGACACTGAAGCGTGTTTTTCAAGTCATTATATATAATCTTCCATCAATTTATTCAAAGACCCCAGCACATTTTCTGCATATGTCCTTCCTATGTTGTTCCTGTGTCGCCCCAACGTAAGATGATTAGTTGAAAGCATTGTCATAAGCTTGAAAGCATTGTCATAAGCTTGAAACCATTTTCATAAGCTTGTTTGCATGATCATTGTATTCAGATATGCAATGAGTAACTATTCACGGTAATCATGAAGGTGTTTACTCTGTTGTGACATCAGGTAGACGATAAGGGGGTGACTGGTAATTGGTGTTTATTCTAACCCTAATAAATTCAGCAGACCACTGTTTAGCGCAAATACGTAATGTCTGTTTTAAAGTTACATTGATAAAGTCCGTTTAAAAGTTAAATGTGAA
The DNA here is from genome assembly GCA_921293015.1 of Phorcus lineatus. Classification (NCBI taxonomy): domain Eukaryota; kingdom Metazoa; phylum Mollusca; class Gastropoda; order Trochida; family Trochidae; genus Phorcus; species Phorcus lineatus. The sequence goes on from OV121085.1 coordinate 40,799,801, forward strand.
ATACACCATGACTTGTTGAATGGGTGACAGAATTAAAGTTACATAAAAGCAAATGACGTTCGTTTGCACCATATGATCACCTTCGATTGTTCTAATGTTACTGCCAGAACGCTTCCATTTTGAACTATTTTGAACTAGCTAACATGATGCCTAAATTTGTGCGAGGGGAGAAGATCAAAGGTACTCATAGATGCATAAAACTAAATAATATTAAAATGTATATTATATGTAGATTGCTAAGTGAAATAAAAAAATAAGAATTTTTAAAAATGGTTACAAGTGACCTTTTTGCAAGAATAATTTGTTTTCAATATGATAATACTAATAATACTACTATTGATGAATATTGTAAAAAGTTGGCATTAAATTGAAGATATACTGAAGAACATGTAATTTTAAGTCTTTTCCTTATTGAATTCTAGTTTTGATATTAAATGGTTTCTTTGACGAAATATATACATATGTCTTCGTATGGACCAGAGATGTAGTGTGAGAGTTTTATTCCTCTTATCTATAAGCTGATCTCCTTCAGGTTATGGAAAGGAAATCATTATCATCGTGGATGTCAGAAGGAAATCTAAGGACTTTACAATGAGTGATATGTCAAGTGTGTCATTGTGGCTTATATTTTAATAAGTTATTAAACAGACATGTTTCTATCTTGCCTTCGGCAGGAATTGACTCCCGATTATTCTAATTTATGTGTTTAAAATAATTTAGGTAATTTTACTTAATTAAACAATATTTTATTTGATAAAAGAGGATTTATTTAATTTCATGTGGACTATAATTGCAATTTTGAAAATAAATTGAGATTACCAAATTTATAGGTATATATTACACACGTGTGATGTTTGGAAAAAGTTGATATCTTTTAGTATCTGAAATTACACATTTCTTTACAATAGTATTGTTTAATACAGACTAAAACACAGTATCACACTCTTGTTCATTTTATTTTAACACTTACTGTCAGCGTCAGCATTATTGTTCTTTCGTATTTATATGAGATTTGAAGTATTGAGTGAGTGTTAAAAAGGCTTTTCACTCAAAAGTTATCTTTGTCTAACTACGACAGGTAATGAACTCTACAAATATTTATTACTATAATGACATTTATGGGTTTGTGCAATAAACTACTTTATCGCTTGTCTAATTCTGTAGACTTCACTCATTTTTTTTATAAATCTAATATCGTTCTGTAGCTGCTTATTCTAAGACGTTATTTGATAAAATGGTCACTTCTGTCAACACCAATTCCTTTCGGATCTACCTCTGACATCCAAGGTGATAATGGTTTCCGAATCTGGTCGTTCAAGAAGATAAATCAGGGGCGAGAATGATGGAAGGGATATCCTTCTGTCAACATGTTCTGCCCACTACATTAATGTAAAATTTAGGTGACTAATAACCAATCCAGCTACGACGCATAAGGAATCTGGCAAGTGTAAGTGTGAGAGGTAGAGATATAACAAGTTATTTGATGAAAAGAAGCACATTAACTTTTTTGCAAAGTTTCACCGATGTTGAACGAACCCCGAAATATCTACCAGTTGTAACAAGGTTTAGGTGAGAAGGTTTAGGTTGAGCTGCGTCTGTGGTAAGCAAAAGTCATAGCTGTAATGGACTTTGAACATTGTTTATAAGAAGAAAACCACTAAAAATAAAACATCAACTGCTGTATAGATATGCATTCATTATTCATTATCATTCAATTCGAGAAAGACTCTTCAAAGGTAGACTATATTTTTCTTGATTCATTAATTTCCAGTAAATAGATGTTGATGACAGTTATTGTATCTAGCATTTCCATCAGCAACGAAAAATATAACCGTGCGTAAATGCGTAGAACTACCAACAAATGATTTCATGTTTGAAAATTTTCTTCCACGGTTGTGAACATGAAATATAAAATAGGAAAAATATTACTGTCAGAAATAAAGTCTTAAAGATAATATACTCTCAATGACATATAAGAACATTATCTTCTTATTCCTCTACTTCTACTATTGCGTCCATAATTGAATCTCTAATCCCCTCATTTAGATTTGATATATTAAAGCCTAGTTAATTCTAAAGGTCATTTTTCGGATATTCTTTCTACTAGTGCGTCCATAATTGAATCTGTAACCCCCTTATTTAAATTTGATATCCTAAAGCCTAGTTAATTGTTTGGATTTAATTTTAAAAAAATTAATCTCATGTTAACAATTTATTGTAAATACTAGAATAATCCTGAGTTCAATCATCAAGAAGTTCTAATTGTGAAATATAGTCGCACGCGACACATCCTTCTATATTAGCGTATATTAATCCGCTCTCGCTCCTTCCTAATACCCTGATTTCTTTCAAGCCCAAACACACGAACATGTATCGCTAGTATTCTAACCCGCCAATGAGACGACTTGCATTCAACAACAACGGCACAACCTGGATGGAAAAATCCGTTGAGTTCAAGCTAGTAGCTTCAAGCTCTTTGATTAACGACATTTCGGCTGAAAAAATTCACAGGTGAGCATAGCCACAAACATCAAGCCCGCTAGCCATATCGAGGGAATTAGCCCGAAAGAGATGCGGATTGATTTTTGACTGTAAAATTTTTTAAAAATAACTACAAATGCTTAAGGATTGTTTATAGTTTATTATGGGAAAAAATTAAACTTCTCTTTATTTTCTAAAAAACAGATTTTTTCTTTAAGAAGACAAAAAAAGTCATTTATAATACATGAAAAGCGAATTTTACATGAGATTAGGCAATATCCACTAAAAGGCAAATATTGATTCTATTTTTGTTATTTGTTTTTGCATTGGAAAAAAGGTCACCATGATTCACTCTGTGAGCAGCGAAAGTGGAAACGTCCTTGTTCAGATTGAAAGTTGAAGAATATCAACACGCACTTGACATTTAAATGTTCATCAGAGCACGATATTTTGCCTTTCGTGTCTGTTCGTGCCGACCAATTTCGCTCTAATGAACCCAAAATGAAGGTCACTAAAAGTGGCATCCCAAGCCAAAATGCTACCTCCGGATCATTTGCTTAATTCATGACATTTTAACAGCAATAGAGGCTTCACAACGCATCCCCGTTTAAAGAAATTATTCTAACCAAATCTTAAGGAATTGTTTGGGTGAAGTGGAATATCGACCAAGATGGGCAGTTTTTACCCCGGTTTCGGGATATGTAAAACCTTGCAATCTCATGCCGTGGTCATGTACAGTCCATCACTTGAACCTTGAAAGCGAACGAAAAGTCTAGTTCATCGATGAATCAACATGTTGCATACATCGGCGGAGTGTATTAAGATTTTTAACAGTTTAACCAATACCTTTAAAATAGTCTACAGGTTTGGTTGAGACAGTGTCATCGTGTGAAGAGCAATACCATGTCCTTTATTATTTGAATTGACTTTGAAGTCCTAGGACGTCAGTTGACTCCATGTTTGACCGCATATGTCATTATTGACTTTTTTACAAATTTTAACCTTAGAATCTTTCAATGATCATCATCAGTATCAACACTGGGACAAACCTCTAGAGAACACTGGTAGAAGGGCCTTGTTTGACGTTCTCGTCGACGACACATCACGTCTTGAGCATATCAACGAATGGCTATCACATTGCATGAATAGAAGAAGTTCTAAAAGAGATTTCAGCGACTGACATAGCTATATAAAGTACTGACTTTGACGCCATCTTGTGCAATACTGAAAAGAAAAGCGCAACAGCAACAGTAACAGTCTTCATGGATATCTATCAGTCTCTGACATTGAATTTGTATTTTTGTACCACTGAAATTGTATTTAATGCGCTGGAGGTTAGTAATACATTATTTGAAAAGTGCATTTTTGGAAGTGTATTGTGATTTATGATATTTTGAGGATGTCTCATTTTAACAGGATAAACTTTAGAACTTGTATTGGCTTATCAGCCTTCTGTAATTTTATTGCTATATGTATATCATCATGAAATGGACATAAGCATTAAACGTTATAGACTCATCACTCGGTGCAGCCTAATAAAAAATTTTGATAGTTACTTTAATATGTTTGTAAATTGTCACGAGGTAGACTATCCGTAGACCAATTTGCTGATAATGTTTTTTTAGGCAATCACTGAAAACTATATATGTTATCGCACTCTTTGACATAAGTTTGCAAAACCATTATTTCACCTTTCGATTGCAAAAGGTCAAACCATACAAAAACAAGGAAACAGGTCAGTAAAACATCCTAATTTGTAAAAGCACAATATGAAAAAGTTCACCTAAATCACAAATGCATTAGAGTGATTTCCTGCTAGTCCTTACCAGAATAAACTGTGTGATTCAGTTTGGATATTGCAGAACTTGTGAAACGCCTATCAAACTAAAGGGAGTTGAGAAACAGATTGAGGAAATTATTACAGACATGAATAATCCTTTATGCAGCTTTTTTTCTCAATAAATATGAAATTAATTGTTTTTTCTATAGATACAAACACAACAGCCGGCCTTAAGGGCTTAAGCAATAAGTTCATTTATTTAATGAGCGTTAAATGTTGGCGAACCAACTTATAACTGACAGAACAGGCATTTACTTACAATTTGAAAGGTATCTCAGTTTCCTGACTGATAAGAAAGGAAATATCAATGATTTCACTACTTACACATCCGGCGCAGTATTACGAAATATGAGTAGGTTGTTGAAAAATGTCTTTAAAAATACTTTCAGCTGTTTCAGTAATTTTTGACATATTTTATAATTTCCAACTGGGTTTAACACAAAGGTACTCAAATGTTATAAACCTGACGATTGAATAGCTGGATCAGTTGATAAAAGTTGAAATAGAGCTATGTTCTTAGATGTAAAGGACGTGTTTAGAATAGGGTTATTACATATGAATTAAGAAATTATTGCATAGATGGTACTTTGTGATGTGATTATTATGAGGTGATGTGTCTTGAGTAGAAGTTTACAACACGTTCCTACGCAAAGCTTAACTATTGCCAGGCTTGAACTGTCCAAGTTAACCGTTGATACCGACACAAGACTTTCCTGTGCTAGCTACTAGCGCCCTCTCTGGCGATTTTTAGTTATCTCCAGTTACCTCCCTTACTATGGCCAATCGGCGACGCCGTGTCATTTGCAATATAATCAAAATTACCGCGCCTATGGAATTTGCCTGTTTGATCAGGTTACAAAGAAGTTGGCATTGCAACCCTTTCAAACAAGAAGATCGAGTTTAGAAATGTATTGAGGGACGGAAAAGATGTTTTTGTTGTTATTACGACCGGTTTGGGTACATAAATAACATATGACTGCGCCCCTTGTATTTTTCAAAGGGAAGTATGTAGGCCCATTTATCGTTGGCGGACCCATTATATATTTGTATTTTTCATCAAATAAGTACATTTTACACATTGTTTATTTTTAAATAGCTGCACACTTATCCTGGAAAATATGTGAAAATTAAATTTATCAGGGGAGCAGATATGTTTAGACATAGTATATATTGTCTATGACATGTATGTTAACAGAGGTGTCTCTTTTTTCAGGGTTATTATGATTTAATTGATGAATTAATATCTGTGAACGAAACAAAGTAATATCATTAAAATAAATTTAATTAAATTTTAATTGATATTAAGATAAGATAAAAGCATTTGCAAAACTAGTTAGTTGGTAAGCTTTGACACTATATAAAGAACTTTAAAAAAATTCTATCTTTATCATCTGCACAAATTAAGTCTCATTTTTGATTATCCAACTGTTCATAAACACACGTACAAGCCAAACGGGAAATATTTCATGGAGAGAGAATACTCTTTTTATCAAGGCACATACAGTAATATTTTTAAAAATGAAAATGACCTAGTGAAATCAGTGAAAATGGAAGAAAATATAACAATTATTTACTTTTTTAATTTTTTTATTGACGACATGATATTTAAATGGTACACATCAAAATACCTGTTTTTTTGCCTGCAAGAAGTAAAGTTTGTTGAAAGAAATATTTACTACCGCGATACAACGAGGTCGCAGGCTACTACATTTCGGGTGTTAAGACATCGAGGTGTGTTTATCGGTTACTATATGTTAAATTTAATGTTTCGGTTCATCAGGTATTCGATAAAGTTTTTGCAAGCACAAAATTAATGATTGTACGATGACAGGAGATAAAGTCTTGCCAGGCGGAGTGAATTGAGTGGGTGCTTCAAATCATGGTCAATTTTATCGAGCTTGATTAGTTAAATGAAGCATTTGAATAATAATTTTTTTGACAGGCCGCTGTCCGCTATAGGGTTGTAGCACAATAATTACGCAAACTGACTAAACATAAACGAACTTGAATATATTGTTCATCTCTTTGCAGGCGGCACTTTCTCTTTACAAATCTTTCAGTCGACGGACTGCGACATGGGCGCAGCCATCTTTGTTCGAGTCCCCGGATGTAGCTTTTGCTAGGAGCTTTCTGATTGAACTATCTAATTTCTTTGCAGTAAGCTAGAGAGCTAGCACAGAAAAATCTTGTGGCGGCAGCAAGGGTTAACTTGGACAGTTCGAGACTGTCAATAGTTAAGATTTGCATAGGTGAGATTAGTTTAGAACTGAACGGGTAAACTAGGTTCCAGACGAAATGTGGGTCGTTCAGCATTCTGCTGTCTTTCTTTCACTTTATCTTTTCCCATCTTTTTATTTTCCCTCCCTTTCGTGAGTTTCTACACTCTTTATGATGGCAACAAATATTGCTAAAAGCACGTTTAATCGTACTCACTGACTTGTTGTAAGATAATTTTAAATAAAGTAAGGTTGTTTTACGTACGAGAAAACGTGAACTGTCGTTATAATACGACCCGAAGTCCGTTATTACATCTAGAGAATTACACACCTCTTCGCAGGCGCGAACATCAGCCAATCAAAAAGGAGCTGGCCCAGCTCTTCGGATCGCGGGTTAATGCGTTTGTTTCGCCGTTCTTGAGCACCTCGATTACAAATTCCGAACGTTACCGTTGAATCGCAGTGAATTGTGTTAAAAAATGTCATAACAGCATCAATTCTATGCAGATATGATTGACGGAATATTTGTGTGTTCTTTATTTTTTATTCATGTGTGGAAAGGTAAATAAACAAATGAGGTAAAACAATCACTAAGTAAGTTTTACAGGATAATTATAAACAAACATAGGGTAAACATCTGTGTGTAACATTTACCAAGATTCAAATGAAACTCGTCTTTGATTGGTTGAAAGCTAAATTCCTGCTCTCATTTTATCATTACATTACATGAAGAGTATCTTTTCTAATCAATTTGAAGATAGCTCCATCTTCAATGAACACTAAGTCAAAAGTGTCATCTTAGGTTTTTTATTTATGATATTAATATGTTGCACACAGTTGGGTTAAATTTATCAACGGCCGTTCATATCAAACCACTTATCACTGTATTAAAACTAAATCTCGAAAATAGACGTAGTGATTTAAGACAAATTGATGATTTATAAAATGGTATTTTATTAAATAAATGTGTCTTATTCAGATAGAAAGTCATCTATCGAAATGAAATAAGTCAATGTTACTGTCATTTTGTTGGAAATAAAATTCATCTTTGTGCACTTTCATTTAAACAGTTTTGACATAATGAATCATTATTTCATAATGACTACACTTTTCAAAGACATTAAGATTTAACAGCAAAATAAGATATATAAATGTACGATGTTGTCTTCTATTTCTATCACTGAAATCTAAGGGTATATACAGTTCGAAGTTTTTGTAAAGAACATATATTTGATCAGTCTCTTTATTATTTACACATCTGCAGTTCTCCCGAGTACGATTCAATTACTTTAAGATCATCTTCTAAAATCTGCTTTTAATTACCGGTAGATTGACGTCAAGACATATAAAATCGTGTAGCAGTCTGAGTCTGATAAGTTTAATAATGCTGTTTCGATATAATGAAATGTAATTGTCTGGGCGGGTGGAAGTGCACACTTCTCTTTAAATTCTATATGCGTATACATGCAAAACTATTACTTGGTGCAAAGTAATAAGGAGAAGATGATAAATTAATAGAAAAAACTCATAAATTATTAAGTAATTTTACTAATCTTCTATATCTCTGAATGTCAGCAAAACGGAAACAATATGTAATTGTAAAAGACCCCGGAGTCATTGTCCTGAATTATGTACATTTTTATTGCTTTGTTCTCCCAGCTATAACGTATTAATTGCGAACTGAATAAAGAAAACTCATTCAGTAGTAAATGTTTCTCCGTTTACGCTTAGCCAGCCATGAAGTTTACTTAACATGTTTTCTATATTTGCATAAAAGCTGTCATACAATATCATTATGAAATCTAATGAATGTATTGTTTTTATCGTTTTATAACGTTCTTAAATTCTAAAAATAATCCATGCATTTCTATGTTTGAAGAGTATGCATCATCATGTTATTCAGTTTAAAATGAAATGGTGGTAGTAAGTTTACCGAAGGTTCCAAAGTCCTGCTCAACACACACTGAAGTAAGAGATTGCATACTTTTGAGCTCATCAAACCTGAAAGGCCCGATAAGGTTATGGCATCCCGTCAGGCGTTCCGAAGTAAACTTAGATTGTTTTTACTATACTTAGAACCACTCTCTCTAAAAACGTGAAATCATGTGCACAGGACCCTTAGGCAATTATGAATTGTATATTTTGTGATCTTGTCGTTTTAACTGCCACAGGGGCCACACCAAAAACAAAATTTCATCTTTCTTCTAAGAAGAAAACGGCTAGAAAGATGGAACATCGTATATAGACTCCTTACCACATTGGGATTTGGTGACCCAGAGACCTCAATAAGAGCCAGAGGGGACACACTGTGATAAAGTAATTCAGATCTTTTCGGAGCTACAAGTCAAAGAAAGCAAAACTCTTGTGTAAATGATCCCTTTGCAGTCTAATCTAAATTTTGTCTTATATAAAGTATTAAAAACCAATATGTAATACAGGGCCAATAATGCTTTTTATTAAAACCTGAGGGACCAGTGCTTGCAGTCGACGCCCAATGATGTTCCAAATTGGTTTCAGCGGATTCAGATCCGGGGATGTTGCAGACAATGGCAGTTTCGTCATTGCGTTAAGTCGAAAACGATGAGGCCGGCCCTTATCCGTGAATACAGGACGAGAGGTTGGTTGTCAAAATGAGGCACAAGAACAGACCGGAGGATTTCCCGGATGTAGCTTTCGCAATTGAGATCTCCTTGAACAGTGACCAAATCAAGTTGAGAAAGTCCAAACGAGCTCTTTTAGGGTGATTGCTCATAACTGGTCGTTTAATCACACGTAGCTTTCGCAATTGAGATTTCCTTGAACAGTGACCAAATCAAGTTGAGAAAGTCCAAACGAGCTCTTTTAGGGAGATTGCTCATAGCTGGTCGTTTAATCCCACGTAGCTTTCGCAATTGAGATTTCCTTGAACAGTGACCAAATCAAGTTGAGAAAGTCCAAACGAGCTCTTTTAGGGAGATTGCTCATAGCTGGTCGTTTAATCACACGCCTTGACTTTAGACCAATTGCCTAAACGGTTTCTGACTGTTTTGTTGCATTGAGGCTTGTTGGGAGCCATAGCATCTTTTGCACACCACTTGTGGCAAACGGTGGACGATGAACAAGACGTGCTAACTTATCGTCATCAACTCGAGAGGTCTTCCGCGGTTGACCTGGTCTTGGTCGGTCCTTTACAGGGTTGGTTTGGGATATTTCTGGACAAGGTGGCTTACAACAGTATAGTGAATATCCAACCGTCGTCTAATAGATCCACAAAACATGCTGGAGGAATGCATGTCATCTTCTTGTTTCAATGACTTTCCTTCAAACCATGTTGAAAGGTAGATGTCCAACTTTTATGCAGATTTTATCGAGTTGAAAGTGAGACACTCATTGGTGGTGTGCTTCACATGCATAGTGGGTAGTGTTTCTGCGATTGATTTATCAGTAAACCCGTAAACTGTTTTGTGGAAAAGCAGCTTCATTCCAAGTTAGAGCTACCATTTTACATTAATCAATATGTACTTTAGTAGAACCAAATTGGTTAGGTGGTGCATTAAGTCTTTAGTGTATATTTAGGAGTGTTGAGATCTTGATGACAACTTCCACTGATGTTAAATTATTTGAGCACTTAACAAGAAAGGCTTCCATGGGCTTAGCGTTTTACTTCTAAAATGATATGTTATGTCGAGTGCAATATGCAATTTCCAGTTTCTTTTGGATGATATATTTTGTTTCTACCATCGATTTGAATCACCACACCATATAACTGTGTGGACGGTTAATGTTTAAGAGCTGGATATTAGTTCGAAAAAGTTGTTGTCTAAGGGCCTCTAAGATATCAACGTTTAAACCTATTGGTGAGAGAGTTATTAGTTGCTGAATGATGGATCGGTCTTTTCGAGTCGCTGGTATGTACAGGAATTTCGTTTTTTCAATCATTTTCTTTTTTGCGAATGTTTCTTGCTCATTGTATTTTACATGCAGAATTATACGCCCCTCCTGTGTGTTTCTTTATTTTGAAATAAAAAGATGAATATGTCAAAGATGATCGTATTGAATGGAAGGGTATTTACTTTTAAACCCTATCACCGAATATAGCTTTTTGTCCAAGGATATCAAAACAATAAAAAAAATTTGATGGTGATACAATACCATTAAGTTTAAACATTTCGTAACATTTTTAACATTACTAAAATTAAATAGTTTTAATACCTACGAGGGCAGTCATATTAAAGTTAATATTTTTCGTACGATGCCATAGGCAAATACCTTTTCCATTTTGACGTCACGTCCATGACTATGCTTTGACGTCACAGTTCCCCTGTGACATAGTTTTGCAAATGCACCGATGGCAGATAATCGGCGTAAGCTTGGATGCAGGTTTTTTGTTTTGATTTCGCGACTTCAGTATTAAACAAAATATCATATTGTACCCATGACATCCTATGTTTACTATTATAATATTACTATGTTAATATTAGTATACCCCTCGCATTCATATGGTAAATATTAAGATTGAGGCACTCGTGACGAAGACATAATTTGTCATGGACACTCATTTAGTGTTCTTTGTCTTCTTTCTTAGAATTCCATGTATATCACCACACATGCTCTTAGTAGTAAATAAATATTGTTCAACAACCCTTTAAGCTTAAGGATATTTTGCTTTTTAACCAATATTGCATTATCATAAATACTTCAATTCCAAACGGTTTATATCAATCTAACATGTTGGATAGTCGATGTATAACTTATCAATATTGACTGCTACCAATCTTTTTACGTGTGATTTATGTTTTTAAATTGGTTGTAAGGAGTAAGCATTGCCGTTTGATCAACCTGGATGTACATATTGATTAAATTAATATAATAATCAATACCTAAAAAATAAAACATAAAAAAGCTAAAATGATAACACCAAAAGATTTCTGGTAAATTAGAATAACGTTACAATAGCAGTACTAGTTATTAATAACTGTAGACACCATATCCGTGAATATGTTGTGGTAAGTGGTTTCCCAACGAGTGAAATATTCTTAACATCAGTTACAAATACCTATCTGAGTAGGAGGTTTGCATAATGTATGACCTTCATTTGGAAACATTTATTTGATAATCACACTGGTTTAGAAGCACAAGCAAACACTCCAGACGTTTTGATTTAAATAGGCATGAAACTATTTGTTTATGGGGCATCTATAGCCAGGACAGTTGCAGGATAGACTATTACGTGCTTCTATATTAAACATGGTAGGAGAGGGAGACTCCAAATATCTGTAGTGAATAATATTGCTTTTCAGTGAAGTAGCTCGAAGGATCTATTCGACGCTCACTTAATTTTTGTGAGCCAAAAACTTTCTGAACTTGTCAAAATGTTTCTTGAGAGGGATTAGCGTTGATTGGCCTTTTATCAAGTGATGGTTTGCTAATTGGATGTTATACTCTTGATCTCTGTTCATGGCGGAATGAATTCCAAACTATTGTATATTGTTCTTTATTCAATTCAAAACTTAAAGGCCACAGGCCTATAGTACAAACATGTTACAAATGTAAAATAGCATTTAACATGTCAAAACACCTCTACAGGGAAAAAAATTCTTATACATTCATGTCAAACATATAACACATTTACAAATATACATAAATATTATCTATGTTATCACAATTTTTCGTAAAGAAACCAATAATCAGTCAATAAAGTACACAGTACAATTATATAATTTAGATAGAATTCTTTCTAAGTAGCATACCATGATAAATAAAAGTTGATAACTTGCGAATAAGAAAAGTATTATCAGCATTTAACAGGAGAGAGAATTTTAACCTATTTGGGTGTATGAAATAGTAATGAGGAATATGGCTTTTTCTCAGGTCAGCATACATAGGACAAATTAAAAGGAAATGATATTCGTCTTCCAAACAATTCAGATTACACAACCTACAAATCCTATTTTCTTTTGCTATGTTCTGATATCTTCCAGTCTCTATTGCTAAATCGTGCGATGAGCACCTAAAGCGTGCAAATGCATTCCGGAATTTTCTTATATTTAATGAACTCAATTAATACTCTCTGTAAAATATGATTTAAATATTCTGTAGTAAAAACATTTGCTTGAAAGTGGTATTGACGTAGCCCATTCTTGTGTGAAAATATCTTTCAGTCTCTGTGTGACATTATTAACAAAATTTGAATGGAAATTAACATTTTGACTCTGCCATATATCCCCATATCCAATTGTATTTAATAACTCCCGAATGTTTGATACCCAATTCGTCTTTCCTCTCTTATCATACAAACTCATCATATCGTAACACTGTCGTGGATATCTATAAGAAGGCATATTTAAAAGGCGAATCCAAAATTTTATTATTCTTGCTTTAGCTAAAATGTGAATCGGAAATCTTCCGCATTCTCCGTATACCATACTACTAGGGGTATTTGACTTCACTCCCAGAATTTTTTTTACATGCATATAAGTGTATTTTCTCAATAACATCAAAATTTTTAAATCCCCACACTTCTGATCCATACAATAGAATCGGACGAATTTTCGAGTCAAATATATTGAAAAATGATTTGTAATCAATATCAACAAGTTTACGAATACTTTTAAGAACACCAATTAGTACCCTTTTGGCCTGAATTGAACAATATTTCGCATGCTCTAAGAAGCAAAGGCGATTTGAGAAGTAAACTCAAAGATATTTATATGACTTCGTAACAGAAAACGGCTGACCTTTAAAACACCACTTTTCCTTTTTTGACAGCTTACCTCCGTTTTTGAATACTATAACTTTAGTTTTCTCCATATTGATAGTTAGCCCTGCAACATCACAATAACGTTCTAATTCAGTTATAAGTCGCTGTAACCCGACAATACTCGTCGAAAATAGAATCATATCGTCGGCAAACAGCAGTAGGAACAATTCTGTCATATACGGGTGTAACTGAACGCCATGAGAAGAGCTATTTTGAATGATAGAAGCAAATTCATTTATAAACATAGAAAACAGAAACGGGCTTAAAATACAACCTTGTCTTATGCCAACATTGCAAGTAAAGGAATCTGAAACGTCATGGTTATTCCTGATACACACTTTTACTTTGTCAAAAATGCTTCTTAACAAGGTATTCATCTTAGGACTTATGCCGTGTGCCTCCATTATCTCCCAAAGTTTTGCTCTCTGTATCGAATCAAACGCTTTTTAAAAATCGATAAACAAGGCGTACAATTTATTTCCTTTTATACTAAGACACTTCTCAACTATCGAATGTAATATGAAAATATTATCCACTGTGCTATATCCCGCTCTAAAGCCCGCTTGAGATTCGTCTATTTTATCTAATGTATCTGCCCAAAACGTTAGTCTCTTATTGATGATGTATACAAATACCTTCCCCAGTGTACTTTGGAGATTTATACCTCTATAATTGTCTACATTGTTAATACTCCCGCTCTTATGAATTGGAATAATTATTCCAGTAGTCCAAGACGACGGAAAGTTACCACTGTTTAAAATAACATTAAAAACTAACTCCAAATAAGGTAACAAAATATCTCCCGAATGTTTTATAAATTCCGGTAAGATATTATCTACGCCTGGCGCTTTGTTTGTTTTTAAATTTTGAATGCTATCTATTATTTCTTGTCTGCTGTTAGGCGAATCAAGAATATCACTTGAGATTTTGTCTAACTCCGTAGGCTGATCTACAGAAACATCAATTGTAGAGTTATTATCGCATGTGGTTTCTGTTTCCCTTCCGACAGACGAAAACAAATGTTTGAAATGTTCATACCATTCATTAGTGCTGATATTATGTTTTCTTAATTGTTTTCCGTTCAACTCTTTCAGAATTGTCCAAAACTCTTTTGAATTAAGTGTTATTTTCGAGCTCTTTCTGTTTATTGCTATAGTATTCTGTTCGTTTCTGCTTACACTTGGCTTTATACATATTTCTTGATACATGATAGTCATCTAAGTGTTGTTTGTCTTTATGAATTCTAAACTGATTTAGTCTATGACAACGTTCTGCTTTCAATCTCTTACATTCACCATCATACCATGGACTATCATTACCAACATTTCTAAATGTTAACTTTCGTTTCATACCTTCCGCAGCTGTGCACATGGCATCCGCAACACATTGTACACTGTGATTGATATCACTGAATACATAATCTAGACAATTATCAAGTAATTCTTGCACACTATCTAAGAACATGTTTTCTCTAAATTCACCTGACTTACTTGCATCCCACACAAACTTAAAGCTATGACTAGCGTTATCACTTGTTGCAACATCTTCCCTTTTATGTGTGGTAGGTACTCTCATCGTAACTGGGAGATGCGCGGACTCTGTGCGTGACTGGATGTCAAAATTAGTACAATCATCAAACAGACATGATGAAGTAATTATGTAATCAATAACGCTTGCCCCCATTGGACCAATGAATGTAAAGTCACCGATCTGGTTATCGGTTCCGCATCTGCCATTTACAATATGGATATTTAGAATGGTACATAATTCTAAGAGAGATCTACCAAATGAATTAACAATTTTATCGACGGAGAATCTTTTGAGATTAAATTTATCTACTAGAAATTCCCAATTAAAAGAATTTTTCTCTACATATTCAAGGAGATCATCCTCAATAAAATCGGTATCAATACCTGTTCTCGCGTTGAAGTCTCCGCCACATAGAACAGTTGCATCTGGATGATCTGATAACATGCCTATTAAATTTTCTTGTAAAAGCTCAATCCCATTTTTACCGACAACATGTGGCTGGTCATACCATGTAGACCCCTCAGGGTGCACATATATACATGAATACAATAACTCATCAACATTGAAAAGTGTCTTATCAAACATAATGCTAATTGCGTTTTCAGTAATTTTGTACCACGTAATGTATTGTTTAAGACACTTTCTTATTAAAACCACTATGCCACCTGATAATCTCCCGAAATTCGATAACTTCTCTGCAGGTTTATTGAACGTGACATAGTCTTCAAATATACTATCAAGATCATGTTCATTTACCCAAGTTTCTGTGAGTCCGATGACATCAAATGTTTGTATATAATTGACAAATTCGTTATCGGTTAGCTTTGCTGCCAAACCAGAAACATTCCAAAATAGAAATGACTGATAATAATCATCAGGTGACAAAATTGGCTGACTAGAGGGTGAACAGTGCCCTGTACCCTTATTGGGTTTGTCAGTATCAGAAGCTACCCAGGCAGCAAGACGGTAATGGCCCATTGCCGTTTTCATGCTAGGAGGTACCGTAAGTGCCGGGAGGGGATTTACAGCACTGTCCCAGCACTGGGCCGGTATCTCACTGCCAGTAGCTGTGGGACCCCGCGGAGCCTAGCTGAGAACCACTGAAATCTGATATCCCTTGTTTGTGTGTTTGAATACTATAACTGACCATGCTCGCTTGCATGGATGCCCTGCCTGCCTACCGCCAACTTAACACTGTGGTGTTACTTTTAAGAATCTTCATTGTTTTATTCTCATAATACTTCAATAATTCTACAAAGAACAGTATCCAACTTGCAAGGTAAATATTCTTCCATTTCTTCTAATTGGAGTTTGCAAATAAGCAAGAAATTAGCAATTTAACTATTGAAAATTTGTTTCTGTAATTCGATATTTCAATGCCATGTTCTCAACTGTCCCTCTCAGACAGACTGATAAAATTTGAACGACATTCATCCTCTCTGTTATTAAGATTCTAAATTTCTTATGCATTCTGTATGTAGCCTTTATAATCATTGTGTGAAAAATATGAACATTGAATAAGTACAAATGGAATTGTTTTAGTGATCACATTTAAAAAAGTAACCGCTAAATGACAATAATAATTTTAAACATCAAATGTACAGAACAACCTGAAATCTGTACATTTGTATACGCTCGTAGTAATATAATATTTGTTATATCACTGAATGTTTCCTTATAAAAATATGTCCATCAATAGTGGATTGATTAGATTCGTCTATAAAATATTCAGAATAATTTGAAATATTTGCATTTAAGAAATATACTGCTGAACGATATTATTATTATCATAAAACCATTTTAATAGGAACATATGCATTATAGCTGTTACGTGACTTCAAATGATGATGTTCAACTTTTTAATTTGTGTAATATAGTCAGTGTTTAATATTTTCAGAGACTACAAGGGAAATTCCTTTGAGTGAAAAATGCAGTTAACAACGATATTGAAAGTTTGTGAAATTCTGGTACCAGAGTGGTGTGGATATATAAATGGAGGCAGAATGGACTCAAGAAGATGTGAGCTTATCAACTGTAATGGCTCCAAGTGACAATTCAATATAATTTCGCATTGACTGTTGTTGTATCAGCATAGTCAAGTAAATAAACCATTATCAACAATAAACCTCTTTTATTCATCAATTCTAATCATTCTAAATCTTTCCAGAAGTTATCTGAATGTTATGTTAATATTTTGATTACCTCTCCTTTGTTAGCAATAGTGTTGGTTTAGTTTTGAATATTCAAAGTTCTCGATCGTTAACAATTTCACTTTTTCCCCTCTCCTGTTAGTTCTGTAATGTTTTATCTTTTTACTTTTTGTCATATTGAAATAATTGTGTATATAAGTTCTGAATTAAAGAATTCAAACAATTTAATATGTAACATTCAATATTGATCACTATCTGGAATTTCTTAGAATGTTTAACAATTTCTATGAGGGTCCGAAGTCGACATAACAAGCCAAAATACTGATATTTTCAATATAGTTCTGGTGCTGGTTTAGTACTGGGCCAGTGCCGGTTTGATACAGTATGCCAGCAATGGCCCAGTGCCGCAACAGCGTTGATAAACGGTACCGGCCCGGTGATGGCACACGGCAATGGGCCAGTATTGCACACAGCACTGGGCCAGCACTGGCCCAATGCTGAATTGCTACCTGGGTAGGCCCCGTCTAGAATGCGATCTGAGAGATCTATGGACACCCCCTGAATCCCCTGACGTCACTTCCTTCCCTCCCTCAGCTCGCGCACTCCCTGCATCATTCTCACCCCTTGGTTGACTTAGCAGTTTGTTCCCTTTATAATAGTATCGGTTATCTGGATT
Organism: Phorcus lineatus; assembly: GCA_921293015.1. Lineage (NCBI taxonomy): Eukaryota > Metazoa > Mollusca > Gastropoda > Trochida > Trochidae > Phorcus > Phorcus lineatus. The sequence goes on from OV121085.1 coordinate 40,817,433, forward strand.
ATTCTTTCTGAGTCGGTCAAGTTCCTGCTTTTGATACAGAGTCAAGTCATTAGCAATGCCGATTTTCATATCTCTAAGGACATCCCGCAACTTCACTGACCTTCACTTGTCTTCCCAATGACACATTTGTACAATAATTGGTCTTGTCTTTTCAGTGTTTTTACCTAAACGATGAGCTCGTTCAATGTCGCGTGGGTCTAATGGAGGCATATCTTTCACTTTCCTGGCGTCATTTAGCACATTAAGTACCTTTCTTTTACTCTCAGTATAAGTTTCGTTTGGCGTGTCCTCTATTCCATACAAAGTCATGTTGTTTCTTCTTCCTCTTCTTTCCTGATCTTCTATCCGAGATTCTAGATGTTCAACATAACTCTCCATATATTCATACTTCTGTTGTAGATCGTCAATATCAACTCTCAGAATATCTTGTGTTTCCTTGCTTTCTTACACCTCTCGTTTAACATCTGTAATCTCTGTTCTAATAGCGTGAATGTCCCCTCTGCGATGATGTCCTGTGACAGTCGATCTCCTAGTTCTTTAAACTGATTGATGATTTCCTGCTTAAATGCGTTAAGTTCTGGACTAATAGGGCCTGGATTCGTCTCCACATCCCCGGATAACATTAGATGTAATTTACAAACATTCGCTGGGACATAGACCTGATCCAACAATACCATAGGGGTATGAAACGCATGAGTGATCCCAGGGCTCAGTATAGTGACGTCACCAACATAAACAAAGTGACTTGTAGATGCCGAAACCAAATAATCACACACTTTGTCACGGATAGCTATACCTTGAGAAATAGCAACCGATGACACAAGTAGATGCAGGGTGATGAACACAGCGAAAGAAGCTAACCTGAGTGGCGTATCTGAATGTAAAGTGTGAGACGAGTAGTCATTGATCGTGCCGACATTGCTCACCTGTCGTGTCCCGGGTGGATGGACGAATCGGCCGATTCTCGCTCTGTAGATAGCTACATGTATATCGACCATATTTTTCTTCTACAAGCAGCCCTGGGTTACTTATCTCACACATGCACCAATGCTGTCTTCGTTAGTTACGATCAGGTATTAATTAAATTAGATATTTTCTCCCTGCTCCGGTGAATACGTGTCAATCTCAAGGGAGGTAAGTATGGTCCTATTGTATAAAGATGTCTTATCAAATGTATATACTCACAGTGTAACGTCCAGTATTAACTGCTTGACACCGGAACGTCGCATCTTTTCTGCAATAAAGATGTAAATTCATAAAACTGTGATTAATTTTGTTTCTAACTAAATAGGTTTAATTAGGCTAACCGGAAATTGTGGTAATATCATGTCAATGTCAATCAATAACTTGTATGCGTGACAGACAATATGCATAAGAGAAGTAAACTTCAATTAGAACTCCCTTTGAATCAATTAGTTTTCTAAACCACATGAAGGCAATTTTAGTTCGACACTCCTTTTTTTGAAAAATTTGAACATGGCTCTGTCATATATTCACTGTAAATAGTATCAAATACAAAACCAAAGACAATACTGCAATGGAATTGTGCTCATGGCCTCTCCCTCAGAGTACGCAAACTGTTATGAATGAATCACACCAAATACTTATTAAACAGTTGCACTTGTTTACAATACATCGCAGTTCAACATTTTCTCAAGGAAACTGTTGAATTTTAATGACTTATAAAAATTATCTTAACAACATCATAACCCCCGTGAAGAAAAAAAACCCGTTCAAAGAAAATCCTATACTTATTTTTTGTGTGATGATGTTTAATTTATCAATGACGAAACTAGCACAATGAAATAACGTTTTCATTCATTTGTGAATCTTACTCATACACTGTCATGGTGATTAAAAAATGTAAATTAAAACTCAAAGATAAGTTCTCCAAATATGCAAACACGAATTTTAACATATTGCAATTATTGTATTATCAGCATCACATTAGTATGAAAACTATCTGAATTAACTTTTAAAAGGTGACATTTCTTACCGTTCATTATAATTAGAGATACAAATCAATCAAGTATTTCAACAAAAGACTTGGGTCAGTATTAATTAAAAGTCATTACGCTTTCTTATGGGACCATTCTTCTATGGTACAGCCACATATCGACTCGAGCTTTGCTTGATGTGACCTTCACTGATAGAAGATTAATGAGGCGTAGTTAGATTCTATATATTAGCCATGTTCTCTCTTCCTGTCACCTAGTGGCTGATTGATTACCATTTCGGACGAGGAAAGACTTTTTTTATTGCTGTAGACCATCTCTCACATTTGAAGTTCATACTTGTATTACTTCAGTTATATCACTTTACCCATATATATCAGATTTAATCAAGGAAATGGAAAAATCTGATACAGCAATGTGGTTGTCCATGTCTGTAACATGTATCTATCAGTTTTAGCAATATATGTTGTCAGAATGCATGTACTTGTTTAGGTTCTAGGTGATACAGATACATGTTTGTTACCAGTCTGAACTTTACTTATCTTTTGGCAAACTTTGAGAAAAAATTCATTTCGCAGACGAATGTCCAACAAACTTCTTGCCATATTTTTTATAATGATTCATCAGGAGAAGCCGGTCAGGAAATTCTAAAAAATAAAATCTCTGAAAGTAACATGAGGAAGAAATTGAATCTGCAAACGTTCTTTTTAGTCTAATCTTTATACGGGACTGGATCAGTATTCCTTGAGTGTCTACTGACTTAATCGTCAGTATGTTTTCCATGTCATGTGAGTCTGAGGCTCTTTTGACCTAGCTTAATTTGAGTCAAAATATATTCCTGTTGAGAGATTTTACCCCTTAAAAATAATCAAAGAATGAATTAGAATAGACAAGATTGACGTAAATTTATATACTTCCGCATAAGCACCTCAACATCTTAATTCATATGATAACTTTTGGACTACTATTTCGCGTTATAATTTATATTGAGTGAGTGAGTTGGTGTTTAAAGCCGCTTTCAAGATTATTTCCCTTATATCGCGGCTGCTAGTTTTATTCCAGGGAGAAAGCCTGCAACACCATTTAGGCTATGCATTGCGGTGAAACCTGCGAGTTTTGGCTGGAACTAGCGAACCATGGGTGGTACTGCGCTGAAACTCAAGTGTAGCATGGCACCCAAACCTTACTGCGTGTAGAACAGTTCTCTACTGCAGACAAAGTTGCCAAGCCCCTGGCGGGAAATTTATATTGAAGGGGAGTCAGTGTTGATTGATGGTAATATATATTCCCATGGCAATTCATTCAAAACATAATGGCATCATAAAATATTTCATCGGTCATACCACCTTTAGTATTCTAAAATAATGTTTAAGATGTTAATCCTTTGTTAGTCCGTTGTTTGAAATTGAAAATCCCGCAATACAAATAGTTGTGAGTACAACTACTTAATTACTGTTTGGTGGTACTGCCTTATCAAAAAGGAGTGTACACTGTAATTTACTAAAATACTCACAAATTATAATAATATTGGTGTTCAAAAGGTAGGGCCATACGTTGATATGTTCTTCATCAATACTTTATGATACATTTAGATGTCATGGGAATGATACTGCCTGGAGTAAGGATACAATGACAATATAGCTACGTTTTATACTGAAACAAGTTATTTACAACATGGACGGCAGTGGTGATAATCGAGAGAAATATTTTTGGTGCACTCTGCCAAACTTGATACATTCGTTTTGACTAGAATGGCTGTGTTTTTAAGACACCTATCTTTATCTTTGATGTTACTATTAATTTCAAATAATTTATTTCTAATAGGTCCCTCTATGGTTTAAAGGGAACGTTGATTTACTCTTTAAGTTGATGAATAAAATGATAGAAATATTCTTCAACACTCGTATATATATATATATAACTTATCATTGCTTACCGTCTTGAAAGCGATATTAAAGCTACAACTTCTAGAACGTGTTACTGCCACCTTTAGCTAAAATCCATAATCATGTCATGTATTCAGAGATTACAAACAGTAAAAATTTTGTCACCACGTTTGTATCATGTTTAGATGAACAGACACCAAAGACATCACATAATGAAGTCTTGAATGGACAAGAAATCTTAATTGGAACCCCTGCAAGTATTGATTTAAAAAAAAGAAATATGAAATAGGATACCGTGAGTTCAAAATCTGGAAGCAGACAGTTACTGTAAGAAAAGTTACCTACACTGGGTTGATAACACTTACCTGCCGGCACAATAAAGTTGAGCATGATTGCCTGTGTGGGTTGAATACGTTTCACAATGCTGGAGTAGCATGGGGCACTCAGGTGTTTTGAGATCTACAATGTATATATATACGCTCCGTTGTATTTATTGAGGCTTAATTCGACTGTTTTGAACAAAACAAATTATATCCTTTAATTATTTTCCACTTCTCAACATAGATCTGCAAAAACAATAAACGTGTAAAGTAAGAACATGAACATATCGGAACTCGTGAACCATTAAGTTTGGAAAAATATCCCTTGAGACATGGTTATTAGGTCCTGTAATTTTTTTCACTTTTTACCCGAATGAAACGTTTTAATGGGCATTTAACTTTGTTAATATTCTAAACTTTTTTAAAAACAAGCGGCGAGATTTTATTCATTGTAAGTAAAGATCAAACATAATAGTCAAACGGAACGTCAGTATAAGGCATTACTTGTCCTTTGAAATAAGGTCCTATAAAATAGTATAAACAGTGGTAGATCAGTCATGATACAATATAACAGTCCAAGATGCCGTTCTGGCTAGATGACTCGTATGATGTGCTATCTGCTGTCACTAGAAATGAATGGCGCTGATCACCCAGAACTGATAATATTTCCCCCAATCATCTGTTTCTTCATTTTGGTCCCTTGAACCTAAGTGACCAATATGTGTGAACACGCAACTGTGTTCACGCAGGAAGTCTTACAGCAAAGCAGATAAAATGTTCACCAATCGCCATTTGCTTCCTAATGCACAAGAGTGAGTGAGTGGCTTTGGGCTGAAGGTGTTTTGAACAATATTTCAGTTATTAAACAAGTGGACGCTAAGCATCCAAGAGATAGTGGACAGACATGGGAGAAAGGGATCGACAGGATGAGGGGAAAAGAAGCAAAGAAAGGCAAAGTGAGAAATAGACAACATGTTGTAGAACGACACAAATTTGGTCTGGCTTCTACCCGTAGACCAGTCCAGCTTGGGTGTCCCTACCAGGAGCAAATACACTCCGACTTGCCTAACTCTCGGGGTTTCTGAAGCACGCAATTTTTACATGTAGACATATACCACTTTTGCCTTATGTATTCGGAAATTCAAATTCCTTTCCTTCAACGCATATAATACTCTTCCTCTGGTATTACTTATACAGTAGGGCTGTGCTTGATTGGTAACCCGGCGAACTATCCGACGTGCGCCGCCGGAAATGACGAAAGCGGAAAATCAGTTTGTTGGCCATTTTAAATGACAGGCGAACCCGGCGTATAATGGCGGACAAATATTGACGTTGCGATTATTCCAAAACTATTTTGTAGTCACCATTACCTGAATAACAACTCAAGATAATTTAATTGGCAATATGTATAATTATCAAAAACTATCCATAACTTTATAGTGACATTTTAATTCATATTTCAAAATGTTAGTAAAAATTAATTTCATATAGATTAAATGTATTTTGAAACTAGTCTGAGGTATGATGACTGCTTCCTGTGTGTACGCCAACATACTTGATTAAACTTGAGCCTGTTACTGACCTGGCGTACGCCGGTTCCAGGTCCCCGGGTATACGCCGCTCCAGGTCCCCGGGTATACGCCGCTTAAACGAAGCATAGCCCTTAATAAAAAAATTGAGCATAAACATGGACCCAGGCTTTCCGAATTCAAAATAACTACTGATATGAGGGCACATATTTCACGTCAATTGTGGGCCTCATCATTAAACGGAAATAACTCACAATGAAGTTACAGTCAATTGAATCAAATGGAAAAAAGATAAGGTCAACTAAATGTCTGTAGAGTGGCATCTTTTGTGAGGAGTACCTTATCGTTTCTACTTGGAAAACTGGTGAACAATTCATGGTCTGTCTAAAGGAAATCAGTCTACTATGGTACATCGTATATAGTCTCTCCAAATCCTTGAAACTCAATGCTGTTTTACTGTATCTATTAGTTGAACATTGATTTTAAAGGGCCACATAGTATGTTGATACAAATTAGAAAATAATGTCAAAAATCCATCTCGTCGAAAGATCTTTACATAATTTGTCGCCAATTGTTTCCACCCCAAATAAGCCGAGAAAACTTAATTAGTAATGGTGTTTCCTGTGTCTATAAATAGATCGACTTTATTATTTTATTGCGATAAGCATGGTGGTCGTAGTTGGCTCCCAAAGATAACCACGGGGGGACGGAAAAGAGAAGCAGAAAACAGTTAAAACGACGATAGACCAGAAGGAAGACAAGTTGGTCGACAAAAGGAAAGTCAAAACGGAGAAACACATATATGATCTATTTGAAAGTAAAACTCGCTTTACTTTGAGTTTGATTCGTTTTGATATAGGCAGGTTAGTTGACTATTCATATTAAGCGCGTCCATTGTATGTTGTTTTCAATTATATACTTCATGATCAAGATGATTGCGAAGTAGCTCTTCTAAACTTTTTGATATCCATAGAGCAAGGCGAGATAATTAGCAGGTAGCTACCTTGTGACAACTGAATTTATTATAATTTCTCAGTCTTCGACGGAACAAGAATCTTTTTAATTTGCATGTGTACTGTGAATATGTTATTTATGAATATATATAGTAAATTAACAACAACACCACCTTTTTTGTTTTGCAAGTTTTGGTCATCTTTATTGTTATTTCTTTTCATGAATTTCAAGTGTTTATATTATTTTAAGAAAAGAGATTGCATCTATTTTTTTATTTTTTTTCAAAATGTTTTTATTCCAGCATTCAGTCAGGTACAATGTTACATGTATATTAATACCTAGTCATTATGGGTAGATAATAAGGTATAATGGCTGTAATATACATAAAAAAATTGTATACTGATACATTGTCAAGGCACTTGAAAGTGGAGACCATTGGAGAAACATTGTGATTTTTACAGGAAATAAACTTTTCAATGGCATAGACTAGTTTGTAATTTTTAACAGCCTTCTCAAACGACAAGGTTTCACCTTTAAGACTACTCAAAAAGATATGCCTTTTGCTCAACAAGATGAGGTGATTGAGCAACTTAAATCTGGCAGGAAAGCCAAAAAGAATAGCATTTGAGTCTAGGACTATACCCATTTTAGTATGGGTGTTACGAAATAGTTCCAGTTTCATCCAAATTTCTTTTACAAGAGCGCAATTCATAAAAAACGTGAACCAAATTTTCTTTCTCAAATTTACAAAATGAACAGTTATCATCATCTACTAATTTCATGGCTTTTAATTCCTTCTTGGTATTCACTATGCGATGCAAACATTTGAATTGAAATTCTAATAATTTGACATCCTTTGTTGAGCATCTGTACTGAGTAAAGATATTTTTTCCAGTCTAGCATTATAATGTCAAAATTTTCCGCCCACTTTTCACAAACCTTTGGGCTATCATTACAAGTAATTATGCGGTCGTAGAAATATCGTGACCCTTTTTCTGATTTTAGTCCCGAACAATGTCATTTATAATCAGGTTGGATTTACCTATACAGGTTTGTCGATTAATACATTTCTTCCATAAGTCAGGAATACCAAGAACCAACTTTTGATAATCTAAAAATGTTCCTTTAATGTCATATACCTTTTTCAGTTCATCAAAAGTCATTAACCCACTGGAATTACAGATATTCATAACACAGGACAAACCTTTACTATACCAATTTCCAATAAAGAATATTTTGTCTTTAAAGTGGTGGTTAAACCATAAAGGTTGTGACAAAATGTAATTATTGTTGTCTGGGTTACTTTTCTCTAATCTTTGATATTTGGACCAAGCATTCATAACGCTTCTCCAAAAAGGATTCTTACAGTCCTTATACAAATTAATATTAGCATCAAAAGTAAAAACTTTTTCCAAAGGGAACTGACCTGGGTTCAGAAAGGTGAGGTTTTGTGCACATCTTCTCCTCCACGTGCACGTTCAATAAGAAAGGGTGGGGATAAATGCCCATTCTGGATAACATAGGAGTTGGCATTATTGGACAAGATTGAAATCCATTTGTGAAAGTTTATTCCGAAACCAAACTTTTCAAGAACTAATGTTATGAAATCGTCAGACGTGTTAAACGCTTTTCAAAATCAACAAGCAGTAACATTCCATGTTTATTTTGTTCCTTCAATCATACATTATATCATAGAGAAGTCTAGTGTTATCACTTATACATCTTTATCCTTATAGTTAAACATGAGCTAATAATTTTGTTGACTGAATTTAAAAGTGAAATAGGCCTCCAATTTTTTAAGACGTTTTTTGTTTTTATAAGTTTTGGGAATACAAATAATTACTCCACTTTTCATAGTCATTGGTAATATTCCTTTTTCAAATACAGCTGTTGTATATCTAAAAATCCATATTTTAAGTTCTTTCCAGAAAAATTTAATAAAGTCAATCCATCCAGCCCTGGTGATTTGTTGTTTTTCATTGATTTGACTGCACAGGCAATTCCTCTAAAGGTTTTTCCAAAGCCTCTTTCATTTCGTCATCAATGGTTGGTATTTTGATATTATTTAAACTAGCTCGGGAATCAACAGAAGTATTATCACGGGATCTAAAAAGGTTTTCATAAAAAGCTTTTTGTTCACTTATGATTTTTTCACCTTATAAAATTTCTTTACCATTGTCTTTAATTATGAGTTTATGAGTTTTTTGGTATAATGACGGTTTTCAAGGTGACAAAAATATTTTGTAGGTTTTTTACCTTCTTTATACCAAAGAACTCTATTATATAACTCTAGAGATTCCTGATTTCTTCCTGTTTTGTACCCTCAAGTTTAGATTTATCTGAAGATAGTTCAGCAAGAAAGTCTTCACTAATAGCTTGGAAATTATTTCTTATTTCATCTTCTTTTTCTTTGATTTTATTTTCTAATTCAGCCGCGTCAGTACCTTTTTTCTTTTTATGATAAGTTGCAAAGGACATTGATTTCCCTCTGACTTTCATAAGGAAGGATTTATTTATTTGTTATCACTAAATCCCGAGCTTACGTAGTACACAGGAATGGAAAATCCGCGTTATGACATCATAATTCAGTAGCGCGCGCTACTCGTACGGGTGAAATATAATTACACCGACTTGTCGTGGTATATATACTATTTCTCACATATCATGTTGTAGCTGAAACAATTATCTATCAATTGATATAATTTTTAGGCGTTATTGAAAAAATGTTGTATAAGAAACACTAACATACTCAATGGCCCTTTAAGGTGTAACATCAGTTGAGTTTGTTGTTATTTTCAAGTAGATTATGTGGAGAAAAGGTCAATTAAAATAAAACAATAAAGAAGACAAAATTATACAAACAATAACTAACTAGTAGAGTTACATATTTTTTTTTTCGGATAATAATGTTATACATTTGGGGGTTTTCCAGTTCAGGACGAGACAAAGTTTGTATGCACAAATTATTATTTTATTATTGATCGGTATGTTGGGAGCATTAAACATACAACTTTCAGGGACAAGTGGAGAAATATACTTAAAACCTACTTAGGTTCTGCTCACATAAGAAACATAGTAAATATCGATTTCATCTAACGCCCTGTAATGTTATGCAATACTAAATTCCTTTATTTGTTAAATTAGAGAGTATCCATTCACTATGAAGAGGAACTTTAATAAAAAAGGCATATGCCTTGCATGTAATCATATTTTGCCACTGATATATAGAACAATTTTTTTTAAACTTTGCAAAACAAAGAGGTAATATCCACTGTATAATATAATGGTTGTGAATTCATTCAATGTTTACATGTTTCAAGTGGCAATTAATGTTACTCTTATTATCAAATACTTCTGATTGATTCAGTTTAAAATGTATTTCGTGGTACTAAGCTTCCAAAACGCGAACTGATACTCAAAGTATGTTATTGGTTCCAGACAATATCTCAAAAATATGTAGGAGGGTTGAATGATCCTAGCAACAACAGCTTTCTTTGATGATAAATTAATTAATGAGTTACTTAAATTGAGGAAATAATATGTTGATTGCGAAATTGAGATGGATTCCCATTTCTTGAACACAATTGTTTTTATTTTTTCCAACTGTTTAATCAATATGCAATAAATTTGTGAGATGGCATATTAGTTGGAATCGGTTGTTTGTCTAAGGGCCTTTTATTTATCAAAGTTTTATAACTGTTAACATAAGTTTAATTTGTTTAGATATCAAAGGTGTTCTTTTGGAAGTTTATATGTGCAGCAATTTTATTTTTCAATTTTTTATTTTAAGAATGTTTCTTGCTTATTAAATCTAACGAGCTTTACAACATAATTCCTTATCTTGAGATGAATAAAGTCATATATCAATGATGTAACCATGAGAAACATATCGGATGGAGATCTAAATAAGTGTCATCGTTTAAAAGTAATGATGGTACAAGATTGAAGTATACATGTAATAAAATGTAGCTAACCATTGAACCAATCAGCGAATATCTATTTTTCTCAGGATATCTAAAACAAAAAGAATTTGAACATTGATGGTGACACAATATGAAGTGTACACATTTCATGACATTTCAACACGACTACAATTAAATAGTTATAGCTCGAAAGTGTTTTGTGTATATGCCCCGACATACTCAAAATAGAAATTAAAGATTTTATGTAGGGTACCTTCATTAAGGCGAGGTGCAAGTTTACTCTGTCCCAGATGCATGCGCTAAATGGTCTATATTCATGCTTTCAAGGAGAATAATCTTAGATGAACTAAATAGTGAAGTAAACGACATATAAACACTGCCTCTTTCAATGAAGCAGCTTATATCAATTTCCTTTCTTTATACAAGCCCTCGTGTTCACCACATTGATGCCTATTCAAAGCAATGAAACTAAATCCAATATTAATCACATCGTCAATATTTTTCCTCTAGAGTGTCAGTCCATCTTTTACTCTATTGTTTATTCTTCCGTTAATCATGTGTTCTTATTTCGACAGTTTAACATCTCCTATAATAATTTCCCATTTCCAACAAGCAGTCCAATAACAAATGTCTAAGATATTACACTTGATGACTGTTAGTGCCTCTGTGATTGAAATATGTTGGCAGGAAGAGCATCTGTGAACATTCTTGTCAAATACCCACAGGGAAGAGCATTGAAGAAATCAAATTTCCAACATGACCAAGATTAATTTCAAGTATGAACTATTCTTTGTTGATGACTTTATACATTCCCATTACAATCCATTTGAAGCAATATGGCATCACGACAAATTGCATTGCACTTTGGTATTCTGATAAAATCCTCAAGGTGTTAATCCTTGGTTAATCCTAGAATAAAGGATTTTCTCACTCATCTTGGGTCAAAAGTTTGATAAGTTCACTGTGAATTCAGATCATAAAGCATTGATAATGAACCATTCGATTTCAGCTGGAGATACAATTGACACTAAATGAAATGTTAACACTGCGTCAACCAATCTTAACTAAGGAGACTTGTCAATTATGAGTTCACAATTGAAATAATTAAGCAGCTTAATGCAGTCATCCTTCTAACGCATCGTTACATACGGACTAGATGAGAGTTAAAAGTGAAATCAACTGTGGGAAGATTGATGAGACAGAACAATCGCATCTAAATGAACACCACAAGGTACTTATTATGGCCATCTCCTTACAAAAAACTACGATTTTAGTATGTCATGCCATTTTTGAAAACATGAAAATATTTCACTGCATATATTCACTGTAAATAGTCAAGTAATACATGTACAAATCCACGACAGTAATGACTTGAAATTGGGCTCATGTCCTTTGTGCTAAATATTTTCTCAAGGAAACTTTTGAATTGCAATTCATAAAATATTGTCGTAAAACAACATAACCATCTTTAGGAATAAAATCCCATTCCCTGCAGAAAGACCCGTTTCATTTATTTCCTTGTCAATATGATTATTTAATTGATTATGCCTTATGTACTGAAAATAGGTTTTCCATTGTGCACCTAATTCTTACATTTTCACGGTATTCAAAAAAAGGTAAGGTTAAACTTAAAGATAGGTACACCGATTAAAAATACATAGAAGCTTGCTTAGGGTTGGGTATTACGTTGGAGGCTGGTAAGAAAAGCACAATACTTTGATTTTCATCAATGAAACTTGTGTATCTTGATTCCGCATGTTAATTTTGCTTTACATTGTTGACATGGAAGATCAAGTTCCATTTTGTTATTTATGAAAAAAGGAATTTAAATATGTTGTAACTTTGCAGAATAATTCTGTTGAAGTGAGGAATAGTGTATTCTTATACTCTTTTAAGTCCATAATTATGATAATACTAAAATGATACGTTGTCCGGTTTCAAAATTTCAGTTTCTGTATCTGAAAATAGACCTATTTTCTTCGATTTTAATTATGGCACAAGAACATGTCAAAATTTAATTATTCATTCTCGCCTCAGGCTCCATTGTAGTGACTTGAATGCCGATAAATTTAATAGATACATCATTGAGAGTCCTGCGTGTTCATGTGGCCACCCAATCGAAAATGCTGTGCACTACTTTTTCACATGTCATAAGTTCACGGAATTAAGAAACCAATCATTATTTTATTTGAAAGGATTTCCTACCAATTCAATATGTCCATCTCTCACAAAAAAAAAGACCTAGAACATTTACTGAACTCGATTCACAATTATATCATGAAGTCTGATCGATTTGAAATTTTATATGCACATTCATTTTATAACGACTGCCAAATAAACAAATGGTATACATGCAATATCAGTGTATATTCCTTCGAAATTGAATAACGATTTGTCATACGTCACTCACTTTAATATGTTTCTACAGCTGCATGCCACAAGTTTTTTCACACCTGAATATACTAGTGCAAATATCATGTAATTTGAGATGCCTTTGAGGTATCGTAGCTTTGCGAAAAACAAACGTAAATTATTGAATTTTCAATACACATATGCAGATCCATTCTTCTTTAGGGCAAATGTTTATCATACCCCACAATTACCCGGAGCAGTTTTGGCAGGTCATTGAAGTGACCAGGGGTCAAAATTTCAAAATCACTTATTTTCATTTTTCTCCATAAAATCTGTTATCAACTTCTTTCAAAATTATTCACGTTTGTTCCTTATTATGTTGATTTTAATCTCAGATAGTCGATATGGAACATTGTATTTGAAATTTAACGAAATCGAAATTCCAAAATTGTGACCCCTTCCCTCTATATCAATACGCCAAAAGTAGAATTTTTGCACTAGAGACCAGACGATCGCAAAAAGAGTTCAAGAATGGCTATTTCACACGTTGAATGTGGGTGATCTATTGTCAGTTTTGCTGAAGTTATTCTGTTGACGTTGAAACGAAACCCAAATTACATGATATTTGCACTACGATTCAGCGGTAAGTGAACAAACTTTCGGTATGCAGCTGTATATATTTACATATGTGATTATTTTGGAGCGGCCTTAAAATAAGCTCTTTTGAGCTTGTTGGCCAATCCCTTCATGTACTATTTCATGAATAAATATGTTTAAAGCACAAACGTAACGCTCCATCCGAAAATATTTACTAGCGACCAAGAAATGTCAATATCATTCACACAAAATTAGGTTACATGTGTAGTACATTATATTATGATCAGTTTTCTGTCGGTTTATGATTCAGAGTTATGACGTCAATTTTACAAAGCGATACAAACAAGAACATAATACGTGAATTTCTTTTGCATGGCAATGCAGATCTAAAATTGTGAAAACTTACATAACTCAAACAAAGAGGTTCCTGTAAATGTTGCTCCATTTTTTTCTTTCCGTTCTCTTATGGCCATCTTGTATATCTAAATGAGGGCATTGTATTTGTAGTTGATTAACGTGTACCTAGTCCTTTTCACATGAATAAAGAGTGTTTTAACAATAATCCCTCTATCAGATTAAAATTTCTTGTCTGGAATTCCTTTATAAAGGTGACAATTCGATTGCCGTTCAGTATAGATAGACATATAAATGTCTTCTAAATACTTTGATCAGTATCGAGATATCAAGGCTTCGCATGGCACCATTCCTGTATGGTCCGGTCCATATCGACTCGAGCTTTGCTAGATGTATATTTTACTAATAGACGATTAATGATGCGTATAGTTAGATTCTATCTATTAGCCATGTTCTCTCTTACTGTCACTTAGTCGCTGAATAATTATGATTTCCGACGAGTAAGTACTAGTTATCATACTGTAACCCGTCTCTCTCAGATGAAGTTCACAGTGGGATTACTTTGGCTGTCACTCACCCTTATATGTCAGATTTAATCAACAAATATAACAATGTGGGTTTTTTTCATGTCTCATTTTCATGTATACATACACCTTTAGCAATACATATGGATATTGTCGGAATGCAAGTCTCTGTTTAAGTGTAAGTGGCTAATATACAGAACAATTTATTTTTGCAGACGAACGTCCAACAACCTCTTTAAATATTCTTCATAATGATTCGTCAGGGAAAGTACTGTTAAACCACAAGATATCTAAGAGCTAGATTGAACCTTTACGTTTTATTAGTCTAATCCTCAATGCTGACAGTTCCAATAGTCACTGAGTGTCTACTTCATAAGTCAATATGTTTTCAATGTCATGTTAGCCTGAATCTAACCTTAATGTGCGTTAAAGAGGAACCGTGACAGAGTAAAATCACAGGAAGAAGAGGCTACAGCGAGATTCCATCTATTCTATGGGATTATCTAGTAAAGTGATCAAAGAAGACTTAACTTAACATTTGGACAATTGCGTTTTTTGCGCCTGAATTCTAATTATTTCTATATATATTCTAAGTTATTTTATGGTTTAAAGGGATTGTTGTGTTGACGCTTTTTTGTTAGATAATTAAAAGTAGTAGCCGGATTCGAATCCCTGACCTTTTGATCTAAAGCTAAACGCGCTCACCCCGCGCTATCAGGACACCGCCAATTCTGGAACAAATTGACAAGCTGGCAATACTTATTTTGAAAAGTTGGTGCATATTTCATTTTATGATATAATAAGCAATGAAATACTGGGATTTATCAGTGAAACCTTGTATGTGGTCTACACTGGTGACAGTGGTGATATAGTAGATCGTCACTGCTGGTGAAGTTTTGTGCAGGGACTTCTTTTAGGGTTAAGAAATGTTTATCGACATCATAAGCACTAAAAATTAACAAAATTAGAATAAAATTATTTGATAACTGGAATATTTTATTAAGTTTGTCAAATACGATATTTATCTCATCTGGTGGTTGGGTTGCAGTTGATATTTTCACTCGTGAATGCGCCACTCGTGAAAATATCAGCTCCAACCCAACCACTCGATGAGATAAACATCGTATTTGACAAACTTAATTAAATATCCTCTATATATCATCGTTATGGTTTGCTTAGTTACCCAGATTATACATTTGCATTTGTACACATTCTGGCTTGGAACCAAAGATGGGATATCGACATGTCTGACTAATCATTGCTAACGTTTTTGAAAAACATTTAAGAGCTACAACTTCAAGAAAGATTTGTTGCCAGCTTTGTCTAGGATCCATAATTATCTCATGTCTTCAGAGAGTAAATCAGAAGCAGTAATACTAGGCACATCAGCCATTTTGTCTGGGCTTTAATCATTAATTCTGCTTTCAGGACTAGGGTTATTTTCTTAAATGATACATGATGTTGTGTACATACTGTGTGTTTCGCTCCCTTATATATATTAACCTTGATGACATCTTGGTTTCATCTTCTTTGGAAACATATATTTCTGTAAAGAACTACTATGAACTTGCTCAACCGATTTCAGAAATTCTTCAAAATTGTACACCATTACTTTCCTCGTGATACATATGTAACGGCATCAAATATGTTATATACGAGTAGTTTATTGTAGTTTTTAAGTTAAATTGTTACTGAATTTTGTATTAAGTAAAGCATATCTTTTAACCTACATGTAGTACTGTATATTTAACTTACCTAATAAACTCAATTTTCGCACGTGCATTTTACATCCACGTTTGTATCATGTTAAGATGCAACCTAGCCAATTTCATCAATTGGATATTGAATGGGCAAAAATTCTTATATATAGTTTCAGTATTGATTTTCAAAGTAAGAAACATGAAATAGGATACAGTGAGTTCAATATCAGGAAGCAGACACCTAGTGTAAGAAAGGTTACCTACACTGTGTTGGCAACACTTATCTGCGGGCACAATCAAGTTCAGCATGATGGCCTATGTGGGGTGACAGCGATGTTAAAGTAGTATGTTGCACTCAATTGTCCTTTTAAGAAAAGGTGATTTCAAGTTTTTGAATTTATACAGATGTTATGGAGGACATCAATTAACATCAATTTTGACAAGAATTATATTTCCTAAATTTTGGAACAGAAACCAAAATTTAACGTTTGAAAAATATCATCACTTTTATAACTTCACACTTCTCAACACAGGTCCTCAAAGACAATAAACTAGTACATTGAGAACATGAACATATCCTAACTGAAGGACCAATCGTTTACTTCAAGAAAATATCCCTTGAGACATGGTTATTTAGTTCCTGTCATCTATTGAGAAACGTTCGGCTCCACGTTAATAAAGTGGCCTAAATTTGTGAGGAGAAATCAATCATTTCACTTGTAAAAGTTACGAATTACACACGAAGTAGCATACTAAAACTGATATTCTGCTGGATTCATCTTAAGGTACTTAAGTGAGTTTTGAAATTTACTTTAAATTGAAGCTACAGGTATTGTTTGAATCGTTTTTAAAATAAAAACCAATTCACCCGTTCTCAGACATTGAAGACTCAAATAGAATAAAAGTAAATACTCATTTCAGCTTTAACTTTTCACTAAAATTGAACTGATAAAAATATTTAAAACGCTTTTGTCCTCTATCACTAGTGGTAACATATAACGTATTCACGGTGCAATACATATATACAGGACAGCCAAGATAACAATAGATAGCCAAGAGGGAGTAAACAGTAAATTTATTTCAATGTTGTACCAACATAGAAATAGGTTTTAGTTGACTTCGATGATAAACAAAGATACCATGTAAATCGGAAGATGTTTTGTTGAAGCAAGTATGAGTTTCTAAAGAAATGAAATTTGCACTTTAAAATAGGCATTTAATTTTTGAAGGTTGAAGATTGTAATATCAGAACACATAGTTATTACTAAGTATTTTTTCTAAGGTGACTTCTAAAGGGAAGTCTTCGCGCTATGTAGATAATCGTATAGAGGTTTTTTCTTAGGTGAAAGTATCATGTCCTGACACTTTTCACACTTTGTATGATTAGGTACCACACATTTGTTTCAACTTCTAAATCATGAATTTTACGAATTCGGGTTTTCAAATGACATCAATTAATATATCTATATCCTTATATTTAGACATTTCATGTCTGATTTCCACGGATATGAATAGTTCTCACTACCAAGAGCTAATTATCTTTTCACCTATCATCTTGAACTTCCTGATTTTCACGTTTTCTGCAAAGTCATTGACCCTTATCTGGACAACCGTTTTCATGCAGGAACGTCCTTTGAAACATTAACAAAATGTTGTGATGTACCGGAAAAGTGGACTTGATTTTTTAAATATTCTTATTGCATATCAACATTTGATTTCCTTTTGATAGTGATATATAAATATATAATAAAATATAAAAATTTTGCTTGTTGGATATTGACATGGTTTTAACTCATGTTTTGTTTTAAAGAGGAAAGACTTGGTAACACACCTTTATAATCAATTAGAAATGTTAAATCAAAACAGTTGGTCAGGGTGAAATGAATAAATGGAGTGGGTGAATTAGGATTTTAAGTGTCTTCAACAATCATACAGTCACTAAACACTTGGATGAATATCACCCAAAAGAGAGTGAACAGGTTAGGGAGGAAAGGCTTCAAAGGATGAAGACATTCTGGAACGACTCAAATTTGATTTGGCTTATTCTGTCTGTCTGTTTATATTCGTTGAGATATTCAGCTTGGGTTACCCTACCAGGAGCTTTTCAGCTCCGGCTGATATAGCTCTCGGGATCTCCGAAACACGCAAACCACAACACCCCGATGACGTAGCGAGTTCAGTGGTTTAATTAAGTGACGTTTTCTTATGGGATTAAAATGATATAAACAAATCAGTTTTATGAACAATATGGAAATATTTCTCCAAAGTGTAACATAATATTTATCATTCAAACGTCAACGTAGTATTATCCATGATTCACAGTGAAAAAATAAATTAGCACGTGGCAACTCTGGTACCCTTTTGAAGGTCTCGATTTGAGGTATTTTGTTGATTCGAGTCTTTTGATTGCATATAAAATTGTAAGTGAGTTAAAATTCCAATAGAAAAAATACACCATTAATTTTATGTTCTAAACTAAATGTGAATAGATATTAACTTTATTGCCAATGCGAATATTAGATAAAAGCAATTTCGAATTGATATTTCATATATTAATAGTTTTTTAATGCCACATTTCTGTTGGTTACTTCTTTAATGTGCTTAAATTGTATTTCTTGATCTAAAAAGCATCATTAGAGGCATCGAAAGCGTATGATTTAAAACTTAGTAAGCTGTTTAGGCGCCAGACTCTTCTCAAGGGTATTATTTCAATATAATGATGACTTTTCTTCACCAAAATTTCTCAAAAACATTGTTGGCCGAAATAATTGGGATTTGATGTATCTGACAGCTTAATTTTAAATTGTTTTGAAAATAAATTATATTGGTATAGTTTCCTTTTGCCCTTGGTAAACGTATTACTGAACATTCAATTGTTAACTGTAGCTGTTAATATTCTACAATTTGAAAATACAAACGTTGAGTAACTTTGCTCGTTTTAAGCGTAAATCTGATACAATAGTCAAACGGAATGTCTTTAAAATCTCCCTATATAGGCTGATATGTTGATTAAATAGTCTGTAGAAATAAGCGTTTGCTCCAAAAAGAGACTGCATAAACAGTAACAACATTATAAACAAGATACAGATTTGAAATTAGATATCATTTTAGGATGTCGTTCTGTACAGATAGACTCCTATGATGTACTGTCTGGTGACAGTCAAGAAGAATGGTGCTGATCACCCTGAGTTGATAACATTTCCCCTAATTTCCTTGTTCTCTGTAACGTTCAAATTTTCTTGACCCTAAGTGACCATTATATAAGAACACGCAACCGTTTAGGAATGTCTTGTTATAAAGCAAATGGAACATTCACCATAAACCATATGCTCCCTAAAACACACGTTGCTTTTGATCAAATAGATAAAACACGGAATGTGCCAAAAGGTTTAACATTTTACTAACGTATAGAATCAATGGCTAAAGGTCGTGTGAAATAGAGGACTTCCAGCCACTTACTTTTAGATCAAAGCATCGCTGGAAAAGCCTCCAACATGTAGTTTGTCAATTCATCATCAGTAGATTGAGCTGATAGAGCCTTTCCTTTTAAAAAGTGATGCTGTTTGATGGACGATGATATTTAGTTTTCATTTTCCAAATTTTAAAGTAAAACAAATACAAATGCATTTTCAAGATATAAGAGCTTGTTTTACCCTAATGGTAAAAATACGAGTATCATGTATTTCATATGTGTACATGTGCACATACCACTATTGCTCTATGTATTTAAAACTTTGAACCCATTTTCGTTTAATTAATTTGACACAGTCCCTCTGATATTAATCTCCAATTATATCATAAGGTAGAATACAAAAAACGAGCAGTTCAACGGACCCAGTCTTCTCCAAGTAAAAGCTTTTCTCTTATGTGGGCACATATTTCACTTCAACATTTCCCATGCTACATATTTGCAGAGTGGCCCCCTTGTAAGAAGTAATTATAACTGATAATTTCTGCTTAAACATCTAGTGATCAACTCGTGGTCTGTATAAGAAAATCAGTAACAATGTCAGTATTGCTTTTTCAAACAGTCCCTGAGTCTTGCACCATAGGTTTGTCTCGCCCTCCTATTCCAACATTCCAATTGCTCACTCCCGCTGTTGCATGGTTAAATGAGGTTTGATCGCTGATTGCAATAGATGATGACAATGTAAAATAATATATACATATTTTTCATACCTAAATTGCATTTGGGTTTTCTTCTGGCGAATCAAAACATCATGCATATTTCTCTGATGATCATCTTCGAGGAGTATGTTCGGGCGATCAATTTACTTTAGCGAATCGATTTTATTTTTCCAAAGAACAAAGTCTATCTGACAAAATTAAAAGGTGGAGGTTTTTTTGACTGTCGAGTGTACTTGCTGTATGCAGTTAGATTGAGTCATTTTAAGCGATGCTTTGATCTAAAAGGAAGTGGCTCGAAGACATCTATTCGAAATGAGACTTCAGTATTCAGATAACGAAATCCATTTATGCTAAATGTTGGCAGCATTTCAAAACTATAAGATATTCCGTTTTTTAACAATATGATCAAAGCCACTTGTGCATTTAGAAGCAAATGGTGATTGGTGAACATTTTATCTGCTTGTAACAAGACTTTCAAACGTTTGCGTGTTCTGACACCTTGGTCACTGAGGATCACGTAAATTTGAACTTTTAAAGAGGACAAGGATATAAGGGGAAATATTATAAGCTCTGGGTGATCAGCGCCATTCTTCTGGTAGCAGACATTACATAATACCAGTCTGTCTTGACAGACGGACATCCTAAGATGATATCTAATATCAAATTTGTTGTATCTACAGTTTGAAATGTTTTTCTGGTTTTTTTTGCAATCTCTTGTTGGAGTATACAGCTATATTGAGTTTACATGTAAGCGTTTAAGCGATTTTTTTTACGGCATTTCGTTTGAGTAGTGTTAGACTTAGACAATGAAAAAGTGTCTTGGCGCCTGTTTTTAAGTAATTGAATTACAAAGTTAATGGGTAAAATGCTCACTAACACGTTTTCCAATTGTAAAAGGGATCTCACGAAAAAACAAAGCATAATACACATTGCCTGTACTAATTCAAATTAGGCAAAGCAAATACCCCTAACTTAAAGATTGAAAGGTGTTAACACCTAAATTATGCAAACTGTGTTCACTCTTCTACTTGAAACAATTATCAACGACTACGAATAACCCGCTTCAGTAATGAAACATTTTGTGAAGAAAGTGCATTTTGCATCCACTAACATTTTGTCAATTATATAAGAAAGAAGACATTCAAAAACGTTTGCTTACATCTCGAAATCGTTCAATCGATATTTATTCACATATCTAGAACATACACTTAACGGTGTATGATTCCTATAGGAAGTTTAAGATAATGCTCGGTAAAATCTTTGTACACTCAGGTAACTCGATTAAACAAGAAATCTCAAGTTGAGACTTTCAAACAATGAGAACAATATTTAGGATATAGTTGTTTGAAGAGATGAGACTTCTGGAGGTCTGGAGGCTTGACATGTTTTGGTTTTTGTTTTATAAAATTCAGCCAATTTTTTTCAATTTCTAATTAACTGATATTACTTATGTAGCTGAACACATTAAATATTTCAGAGAAATAATGATTGTTGAAATCGTTATCTGTGAAAAGAATATCTTGTAGAATCCAACTCTCAATTGAAAATCTGTAAAGGAAAAACCAATCTAATTACTAAGTTAATTATTGAATTTATTAACAATTACAGGTAGTTGTGTTCGTATTAACAGATTGTATAACTTTACAATTTTTGACATTGAATATAAACTTATTGTAGCAGTTAATTGTCTCTGAATATGTGTTCATTACTTTGTCAACAAATGTGCAAGATATTTTACAGTTTGTTAACAGGTTGTTTACCAGCACGGTACTCAATGTTTAATTTTCCTTTGATATGCAGATCTGGATGTATTCCTATAAAAATAATCTGCTATCACATCATATTTTCTGATATTCCAATCTTCTACCTTCAAATTATCAAATATTTATTTCAGATTTAGATTTTCATTTTTTAAAAATTAAGTTTTGCTTTGATGACCTGCCGGCGATGGTCGGCTTGAATTGACGAATTCCATGTAGCATTTCACCTTAAGTTCTCTACAGCAGACAACACTGCCAAGCTCCTATACAATGAAAGGATAAAACTGCCCATAATGTGCATGTATACTTTTATTATGCTTGGTAAATCTGTGTCTGAAATCAGGGAAAATTGGTTTTATTTTAAGGTGATTCAAACCCTACCGTTATCTTCATTTTAAAACACGTTTTAGAGAACCTTGAGATGAATGAAACAGAATGCCAGGAGTCAATTAACTTCTTCTCCATGTGTAACTCTTAAGTTCTGAAAGCGGAAATGATTTATTTCCCCTCACAATTGAGGCCACTTTATTGACGTGGAGCCGGCTTTACGTTTCTCAATAGATTACATGAACTAATAACCATGTCTCAAGGGATTTTTTCCCGAAGAAACTTATTGGTTCTGGAGTTTTGATATATACACGTTCATTGTTTTTAGTATTTATGTTGTGTTAAGTAATAAAAATGATGATATTTCGAAAGGATATACTTTAGTTTTATTAAAGGTATAGTAAATACTTAATCTTTCTGGGACAAATTTCCAAAAACTTTTTTTATTATTATTTCCGTGGATTAAAACATAGCAACATATACGTTAAAATTCGAAAAATCTGGAAATCACGATTTTCTTAAAAGGACCATTGAGTGCACCGTAATTCTTTATCATCGTCATAAAACGCCTGTCAACCCAAAAAGGCTATCGTGATTAACTATATTTTGTCTGACGATAAATGCTGCCAACACTGTCCGATATTGAACTCAAGGTGTCCCTATTCTTGCTGAAACTCTCTACTCGAAGGGTCTCTGTTCAGGAATTCAAGTCTCTATAATGTGATGAAATTGGTGAATTTTGAACTTAACATCCTACAAACGTGTACATATCATAACGAAAGTAAGGCTACCATTTTTGATAATCTTCTGAAATTGCTTTATTTGTTGAGCAAGTTCATAGCAGATATAATCTCCTTCGTTAGTTGTATGTATTGCTATTTTCATTCAAGTAATCACTGAAAGGATCTCATTCCCTAATTTCTGTTACTGAGTTCTAAACACGCGGGCACATGATGATGTATTCAAGGTATGTTTATAAAGGAGTGAAACATACAATCTGTGAGCAACCGCAGCATTTATGAATGTGAATCATTCTAGTTTTAAAGGCAGTGTTTAATGTCTGAATAAGTAGACTCTATTGCATAACATGTATTACTGCATGCTTCTTATTAACTATTCGAAGACCTGATGTGAGGGTGGATCCAATCAAGAGCTGGATCCGAATTGTTTTTAAAGTTTGTAGCTTTTAAATCATTTTGAAAATGTTATGAGAGGTTAGAATTGTCGAAAACGCAACTTGGTTTCCGAAAGAGAATCGGAGCTGTGCACATTCCAGTATATGAAATTGGCAATTTTAGAAAATCTACTGATGCATAATTAATGAAATATCTAGACACTCATCAATGTCTGTGTTTGAATAGAATGTAATTTGCAACTTTCATAATTTTCAGTTTAACAATTCGTATTAAAACTGGCAAATATGTGAAAGAAAAAGTCAAAATTTCCAACAATAAAAGTGTTTTGTGTGCAGCAATTACATATTAATTAGATATTTGTTTTTTTGTGTGAAAGCAAAGGATTTCGTTCTATGATATAGTCTGATATCATCAGATGACTATCTTGATAATATCTGTCTTCATGGTTAAGGTTTCAACAGCATTGTACTGCAGTGTGTCATGATGTAAATTCCTAATGTTCATACCACTCACAACATTGATCTAGATGTAATTCGTTTCAGATTTTCTTTCAAACAATTTCTTGTTCTTTGCGAAATTTGATATTAAGATATTAGTTTTGTTCAATACATTAAGATTTCAATTGACTTGTCAAGTACTGAAACGAAAAATAACCTCTTAAAATGCAGTTATTGGATAAATGATAAGTTCAACTAGAATGAAGTTATTCCCGTGAGACGTCGAATACATTCTAAAGGCGCCAAAGAAACTAGCTAGTTTACATTGTCAAAGAATTTTACACTTGATAGACATCTTGAAAACGACTTTCGAGGATTTGTTAAAACATTTCTTATTAATATATCTTAAACATTATGCAATACTGAATATGTTTCAATAAAAGAACTAGTATAAGTGAGGTCACGTTATCGATTCACCGATTGGATCGATGTTTGTATTGTCGTTGGACGTTCAGATAATATATCACGTTATTCGATTTTTGGCATGATGAAATAGACAAAAGGGGTCACATTTTCGAAATGCTGATTAACTTAAATTTCGATTAAAATATTCCATTTCCACTCACTGAGAAAATAATCAGCAAAATCATATTGACTAAATGCAAACGAACAATAGTGACTTATGTTTAAAGCTGTTAATAACTTATAAAGGTTTTCTTTTCAGAAAAATAATTATTACAGTTTTCAAAAGTCTGAGCCCTTGTCACTTAAGTGACCTGCCAAAAACTATCACGGTAAACTGTATACGTTGGCATACGAGTGTGTTAAAGTGCTATGGATTTTCCTTTCTGTATTGAAAATTCAAAATCATTCGTTTCTTTTTCGCAATGCTACGATACCTCAAAGACGTCCCAAATTATATGATATTTGCATTAGGATATGCAGGTATGTGAAGAAACTTTTAGGCAGAAGATTTATTGCTTTAAACTCACTTTAAATTACGATATAACAAATTGAGACAAAGATGCCTTTCAAGTACAAACAGCAATGTGAAACACACTTCATGAGTCAGAGTTAGTTAAAGATTTTAATCTTATCTTAAAATGGGCATATTCACATGCACAGAATCTTAAGATGCTAGTACTGACTATTTTCTAGTTGTTAAACTCGTTTTTTTAGAGCTGGAAGGAAATAATTATAATAATAATATAGAGAAAATACATATATTTTATGCATTTAAGAAATAATGCTAGACTTGTTTCTCGCGACAGAAAAGTTAGTGTGTACAAGATCATTAATTAATGAAATACTTTTTTTTACTGGCTGAAACCTAAACTGCAACCAAAAATAAGTTCATCTTTCATCAACGTGTTTAATAACTGACATATCATTGAAAAGCTTTCAATCCCAACTCACTCGCTCACTAGCATCAGGACTAGGCTCTTCTTCACCTCTTTAAAATTAGAAATACTTTTCATTGTTTTATGTATATGAAAGACATTTTCACTAGCTTCTACGTTTGCTTCACTTTCCTCATTAATTTCATTTGCAGACAGCAAAACAAAGAGGTGAGAAGACAAAGCATTAAGAATCGAAAATTATTCACGAAATGTATTGCTGATAAGACACATTTAGGCTTCAGCATATGAGTTGTAATCTACCTACTGACAGTTTACTTATACAAATGAAAAACACGAGGTCTACTACATTTCTAGATAACGAAGAATGTTCTTTGCTGGAAGTAATCTATCATTTCTATTTGGCGATTTTTAAAAAAAATAATCAGGTTTTTAAACTCGTGCCAATTTCCGTCTTCTCCATATATTTAGATTGTATCTTACATTTGGAAAATGAGTTTCAATTTTACTGGAAAATTGAGTTATCAAGGTGTAAAGGTTGGAATGATACAAACAACACAAACTCTTCATGAATTTTCAAGCTTAAGATCCTGATATCTAAGTTGTATCTAAATCTATTTCTTTATTTTCTCTCACCTTTCGATTTTAATGTTCTAATAAAGGTTAGTATTAAACTCTGTTCCTTAATCGGATTCTATACTTTTAAGTATGAAATATTTGAAAACTAAACTCTTCAAAAAAAGAAACTTGACACTGACTTTTAAAGTTCAATATAAAGACCACAGATGCAAGTTAAACATTGAAATGAAAACTAAAACGCTGTTTGAAGATCTCTGTTCAGTAAATTTTATTCAGAATAAGCATGATCTTGAAATGCACAGGTGCACAAGTGTTTCAACATCACAGGGGTGCACAAATGTCAGTATCGGGTATGGCCACCATTGGCATTGATTATTGCTTGGCACCGACGACCCATGGATGCAATCAAGCTGTCAATCACAGCCTGTGGAATGTTCTGCCATTCGTGCTGAAGGGCTGCAAGTAGTCCTGGAAGTGTTTGGGGTGGTGGATTCCTACTGCGCACGCGTCGATCCAGTTCGTCCCAGAGATGCTCAATTGGTGACAAATCTGGTGACCTGGCTGGCCATGGCAATGTCTGGACATTGTTACGCTGTAAAAAGTCTTGACAAACACGTGCAACATGTGGTCGAGCATTGTCCTGCTGAAAGAGACCTCCGTGGACGTTGACGTGAGGAATAACGTAAGGCTGTAGGATCAAGTCCATATACCGTACTCCTGTGAGGTTACCCACAACATGCACAAGGGGTGTCCTAACACCGTGACGAATCCCGGCCCACACCATGACACTCCCACCTCCAAATGGGACAACCTCCTGAGCACAGTTGGCAGCATAACGTTCGCCACGACGTCGGTATACACGTGCTCGTCCATCACTTCGTCGAAGCAGAAAACGGGACTCATCAGTGAAGAGAACGGTTCTCCACCTTGCACGTGCCCATCTCATCCTCTGTTGACACCACTGGAGACGTTCCGCCAGATGACGTTGCGTAAAAACGGGACGTCGAAACCGGTCGTCGTGGAAAAAGTCCAGCCTCTCTCAGCCAGTATCTGCGTTGTTGTTGCATTGCTGTCCTGGTGTGTTCCCGAAGGTGGAGCAGTCGGATGTACCGATCTTGGCCCGAGTAGTCACCCTTGGTCTGCCTGACCTTGGCCTATCATCAACGCTGTTTCGGGTGTTGAAACGGGTCAACAATGAAGAAATGGTATGTCTGGACACGCCAAACTGTGTTGCAACATCTCGCTGCGTCGCTCCTGCTTGCAGTCTGCCAATAGCGTTGTTGCGTTGCACTCTGTTCAGTCTTGGCATTCATCAGGTCGCTGTACCGATATTGTGTAGTCGGAATGAACAGCGGCTGATATGGCTTTTTATAGCCCTAAAGCAGACGTGTCTGCATGTAAACCTTCATGATCCCATGCTGCACGTGCTTTGGCAGAAAATGCATTTGGACGAATCGTTCGTTTTCGTCCCTGAACACAACGAACACTTTTTGGGCCATCGTTTTTGGTAAATTTACACTTTTGAGCAAGCCTTTATTTAAATTACAGGTATGTTTCATGAAAGAATTGACCCGTTTTGAAAAAATCAATTTCGCATGAATGTCAAGTTTCTTTTTTTGAAGAGTTTATATATATATAACGAAAAGACAATTCTACTCTCTCTCTCTCTCTCTCTCTCTCTCTCTCTCTCTCTCTCTCTCTCTCTCTCTCTCTCTCTCTCTCTCTCTCTCTCTCTCTCTCTCTCTCTCTCTCTCTCTCTCTCTCATTATTAAAAATATGACGTCAAAAGCTGTAATAGACTGAGACATCCGTTATAGACTGGACAGGTACAAGACAGACAGATACGCCTGGAAGAAAGGTCACTTATGAAACTGATTCACAGGAACAAGTTCATTAAGAATGCAGCACATACAGACGAGAGTATTTTACAGGAAGGAACCGTTCAAGAGCTGCAAAGCTGCTAA
This sequence comes from Phorcus lineatus, assembly GCA_921293015.1. NCBI lineage: Eukaryota > Metazoa > Mollusca > Gastropoda > Trochida > Trochidae > Phorcus > Phorcus lineatus. The sequence continues at coordinate 40,845,216 of OV121085.1, forward strand.
ACTTGCCAAGCTACCGCATACGCACTGCGAGACTGATCAACGCTATACCATATCTCAAAATCGAATAAGCAATGGGGTCAAGTGTTATCTTCACTCATGAATCCAGAATTTTGCCTCATTAAATAACGGAAGGAGTATTTAGGTAATGTACAGTATTAACCAAAGTAACGTAACGTTCTCAATCGAAACGACCTGTCTCCTTCTTTCCTATGGCAGTATATGAATTAATATTGATGATATTAATACTATATATTTACCTATCAAATAATCTGTACAATTGAGATCATTTAACAGACCTCATAGCTGAAATGCAGGAACCAATTTTCTTCTATGGATTTCTCATGACAATGCTTTTATTAAAAATTCTTGATACTGTTAAAGTCAATAAATATCTCAATAAAAAATTAATTCAAACAACGTGCTAACGACATACTGACAAGTCTTCTTGCCAGATGCATATTGAATAGGTTAAAAAAGAATGCACTAACATGTATTAGTTTCTATTTGTAATTTCCAAATACTGGTGGATAATCAGCTGGACCACAGAGGAGCAATTTCTGATATTTAATGATTTGGGAAAAATGAAGTCGAATAAGATAAGATTATTTATTCTATTTTAAACATTTTTACATTTTTCTCATCGTGCCTGGAAATACTTTGTTAACACTGTGCTAACAAAGGTTCCTTCTTAGATTAAACAAAATTAAACTACGTTTAATGACTGGAACGGAATGAATGAATCTTTTTATTTCCTCCAGATTCAGTCCGAAGATCATCATACATGTATATAAACACTTAAATCTAGTAATTACAATCATAACAAGGAATACTTACAAATAAGAGACAAAATATCTAGATGTACATTTGAGTGAGGAGAGCAGGGTATACAGGTATTTACAGAAATGTGCAATCATACGTCTCCATGACATTTCATCTATTTGATCAGTTATTGGTAATTCACCTCCAGAAGAGAGAGACAGCATTTCATCTATAGTTAATAGTTAAATTTTACATATATTTCATCGTCATATAGTCTTCACAGTGTAAGTGTAAAATTTTGCTCGAGTTTATTTGTACACAGAATAATAAAATATCCCTGTATTGTGGATAAACATACACAAGATTATAAAGTCTGTGAACACCAAAAGTAGTGTGAGTGAGTGATGAAAGTCCGTTACATTTATTTCACTTAATCAATTGTATACTCTGCATACACGTAGGTGCTGATATGCACAATGACTCTTTAACAGAAATTGTCAGAGCTGTTTATTTAAGATAACATCAAGGAGAAAGTGTATCCAGAATTACAAACCAAAAGCTTGTTATATAAGTTTGATATCTGATTTTATATGAATTCATGTTTAGAAATATAAATATATATATTTGTATGATATAATCATAATTAATGTAATAATGTCATGCCATCTATCAGCTTTGTTTTGAACGAACTTTTAAAATCCTTTTAAGGTCTCACTGACTTCTTACAAGCACACATCTACTCCTTGGATTATTTCTAAAAATGGCGAACACTTCACTTCAGGACTTCAAACCAGGTAAGGTGAGTTATAATTCTTCTAGCAGACTAAGCTAATAGCATCTTTGACATTTCGTTTGATATAATTGACAGCCATGACGATCGTATTTCCTTGTAGATTTTATTCTGTCATCCAAGCTGATAATGGTTTCCGAATCTAATCCTTCAAGGGGATAAGCTGAGGGATGGGTTAGAAGGACTCCTCGGTCTCACAAGTCAATTTGTCACCTTTGTGTCTTTGCCTAGACATTGCTTCTGTAACATTAATGAAAAAGAAACATTGTCGATCTGTACTCCGTATTGTCTTAACTTTGGAAGTATGTTGAATACATATTTCAAAACGATTTTAGCAACTGTTGAAGGATATCCCATTTGTATAAATCACAAATCGTATCACATGCTTATTTCTCTGATATAATGTTTGACCCATTTGGTAACGAGGTATGCAAACGCCCTATTGATAGTGACCAACCGCTGTAGGTGCTAGGGGTTTTTGACAAAGGGGTCTTATGTCACCATCAATTAAATTTACTATATCACAGTCGCGTTTCCAAATACGTCATGTCAAAGCGAAGAGAAATATTTCTTATCTAACCGGCAATATAGAGGTGTGTATCCATGGAATGTTTTGATTTTAAGACGTTCACTATTTCAAGGTGAGTAGGGTGTTTCAATTTCCGAAACATCGTTATAAAATTTAAAATAAGTTTCATTGCTACTGATCTCAAATGTTACTTTCAGCAGCAATGTATCTCAGGTATGCCATACGTGTTTCCTGTTTTCAATGCATTGTTATTCGTGTTTATTATGAATCTATAATTATTAGGCGTTGTTGTAACCATTCAAACCCATTTTTATCCACTTTGTTGCAGATTTAATTGAATATGTATACCGTACGGCCTCATCATGATATAAAAGTTTGTAACAACGCCTGCCTAAAAAGCTATAGAGCCATTGTAGTAGAAGTAGCGTCACAGGTTAACAGTTTTACAGCACACACATTATCAAGACTTTTAATTCTGGAAATTTAGACCTATTGTTTCATGGCCCTAAAGTCATTAAATGGCACTCAGTTCCTGCCCCCAACAAGCATCCTACATGAATGACCAAAAAGCCGATTTTTATGCTAAAAAGATGCACTTCTTGGCAAGTAGAAGACAGATATTGGAGGTGTGGTCGTAGCAAGCCCTTAAAGTTCTCTAGAATGAATGTGAACATATATTAAAATGGTATAAATTACCATTTCCAGTATTTATTAAATGATGATAAAACATCTTTTTCTGTCAGTTGGAAGCCCTCTAGTTAAAAACTCCTTAGTAATTTTATGTTTATAACCAGTCCATATTGCTTATGTGGTTTAACTGATTTTAACTCTTCTTTTAGCTACATTTAACAGAAATCATAAAACTCATTTATAAAAGTAGGACAAAAATAGGCTTCAGTTGAATCCGAATAATGCAATGAGTCAATTAAATTCTACTCAATGTGGTATTCGCAAGTTCTTCAAGCGGAAATGATTGATTTCTCCTCACAGTTGAGGCCAATTTTTAGACGTGTAGCTGACCTTAGGTTCCTCAATAGATTACAGTAGCTATTAACCTAGTCTCCAAAATTATGTCTAAAGAATCCTGTCGCTTCTGGTGTCCATCGTGATATTCTCAAATAATAAGCATGATTGGTTTTGGGTTTAGTAAATATTTCAGTTAAGAAAGTGATGCATTGGAGAAAATATGTCAGGAAAGTGTATTAAATAACATGCTTACAGATGCACATTGTGTTCAGAATACGAAATACTTTACTTTCTTCAAAACACTTCCTTTTAATTTATTTTCAACTATAAACAGCTGCCTATCAAAAGTTTGTTCACTTACTACTGTATCTTAGTGCAAATATCATGTAATTTTGGTTTAGTTTGAACGTCAATAAAATAACTTCAGCAGAACCGACAAAGCATCTGTCATTGTCAATGTGTAAAATAGCCATTCGATAACGTATTGTGAGATTATCTAAAATCTCGTGCAAAAATTCGAATTTTGGTATGATCAAATATACAGAATGGGTCACATTTTCGAAATTCCCTTTTTCTTAAATTTCGATTACAATATTCCATTTCGACCCGCTGAGAAAAAACTCATCAAAATCATATTGACTTAATGCAAACGAACAAACATGACAAGTGTTTAAATCTGTTGAACACTTATTAAGGATTTTATGGAGAAAAATAAAAATGACTGTTTTCGAAATTTCTAGCCCTGGTCACTATGGTGACCTGCTATAGTGACCTGCCAAAATCAATTACGGTTAACTAAAGACGATGTCATAGGATTGCGTTACGATGCAACGGATCTTCTCTCCTGTATTGAAAATTTAACGTTATGCGATTCTTTTTTCGCAATGCTACATGAGACTTGTCAAATTACATGATATTTGCACTGGGATATGCAGGTATATGAACAAACTTTTGGTATGAAGATGTACATGTATTAGTTCTGAGTTTCATATGTAAATATATATGTCATTACTACATTAAAATGTTTTTTGAGCTGTCACGTTTTCATACGAACGGGTGTGATGTACTTTATTATTTCTAAAACAATCAAGTAACCAAAAACATATACAAGAATATATATATTAGAAACGCTTTACACCGATGCTCATATCATATTATAACTCCTAATTTTCATTATGATCTATTTGTCGAAAATAAGTGAACTTTCAATTATGTTTAGCATTATAAATTATATAACCTTTTCCCCATAAAATAAGTGGGTTTCACTAACATGGATTCAACAATTGTGTGGTAAGGTAGGTTCAAGAGTTTATGGAGAAAATTTCTTTAAAAAATCGTACTTAAATGTTGTCCTGGCTATTGAACATTCTGTGCTGGAAGGAAGGGTTTAATTCATAAAATGAAATGAAGTCATGAAGTGCATGCTGTAATTGCCGGTTTTTATGTTCAGGATATCTCAATATCCTTACTTTTTCCGTACATTTCAAAATATTATTTACATGGATACTTACATGAATTTATATAAATATTAGATTATTTAAGAATTTTAGATTAATTAGATTTAACAGTTACTTCGGAAAAGGAAACAAAATTGTGAAGTTTATTTTACATTTAACAGTTAAAATAATGTTTAGTCTATATCACCAATGAGTATCATTGATTTGAAATGAAAATTAAACAGTACTTTTTCAACACGTTGCGTCAACAGTTTTGAGATATTTCTTGCTTATAAACCATAGTTAAACCTATATACTATTACTTCGCTGCAAAATAAAATAATCTTTCCAGGCTGATCATAATAAACTAAACGATACAAAACAAACAGAAACGACATATTATACCTAAACTATTTGTTTAGATTTATATATATTATATGTGCTTTTTAATATCTCTCTTTGTTTGAAAGAACTTGTTGAACAATTCCTGGTGTTGTTATGAACTTCTTTACTTTTATGAGATGACTTTTCTTATCTATTCATCTGTTTACAGTGACAGTGAAAAATGTAGTTTAAATTTAACATAAAAGTACCATGCACTGAATACCTCTGCTTAATTGGTTTAATATTAAAGTAACTCTTAGGCTTCATGTGTAGATTATGAACCAGCATTGTATAAGTTCATACGGTTCCTCTACATGCTGCAAAATTATGTTGTTTGACAGGAGTTTTAACTCTCGACCTCTCGAACTCGACCTTGACCTCGACTTCTTTGGTCACATGTTTTTTTAAATTTCTGATATACAGCTTAAGGAAAGCATTTCCATATCTTATTGAGACATATACTGAACACACAAGTTAGGAACCATTGGAATTTTTAAAATTTTTAAAATTCTGGTTTGTGAAATTACAATTCTAGTAATATGCTGATAAAATTTATTGACAGGTAAAACAACAAACGTTAACATAACAGGCACCTTTTTTTCTATCAGAAAGTACAGACGGTATTTCAGTTACAGGAACCAGGGTTCAGAGATTGCTTTTTTTATTGAACCCATCTGAAACTGAACCAGTAGCGTAGTTCCCAACATCGTGTATTAATTAAGACCTGACAAAGTCTTGAAAAATGTCTTGAAAAAAGTCCTGAAAGAGCTGATAAGGTATTGTTGAACAATGACTTCAGCCAGCTTATTAAGGATTCCCTTTCACAAATTTCACGATTCAAGTGTTGAGGTGATGCCGATGCCTAAAATTAGGTGAGAATTTACTGAGAAATATGTATCAGGTTTCACATTTAATATTGTGTAATGTGTAATTTGAAACGATGTTGAACTTTTTAAAATATTGTTAAAATAAACTTATAATAGGTGTGGCAATTTCTCATGTAGACACTATTGTGAAAGTGTAAACGCATGTGCATTTGCAAAAGATAATATGCAATATAGAAAAGGCCTCATATGATTTTTCTTGGAATAAAAATCTTACAGTGACAACACAGATGCAGTTACAATATTATCATAAACATTGATAAAATCATATTCCTATAATACAAATTCAAAACTCTGAACTATGTGCACTATGTGTTCATTGTTGCATAAAAATATGATGATTAATGTTTGAGGGATAACTCCTTTACGAGGATATGTGATTGTCTTTAATCAGATATGACTTGTCTTTTCAGTATGGAATTTATATCTATCCTTTGCAAATAAATCATCCGTGTTCTAAGAAAGAATTCCCAATTGTCTCACGCCAATTTTCACCAGTAGTCAGACGAAAACTGACCTACGAACAAAGTAACCTATAGATTGGAAGAAATGGGATGCAAGTCACTTTGATCAAAATAATGTTTCTCAAGGGAATTTGTGATCATTCAACAGAATTTAGAAATGTGACTGAGAAAAGCTTTTAGAGATGACCAAATTGCTTTCGTCTTTATAACATATATCAGTTAAGCAGTTTGAAAAAAAAATTTTAAGGCGGCAATAATTAGACAGAATAATGTTATCTTATGCTTTTTTGATTCGTGATCAGTAACTAAATATGATAAAGATGCAGGATTTTTTATGTCACTGGTGTGTTAACTTAGGTTTATGCAAATGTGGTATTAACCATTCAAACGCAAATGCTGACGATTCGAAATTTGATATGTCAATTTGACATGTCACGATCTTGAAACGCTTAGTCTGAGTCACTTTTAATTAATCATATTAAATGTCAATTAGTCGAACGAATTTTGCAAAAGACAGTGTTTGATAGATTACAGTCTAGATGTAAATGATAGATACGAGTCTAAATCAGACTGTTCGGCTTCTCTTCCACGGGCAGTAAAATTAAAAAACGTTTTGTTTTTTCCATTGAAGACTAGTAATTATTTGCGATTTTGGGGTGAATTTTTTTATTGTTAAACATTTATATTTACATATGATATCATACCTATTAATAGTCGTTTCCATGCAACAGATCATGAAAATAAAGGAGTATCTTTAAACACAGCGGTTTGTATGATACATGTGTTTTCACTTGGGTATAAGCGTGTTACTCAACCCATTAGAATCGCTTGTTGGAGCATAAGTCATAATTGTTTACATACCAGTATAATTTTATGATATTCCTTATGATCAAATCATTATATTCCATATTACCTATGCATGAATTGTATATCCTATACAAGAGTTGGCATATTTGATTTACCTTTGTCTTGTGGTTTATCCAAGTCTGTACGTATAACAGGAGGAATTAAACATTATCCATCGTTAACGTTTTTTAAATCAATTAACCGGTATGATCACAAAAAAGAAAAGTTTTACACAGGGACACAATGTAAAACAATTCTAAGGTCTGTGAAGTTGTTGTAGGTAACCTTATTTTACCGAGATAACAGAGTTTAGAAATTGGCTTTAGTTGCACTCTTATGCATGCTATTAGTCAATCAAATTTACTTAATGTCTATTTTGCAAGCTTTTCGAGCAGATCTCTTCAAGAGATTGATTTCTCCTAAAGAAGATCTTACTTTACGAACGAGTAGACGACTTTATGTTCCTAGATAATTTACATGAAGTGATAACCTAGTCTCCAAACAATCATGCCCAAAGAAATCTGTCGATCATGAAGTCCCAGTATGCCATCTTTATATTCTTAATAAGACGTTTATGTATGAGTGTTAGAGGATCTATGTTTAGTAATGAGACCAGGAGGCATGTTGAAGAGACAATAGCTTATATAGATGTATTGTATATAGTGTACTTTGTTATCGATTACGGACATACTTGAGTGTCATGAAAACTATCTCATTTTGTTATTTAAAAACATTTTTCACTTCAATCATATGTTCTCTCTGAAGTCACTATCTGTTATGTCAACAAGGACTATACTTGCATGTTCATATGTTTCATAACTTTTGCACACCCGTGCATGAATATTGATATTGACGCTCTCATGAATAAATTGTCACTTTCAAGATGTGTAACATTTACAATTGTAAATTCGCATTTGCCCAAATCGAAAGTATTCTCTCTTAACTTATATTTTAGAAAGTAGCGTCTCGTTATAAGATATTTATTACAATTGGTTTCAAGAGGTATAGACTGTAGCCAATAATTTTTTTCAATTCGAGGTTGTGACATGAAAAGAAATAATTCTTTCAAGAACAAGATCAAATATTATCACTTACATTTTGGTATCACTAAATTTTAATGTTCACAACTTTCTTGTGCCGAACTATCATGCCTTCTTCTTGGATAAAACATTAGGGTGATTTCTGGTCTGTAAAATCCATTTATATGACACCAAAATTGAGCCTCCACACAATTGATTGTTAATAATAGTAATAATTAGTAATACTTGTTGATTTTATTCAAGTTTTCATAATTTAAACTCCACCGACATATAACTGTGTCAAAGATAAAAATGGATTTGTTATGATTTATCTGTCTTCTTGGTAAAGAAATGTCAGATTTAAAAAATAGTATTAATATAAAAGATACGAGATTAGATATATATTCCTTGGGCGTAAAGGCATATAAACCGTTACATTTTACTGTGGACGAATACAGCTTTCCACATCATCAGAACTATCAAAAGAAATTATATCTGAAAAATGTTAAAACATTTGGGCTCACTGTATGCACTGTGGAATACAAATTATAATCCTTGCAACTGGATCAACTTTCCTGCAAGTTATGAAGTTTCTATGTATGTCATTATTTACAATTCATATGATACAAAATAGGAAAAGAAGACCTGTTTCAACTTTTGGAAATTGGAAAACTTTAATAAAAACAGGTGAATGGGGAAATGTTTTTGTCGTAATGTTATCATAGATAATGTTTGAAAGGCAAACATCTAGTATGTATTTTTGAATTTAAAAAAATCATGTTCCTTTGATAAATTATAGAAGGTATTCTGCAATATTCTTAATCAATTATAAAACTTATTTTCGCATGGGATACTCAGTGTGTTAAGATCTATTAAAATCTATTTTATAACGAAACCAACATTCACTCGTATATATCACAATATAAAAAGGACTGAACAAGGTATTTAAGCATTAATTCCCAGTTGCGTAAAGCCAATTTTCTTCAGTAGACAAAGACTGACGAAAGTAAAGAGTAACCTCTTGAGAGAAAAGGGTTTTCATGTTGCTTTGATCAAAATAATGTTACTCAAAAGATTCGTGATTGATCAACAGAATTTAGAAATGTGTCTGGGAAATGCTTTTAGAGGTTGCCAAATTACCCTTTATTTGAATAACAATGAATTATCCGTGAAGTAGTATTATTTAAAAATGTTACTCTTTGAAGTTATATCAGATAGGTTCTAAACGTTTGTTTCTGGACACCTTCAGATGAGAATTGATATAGGTAATCTTTTGCCTCGATTCACTTCTATTGTTCATCAACAGTTTGTCGATAGTGTTGATTTTATGGCTGTTTGATGTCTTAAGAATATGGGACCTGTGACTACTGGCATAATTCCTGATGCAAATAAAATTACATGCCATCTAGAATTAAACAAATCATATATTGTTACATTTGAGATAGTACAACGTTTTTTTCACGCGTGGATTCGAACCCAAACCCTGAGGTTGTGCGATTTAAGAATTCAAACTAAGTATAATATGATAAAATGTTTAATTGTTTGTTTGTTGAGTGTTTGTTGGTGAAGAAAGCGCACATCGTAATGTATGAAATTTACTGATTGTAAAACATATAACAAAATATTCGTTAAATTTTAATATTTTTGTTAAATTGCCAACCTTCAAGTAACCCAGATACCCTGATTAACTAATGGATAGTTTTAAAATGATAATTGATACTTTCTATTTGGTTTAATTGTCTTGTTAGAAACACAAAGTATAGATGATATCTAACCTACATAATTTAACACATATGCCAAAAAGGAGAGCAAAGCAATCATATTGGACATATTGGAGATGCATTAACCTTATATAGTATAACTACGTAATAAGTGGAATCGATTTCTTTCAATTGAATAACAATTTACACCATATCAACCAAATGAGTTACTCAGCTATCAATTTAAGTGTATTGAAACTGTCTTATTGTTTATTGATATAGGGCCAAGCATATGGCTAGCTTTTCACTGTTTGGAGAAGGTGACCGAAATATATAAAGTCTTTATTTATTATGTTATTGTATATATACACAAGTATAGAGGATGCATAAACTAGAAACCGAACCTTAGGAGAAAACGATTTCCTGAGAAGCACTTCGATGTAATCACATAGTAACATTATGGTCGGTAAAATGGTTGCCACTCACTTGCTTGTCGGATTACATCGCTTTTGAAACTGTTTAACAATCGCAAGAGCTCTGTTACTGCAGTTTGATATCCACCCACTTCAAATGTGAGGATTTCAACCACCTCTCTGAGTTTCTAATCTGATGTCACGTGGCAAATGTTCCTCTCAAGCAACGTCAATAAGCTACAAAATTGGTCTAGGCTGGAACAAGGCGAAGATGGTATGTGGATTTTGGTTTTGTATTCTGTTAAGTGATTGCTCCTCGACCACATAGTGAAAGGGTGACAGTATAGAGAAGCGTGATTTTTAAAAATGTACGTAAATTTGGACACAATGTTCAGACAAGTGGTGTTGGGCAAGACATTCGGGACTTTGTTCTTCCTCCTTTGATAAAAGCTGTGAGATGATAATAGACTTTATCATAAAATGGGCAGTGTTATCGGTGCAATAAACCCATCTTGTAATCATGTTATTAGATCCCTGATAACAATGTAAATGAGGGTAACTAGGTCGCACTACTTTCGCTAGCTCCGTACCGAGAAGAGCGAATCCTAAAACTTTTCCTTAATAAGACAAACGATGTGTCGAGTTTGGTGTGTTTTGCAGATGTAAACGTCGATGTAAACAAACATGGCCGCTTCGTCAATCGGCGAATGTGTTCGCATCGATAACAAAGGTACAGGTACCATCACAGCTGTGATCGACATATGAAATGGAAGCAAACACTACTATGTGCACATCCATGATGTAGAGTATGAAGGGAGGTTTGAACAATCCCGACTGACGAAGATTCCAACAATTTAACAAAGATGCTACGGCAGGCGACGGGTCATCTCGGTTTCAATTTCAAATGTTTTGAACGATATTAAGTATATCTGAAACATTTATGACGTATTTTGTGTGATGTTGTATCCAAACAAAACAAATACACTGTTGTTGTAAAAGGTTTGACAAATTGGACTATTTTGCTCTTGTGTGACGTCATTTTCCTATGCCGCGAGATGGGATGTGAGTTTGCCTGTGGTGACGTGGGTATATTCCTACGCCCTTTTCGTTTGTAAAGGGGACACAAAATTAATCGAAAAAGGAGGTTTATTTCAAAATGACATTATATGATAAAGAGATTATTACCTTCGTATGTTTTGATATCGTAAATATCACTATATAAACAATAAAAACTATGTATTAGGATCGGTAAACCTCGCCTAATACAATTGTTATTGTTTATTTATTAACGATATCAAAACATAGGAAGGTAATAATCTTTATATATAGATAAAGAGAAAGACTTCTAGTAAAATATACATATATTCCTTTGAGTATCAACGTATTACCTCTGTGATAATTATATTACGTCGCAATGTTTTTAAAATGCATGCTGTAAGCACATTGTTAACATTACAATTTACGTTTGTATATGTTTACTTCTCAGTATTATGATTCAACACATAACATAAACGTATGTTTTCCCAATATATTTTCTTAAACGTATAAGTTTCCTCACTAATAGCATTCGAAATATATATCGGATACTTTTACTATATAGATATAAAATGAAACTACATTGAATACAAAAAGAAAAAGAAAAATGATGATAAGACCAACACCTATAAACATATTAAAACATTTATACCTTAATAGGACATCTAGTATTGCCAATAACCTCTTTACGATGCTCAAATGCACCATGGAAAAATTGCATTCTTGAAGAACATTATTAGTATTAAAAGCACGCGTCATTATTTATTAATAAACAAGGTTGACGAATAATAATGGCATCCTCCATAAATCTTCCATTTGATCAAAGAAAATGTTGAAAACATGCTCGCGTTAGCTGAGATAATATGAATTCTCTGGGGCGTAAAAATTTAGCTCATGATGTTAGTCAAAAAGAATATTCATTGGATTTTATAGGTGAGTTGGTGTTTAACGCCGCTTTCAAGATTATTTCACTTATATCGCGGCTGCTAGTATTAGTGCAGGGAGAAAGCCCGCAACACCATTGTGGCTATGCATTGCGGTGAAACCTGCGAGCATCGGCTGGAACTAGCGAACCATGGGTGGTACTGCGCTGAATTTCAGTGTAGCATTGCACCCAAACCTGACTGCGTGTAGAACAGTTCTCTACTGCAGACAAAGTTGCCGAGCCCCTGGCGGGATTCGAACCACGGACCTCCTGATCCAAAGCCGAACGCGCTAACCACTGCGCTATCCCCCCCCCCCCCCCCTCCCCCCCCCCCCCCCATTGGATTTTATAAGAAAATGATGAAAGTCCAAAGGGAGTTGATAATGTTTTATTTTTCATGTTCAATAAGATTAGCTACTTCGGCTTTTTATGTGGATAAATCATAAGTTTTCAGGTGTCAGCCGTTTCAGGGAGGTATTTGGTAAGCGAGATCTTTCTGAACATGTAATAAAGCCTATTTGAAATTATCTCTAATAGTTAATCGTGCAAGGTAAAGGATTGAAACCTTAGCTCTGTTGACCGACATGGTAATCTTTCAAAATATGGAGTTGATTAAGATCTTTCATTGCTAAACAAGCAAACTTGTTCACAGTGTCATACTGTCAATTTAAAATCAATCCAAAATAAATTTAGAGGAAATGAGAACGTTTTCCTGAAAATAGCTTCTAAACTAACTAATTATTTGATAATTAGCCTTAATTAACAGCACAATCACTTTATGTGTCTTGTTTTCACAGTCATCTTTAGAAATGTTCAACTTAAGGTTTCATACTTGACATGCATTGTCAAAATGAGTTTTAACGTTATTTTAACTTCACTTAACAGAGCAGTTAAGAACTCTTCGATCGTAGTTCATGAATAGACTAGAGTTGAAACGAGCAGAATGGCATGAGTCAATTTACTTCTACTCCATGTGTTAATCACTTTTACACTAATTTATTTAAGCGTGAATGATTGATTTCAAGCCCTTGCCCCGTTATGTGTAGTCAACCAATGTCCTCTCAATAAATTACATGAACTATTTACCTTGTCTCCAGAGATATCATGGGACGAAACGTGTTGCTGATGATGTCCTGATATGTCCATTTTTAAGATCAGAAATGTTAACCATGCCACTACGAAGTTTTCAGGGAATATACAATGATGAGCAGATCAGAACTTATAAGGCATTATACCGTTCTCATTAAAAGTTGCATTTTAAAGAATCACTTTTAAAACTTAGTAATAGTGCGTTTTGTAGTATTCGACGTCATCAAACCTTGGTTTTTGACGGTTTCTTTGGAAACACATCACATCGTTTTGTATGTAACAGAAATAATAAAAACAATAGACACTTAACTAATTGAACCATCGTTTGTTGAGCAATCATTATATGTAGAGGTACATATATGTACCTTATAAGGTATACTAATTATTTTGTTTCATTTGAGGCTTTTTCTATGAAAAAAGTAAGTACCTTTGAATCCTATTCGCTACACACTTTACAATAAGCATATTTATATTGAAACTAGGAATGAAGAACAATCATCTTGTTTAGAATGACTTCATTACCGTCTCAAATAAAAGTGTGAGTTATCATTGAAACATTTGTAAGGCTATGATCATTATAAAACAATAAAGTTTTATAATTTAACCTAATAATCCATGTTTTCGTTAACATCTTCCAAACTAAATAAGCAATCTGAAATATAACAACTTATGCATGTTCGCTATCTAAGCGTAGAATATTTCATGTCATAATGCATTTAAAAACATCTTGCAACCATCTGTTTTATGGTACATCACAATCTGCAGATTTTTTTTAACAATATGCAGATTTTTTGCTCACATACTAGGAATATGTCATCCTTCCTAGATTGTTTAAACACTCTGCAGACTGTGCGACCTGAACAATCTGGCAATGATAACAATCTAGGAATTTTTTGTTAGGAGTATTTGCAGCATTATAGCAATATCTAGCTTATTATGGTTTTTATTTGTGTTGCATCCACATAGTGGGGTATAGCTGTTTCATGTTCATATTATAGAATAGAGTGTGCATTTCTAGATTTTAAAGGGCTCTCATGTTGCCTTTTCGTCAAACTGATCGATTCCTGGATTGTGAGCATTGTGCTTGTCTTTATGTTCTAAATAGCAAGTAGAAGGGTCGCTAATAGAATCAATAGAAAACTGTTTGCTGTAGACGGTATTGAGAAACATTCTACTCTATCAGAGTATTTGAATCCATAGAGCTCCTTCCTGTATCCTCATCACCACCAAGCCAAAGGCGTCGTATCGCTGACAAGTTGTTTCTTTTGAAATTGGTTAGTCTATAAGTTTATATGCCAATTATGTCGTTATGCAAATTGATTGATGCTAGTATCTCGAACTCCACTATTTGCCATCCGGATGTTGCCGGTTTTGCTGGACGCGAGTCGTTTCATTATTTGGTTATATAGCTAAAGCTACAGGGCTTTTGGTCTGAACTAGTTCACAGCAGTTGTATGAGCACTGCAAATCAAAATACGCTTATGGAGCAGGATGGTTATCAGAGTGTTATGTCTTGAGGCTATAAATACTATGTGGGGATCCACAACATCCATTTATATATGGCAAATTTCAAACCTCATCTCTCAAAAACCTCTCAAAACAGTAAACACAAGTACGAGCTATAATTATAAAGTACAAATGACAGGCACATTTCGATATTTAAACTTAATACTTGAAAATGTATTTAATAATCAATGTTAGTCTTATGTTGATAAAGATACATGTATGGTCATTAATGTTTGCAAGATGAATGGAAAACCATCATGCGGTTTCCTTTGTTCCACATGACTGATCATTTCAGGAATTCATAACTTTTTTCAACAACAAATCAACACTGTTTTGCGGAAGAATTCCCAAATGTGTGCAGCCAATTTTCTCCAGTAGACAGACGAAAACTGACCTAGGAACAGAGCAACATATAGATTGGGAATAGAGGGTTTGCCAGTCGCTTTGATCTCGAGAGGATTCGTAATTACTTAAAACAATTTTAGGCATTTTCTGGAGATGCCTTTTATGATGACCAAATCGTTCCTTACACGTATATAAATAACGTAAACAAAAGCGGATCTGTCGTGTGATTAGCGGAGATTTTACTGAAATCATAACGCACCAATCGCCAAATCGATTGAGTTAAGCACGAAACTGTCCATAAAATACGGACAAGATAAAACCGGGGCTCCCTTTCTATACATTTGCTGTTGTGTACAATATTAAAACGTGCTTATTGGAAACGATTTCGGAGCTGTGGGCCTTGATGTGGTTGACATATCGGCAAAACCTAGCCTGTGACCCTCCTTCATGATCTTTTATTTTTACTATTTCTTACTATATACCCACATGAATATGAGTGCTCACAAAAAACTTGATTGTCACATTACAGGAACATTTTATGTGTGGAGAATATTAATCCAATCCCATTGAGTTATTAACCCAGTTCTGTGTGATAAATCACAAATGAAATCAATGCTCGTGGGAGTCATTCATGAATTAAGAATTGGTAGTTAGCATTTTATTTTACCGAAATTGTGTAGCGATCGTTAGACATCTTTTAGAAGACCTGTGTGTGTACATTCCTGTTTACACTCAGATCACAGTGACGACACATTTAAGTCTTTACAAGTAAGATAACAATACGGACTGAAAACTCAGGCACAACCGTCTGTTCATATGGTCAAATTTGTCGGAATACTTTTATTGAAAGTAAATCAACATTCTAAATTTATAGGTGACATCAGATTACAGTCTAGATTACATCTCATCTTCAGTTTTATTGATCGCCTGATTCAAGAAATGGCTTCCGTCTGGGACATCTTGACTTGAATTGTTTGCAAACTTTTAAATTCACTGGTAACATTCAAGCATTTTCCAAAATCGTTCCAGATGTACAACTACGAGATTTCTAAATCAAAGAGAAAAGTTATATATTATTTTTAGTCAGTTGGCTAAAGTTGTAGAGGACTGACTTTATAAATTAGGAAAGCTAAGAAAGACATCTTACTAATGCAAGCTAGAAAGTTAAACCTTTTGCTACCTTCAAAAGTTTATTCCTTACTTATGAATCTGACTGATTCCACAATGAATGGCAACACGAATGTCTTCAAGGTAATTGCTTGTTAATCGAAGGACGAAAACTCAACAGTAGTTGTTCCATGAATTCCGGCAAAAACGTTATGGTCTACCATATGATGCCATCAACGATTTATATAGTTAATGAATTTTCAATTTAAACTGTTATGTAGTTCACATTCCTCCCTCTGTCTCGAAATCACATGTCAATAAGAATCTAGTTCGTTGCGAAAACCACATGAGTATGATAATAGTCTATATATTAGCTATGTTTTATTTTGGGACTATTTGGTACTCGTTATGTCTTTTACCGTCACTCAGGTCGTTTGATAAAATAATGTATATTTGTTATTTTATCATTGTCTACAAGATTTGAAAAAAGCTAGATAAATGATTTAGCCCGATCATATGAAGAGAAATGCGAAGTATAATTTTAAAGCATTAAATTAAGAAATAGGATTTCCTACACATAAGATAAGCACGTGTCAACATTCCTAATACAATTCTTACAATTCTTTTATGATATTAAACCGATAATATGTAGTTGTCATTTGGGTATATGGGTATATTTTTCAGTCAGGCTGAATAAGAATAAAAACATAGATTGTTCTGTGATTCACTATGGGAAGAATATTTAAAACGTATCCTGGACTCTGTTACATAAGCCCGATTTCCTATGTGAGACTTTGGTCATTAAGTGTCAACTGTAACTCACTGGGCAATGTATCTGCCTGAAAGTGTCTTTATCCTTCAATGATGAAAGGCCGATAACCTATTTCTGTCTTGCATATTATGGTAACTATATTCAACAGAGGGGGATGCTGATGTGGCCTGCTCTGAGTTCAAAGAAGACGTAGGATTAGAGGTTGTCATCTCAAAACATGGACATAAACTAATAAGATACTTAGATTCACCTAAGGCAGTTATGGATTCATCATGGTTGGATATCTCTAGATATCTGCATATGAATAGGAACGGTTACATTTGGCAAATGTCTTGCTTTAAACTATGGTGCAAGAAAAAACAAGTGAATATGATAACGGAACAAAAAAACATGTCACGATATCTATTACACAATGAAAAACCTTCAATCTTAAATTTAGGAATTAAAGATTGATATTTTATCATATGGGACGTAATAGTCTATTTGAATCTACAACGTGTTTTTAAAAAATGGATTTTGAGTTTACTAGAGAGACACTTGAAATAATATTTAACTGATTCGTTTTTCAACATTTCAACATGAATACATCGAAGATTTCATCACTTCTTATATATCATTCTATAAAGAAAATGCAATATCATCAGCTGCACTTTTTAAATTTGTAATCTATAAAATCTTTCAGTATAATATGAAGCAAGGATTTACTAAAATATACTTTGACAGTAGCATTAATGAAACAAGGGAAACAAACATAGTTTTCTTTTCAGAATATATCTAGGACTTCCACTGGTCATACTTATCCTCAATCAAGCGATAAGCCTTGCTTACAATTGTATAAGTTATTTCGCAAAGAAATCTCCGACATGAGTTCATATAAAAAGCAAGAATATGGTATTTTGTGGGTGCAACGTTTATCATTACCATGGTTGATATATTCCTCATTGTGACACCCTAATTATGTTCATACATTACAATTTAGAAACAATTAAAATTAAGAACTAAATGCAGTTCATATTTATAAACAAATGATAACCTTAATATAGTTATTCCAAGCTTTGTAGGACAAATCATTTCCGGGGAAGAATGCTTATATTTAAACTGGCATGTATGCATTTTAGCCAGCTGGTATACCACTTTGGTGTGATTAGTCCATTTCTATATTTGTGATGCCGGCCCTAAGTTTAAAAAATATTTAGTTATCTTGAAATCGATGTCCAACTCATTTTCCCCTTCAAAGAATTCTTCTCCCATCAATCATTCTAAAAAGCATCTTCTTAAAATAGGCAATTCATCATAAAACTGTCATATCATAAAATTACATCTTTAAATTGCTAGGAAGAGGGTGATACATATCTTCAAATCACACATATTTTCAGCATTGCATCTTAGGTCAAGATATTTTATCTATCATAATCTTGATAAACTTTTTTCCTATCATATCATATCATTTTTTTTACTGAAGTATGCTAATAAAGTAGTGAATATCTTATTTGACACTATATTGAGATTTCATTTACGTCAATTAATTCCCCTAACGACGGGGGTCATTTATGAATTCGCGATTTAAGCCATTAAGCCCCTTTATGCATCCATCCTGCCGCTACGGCGCCCTGTATCGACCAGAGCATTGTTTGATGTGAATTTCCCTGATAGACGATTAATGAGGCGTAGTTAGATTCTATGTATTAGCCATGTTCTCCCTTCCTGTCACCTAGTCGTTGATTAATTGCGATTTCGTACAAGCAGAGACTCGTTATATCTTGTTGTGGACTGTCTTTATAAATGAAATTCGAGAAGAAGGACACGCAGCATAGCATAGCAGAGAATGATACGAAAGATAAAATATCTTATGAAAGAAACGTTTAACAATTGTTGTATTATAATGAATTCATTAACCTAATAAACATTTACAAACGGATTGAATTGTAGAGAGTTAGGGAATTTCTAACCTATCGGACTTAAATAACTACAAGTAGTTTTGTTTAACCTCAAATAAAGCAAAAAGCACAACACTGATAATGGAATCTTTATTCTTAAGTATATGCAGTGATAAATTCATATCATATTCATATTTGGAAAATGTCACACAAAAAAGTTAAATGAAGTTATTAATAAATTTACATTAAAACATGAATTATATTATGGACATATAAAAAGATATTAGATTATATTCATTCTATATATAATCATTCACATTACTCTTCGAGTAGAATGTCAGTAAAATGTGAATCAATAATGAGAAGTGTCATACTAGACGAGAAATAGAATTATTTAATAAGATGCATATTTAGACATATTTTCTTCAAACCCTTAATATACCATTATTAAGAAACCAAGGAACATTCAAATCAAAAGAAGGAAGGGATAAGTTAAGTCACAATGATCCTAACAACAAAATGAGTATACTCATGTTACATTTCATTTGTCCAATTTCAGGCATTGGACATGGGCTGTTGATCATTGTGTGTCCACCATTAGAATTCGACCATTTGGTTCTCATAGCGATGATAGGCTGCCAGTTATCAACTCAATGAACTAGCTTAAAGTGGCTGTTATATTGACCCGTTATCAATGGTCCAGGAAAAGTTGAGCATATTTCTTGCTTGCGAGTTTCGAGGGAATACTAAGAATAAGAAGTTCCTACATCATTGTTACATGTATGTATTGCCTCAGGTGATAAAGATGCAACGCAATTATATTTCCCACCTTTGAGAATGATATTTCCATATCAATGGTAAATGATAATAATAATCTCATTAATAATAATAATAATAATAATAATGATAATAATGATAATAATAATGTTGATGATAATGATGATATTCAAATGACACCCTTTCCGCGTACTTATAATAGCTCAAAATGCTACCTACATGATTATCTTGAGGAGTGTGTAATGTCCTAGCAGATACTTAGCTTTAGGCGCGACAGTGTTGATCCATTCATCCCTGTTTTCAGGTACCCATTTAACAGCAGGGTTAACTGAGAGCAATGTGGATGAACTGCCCTGCCAAAGGACACAACACAGTTTAGGACCAAGGCCATCACGCTATATACCAACTGCACCACTGTGATATATGATATACATGTATAATAAATAATATGATTTTCACCAAAAATTGGTATGAAAGTGAAAATGGAAATAGGTACCTTTATTAATCTTTCTCTCTTTCAAATCAGCAATGGTTGACTTAAACAGTTGGGAACACCGCTTTCCGCTTTCCTTGCTGATGTTAAAATAAATTTTGATTACCATAAGGACCTTTTATCAAGGGTACACATTGAATGTTCGTGTAAAGGGATTCCCTGGTAATAGACTCAAATTTCATTCACAAAAAAAGTGTTTTGGTCCAAGATAGCATTTAAATGGTTTGAAAGCATGACATCATCGTTAAATTCAACAGATAAAATACATTACTTGAATAAGGCTTTGCAAGGAATCACTGATAATCTACCAGGTAGTTCAACACATTTCAGAATTATTAGCAGAATGTATATTCAGAACAGATCAAACCCAAAACAAGCATGGCTATAGGTATTAATAAGAATTTTGATTAACAGTTTGCCGTTGTTTATTTCGACCTTTATGGATAGAATGAAGTAACATAAGATTTTACAAGTTCAAATCTCCTGACGTCACGTTTGCCGATAATAATCATCAAGCGATCAGGTCAAATCAATGTTTGTCAAGGTTTTTGGCAAAAGTAAGTATATTAATGAGAAATATTACCGATTAGTATAAAACCTAATCGACATTTGGCGGTAAGTAATTGACCATGTGTAGGATTGGAAATAAAAGCCACGCATGATGTGAGGTCGTGATTTCGAGTCACTTTGACAAAATGATGCTTTCCCGTTCTATAGCCTTTTTTTACGGAATGGGATGTTATTCTCTGTACTGTGTATATTATTTAGTGTTGATTATTTTCAAATTCCTGGAAAAAACAGATCTGAACAGATGGAGTCTGATATTACATCTACTAACTTGAAAACATTTCAGATAACTGAAAATCAAAGCGCGATGGTATTGTATACCAATTTATAACTTCAAATGAAACGTAGGAAAACTGCGAATATGCTGTTGAAAGATCATCTTGAACTAGATTTGGCTCGCATTGTTATTACCCGTGCTCGCATATAAGGAAAAGCTATTGAAATAATTATACATTAGCGGCGAGAACATTTACGAGGTGGCCTAGGCACCATCTATATATCTCAGTTATAAATCTTACAGACAATTCGTAATACGAGATGTATGCTGGAACCTGATGACAAAGTAAAATGAAACGATAAAGCAAGGAATCTCCAAAATGATTTATATTGACCATATGTGTACACGTCTCCGTGCAATCCTAAAACAGTGAGATATTTTTTAGAAAAAGCTACAAAATGAAGCAAACTTGCAACCGTCAATTCCAAAGGCATTGATAGGATTATTAATGATGACACATACGGTAAAACTAACTGTGGCAGTCCCTTCGCAGCCGCTAACCGAGTTTATGAACACAAGGCATGGTGTTCCATTACTAAAGTTTATTTATTACTCAACCGTGGTGAGATCATTCATTAGATAACAATGAGTTAGTAACACACATATGTGATACCATCTCGTGCGAATAAACGGAACTACTTTCGAATGTCACATGACATCGTCCAATCACGTGACCTGTAAGTTAGAAAATGGCGACTTTCGAATTTTGCATTCTCAACGAGACGTGAATATCCAAAAATACAAAATATCCAAAGTGTCCATATAATTACTCTCATATTTCTGAAAACCAGCACAAATCACAAAGTCTTTTAATCACTCGCCCAAATTCTGTGCCGTCGCAAGTTGTGTTACGTTCCCCCTCTGCCGGCCGTTCCACGCCATACAACTTGGCCCTTCCACCATCTGTTCCACCCAACCTGTCTCATCCCCCTCAACAAGCAGACAATCTGAACATTACATCTTGCAAGCCCCGTTCCCTTAGTTCAATCTTTGCGGGTCCTATCAACAATTATGTTATTCGTGTCAAGGTTATCAACCAACTCTCCTCAACTGCTGACACTGTACGTTCCGCCAACTTTTAAAAACTGACTGTCACGACTCACGTATCGAGTGCACAGTGTCTTAACATTCTTCGTTGTTTGTTAGACTTTGTTATATCAATGAAATTCTTAAAACTGAAATACTTGTTCACCAAAATGGTTTTTGTTACATGTGGTTAGGCGAGTCACTTATGTAGACACTCAACAATTAGCGAACTATTTTGTTCTGTTTTTTGTTTGACTGACTGACCTTCTTACGCCGGTTTCGCGATCAGCTGACTGTTGTTTTGACGATTAATTTATCAAAAATATTGATACGTGGGGATGAGTAATAAATAGAATACTGAATTCATGATAATGTGATAACATTTTCATGCAACTCGTGAATGGAATTAGGTATCAGACTCACTTTCGTTCGTCTGATACCAAATTCCATTCACTCGTTGCATAAAAATGTTTTCACATTACCATTCGTTTAGTATTCTCTATTTATTCTTATTATTATAAACTCTATAAAACACCATGCAAGCACTGTGCAGGAAAACTGTACATTAACTATGCCAAAGTACCGACACTGTCCGACAGCTGAGACCGATCATTGTAACAAAACATTCCCAAGGGACATCATTCCCAAACCTGGCGCAGCATACCGCTAAATAAAAAATTGAATGGCAGTCTTTACACTAACAGTTCAGAGGCAAAGTGAATTTTGGAGTTGTAATGTTAATGGGTTAATATAGATGCTGTGGGATAAAAAGTAAACATTACTTTATTTAGTTTCTGTTAGGAAATTGAAATGACGACACTAAAGAGAAATGTATAGCTAACAACGTATTTATTAGTTATATGCGGCACACAAGTTCTACTACTTGTCGAACCGTGGCATATCATGAATGAAGACGTTATGGGCCATATATTTCTCTTGTCTTCATACCCTATGTTAGATAATAAAACGTACGACGTGTTGAATCGAAATATTCTCCCAGAATGATAAGACTTTTTCCAATTTACCATGCAACTAGCGCCAATCATTTAATTGAAAGCGACATTTTTATTTCTTTCGTATACCAGAGAGCAACAGTTTGTAACTTGATATAATATCTGGATTGATTGGTCTGTCTATCCCAAGAGTATCAATCTTTTAAGCGACAATTAACTGCACTAAGGAATCCTATACTTAAAGAACGTCATATCGGCTATCATGTATGACACCCCTGTGACATTATTCTGCCGGGGAACTATGATTCGAGGTCTGGTATGAACTATATAATCCATGCTGATGAAAAAGACACCGCTAACACAGATGTGGACTATGTCTTTGATTCGTAACTCATTGTTCTAGAAACGGTGTACATGTGCTGACTAGGGGCGAGACGTGATTGATTTCTGTTGTGCTTCCGTAGTACATACAGTTAACGGACTATTATCAGGCGAGCAATACCGGTCATGTTTATTTGTTAACGGTAGAGGGCGCAAACCCTTGTTAAAGAGACACTCCGTGGGTTGTGTGAGTCGCATATGCCAAACTTTATAAATGGTGCCATTTAAGCAGGAACTATGAGGGGTTTTTGAAAATTATCATTTTAAAGGTAATCGGTTTTGTTTATTGATAATGGGAAGGTATAATGTCTCAATTGTAATAGGAAGGGACACTGTCTCAATTATAATGGGTAGCTAAATTATACCCGAAACTGGACAATGATGCGCATAAATTTTTTAAAGGGAATTTTAAAAAATCTGGAACAGTCAGAAGGGCAGTTACGAGTTGAAAGTGTTTTATACAATTTTTGTACATTGGAGGTGAGGTTTCGATGGCTTTGTTAAATTACGTGTTGTTCAGACTTGCTTCTGCTCTCATATTACAAACTGAAATGTCGAAACCCTTTCATCAGACTGCTTTCCCATCACAACTGCAATAATTATACCCCGCCTTACAGCGTAAGCGGGGGTATAAAGCGTTCATTCTGTCCGTCCGTCCATCCGCCCGTCTGTCCGCCTGTCCGTCCGTCACGAATCTTTGTCCGGAGCATATCTCCTAAACTATACATGCTAGCTTCACCAAACTTCATACACTTATCAACCATGATCTTTAGATGTGCCTTTTGAGGGTTAGATCAACAAATGATTTTTATTTTTTGCAGTTTCCATGGAAACATGACTAAAACAGTGACTCTATGACAAAGTCCTTTGTCCGGAGCATAAACTATACATGCTAGCTTCAACAAACTTAAACAACCTATCAACCATGATCCCTAAGTGAGCTTTTTGAGGATTAGACCAACAAAGAAAGCCAGACTATAGTTTGAAGCGGGGGTATGTGAGCTGTGCTCACTTCTTTACTTGTTTTACTTACTTATTTTGAAGCAAGTTTAAAATTGCTTGTTGTGACATTCCTAAGTGTACGTGAGTGGACAGCGAGTATGGACGATCTGAATGATAATCTGGTCCTTCCTTTGTTCCCTTTATGTCTCAAGGTACTGGTATATTGCAGGGAAATATTGATTCTGCTGTCGAGATACTCACTGCAGGGTGGTGCTGTGTGCTGTTGAAAATTCGATCGTCGAAGTAATTTTAACTAGGGATTAGTTTATAAATGGTATGATAAGCAGTGCAAAGATAAAAAGGGAAATAAGAATAAAAATTAAATTAAATAAGAGCTCTAGAGATTTTAACAATGGCCTTTCTGCTGGAATATTGTAAATAGAAGAATGCTGAGCGGGACAGAAAACTGTACACATAAACTTGGAAGTATATTTCGCGTAATTAAGTCACCTTTTCTAAAATGAGATGAATGGACTACAAAGACCTTTAAAAGTATTTTGTAATTCTGTTTATTGGGTTCTCTTGTGGGGATTCTGTAAAAATATGTTCGGTGTTGTTGAACGTGTGTTAAGTAGATCAGGGTTATGTCCATATGTAAGTTTTTGTAGTTAGGTTCAAAATTAACTTAAATGTATTGCAATGTGATGCAGATTGAACAGTGTTACAACGTAAAGGTCTAATGATCATAAACCTTATAAAATTTATGATTATTTGGTTGCACGAGGTTGTGTTGGTCGATATATTCTGCTTTACATAAAATATAGATTGTATAAAATCAGAACAAGTGTGTGATCCATTGAACAGTGCAACAATGTTACAAGATGTAAACATAAGAAACGAGAAACCTAAGTAAAGCCTCGACGTATCGATGTACACTCTCTTACAGAAGCAATTTTAAAGACGAATCTGAATCACAATTGTCATTAACATTTCACTGATACTTTCATGTGCAAACTACTTGAATCATTCAACAGTTTACAATTTTCAACGCACAATAAATTCGAACAGTTTTCGGGGTAAAACTCATTAATAATCTCACTTGAAGTTCAGCGTGTCTCGAGCAACAAACTGAATTAAAGAACTAATCAATCAAAGAACTGATTAATATCAGTTGACTAAGAAAATATCAACTATTTCAATTTTCCACAGAGCTAGCTTAAGTTAAGATTTAGTAATCCATAATCTAAAAAAGATACGTGACTTGAGATTGCAAAAATGGGTCCTTTTCAAAATAATGCGCAATAAGAGGTGTGAAATATAAATAATTAACAAAACTTTCACTTTGTCAGATTTTATAGTTCTACATCTAACATTCATCATCGTATGAATTGCCTAATGACGGATGTCTCGCAAAATAACTAAATAGAACTGATCGTCAGCTTCCTTAACGACAAAGCAAGGTTAGCTGTGACTCATAAAACATCCCCGTCGTAAATGTTCATCACATTTCACAGAAAATATCTTAAAGAAAATTAAAAAAGATATCGCTTCATCTATGAAGCAATCTTTATCAATGACGCTCGACTTTTTTTATGATAAAAACGTCTATGTCGAAATGTTTCTCTCCTACGCAGACACGTTAGCTATCAACTCGTGAGAAGATGTTTCAGTTTAGAGTGGCTGAGGTTTATTGATCCAATTCGCTGAGATATGTTTCTCCCGGAGTCGCACCGAATCTTGCCAAGTTATCAAAGATTAATCTAAGAAAAAGTAGAAAAAAACCAATACACATACACATAGCCTGTCCCTCATCTTATCCAACCATTTCCATTTCGCTTCACAGTTTCACCGTCGTATAGGCTAGATAGACCGACAAGACATTCGTTTTACATGTATATCCATGAATCATAATCCTTTTTCACTAGCGCCAATAGTTTAAGAGAACAAAGTCTCCGATCTCACCGAGCAAAGTTTTTAAAACACATAAAGAATATTTAAACATACAGATAGATAGTCGAACGCCGAATTGTGCATTTGTGTCAATGTTTAAATAATTCAGTATAGTAAAGACAGCATATGCAAAGACTGGTATATAAAAGAACGGGTGCTACAAAGTTCCTTGTGACAGAGTGGCATTGTCATTTATGCTAAAAAATTAAATTGTTAACACAAAGTTTTAACAATTCGTTAATTCATTCCATAAAGATCAAATAAAAATACTCTTAATGGTCAATCAAAAAAGTCAAATGTCGGCAACATTTATATTGCGAAAAAATTATGTACATGACAATTTAATTCAGATAGAAACCTTTTTTGTCATATCACGTTACGGTATCGACTTTAATTTTCAAACGTGTAATTCGTAAATCAGTTTGCATCGGATCCATTGTCCATTCCAAACGACCATATGAAGCTATTGACTGTTATATTGGATCTAGTAAATTTACATTATTTTCAAGAATACATTACTCATTGACTGTCATTGGTGTATCAGGATTAGATTTTTTGCCTAGAAGAGAATATATTAGTGTGGAACTAACTTTGAGAAAAACATTGGCTGCTTGCTTGAAGTGCAATGAAGGTAATCACTATCAATCATCGTCAAAGGATAACATTGCACGTGCATTTGCAAATCAATTTTGAATATAAGGTTGGGTTCAATTTACGATAAGTGAGCACTGAAAACTGCATAATTTTAGCACATGGCACATGCAAAATCATAGCATGTTGAATAATAACGGTTTCAGGTTTCGTGAAGTCATGTATGGATTAAGATGGAGAAATGATTCTTAGTCGCGGATTTGGGGGTCGTTGATTATTTTCACGACTCCACTCCTTACACATTCTTCATTTTTGGATTCTACTACATTGTCAGTCTAAAAGGTACAGTGAGGTAACCCACGCAGACAAATCATCAGTTTAAGTACATAGCGATAGTCTCAATAAACTATATCATTTAAAGATAAAGTATCCAATAACATCAGAAATAAAAATTATTCCAAAAGTTTAAAAAAACAAAACAATAACTGCAATCACAAAAGGGATTCACAAACGATTCTGTCAATGTTAACATTTAACAAATACTGATCGCATATGATGTTTGGTTTGAGAATATGAGTTAGACAAGACTTTTAAATCTCGTTTATTGCTATGTTTTGTTTACCAAGATAGTTGCTGTAGATCATTTCCTCTGTAAAATCAAACATATCATTGTGTTACATTACAATTAAGTTTCACCTTTGATTCCGTCAGTCAAGAAATATTGGGGCTACGGTGCCACGTGGATGTGTCTATATCTCCTAAAATATCTCCGATGCTCCATTATGAATGTAATGGGGACGAGGGAACTGGTACACTTGAGACTCGAAAGCTACTGTGCCCACGAACATGGCAACGGTACTCATAGCAGTCTACTCTCACGTTCTGGAGTGCCAACTGTCATACAGGATTTGTCAACGGCGTGACTTAACAAATAGCTTCTAATATTAAATTGACTGTCGTTTTATCTCCGTTTGGAAAGCCAGTGAGGAAAAGTTGGAGAATCGCTAAACCGTTCGCACTCATTGTAGGCTAGAGAAAAGCTCCTAACAGACTCTTAGCATCAGAAGGGACATTCACTGCTGTCCGTGATTGCGTTTTGTCAGCGATTTGTAGGCTTGTCCTGTACACAGCAGGAATAATTTGTATTCTACTCTTAAAGGACCTGGACCTTCGATAGCTTTCCGCTTGTGACTATTAAGTTGGGAAAGCGTGTCTTAATCTATATAACGTTTATATCAAGTGGACGATACAGTGGGAAGTTGTTTGCTAATGTAGCTTGTGATAATTATTACTGCCTCCTGTTATCGGCTTTCTTGAGATATATGCCGCATTGTGCAGTCGCTGTAAAGCTTCCGGGATGTTAGGATCAAGGATGGACAATACCACAAGTGTGGAATCAGGCGTGACAGAAAGGATGAATCTGTCAAGCGTGGTTAAGTCATTATTTAATATATCATCGGTGACGGAAAGCACGATGAATGTATCAACCGTGGAGTTTGATTTTACAGGGAATACCACTCAGAATGGATCCATTTTAAGTGAGAAAGAAATGATTGAGGATATCTTGGGGTTACGTCATATCAGAATGGACGTCGTCGTCTTTCTCACCGTCATCTACGTTCTCATCTTCGTCAGCGGGATCGTCGGTAATGTCCTTACTTGTGTCGTCATCATAAGGAACAAGTACATGAGAACCACTACCAACTTTTATCTTCTTAGTCTGGCTATTTCTGACGTTCTTACGCTTCTTTTAGGTAAGTGATGTATTTTCTGAATGTTGTATTTTTGTTTGTGTGTAGATTCTTCTTTTGCAGCTTCTGGTGTATTTGATCTGATTTGATTTGATCTTGAATTTATTTTCTCAAAAAAGAATTACAGGTTCGAACCAACTCATGTCCAAACGCAACGCAAATTAAATTTTACAACCCTCGTCCAAAATGACATTTATGAACGTCTGAATACTTTTACAAACTGTATTTTCAAGTATTATCATATACTTATTATCGTAAATATGTTATTATTAACCACACATTCATGAACCATTTCCATGGAGATAATTTTAAAGAACTAAATATTCATAATGAAATGATGATGAACATATTTATGTAAGGAAATAGCATTAACATCATGTTGTATGAGAACAAACAATGCTATTACATGTTTTTAAAATGATTGACATCTCATTTTGAAGATATAAAAAGAAGCAAACGTCTTATTTTCGTTCATTAAAAATCCACATTGTGTGATTATATCTTGTGTCAAGCAGAAAGTAATTACAGCATTTTAGTGACACCTTGGTTTTCCCATCACGTTTGTAAAACTCAGGGAATGCGGATTTATTTTATGACACGGTGATAAAAGAGCAACCAATACGAGAATAGAAAAAGCAAATCGATGTCATATTGGGTAGAATCCAAAATCGATGTCACATTAACTTTTTCAATACAATCTTCACTGGAGCTTGCTAGTGTTTTTAACGTTTTTCGCAGACACGATGAATCGTTACAGGGTTATTAAAGGAATCCGAAACATACTCGGAATGTCCCCGTAATAATTACGTTGTATATGTTTCATTTAAGCTCTGTACAATGCAATATTCTCGCGAGTAGATTAAACGAAGCAAATATAAAAATTTCCATAACACTAACACTTAATTAATTTAGATAGTTTTTATCAGTTTTTCAATACCTTGTATATAAAACTTATCTTTAGAACGTATATCTAACACTGTTCTTATCATCTTCTATTGAGAAAGGTTTTGAGAAGGCAACCATATGCATTATGCGTATTGTCAGATGAGCTGAATATTTTAGGAATACATAATTACAATATTTTCATTTGCAATTTGGGGTTGTCGAATTGACACGGTATACCTTATGTCGTCACCCTGTGCTCCCTTTCTATGAAACATGATGAGTATCTTGTGTACAAATTCCGTAGCCAGTGGGAATGATAACCAATAGGATTGGTGACCTCTTTGGACCCTGTAAGGGCGAGAAGTACGGCGCACAAAAATACATATTGTTTTCTTCTCCAGAGACAAAGAAAGATGAAATCTTGGTGATGACCAGTCATAAATTTGGTGTCCCTTTAACCTTTGACCCTTTCAAAATTAGAGGAAGGATGCCAAAAACTGCAAGTGCCGTAATTTTGATTTAACATGTTGATCGGGGACAAGAACCTTCCTGAATCTAATATCATCCGGGTATTCAGACTTTGACGTAAACGTGCGTCAAAGATGTTTCAGTGACGTGATCTAAGAACGAAGGCGTTTCCCTATAAAGCATAGACGACATTCTTTTCCCAATGGAGACATTTACTTAAAGTTCATGTAAACTGGTTTTGCTACCGTAAACAACGCCCACGCACAAGCAATTTAATCCTTATATTTATTGTTTTAAGCTATCAAAAATAAATCAGAGAGTCTCGGAAAGCTCAACATAATTGAAACATAAAACATTTTGAATCAATGAGAAGGGTTTTCTTACGAGCTAATTATATCGTTATAACTTGTTCTTAAGAGATCCATTTACACATCAAATTCGCAGCACAAAATTGGAAGGCAAAAGTTTAAAACCTTTCCAATCAATATGATATTGCCAGTTGAATACACGATTCCGTATTCAAATTTGCGCACTACCTTAAGGGCACTTACTTGTGAACCCATTGATATCAAATCGAACATATAAATGAAACATCACAATCATCAACTTGAATACATGATTAGATGAATTTAGAGCAGTTGATTTTCAAAATACTAATAATGTTCGTATAATATTTTAATATTCATAACCATAAAAACAGAAAAGGAAATCAAATTTTTGAAACATTTCCCAATATTTGGAACAAGTTCACGCTTATGGCTATATCTTAATACTCTTTTTATCTTTTGAATTTAAATGAACTTTGTTACGTCATGTTTGATCACAGTAAAAACATTCTTTAGTGTCAAGCTGTGTTATCTGCAAATATATATATCTTATTCAAAGAACGCACAAGTTATGTCTTGGAAAACATAGTTTGTCAGTAGGAAGCATCAAATTTAATTGAATTGAACATCGTTTATTGAAATACGAAAGTATTTTTAACAAAATAAAAGACTGAATTAATTTACAAATTTGTACTTGGCGGTTTATCTATGGATCTCAGTTTCCCCTTAAAGCCTTTTCACTATGAGCCCATAAAAGCAACTACAAAATGCTCTTGTATGAATATAGCCAATCATTATCTAATTATATGTCCAAATGGATGACTTTTATCATTATCCAATTATACGTCTAAATGAATCAATTGTCGACCTTTGAAAACTGTTAAAACTCTCACATTTCTTACGTTCTCTAATTACAATTTGAAGCCCATTGTGCATTTGGCAATGCAAAGAGACGTTTTTGCATATCTTAATAGAACATTGCCTGTGGTGCGTGGTGTGCATTAATCTAGTGGAATTACGTCGAACCCCGCGAGAAGCAGATAAAATTTCTCTCTGTCCGACTTGGGTCAAATCTCTTCTTGTGTTCAGGAAAGCAATAAGGCCTAAGGATTGAGCTGTAGTTGATATCCGCAGAGAGAGCTAAGATCTGCCCCCAATTGTCAACTTTCGTTATTGTCTTATCAAAAGACAATTGAAGCTCATGATCCTGGGTTCTGAAGAAACAAGCAATCTGCAGAACATCTCGGATAACAGGCTGATATTTTATCCATATCCTTTCCACAGGAGGATAATAAAATTCCCATTTTCCTCGGAATCAATTTCTGACATTTTTGTCCTCCAAATCTCTGCTCTGAAGCTTGGGATTATGTATATATTGAAAAAGATTAGCTTTATGTCTGAATAGAGTCATTCATATTGGTAGTGGCTGACAAGCAATTTCTCCGTATCATGGGAATATTAGCTAGCCACCGACTTTTAAGTCCAAATTTGCCAACAATATCCTGGCGTGTCATTCTCACTGTCAGAATTCAACGAATGTGTGCATAAATCTGTGTATCAGTGAACATTATCTAAGAATTTGGTACAAATTAACGTATTTCAAACTATTTTAAAAAAAGCCCCAATGATGTTGTACCTCTGATAGCAAATGTTAATCCTGAAACACATGGTTTTGCACTTATTATACCAAGTCCATCTTAATCTCATCGTACAATGAAAGACATGACTTTATTGTTAAAATTGCACCAAAACATTAATTCCAATTACAATAAAAAAAACTGCATTTCATTCAAAAGGTAAGATGGAACCAAGGAGATGTATGAAAATATTGATACCATTGATAAATGCGTTCATAGATGTTTGCATCTTATTTAAATCTGATTTTGTTAGATGAAAGTCTAAGATGTAACTAAATTTTATTTATCAAATTAGAGCTTTTTTACAAGAAACTCTCCCTAGCAAACAACTAATAACACTTTCATCTGTTTTTTAAGTGCGATTATATGCCACCTAATGTTATGAATTTAGCCTGTAGATATAGGACTTTACTTTTTTTTAATCATCATGAAACATACACATTATCATTATATTTAATGAATGGCTTACGTCATGTGTGTACAAAATAACTTTATATATTTAAAAAAATGATTAAAGATTTCATTTCTATTCGTTTGTATTAAAATTGTCTATGTTAGCTTATTTTGAGCAAATTTAGAAATTGAAAGTAAAATAATGACAAGTGTGGCTAACAACTTCATCAGAGGGCAATTTCGATATAGGTTCTTGCTTTTGAGCATAGTGGTACAGCAGAGAGTTGAAGATCCAACGTCTAACAGAGTTAAGAAATATACAGAATCAACGATAACAAGATTAACAAGAGCCAAAGTAAACATGGTATTAACATTCGATGTCGGTGAAAGTTGCACATAAAGTCTGTATAGAAATGTGGTGCTATCGGAATACAGAAGTTTTCAATAAATACTAATAATTCATTAGAAATCCATGAGAACATTAAATGTGCGTCAAAGTAGATTTCAATGCTGAGAAATTATGAACCATGTCCTTTTTGTCAAAGTAAAGGTTTGAAAACTCTAATTTGAAAACTTTTACAAATTCATGTTCATGTCTATCAATGCACCTTGCCTTGCCTTACGGTGGGATATGAAAGTGGTTTAATGTTATTTCCGTTAAAAAAATGTTAAAATATACAATGATAATTCCCGGCAAGGCGCAGACTTCGCTATTCCATTGGCAAATTCACTTTTGTAATACTCTGAACGTGAGTATAATGACTGGATACTTTTGAAACTGAAATGTCGCATTGAAAATCCTTGATCATTAACTTTAGTACTCAATAACTACATCTTGATAAATTTAAAGTCATTCTGTCATGAGAATCTAACGACACCACAACAAAATCATGAAAATATAGTTTTGGATATTTTGATGGTTTTTTTTCACCAAACTTGTCATTAGAAATAATTATAGAATATAAAAAAGTGAAGGTAAGAGCCTCGTCTTTCCTAATTAGATACATTTCGAGACGAGACATAATTCGAGATGTCGATAGTTGAGCTGTTTTTGAGTGATCAAATAGCAACTCTCTAGTAATGTTGGAAATTTGCTGACTACCAAAGTTTTCCTTCCCGCTTAAAACGCATGGATGATGATTATCTTATTGCAATGAAGGTACAGCAATTTAACTTTTTTTAAAATAATCAAATATGAGTTCCTTTTGAATTTAAAAATAAGGTGAACAAGCTGAATGCAGCGTCCGTAATAGCCTTCTGGTGAAAAAAATGAATGTCTGCATTATGATATGTCAACTTATATATGTAAAATATTTTTCTGATGTCCTTGAGCCACATTTTCATCTTCTAGTAGCCTAGAACCTTGCTAATTTGACTTGCTTGAGCCTGTACTCAAAAATCACCCCAGGGCACTTGACTTCCGGGCCGTGGCAACTCGAGCGTTGTTTTGCGAAATTTACCAATTATAGAAAACTTGTATAGTCTCATTTACGTCAAGTAGTTCCCAATAACATCCATTAAGAATGCCTGAAGATTGATTGAGGGATTGAGTGATTTTGAAAGACATATGCGACATACTTGTTTTTTCGTATATTAACAAAATAACAGAGATGTTCATGAATGTACTACAGCTCGTATTTTGCAATAGATTATAATGCTTACGTTTTGATTCAAATGTTAATTATTGCTCTTGCCACAATACTATTGCTACTACCACGGCAAAATATTCAATTCGTTACTAGTTCATTTACTTAAGTTCAGTTCAATGTAAATATAGACTTTATGACTTCAAACACAAAACATACCTAAATATCTAATGCTAGAAAAGCAAGAATCCATATTTGTGTTGCCTTAATAAATGTGCTTAAAAGCTTTTTATTTGTACAGTCTATAAAACTCACCATAATATCATAAATCAATTGTTTTAAAAATGTATAAAACATTTAATTTAGAGGTTAGTGAAACAATCACAATTTAATTTGAGTAACGTCGGCAGCTATACGTTTAGAATTCCGATCCTTGTTTCTATCAATTGCATTGTATAACCTTACGTGTGGTGCTAAGTTCTATTTCACTACGCTCCTGTGTAACAGGGAGTGTCTATGGTCCCTATTATCTTAGGAATTCGTCTTGGAATCCATTCGTTTCACGATACCTCATTTATTGTCGGCGGTTGATAATCCTATTCTGTTAGTTGTTGTCTGAAGGCTGACCTTCTTGGATAGAGGAACGTTTATTTGGTCAAAGAATATTATCATGAATACGCATGGACGTAAACAGAAATACGTCTATATGTTAATACAATCAACTTTATTCATATATATTAGATAATCTAGGATTTAATTTTCAACGTCATTTGTATTATAGAAGAATTCCGGTTTTAAGACGAGTAAAATCAGTAAAAGATATGCATCTGGAAAGGACGTCTGCTCAGTCTAAGAGAAAGTTTGAAACATTAGAACCAAAATCAAACCATTGTTGCTTCATTTAAATATTTGATATACACGACGTCATTCAACATTTAAAAAAACACATTCCATTATTATAAAACCATCATTTGATACAAGCTTCGATAGCTTGGCCGCAAAGTCTAAATACTTTTAATGAATCTGGTAGAGAGATATCTGAATATATCAATACTAATAAATAAAAAACATCCAAACTTAAACTGCAAAGTGTTTTACTTGAAGCGGAAATTATGATAGTAATTTCAAAGTGGCATGTAATAGGAAAACATATAAATATATCAATATAGGGCCAAATAGTAACGTGTGGTTAATGAAGCTACCAATCTACATTTGCCAGATCTATTGTCTTTTTTGGAAACGTCAGTCAGATTAAGTCAAATGTACATTCACTTTCGTTCCTTTTTTTAAAAAACAAGTAATTCGGTAATTTTATCATACATGCTGATTACTTGACATTCTATATGCTAATGCCCACCGCTTTTGTATTGGTTAAGCACATAAGATCTTCTCTCTAGGCAATGAATGCAAATCTTCCATGGCTTCTCAGGAACTTCATTGGTTTCTTCATTCTTTGTATATAGATTTAAGTAGTTTACCGTCTCGCCATGGACTTTCCTAAGCAATTTTATGAATCAGAAGCAGTTAGCTCCTTATCCCCTCTATTCCATAACCCTATGTACATGATAATTCACAGGATTTTACCATGGATGTATAGATATGACAATAAACATACTGTCATTTAACTACTGACTTGCATTAATCATGCAAGGAGGAGACATGGTACTTCTATAATTGATTGAAAATATTCATACGTAAATTCTTCTTATAATCTCAAAGATAAATCCATTGTACATCTTGCTTTGACATTTAGATATGATTTTGATTTGAGGTTTTCCGAATTGAATATATATGAATAACGTAAGAAGTTCCTAACATATTTTTAGGTTCCACCTACAAATTAATACGGTTTTTAAAAAAAATGCATTTGACATTTCCATTAATGCATATTAAATGTTACATATCAAAAAGACTTTGTTTTCATTATACAATCAAACAATATCCAATTTCATGCACTGCTCCTTTGCATGCAGTTAATTGATAGCATTTTAATACAGACCTATTCTGAATCGCTGATTCATAACTTCACTTCGCTTTTGATCAATAATTTATATAAAAAGATTTATATAAGAATTCAAAAACATAAATCTACGTTTATGCAAAATGTAAGCACAACACCTTTAAAGAAGAGAAAATGTTTTCCAAATAGATTGCTTTGATGTACTTATGACCCTTAAATTTTTAAACGGTTTTGAAACACGTATTCAATTCGCATTCAACAATTCAAAACAAAATACAATGCACCTCCTTTCGCAACAACCTTTCTTCTCCATTAGGTCTTTGTCTTGGCATCATTTTCACATTAGCTGGCTTAAAGGTTCTTTTAGAGTAAACACCAATGACGTCATTTATAACCGAAATGAACTTCAATTTCAATTTCTGCTTTCATGCAATATGCAGGAAAAACACCATGTAGGGGTGGTTTATTAATGGAAAATAGCTAAAGGTTACATTTTAGATTTTTTGAGATATTCTATCAAATTTCAAAGATAAAGGATAATTTTAAACCATAAAGCTAAATTCGGGCTTTGATGTATCATCCTGTAAACGACGTGTCTGGAAAAACGACATTGTAGTATATAAAGGAGCGTTCCATTGTTATTCTTCAAAGGTGTACATTGTAGTGATGTATTTCTTCTGAATTTATTTTTCAAATTTTAAATGATTATTCTAAATGTTGTGTTGTTTATAAATGGGATAGATTCCTTGGAAGAACACCCATAAATAATTTGAAAAGTGTATAAGAAATGTTTTGTTAATTGTTATCTAAAAAGGAAATAAATATCAAATTTTAATACTTTTAATAAATATGTACAAACTAGAATATCAAAGTTGATACTTAGCGAATCCAAGTATTATACGTAGTTATATATAGAAATCGAATCATCGTATCTGAGATTGCTTTGATTTCAATCAAAAGGAGGGAAATTTATACTTTACCCTGCAATTATCACTGCAAAGTCGAAACAAAAAATTCCTCTTCTAAAATCACATGTTTGAATTCTTCAGGGAAAAAATATAACTTTACTGCCATGGAAAGTAGAGGAATTTTTTGTTAATTTCAGATTGTACATTGACTTGCAGCTAGAGCGGAGACTGACTGTACTTTCCACTCATCTCCATGACAACCATTAACATTTGCACTGGATTGATAAAATGAATATAGCAGGATAGCATTGAATAGGCACAACATTCAAATTATCTGTGAAGGAAATTAATATTATTTAGATATTGCATTAGTATTATGACCTTAGAAGAACTACTCCTGATCATATGACTTCTGTACTAATCAAATAGACGACCTAGAGCAAATGCTGCAAACAAATGGCACCAATGGACATCAATCGTGACAACAGACCCTTCAGGCGATGAGGAAAAGAACCTGATAAACGAGATGATGGGACTCTGCTAGTGTGCTGCTGCTGCTCTGAGGTGATTCGTAAACTTCGTTGACCTTCCTAATGCCTTTCTTGACAATATTTCCATTCTTAATGTAGGTAACCGCGTGCCTCAAATCTGATTTGGAAAATGGACACGTGACCAGGGGACACAACATGTTATCAAAGCAACCGTATTTGATCTTTCATGCTGAATTCAGAAAACATTGATTCTGGTTAGAAAAAGTTTATATCAAGAATCAATTATACATTTAGCTACAATGAGGTTTCATATCTAAGTA
Source organism: Phorcus lineatus (assembly GCA_921293015.1). Lineage (NCBI taxonomy): Eukaryota > Metazoa > Mollusca > Gastropoda > Trochida > Trochidae > Phorcus > Phorcus lineatus. Next base: position 40,882,744 of record OV121085.1, read on the forward strand.
AGATAACATATACTTCTGAAATATTATTCAAGGATGTCCGCACCAATTCCCCTCATCATAGCACCGCTCGTAATTTTCAAGGAATCTTCAATGCAGCTTAGAGGCACTTTCTGTCATTTGCATCAAAGCTTTCATAATTCAACTTCTTAGAACAAGTACTGAGTGGTCGATATCCAGTAATCTCTGGTCTGCCAGTTCACATTTGAACCAAAAAGCAAATGAATGATAGTTCTGTGAATTTTCATATCGATTCGTTATTATATATTCAAGTCATCGAAATAAGTTATAAAAGTCCGACAGATGGGTAAAAGAAAAATGGGTTTTGATGGACTATACTGACTCATAGCATGGATTCAGTAGTTAGGTCATAATCATATTGTTTTCTTTGTTTAGCCCTTAGCATGGTATTGTTTTTTGTGCCAAATAGAATAACCCAGGATCGTACCAATAGGGTTTATGTATCTTGATTCATTCATAAAATATGCTATTGGTTGAATTCATTTGGAGGCAAAATCTTCCACATCGTATTTCCTTTCACCACACTCAGTTTATATGGATTATATAATTAGATCTTCTGAAAAGAAATAGCTTTAGGATTCCAAAATAGATATATGAGCACAAAGGAACCATTAGTATAATAGACTACTGCAACCAATTAATAAATGAAGCTGATATTAATTTGACTAATGGCGTTTCTTGAATATATATTAACATATCATTTTTTACATGGAAAAACTATCTAACAAAATAAGTTTGATACATTATTAATTTGATCAAACAATTTCAATGAAAAGACATTTTATTGAAACCACTCTTATCAAAGGCTATATATACTACCAGCGCTTGTAGGATGATGACCAAATTTGTTTAAATTATATGACGACCTGAAGTGCGTTTCTAATATAAAGTGCTTAGATTATACATTGACTCGACCTTTTCCACATCTCATTCTCAACAAACAAATTTGGCATTGATATAAGTATATTGAGGTCCTCATGTCGGTAAGCAGGTTTCAGATGCATAACGGTTCATTGACATAAGGCATTATTTGTCAGTCAAATTAAACGTTGAAAATTCTTTACTATTAAACAATCAATTGGGTTAATGTGAGGTTGACCCACTGATTTATCGACTATGGATACGTAACATTCATGGAGGAGAAGTCGAGGTGAATATCAAGAGTCCAAGGTCGATAAATCATTGGATCAACAAAGTTTGAAGTCTAGATCTAGATCTGTTTTATTATATTCAAAATAAATATTCTTTAAATTACTGTTATTCTGTCGACTATAAGGCGCAGAACTTTAATCTAGCAAAGTCCCAGAGACGATGTCTACTCGTTTGATTTAAAATATTACATGCGAAATAAGGAGTTCGAAGTTGGAATTTCTAAAATCTATTCTATCCACCAGAAGTGTTTGGATTTTTTTAAAAACTTCGATTTAACAGTTGACTCCAATTTGCATTTGGCGCGTATGCTGCCATCCGACCAATCATATAATAATATACATTAACACTTCCCATTAAATATATATATGTGATATACATGCCTTGACACCAAAATGAGTATATTCTACCAGCGCTTGTTCGATGATGACAAAATTGTTTAAGTTGAATGACGACCTGAAGTTTGTTTTTAAGAAAAACTGCTTACATAATGAAATATCAAATCGTAATTTTCCACATAGATATATCATTCTCAACCAAGCATTTTTGGCAATGATATATATAAAATGCACAAAGAGAATGAAGAGTGAGGCAAATCAAAGAACGATCGTTTTTACGTGGATAAAAGCCCAAACTGAACTGTAAGTCGCATTTACTGTTTATTGTTATAGTGGTATGCAAATAACGTCATAAATTACGTCATTTGGCTTTGTTAACAACAAGTATAATACCCTGATGATCAAATTTGTGTGAAACCAGTTGGTAATGAACTGATATACATAAATCAAAAATTGTAATTCCAAATAGGCTATGTTAAAGTAAAAGTTAGATATGTATCTGTTGTTGTATCAATAACAATTACTGATATTTTACTTGACGGCGTGTGTAACATGCGAGTCATATCTGTCTATTTCATGAATTGATTTTATTAATGATGATTAAGATTATATTGGAACATCTTTATCAGCTTCAGTGACAGACGTGTTTAATGTTTTGTTATGAAGATAAAACATTCACAACATTTCTATTTACATTTGTCAAACTTTTGTTCAGTATGAAAAATTTTATATTTAGACACCATGTATATCTCAAACCTCAACTAATCAATCACAAATAGATACGAATAAGTGATTTAGACAATGTTTAGCTAGGGCTGTTAATCTTTAAGTTGGTCAGGCAATGAAGATATATTTTGTACAAAGTTTGGATCAATGCATATTGATTTCAGATTCTTTAACTTTAATCAAATTAGATAAATTAGATCTCGAATGACAGATACTCGTATTTCACCATGCTTATTTGTAACATGGATTGTCTATCGTCTTGTTTATCTGAGGAAATTGATTTGAAATAATGTTTTCATGAATCATGGTACTTCATTTATTTAAGTGACTCTCATTGTTTATCCTGTTCAGTTATTTGGTAATATAAGCTTTCGGCACAAATGCACGTGTACATTTATCTGTTACAAATATTGCATTTTGAGGATGCAAATGAAGTTGAAGTGACTCTTTAAATCAATTAATCTGTTATTTAGTCTGTTAATCTAAACATATAATATTTATTTAAGAGTTGTTCATAATATTTGATATTTAAGCCATCGTAGTCAACGCAGACAGAAATTCACGGTAACTGGTTTCCATGTACGGACAATTTGAATGAAAAGATTAATCTAGAAGTATTCACATTTAACCAATTGCAAAAACGATATGTTGTTATATCAACCCAAAAAATGTTGAATAGGAATGACACTCAAAACTTTAAATCTCCACAATAAACGCGGAAAATATACCCATAAACAAATATCTCGACTCAATATCACTTCATCCATAAATCTGGAAAAATTATTAATCATTGAAAGATAATCAGTGAAGTTAACAATAGGAATATGTAAAACCGGTACCAACGTTTTTTATTCATATTATTTGGCAAATTATGTGTTAATATATATCAAATCTTGTTGGTTAAAGTCATACTATCCACTACTTGCATTGCATGACAGTCTACCTTTGCATCGTGGTAAATCAATTCTGAAGATATTTCCTCCTCATAATATATCTCTCTGTACTCTACGGTCTGGCATTCTTTATTCCAAGCCGTTACCACTTTATAAATACCATGTGGTTTGTCCATATAGTTTCCTTTTCTATATATATAACATGCATATGGTAATTTACAATAATGGAATTTCATAGATTTGGCAATGACTATGCTAGCCTAGATTTCTAATAGACATTTCAGCTTTCAAGATTCTCAATAAAAGAACACGCTTGATGAAGTAAAATAGCTTTAAGATGAACTATCATATTTCATCTAGCTTTAATTATGATTTATCATATAGGTCAGAAAATACCATAGATTTGTCTTATCTACTCTAAAGAATATCTGTCATAAATGTTGAAGTGTATATATAATGTATTATGAAACCGCACCTATTTACCATGATAACACTCCTGATCTGATTATGCCAAGAAATCAAGTAAAACTTCTAACCTAAAAGGCTCTGAGGTAAAATATGTATGTATGGAAGACGTACTAAATATTTCACATCTCAAAACATAAGTTATAATTTCTAAGAATAGGTTTGTGAACAAAGGTCAACAGTTTCTTATGCAATATCTAGTTATGCGTTTAAAAATACTCTTTGTAAATTCTCATTCGTGATTTTGTAGACCATCAAATATTCATATACATAACAAGTTTTTCTTGTTTTTTAAATGTCACAATAGATTGATTATTAGTTCTATCGAGGCTTTATCTTAACGTTATTTCGGTCTACTCTTAACCTTAATACCAATTTATCTAAAACGATTCCCTGGTTTACATCAAAGAGGAAAGGTATGAACTTTTTAGATCAGTGCATAAGATTTTGCCGTCAGTGGAAAAAAGGTGATTGTTTAGTAATCTCAGTCATTGTCTTCCTGTTGTAATTTGAACCCTGAGGCAAAATACGTTATTGTCATCATAATCCTCGGATCAATTTTTTTTAACTTTCACACAATGTGTTTGACAAAGTGTCGAACAGTGAATTGGCTGAAGAAGCAGATTATGTGTGGTAAAATATATGTTGCATTTCAGCAATGACGTCTTTATCTTTTGAAAAACTACAAAGAAGTTTTCAGTTTATTTATCAAGATTTCTATTTTATCTCAAATTTACTATGTGCTTGGCGATGATTGATCACTGTTAACTTTGCCGACTCCATTGGAGGAAATTTCATTGATATACACTAAATTTATCTAATCATATATCCTTAGCTTATTTAAACTGTAATATAATTGAACCCAAAACGTGCCTGTTACAAATGATATTATGTAGTGATGTTTTTGACGACTAAAGTTCTGTCTGGAACTAGTGAATCCATTTAAGTGTACCACAGCAAACAAGTACTGTGTGTAACGTAACTCATGTAATCAAATTTTTGAAAATATTTGTCAAGGTAAAGTTTATACTTTCCAATCAATATCTTTTGCAGTGGATAGGCTTAAACTTGACCCGTTTCATATTTGATGTATCCTTCACTTATCAAATGGTTGAATATTCTAATATTTTGACTGTGGCATGCTAGCGAAGTCGAAAGTTATAATCATTTACTTTACATCTACTGCGAGAGAAAGTCCAAAACCATTTAAAAAAACAGACTGCACATTGACTTGTATATGTTTCTCTAGCGGAAACTGTACTTATCTCAAATTGCAATTAATGACATTTGCACTGAATGGACAGAGAATAGAGGCTTTTCTCTGAACACACACGGATTCCACGTTAGCTGTGAAGAAACATTAATATTATTTAGAAGTTACATAAGTTTAATGGCCTTAAAGAACTAATCGTGACCAGATGACTTATGTACTTATCTAATAGACAACCTGTTAAAAATGTTAAACAAATGGCAACAATAGTGACAATATTCCCTTCATGGAATGAGGAAAAGAACCTGATAAACGAGATGATGGTAGTCTGCTAGTGTGCTGCTGCTGTTCTTTGTTGACCTTCCTAATGCCAATGCTCTTGACAATCTTGATGTAACCACGTGTCTGTATTCTCATTTGGAAAATGGCCACTTTGAGCTTTTATGCTGAATTTAGAAATAATTGTTTCAGATAATAAAACCGTAATATTAAAGATCGTCCATACCATTCGTTTTAGCATTCTATTATATATATATATATAGCTCATATATCTAAAATAGGCACAATATTCCCCTAATATATAATTTATAGATGTCGCACAAATTCCCCTCATCACAGTCCCGAATCCAGAGCTCTAAATTTCCTGAAATCCTAGACACCCTGGCATGTTGCACACCGATTCCTTATTTCATAAATCGCTGTCATTTGCATCAAATTAAATTTGTGTTAATTCAACTCTAGAACAAGTACCGAGTGGTCGATGTGCTGTAATCTCTACTATAGTCTGCCAGTTTACATTTGTACCCAAAAACAATTGAATGATAGTTCTGTAAATGTTCTTATCGATTCATCGATATATATTCCAGTTATCAAAAAATGTTGGTGAACAGATAAAACGGTTTTAATTACGGATATGCTCAGTCATGGCACAAAGCTGATCGTTTATTTTTCTTCCCGATGGTGAACACTAGTTATGACATTATCATAATGTTGTCTTTGTTTAACTCTTATTATTATTATATATTACTGTGTCAAACATAATAACTTACGATCCCAGTAGGCCTTATGTCTGTTCATTTATTCATCAAACATACATGTACGATTGGGTGAATCTATTTTGCAAAAACATTCCACAGCGGATTTTTTTCAGCACACTCAGTTGATAAGAATTAGGTCTTCAGAAAAGGTAAATGTACATGGTTTTTGGCTTCACAAATAGATACATAAGCAAAAAGGAACCATTAGGATAATAGCCTACTGCATTCATTTGATAACTGAAGTTGATATTAATTTCACTAATGGAATTTGTTGAATGTATGTTAACATATTATTATCATGGAAATAGTTACTTCGCAAAAAATGTGATACTTATTAGATGGAAAATTTTTTATCAAACCATTTCAATGAAAAGACATTTAATTGAAACAACTCATTTCAAAGGGTTTGTAGTATGATGACCAAATTGGTAAAATTGGATTTAAATTGTTTCATTGCGTTATGGCGGTTCAATGGCTATAAAACAATATTTGTGAGTAAAATATTGATAGATTTGTACAATGGCGCATTAAGACTTTCCTTGTAAATGGTCATTTCCTCTATTGAGCTCGAGCATTTACAATTTATATTTGAATATCTTCATAACCTTTCACATGACAGACGTTTTTGTTAATGAGGATATAAAGTTTGTTTAAGGTTCAGACAATGTATGTTTACCAAACACAAACACAAACGCATGCCAAACGTTTGCTTTGTATGCAAATTTGCATATTAAGGCACCATATACATGTAGATCTCAAGCCTCAACTTGCCAATCAAAACGAGATGCAAATAAGTGCTTAAACAATTCATAGTTTGTGCTGTTAATCTTTAAGTTGGTCAGGCAATCAAGATTTGTGCAAAGTTTGGATCAGTGAATATTGATTTCAGATTCTTTTACTAGCAATTAAATTAGATAACATTCCGAACGGTACTCGTATTTCACTATGCTCATTTGTAACATGGATTGTCCAAAGTCTTTGTTATCTAACGAATTCCTTTTATTTGTTGATCACTGTTCTTGATTCATTTAAGAGGGTCTCATTCATTATCCTTTTCAGTTATTTGTTAAGAAAAGCTTCTCAGCACAACTTTCATCGTGTACGTTCATCTGTTAAAGATAATGCATTCCCAGAATGCAAATTTGAGATGAGACTCTCTCTACCAATATCGTCTGTTAATCTTAACATATTAGCTTTACTTGAGTTTGTTCATGATCATTAATATGTCAGCCAGTGTAATCAAGAGAGACAGATACGTAACAAGTTAAGGAAAAGTTAAAGATTTGCAATAAAAGATTGATCTAGAAGATTTCATATTTACTTGAAATGAAAGGTTGCCTCATCAACCCAGAATCTGTTGTAAATTATAATTTGAAAGACACTTAATTCTTTAAAACCCTAAAAGAAACACGGAAAGCATACTCATAAACAAATATCTATTCTAAATATCCATTCATCCATATATCTGAAAATGCAATTAATCAGTATAAAGCTAATTGGTTTGGGCAACAATAGGACTTATAAACATTTTACCAATGCGTCAACAACGTATGTCTTTCATTCAATTTTAGAAAGTCTTTGTTGATATATATTACACACATATGGCATAGAGTCGTGTTGGTTTAAACCATACGATCCGTTACTTACAGTGCATGACGATCTACCTTAGCATCCTTGACATTACTTCTGTAGGTATGTTCTCCTAAGAAGATATACTTTAGTACTTTACTGTCTCGGATTTTATCCCAAACCTGTTAGCACTTTATTAATATCAAGTGGCAAGTTCCTTATGAATTCTTTTTCTAAATATACCACATGTATATGGTAATTCACAAGATGTTATAACTGATATTCATAGATTTGGCAATGAATACGCTAGCATAAAATTACGAACTTGCGTAAATAGTGTTGGAGGTGAGCTATTTTTAGTTTAATTTTCATTGTAATTACAATGATGGACACATCTGTTTACCCTGCATTGACATGCAAGGTGTTGTTAGTAATGTTTTGCTTATGTTTAGAATCAATTTAATAAATACCTTGATAACATATTCTAAGCATAAGCATTGGGGATGTTTGGTCATGTCTTTCTAACAAAGAAATAGACTAATTCAATCTATTTTTACGAAGCTTAAGATTGTTACAATTTATATATATTTAAAAGTTATACACGTTCATGTAGACAACTTTAATTGGTCTAAAACCTATGCTGATATTATACATTTGCATTTTGTCTGCATTTACCAAGATACACACAAAGAATAATCTTTCAAAAACAAGTCCGCTCAATTGGCTATAAACTATGATAATGTCAAATTAATGACACATAAATTAAGTCTCAAAAGTTACAACTTTAGATAGATTCCCTTGCCAAGATCTACAGTCAATAGGCATTACTGTAATGGCACCATAGCTGCATTAACTGACATTTAACATGTCCTCAGCATAAATTAACCTTACATCAAAACGAACATGAAACATCACTTTGAACTATATGCTATATATGTTTCTGATTTCGGTAGCATCCAGAAGTTAAGACCAGAAACTTTACAATTTTATTTGCTTTTACCCTTTGATTTCATCATTCTAACTCATTTCTTTATAGAATTTCAAGAATCTTATTATTTGTTATTCATTTATACTAGAAGATTTGAAATGTACAAATGAACTCGAAGGATAAAATCTTTAAAAATAATCATTATATGGCTTTGAGATTCACAAATAGAATAATAATAAAATATCTGCCTGTGAAACTTTTTATATCAGAACAATTGCACATCTAACGATGAGTATTTGAGGTTTTAATGATATTGCCGCCGTCTATGCCTTTACACTTTTAAATTCAAATATGCTTTGTCAATCTAAAACGTAAAGATTTCAGTGTTGCTGTATCACCATTACTGATATTTCACCAGGCCACGTGTGCTGCGTGTTATTCATCTCTGTATATTTGATGAAATAACATTATTCAAGATTATGACAACTAGAATAAACTGTTTAAATTATCTTGAAATCTGTTGATATTCATTGACATCAAATCAGTATTTTCTCTCAATTAAGGATCTTTATGACAATCATCTCTTAATCTCCATTCTTTGCTTTGCTGACAGGATTCCATGTACCACACAAAGTATAGCTACATTTGTTGTAACAAAAACAGCTTAAACCAGACAAATGCAACAGCAACTAGAGTGGTTGTCAAAATGAGCATCCAGCAAAGACATTCTCTTTAAAATTGATTGCCTCGATTTACTTTTTCCAATCCATGTGGGGATATCTGTATCAACTTTCAGACATGACAGACGTGTTTAAAACTATTTCAATGTTCATATCTGTGTTAAAACAAACGCATGTCAAACGTTTGTGTAGAATTCACACTTCTATATGACTGCACTCATTGGATCTCAAACTGAACTAATCATAAAAAACATACAAATAAGTGCCTTGAATGATTTAAATCTAATGTTGTTAATATCAAAGTTGCCCAGGCAATACAAATTTGTTCTTTGCAATGCAGATAGATTTCTGATTTCCCCCCAAACATTGAATTAGATAACTTTACGGATTACAGGTAATCTTATTGCACAATGCTCATTTGTAACAGGGATTGTCTACCTTCTAAATTATATAAGGAATTCATATCGAAATATCTTCGTTCATTTATCTTGATATCTCATTTATTAAATTATTATTTTCTATTTCACTTATTTGTTAACTTTTGCAACCAAATTAATATGAATATTTAACTTATTAACTTGATAAATTTCACGAATACGAACAAAGTCGAATGGAACTTTACCTTAATATCAACATCTTCATTTTATCTTAACATGTAAGATTTATCTACAGATCATAACAAAGGAAAATGGAAATGTTTTAAGACAGAGATTAGGCTTTGTGACTTAAGAAGGATGCATATACATTTGTTATGATGAATATTCTCCTGTATCAAACCGAATATGTTAACAAATGATATGTGAATATCATTCAGGTTAAATAGTTTTTTATTCATTCGCCAATAACGTTCGTGTTTCCTTCTGCTAAGCTAATTACTTGTGATTGCATTATATACACATAGCATACAGTGGCAATATCTTATGCTTTAAGACATTCGGTTTTCTACTTGCAATACATGATTGTCTGCTTTTCAGCTGAATTCATTCTGTTTTCTCCTTGGAATATAAATATAAGTACTTTACCGTCTGTCATTAACATTCTTTAACCCAAGCAGATAGTACTTTGTCAATCTCAAGAGGTTAGTCGCTTGTAACTTCCTATTTTGTCACCATGTGCACATGATAATTGACGAGATGTTATGATGGATTTTTATAGAATGGGCAGTAAAGATGCTGAGCTCATATCGACTTGTAGTCCTGTAGGCTGTTTATTCATCTTCTTTTTATGTCATTTCTAATCATGGCCAGTATGAGAGAAACATATTTTCATATTGCTGTGACATTCAAGGTATTGTAGAATAGTTTTGGGAGGTTTTTAGAATTGATTATTTGAATCCAGTCGATAATATGTCCTGACGACTAGCATTGAAACTATTTTGGTATGTTTTATTGACAAACAATTGACTAATTCAAATAAATTAACACCCGTAAGCGGTAATGTCTAACATAACAATAACTGAATTCAAATTCGACCATATTTGGCATGCTGATAGCCCTTACTGAGGAATAGACAGACGAAGCTTTTGGGCTTAATCTGATCATACGTTAAAGGCACAGACCCACACAAAGTTTCAAAAAGTAACATTGGAAATAACATATAACGGATGTTCTATGCCAGATTTTGAAAGTGTCAATGGCTCACTGTAATGACACAAAAACTACATTAAATGACACCACATCTTGCTTAAAACATATCAGATTGGATTTCTAATTTACAGTTCTGATTTTTTTCGTTAAAAAAATAGCTCAAAGAAATGTTGATATTTCATCAAGCTTTGATCATGATTTAGCATTTACGTCCGACAACATCTTGGGCTTTATCATAAGATTTATAAGACATATATGTTGTTCACAATGTTAAGTATCTATATCTATTTATCATAGACATTCCTTACCCATTGATGCAAACGATTATGAGTACTGTCTAACTTCAAAGACTTTCAAGTTAATATTTATTAATGTTTTGTTGTTTGTAACACAATTGAAAATACATGCTAACAAAAGGCAAATTTTTAATTATTGACATCTATTGTTACGTTACATTTTAATTTGTGTAAACATGAGAACCAACAAAGAAAAATGACAACTTCATGGTTCTGTATATACATGTATCTTTCATTAATTGTCCAGATAAATAAAAAATACAACGATTTTCTCCTACTGGTTTGATAATTTATTCTTCAGGGAAAACGTATATATTAGATGCAGATGAAAGACTACCTCATAAAATGCACAGGATGATAATTCTGATGATTTATGACATCAAAGAGGACAGATATAAACGTCTGAGTAAAGATGCAAAAATCTTGCCTCTAGTGCAGAGGAGGTGATTTCCCATAATCTCCGTCATCGTCTGCCTGTTGAAATTTGAACCCTGAGGCAAATACATTATTGTCAGCGTAAGTCCCGTATTGATTTCTTGTTATCTTTTATACCATGCGTCTGACAAAATGTTCTTGTTGACAAAATAGTTTTCAATGAACACCAAAGAGATATTTTGGTAAAAATAGGCGATCTACCTTCTTTTGGCAAATGCGTATTTCAATTGTGTAATATGTCCATAGCTTTTGGAATTCCTCTAGTAAAAACTCATATTTAATTAATCACTTTACATGTAAGTTTCTATATTTAAATATATTTCTATGTGGTTATATGGTTGAGTTTATCATTTCTTGACTTTTAAACTGAATAAAAGTGGGAATAATGTATGTTATCCTATCATATTTTCCTAATTAGAGGGTATTATAATTTTTACCCATAACGGTGCATTTGTTCATTTTTTTAAACACAAAGTTTTGTGTAAGCTTTACATGGTATTTCACTACTGCAATATTTGAAAGAACACTCTTGACGCCACGACATGTTGACATCTAAAGTTCAATAATCAGTGAAATCATCTTGAGTTCATAACAATAGAATAAATGAATAACGAGAAACACATTGACCGTTTTTGACAATATGACCTCACAGGCTTGCAAAATTTGTAATTGTTTGTTTTGTGGTGTACGTTGATACCATCATTGTTGAATAATTTATCGAAGTGACCTTTATTACTTTTTCAAACTTTCTCCAAATTTGTTTTTGTGTTCAAACTAATTCATTCCTTTTACGGATATGTGAAAACAAATCTTTTTAAATGACGGTCAGTGACACCACTTTGATAACCGAATGGGTATAGATATCAATAGCATCACATCCAACATTAAGAGTATCAGTTTTGATTACTAATTCACATTTCTGCTTTCAAGATTAACACGAAAAAACAAAATTCACCTTGTCCAATTGTAAAATAACTCTTGATTGAAATATTGATACTGTATCAGTCTTAAAACATGTTGTATTATTAAAGTCAGACAATGCAATAAGTGTTGATGAATACTGTAAACATTGGCACAACATGTTACATTTTCATAAAAACATGACCAATTTACAGTAAAACCTTGACTTGCCCTGTGCCTTAAAAGACATTCTAAATGAATAGATTTATACCAAAGTGATGTTTGAACATTAGGTTTATGTTTGTCAAGGGAATGCATGTGCAATATATCTGTTCTATAGGCATTAATAATTGAAGAAGATTCCAAAAGCTAATTTTATTACAAATGATTTACCATTCTTTTAGGTATTTGATGATAACGTTAAAAGCAATAAAAGCAATTTATTGAGAAATGAAAGTGTTTCTTCAGAAGAGGTATATCATCACTGTTTGTTTTCATAAAACTTCTGAAATAACATTTACAGATGTCTGCACCCATTCCCCTTAAAGGTCCCCCATTCAGAGCTTTTAATCTTCGTAGCTTAAAAACCTTAGCATATTGCCCATCAAGTCATCAGTTCACTAGTGTCTGTCATTTCTTTCAACACAGTTTGAATTTAGCTTCTAGATGTATGAACAAGTTAAAATTAGTTCATATCAGGATTTTCTGCCATACACTGCCATTTCACATTTGAATCCAAAGGCAAATGAATGATAGTTCCCTGACGCTTCTACTCGATTCGTTATTTTTTTTTAATTACCTATTCCAACATTCTCTCCCAAAAGAGGTACCTCCGTCATAAATCCATATACAACTTCTGTCCAATTACGAAAGTTCCTCGGTTAAGAAATATAGAAACCTGATTGGATGCAATCAAAGTTAGTTGTGCAAACAAGTTTTCATACAAAACGTCCCAGTTATTTCAGTATGCTTTCGGAAAGCTAAACGTTGTCTGAACATGAGTCATTCTCAAAAGATGTAGCTTTTTCCCGTGCCGAGAGTAAACATTTAATAACACACAAAAAAATGCTGTTTTAAAAAATCATTTTGATATTTTCTTGGATGCCAACATATATCTGAACCTATGGTTTGTTTTAATTCAAGAAACATGACCACATCGTTATTTTTTTTATTTTCGCAACAAGGGGGTATGCGTTTTGCCATGTAACAAGGTGCAAAAACCTCCGATCAAGTGTCTAATGTTCCCTTCCTCTGAAATATTATTGTTTTATTGTCGTTTTTGTTATGGTAATAAACAACATATTCAGAATGCTTATTGTCAAAACATTTCATTGTCACGGACATTTACATATCATTACCCATACTCAAAAATATTAGAGAATTGTCCATTCTGTAACACATGTAGGTCTTTCCTGTAACAAACAGAAACGTGCTTCTAATCTTATTCAAGAACATACAAAGAAGTTTAAGTTTACTGAGGTTCTGATATGAATTACATAAACACTTCCTTTCTGTGCAGATAGGTGACACATTTATGTTTTAATTGAATAGATTTTCATAATAATGCGAAACATTTCTTTCCAGTAACAATAGGTGTCTTTGGATTAACAATGCTGTCTTATATATACTCATATACACTTTGCACTTTGAGTCTTCTCCACAGAACACATTTTCCATATTCAGCGACTGCATCATGCTTGATCGACAAGAAATATGTTATCCATGCATTAAATGCTTACATTGGAATATGTACATATACATTTCCAACATTTATGTAGTATTAAATGCTTACCATGTCAAACAGCTTTTCATACCCTTTCTCGGTGACAGAATTCGACTTACAACACACTGTATAGGTAAAATGTGAACGTACCTATTTAAAGACTCCAAATGCATATTGTGGTCGACACTTTAAAAAGCTTAAACAAGACATTTGTTATTGTTGCTCACAGCAACTGAAGTGGTTGTCAAAGTGAGCATGCTAAGAAGAGAATCTTATTAGAATTGATTCTTTTTACAATTCTAATGGGAATATCTTTATCAACTTTCAGACGTGACTCATGTGTTTAAAACTATTTCAATGATCATATCTGATTAAAAGCATGTCAAAGTTCGCTTTAGAATGCAAAGTTATTTGTGAGTGCACTCCTCAGTTCTCAAAATTAAATGATCAAAGACAAAACAGAGACACATTAGGCACTCTTGATAATTTAAAGTTGGCGCTTTTAATTTTCATTTTGTCAGGCAATACAAAGTTATTCTTCTTTATTCTATTGCAATGCAAACATATTTCAGATTCTATTTCTGGCAATTAGATTAGATAACCTTACAGATAACAGGTAATCTTATTTCACAAAGCTCATTTGTAACATGGATTGTCTATTTTCGTAAACATCTCAGGAATTTGTTTTAAAATGTCTTCTTATCATGTATCTTGATATTCAATTTTTTCAAATGGGTCTCCTTTATTATCCAATTCAAGCAACAAACATACATAGAATCAAATTACGTGTACATTTGCCTGATTTACATGATAAATTTCATCATTACGAATAAAGTCAAAGACAACTTTATATTTATATCAATATCGTCATTGTATCTCAACATTAAGATCCACTAAGGAACGTTATTACTGATATTTCAACTAGTTCACTTAAGGGAAATGAAAATATTTAAGAGCGAGATAAAGCTTAATTGATTAATTAAAATAGATGTTAATGAGTAATACTTTTCTCTATTTCATCTTTTTCTCAAGAACCATTTCTCCAGGAAATCAGGGATTCTAATTTATAGATTTGGGGACCATGTGACCTTTGAAAATAGCCACAGTAACCACGCCCTAAGAAATATTTTCATCTTCGCCAGAAGCAAGACGCTAGATAGCTGAAACTTTGTGTACACACTCCTCAGCTGATGGGGATTAGATTTACAGATTTTTTAAACCCCATGACTCATTCTAAAGGCCACATGGATCAACCTCTATTTTCATCTTCTAGCCTAGAAAGTTGAAACCATGTTTACAGATTCCTAAGCTAATGTGGATTCTAAGTTATAGATGATGTGACCCTGTGACCTCTCATAAGGACTTCAGAGGCCTCACTTTTACAAAAAAATTCAAGAGGAAAGTAATAAATGGATCTGGTGATGCTGTGACATCCATATTGTGACCTTGTGACCATAAAATGAATTAAATGAAATAAATCATAGATAACCTGATGAGTTACAGAGCAAATAAAAACATAATACCAGGATTTTCTTCTACCAGCTTGAGAACTTAATCTTCATGGGCAATATATATATATTAGATGCAGGTGAAAGACTACCTCATTGAGTACGCAGGATGATACTTCTCATCATTCCCTGTTATTGACATCAGAGAGGACAGGTCTGAACTTTTAAGTACGGATGCTAAAATTTTGCGTCTTGTGCTGACGAGTTGGTTTTCTATAATCTCCGTCATCTTCTGCCTGTTGAAATTCAAACCCTGAAGCAAATGCATTACTGTCATCGTAAGTCCGTCATCAATTTCTTGTTATCTTTTACGCCATGCGTCTGTAAAAGAATTCCAGTTGACAAAATAGTTTTCAATGAAGGCAAAATTTTAAGGTACGTAAATTCACAATACACTATACGACGGGTGTCCCAAAAATTTCCGGCCTGACCATCAAAACCAAAAAAACATTCAGATGCTTATGACTTATTTTTCGACATAATCACCCTTGACCTCAATGCATTTGCTCCAGCGTTATTGAAACATCTGCAACCACTCTGAAAACAACTTCTTATCACGAGACCCCAAAAACTCCTCTACTGCAGCAATGACGTAATCGTCAGTCTCAAACTTTTTGCCACTGAGCTCTGTTTTCAGTCGAGGGGAGAGGAAGAAGTCTGAGGGGGCTAGATCTGGAGAATAGGCAGAATGGCGGAGAATCCTGAACCCACAACTTGTGCTGCACTGACTGCAATTTGGGTGGTGTGAATGGGAGCATTGTCCTGCAACAGCCACACACCTTTGCGGAGTTTACCCCTTTGTTTCTTTTTGACTTTTTCCCGCAATTGGCGTAGTTCATTTGCGTAATAAGTGCCATTGATTGTAGAACCTTTCTTTAAATAATCAATCATTATTACACCCTGAGAGTCCCGGAAAACGGATGTCATGACCTTCCGACTGGAGGAACAAGATATGAACTTTTTAGAGGTTTGGCTTCTTGTCTCAAGATCAAAATGATGAACCCAGGTTTCATCTTGAGTAAGGACATGAGCGAAAAATTCTGGGTCTGCGCGATACTCATCAAGAAGTTGCTGACTGACCATGACACGTTTTCGCTTTTGGTCCTCAGATAACATTCTGGGGGCCCAGCGTGCTGATACCATTTTCATATGTAAATGCTCATGTATAATTCGTTCAACTGATGTTTTACTGATGTGGTGAGTATCAGCTAAGTATCTGATAGTCACTCGCCTGTCTTGCTTTATTGTGTAAAGAACAGCCTCAATGTTTTCACCTGTAGTGACATCAGATGGATGACCAGGACGGGGCTCGTCTTTAGTGCTTACTCTACCCCGTTCAAATTCAGCACACCGATGTTTAATGGTGCTATAGGAAGGAGCAGAGTCACCTAATGTGTGTAACATATCTCTATTAATTTCCTTTGGAGTGTATTTGTTTAAACTCTGATATTTGATAACAGCCATTCTTACCCAAGCGGGAACAAATATGCCGGGTATTAAAGTTTTCATAATGGTCACGGGAATTACAGTTTTTCTAAAAATAACTCGAGATCTGATTGGCTGACAGAACTACTTCTATACATTCGTTCAGTGAGTCGAGCGTACCCGTGTCAACGACACTTCAAAAGAAACATCGTTTTTAATTTCGTATGTCAATGTAAAATGTTTTATATGGTTTGTTTTACTATTTCGTTCATCTAGGATTGTCTTGCTTAATGTATGATCCACAAACATGTAGTTGATTGCAGAGACTACATTTAACTGCGCCATAACATAATCGTTGTTCGTCGCGTATGAATACAATGACCGAGTTTACTTGCAACTCGCCTTCACGAAGGTATTTTCCAAAAGTACCGTAAATATTCTTAGATTTGACTTGGGTAATAAATAGAATAACCAACTCGAAGCTCGGAATTACGGTTTATCTGTCCCTCGTCAATTATTGTGATGTGATATAACAATAATCCACTCAGGACAGATAAAACGTAATTCCTCGCATCTTGTTGATTATCCTTATATACATTCACTTTTCTTCATTTCCGTAAAAGATGTGAGGGTACCTTTGAATGACAGGCTATTATATGCAATTGAAGAGTATAAATCTCGTGATTTTCATTCCATTTACACGTCGATGAATGTTCTTCATGCACGAACAGTATGGTTGCGTTTCAGGCATGTTTTCATATTCAGCCCGGATACTTTTGGGACAACCCTCGTATGTGGCCACGAACGTTGTAACTTTATTTTTACCTAAATTGTGGACATTTTTGTTATAGAGTCTCTGGCTAATGATGAATACATGTCACAATTCATTTTAAATATATATATTTTGTCATAATCTTTGTACAAAAACCTTTGCAAATGGTGAGAAATAATTCTACCGAAAAATTCTCTTACGTTTCTTAAGGGTAACATTGGTTATGCCATTAAAGTTCTTCAAAATGAAATTTTGCATGCGCAATTGATATCAAATGTAGAATAGAAACCGATGGTACATGTAAGTTCTTAACGTCGTGTTATTTCACCGTACACATTATTACATATGAGTCCTAATAACGTCAGTGCAAATTTATTTATTGGCAAATCTTAAATATTGATGATTCAAAGATTGATTTCAAAATATGAACCTTCGTGAGTATTAACCAATCTATGTCTATCCAAAGTAAATTCCTAAAGAAAAAGCATTACGTCTTCAAAAACCCTTTCATAAATTAAAGTCCTTATGAACATTTATAGAGTGAAACATCTTCTTAATACTCCCCATTCCCCCTTTCTGCTCTAGCTTAAAACTAAGTTGAATAAAAGTATTATTGGATAAATTAGCAACCTCGCTAAATCAATTGAGGCTTATTTACTAGATCCATATCCTACAATGTCATAAGAGGCTCACCTTAGTTCTAGTGAACTTAGTTGAATTTTAAATTCAATTACGTGCGTACTGAAACGGTGGCGATAGTTTAGGATACTTTTCCTCTAGCTGTTACATATGGAAGGGGATATGTGCCAAAAATTAAATCATGTAAACTCGTGATTCGCAAGTTGTAACATGTCGTTCTCAACCATGCAATTCTCGAAAAGACAAGTCCAAGTATGCAAACCTAACATTTCAATCCTGTAAAACTCAACTTGCTGTTCTCAACTTTACAAAGTTCAAATGTAATTCTAGAAGTGTCAAAGTCGAAACTAATTTTTTTATTTCAAATAAGAGGGATATACACATTTAGCAATGCTACAAGTTACGTTTTACAAATGGTAAATAAAAAATGAAGAGTTGTAAAATCAGCCTTACGAAACAGACTTTTGCATTTCGAGTTTTACATGAGTTGCACGGTTATGATTGCAATGTTCCGAAATACATCTGTACACGATTTCGCATTGACCATATTTGGAAGTTTAACGAAGACTGCCGATGATTTCCGAGGATGATCTGTATTTGACAACAACGAGACCTCCCTGATCCAAGCTCCATGCAACGCTGTGCAAGCTTTCCGGATAGCGTTGAGTTGAGTCTATCGTAATGCGCGGAGTTTGGGCCTGTTACCTTCACCTTTTATCAAAATTCTTGGTCAATATAGATCTAGATATATTTTTCTACTGTTTTTGAATGGGTTATACACGAGGTTTATCTCATGAAAGAATATTATGAACTTTAATTCTTGGTTAGACTTTACTGGACACTTAATTATTGCATCGAAATCATTCACTATACAAAATCTCATTTTATATATTAAGGTAGGGTTTCAAAAACTCACCAAATTACGAGACTGGTTTTATAATAATGAAACAACGACATACTTGACGCGCAAAGACAAATAACAGTAGAAAAAATATATCTATATTGTATCCCCACGTTACCCCTAAAACACGGGCATGTAATTCTTTCAAATCAACAGTTAGAAAATAACTACGTAACGTAGCCTAACGTTAGGGGAAAGTTCCAATATCATTGAAAAGAATTATTTTTTCTTTTGTTATTCTTTCATTTGGTCGTTTAACCAATAAATATTATTCCGTTAAAAGAAACATTGATTTCAACTAATACCGTTTAAAGTCATGTTTTAAAGCTACGAACGTTCCAAACCAAGACGTTTGTAGACAGTTTGAACTAAATTTGATTGAAGAACATGTCAAAATCACATGACTGGCATCATGTGACATGTTATTTTTAACTCTCCGCCTGATCGACAGTTAGGGTATAAGCGAACGGTCTATTTTTGCCCAGTCTGACAGGCCGCCAGTGAACGTCGGGACATTGTTCAATACATATTTGCCAAATTTTAAGCTCTTGCAAATTAAGACATCATCAAAAATTTAAATCAAAATACCTTTGTAATCATCAAGATTTAAAAATTATAAGAATTATTTGAAATACATGATTATACATTTCCATACGTATAACTTAGGAGTCTACAACTTCGCATCAGAGAAATCAAGACAGCAACAAAAACACGACTATTGTATTGTAAATGATAGTTAATTGTCAACGATTTACGTTGTGTATATCTTGAATTTTATCCAAAGGTGTGTTTAATTACCAATGTTACCAACTGTGTTCATCAACTGTGTGCAAGTGCACAACTGAAGGGATTATTACGCAAGTGCGCCTTGATGAGAACATAAGATTAGGGTTTTTAAAAAAAATCAAACTTCACATCAGTTTAGTAAATGTAAACCTTTATTCTTCTAGTGATAAATCATAATTAGGTGATGTCATAAAATAATAATCATTTAAAATTAATTAACTAAGTATGGTGCTGAAAGATTGTCTACACAGTAACTTTGCTTTAACAAAGGCATCGGAAACGCTCATATTCCATTGTCATAACAATTATTAAACATGTGCTTTGAAAACAATTTTACTTTTAAGTTTTGTAAAAATTTGTTATGCTACGAATATGATTAAGTATTTTTAACTATTGAAATGGCCCCCGAAAAGTTAATATGCGTTGACTATGTCAAGAAAATCAGAGGGGCTCGAAAAGAGGTGACGTCATAAAAATCGCGATCAAATGGACCTTTTCGAAGTTCGGAAATTTTCTTGCAATAAACACCGGGATATTTTATAGAATGACGTATTCAAGAAAAAAAAATGATAATGGTCAGATAAGAATTAGTTGCAAATGATACGTGTTCTATTTCAATTGTTGCTGTTTGCCTTATAGGTGCTCGAAAACACCGTACGCGAGTTTATAAGAACTTTGATAATTTTAAAGATAATATATCCACATAGGGGGTACAATTAGCGGAAATACTTCATAACACAGTTAAGAATAAATATCAACAACTATTAAGGTTCACATCCACCTGAAAATAGAAGAAAAAACGTGTTTTATAAACACTTCCGGAAAACAGACGCGAAACGTTTTATTAGCCAATCAGGTGCTAGGGGGGTTGTGACGACATAGACAGGACTCGTTAACGACTGGCTGATCTGTGTCATTGTTTACATTATAGATTCCAGCGGTCGTGAACGTATATTTCCACTGATTGTTCTTATAAAAAAAGCCCCTAAGTCACCAAAGCTATTAATATAAATACATCAACATATTCTGTTTGACATTAATTAACTTGTTATTTGTTTGGGTTGTCAATCTCCGATAACGCCGATCGAGTGAACCCAAACTGATATCTGCCGCTATTGTGGCTGTTTTTTGTTTGAACACCTAGACAAATCGACTATCCCCCTGTGTAGTTGATTGGCCATTGTATATGTAGAATATTTGTTACTACTTTGTGCCATTTTAAAGTGTCAACTCAATATCGTAACTCTGTGTTTCTGCTGTGCATGGCTGTATCAATGAGATCTCGCTTTTGATGGACCGCCCCTCGCCAACTTCCGGATCTCGTCAGCTGTTTTTGGCCTTATTAACCAGTTATTAGTGATAATGAAGATCAAATCTTTGATGTGTTTAGTAAATGTACCTCTTGATTCCCGATTTGCCACCTTCATAAAAACTTAGAGTTACGTACTAATGTATTTTGCAAGGATACAGATTATTGTTGTTTTGTGTAAGTTAATGTTTGAGATAAAGAATGTGGTACTAATCTAGAGTGACGTAGGCCAATATTGTCAAAAATAACACACCATTTATTGTTGATTGTGATGTAAAGCCTGCTTGGAAATGTATTGTAAATATGAAGTTCTTTTTCAGTTTTAACTATTTCAACCAAATAAAAATATTAACGCTGAAAAGCATACTATTTCCATTTCCGTCAGTACTTTAGTACCGGTATTTTAAAAGAGAGAGGTTTTTAGTTACCTAACACTACTTTTTCACACCAGACAATATAGTCATAAAGTTATTACCTAACAGTCTACATGAAATGCCACACACGTGCACATTATGGCAAATAAGCAATAAACTTAAGGACCTCAGCACCTGGCACATTTCCAATAGGTAATACACAAGGCACTGATTAGTTATCTAAACTTTATCCTCACACATGATCAACAGCCTTTATCGAAACTTGAAGAAGGTAATTAGGTTTGTCTATACACGTGACACATGACAATATATTAACAAATCTGTATTACTATATATCTTATTTCATTCTGCAATGTTTATCAATATCAAATAGGTTATAAATTATCCACTGTAAGGCTACATAAAATGTTAGATGTTTCTCCGGGGCAGCTTTATGACTTTAATTTTACTCTTTGTTGCTTCTAAAATGACGCTGTAGCAAGAATTTTTTTTTTTCATAAATGTTATAACCAAAACTGTAGTGTCAACATACAAACATAAGTGACGTGCCCACATTTTTGTATGTATCCCTTGAGTAATAGCACCAAAAAAATAATATATACCCCAAAACTAGTAATTTAACAAACTACAAACCTGTCACTGTGTATCATTTACAGATCTATATGCAATCACATACTAAAAATTCAAACAATTGTTGGGGTTTGAATTAATAATTTCTGCGACTAATCTAAAGTGATATAAATTTATAATGCAGATAAAAACTCAACATTCGTCTTCAAAATCATCAATTATAGTCAACTTCCCAAAAGTTTCATGATTATTTATCCCACCTCCCCCTGAATAGAATTTTGAATTAGCCTTTCTTTCACATTCCTTACCCTCTTTCGTTCCCTCTTCTCAAAGTATTCCGTCCGTTTTCTCTTCCGATATGGTTGACTGTCATAACTCGCTGGACAGACGGGTAGCGGGCCTGTTATCATCTTCATCTATTTATTAACTATTAGTACGGCATTTTGACCAGTTTTTTCCTTTGTGGGGCAAGTCCAAAGACCGTTTTGAAATCGTAGGAAAGATCATAACAGTCCTCTGTGAAATGATCGGAGCAGATGACAGACCTGTCATTGGGACACCACTTCGCTCTTTTCTGACTAACAAATTCGCGAATTGGACAGGATCCTTCGGAAACCGATGCAGTTGAATGTCTCCTGATTTCTTATTAGTAAAGTTGGCAGCAACGCAGGAAGAAGGCATGTCTCTTTCGCAATGAAAACGTAGACAAATGCGACCCATATCTGCATTGATATATACTTGTTTACAAACAAACGCGGAGCGAGTCCTGTCTATGACGTCACATTCGCCAAAGGAGAGCTCAGGCCACTCTAGGGACGTTTTTAATTGGGCTTTCGAGGTGGCCAATTTCTACGCACTTTGAACCGTTATAGCCTTTTAATTAAATGACGCATCGAATCTCTGTTTGGTGTTTTATTTACTTGAATGTATTGTCTTTATGAAAATGGGGATTGAAGTCGGATACAAAACTGGGATATAATATCTTTAAGGTGAAAGTCACATGTCCAAACTCCGCGCATTGCGATGGATTCAACTCAACGCGATCCAGAAAGCTTGCACAGCGTTGCATGGAGCTTGGGTCAGGGAGGTCTCGTTGTTGTCAAATACCGATCATCCTCGTAAATCATCGGCAGTCTTCGTTAAACTTCCAAATATGGTCAATGCGAAATCGTGTACAGATGTATTTCGGAACATTGCAATCATAACCGTGCAACTCATGTAAAACTCGAAATGCAAAAGTCTGTTTCGTAAGGCTGATTTTACAACTCTTCAATTTTTATTTACCACTTGTAAAACGTAACTTGTAGCATTGCTAAATGTGTATATCCCTCTTATTTGAAATAAAAAAATTAGTTTCGACTTTGATATTTCTAGAATTACATTTGAACTTTGTAAAGTTGAGAACAGCAAGTTGAGTTTTACAGGATTGAAATGTTAGGTTTGCATACCTGGACTTATCTTTTCGAGAACTGCATGGTTGAGAACGACATGTTACAACTTGCGAATTACGAGTTTACATGATTTCATTTTTGGCACACATCCCCTTCCATAGTTACATCGCCAATACATTTTCTGATAACAGCAATATAGTTCTGTCGCGATACTAGTAGCCAAAATAAACTAGATCTAAAAGCTATGAATGGTATTCTTCTTAAATATAAAGTGGTGAATAACAGGTCAAAGTTGCACTATACTTACACTTTATAAACCACTTTTACATTTATATGTAGTGAAAACGTAAAATGTATATATTTTAAACATTTTGAAATGCCATCTTTACGATATATATCCTATTTTTTGTATTTCAAAACTTCTATTTTGCTTAATATTTCTAATTCCAAATTTACTATGTAAATGTAAACCAAAAATATCACAGTGTTGCTGTATCATCATAAGTCACCAGTATATTATTTGATGGTATGGGGAGTTAAGAGTTATATTTTATCTTGACGAAATTGCGTTATTGACATTGTGAAAACTAGAAAAGTTGTTATTCAATAGCATTAGACACAGCATCTGAAATTCAGTCCATATTCGGAGAAACAAATTACTATCATCTCCAAAAGATGTTTTTAAAAACGTTTTAAAATCCTCGCTTTTGCAAACATGTCATTTTCTTTTCTCGTGACAAAAGGTTTGTTTACAACACACAATATAAGCAAATTGAAATGGCATGTAATTACAATCAAATACTTTTAAAAGTTATTGTTGTTGACACTGAAAAGCGTGAACTGCACAAAAACCATTCGTAGCTTACAGCAAAAAAAATATGTAAAAGAGAAATGTAGAAAAGATTATCATTAGGAAATTATCATTACTTCTATTCAGCGTTTACGGTTAATATCGGAACATACTTAAGAACTGTCAGACCTGGCAATCTTGTTTGAAGTTTCTTATATGAGGATAAGCCTCATACAGACATAAATGCGTTTCCAATTTTGATTTTGAAAGCAACGTTTTATATGATGGCACCTTGGAGATCTCAAAACTAGAAGCATCAAAAGCGTTTCGATATTGATTCTAATGGCGAAACATCGCTTTCACTTATAATAAAGAAGTTACCTATCCATAACAATTGTCCAAACTCTTCATCTCATTGACTTCTGGAATGACTATGACAGAAGTATTTTGAAACCGTTATGAAAAAAGTTTTACTTGCGTTAACTTAAAGACATTATGTACCGAACATATGATATTATGTATCATGTTTTGTAAAGGTTAAGATCATATGCCATTCCTATTGTGCAATGCATATTGTTTCGCCGTGGCGTTTGTATTTGTTATACATAGATTGATGTACATCTTGAAACTTGAAAATTATTTCAGCAGCTATTTGAATAAACAGCTTTTTCTTATTACTTCCTTTATTAACTATGTGAAAATATTAATTCACAATATAATAAAGATGCTGACCTCGAAACATGGCCCAACCTTAAAAGAAGAGACTGTGGACTAAAAGAGATTATCTTTTTATAATGATAAAAAAGAAATTATAGTTGGCATTCACAGAAATGTGAAATCATATTGAGTTCATAAGTATAGAATAAAATGATGAAAACGTTTACAGTTATTGACAACACACCCCGGCAGACTAGCAAAAAGTGAAATGTTTTGATCTGTGATGTACATGAATATCATCATTGTTAAATAATTGATCGAAGTGACCTTTTTTCATTTTCAAACTTTCTCAAAATTTGTTTCTGTGTCCAAGCCACTTCACTCCTTAATGGTTATTTGAAAACAAATATGTTCATGGCCCTCAGTGACACCCATGTAATCATCGAATGGCTATCGGCATTAATATCATCACAACCAACATGAAGAGTATCAGTTTTGATTACTAATTCACATTTCTGCTTTCAAGATTATCACGAAAAATACAGCATTGATCTTGTCCAAATGTAAAATAGCTTGAGGTTGAAATAGTGACATTTTATCAATCTTCAAAAATGAAGTATCATTAAAGTCAGACAATGCCAACGGCGACATGTTATTAACAGGTTAATGTGTTCTTGTAAACATTTACACAACATGATATGTTGATAGAAACAGGACCACATAAACGATGTTGACACTGACGCAACCATATGTAAATAAAAAGACAGTCATAATCAAAAGTGTTATGACAAAATGAATGGCATGATGTATGGGCTATACGGTTTCAATAATTCACATTATTTTACCAACGATTATGGATTACGGTTAATATTACATATAATGAATGGCAGAATTAGAGTTGAGTTACTCTCACCATCTTCTTAATTTCATTGATACATTGCGAGCGATGAATACATGTGCATGTGTCTTCTTTTTAAAACTATTACGCTAAAATGTTAACACTAAAACATAATTATCATGGTTACAATTTTCGTTACATTTCATGTAAGAACCCATTTTCATTCAAGAGCAAGGTTTACAATTTTGTAATGTCTTTGATACCATTACTATGATATCGTAATGATATATAGTTTATGCAAGGTCCATTACTCAAGCAATGTCTGGCTAAGTTTAATTTATTGTGAGAAAGGCAAACAATACCGTAAGAAATTTCTTTTCAATGGATGAACAAGGATTGCAAGGTAAAGTCTATAATGTCTAAGTATCCCCATGGCAACCAGCATCAAGCTTATGGATTATATAGAAATAAAATAAATAATCAACAATTACTTCTTATAGCTACATAATCTGCAGCAGAAGAACTTTCAAAATGACGCCAATATAAAATTTATAAATATCAATGGTCTCTATGAAGTCACATGTTGCGAAACATGATCCCAGTAGGAACAACATAATTGAAAATGATGTATAGTATCAAACGAAAATATACCAACGTATCATTTCAAGTGATTGATAATAACACAGATATAGGTAGAAATTTAGAGAGCTTTCTTATATCAGTGTTGCTCACGTTTTTACAAAATCAAATAATGAAAGTGAATATATCTTAATCATTGCCAAAATATGTAAAACGTCTAATATTCCATGACTGTATTTGAGACAGATTACAATATTGTAGAGAAAAACAATATGGAATATATCGTTAAAGCTATATTAATAAAGATAAAGGGATTTTCAAAAACGTGTGATTTTGTTTAAGTCATGGGTAAAGTGTTTTGTCCATTTTCTAAAAGTCCATTAACTGGACATTCTATATGTTAAAGACAAAAAGTTTCTAAGCCCACCGGGTCTTCTCTTACGAAATTCACGGGGATCTATTCTGGCTTCTTTGTAATTTCATTCTGTGGGTTGCTTCTTATGTATAGATTTAAGCATTTCACCGTCTCGACGCGGACTTCCTTCGCAAATTTCAAGACTCTCAAGGGTTTAGCGCATCCATAAATTCTATTCCTTACAATGTCTATACGATGATTCAAAGGATATTTATATATCTCGCAATAACGATACCAAGATCAAATCATCATGTTGAGTCAATCTGTTAATGTTCCTAAATTGTTTAACTTTTCTTAGATGCGTACAATTGCCTAATTAATAAATTTACACTTAATAATCTCATTTTCATTTCAGTGATCTGTTTTTGTTTATTATTGTGAAATAATTTCCTTTTCTCTTGAGGTCTTTTTTCAAACATGTTGAGTGTTGACAGATGAAATTCCATGAAATGTTTAACCATCCGAGTATCTTACAATGATATAATGGCATCATTTTCGGTAACGGGATTAAATGTCAGATCAAAAATATTTGCGCATCTGTAGGACCTGTCATACAGAAACTGCAGGTAAAAGTTACAATTTCAATTGCAAAATCTCAAAAATAAAGATAATAATACTTTCAAGCAACTTTTGTATTAACTAAATTAGTCTTACCATCGACTACATTTTCGTTTTCATAAGATCATTTTGTTCAGCTTAAAACGTGTGGAGTCCCTTAAAGAGGTTTGAAGAAAAAACATTCTTAGCTAGGCTATTTTAGAACATTAATTTCAAACTCCTTGCGAGGATCAACTGGATAGAAAATTAACTTAAATCTTCATTTTTACCTTAACCTAAACCTTAATCAATATCTCAACATGTGATATCATTGGAGACATGTCATGACGTAAACGAAATCTCCCATGTTATGTGTAGTGGATGGATGAGCTTTGAACATGAAAAGGCAAACGCAATATCCTTATGAATGTCCTTCACTAGCGACACAGTTGTCCGTTACAAAGATGGCTGTTACACTTCAAAGCTTTTACTAAAGTCATATTTATATATGTTTACAAAAAATGAATCTCGTCTGTCAAAAATAATAACCTTGTTTTTCAATCCATTTTTTACCTCTTAACTTCAAGATACATGTAACAACGAATTGCAAGATCAGCTAAATTGAATATGTGCCAATCGGAAGCGTAGAAAAAAACAGATGTAATTATAAATGATTAACTGCAAATCCAAGATTATGTTTGCGAAATTTCTGCGTGGGGCGGGTAGGGATGTTTTAACATAAAACAAAAATGCAGATATTGGTGGAGAGATTTAAGGAAACGGTAAGTTAATGACCTTTTATTGAAAGAAAATTGAACATTCGCCGATATGCAGTTTTATTAACGTTCAAATGAATACCTAGGCATTCAAAATAGATAAATGGTTAGATTTGATAGGTTTGATAAAACAAATGTGAGTTTTTACTTGTTTAGTTTTCAATTAATTGGCATACATGGATATAACATGTTTTCAATTAATTGGCATACATGAATATAACATGGATTAATAAAATAGTTCTTTAAGGCGTTTACGTTTAAGTGACGTAGAATTAAGAGATCTCAAAGATCTTCTCTTTTCAAATAACATTTTTTTTAAATTTCAAAATATCTTTATTGCAAATGCTCACATAACTTGCCTTATTTCAATGTGATAATGGATTCAATTCGCTAGTTTGACATATAGACATCAGGAAGCATAAAAAAGTCAGTTCTTATCGAAACCTTTTACTTATTCAACATCAATTTCATAACATAATAATGTCTGGAATGGAAAAATGATTTATCCAGGTCATTTACAAAACAAACCTTAAAGTTAGGACTTTAATGGTCAAGGTAGTACCGATCATATAAATGAGTCGTAATTAGAAAATTATTTCCAAGTACCTTCAAATCACCTTTTCCTACCTTTAGAATAATTTAATAATTATCAAAGGTATATGTCCAATCTAGGTCCAAAAAGAATGATGGCAGAATGTAAATATTTGCTAGATTTACATGTACGTAAATGTGGACGTACAATGATATGAAGGTGCAAAGTCAGTTTATATAGACTTTACAAATACATATATAAGGATTATCATTGAACAAGATAGCAGGGAAAACAATTTATACGAAGCCAAGGCAGGATCCTGTGTTCTAGATGCCGGTGAAACAAGCAAATGGGAAGGGAAAATATCGCAATCAATCATTTATGGAAATAATGCACTATCAATCGACTAAAACCATATGTAGGATGACTGATTATCAGTATAAAATTACTATTTATAAGGAAAACTGTACCAGCAGAAAGAATGTTCGTATGTTGATATGATGTCAATGACGCTTATGAAAAGTCTGAAGTCCTCGATAATACCCATATTTGCAATATTATAACTCAAGATAGCTGAGAACACCGTAGGGCGTAAGGAGAAAATACACATCCATTATAAATTCCATCCAGTGATTACTGTTATTATAATTAGAAGAAGTCGTTAACCTTTTGTTATTTATTTTCAATCTGTTGGGATATCAATCACGAATCTGTCAAAATATATTTCCTTTGATTCAATTTTAGAGAAAATATTTCAGTCAAATTCTCTTACAATCCAATTGCTTGGCAGTTTATATGGTAATGTATACACGCTTTTATACTGGTAAAGCTTATGCGGCTCTCTTTTTAGGAAATTCATGACGATCTGGTTAGGCTTCATGGTAATTTCAGTCTTAAGGTTTCGTCTTCTTTGTATACAGATTTAAGTATTGTACCGTCTCGCCATGGGCTTTCTTTACCAATTTTATGAAGCCAAATCGTTTAGCGCATCATTACTTCCCATTCCATTACCGCATCTACAAGACTAATCACAAGATATAACAATGGCTTAATGGAGTCGGTTATTAAGATACCGAGCTGTGAGTACCGTGCTGATCAAACTTTGAAGGTGCTTCTGATGGAAGAGGTAAAATTTTCAAACGCAAATCGCATAGTAATTTGAAAAACAGTGAAATTAATGTCTTTATTGACATTATTAAGTGTATGTGTAAATATATATTTGTTCATGCAAATTGTAACACAAGGTTTTTTAGAGAGAGAAACCAATATTTTGATGTCCTTTTAAAATATATCAATATTTTCTTAGTATTAATCAGTTCACTTAAACCTAAAACATATCAAAAGCAACACTAATGTTTTAATAATAATTTTTTCAATCTTTTCCCGTTAGATTAATGGTCACTGGATGATATTTTACATAACCTAAAGCTTTCAGTAAAACTGCCAACTGGAAAATCTGATTTCCGTTTTACGATTTCGCTTTCTAATATTTGCCAACAGAAACATCGTTGTTTTGAGGCTGTTAAACAGATTTTGTAGTTTTGTCAATCTTCTCACATGATATATGTCTAAAGTCAGACAACGCAATATACAGTTCAGTTAGTTTTCTTTGCATGATATCTCTTCCACATATATTCTATATGTAATGTTCGTGTCATTGTCTTGAAAGCATTCATA
The DNA here is from genome assembly GCA_921293015.1 of Phorcus lineatus. Classification (NCBI taxonomy): domain Eukaryota; kingdom Metazoa; phylum Mollusca; class Gastropoda; order Trochida; family Trochidae; genus Phorcus; species Phorcus lineatus. The sequence continues at coordinate 40,913,173 of OV121085.1, forward strand.
TATTTAGACCCTATGATTAGGTATGAATCCTTTCCAAAAATGGAAAGGATTGGATTGTTCTGTTAGAGTCTGTCAGTTGAAATATGAACCCAAGGAAAATGAACGAATGTTTTTTAAGTTTGGAAATAGTTCAATGTCATGCTTTCAAATGCTGACAAAACTTCCCGTTTGCCAGAATAGCTTTATAAAAGTAATTTAGCTTTAAGTAGGCGATTAAGGAGAAATAGGTTCCAATATGTTTTCTCTTGAAATAAATGTAATGAAATATCGAAAACTTTTATGTCAAAATATGGATGTGGTGTGTGGTGTAAATAGTTGTGACTGGTGGATGACGCAAGTGGTTGACCCGGATGTAGCGATCCTCGGTTTGGTTCGTAACTTGCACACATCTCAGGCTATTTTTTGGCTATATTGGTCATCAGAAACCGAACAAAAAGGCCACAAATGTTTCTCAAGTGAAAATTTAAGTGATGGGCTAGTGCAAATTGCGAATCAACGGTTTCAATTCGCCATATGGCGTCGTTTATATTTTCGGCTCTCAGTTGTGGTGTAATGACAGCCTCTTTTCCATTCAACGAAACATTAGATGTGAAACAACATATGCCTATTATGTCTGAAGATACTGTATGCTTTTGCCTACTGTTATTTGAAAAATGTTTTAAACATTCTAAATAACGTTTTTTTGTGACAACATTGTTAAATGCATCTTAAACAAACCAAACATTAAAAAGTTCCTTTTTTTGCGCTTTAGCTGTAAACAATTACATAACAATGCTGTTATGGAAAGAACATCATCTTTTACGTTTCATTTCTTGAGGAGTGTAGTTTCCTATCAATCGTACATAAAGAATTATAAATTCTAAAGTTAAGATAAAGCTTATCTGGTTTTGGACTAATTTATTGATTGAGTCAGAGACAGAATATTTACTGGAATAGAATATTAGCCTACTATTTGATGAGAAAACATCATAAACTGCATGTGGGACATGACCATGGATAAACAAGGTAACATGAATGGTATCACTGTTGTTTGTCATTCATTTGTGGCTTATATCATGTACCATTGCTAATGACAACTGATTGATAACACATTATTAAAGTGCTTTGACTGTTGTGTTCTTTGTTCGTTTGCATGCATACACTGTACCATTGACCAAACATATTGCTATTTACCTGTTAATTTGGAATTTGTGAACAAAACGTGATATAAAAGTTAAGATTACCTTATTTTATAAACGAAATTTATGTCAAATGTACAAAGGTGATTAACGTCTGGGATTGGGAAGAATCGTTTCACATATGACATTCTATGATAAGTAGACCTTTTACATGTATCTATAATAAGGTTGCCTCTGTCAATTTGTGATCAAATTATTAAGTCCCAAAGAAACCTAATCGTTACAGCAATAATTGTGGTATTAAATCCAAAATTGATTAACTTCCTGTAAAGTTTGTAAGGGCAGAGGGTAGTTTGCACTGGATAATTAATGTTTACATTCACAACAAAACATACTTTTTAAGGTAACAAGCTACCAACACAAGTGTACTCTGGGGTTTTCAATTTCGTTCCTGGGATATATACAGTCTGCACACATACTTCATATCTAAAAGTGTTTAAGTCAGTCTATTCATTTGAAGGGAGGAAATTGATTTCAGCTAATAACTTAAGAAAACAAACAGAAAAGTGCAAATTAAACAACTTGAAAATTGTTCTGCAGTCTCATTCAGTCTGAGGCGATGTTTTCACTCAATATTCTTTCTCTACGTGAAATATACCATATCTGTATGTTTTTAAAATCCTGCTTTTCACAAGGCCCAACCACACGTTCATTAACATCTTACTGAAGTTTTAATAATGTTCATGTATATACACGTTGTATGGCTCTTCTTTGTAAACAATAAACGTCAAAATATTGTCAAATAAAAAAATTGGAAACTTATTTTCAGTTTGTAAATGAGTTTTTATTTTTCCTAATGTTATTTCATATGATCAACAAAACGAGTTATAAAATGATTTACATGTATTTCCAAATTTAACTGTGAATGAAACGTGAAAACATATTTTTGATGAAATCACCTTCCTTTCTCTATAGGTGCAATTTAACCTCTCCGTGTATAAAGTTATAATCACGTGACCATGTTAAAACAATCTTTGTAGTTATTAAGATCATTTGGGTCATGTATTAACAATCCAGCGCTATGATTATGAAATCTTTGGACCTCAGCTAAAGGTGATTCCGTACAATTATTGAAATGCAATTTTGTTTTGACTCCTGTAACCATTTGTTAAGCTTAGAGTCTGCTTAATAACGTCCTGAACGTAGGATAAATCTTATCCTTTTCACTTACCCTGTAATTCTGCTTTCTTTTTTTTATCAATAACGGATGTATTGAATCATCTTGAATCATTGAAATGTCTTATTATCGTGGTCTTGAGAAGTTGAAATTAGCCATCTCCCGCAATCCATTGTGATCATTTGGATCATTTATCGAATCCAGTTCTCGTAACGTCAAAGAAAGCTAACAATGACTACAAATTCTGGAAGACTCTTTGGCCTAAGTTGAGAGTTTTCCCTGACATTCGATTACTTGTGCTGAGTGATGGAGATATTTAAGGACGCTTTTCAGCAGCTGTCACGTCGCTTTAACTGATAACCGTCGTCAACCCAAAATCAGATCCTTCTAACGGCGAGATATGCCTGTCCAACTATACGGAGGCAAATCTTGTTACCGGCAGGTTGGCATAGCTGCCGAGGCCCTGAAGTGCAAAGCATGTCACCGTTCAATAGTGGCAAAAGCAGAACGAGAGGGATAGTTGAACTGTTTTGATACCATGGATAGTAACATTAACGTCATTAAAACCACATTGACGGTATAAAATATACATTTTTAGAAAAGGGTTTAAAAGCGAAATAGGACAAGATCAGTTCCATGCCAAATAAAGAGGGGGTTGTGAACGCCATTTCTATAATTATAATTGAATAGCAGTTGAAACAACTAAAACACTACAGAATCTTTCAAAGGTGACAGGCTTACAGTGATCTAGATATGTGGAAATCGCTTCAGTATCTTCACTTTTTTTAAATTCCGGATGTTCATTCAGATTTGAATAAAGTATAAAGGTATCTGTTACCGGTCAATATATTCATGGATTGCTAAGTGTCGTTGACATAGCGTCTGTGGATATACCGGAACGGTTTCCAAATCATCCTTACACTTTTCAAACAATAAATTAATCTTTCACATGCAATGAGTAATCTCTATATAACTATGCAAGTTTAATGACATATATACGTGATATTCTGCAGTCACATGTCTCGATGGCAGTTTGGAATCACCACGACAGAAGCTTATCACATTTGATATGAGACGAGTATCTATTTTGCATATTTAATTATACATCTAAGTGTAGTCTACCATGCACAAACCATCATCGTCAGTTTACTTCGTCAGTGACTGCATTCATGATATCATGATATTAATAATCTATATATCTATCTAATTGATACTGTTGGCGAAGAAAAAGAATTACCCCGATAACAATGAAAATGTTCTTATAAACATCGTTAGTAGAGAAAGCTTTTAGCATACATGTAACAAAAGCAAACCTGATAGCAAGTCAGTGTCTCATGTTAAATGATATACCCGGCTGTAGAGAGAACCTCCGGGGCACATTTGATACATACAATATAGCATAACAACACTGTAAATATTTTCACAATAGTTGTGAACTATTTTAAGACGGCGATGTGATATTATTTGGAAGCGACACAAACTGATGACAAATAATTGAAAAATGGCAGATAATGATAAATGATGAAATAAAAGGCTTAGCTTTAGATATGTTTTTTCCAACTTTTCACGACTTTTAGGAACGTGTAACCATTTATATTTATTAAACGTTTTAATGAATATATCTCTGAAATTAACTCCATCAAATATCTCTAAATGTGATGAAGCTATGTATCGATTTCAACCTTAGCTTATAATAATTGCTAGTGCCAATAGTCTAGAGCTTGTGTTAGAGACTAGTGATTACTTACAAATCCTGGTCAATCCAATCTCGATTTGTAGACATGCCTTGACAGCTACACGATGGCCTAAGTGACATGTACAACGCACGAATTGCTAACGGGACTTTAGACTGACCAGAGAGTGGACATTAACACCTTTCATTCATGGCTGTCTGAACTTTCAATCTTATTGCATTGTGGACGGCTGGCGTTTGAGATATTGCACTGGAAAATGAGGAAGTTTATCGAACAGAACCTGTTAAATAAGTTCATTGTGTGTACTGGACTTCATAGTATTTAGGAGGATGTCCATGTAATATCTTGAACACTTGAGGATAAGTATTTTGGGGTTAAGTGCTGCTCCTACATAGATTGACTTCCATTTAGCGGTGTCTGTCCGAACGTAACGTTTCTTGTTAGCTGAACGTTTCATCAACTTTGCACCTTATGTTTGCATAATTGGGGATTCTAAATTACATATGTATATTCAAATATTAATTTAGTTAGTACCAAAATAAACCTTATTCGTGGTGGAAGAGAGCCTACAATACTTTCTAAAGATCTTACTATGTTGAAGCCCGACAAATTCCAACCGATTGATCGTAACGTACTGAAATTTTATATCTATATCTTCTTATCGACCTCTGAAAAGTGACTTTTATAAGAAATACAGTCTGATTAAAATCGACCGTGTACCGAGAAATACCATTCTTCACAAATTGGCTCCAGCTGGATCGAACTAATTCTATCACCTCACCTTTCCTCTCCACAACGGTCTGAATGCAGCCTCCTTGCTCGCACGCGCTGACACCAGTTTAACGCAAACAAAAAGCTAGTCATTAATTAGCGGACCAATAAAATAAGGAAAGTGGTCATCAAGTTTAACGAATGCTAAACGAGAGTTACTTGCCCTTTGATAGCGAAGGCTTTTGCCGGAGTCTTTGTGATTTGCTTGTGGAGATTGCGTCAGAACGTACGAGCTACGACCGCTGTGGAGAAGAAGGCCCCTTATAGAATACATTGCAAGTTCGAATCCCACTAGAGTCAATATTTTAATCAGAGTGATAGGAATTTTAAAGTATAATGTCAATCTTCAGATGTGGACGTTTTTCCTGGGGAAGTGTGGAGGTTAAGCACTGAATCATATGTCCTTTAGTGCAGTGTAATTGATCAAAACCATGTCGTTTACCGTTTTCCATACCTATAGACTTATTGCCATAGAGGAACGAGAACATGGTGCAGTGGTCAAAATTACCGGGGTATTTTGTTATTACTTCATTTGTAATTGACTCCACGATAATTGAATGCAACAAAATTGTCATAACTTTTGCATATCTAAAAAGTGTATCATTTCAAACAAAAACTTTAGCATAAGCGATAATGACTTTAAGTCATACTGTGAATTTGTATGGAATTGACATAATATTTAAAATGCAGATGACAAATTGCAAACATTTGCGCATTTATCTTTTAATGTGGACATATATTACTGCTTGTATCTCGGCTGGTAGTAGTATTGCGGGGAAAAAACCGGCAACATCATTTTGGCTGTGCTTTGCGGAGAAACCTGCGAGCATCGGCTGGAACTAGCGAAACATTGGTGGTTCTGCGCTGAAATTCAGTGTAACATTGCTCCAAAACTTACCGCGTTTAGAACAGTTCTCTAATGTAGACAAAATGCAGACAAAGTTGCTGATTAGCGTGATTCGAACCACAAACCTCTTGACTTGAAGCCGAACGCGCTAACCACTGCGTTAGCAGCCACCGCCCCTGAAGAAGAAAAACAATATGACTAAAACGTCTGGTAATCTCAGGACTGTGAATATTTCTTCCTACATATAAATGTTTAAAAAGCATGTTCATGCCACTTTTTATCCCGAACTGCGCTGCATGTAGCAAGATTCGGAACATTATAATTTACACTAATATATGCAAAAGAAATGCACCAATAATTAATAAAAGAATAGCATTTGCATAAATTTCAAGGGATGCCTCACTACTTAAGGAGTCATTGACACGGCAGTGGTAATTGATACACAACTATAACACTTCACTGTTAGAGGACATTGAGGAAATTACTATAAATATAGTAGATAAAAGCCCTCAAAGGTATACATATTTACACAGCATTCCAAAATACATATTGCAATGCGAGTGACTTCAAACAAATGTTCGTATAAAAATACCTCCGGTTAATCAAACACAAATAACCCTCTCGCATTATAAGCATATGGAGGAAATTACTTTAGTGATCACTAAACCCCTTAAGGCATATATACACACAATTTCAAATACACTCTACTGAAGGTGACTTCTAAATATAATTAAATGCAAATGGCCTCGTTTGTTTGCATTCCATTACGCTCATTACGCCGGTAAATCCGTAAGGCTATTACGAGTCATATTTGGAAGCCGATTTAACATATATCAAGCTTGTTGACTGACTTGTGGAATTATGTGAAGCTGCTATCTTTATTTCGCTCGTAAACACTATTCTGCTGACGCCCAGATGATGAAGGCTGATGAAGAATAGGGACATAAAGATTTGAGGTACTGAAAACGAGATGACAGTCCATAGCTTATAGTTCTCTGGTCCAGATATTAGAATCGAAGAAAATAGTTTACAGTTTAAATAAAACATCACATTAATCGATTTCAAGTCAGTCATGTCACTAACAATTATGCAACTTTTCGCGTTTAAAAGGAAAAAAAAGGTATTTGCTTCAGAAAGAAAAGACTACACTTGTCGAAATCTTTGAATGCCTTTGCACATTGTGAAGTCTATGCAATAGGCAGGGGCGTTTGTGATATGAATGGTGATAAAGATATTTGAAGAATAATATGGAAAGAGATCACCATACGTAATAAACAGTCCTTTATTCAAGAACATTCGGGATAGTACTCAAAATATACAAGCTACAATATTGATATAGGTATTGCCAGATTTTCAATATTGCTTTGTCAATCTGGATTTGTTGTCAGAATATTACTGCTGGACAACCAGCACAGAATTTATATCACTTGTAATCTTAATTCTGTTCTGCCAACTGAGAAATAGATCACCACAGGAATTCTGGATCTAAGGAATACAAATTTTTATTTACAAGAATGATCACATGAGCTAAGAATGCTTCTAAAATATAATCTAGCTTGGACATACGAGGGGAACTCAATAAGTTCGTAGAAGTGGATATAAAACAGATGTTTGTGATATTGATTTTGTATATAATCTTCCTGGACCTCGATGCACTTAGCCCATTTATCTTTGAGACTGTCTTTGCCACTGCGGTAGAAGTCTTCTGGCTGGCCCCTCAGCCACGCCTTAGGAGCTGTCTTGAGTATTTTACAAGATCACCAAATCTTGTACCGCACAATGCTCACTTTCCATGATTTCAGATGGGTACCTGTAATCTCAAGTTAATTATCGGAAAGGGTTATTTATATGTGTAAATTATCGTCAGATGGCCTATATCAATGATGACATCACCGATGACGTCTTCAGGGTCGTATCAAAACTCATTTTAACTTCCCCTTGTATTTTTCAATTTGTGTTTGCAAAGAAAGTTCACATCGTATTCTTGCTAATGTGTAAATTGCAAGCTAAAGTCAGGTATATGGGTTACTCCTATGTAGATAGGAGGTTATTTTATGATCAACTCTTAGTACTAGAATATCTTATATATGTCACACCAACCACTGGTCGTGCATTCTCCCCTTATAGATATTAACTCCGTCATAAATTCCTATATTGACCTCTGTCCAAATACGAGCGTTTCTCGTTCTATGTAGAAATGTAGAAGCCCATTCGGGTGCAATGAAATTGTGGCAATCAGCGACGCCCTTTACAAAGTTGTTGTCTATAAAGCTCAGTTACAGAACACTGTCACCTCGTTGAAAAAAACAATGTGTTACCCTTGCATGCGGTGGCTGTAATAGTGAAGATAGTGTATTTTGCAATGTTTTACCAATATGGAAACCTGCCGGAAGTCCGAGAAGACATCGTTTTACAACAGAAGTTAGTGCAGAAATTTCTGACGGAGAGAATGCAGGGAATGTTACTGTAAGACGAAAGCACACAGCACCAATGTCGCATGAACTGAGGTCAATCCTGAGACCAAGGCAAGCATACTTAGGGGGCACTGGACTGAAAGTCAAGTGAAACTAACAGACCATACTGCTCGTACAAAACTCTCTACAAATGCTTTGACACAAATCCGGACCTATTGACCCGACGTTTCTTCCGCCCATAATACGCTTGGTTCATTGTTCATTGACATTCGCACGTTAGACCCAAAAAAATAAAAGTACTAGACTGCGAAATAACGAACGCCTTCAGAATTTCACTTTTTACGACAATACACTTCGGAGTACCAAATGCGCCTTCTTGGTCTATCGTTTTTACATGCAATCGAGTACAAATTCAGCATATACTTTTATGGACTTACCTTTTGATCATAATTCAAGGAACCAGTTATCCAATATTGTCAATCGAGCATAACTTTGAATAGACATATACTTTATTGATTTGCCAATTGGTCACCATTCAAATATGTAACAGTTGTTTGTTCTTTCTGCAAGTTAACCGACAGCCGATTTTTAAGCTAAAGTATTCTTCTTCACGCATTCAGGTCATTGTTCATCGAACCTTTTTATTAAACTCTGCAGTGTTTAATGTCAGGGGCCGTTTCCACATGCTTTATTCCATTTCAGCGGGTGCATATCTTTGGTCCAATGGCCTGTGCCTCTTCAGCAACACTTGGCTTAGCTAACTTAAACTTATACACGTTGGAAGGTCAGACATACATAGAACAATTCAAATTGAAAGCCTAATCCCTATTTCGCGTGTGATACAGTCTCGAAATTGGTCAGATAGACGAACAGACGAGCCAATTGATCCAATGATTGAGTCCACTGATTCTGGACAGCTGATGCGATTTTGGAAAATTGTTTCATCTGCTGACCCAGGCTAGCTAGAGGCCTATCAAGTAACATAATATTTACTATTGAACGAGGAATGTTATGTAGACGACAGCTTGAGACTCAGCGTCGATTGAACGTCATTTCACGTTGCTATCTCACTTCCCTTACACGGTTTTATCATTTATGTGTCATCTACTGTTATATTGGTTTCATGGTCTGTGACAGCCGACCTGTCTGGGATAAATATTCTGTAAATTGTAAATCGGTATAACTAGAAATTACGCAATTAGGAAGAAATATATTTATAAATACACTTGTAGGTACTGTCTTTTAATGAAATCAAGATGTCAAAAGCCGGAGTATAATCGGCACCACTTGTAGTTAATACAGAGTAAAATGATTGAATCACCAATGCCCTCATTGGTAGGGGTTAGTGTTTCAAATTGTCATACATTTAATAACTTCATTTGATATTGATATTGTATGGTTCAATTTTCAATCTGTAATCATGTCTGATAAATCAATACTATCAACTTGTGTCTAAACATAACTAAGCACTTTATCCAACTTTATCTGTCATCCAGTTAAACGGGTATTTTATCATCAGGTTGATGACAGTGCTTTTCTAGAGTTTTATCTTCATTTGAAATCTAACATAGAACACACTTATACAAATGCTTTAAATAATGATACCTAAGAATTATGACATAGGTATTATTATTTGAAGTTTGATGTGTCTTTGTATTGATTTTCAACCCCCAAGATTCGTAACAGAATCGTCCGAACCAACCTATGAATCAATTGTCGTACCATAATGATTGTATATTAAAATTTCAAGTACGGATTCGTTATAGTGAATTGGTAGTACCCCAAAACCACTACAACCCATTTCCCTACAGCTTATAAAAACAAAGTTATGGTCCATTGCACTGCTATTCTCAAGCCTGATACCTCTGACAATAAGTAGACAGTGAGCTCCTTACTGATGATATTATCAGAAGATTTAATAAGCAGGGTATAACTACTCTGCAATATCAAGTTTTATAAATCTATAAACAGTGAAAAATATTATTTTAATGATTCTAATTCTTTTAGACCTTAAACCTTTATGTGTTCTTTATGCTATTATTGTATAACTATTGTTAAATTCAACATTGGCCACACACGTTTTGGTCATGTAAATTACTTCAGTCTAGAACATTTTATCGGTATCTTGAATACCTCAGACAACTCGTTATATCTTTCCTGTAAGTCTCTAGAAGATAAGTAACCGACGGAGTTGAAATAACGCTCTATCATTGATTATACATTTAACTTTGCGATTATCTGTTCTCCATCTTTTACATTTTCAACATGCTGGATTCACCTATCACCTATACAATAATAGTATGACATATTTCTTGGTGTTGAAAGGCGACAATTCCTATTCCAATTTTCATACGTGACACATAGTGTTCAAAACTGTTTCATTTACCAGTAAAACTTCCAATAATTAGGTAAAGAACTAAAAAAAGTATTAAACAGGTTGGAATATTTTTAATCAATATAAAGTTCTGAAATACTTTTTCTTGATTAAAATAATGTATCACAGCCTCTTCTAGACTGCACGTTTTACATTTGATGCATTATATTTACAAAAACAAGTACTATCAAAGGGAACTGTTAATAACAGATAAGAAATATTTCTCTCTATGATTGAAATATTCATCAGGAGAACTCCCTAGGACATGTAGGCGTTAGGACGAAGAAGATGTTTTGCATTAATATGCTAACATTCCGGAATGAATACAAGCACAAGGTTATTGATTGAAACTACGCGGTCAAGAAACATGTGTCCTGTAGCTGATTGACCAATTCAGAGTGGCGAATAAATTGTAGTATAACGTGACAGAAATACACTATGACTGTGTAGAGCTGAACTCGAATTAGGAGAGGGCACTTTGTGTTTATTGACCTTCGTCCGAAAACTTACCATGTCTGTAGGCGTCAAAATATACACAGAGCGTTTGACCATAAACGGAAAGGAAATGGATTTTCAGGCAAAATATTGTAACTCTTGTTTGAAAACTTTGCTGGTTAAAATGTCACTGTTTAGAAAGTATAATGGAACCATATTTTTTCTTATAAGATATCAATGAACAGGAATTTTGAAATATGACTCGATCAAAGTTGCAATGAAAGTTCAGGTGTATTGTATTAGTATAAGAGTGATATCACGTCCATTACAAATATCAGTAGCAAACATGAAGTTATGAATGGAGGTTTTTTTTAAACCATTGATTAAATGGATACGTGCACAAATTTCTGTCATAATGAGTTGAGTATATGACAATTACGTACACCAGTAGAGAGTATAATTTCGGGAAATATGTGTCTATACAACTATACTAAACAAAACGATTCATGTAGATAAAGTCGCATTAGGCCAAGTGATAGTTCATGATTCGTAGAATCGAGAAACAACCTCACATGAATGAATATTTCCACACTCCCATCAATAAAATACATCGTTATTCTGTATACCTTTAAATAGTAATTCGAAACACTGAATGGGATGTGATCCTTTATTGATATACAAATACGTACAGCTCTTCTAAAATAAGTTCACACATTTCTTGTATGTCTTCTCTAGAGCTGTGGGTTGAACATTATATATAATTTCTCTATGTCTTTTTCTATTTATGTCTATCTCTTCGTCTCTCTTTCTCCCTTGATTTCTTTCACATTATAACGTCTCATTCTTTTGGTAATTCTGCTCCTATTCCACGCATACCGTGTGCGACCAATATTCATAAAATTTTACAATAAGAAAAGTACAACGTAAATTGAAATTACGGAAACAGGTTAGAAAGGGAGAAAATAGAAATTGTAAAATATACCAAAGCGATATTTAATTTAAGGACTTAGGTAAAAAAGTGCTTCCTCGTGCCCAAAGCTAAAGGAAATGGCTTTAATATTCCAACTGTTATGGTTATAGAAATCATCGATTTTATATATCATGCTTTTTACTAGTGTTTTATCTATATGATTGAATAACAGTTGATAAGAGATCTAAATTACGGATCGTTTTTATTCAAAACTTTTAAAAGTGCTGTTTTACGTTCTCATAAATAAAAGCGTTTTCTTCTCCAAACAATCATTATTATTCTTTCCATTAATATCAACATGTCACACTTTTATTCGAAAAGTTGCAGAAAAGCTTTCAAAATACTATAAAACAAACGTCATTAGGAATTAAACCGTCTAATGATTTATCATCAATTTGCTGCAAAAGTGATAAATTGGAATTGTAAATGCAATTCCTGCATAAGGGCTGTTAAAAAATTATTTCAAATTCCTTATTAAAACCTATAAAAAGGAAATTTATTTCACAGACTCCCGTCAAACTATCAAAAAAATACTTCATGTGTGAAATAAGATTTCAGGAAATAAACACGTTTTATGAGAAAAATGAAAGGTAATGTAAGAAAAATGACAAAAGATAATTAGCCGTTGATATGATTCATAAGATATGAAAGTTATTAAAAAATATCGATTTATACGGAATGTTACTTTGCAATATCCCATTACAAAAAGTTACATTAGATTTATTCCAGACATCCAGAAATTTAATCAATTCCGAAACATAAATCTATGTTTTATTGCAGTTCCAGTGTATTTAGATAAAACACTTGCAGTGTGAGTATAATAAATGACAGAATGATGCATTTACGTAAATGCGTGAAATCATATTAAAGTGATCTTTTGAAGAATCAAATTGTATAGTGAAAGAGAGAAAATTATGGCAATCCTGACAATTTGTTTCTGGTTGGGAAAAACATCATGACATGGAAAACTGAAACACACATAATGAATAAGTCGTCTTTTCTGCTTCTTAATTCTCCTAACTGTACACAAGCGTAATGAAGCAAAACGCTTGGAAAAAATACCTGTTCCTTTCGATTCTCTATTATTTGAGATCATTTCAATTCCCAAGAGTAAAACCTTAAATTGAAACTATTGACTCAACCCGTGTATAACATTTTGAAAATTGACATTCTGTTTACTTGCAAAATAGAATCAATATCTTATTATTTACTTGGCAGTTTTGCAAATAAAAGCAATTCATTCCTGTACATTATTTTTAATGATAAGCGTAAGGCGCACAAACCGAACTCAGAACGTACGGACCAATAAGTGGTTGAAACATCCCTAAAAGATTTCTCTCCAGGCCAGTGCTCGGAAACTGTAAGGGTCCACTTTGAAATGTCAGTGGGTGCTCACGTAAGAGATGAACTTAAAGATCGCTGTGGTCAGCTCTTTGGTCAAACTGGTGTCCATCCCTATGATCAAACACAAGTCCCGGGAGCTATGGTAATTTCATTAGTATTGAGTGGTTCCTAAACGGCGTTTAAACGACTGATGAATACCGCTTTTAATTGGATAGACTTCCGGTTTACGAAGCGTACGGGCCGTCAGTCTTTCCGTAGAGGAAAACTGTTCCAAAATAAAGTAACTTGAACATGAGTTGTGATGTTTGTATTCAATGCAACAGAATGGTTTGTTATGTGCATGAGAAGATATTGCATTAGACTTTTCCTTATATCAATATGAAATTGATTAGTTTGATATACGCTGAGCCTGATAAAATCACTCACCATCAATATCGTTTCCGCGTTTTCGCTCTCACCCGATGTGTAGAGGGCTTGTCATTAATTTCTTCATTGTGAAGAGATTCTAGCAGTTTTCAAAAAATTAAATGGAAGTAATACGAATGTAATCTGATTCAATAAATCTCAAAGCAAACGTGATATTGAGTTACTATCACTTCCCAATGGTTGTACGTTATCGTAAAATTGAAATGCCAATAATTTTTAAACGTATTTATGAAGTCATACCGGCTTTGTACATAAAGACGAAATTAAGGACTTTTTACCTTCAAAATATAAATCACTTACAGTATTAACTGTAAGTATCATTTTAGATAAAGAGGGGCAGTTAATTAATACATGCTTTTTAACTGAAAATAAATATAAGGTATCAATGAAATTTCTGGACGATATAAAAGTTAACGCTTATTTGATATCAATTATTACAGTCACCAAATAACCCCTTGTACAGCAGTCAAATTTCATAGTCGAAAATAATTTCTGTTAAAGAAATCTTCGATTAGTGGAAGTACACAGAAGATTTCAAAATATGCTATGAATACCTAAAGATATGTTTTTATATTTCCTACAAAACATGAAGCGAAATCAAGTTCTTGACGAAATACCTGGGCAGGATGTAATTGTTTATTTCGAAGTGTGTTCAGTCTGCGGTTATATTGGATTTTGGTATGATACCATAATGAATTTGATCAATCGGCAACGGTTTTACTTTCTAGATGGATCTGTTACACCATTAGACTTCTTTAATTACTTTAAAAACTGAAATGCATTGGCTATTCTTGCTTCTCTTTATCTTACGGAACTGGCACTCATATGATATGAATGATGATGCACAGATATTGCATTTGATATTTATTACTTATGAACCAAAACAGAGTTTTGATAAAAAAATACATGTTTACAAAGTCCACATAATATGTACCAAACATGTAATCAAGTTATTTAAAGACCAATAGGAAATGACGCAACATTGACATGAACAACGATATGGCAAATATCGTTTTAAACACAATCTGAAGACAAAAAAAGGCAGTCGCTAAGGTATATGCAACAGCTATTATTGATATCGTATAGCTATATTGTGAATAAAAACCCTAGTGAAGTTACAACTATACCTAAATGAACAACATTGCAGATAAGATGTATTCATTCAAAAGATATTTCTTACAAAGGAAGCAAACGATTTTTATATCCCTTACTTCGACCGTCTTATTTTTATATTATTGATTGCAAGTAAGCTGTAAAGAATAATAACATTTGATTGTATACAGAAAAAGCTAAAAAGAGCTCATATGCCTTTATGACTAATGTTTTACATCAAGATGCCCCAAGTATATTGTTACGTCAACATACCCCAAAGCATGTTTTACATCATCATATCCCGAAGTATGTTTTTACATTAGCATCCCTCGAAGTATATGTTTACACCAACATGCCCCCACGTATATGTCTACATGTACATGGACACATCGCAACGTGAATGTTTACACTAACATACCCCCACGTATATGTTCACATCAACACACTCCCACGTATATGTTTTACATCAACACACTCCCACGTATATGTTTTACATCAACATACCCCCACGTATATGTTTTACATCAACACACTCCCACGTACATGTTTTACATCAACATACCCCCACGTATATGTTTTACATCAACACACTCCCACGTATATGTTTTACATCAACATACTCCCACGTATATGTTTTACATCAACACACTCCCACGTATGTTTTACATCAACACACTCCCACGTATATGTTTTACATCAACATACTCCCACGTATATGTTTTACATCAACATACCCCACGTATATGTTTTACATCAACATACCCCAAGGATCAATTGAATAAGCGGTTTTGCACAGAAGCTTTAGATAAGGTTACGATTATATTATAGTCAAATATTCAACTTACAATTAACGTTTGCGCTTATAATTGCCCGTCAAGGTAGACTTATATTGATCGCGTATAGTTCGGTTGAACTTACGTTGAAACCAATAGCTGATCAAATGGAGTTAAAATAAGTCGTAGAGATCGGTATTAAGACTGGCAAAATGTTCAGAGATTAATAAGTAATTCAATCCTCAATAACATGACATGAATATTTGTACGTGTAAAACTATACCGTTTGACATGGGACTTCAGAAATGACATCTCTTATCGGACTCTAATAAATAGTTATTGATAATTAAACTCACAAAATAATCTGAAAATATCGAGTGGCACCACTTTAATAGATGCTTAATACATATGCGAAGACTCCATTATATATGATAAACGGTTTTCGAGTTTTACTCCAGAAACAAACCTATCTCTGCAAAGAAATCAGAAATGACCAAGCTCTGTAATTGGGCAAAACGCAATGCAGTCAGAAAAAAGATGATAGACGTGCTCAGTAGGTCTATCTGATTGAGAAATGATGACAGGCAGACGGGCAAGTTGGTGTCTATCTCACATGGTATCGCATACCGCTTGAATATTAGGAGAATTTCAAAAGACATGGCACGTAAAATTTCCATCCTTCCCCAATTTAAATGTGGTACAGCGATCAAGGTCACATACTGCGAGACATTGACTGAGTTAGATGGGTCGTCCTCGGGGGAGCACGTATCTGGTTGTATAAATCAATCCTTGATTGGTTCAATTCTCAACGGCACAGTTACAACGGCTGGTTGGATGTCTGGGCCCAGGAGAAAAATGTCTTGCAGAGTGGAACTGTGAAACTGCTTGCTTTGTCGGTGTTCAAGAACCTGAAGAAATCTGAGATTCCTGTAATGGTTCCACACTCCAAGAGACAAATGGTAAACCGCTTGGAATTGTTAATCTGCTCTGCTTTCTTGTTGTTTGTAAGCCTGAATGAATGAGACCTATCCAAGTGTTTCTGTTCCATGAGATAAATGGCTCTCGGCATGGAGCTGTTAAAGTGACGTGCATTGTCCGTAGTAAGGAAAGCCAATACATCTGATATTTCTTGTCAATAGGTTCCTGACCATTAACATAACGATAGCTTACCGTAAGGAGAGGAAATTGAAGTTAGAACTATTCGGGATTCCATGACCCCGGCAGAGCATGGCCTACTGCAAAGCAGTTTTCCCATGTTTTGCCATGGTTAGAAGCTGGACAGTCTGTGATTCTACTAAGCCAACATAGCGTGGCAGGAGGAATATCATGTCCCGTGTGATCTCAAGATGATTGATTTTCTTTCCAAAGAATGCACAAAGTTGATGCGTTTGATATTTGATAGTGTTTGACACTTGTTCTTGTTCGTTCTTGACATCATTATTAGAAGATTTTGGTTGCTACGAAACGTTTTGTAGAAAAATAGTTTAATTCCAAAATAGTTAACTGCATATGAGCTAGATTTTCGGATTTCTTTGTCCCTGGAGAAATATAAAACGATTTCTTTGTCCCTGGAGAAATATAAAACGGTTAACAGAACGTCTAAAAAGTTTCATATGTTCAGAGAAATTTACATTGTGGGCTAATCGACTAATCCTGTGCAACAATAACTGCTTAAAGGCACTATAACTCGTCTTTCACGTGATCATAAAAACATGTTAAAAATGAAGACTATAATTACTGAAGTGGGAGTATTAGCTACAGCAAACAAAAACCAGTCTTTAGATTAATGAGAGCAGTCGAAAAAGTCGTTGATGATTGCTTAGGGTATACAAACGAGACTAAGGTAGGCACTTTTGCATCTGCTGAGTAATTATGGGAAGTCTTAAAGCTTCTCATCGCTTTTTACTTATTTCATCATCTCATTTATGGGTAGATTTTTTATCACAAATATGACAACGCAGATGAATTATGTATCTGGATACATTGCAATAATATACCTTGTACAGAAGTAGTGTATGTATAGAAATATACTCATACATTTGCAGGGCAGTATCTATGTACATGCAAGTATGTCAATGGTATATGTTTCGCGCTTTCTACTTTAATCATTTGCGTAAGGTCCTGTTCTTGTTTGTGTAGTTCCTAACATAACAAATTCGGTTATACATAGGCCCCTACCCTCTAATGTATCGACATTTTGTCATCAGAGGCTTCCGGTTCCTCTCTTGAACTGGTTTTAGAATCCCTTCATGGTATTTTCTCACTATTGCAGCCAATGTTTAGAAATACAGGATCTGTCACTACCAGGGGATCACAAAATATAAGATAGCTTTATGTGACTGCAATAAACATACCTGCTTTTGAAATATGTCAAAGGTCATGTTTTTCAACCTTAGGTTTACACTTGTTTAGCTTTGTAGTTCATCACGCCTGAAAAACAAGATTGAAAATGACATGGTGTACTTTCGTTCAAACTTCCAAGTAAAGTTTTTAAAAACCTTTGTCGATTTTATGATCCTGTGGCCCCATATTATGTTCACGGGAGCCACACTCATAAAATATATTTTCATCTTCTTTTCAAGCAGAAAACGTTTTAAGCTTTTATTTTGTTTACAGGCTCGTTGGCTAATTCGGATCATAATTGAGTGATTTGGTGACCATGATACCCTTATAAGTTGACCCTTATATATTATATAAAATGAAGCATGATGAGCAACAGAGCCAATGTCTTTATTGTTATAAACGTTTTAATAGTCATTTTTGAAGGCAAAACTGCTCCGAGATATAATCATTGAATAGTTGCTTCGTAGGTTTCTGCTGGATTTCTAAAGCTATCAGAAAAGGCTAAAATCGGACTCTCCGTGAAAGAGCGGTGATTGCTTTGGTGGTCTAACCAGCATGGCGCCTGGTCAAAGTTTGATTGGACTGTCAAAATTTGTTTTCGATTTTAGAGTACGTAGGTGAAACTAATTTGAGGAAATAATTGGACACAGGTGGTTTTTTGAAGGTCAATTGAGTTTTTCTTAATTACGTTTCCTGCCTTATATGGTTCACCACATTGCTTTTCTCGATCTGTTTATGTGAAATTGATTATAGATGTGTTAAGAAATATGTATGTATTTATCATTTCCATAATCATTAACTTAAAAAACGTCCATTCCACCAAGCTTACATATATGATACCTTAGATGGTCTTTCTTATTGGAAAAGGTCCAGCGGAACTCTATAGCTCGAAGTTGGTTAAACATTTTAAGTGAAACAGTACTGTATCATTATTATCATCATATTTCTATATTCAGCAGTTTCACGTTCCATAGATCAAAATCATTGGTCAATCACGTACATAAGAGAATGTTTGCGTTGTAATCAATCAAAGGGACGGATACATGTGATCATTTGTAAATGAGTTAAATCTATAGTACCTATTTAAATATGAAATAGGTGAAACATACTGCAAATAATAACAAAACATTACCTGGTAAATCTGAAAAGTCGCGGGTGATAGCGATATCTGATCGATTTATATTTTTGACTAACCAAGTTTGTATTCCGTTAATAGCAGAAATGTAGACCAACATCAAGGTGTTTACAAGCTAAAGTATTGCTGACAGCACGTTAAACCCTACTCAATCATTTAGAAAGGCCGATTTTAATTATTTTATTACACGCAAGGGCGACTTATCTCAGCTGGTAATTGCTTGCATATGAACTGCTATTCTGAATTAATAATTGAAGAACAAAAAAAGCAAGGCACTTTTGACGTACTTGCATCAATGTGACAAAGAGTATGTTTAATAATTTTCGAATGTGGCTTTAATACCGTAAATCCTTATTTAGTTTAAGTCGCCTCCCTAAACTTACATCTAAATCCCTAAATTTCAAAATTATTATATTTTCTTGTTTTGATGATAATTGAAAAGAGGTTGATATTAATCTTAGGAAGACGAAATTCCGTTTTCTGATTATATGTTAATTCAAATACCTATTTATCGCTACCAACTCATATTTGTCTTTGTGTCTGCTGTTAATAAGTTTTCAAACTTAAGTTTGAGTCATTGGCGCGCGCCATTGTCCGGTTTCGGGTAAACAAAACTCGACTCGATCTTTTTATTGTCACTAAACTTAAGTGATAAGCATTAGGATATTTATTTTCAGGAAAAAACCCCACTACTTCTCGAGAGAATAAGAGCATTTCTGAAATGTTTCCCTTGAAGCATTCCATAATCAAGGTAGGCTGGATTACTTGCCTTCAAACCTTTTCAACTCGAGGGTCAAGTTTTTGATGTTGCTACTAATTATAACCTGTTTCCGTCAAACTCACTCGCTAGTCCAATAGATGAGTGTCTTATTAGGCTCTTTCAAAAACTAGCAACTGCTACTCTCGAGGAATATAGCTCGCCAAATTTAAATAACGTTCAAATGTTGCTTCCAGTATATTAGTGTACCTTTTCTGTCTCTCTCAACAAGTATACCCTGCAAAAATGGTTAATCATTCCAAGAACTTTTGTTATGGGATTGGATTTCAAAGAGGGGTTTCTTAGAACATTAACATTGAACGTCTACGGACAAAAAAGACCATTTTGGCATTTATTTTTCGTTTTATAAATGATGATTATTTACGGTAAGAGCGTGGGCAACAGGACAATAGAAAACATGAGTGCTTTTTAAAAATAATTATATCAAGAAAAAGTTCAGGAAATAGCCCATTAATGAAAACGTTTTATATAACGTTTCTTTTTAACGTCTTAGTGAATTAATAAATATTTACTATTCAAGTAACGATTATCCTTAACTACAACATGACGTTCACAAGTATTCGCTTCCTTGATAACGATGTAAGTATCTACACTGAAATGTCGCAATCCTGCAATAAAGAATTTTTAAATCCATAGAACTTGTTATCCATCAATTATTCACTTATAATTCATTTCAGGATCGAAACAGTCACATATTGGCTTCTGCCTTGCTGAAATTACAGCATTTAGGTAAACACACTACTAATTGATTACGGTGATCTTAAATTTCCCTTTTTTATGTAATAACCCTTGTTTCATAATGTAACAAAGTATATTGAAACTGTGTTGTTCCGTGTAAACTCCGCCCTATTGGCATTAGGTAAGCAGTGTTGTGACAACTTGTAAATTTCAGCAGGATGCACGTGAAGCCTTCACTTGTGCCTATGTTACTAGCCTGAGACTAGCTCATACATGCAAAGAGTAGCCATCGTTATATCATGATAAGTAGAAGAAATTACCTCTAAGTTCATTTTGCCAACGCTTTAAAGAAGTGCTTAGCCTGTGTGTTAAGTATTAGATCTACCCATGCTAATTTAAGTGTATCGCTCAATACACCTCTTGTTGTAAGAATCGTGGGTTAACGGGCTCATAGGCCTCACGATTCTTGACAACAACAGTTGTATTGAGCGAAACATCTCTGGTAATAAACTGATTAAGCCATGAATCATATCAGCCTTGGCTTTTACATTCCACGTACAAAAGGGTCCATCAAAATGAACACATTGATCTCATTCGATAACTGTGATTCATCCTGCGTGGAGTTCGTGTACAGCTCTCGTTCGAAATTTGACAAAATGCAAGACGTTTTGTTCAAATGTCTTGTTAAACTTGTTAAACACAAGCGTGCTCCTTCAGGTAGTTGTAAAGCATGTCCTGTCCGTGCACCACTTCCCCGAGTTTGTGATAACGCACGTACAGTCCGTGCATCACGTCTTAAGATTTCGATAATGCACGTTCATTTCGTGCACTTATCTCGTTTGCCGTTGACTTTACGCAAAGTGTACGTGCCGTTCGATTGCAACGCCCAATTGATTTATCAAAGTCACACGTGCAGCTATGTGCCACCTCTCATGTATTGTTTTTTTAGAATTGATATTTTTTTAAAGAATTGTACTTTTAAGATTGACTGTCATACGTTGAATTTCAGTTCAAATTAAGATGAAAACTTAATTTTAGCGGTAAAAGACATCGTTTTCTCATGGAACATTATAAGGCTATCATGTCAATATCTGACCAACCTTTCGGTGCTAGGTAAAATGGATAGTATATGCTAAAGTAAATCTAAAAAAAAATCCATATCAAAGACCGCCCTTGTCCAATATTCCTATCTACATTGTGCATGCCTTGAAAAGATAAATACCCCAGGGTAAATGCTTGCGTTTCTGTTGTTTTGGTCCCTGCATACATGTTCTGATTATTAGTCCTCTTCCGAAAAATATACAAGTTGAATAGAATCAGGAGACAGTTTAGACCGTCGGATAATGAATTTTGAATTGCAATTAATTACCTTTTTATCATATCCCAAACTTACCTCTCTCAAAAATAGTTTAAAATGTTCGTATTTTTTAATATTTTCAAGTGATATGAGAGAGTCGTTCACCTCCCCCCTCATTGCTTTAAGTTACACCAGTCCATATTACTGGCTAACTTAAACGTTTACCCGCCAAAATTCGTGTTTCGAGTGCAGCGCCCTCTTTGGCGAAAAGTTGCAATTCTCATATGATTTCGCATTGGACTATCGAGATCCCTGACGGCAAGCACAGAAAACAAGTGGAAATACTGCAAGTCATTGGGTTGGTGTAGGTATATTTGTTAGTCAGACATATTACATGAAAATAATGTCTCGAATAAGTAAAATGAGTAATCCATAAAATCTTTTTTTTGTAACTCGATTTGTCAGAGAAGACCTTGCTAAGAAAAGACCAAGGGTAAGATTGTAGAAAGACAACACTTTATGCAGCACCAGAATCCGGTCTTGATGGTTTGAATCGTCCATCGTGCCAATGATCAGTATATGTTTATGCTGATTTTGATTGGTCGTCTTAAAATTTAAACAATTTTACAAGGAAGTATCAGTCAAAGAATGATTTAAGGCGGAATGTGGGAGTTGTTTCTTCTAACTTAACGCCCGGAATTAAAAGGACTAACTGCCCAATTTTGAAATCAGAAATAGTTTTTGAACTCTTAGATTAATCATTTATTATTTATCCGCCTTTGGATATGTTCACATTCAAGGTTAAAGTTCAAAGTCACAAGTTCTGAATTTACTGAAAAAGCTATCAACATTCTGTGAAATAACACCAATGAAGTCTTAACCTCCAATTGTTACCAGTTGTAAGTGCGATTTCTTTACTTAATTGCTCGACTGTCTTAGACAAAGCGGAACAGGGGAAGACGGACTCCTCAGTTTAGGGCCTGCTCTGCTTTTGCGGTGTCCCGAAAACTTTATATTTATGTGGTTGCTATAAAAACATGGCACAAAGGGTAACTCTTTGAGAAATCCTCTTATCAAGGACATGCTTCTTTTTTCTATTTCCCAATGTCCTTAATCAACCTGTATACCCTTTACTGAAATAATGTTTAATGCACGGTAAACCGCATTACTCATTCCTTCACGCCTTTTTCCACCAAACGCAAAGTTCACAAAGTGCAAATGCATTCAGAAGTGATGTACAAAGATAACATAGAACATTTTCTCATGAGACTGAGTAGAATCTTCAAATATGAACATATTACACAAAAGTTCCCGAATCTCTGTCTTTTACGTACAAATATCATTAATTGTTTCTGTATAAGTTCTGTTGTCTGTATTTTAGTTCAAATATCAACAAATATTTTGATGAAAACTCCGTATAATGAAAGTTTTTAGCAGATAGGAAAGAAATTTCATTTCAAATGTCAGAAAACAAATGTCAGTTCGTCAAAATGAGTGACAAACGTTCACTATTACTTATCTGACATTTACATGGCGTCTGGTTAACTTTCAAATTAAGTTAATATTCTTTTCCAAGAATAACTCTTTCAAGCAAATAGCGACGAAAGCGAGAAAAGGTTGTACGATACATTACATCTCATTATTGATAACAATAATGCTTAAATGTCCGTCATTATTTGCATTTGTTCACATACGCAATTGCATGTACCTTGATTGTATGCTACGTCATAGAATAATCCATCGTGACGTAGGGCAAAACAGTCTATCCCATTAGAGGCATATTACTATAATGTCCACCTTAGGTTAAATTGGTACTATACAAACTGTTTTTCAACAATTTCACGATTCTGGTTGTCACTTAAAGAAGACAATGATTCTCTCCTTTCGGAAAATTTGTCATAGTGTAATCCCTAATTTGTTTCATAAATGTCCTTTCTACATCCCATAAATAACTGTTCAATGAAATAAGTTATACCAACACTTAAGTCAATACCTTATCGTGGTGTGATGGTTTGCGTGCTCCAGAGACCTTAGAGATATGGTAAGAGCTATGGCACCTGGTAGGGGCACCCAAGCTGGACAGCTCGACGGCAAAGCCAGACCAACTCTTGAGTCGTTCTAAAACCTGCTGTCTTTCTCTCACTATGATTTTCTTTCCGTCCGTATCCTCACCCTTTTACATCTCTTTCCCCCCCTGATCTGTCCACTCTTTCATCCACGTGTCTAATAACAGAAATATTGTTGAAAACATGTTTAACGATTAACTCACTCGCTTTATTTTGAGATGTGAATCCACAAATAAAAAAGTCGTTATCCAGAAAATCTTGTCTTCTATATGGGTACACATTAATATTCATAGGACCCGTATATTAGCACCGCCAATCGTTTGTTTGTTATCAAATATAATTCACAATCTACTCGTGGCGATACGAGGAACATCCAGTGACGAAATAGAGGGAAAGTAGGAGCCACACGGATAAATATACGCTGAGACCAGGATGGGTTTTATCGTATTCTGTTGCAATGATCGTCAACAATAAGTCTGGACAGAAGATTGATAATCCTTAATATTGGCTTCCCGGCTGGGAGTCTAGATGTTTAGTTGCCTACGACGAAGATAATTCTATGTACAAGACATTCACGATTTAATTGTGGTAGTTGTGCGACATTTGGGTGAACATATGAAATATGAGATGTGTAAATAATTCTTACCAGGAAGGTTTGGTAATTAGTTTGTCATTAGATACTAAAAGGTACTTCAGTTCCAAACATTGTTAAACTTTTTCCCTAAGCCCCAGTGTTTGGTATCAGTTGAGGGGAATATTGGAATCATGTAGATAATAAGAGAATAATCTTCTACTTCTTACATCGAACCTGTTTTTGTAAGATATGATTAATAATCGCTTGAAATAAAATAAACATATTGTTTTGGTAGGTGCTACTACACACTGCTATAGGATTATATGACAACCACAAACAGTGTCGGTATATCAATGAGGAAGACAGTCAAGCAGTTTGAAGTACATTGCAATAATTGTACTCATAATCGTCGAGTTACTGAGTTTTGAAACGAACTTACGTCATTCTTTCTACTTTTTGGAGTAACTTAACAATTATTGTGATTCTGTAGTGTTATATGTTTCCATTGTGAAATGATTAAACCTAATACGTGAAGAACACTGAGTTAACAGTTATAATAACTGCGACATATACGAACATTTTATCAATGACGTTTTATACCTGAAGTATAAAACTGCTGTAATAAAGACAATAATGACGTTGGTCATTGGGAATAGTAAACTATAAAATCAATGGTGTTTGAAGTCTGAAAGGAGTCATCTTTAAATGTGGGAATGACATTCACAGCAATCTCACGACGTACATATATAATTTGATGATATTTGCCTGCTTGTCCTTCCCCTCTGTATTAAAAGGGATCGATTTCAATTTCATCGCGCTATTCTTAATTTCATAGGCAATGAGAAATATCAATATTTTATATCACATATCTTTAGATCATTTTGCATATAGGAATAGATTAATATGTAAAGATGCTCCCATTTCGAGAAAAATTTGGATTAAAATCAAGAGCTAAATAAACAGCATGAAAATGACATTCAACCTCGATATTTAGTTTGTCAAAATATTGAAAATGTGTTTTTAAGAGCAAAAGACTTGCAAACATGATGAACACCATGTTTTGATTCAAATTTAGGTCCTTGTTTGAAATTTAGATCACATATTCTCGATGTGTTTTCGTCATCAGAACAATGAGCCCTAGAAGCTGAAATCTTGTGAATAGTTGTTTATGGTCAATACGGATTATAAATTGTTGATCTGGTGACTTCTTTGATTCATAAGGCTCATAAGAGCTTAGACCTTAAAATATATGTTCTCGAGAACAAAAGGGCATAACGATGAATATACTCCTAAACCATTCGGGACTATTAAAGATTAGTTAACTGGTGTCCGAAATAAGAACATGGGGTTTTGGTAGGTGGAAAATTAGGGGGTCATGCTCTAAAATCGTCCTTTCTCGAAAAGAAATAGAAGGCTGAACTGAAGTTCACTCATTTGTATGCCAATAGGGATTTTAATTACACTGTGCTTTTAGTAAGGGCCTGGGAGTCTCTATCTTCGAATCTATTTCCAAACCCAAAGTTGTATATTTAGCATTATAAAGCCAGTTAAAGTATGGTAAACTAGAAATTACTACCTTTTCCTTAGTTTTTTCTTAGATATAAACACAGCAAAATATAAAATTTTGATAAATCGTCACCGATGAGAAAAATATGTATTTAAGTTGTAGGAAAATTAATATCATTTCGTATACGTATTTTCCACAAGTACAATATAATGTGTGTATATTTTATATATTACATCCTTTTACGTAATGAGTCCGAAACTGAAACGTTCTGAAACTAGAAACTTTCGTTTCGCCCACCAGCATCGCTTACTGTTAACTTAGTAAACTTTCGAAGTCTTTATTACTCAAGCTTGGAATACGATCTTAAGGCTGTATGTTGTGGTTATTTCTGTTGGGAAATATAATGTTACTGGAATTTAATTCAATTTATTGTCTCTCTGAAATGTTAGAAAACCAATAATATATCGTGACTTTTGTTACATTCAATAGCTTGTTAATTTCATTAGTAAAAGAAAGGCTGAAAATCATATATATTGTCGCAAATGTTTTTCAATTGAATGCTATAGGGTACAAAATGTTAACAACGTTTGGAACAATCCTTATTCCTCTATTTATTTATGAACTCTTTGTAGTTATCGAAGGCAAATGTATTCAATTAATCATCTATAACAATGTAAATATCATGAAGATATATTTTGTAAATGTCTATAGACTAAGATGAATATGTTCACCTTTCGTGACTTTATGATTATCATACTGAATTAAATCATATCGCTTGTTATCTGCAGACATGGGATTTCGGTTTATAATGTACATCGCTACAAAATTGAAGAAATATGAACTCAACGTATATAACTTAACTTTGAAAGCGATAATAATGAGTGGTTGTTCAATAAAGAGTAAGTTTAAATCGTTTGCAATGCATTTTTCTCATAAAAGACTGCGTAACATATTCCATACAAAACAAAACTAGTAACTCTTCGAAGTATTTATTACATAAGCTTATATTTATGATTTCTAATATCTATTTGATTAATAGTAAATAATTTGAAACGTAGAAAGTTAATTTAACCATGAAAGCACTATGTTTATGTTAGTCGTATTCAGAAGTTGATCACGAAAACTTTGAAGTTGGAAACTTTATTTTTCAAACAAGCATTACTATCTTGAAAGAAAGTAATTGCAAAAGCTTTCAATTACTTCAATTGGATTCATGATCTTTCGAATGATTGTTGTTGTTATTTTTATAGAGGAATTTATTGTTAATGCTTAGGGTTTCGAAATGCCGTATTTAAATGTCAAAGTATTATTGTTGAACAATTTCCACTAATGTACACTATCACATTGACAAAAAAAAGAACTTTCATTATAACTAACATCAGTAGAATAACATATTACAGTTTATACATTTATCAACTTAGATATATAAACACTTATGATTACTTAAGTTGTTCCAACTTGTAATTTCAGCGGTTGAAACAATTTCATGAAATGATCGTTGATGCCTACTCATATGGAGGATAGCCTTTAAAGGGGCGGTA
Organism: Phorcus lineatus; assembly: GCA_921293015.1. Taxonomy (NCBI): domain Eukaryota; kingdom Metazoa; phylum Mollusca; class Gastropoda; order Trochida; family Trochidae; genus Phorcus; species Phorcus lineatus. The sequence continues at coordinate 40,940,527 of OV121085.1, forward strand.
GCAAGATTGTTTTAAGGAAAGTGAAGTCGAAACGTTGCAAAGTGAAAGACAATGTTTTTAATCAAAATGTGTTCTTAGAGATACTTACATTGTACCATGTTAAGTTAATTTTCTCACCTCATATGATCAAAAGGCGTTCATACAAAAATGGACGCCAAAAGTTTAATTTACAATAATTAGAGTTATGTTTAACGAAATCCGGTGTCTCAAAAATATACTCAAAATTATGGAAACCTTCACAAGCCATCACATGATATTAACCTGCAAGTCGTACTTAAATTCAATTTACAACTGGCAACATTGATAAAAACCGATGCAATGTTGGTGAAAACTTGTATGTTAGGGATATTTTTTTATGTCAGTCACTTACATGGTCCTATTACGCAACAATTTAAAGGGATAAAGTGATAAAGAAAAGTAAAGACATATTTTTATGTCTAAATCGTGTTGTGATTTTATCCTTTACTCATCATATTTTATATCTTAGCAATAAAATCCTTCTAAGAACGCACGCCCACAATGTTGACATTAACCTTTTATTTGCATTTGAATCTTCCCCAATACAAAATCTTGTTTATTGCAGCTGAAAACTTTCATTAAATACAGATGTACTGAGAAAAAAATATAAAATAAGCGATCATAACGTGACGAGTTTTTTAAAAAGACGTGTCAATAGACATACATTTAACGTCCATAACATCACTGAGCAAATCCTACAAAACTTTATCAAATATTGTTCTAGCTTATATATGAAGTTGTTTTAAACAATAAAGGTTTCTAAAATTGCTAAAAAAGGTAAATTTCACGTTCAACTTGTTTAATTAAAATTTTCTATTGTTTTCACCGTTAATTATCACATGCTTTTAAGCATATTAGGTCCACAAACAGAGACACAACGGAGTGTTCTGTTGAACACGAGTTTGGCAAATTCTTCTGTCAGGTTGAAGCCAACGGAGAGATCACAGTATCGGTGATGGGTGGTGTCTTCTTGCGATCCTGCAGCGCCGGTTGGTATTGTCTGTAGTTACCTTGATATTCAAGAAACAATCACAACATATCACAACGCATATTTAATTCACATTCTACGACAACGCATGCATATATGAGGTATGTTGATTTCCAAAATGCAGAAATCCGGTTAATCAATTTAATGATTTTTGAATCTTAATGATCATGGGATTGTCACCTGATTAGAGGAGTGGTTTTCTGCATTAATGGCAACAAGTTGTCTTGACTATTTTTAAAAATAAAGGAATGAATTTTGCTTACTAATTCGTCATTGTGAATTAGCATAAATGCAGTGTGCATGTAAGTGTAAGCTTTACGTTTAACTCTTTTAAGAAATCACTTGAACTTGTCGATTTAAAATTTGAGATTTGTTGATTTATTTAACACGTCCAGGTTGAAGGAAGATATATACCTCATACGCGATAAATACCGCTACGACAGGAGACAATTGATCTACGTCTTGTTGATCTGTCTTTGTAGCCGTTGTTTCTTGATGATTGATACACCGATGCAAATGCAGTATGTAAGTACATGCCATATTCACATTAAAGAACCATTTCTATAACTTTAGTCCAAAAGATACGAAACGATAGTGACACTTTAGCGTGCGTTATAAACAATGGACATGAACATACTTTCTTATTTTCTAAAAAACAATTAATAAATTCGATGTGTCTCATTGTTTCATATTCATAAAGTGACTGTTTTGGTAATGTCACATGTTATTATTCATCGATTGTATTAGTGATTTCTCAAATGCAATAGTTAGGGATAGCATAGCAGAGAATTGTTCTACAAGGTTTGAGTGCGATGCTACAGTGCACCATGTTTCGCTATTTCCAGCCGATGCTCGCAGCTTTCGCCACAATGCATTGCCACAGCAGTGTTTGGGGCCTTCTCCCTGCAAAGTTATTAGCAGCCGTGGTTTAAGTGAAATACTCTTGAAAGCGGCCTAAACTCCTAATCCTAATCCTCAGGTTCAATATCGATGCTAAGCAACAAATGTATGCACGCCAATGTATGACAAAGCAAACAGAACTCTTTAAAACGATATGATATGTTCTCTGATTTGCCAATTCCAATGTGGTGGTGAGGAAAGTTTTTACAAGAAAAGTTTTACTGACTATTGGATTTCGCTGATTCTTCTTCATTTCTAACAGCCGTGCTGAATCAATATGTGGTTTTGGGAAAGATAAGAAAAGTCGTTAACTTTATTTGTTTTGTATAGACAATTCTTGTACTTTACAGAGTCATCTCATGTTAAACAACGCATTTATACTCGTGTTTTTACGTGTTGGTAATAATATACTAGTTACTTTATGAAAATTCGTTATCTGTTTAATTAAAGTTATATTTTTAGAGAACCTGCAACGCTCATTGGACCAATATCAAAGAGCAATCATTATGAAGACTGTAAGTTGAAAAATCGGTACACTTATACTGGTATCATTCTCTCCCAACAGAGGTAGCTCCGTCATAAATTCCTATACAGCCTCTGTCTTAAAACGAAAGTTTATTGGTCTAGAAATGTAGAACGCTGATTGAATGATATCTAAGTTAGTTGTGCAATCAGCGACGCCGTTTCAAAAGTTATCATTCAAATCGCATAATTTATTTTCGTAAGCTTTCTAAATGGATGGAATACAACTTCAAAGAGTACCTGTTATTCTAATTCTCAGCATTCCTTAACTTACTTACAATATCGTTGCATTTAAGTGCCTTAGAACAAATTTAATGTGATTTAATGTGAAGGATTGAAATCATTTTCATACGATTTACTTCAATCACCGTTTTCAACAAAGATCGACAACGTTTCTGCTACAAATGTATAGATGAGTCATACATTGCAAGAACGGTAATGAGCAGAATTGTTTTAAATTGGACATGATATCAACCATAATCATATTTGTCATTATTAGATTAAAGGTCTTCTATAGAACTGAGACTAGATTGTTACATAAGACAAGGTTATCAAAGAGAACAAAAACAAGTAACCCTTACTGAACTATGAATATCAGTACAGAAAAATTATCTCATCAAACGTTGCTATTCTAATCTTGTAGAAACATAATTTGTCCACATAAGTCAATACACACTCACTGATACATGTAAAAACATGATTGATATTTCTTACAGTGCTCATTATATACGAACCCTGGTTCTTTGTTCTACAAAAATAAGCCTTCAAAGAACGATATTATCGAATAACTCCTATTTTCCCAGCAGAAATTTGTTCAAGAAGATTCGAGTAATAGAGACACCATACAGACATAGAAGAAATATATCATTGATATAATTTGGACGACCACACTTCTTATGCAAGAGAACACATTTTGTGTACTCTTTCGGGTCGAGTTCTTTGCTTGATTTGAACCCACAATCTTAAAGTCAGCTAATGGCCGCCAGCACTGATTCAATCATCCAAAACACTCCAATGATATGAAGTTTTTTTCACGAAACAAACATTAAATGGTAAATATTCTACTTGTGATTCTTAATCTTGTCATCAAAATATTAATTGTATAAGAGTATAATAACATGATACTTTAAGAATGTTTAAATTGATATCTTTAACATGGAGTAGCTATTGATGTTGTTGGCTATAAATCAATTACAAACATTCTTCAAACTTTCTTTACGTGTAACCATCCTCATAAATTGATGTAGCTGAGATCATACAGGGGACGAAAATATCCTGTTTGTAAATTCAAAGCTTGCGAAGTTAAAAACGTTCATCAAATCTTCTGATATCCCATGAGTGATCGTCGTTAATTTCATTCGGTCATGATTAATTCATTGGCAATATAAAATGTCAATAATTAATGTCACACGTTAATAAACAGGCACGAATAGAGATAAGCGTGTTTTACCCAGACACTTTCGAAGAAAATGAAGTTTAAATTCAATATTTCAAAAGCTGAGACCGCTAATTAATTGTTCTTGTATCTAATGATCATTTATAGTTGCAAGAGAGTATCTCTATCTAATTCAATATTTGGTTATGAAAAACTATAATTCCATTGCCGAAATTCTTTACTAGCCGAAAATTGATTTGAATCAAATAGTATAAAGATATTGAAACTATTTTAATCAGTTACTTCGTTAAAAAAATGTTGTGCTCTGCTTCACAAGAACGTAAATTCGTTGTGACAATACTTAATACTTTAAAAGAAACTTCTATGTCTACATAATTGAAAATCTGTAATTTATTACAGAATGCGTTACTTGTCAAAATATCGTCTCGTTTGAACTAATGCAAAACTGGGATATGTCGCGTTCGCTAAACGTTTCCAAACATGTATTTTACCGTGCCAATACACATAACGCCATGAGAAGGTGACATGACCTCTGTTTGATACGAATTAATTCGAGTCGACTATGGCGTCTTTTAGATAAAGTGAATAAAGGAAAAAACCTTAGATAACTTTTATAACAATAAAACCTTAGATAACTTTTATAACAAACTTTTCGGATTAGTAAAAGTTGTAGACTAGTTGCTACCATCAATCCTGAAAGAATCCAAATTTTAAGAGTTGATTTAAGTGTTTGGCTATAAACAATATGAACATTTTATTGACAAAGAAAGAAACTTTTCAAATATGAACAAAAATAATAATCATATTATGAGACTCCCAATAATATCATTGCCTATATACAATTTTCGGTTCCCCATTCCAAATCTATCACCGCAACCAACACTACCAAGCTACGTTTATATTATGTATCTAAAAAGAGATAATGGAGCCCTACCTTTAACATTTAAAACTAGACTTGCTTAATCAAGACCTAGACTGTATTTTAGCCCCCAATATTCTACATTCATGGACAGGACTATACCAATACTTCTCGCTCTTCTACAGTATACATCATAACCTAGGGCAAACATTTAAAGGAGCCGTCTTAAGTCTAGAAAATATTTGCATGTATAGCAGCCTCAGCTTGAAATTAAATTAAGTATTGTTCATGACTTGTTTTTCATATTATTTCATACCAAATATTAAAAATTAATTTAAAGTCACAATTCTTTTCAGGGACGTAACTTTAATCTAGCTCTTTTACAGCAATGGGATACTCATTTATGGGACCAACTAACAATCCATAAAGCAAATGTTTTGTTAGTTTAAATGAATTGTAGCAGATTGAAACAAAATTTCTAAAAATAGTAGAACAGTAGCTATAAGCCCTATGTGGATAAATAAATTGTTATTTGCTAAAAAACTTGCAGACATAATATTTGGAATAGATTTTATAGGAAAGGCTTAGTTTAAGTACATGTAAGAAACACTATGAATATCAACTTAAAGATGAAACGGTGAAACACTAGCGAAAAGCAATACATCACTTAAATAGTCAACTCCAGTTTGACAACAGCCGTATATCAGGTCTATTGATAGAAAGAGATTGACTGCTCGCAGCACTGGAGGTCTAACCCAACGACTGTTGCCCACTAACTTATTCTCTTGAAAAGCAAGTTTAACACACCAGTATTAAATAATATTATAGAGATTGGCTCCAAATTAAATAAAGAGGAAATTTAAAGTTCAAATTCTGATTTAGCCACTTGATGCCAACATTTCAACTGTCGAAAAATGCTCTTTTTAATATGTATAGACATTAGAAAATACGTTTGGCTTTGCCTTTAAAAATTCGTTTCTGAATTGCTCAGAGACAAAGTAAGGAAAAGAACTAATCCAATTCGTGATACATGATGCTTTTTTTCTTATATAAGAGGGATAGTTATTCATTTAACAAACATTGCTCAGAGAGTAAGAAAAGTCTTCAGACACTATCTACTACTATATACTACTGTGATAAAGGGATAGCAACATATATAATAAGGAAACTCTAACGTGTCAATGAGGCTAGGTTGAGAGAATTTGGTGACAGAAGCTCTCCGCTTGGTTCCCGTTTGGGGAGGGTCAGTATAAACATTTGCCTTTCACTCATTGCATGTTCTTACTGAATGACAGTGATCATATGCAGATTATGTAAATCTCTAGAATTATCATTCCTTCCGTATATCTTATTAATCATCCATTTTTATATCTTTGGTAGTTTTATTTCGATGTTAGTCGTATAATTACTATAACGTGCTCTTAATTTCATTATTTCCCCCCCTTCTTATTACTTTAGGAAGCATCGCTCCCTTGTGCTGGTAACTAATGTTAAACCTAACCCTGATATGATATCTGACCCATCAAGATCATCAAGGCTGCTGTTTCTATCAAACATTACCTTCAAATAAAAATGACTTATTTCCATAGCCACGTTATCTTAAGACGAGTCATATAAATTGCATATATAAAACAAAACAATTTTACAAGCCAAAGCAAATATCGATAGAAGCCTCTGTAAATCCCTTATAAAATATCATCTTAATTGATAGAAGGAAATTATGTTTTACACGATCAATTTGGTTTAATATTATGAGAAATAAATTTAAAGAGTTAAAGTGAACAGGTTAAGATGATGTCAGGTGTTATTAATTTTTACAGATAAGCGATACTACATGTTAACTTAAATATGAGTAATAAATGTCATAGGTCTGCTATATAAATGTACTTTTAATCAAATACAATCGAAACACAATACTTCAAAATCTAAATCAAATCAATCAAAAACGTTTTCCAATTTAAAATACATTAACAATCTTGATCATTCACTTGAATTCTAATGCAGTCTGTGAAACGTCTTGGTAATAATATTCTAGGACGGCGCGAGACACCAAGAAGAGTAATGTCCCTAAAGTAAGTGATACCAAGAGATTTTACGTGATAAAATATCCACCATTGAAAATGTCCCCTATTCTTTGGTGTTATGTTGTCTGTTTGTTTCTATTGTCATGGCATACTACTTAAAAGAAGTTAAGAATCAAGCCAATATATCCGTCTGACCTGTCCATTTGCATAGAAAATATGTAATTGACAATTTCTAAGTAGAACTCTTGTGAAAATGGGTTCAGTTCAGGTCCTGGCGACAACATCTGTGTACAGAGGACATGGCATTTTCAGTTAAAACGAGCTCAACAGAACCCTGAAAAGTTACTAACTTAAGCCCAAACCTATCATCACCCAACAGATATAGCTTCATCATAACTTCTTATACAAGCTCTGTCCTAATACGAGCGATTTTTTGTTTAGAAAAATAGAAGTTTGATTGGATGCAATCAAAGTTAGTTGTGAAATCAGCGATGCCGTTTCAAAAGTTATCATACAAAACGCCTAAGATATTTCCGTATGCTTTTTGAAAGCTTAACTTTATTCGAATATGTACGTTGCACTTTGAGTCATCTTTACACAGGATATTCGAATATTTAGCAACTACATCATTGCATAGTCCTGTATGACGACAGATCCGTTATCCAAGCATGCGTTGTTGTCATTGCATATGAGATGGTTATGCGACGTGTAATATGCATTTTTCGGAAACAAAAATCAGCACCTTGATCCTGCTGTTTTTTATTTCAATTTCTTTGTGGTCAAACTTCAGCCACGCGATCAAAATAGAGGAATAACCGTTGAGGGTCACTAGTATAATCCTGGAGTTGTGATGTGTCTTGAAGAATGACATCCAACACTCGATCGAAAATAAAAAAACATTTTGATGGCATTAGAGAGGCAGATACATGAGTTTCAAAGAGAGGATATAGATTCAGTTCTTCTAAAATAATTAGTCACCACAATAAGACAATTTTTTTATGTAGACTGATTACTTGAGCGTGGTGTGGTGGTTTACGTGCTTCAGAGTCCAAGTGAGCTAACATGCTGATGGTTGACGGGTTGAGTCGGTCTAAAACCTGCTGTCCTTCCCTCCCTATGCCTAAACGTTTTAATCCGGCGTAGCAGGCCATTTCTTCCCCAGTCTAAACTTTCCCCGGGGAATATAGCCTAGGCCAAACTTCCCCCCCCCCCCCCCCCCCTGGGCTGTATCTTCCCCAGGGAAAATCTGGCCTAGGCCAAAGTTTCCCCACCCTTGATTCTACCTATACCTATTTTCTATTGTAAACATTTATTGCAATTTGGACCCTATTTAACTTTCACTTACAAACCTTGTTCTTTTATCTATAATGTGGAGATATTAACTTCTGTTGGCAACTTCTCTCCCTTTCTGGTCTAACTAGGCTCACTTTCTGGTTTATTTTTGTTATTCTTTATTCTTATGTATAATTAATTTTGTATTTTTTATGTACAGGGGGAATTTCTAGCTTAGCTAGGCCAATTCTTCCCCACCCTTGTTATTTATTTCAGGGGGTACAATCTGGTCTAGCTAGGCTATTTCTTCCCCAACCGTGGTCTTTATAAATAGGAGGGTCAGTCTGGCCTATCTAGTATATTTCTTCCCCACCCTTGTTATTTATTTTCAGAGGGGAAAGTCTGGCCTAGCTAGGCTATTTCTTCCCCAACCATGGTCTTTATGAATAGTAGGGACAGTCTGGTGTAGCTAGGATATTTCTCCCACACCCTTGTTATTTATTTTCAGGGGGAAAATTCTGGGCTAGTTGGGCCATTTCTTCCACACCCTCAGTCTTTATTTTCAGGGGGGCAAGTCAGGCCTAGCTAGGCTTTTTCTTCCCCGACCATTGCCTTTATTTTCAGGGGGAAAGTCTGGCCTAGCTAGGCTATTTCTTCCCCACCCTCTGTCTTTATTTAAAGGAGGGAGAGTCTGGCCTACTTAGGCTATTTCTTTCCCACCCTCAGTTTTTATTTTCAGGGGGAAAAATCTGGTCTAGCTAGGCTATTTCTTCCCCACCCTCTGTCTTTATTTAAAGGAGGGAGAGTCTGGCCTAGCTAGGCTATTTCTTCCCCACCCTTTGTCTTTATTTAAAGGAGGGAGTGTCTGGCCTCCTCAGGCTATTTCTTTCCCACCCTCCATTTTTATTTTCAGGGGGAAAAGTCTGGTCTAGCTAGGCTATTTCTTCCCCACCCTTAGTCTTTATTTTCAGGGGGGCAAGTCAGGCCTAGCTAGGCTTTTTCTTCCCCGACCATTGCCTTTATTTTCAGGGGGGAAAGTCTTGCCTAGCTAGGCTATTTCTTCCCCACCCTCTGTCTTTAATTAAAGGAGGGAGAGTCTGGCCTAGCTAGGCTATTTCTTCCTCACCCTCTGTCTTTATTTAAAGGAGGGAGAGTCTGGTCTAGCTAGGCTATTTCTTCCCCACCCTCTGTCTTTATTTAAAGGAGGGAAAGTCTGGCCTCCTCAGGCTATTTCTTTCCCACCCTCAGTTTTTATCTTCGGGGGGAAAAGTCTGGTCAAGCTAGGCTATTTCTTCCCCACCCTCAGTCTTTATTTTCAGGGGGAAAAGTCTGGTCTAACCAGGCTATTTCTTCCCCACCCTCTGTTTTTATTTTCAAGGGGAAAAGTCTGGTCTAGCTAGGCTATGTCTTCCCCACCCTTTGTCTTTATTTAAAGAAGGGAGAGCCTGGCCTACTTAGGCTATTTCTTTCCCACCCTCAGTTTTTTTTTCAGGAGGAAAAGTCTGGTCTAGCTAGGCTATTTCTTCCCCACCCTCAGTCTTTATTTATAGGAGGGAGAGTCTGGCCTAGCTAGGCTATTTCTTCCCCACCCTCTGTCTTTATTTTAAGGAGGGAGCGTCTGGCCTAGCTAGGCTATTTCTTCCCCACCCTCTGTCTTTATTTAAAGGAGGGAGAGTCTGGTCTAGCTAGGCTATTTCTTCCCCACCCTCTGTCTTTATTTAAAGGAGGGAGAGTCTGGTCTAGCTAGGCTATTTCTTCCCCACCCTTGTTATATATTTTCAGGGGGGAAAATCTATCTAGCTAGGCTATTTCTTCCCCACCCTCAGTCTTTATATTCAGGGGGGAGAGTCTGGCCTAGCTGGGCTATTTCTTCCTCACCCTCAGTCTTTATTTTCAGGGGGAAAATTCTGGCCTAGTTAGGCTATTTCTTCCGCACCCTCAGTCTGGCAAATTAATACCATTGATTGGGAGAGATAGTTTATCTAGGCCAGAATTTTCCACCTTAGATATATATTTAGGATGAGGAAGAATTAGCCCAGCTAGCCCAGAAATTCCTTCTCGAAAAAGGTAGTAAGAGTGGGCAAGAAATACTTTACAAGGCCAGACTTTTCCCTCAAATTAATAAATACTAGGACGAAATAAACTAGCTAAGCAAGAATTTCCCCATTGTATGAAATAAAGAAATAGCCTAGCTAGTCAAGAATTTCCACCTCGAAATAGATACCAAGGTTGGGGAAGAAATAGCCTAGCTAGGCAAGACTTTCCCCCCAGAATATAAAAACTAAGGGTGGGGAAGAAATAGCCTAGCTAGACCAGACTTTCTCCCCTGAATATATATATATATATATATATAGACTGAGGTTTGCGAAGAAATAGCCTAGTTAGGCCAGACTTTTCCTCCTATAAATAAAGACTTAGGGTGGGGAAGAAATAGCCTAGCTAGGTCAGAGTTTCTCCCTGTAAATAAGACCAACATGGATATGAATGTCAAATAATGAATATCAGCAAATTGTCAATAGTTAGTCCGGAATGTTATCAGTTGTACATAAAGATCATAGGCAAATAAGTTGCACACATAATTGAATATCTTCCCACCATAGATATAAAACTGTATTCGTTAGTGTAAGCTAATATGGTCAAAATTGCTATGAATGTGGACAATAGAAAATATGTGTAGGTAGAATAAAGGGTGGGGAAAGTTTGGCCTAGGCCAAAGTTTCCCCGGGGAAAGATGGTCCTAGGCCAAACCTTCCCCGGGGAAAGTCTGGCCAGGGGGAAAGTTCGGCCTGTTACACCGGTTTTTTTCTCTTCATCATTCCGAACCCTTTTCTTTAATTTGTTCACTCCCGTTTGTCTTTAAAGTATTGAAATATTGAAAATTTAAAAGAGGGAATGATCATCTTTAAACGAAAGGCGAAACAATTTGACATAACTTTTCCGTAAAAAATATATCAAAAAGCTTTTTCGCAATAACTCAAAATCAAAGAGTAACCTTTCAAAGTAATGTTTGACGAACACGTGATGTCAACTTAACCCAATACTTGCACTCTCTATCAGTCATGAAATCCGCCTACGGGGAATGGACGCAAACAAAGTTACCATAACTTTTTCACCTTTAGAATCTCGTTTTTAAATGCCAGACCATTTTTTATCATCAATAATGTTTTCTATGCTAGGGATAATGCACATGTATTATGAAATCTCAGGATGTCGTCATAGTACAAAATAAACATCGTTTATTCTCTTGCATTAGAGTTTAACGTATGCATACTATTCAAAAGTTGTTGGTATTCAGGTACTTTGATACACTTAAAGCAATGGTAGGCAACCTTTGAGGAGTAGGCGCAATAATTAGGAATCAAATCGCTTTTGAGACAAGAACAAAATCTAAATGAAGTTAAGACATTCTCATGATCATCGTTAATCATTATGAGAATGATGTTCGGTATCTTTAGTCTTTCAAAGATCACTTTTAGTTTCTCTATTACTCTGGTAGTCCGTATATGCTAACATTGTTTGGTAAAGAGTACTTGTACAATGTATGTCATTGAGTATTTGTGAGAAATTAGGTGTTCTCTCTTTTATGAAACAATAAAATATATGTATAAAATCTTCATTTCATAGAATAAAATATATGTTACGGCTTCATTGTACCACATACATTATCATAATCCTGAAGGGGACAATAACACATTTTTATAGATACATAAAATTAAAATTAAATACATTCAACTAATGCATTTTTCGGAAAATAAGAAGATATGAATCTTTCACAGCAGGTGTTACTGCAATATCCGTTATAGCATACAGCCAACCTCAGAAAGAAGTTAATTGTCTGAATACTTTCTGTTGACAATTGTCCAGTCATCACACCCTATTGAAGTGAACGAATTAATAATAATTCAATAGCACTCCTCCTTGAACCTCTTAATGTGTAACCTGCCGTCATAAAAAATTTTAAACCGCAATCCTTACTTTCAGAATAAAATTCGCTAGTCATGTTATGTAACTTCAATTCATCAGCGTATGACTTTTTTAAGTGGCATTTTAGAAACTAGATTGATGAAGAAGAACAATTGTTATTTCTGTCAACTTCTTTATTGCACAAAATGCGACGTTTCGGTGTAGAAACTAACACCGTTTTCAAGCAACTTGTTCTTCTTCAAAGTATGACTTACCTATTTCTGATGATATCTGATCTTTATTAAATTTCGAATGGTGAAATATGCCATTTATAGATGAAAATAAAACCCGTATTTTCACTGAGTGAAATATAAATGGTATTCTACTCAGCAAAATGATGAACCAATCATATGACGCCGTCTGTGACGTCATGAAACAATTGAATGACGTCATGCAACGGCCGCTCCAGCGAAGCGTTTTAGCTTCGCCATTCATTTAGTTAGGGTAATTTACGGTGTTTTGGGAAAAATAATAAATAGAACATTTGACATTTCTCGTCGAATACCATGAATATCTCATCTCGTGAAGTAGAAAATCATATATTTATACTCGTGGCTACTGAATAATACTGAACTGAATAATACTTTGTAATCAAGTGTACTCAGAACTCTGATGTTGAATTATTTGTGTTTTTTTAGGTATTGAATATGTTTGTGTTCTCATTTAAGCATCATTTTAACTTTTGCCACGATTTTGTAGTGGGGAATAAAATAAACTTCACCAACACTCGGTGTTTTTATGACTTGTTTTCTTGATAAGGAGTTTAGTAAATATCAGTCGTAAAAAAAACTTCGTTTATAGTGAAAATGAATCATCACACGAAATACTCCTGAGAACGTGTTATTTCAAAGCGAAATCCTTTATTTTTCTTTAAAAAGTGACAAAAAAGGTAAGATCGTGATGTAAACACATTATTCAGTCAAAAACGTGATGTTTATGAGATTTCTTTCTTACGAAACTGTCTGTTAATTCTTTTCATAGTTAGCATGATGTGATCAACAAGTAAGGCTGCAAAGAGTGATTGGTGTAAATTTTTAATTTCATTATATATGGTTTATGAGATTCAACGTTCACATACACAGTTAAGTGACATGTATTAGGAATAATTGTACAAAGAAAAAACTCGAAATCGAGGTCAATTTTATCATATGTTATTAATTATATTGGTTTAAAAAGTTATATATTCATGAATATTGACAATGTTAACTTCTATTTCATAAATCACTGCGTAACCTGGGACTATAAACGAGTAACATAATTAATTTCTGAACACGTCAGGTGACAATGACAATTAAGAATATTCTTTTCCCTTTTTCTTTACTTTTCTTCACTTTCTACTTTTGTAAAAATCCTTTAAAATTTCTCTGCTTCCCTTAATATCCACGGTTTTATTACAGCGATAAGGATAAAAAAAAAAAGTTTAAATAAAAATAAAAATAAATACAATCATTGAATGTTAATATAGTCACGTCATAAGTGTTTGAATGAAGTTCCTTCTATTCGAACTTTTTGCATACGGTGGAATAATTTCGCATGACAGCTTTTAACTTGGTTGTTACTATCCTGCAAAAATACTACTAATCTTTACTCATTGCATTCATTTTGTCACCATGTAACACTTGCAATGCACATATTTGTTGTGGCTTTAATCACAATAAATTTTCGTTTTAATCAAGGATTCAGTTTCTAACACATTCGACTAAGTAAACAGTGACCAAAGTACATCGTCTCCGATTTCAATCTGTAGCCAGTCACTATTGCCCTTAGACAAAAGCATATTGTTTGGCATGGAGTTACGAATGTTTGCACTTATTATGGTCCCAGTTAATCTGAAGAGTACCAATGTTGGGTAATGGATGCAAGATGATAGAGCTGCGTTTACAACATACGTAGATGCATAAACGAGACACTCATTCATGAAGGGTCGGATACGTGTTAAATATTGGTTTTCTCTCTGGACAATGAACGTTATATTTCTGTCGTGAAATCAAGAGCATGTAAATAGCTTGACCTATAAGCATAAGGTCTGCCGTGTTGTTGTTGGGAAAGTGACATTGAAAAAGGGGCTGTACTTTAACTAATTATACAACATTATGAAAATAAAGGATATGCATGCATAAAATGTCCATACATTTACAAGTGATTTATAAGAAAACCAATCAACAGTGCCTTGTATTGGTTTTACACAGTCGTAACCGATAAATCGCTTCACTTCTCATTCTTGTTTTATCTTATCCAGTTGTCAAATCTAAATTTGCCAACATGTTTCAACTTCGTTATATTATACCCATTTACTCAGAACATAAATTTAACCACTGGAATGTTCCCTTGAATTTCGTTTCACAAAAAGTATTCCTATAGGTCTTCAGTTTTCTCATATGGCTTCCTCTCCCATTTGTAGCAACCTTGCGTTATTTAATACATTCTTGACCATTTGAGGTCCCGTCATTACAACGAGATGTTTTCAACATCAATACATTGTATTCAACGACGTAGGCCCGCTCAAATTAAGAATTTATCATTTGCGACTGACAATGCACTGATTTGATTTATTTTTTCTAAAGTCCCTTTTTCTGCGTTTATGTATTTTTTTTTCGTACAAGTAATTCAAATGACACGTGAACAACAGGAATTGATTACTTTAGGTTACGTTCATTAAGTTAACGGCATCGTCGGTGCGAGTTTGTTTATAGAAAAGTGATATTGTGCGCAGAAAGTGTAATTGTTTTCAATGCAGTGCTCGGTCAGAGATTAATTGGCATCAACCTTTGAACCTTACTTTATGGAATTGCAAAGTCCTAATTTTTTAAGTCCTTTGAAGTAAGCTTCTTGAAATTCGTTCATGACAGTTTCTTACTACATGAAAAGCGTAAAACCTAAGGTTTAAGAAAATGTGTCACTTTTTAATCCAAATCATGTGAAGTGTTTGGTTTCTTGTCGTAATCAATAATTACGGTAATGGCAGGTCATTTTTAAAGTGTTATGGAATGGTTCCCTTGTAAAAAAAGAACACATTCTGAAATTACACTTTTCTAATTTAGGGAACAATTTAATCTTTATACATTGCAACATGACCAGTTTGTCAAATTGATTAATGGTTGACGGGAGAAAGTGATTAGTAATGTATTTATAAATCACACACGCGGGCAGTTATTCATCATTTTAGAAAAAGTATGAAGCTAATATTTATATCGTGACCGGAATGGTGATCAATAGTTTTGAAAAAAAAAACATTACTAAAGTACCATCATGACTATTCGTGATATCTTCTATCTATTGTCTTCTACTTTAAGATACTAACGAGAGAATAATTAACAGTGCGGGTAGGAAACTCATTCAGAAAACACAACTTTCATATCTTTGACTCTTACTTTAAGGTGACATAAAAGTTTTGGAGTGGAATTATCACCGTGAAACATAAGAAAATGAAAAAAATGAAATGGAATTTAAAAATTATTTCTTGATTGTGTTGTCTTCGAAAACGGTTTTTGTTTCTATTTTAATTTTGTATTTTAAAAGATAATGTTACCGAACATTTTTCATATACAAATCAAAGTTTATTAATCTAGTGGAACATGATGAATTGCATAATTGAACAGACACTTGAAATGCCAAGGACATATGGATAAAAAAGTGTAAAAAATCCAATATCCATCTAATCAATGCAAACTACCCAAATATGCAATGAATTGATATGCTTATGTATTCATTTTCACTATGTGCTCATCAAAAAACGATGTATCATTTGGAAATAAGTCCCTTGGTATGCTCTGGTGAGAGATAAGAAGACGTATAAAGACAGTCTTGAGTACAATCAACAATTGATGCATTATCTTATAAATAAAGGTATGTATACCATATGCTTACGACTTTGAAAAAAAGTATACATCTATGTGAACTTGTTACCCCTTAAATTTTAGTTTGCTTTTTAAATGCAAAGCATATAAACATCACTACTAAACGGATGGTTAGATTCGCTCAACGTTATATAGGTATAAATGGCCAACAGGGATGCGAAATGAATGCGAAACGAAAGATAAAAGAAAGGTTGGTACCATAACAGATTAATGCAAGTAAATTGAATGGTGGACGACCCCTTTTTAAATCTGAGGTTAAAAAGTGCATTTTTCATTTTCTTAATATCAACAACGTTCCCGAAATTTTGTGAAGGTCAACCAGTACAGGCACATAGTAACAAATTCATTCCTATCAGCATTTACAGGCAAACATTGAATCAAGGATGTTAAAGCGTTCATGTTTAAAACAACTGCTTTTGGTAACATGTGGCAACTCCAATTTGTCAACGCCCCGCTGGAGAGAATACGGTTATATATTTCATTGAAAGGAAACTTCACATTGACACAACTCTAAATTGTTTGTTAAATAAGCCTTAGGAAATAGGGTATAGAAAACATATTAATAAAGCGTCAAGCTTGGTAAGCTATTTTTGATGGATTTTTTAAAACAAATCAATAGGAAAGGCTAACTGATTACAGTATTCCCTATATCTGAAAATGCTTTACTGTAGAAAACTCATTCACATTTTAAATGGTTCATGTTCACAATACTAACTTGTTCTGTGAATGTGCCTAAGGAATCAATTATAAAAGTTATCTGAAAGGCCAATGATAATGACACTCACCAATCAACTAATTTCCAAAACACGTAACGATTCACTGTCAAGACAAGTCAAGCAAAATATTAGTTTGTTTATTCTCAAAACTCATAGATTAATGACATGCGGTGAAAAAATAATTAATGGGAAACTTTAACATTGCTGTGATAACCACTAGATGTAGTAGTATTATCACACCGCCGAAATGAATTTTAATCCGTTTAGATTTCATATAGTACTAAAGGTATGTAATTCTATAATCAATGGATATGCAATATTTTGACTAAAACAGAATGTAATGAATGAAAAGCGATAAGTCTGTAGTGTAGCGCTGTCTTTAAAACAAACAAATTACAAATAAAACACACACCAGTAAAATTCTTTGGTATGACTACATTACTGCAAGATACCATCTGATATCGTTTTAGTGAATCTCATATTATACATCCACCAGTAAACCAGGTGTTCAAGGTTTGTGGTTTGTATCTATCAGTCCATGTAAAGCCACCTAATTGATTATCAGATAAAGTCATAGAAATAGACTGCATGTACACGTTCAACAATACATGGCTCTTTTCATAGTTTGCCAAGCCTTTTCCGGAAAATATAATATTAATTTCATTGAAATGAACGTGGGTTTGTTTCGTGGTATATGAGAATACGAGACAGGCGGCTAACATAATGAGACATAAGCAAGCTAAATGTTTCCTATGACGCGTATACATGGCCATTATAGCGAACAAATGGTAGCTTGAATCATTGATTTCTCTGTGGAAAGTATTTTTACCCTCCACAAGGGTTCTTAACACCTGAAAGAGTCAAATATAACACCGCAAAAGGTCTTACTTATGTTTATCATCATCATATTATTATTATTGTAATAGATAGATTGTTGTTATTATTATTATTAGTAGTAGTAGTATTGCTCATTATAGATAGAGTGAAGTGTTAAAACGTGCTCTTGAATAATTTTCTTGAAGTACTAAAAGCATAGGGTTTCATGATTCTAACAGAGAATATAATGATTTTTCACCATACATGTACAGTTGGCACGCTAGGTAATTAATAATACAAATCATCACTTTGTGAGGAATAAATCCCTTATATATCGAAATCGAATCGAAAACATCGTTTAGCTGTTTCAGTTTCAATGAGACAAATTTAGACAGGGATACCCTGTAACAACTGATAAAATGAATTGCGTCTTACAGACCTTTCTTGCTAACATAGACAAATTAAAAGATGAATGGCAATACTATTACAAAATAAAGGAAGGTTGGCATTTACCTTTATTGAGTTGCAATGCGATATGATTAGTTCTAGTATGTCTGCAGATTGATTTCAAGATAATGAATCGCTTTATTTTTTATTTTGTCTGACTCTGTACCATACTCTCCGTCTATCTGCCTCTTATCGTTTTACCTCTTACTTTTCCTTTGGTTTGAAAATGTATAAAAAATGTGTGCAATCATGAAAACAACGGCTCGAACCAGTTAAAGCACGTTACTCTTTACAATGATATCAGCTTAACAATTTGTTTCCCAAGGAAATTAAGTGAGTATAAGGAACAGGGCATGAATGTGACAGTCAATATCTTAAATTGCATCTGTTTTGCGTTTTTCTTCTAACACATCAAAACGATTCAATTTTTGCATCGTAATTATTTCGAAGGCAATAACAATCACAGTTTTTCTTGATGTCTAGAGTTGAAATATTTGATCATATGCATCGACACATATTCTTTGAAGAGAGAATAAGTGGGCGTGAACAGAATATTAATAACTTTCCATATTGCGAAATTATGTAATTTCGTTAGGAAAGCGACCTCTCCATAAGGCGACCCCTCAGCATTCTAAAGTCACAGAAGTTTTATCTATGGTCCGATTCTTATAGTTAAAGAGTTCAGGAAACGCCACGTGTATTTGGAACCACATTTGCAAAATGATTAATGGTGTTATATAAGCGAATAAATTTCAAGGTACAGAAAAAAACTAAGTGCTGTGGCTAGCATGCGCCAATCCATCAAGCGTTATATTGAAAGCTATCTTAAGGTAAGGCATTCGGAGAGAAAGATTGAGGTAGAAATCTCAATCTCGCATATAAGTAGCCTTGATGTAAATTAAGCGTGTGATGTTTTGTTCTCAGCATTCACGAGATTTTTGTGTGATTTTCATTTTAAACTATTGAATGTCATTTTTTTTACGTGAATATATTTTCAATTTGTAAAAGTATGTATCTTATTTTTAGCAAATACATATCAAAAGGAATGCCCTTAACAGAACGAAGTATCCAGCAAGTCCCATCATAATTTCATCATAATTTCTATACCTTGTATACAATTCTATTCATATATTTATGAGAAATTGTAGTCAGATAATGAATTACGTCTCATATTTACAACTTTTGAAATCTCAAGCACGATAAATGAAA
This sequence comes from Phorcus lineatus, assembly GCA_921293015.1. Classification (NCBI taxonomy): domain Eukaryota; kingdom Metazoa; phylum Mollusca; class Gastropoda; order Trochida; family Trochidae; genus Phorcus; species Phorcus lineatus. The sequence continues at coordinate 40,959,514 of OV121085.1, forward strand.
ACGTATACATAACATGGTTTAACGAATTATAACAACATATAATCATTTGTAGATCTACATCTACCTCTACACAGACTTTCAAACACATCTTGTTTAGGTTAAAGTATGCTGAATGAAAACATAGAAATGTAATATTTTTACCAGAAGTAACAATGAAGAATAATTTATAGATTTATATCAACATATTCACAACTTCTCAAACAAATCTGGTTAGGGCTAAGCATCATAAATCAAAACAGAGACGTGCTACGAAATATAATAATAATTATTAATGGATAAATATACATCTACATTATCAAAATGTTTTAACACATCTGGTTGCGGTTCAGTATGATTAACGAAAACATGAATGACAGATTGTAGTGAAATAAAAGAGAATGTTATACATCTCACACATAGACGTGATCCATCTGACACCGTGACAACCTATTCAAATATTAGCAGCATAAACAAGTAGTCTACATGTACATGTCTGGTACTGAAAGTAACAATTGAAAATGGTATCTAATGTGCAATAGTTCTCGATCAACCGTTTCAATGATATGACTCATGCTAACAATGGAAATTAGTTAAATTTTATATTCATAATAAACGAGAAAATGTTTTTGTGCGCGATAATTTGAGTTTTTGACCAAATTCATGTTTTTCTCATTACGATAAGTAATGAACTATCCAATACATCCTATCGTTGAAACGGAAGTGCATTTCCATAAAAAAGATAGCATCAAAGCGCCAGACTCTCTTGTAAAGGGATTTAATAAACATAACACTTTATCGTATTGGTTAATTGCAAACTGGCAGCAGTGAACCGAAAAGCTTGTCTTTCTTCTTAAACGCTCTTTAAAGGCTGTCATTATTTGTCAAGTTTCCATATCAAATGTTCAAAATCTCAGATTTATATTTTGCTTACTGGACTTACCATATTGTAGTAATTATCAAAGCTTTCAACGACTACTTTGGACATTGTATGAAGGTTACCTTCATTTCCAGTTATAAAGCGTTTTTATAAATACTGTATACAGGTGACCTGTATTTGTTATGATTTAATCAACTATCAAATGACATTCGAGACCTTTAAGTAACGTGTCTTATTTTAAGCTCCTCTCCGTCTGCCAAGACTCATGACTGTTAATATAATCATTCTTAATTGCATTTAGATATGTATGATTCTCAATCTTAAACCTTAAAGGAGTATTGATTTGATGTGCATCATTTGATGACTTTCTTTTGAAATCATTTGATAAAGTGAACATGGTCATGACCCCATTTCTCTAGTTATAATTGAAAATATCCTTGGCTGCAAATCCACTTTGTACAGCATGTCAAATGGATAAATATATGCGATCACTTATGGGTTGTTCCTTTAGTTGTAACTGCAAAAAGAGACCTGGCGGAAATCAATACAAAACATTTATTGCGATATTTCAAGATTAGTAATAGGCAATGGATGTAATGATGATAAGGGATTAACAGATGAACGTTAACCGCTTTTGCAAAACTAAAACTCCTAAAGATTTTGTCATACAAACGTTATTAACATTTTAATATGAACATATATATGACATGTATAGCATGTAAACTTACAGACATTCCTTCAAGATACCATAAGAGCAAATTTGCATTCATCATTTGTATCTCCTAGAAATGCTCTTTTAGCAGAAGCCTGTTTACATGATCATTTACATAATTGTTTCAAGCGGTCCCCCTTATCTTCAATGCATAACCTTGGACACAATATGTCGTTACATTTACATGCAACATGATGACAAAGACATATAACATGATGAAATAGATATTTGAGTGGCATTTTCGAATACTCAATGGTGTCCTGCATCATTTTAGGCATTGATTCAAATTCAGCTAAAACCAGACATATTTTTGAAGATATTTCAAACGAGTTGCTTATATTCTAGAGTTCCTACAAATTTAAATTCATACACATTACTCTCCCTTATCCAAGGAGAGAATTTTCAATACCTCTATCACACCATAGGGGTACCAGGCTAGCTTCTATTACCGTAGCGGTATCTCTGCTGCGTTCCAGATTACTAAATGTGAAAGCAGAACAGCTATCTGACAAACGCCGATGGTTAACTTTCACTTTGGATCCAAGTATGTCAATAATGATTATGCCTGTGATTTCTATATGAAGAGCATATCAGCGGTTTTTCAGATGACTGAGATTGTAGACCACCCTGTTAGTCATTTTACTCGAAGACTTAAAAGTGTATTCGTAATAACGATGTATTTTATTACGAGACGATTCATTTCGGCGATTCTACACCGACTTACTATATTCGTGAATTTTTGTGAATGTAGTAGCTATGCTTTGGATTACAATATGATTGATTATAAACTAACGATGTTTCGAAAATAGAATTAAATATAGCCATTGGCTTCCAATATGTTTCAATATCAGAAGTGATATTTTGAAGAGATGTTTTGGGGCTCCTGTAGGATAAGATACTCATAGAGATCATAGAGAGTAATTACAAATACTGAGTTGTCATTCCTTCACACAAGTGTGATTGAGAGTCCTAGCATGGGCTGTTGTAAAGGGTTGATTGACGTTGAGTCTATATTGGAATTACAGAAGAACATTGTAATAACCACCGAGTACTTCTAATTGTGATATAGACCGCATGTTTTCACATGTCGGATGTAGGAACAAAAATGAATAATTTGGCACTAAAACATACCGATACAGAAAGAAATTATTATATTGTTTGTAAATATGGATTGATTCGCCCTAACAAATTTCTCTAATCGTTTCTATAAGATATACATTTTAAAAATCAATTATTCCCGAAATTAAGCATGACGGCAAGCATGATGTAGATGAAAGTAAAATAATTTCTCCGATATATCAATATAAAAACAGCCATTGAATTCTGTTATTTGAAAGGAAATGGCACTTCCACACATCTAAAGCTTAGAAGCTCATCATATTTTATCTCATACACCGATGAATATTTCAGAAGATGTTCATAGAGAGAATGAGAGAGCTTGAACAGAATAACAATAAGGTTATTTTTACACAATTATGTATCGAAAAAAATGTCACTAGGAAAGTCATTGAATGTATGAGATTATGAAAGGATTCGTCCTATCGACCCAGTTTGACCGTGTGAAAATATTTGGTATGTAGATTGACATTTAAATGAGGACATGCTAATACTCTGCAAATTAATGTTTAAGTTAATGCTTGATCATCTGCAAGTTAGCTTCTCTTCAGGGAGTTCTTACAGAAGGGGAGAGAGTCGACGTATTCTTATTTGACTGTTTCAAGATACGCTCATAATCTATTCCCTTTTTGTCCTTTCCTTCATTTGTATTTTCTTTACCAACAAACAACAGGGCGATTAAAAATGTTAAAGACATCGACCAAGAAAGTATGTTTTATCACAGATATGAAAACGTTAATGTATTGTTACATTCTTCCTGGTTTTCTGGATTTGATTTCAAAAGCAAGTGCTTTCATCTTTAAGGATCAAGGCGCAAGACTTCAATCAAAGCTTTTCAGAAACATAAGACGATTTTATCGTCTAGGGTAATGACGAGTTGGAGCAATAAACCATTAGGCATGGCTTCTTCTAACGAAAACACTCGGTAAGAGGGTTTCCGAGTCTTAGTTAAGTGATAAACAAGTATTTTTTCCATCCTCATGGATCCCAAAACTGTAAAAAGTGTTGACTCCTTTAATATCCTTCAGTGAAACATTAATAAGCTTCTTCCATTCACAATTTTGTTTGTACACATTTTTACCATCTCATTGTTCTTATCAACCAGTGCATTTAATGCCTACACGTTTCGTAGTCAACGTAATGAAAAAATTCACAGTTTCTTTTAGTTCTTTATTTGTCGACTATAATTAATTTATTTGTGATTGCTTATTGCTTAAGTTATGATTATTGAAATTTATTTGCAGGATTCAAAGAAATGCTCTTATAGCAGAAGCCTGTTTACATGTTCATGTACATAATTGTTTTCAAGCGTTCCCCCTTATATTCAAGGCATAACCTTGGACACAATATGTCGTTACATTTACATGCAACATGATGACAAAGACATATAACATGATGAAATAGATATTGTAGGGGCACTTTCGAATACTCAATGGTGTTAATTAAATGCCCTGTATCATTTTAGGCATTGATTCAAATTCAGCTAAAAACAGACATATTTTTGAAGATATTTCAAACGAGTTGCTGTTTTTTATGATTTGATATGATTGAGTTCAAAACCAAGAGCTTTCATCTTTACGGATCAAGAAGCAAGACTATTTGTCGACTATAGTTAATTCATTTGTGATTGCTTATTGCTTAAGTTATGTTTATTGAAATTCCCTCTTCAGAAGTTCTATAATATTATCAATCATGGTTAGTTTTACGACTTGTGGTATTTCTAAGCATTGATTAAGATCAGTAAGGATGAAAACGTTTCCTTCATTTCATTCAAAATCGTAATTAACCCGCTTGATTTCACAGAATTTGTATTGAAGAAAAACTTGATATTGAGGCTCTGGAATGTGTGCAGGAGCAAATAACCGCAATAAGATTTCTATTATGATAAGAGTATTATCCAGAATCTAAAGCCTGAAACTAAAATGTTTTTACAAAATATTTTCCTTTGTAGATATTGCTTGATATTCCGCATATTGCTGGATTGCCAAATTCGTAATCAGCATTACATTATAAATAAGGGATTATTCAATGGTTAACAAATAGTCATGTCAATGAAACCATCTTTCAAGCATAACTGTATAGCTGGGAAAAATCCATATATTTGTCCTTGACTGACCATTCAGATTAAAATTCCATTTTACAAAAGGGAAACTCATTACTTGCAAAATGATTTACATACCGTATTAAGATCTAATTGATTTTGAACTTACTTTTGATCAAACGACGGTGTATAAAAGGTCATCGACATGAATAGCTGGCCTGAAAATGTTATTACCCAAACCAAACACATGAATATTTTAAGAAGACATTTGAGGCTAAATCACTACGAATATAAATTTTGAAAAAACCGCGTTTGAAAGGAAATTGCACAGATGTCAGAAATAAAGTTACAAATAAATCGACACTCCGTTTACCTCACGTTTCGGGGCAGGATAGCGCAGTGGTTAAATAGCGCGCTCGGTGTCTGATCCTTGGTTCGCATAACTTCACAAGGACTAGCAACTTGCCCTGTAGGAGACAACTGTTCTACATGCAGTAAGGTTTGGGTGCTATGCTACATTTAATTTCAGCGCATTACCACACATGATTATCTAGTTCCAGCCGATGCTCGCAGGTTTCACCGCATTGCATAGCAACAGTGGTGTTACGGGCTTTTTCCCTGGAATAATACTAGCAGCCGAGATGAAAGTGAAAAACTCTTGAAAACGACGTTAAACCCTAAATCACCTTACTTAACACTTTAATATACATTGACTATACAGTATTATGGCTATAAACTATAAAAACTATAATGTATACCCAATGTTCTGAAAAGGGCTACATATATAGTGTTAAGTATAGTGTACTACATTTCAATGTGTTCTGATAAAAGCCGATTATTATCTAAGCACAAAGGAAATGTATCTCTGTACACTTTAGTTTTGAAATAACATTTAATATTTAAAGGTCAATTAAAGGTTAGAATCTCTGACGCTTCTTGCTACAAAATCGAGATTGATTATTGTTATTATTGTCCTCATTTTAAAAATATATCATCAACATCTAAATATACATGATAATCAATCTACAAATCTGGAAGTAATGTTGATTTTATGCCTATCATTGGATGGCGTTTTGTCAAAGTGTAAGCACCAAATAAACTGAACACGGTCATAACCCCTAATCTCAAACAATAATTGAAAAGATCGTTGGCAGCAAATTCAATTTGTACGGCAAATCCAATGCATAAATATATGTTATTACTCATCGATCGATTTAAAGATACCTGCTACAATAACTGCAATAACACATCAAAAAACGTATTTAAAAACCCTTGCTTGAAAATTCAGCTTTTTATCAGTGACGACTTTCGATTCATTCTTATTTTAGTTTCATGATCAACAAAATCGCATAAAATTAAATTTTAAATACAATTTTTAGATGTTACTTATGAAAAAGAAAACAGTAGAAATAGAATAAACAGACAGTACAGGCCGCAATTCGCTCAAAGGGACCAAGTTTCCAATAATTAAATTTAAGTGAAGATTTTGTAACAAGACGTGAAGCGTACACATAGACTTAAAGCAAAGTCCAGAATAGCTGTACTTGCTTCATTTACTGTATTTGTTTTTGTAAGGTTTCTTGTAATTACAAGCATCTTCAATACGAATCTTTGGACACGGCAAGTCTCTAGAAACGCAAATACAACATGGTTAAATAGGTCTTGAGATGACACTGACAAATTGGCAATGGCCTGAAGAAAGTCTCGTTTCGTTCTGTTACATGATATACTCCTGGCTCCCAAAACCTATTTCTGTGGAAGTTCCTACAGTAGTTGTTTAAATCCTAGAGGTTCTAGAATGTATATTTCAACGTACTTTATGTCCAGGAAGAATGATTATTTACAGGGGTTCCTAGCTAGCCTCCATTAAGGTGGCAGCTTCCTACGGCGTTTCTGATTATCAAATCTGAGAGGAAAACAACTATATGACAATCACTGACTGGGTATGTGCACTTTTGCTCCCAGTATGTTACATATGATTAGGGCTTTGAATACAATGTGAATAGTTATTTCAGCGATTCTGTGATGACAAAGATTGGTGACCACTGTGCACACGTGGTAGTCAATTTATTCATAAACTACTAGTGTTTTCGTAGTAACTCTTCTTTTGATTACAATTTATTATGAATATTCTTTATAGCCACTCTAAACCAACGAGGATTTGGACTGGCTGTGGTTTTAAATGTTCACATTGTATACCAATATTTTACAATGTCAGAAGTGATCTTTGATCGACTGATTTGGGGCTCTTGTGAGCAAACGGAACCCTATGAAATCATAGAGTGAAATGGACAAATAGTGAATTGTTCTCCTTTCCCATCAGTTTGACAGAGAGTCTCATTATTGCCTGTTGTTAAAGCTTTGATTGACGTTGAGTCTATATTGAAGATGCAGATGTTCCTTTTACCGAATTCAGAGGTTTTTTATGCTAGAATGTTGGATCCTAATTAATGCTTGTTTGTTCTGTTTACATTTCATTTCTTCTAATTACCTTATCTAAGAGACATTCATAGACAGAATTGAAAGAATAATGTCAAAACTGTAACAAGAAGTATAAGTAGACTCGAGCTCTATGATTTTGTTAGTAGAACAATTTGATATGATTAATTTAGATCAGTCTGTAGATTAATGTCGAGATCATGACTGATTTACTTTTTTTCTCACAGTTTCCAATATAATTTGTCTTTGATGGACACTGCTTTATTCCTATGCCAGTTTTTTGTCTTGTTTGTACCAGCTATTTGTATGGCGTAAATAAAACAGACTTAGGTCTCATATCATCGTACAAGATACTTTTACACATATGTAGTGAACATCAGATATATGTAATCCTTCTATTAGATTTGAAAGGTCAAATTTTAAACTTCCCATTCTTTACATGCACAATATGCAATATATTGATCATTTGGAAAATGCATTGAGCTCTAATTTAGAATGGATAGGTGTACATTATTATCATACAATTATTACTATGATCACAAAATATCGTTGCAATGAGAAGATATCAACAATTAGGCATATACAAAGTAAAAAACCTCCAAGTTTCAAATTGAAAATATTGCATCACATGCATTGATAGATACTCAATGAAGATGTTCACACAGAATTCACAGGATAACAATAACTTGCATTTTTCAAAATTTAAATATTTCACATGGAAGGTCCTAAAAAAGGTTATTATGAACAAATCCACTTGTCTGATATACGTCAATCATTGAATATTTAGGTCTTCTCAGCCATCTTTGTATTATTTACGTATTTTAACGATTCAAAGAACCGATTTATGAAATATCTGAAAATACAAATATGTTCTTTTCTTATCATGCTTTTGATTAGTCAATGGTTGATTGCGTTAATAACTTATTAAATACTTCCTGTATTTTCTTGATGTGGTATTAACGGAAGAGAATTGCCTTTCAAAGAAATAATTCAAAGATACTTAAATTAAGAAGCTTTTCAGAAAGATAAGATGACTGTACTGTTCAGCTCCAAAACGAATTTGAGCAATGAACTGTAAAGCTTGACTTTCTACTCACTCTACTACTTGGATTGCTAAACTGCAAAAAGCATTGACTCCTTAATTCTTCCCCTCATGAGAAAAACATGAGAAAGGGATCTGCTTTTGAATTTAAGAATAAAAGTTGAAAAATTTCGTTTAATGACATTCCAAACAACCTTGGTTTTGATTGATGCTTCTCCGGTAATTCGTTACGTAGTTCATCGTTCTTATCAACTTTTATCTTACGAGCACACATTTTGGATAATTAAAGATACATTTCGAAACATAAAGAATATTGATGATAATATCCCTTTCGAGTTCTGAAACTATTAGCTTTTAGCTGCAGCTTTTGTTGAGACGCTTTGAAGAAATGCTTTATCAAGGTTGTGTAACATTATCATGCATCGTCTTGTAATATATATTAAAGACGTTTGATTAAGTTCTGGATGACAACTGCATTTTATTCGATCGTATTTCCTTTTGGACAATAAAGACTCATCTTACCTTATCTTTTATCGTTAACAACTCGCTTCATTTCACATTGGTTTGAAGATATGGACTCATATTTTCAAGATGAAATTTCGTGCACATCAAAGAAGTGTCCTTTATCCACAACCTGACACCTAACAGTAGTATAAGGTTCATGCAAATGTATTTTAGACGAAACTTTCCTTCGCTATTAGCAAGGTAAGCAATCCGTAATGGCAAACATTTCTGATCATGATACCTTCGTTTCAGAATATCTGCCCTACGGTGAATAATCAATGTATTTGTTGTTGTTAAAGGTAAACACAGTAAAGGAATATCTATGATGTTTTAACATGGTCCGGTTCTATTCCTTTTGTCTGGCAAAGGAAATCAGTTACAAAACAAATGTTTAAATAGAGTTTTAGAACCGATCGATATTCAACTTATAAAAGACAAAAAATAACCGAGTATAAATCGAAGCCATGGATACCTTGACAAAAAACGTAATCATCATTCACACTAATAATAATAAAGAGGAAGACGTTTTCAGGTAAACTGTAATCGCCTATGTAAGTCAACACAATACTATCTAATTTGTTTAAAGATAACATTTACAATATCTGTAGGAAATAGATAAAAATGGGCATATGATAGTGATTGAGATGTGAATTGATAGACGAAATAATTTCGCCATTTTTATACTTCCGTCTAGTGATAGTCTCAATAACATATCAATATACAAGGTTATCAATCTAAAGCAAACATGTACACTTAATCAGTCCAGCTTACATGCTCATATTTGCTTACCAATGCCTCATTGTATTTTCATGTATCTTCGACACATTACCTTGAACAGGACATAACTATTTAGTCTGGAAACATGCAACAAGAACGAGGATACCTTGAAGTGACACTGACAAATAGGACAGGATGTTTAAGCTTCTATGTTTCTATGGTAATCATTTTGCTAAGTACTTTATTTCTTAATCATAGGTAAGAGGACTTATTAACTCAAATAGAGAAAATGCCAATTAAGTCTCCATCATTGTTACAGTGACCCCGCTGTGTTTCAGATTACACAATTTGAAAGCATTACGACTCTCTTGGAAACATTGATGGGTTAGGTTAATGCCTTAAAGTTTGAATACAATATGAGGATATTCCATCAATTCTAAACCACTGTGGTTATGACATTACGCTACAAGTACCTTCATTGTAACTATCACATAATTATATACTCAGAAACGTCAGGATTTTACTAATAGAGAAGTTGTAATCCACAAATTATTTATGTTTTAAGTTGTGTCATTGTGCCTTAAATGACAATAGAAAGATCAACATCGATTCGTAAATTGGCTTCTGAAATATCCACATTGCCTTCCCATGTTTTCAAAGTCAAAGGTGGCCTCTTGAACGTCTGTTTGAGCTTGTCCTGCCTCTATAAATCAAACAGACTAATGTACAAATATTGAAATGTAATTATTTTACATAAACCTGATTGATAGCCCATGCACTGGCTGCTGCATAGGTTTGATTGATGTTAAGTCTCTATTCGAGATGCAGATGTACCTTGTAATTAACTAAAGAGGGAATATGATGGTTATTTAGGACAACTAGATGGGAATAACAATACCCTTCAAAGGTTCAGTAATTTTGTATTACGTTCGACTGTATATTTTCACAAATGTAAGATGTCCATATGATTCTTTTGTATCTGTAGTTTTTCCATTCGCTATATTAGATGGTCTTTGTTTGCAATAAATATTACGAAATCCATATTGCTCTTTCACAAAAAGGGTAAGCATGAATGCTCATCAACTTAAGGTTTGTAGGTTATGATCTGAATCATTGGAATATATTCAATATTTACTCTACTTATCTCGATACAATTTATACACAGAACCATTAAGTCGACTTCATTATGTAACTCGACAAATACGAAAAAAACTTCATTGATTGCGGTAACGTATGAAAGGGATAATCGTTAAACGCCTGACATAGAAACTTAATACCAATAGAAAACGTGGTTGCAATGAAAGGCTCTGCAAATATTAAAAATACACATTAGAAATAATTTTATCATATTGTACCATACATGCTTAATTGTGCAAATTATCAAATAATAAGGTCTATATTTGAAGGGAATAGATATGTGAAGTTATTATCTATCAACTATACGAGCTATCTGTGAAAATCATGCGTGTGGGTTTACCTGATGCATGAAAGTTGCTTTGTTTGCATCATGTGCGGTGTTATCAGTACAGGGCTATACCGTATCCATCTGTAAATTTAAGCCTTGTTGATGCCATATGGCAAAGTTATAAAACCATGTTGATTTAGGATCGAGACGCATAGGCGGATGTGTAAAGGTTTTGATAATTCAGCAGTCTGATCATGAATGTTAAAGGATTTCAGCAGTCCACTTCCGGGATATAACAAAAACCGTTTTGGTATCAGATGTATCTTATTGTGAGTGTAAAGTTTTATTGACCCAATTAACAATGCCGGATTTAATCAATGATTATCCACCTGGCATGTGCCAAAATGACTACGTTTCTCATACGTCTAGCTAAGTAGATATATGTAGCTTCGAACGTGAGTTTTTTTGTGAGTTGGAGTTTAGTAGCTTTTTATATCGGACACAGGTGCTTGATGATTCCATAAGCCCACTTCAGTTCGGGTCATTGCTAAGATCATTTACACAAGCCCTTTTTGCTGTAAATTGTATATAAAAATGAAACAGAATACTACTGGATCTTAGCAAGGAACAGATATGCAGGATAGATTCAATGAGTATAAGTGCAAGTGGTGACAAAGATTACAAATGCTTTCACGGAACTTAAGGTAGATTTTTTAAAAAACTGTTACAGTTAAGGGATATAGACATTATAAACACAACGAAGATATGATCCATTCGAAAGTCAATTAAATTAAATGATTTTGAATAAACATCTAATGCAGAAACTACTATTTTCAAGCTTAAAATAAACTTTTAGTACTTTGATAGATTATGTAAAAATATTTATTAAGGAATTTGCTGACCTTTAACAACGTTATGTTAGTCACCTAGCACTTAGCAGAAAAATCTATATCTCCAAAGTGTAAAAGTTCAATTGCCTAGGTGTGCAAGTTTGAAATAGTTTTCAAAGACATCAGTCGCCTCTTAACTGATGTTATCATCATGTGTGTTATAGTTAAATGGTTTTGATAATAAATTCAAACTCTGTATCCATTCCATGTGGAAAATCATTTGTCTGTGTTTGCAATAGCGTTAGATATTATAATAAGAATGTATTCAGTACAGCTTAGAAGCGGAACAAGAACAAACTTTCTCATAAGTGTAAAATTATTCTGAGAAGAGGTAAGAAAGTTCATTTACGTTACATATTGCAAACGGTTTATGCCTTTTTGAAATGAAAATGTAAATTCATGTACTTCAAAGCTTAGAAATAACCTGTCCAATGATTGTTTGAAACGCGGTGTACGTGTTCAAATGATTATCTTTGCAATGGGGAAAAGAGATCTGAAGCTTTTGAACCTAAGTTGTGAGTATCACTTAAATGAGCTTTTTACGGCAGACAACTGGTGGCACAGGTGTGATATGTTTTTACCAGAATATACGTGTAATTACTACTTTTTTTACTTACCATCTACTTTTTAGGCAACTGCCATACCTTTAACAGCTGTTATATATATACGTATTTAATCAACTCATAAAAGATTGAATTGAAGTTTAACAGGTAATGCAAATAATTACATCGACATACATGTATATCCATCTAATATACAAACAGGTGAGTTGATGATATTTGCTCTCTCAGTTTAGATAGCAAAATAATCTTTAGATTGAATTATGGTTCTACCGGTATAAGATACAATCATTCATGTAGCTGTCAAAGAAACCCCACAACATAATGTTTTATAGTAAGTGATCAAAAACAAGTTATTTGATGATTTTTACTATCCATTCCTCTTCTCACACAAAAAGTGCACTTCTGACACATAAAATCGTCTCTGACATTTGCAAAAAAAATCATCAAAAGAAAATGGATGTTGGATTACACATGAAACTCTTAATGTATAATTTATTATTCTCCTGCTTTTCTTTCTTGTAAGTGCTCAATACATTAGCCTTTGTACTAGTACACGTCCATGAATTTGAAAATACATGGTATCAACATTAAAACACTACTATGGCAATTATTCATCTTACTTTGAGCGATATGATATTTTCTTTGAACTCAGTGATTATAAAGTTTTTTAACGATGACTTCGATATCACTGTTAAGAGTTAAGATCCAGCGTATTACATATAAATTACGTGTTTTATCTTCGTGAAAACTGTGCATAGCAAAATACATTGTGTGTAAGTTTCATAATTTGTTAAACTGCATCCTGCTTTATCAGCGTAATTGAGTCCCCTCATCGAGCTCCTTCCGTATACCCTGATCTCTTTCGAGCCAAATCCCTCGTACGGCTGGCGCGTCTTGATGTTCGTGGCTGTGCTCACCTGTTATTGTTTAAGCCAATGAAATGTCGTTATCCAAGGAGCTTGAAGCTACTCTTTTGAATTTTTCATCCGGGTTTTGCCGCTGTTGCTGGATGCGAGTCGTCTCATTTGCAGATTAGAGAGTTTTTGGCCTAAAGGATATCAGGGTATATGCAAGGATGTGTATCAGCGGATTCAATTACGCTGATGCAGCAGGATGGTTACATTGATACAAATAATTGTATTTTGGTTAATAATGTCAGGTATCATAATTCCTAGGCATGATGAGTTTTGTGAAATAATTATCTGATGATGAAAGATGTATGTGACAAAATGACAAACGAGGTTCGTGTTGATAACGCATATGGCTATAGCTCACATATATAGTTACCTCATCTGTCTACATTTATGTAACCAAACCTAAGTTTGTTGAAATGTAAACATTGTTATGACGATCAAATTAACTATAAATGAAGGTAATTATACCAATCCCTCAAATATACCTGCCCATCCCTCGTGGTCACATGTACTTGATCAGACAATATACAATTACCATAATGAAGTTATAAGGTACCGGGCTTAACAAAGAAATAAAAATCTATGTCGCTGTGACTAAACCTATATTGAGGAAAATTTAAATAATATAGCAAATTATGATTTAGAAAATTTTTTTTAGAGTGAGTGAGTGAGATGTGAGATTAAACAAATTATCAACAATTTTTCTGTTATCAAACACATGGATGAAAATCATTCAAATGAAAGTAGACAGATCAGGAAGAAAGGGATCGAATGGATGGAAAACTTACGGATGGAATGGCATGGGGAGAGAAAGACAGCAGATTTAAGAAGTATATCAAGAAATGTTACAACGCACGCTACGATTTAGGAAAAAACACCCCTTCTCTGCCACACACATACGCACAATGTATTTTGGTCGAACATTGATTACTCTGTCTACAAGTCACGAAAATGTAGCTTGGCAATGATGACTCAGGTAGCGTCTGAACTTAAGGTAACAGGTGCCATGTATCGCTTGAAGAAGTTCTTTGAGTGCATCCCATATTACAACCCGTAGACGTAACTGGGAACTGACGAATAGAGTTACTTACAAGACTGTGTCCAGACAATCTTATCTGCAGTGACGTTCTTCTGGGTCTATTGTTAAAAAGTTGTTGTGCCAGCAAGAATTCAGGATATTCTGTTATAAGATTCAGTTTTATATTTAGAATATTATTTCTAAACTGAGAATCTTCTGAGTATCGTCTGATATCAAATAGATCAACACGAGTTCGTGAAAATAACAAATTAACTAATATAATACATGTATGTTTACTTTTATCAATTACGGTGTATATATTACGTATATCAAGAACGGCGCCTCAGTCGTCGATTATGTTGTAACTGCTCATGAACAATTGAATTGTTTCACAAATTTTAATGTTGTAACCATGTCATCAATAATTAACGGTGCCAATATGCCAAAATCAGTGCCAGACCATTCAATTCTTTCTTGGGATATATATGTGCCTTGTAGGCAGGACTTGGGGATCGATGTAAATGTTAACCCTGTCTCGTGTAACTCCAGACGTTATGTTGCATCTCGCATACCAGACTCTTTTCTTGTAGACCCATCTGTAATAGGCCAGGAAAATGATTTCATTCAACGTTTAGAAAGTAAAATCTCAGTTCAGGATGGCGTTGATGAGATATATAATGATTTTTTGAATTTTATGTATGCTGAGTTAGATAACATTTCTGCTTGTAAACCTAGGGGGTCAAAGGTCAGTCCGAATAAGCGTAGATCAGTTTATAAGCCTTTGGAATGATAATCTTCAGGCTTTGTGGGATGATTCTAAGGCTGCTGAGCGTGAATGGTTACGTTGTAAGTCGTCTGTATTGCGGCGGAAACTCCGCCACATCTATATTCGTCAAAGGAAATCTTTTGATAAACAGCTACGTAAGGCTAAAAGGGAGTATCAGCTACATGAACAGCAACGGTTATTAGATAAACATTCTGATAAGGATTCCCGTAGTTTTTGGAAAACTATAGGTAATTTACGTATTTCAGAAGAGCGAAAGGGATCTGTCCCATGGAAAGTTGTTCGAGATAATGATTCTGTTTCTTTGGATAAATCAGCTGTTCTTGATAAATGAAGAAATGATTATAGTTCTTTATTTTCTTATCAAGAATCGCCCGGTCCCATTTTTGTTTTGTAAACAGTGAAATAGATAACGGCCACGTGACCTGCCCTGTCAATTATGACACAAGTGACCTAGATTCAGCTATCACCTTAGAGGAGGTCGAACGTGCGGTTGCACGTGCACGCCGTGGGAAGGCTGCAGGACCCGATTTCTACCGGCAGAGGCGTTGAAGAACAAGGCTTGTGTTGCATTTACAGCTATTGTTTTGATAACAAGGTTTGCCCTCAGGCGTGGCGTCATAGTTTTATTAATCCCATTAGAAAACCAGACACAGATCCCCGTGATCCCCTTGGGTATAGAGGTATTTCTTTACTATCAGTCCCGTGTAAAATTTATGCCAATATTCTTAATTCTAGACTTAGTATTTGGTTGGAAGTGAATAGCATTCTAGTTGACGAGCAGAATGGTTTTCTCTCTAAACGTGGAACATTAGAACATTTATATAGTATTTTTTCAGTCATTAAGAATAGGAAACACTCTAAAAAATCTACTTTTGTTAGCTACATAGATGCAATGAAAGCATTTGACAAGGTAAATAGGAGTTGTTTATGGTATAAGTTACTGCAGCTTGGCATTGACGGCAAGTTTTTACACGCAGTTCAGTCTATGTACGATGACACCTCGGCTCAGGTCCGCATTAATGATGAGTTCACAGATAAGTTCCCTGTACCCTCCAGTGTTCGTCAGGGGTGTGTTTTGTCGCCGACGTTGTTCTCTATATATGTAAATGATCTTGCTCAGGAGATAAACAGTTTAGGATGTGGCATTGAAATCAATGGTGGTCAGTTAAGTTTGCTGCTGTATGCAGATGACATAGCACTTATTGCCCCTGACGAGGTGACTCTGCAAAGGATGCTGGATGTTGTAGCTGATTGGTGTTCTCGCTGGCGAATTCTTGTTAATATCCAAAAAAACGAAAGTTGTTCACTATCGTCCTAAACAGTCGTTGAGATTGAAATTTGTGATTAAGGTTGGTAATGATTATGTTGATTACTGTAACGCCTATAAATACTTGGGGCTTTGGCTTGAAGAGAATTTGGATCCTAACTATACTGCTAAAGAATTGGCTAAATCTGCTAATCGTGCATTGGGAGTGGTAATGTGTAAGTTTAAGTCTGTTGGTGGTATGGCCTACAGTGTTTTAACACAGTATATAATAACTTAGTACAACCTATTTTGTCATACGGTGCAGCTTTTTGGGTAACTAGGCATTTTAGTTGCATAAGCGCAGTACAAAATCGTGCTTGCCGATTTTATATTGGAGTTAATAGTAAAACCCCCAATTTGGCAGTAAGGGGTGAAATGGGGTGGACCAGTACTTTGTCAAAACAGAGGCTAGAAATACTGAGATTTTGGGTAAGGCTACACCGTATGGCATCTAATAGATTGCCTTTCGTTATTAGTAGCTGGTCACGGCGCCTTGCCAAATCATGGGATAATATCGTGTCATCTTTGTTAGAATCGTTGAATCTCTCAGTGATAAATATGCTACATATATCTAATTGTGAACTGGCTACATCAGCTCAGCATATACAGTTGTTAGATCATCAAGAGTGGCTACGTGATCCGTGGAATGACCAGGGAAATCCCAACGGAAATAAGCTTCGTACATATAGACAATTTAAGAACACTGTTATCCCAGAACCATATGTTACTTCTATATTGCCTAGATGGCACCGTAGTGTTCTAGGTAAACTACGTTGTGGTACACTTCCACTAGAACTAGAGCGTGGTAGATTTTCCCGCCCTGTGACACCGATTGTTGATAGGATTTGCCGCCACTGTAGTCGTCAGGCTGTCGAAGATGAAGTTCACTTCTTAGTAAATTGTCCATATTACTCAGATCTCCGGTATGACCTGTTCCAAAATGTTAGTATTTCGTACCCGAGTTTCACTCAGTTATCAGATATTGAACAAACTACATTCCTTTTACAACTAGAAACTATTGTAAATCCACTGGCCGCCTTAGTTAGCCGTATGTATCGGCGTAAGATGTCAGCTCAATCATAATAATTTATAATACTCTAGCCCTCCCATATTTGATATATTTCTTGTATCCTAATCTTTAATATTTAACTTGTATACACAATGTTTTGTGTGTCTCATTGGCCATGTGGCCTGGTGTTTGTATATTATATGTTTTTAAACTGTCACTGTACCCGATTTTATAAACATGTGACACAAAAATAAAATATTTTGTCTGTCTGTCTGTCTGTCTATATTTGATATGACAAGACAAGAGGCTGAGAGGAGGGGAGGGTTTGGGAGGTGGTATAGCGGAGTGGTGAGCTCGTTCGGCTATTGACCAAGTGGTCAACAACTTTTTTCTTAAGTAGAGAACAGTTCTAAACGCATTAAAGTTTGTAAATAAAATTCTTAACTGAATTTCCGGGGAGTACCAACCATGGTCTGCTAGTTCCAGCCAATGCTCGCAGGTTTAACAGCAATCCATAGCCACAGTGGTGTGGCGGTCTTTCCCTGCAATAATACTAGCAGCCCTGGTATAAGTGAAATACTCTTGAAAGCGGCATTATGCCCCATATCATCTTACCTGACCCGAGGTTCCTTCTCAGCGATCAGAAAAAATAGTCTTTAACGGATAGCTATAACACTGCAACTAGAACTTCTGAAGTTGTGGTTAATGTAAAAATTCTGTGTTCTTTTCCGTCGGAATTAACGTTCTATATAAGTCGGCTGTCCATGTAACAAAGGTTTACCTATATGAAAGTTTTTATGCAAAAAGTAAGTAATGTCACTCATCGATGCCGTCTACCATACCATACTGTGATAAGATACTTTTCCAAAATACTCTATCAAAGACTATTAAAGTTGTAAATGATGGAGCAGGTGCTTTTGCCTCACTCTATCATTTCTCAATGTTACAGCTGTTCTGGATATGATCATCCAAACCATACGATATGTTTAAATGACTTTTGAGTTCACAGCATGAAATATAACAGCTGATGTTTTCTCGGAGAAGAGTCGTCCTGCCATATAATCAAATATGATTTGGCTTTAATACGTGCATATGTACATCTACATGTTTGCGGATGTAGAAAAATCAGTGGATCGTGTTTTAATATTCAAACGCCAAAATTATTATGTTTTGGATGAAAAGCATAAATCATAAGCATATTACCAATTTCCATGAATACTTTTTGTATAACCTGTAAACTTCGATGTGTCACTTTTTTCTTTGTATTATCAAGATACAATTCCTGCATTGTTCGCCTAAATCTTTATCAGGCATAACTAAGGAGAGTTTAGGTGATTTATTGCTTTACGCCGCTTAAAAGAGTATTTCACGACTGCTAGTGTCATTGACGAAAGAAAGCTCGCAACTAAGAAATAATTCGAGATTGTTTATGATTTTAGGAGATGACTCCGAAAATTTCCGAACAAATGTAAAAGATAAAGACAACCTCATACTACTCAGATCTTATATGAAGAGGGGCTTTATTTGACTTTGGTTGCTTACATGTGCAACCTCATTGTTTATCGAATCCCGATCATATGTCTGCCGTCTATACATTCAGGAAAATCTCAGTTTTCTAATGTGCAATGCGAACATTCGTAAAAAAAACAGGTACCAGTAAAAGTGTAAGAGAAGTTTTGTTTGGTTGATAAGAAGGACGAAATTCTGTCTCATGCATATCTGTCGAGAAAGAACGAACTGAATCTGTCAAAATGAAAGATATTCTTTTAAGAAATGGTTAGAGAAAACATATATATCCATGTCTCTATCCCTATATCCTTGTCCGAATGATAAAGTAGGTATTGAGATGACATTGACGAATGAGTCGAGGCGTTAACAATATGCATTATTTCGCTTATGTTTATCTATGTAAGTCTTAGCAATAATAGCTTTACGCCCAGGGGGTTCTATATTCCTATAATAACTAGTCTTCCAAAATAACAATCAATAACTCAAACACACAATATAGGAATTTCACTTACTTCCATTTACAAGTATAGCTCCGCTGTGTTAATAATAAAAAATTGTGAAAGCACTAAACATCCATTGGTCATAGATTATGACCTCTGCAGGGTCCAATATTTTAGATTTCTTTCGAAGATCTGACTGTTCATTCAGCTCTTCTTTGTTTAAGAGACTTGCAAATCGTATAGATTGATGTATACATAATATCGTCTTATTCTTTTCACTTTAGCGTGTTGACAAGTGCATATTAAAAGCACGTGCGGCACCAGATAAAGACTAAAAAAACAAACTCCTCTTGAGCAGCAGTTGAATTATCCCGTATTGAAAACAAGTTCATATAAGTACTACTGTTTTATCAGGTTAGAAAAAACAATGGATTTTTGTCATTGCAAAATATAGCAACAAACAGTATTCATTAAACAATCCTATATATGAACTATGGTGATTCGGTATTCAACGCTGCTTTAAGAGTACTTATTTGTCATTACAGCTGTTATTGATGTTGCTTGGAATAAGGCAAACCTTACATTGAATTGCGACTAGTGGATTTGAAAATGTAACATCTATGTCATTTCATATCGATAGATAAAATGACGAACCACTTATATTATGCATCCTCGGTCACCCAGGTCTAAATGATCTGATATTCTTCAGATTCAGAATATGGGAACATTAAGCCCCGGGTGACCGAGGATGATAACATCTGGATATGAGTGAACTGACATTTCTGTATAACGCAGTTTTTCTAAAACTTCATATCGTTACGTAGGCTGAAATAGCATTGTGGTCATCCATGAAGGGCAACCCTAATGACGCTGTGTTAAACCTTAGAACTATGCGTGTAAATACAAGATGTTTAGATATCAAGTATGGATATATTAATAAAAATATCTGACAGTGATCTTGTGATAATAAAGAAGTGACATTATAAAACGATGCATGGTTGAAAAGTAGAGCCATGGGCTCTGTAGCTCATCAGACTTTTGATAGAAATAGGTGTTTGGGTTTAGACCATGGGGTCATGGGCAGTGTAGGAAAGATAGCCTGTCCCAACGTCCAAGTTATTCACAATCAAATAAAAACGGCCCATTGCCCATTTGGGGTCAAGGGGTCACCGAACCTACAATTCAGAATCCCCATTGTCCAAGAAGTCTACATACAACTATTAAGCTATCAAGACCTTTTGGAACTGGAGAAGAAGATGAAAGTAGGATTCTAAGGTTTTGACCCCTGTGACCCCATTTGGGGTCAAGTGGTCACCAAACCTACAATTTAGAATCCCCAGTGTCAAAGGAGTCTTCACACAATTTTTCAGCTCTCTAGACCTTTTGGAACTAGGGGAAAAGATTAAATTAGTTTTTTTAGGTTTTGACCCCTGTGACCCCCATTTGGGGTCATGGGGTCACCAAACCTACAATTTAGAATCCCCGTTGGCCAAGGAGTCTACACACACCTTTTCAGCTCTCTAGACCTTTTGGAACTAGGGAAAAAGATTAAATTAGTTTTTTTAGGTTTTGACCCCTGTGACCCCCATTTGGGGTCATGGGGTCACCAAACCTACAATTTAGAATCCCCGTTGGCCAAGGAGTCTAAACACACCTTTTCAGCTCTCTAGACCTTTTGGAACTGGAGAAGAAGACGAAAATAGGTTTTTCAGGTTTTGACCCCTGTGACCCCATTTGGGGTCATGGGGTCATCAAACCTACAATTTAGAATCTCCAGTGCCCAAGGAGTCTACACACACCTTTTCAGCTCTCTAGACCTTTTGGAACTGGAGATGAAGACGAAAAAAGGTTTTTCATGTTTTGACCCCTCTGACCTCATTTTGGGTCATGGGGTCACAAAATCTACAATTCAGAATCCCCATTGTCCAAGGAGTCTACACACAACTATTAAGCTATCAAGACCTTTTGGAACTGGAAAAGAAAATGAAAGTAGGATTTTAAGGTTTTGACCCCTGTGACCCCATTTGGGGTCAAGTGGTCACCAAACCTACAATTTAGAATCCCCAGTCCAAAGGAGTCTTCACACTATTTTTCAGCTCTCTAGACCTTTTGGAACTAGGGGAAAAGATTAAATTAGTTTTTTTAGGTTTTGACCCCTGTGACCCCCATTTGGGGTCATGGGGTCACCAAACATACAATTTAGAATCCCCGTTGGCCAAGGAGTCTACACACACCTTTTCAGCTCTCTAGACCTTTTGGAACTAGGGAAAAAGATTAAATTAGTTTTTTTAGGTTTTGACCCCTGTGACCCCCATTTGGGGTCATGGGGTCACCAAACCTACAATTTAGAATCCCCGTTGGCCAAGGAGTCTAAACACACCTTTTCAGCTCTCTAGACCTTTTGGAACTGGAGAAGAAGACGAAAATAGGTTTTTCAGGTTTTGACCCCTGTGACCCCATTTGGGGTCATGGGGTCATCAAACCTACAATTTAGAATCTCCAGTGCCCAAGGAGTCTACACACACCTTTTCAGCTCTCAAGACCTTTTGGAACTGGAGAAGAAGACGAAAATAGGTTTTTCATGTTTTGACCCCTCTGACCTCATTTTGGGTCATGGGGTCACAAAATCTACAATTCAGAATCCCCATTGTCCAAGGAGTCTACACACAACTATTAAGCTATCAAGACCTTTTGGAACTGGAGAAGAAAATGAAAGTAGGATTTTAAGGTTTTGACCCCTGTGACCCCATTTGGGGTCAAGTGGTCACCAAACCTACAATTTAGAATCCCCAGTGTCAAAGGAGTCTTCACACAATTTTTCAGCTCTCTAGACCTTTTGGAACTAGGGAAAAAGATGAAATTAGGTGTTTTAGGTTTTGACCCCTGTGACCCCATTTGGGGTCATGGGGTCACCAAACCTACAATTTAGTATCCCCGTTGGCCAAGGAGTCTACACACATCTTTTCAGCTCTCTAGACCTTTTGGAACTAGGGAAAAAGATTAAATTAGTTTTTTTAGGTTTTGACCCCTGTGACCCCATTTGGGGTCATGGGGTCACCAAACCTACAATTTAGAATTTCCAGTGCCCAAGGAGTCTACACACAACTATTCAGCTCTCTGGACCTTTTGGAACTGGAGAAGAAGATTAAAATAGGTTTTTCATGTTTTGACCCCTCTGACCTCATTTGGGGTCATGGGGTCACAAAATCTACAATTTAGAATCCCCATTGGCCAAGAAGTCTACACACAACTTTTCAGCTCTCTGGACCTTTTGGAACTGGAGAAGAAGATTAAAATAGATTTTTAAGGTTTTGACCCTTGTGACCCCATTTGGGGTCATGGGGTCACGAAATCTACAATTTAGAATCCCCATTTGCCAAGGAGTATGCACATAAAATTTCAGCTCTCTAGAGTCATTGGTTCTGGAGAAGAAGTCGAAAAAGTGAAAAGTTTACGGATGGACGGATGGACGGACGGACGGACGCCGGACGCCATGCCATGCCATAAGCCCATCGGGTCTTTCAGACCTGATGAGCTAATAAAAATTACCAAAGAAATAATGTCCATGAGCTTACCGAGGGCTTTTAGAACATTGTGACGTTTGTTACTAACTGTTCCCTCCGTCTTCCTTAAGACTAACCGAAGGCTTTATGCTGAAATACATATGGCATAACAATACATTTCCTTGAGCTTTCCAACGTCTGTGAGTGCATTATTTCTTTTACAACTTACGCAACGACCTACATTGTACACAACATTTTCCTCGACCTCTTTGCGAAGAACGTGCAGCACGCGAACTTGCAGCATGATTTTCAAGTGTAGCGTAAATGACTCACTGATGAAGCAACAGTTATTATTCACTGAAAAGGATAGCTTTGGAACCGGATGTTGGTAAAAGCTTACAATTCCATTAAGCACATAAGTTAAACAAACAGTTTCTACTGTACTAATTACAGTTTGAACATCTTAAAGCGTTTGTTTTGAATAACGTTAATGAGCCGTAAATATATAAGTCTTTATTTCAGACGGAAGCTCGCTTTTAGTTTGTGCACGTAATTTTGCGGCACATGCCGACTGTCATGGTGATACGTCTCAAAAGAAAAGCTAACAGATAGTGTCATAAAGAATAGGAAAATGATGACAGCTTGCCTAGTACTAAGGATGTATCATGCAAACAAGGCAAGGATGAATGTTTAACAGTTACATATGTTATGTATGTTTGAACACTACTTAAGTAGTATGTATGTATTACTGAAGACCAAGAAATAAAAAAAACAATCACATTTAGAATAAATTTTCTATTTTAACAAATTCTTTTGTGACGTCTTCATCAACTCTATTTGCGTTTTTATCTTTTATTATATATGTCCCAATTTTCATAGAATAATAATAATAAATGGGTACTAACTATGCGCTATAGTCCATACAAGGCATGCTCAAAGCGCTACACATTTATTACCCTGAAGGAATTGTACTTTCGATGCAGCTACTAAGCGCTTCGCGCGACCATATAGGTCCATACATACTATGTCAACCCAAACGCAGTATATTGTATTAATTACTGAATTTGAAGAATGTGATGCGGTCAAATAATGAATGTCCAAATAAAGGAATGAATCACGGATGTAGGTACATAAATATCTTGTTTCTGACATGTTTCCGGTCGGATCTTCTTTTGAAACTTGCGGTGACGTCACACGCGTCAGCTTTACGAATGTAGTAAGGAGTAGCATAATACAAATACTGTTTAAAATGCATAAACATCAATACGTCAATCAATCAAAATATAGTGATTATTTATGTATTTATTTTTATATATTCATTTGGTGTCAATTTTGCATGATATCCTCTATATATCTATAATTAAATTGACACTTTCAGGTACTTCAGTAATGAAAATAATAGTTTGGTTTTAGCTTAATTTGTTAAATTTACATATTTTTAATCTGATATCAAGTCAGCATATCATAAAACAAACTAGAGTGCCAAACTGTATAGGTAAAATATTCAAATATTTTATTACTTTCTTTCGAAGGAGTTATTTTAGTTTTATTGATTACAGTGATGAATTGTATTAACAACAACAAGGTACTCACAAATATGCTGACTGTGTCCATCCATACCTCGCATATTAGATCGAAACAGGAAGTGAACATGCTGTACTTTAAGGGAGGAAACCACATTGATCGCGTTCGTGAAAAGAATGTATTTGGTTCCAAGGCCAAACATTGGTGTATAAACGTAGACTGCTTAGACTTTATTTTGTAAGGGCTTTTTCAAAAACCAAAAGATTAAACAACTTGAAGATATTTTTTATCTTGACATAATGTAAATTTTGATGAGAATTGAGATTTTATTCACTATATTTACTATTCAATTAATTTATGAGACCCGTGTTGACAAGGCGATTTTTCTTTACATTCCAGTCACAAAGGAATAACCAGAAAATAAACTTAAATATTGTGTTTTCGTTTTTTTGCCAATGGAGTAGATTATACGCTATATTTTATTTTCTAAAATAATTTTTGTGAGATTTACATAGTCATTCCTTTAATGTTTTCAGTAGAAACATCTGTACAGTCAGGAACTATTGGTAAATTCACTCTGTTTTCTCACTCTCACTTTCTGTTGCATATTGAATACACATCCTTCCTCAGAGAGTGATAGTGCAAAAACTCTGGCAGAGGACGAAGTTTCGTAATTAACATCAGATTAAGTCCTGACATGCGGAAAACAGGTGCAAACTGATGTGTCAGTTACATGTGGCATGTATAATCCGGCTTGCCACACGGTGAGGAATAGATAGAAAAAAAATGATTCGAGGTGCAGTTCCATTTCGCTTAAATCACATGGTTTGCATGCACATTAGATATTGTCGAGAAAAAACTCACATTAAATTCTTTACCTACGAAGACATAGTTCCGACTATCGCCTGCACAACAAAGAAAGACCATTGGTGGTACTCAATCTATTTATAGCAAGCTGATAAAGCGAATACATTACAGCTAGATAACTAGATTGAAGTCAAGTTAATATTTTTGTAGCGTTGCCTAAACCTTGGTTGGATAATTGCAGGCGTTACTGGCAAAGATATATTAAAAGTAAGTTTCTATCTATATGAACACTAAATACATGTCGTATATCTGTATGTATACAAAATGTTTATCCTATACATCATTATTAAAATCAAGTAAAGATAGATTACTTTATATCGCACTTTTTGACAACCCATGTATTTGAAAAATAAAAGCAATGATATTTAAAGTAATTAATTGGCGTTTAAGTTTTGGAATCCCTTTTATTGAATAATTAGTTCACATTTGTTGAGACTCATTATCCAATTTTATTATTTCAAGGAGTAGTTTTGTAGCGTTTTTTTCAGTTCACGTAATGCAGAAAGAAATGACACATCTCCCTAAGGAAGCGTCCTTTTTAAATGTTCATTGTAAACTGTAGATAATGAGAAAAGTGATTTCTAAAAATCCCATTGCACTTGCCAATACCTTTTAATCTTTAAATCAAACATAAAATAATGTAGTTACTGGTCGTTTCTAATGTTAAAATTAATCATTATTGATTGTAACGCTTTATGTTGTGAATATATTAGTAACAAATGGAGGAAGATAACTGTCTATTCAATAGTTAAAGTTCAAGATGCACTTTCTGCGTTTGGGAATACATCTAGTTACTTCATTTGTAAGAATGTTTTGTTATCTTCTTGTAAATGACGTTGAATTTTCTTCTTAACAACAATTACTTCATTTGTAAGAATGTGTTGTCATCATCTTGCAAATGACGTCAGGAACAGTTAATAGTGTATGATTTAAGTCCCAAATTAGGAGCGGTATATGATAAACCGTTTATCAAGCTACAGTGACAACAGCCTTTATCGCTACTGTATTGAGTGACAATAACCTTATCATTAGGATAATGTAATGACGTCATAATGGCAGCTTGCCACGACCGTACATTAACCCTTGATAACGGACTATTTTAACATATGATTACGAAGTGAATAGACTATCCTTTTTCATGGACAAATACCACGGTTTTCCAATTTAGAAATATGGAACATATAATTGTTTAGTCCCGACTTCGCAACACGGGAAATAACTACTTTCTTACCTCACTAGGTGAGATAAAAAAAATCTTTATCAATGAAATAGATAAATTCGAATATACATGTACTCTTTCTCATGAACGGACCCCAAATGGAAAACCATTTGACCATTTGACATTTGAAAACCATTGAAAGCAGTTTAAAATAGATATCAATCATCAGAATTGTGAAATACCTGTCAACATCTACCTGTGGTTTGATATTCTTCATTTCCTAAGATTCAGCCTACGCAAATCAGCAGCATCCGGATGAAATGTTAGACTCGGCATCGTTAAGACTTTCGGATCAATAATCTACTGTTTCGTTGTTACAACATCGTTGTCTGTGATAGCAAATGTACTAATGATATTTTTCTGTAATATGACAGAGCTTGGAGAAGTCATTGGAAAGTTTTGACGTCACGAAACATATTTAATCATCACACTTTAAAACCCACTAAATCTATCGCATCTGCTTATGTACAATTTCAAGTCGTTCACGCTTAATAATTAGAGAATTTCATCCAAGTGTCTTCTGATATCAATTATATCAACAGTTGATGAAAGTTATAAATGACCGAGGCTTGCCGAGGATATTTTTACTTTTATAAACGAGTGTTGATATATTTGATATCAGAAGACACGAGGGTGAGATTCTATTTATCATCCAAAATCATTTTTCATTACATTTGAATGACAAATGAATATTACTGAACACAGTGCTGCCCTAAAACTCCAAGTGCGGTGATGTCATAGCATTGTGACGTCGTAGTCTTTATGACGTCATAACATTGTAATGTCATTACTTGATGATGTAAAACAACTGTGATGTCATATACTTGACGTCAGAGGGGCATTGTTCAAAATCTACTGCCAAAAGATATCTTTTTCTCCAAGGAGATATCGCTTGATCTTCCGCAAGCGATATCTCCTGTGGGACAGAGTTTTGGATGATAAATTGATAGTTTTATCTAGTTCTAAACCATTTCACATTTAAGTGATTTTCCATCTGTGCGAAGAAGATAGGTAGGGTTTTTGAAATTATGATGATTTCTGTTGTTTGTCACATTTTGATTAGAAAAAAATATGAAAGTTTAAATCTTTTAAATTTCAACTGTCAAAGTTTAATACATTTCACCATACGGTGCGATGTTTGTCAATCATAAGTTAACAAAGTTGGATTAAGAACTTATCTTAGGAATCAGGAGGTATTTGTCTTGACTTTTTGCACTGTTTTAAGTCATATAATTCGCATAGTAGGTCATCCTGATCGGGAAAGATACTTTGCCAGTATGAAGATATTTGGAAACCATTTATATCGTTTTCTGGAAGGACTGTGTATTTGTCTCCCATACGTGCAGAATTTCACCAACTTAATATACTTCCATGCGTCTCGTAAGTCTATAAAATTATAAACTATGATCAGCTACGATATCTTCGTGTATACAGTACAGCAATAAAGAAACATACCCCGTATCTAGAAACACACTAGAAACACACTAGAAACGCACTAGATACGCACTAGAAACTTTCTAGAACGTATCTAGAAACTTTCTAGAACGTATCTAGAAACTTTCTAGAACGTAACTAGAAACTTTCTAGAACGTACCTAGAAACGTTCTAGAACGTAACTAGAAATTTCGAGTTTTCACTCTTTTCAAAATATTCAAATATTATAACCTCATTCAAATTCCTCATGTTTACTTTGTCTATTGTGAAATTTTGAACAAGATTGCATCAATAGAAAGAGAGATAATTAATATTGAACTTTAAATCTTTCTCGTTTTAACGCGTCTCTTACCGCTGCACAAGGGGCAGTCTATATATAGCGCACGTCGTATATTAGCACCTCACTGATCGGCGCTAATTAGATCGCTCGTCTTCAAGATGTTCCGACGCATGTTGTTTGTTTTTGTTTTTGTTACAACACTTATATGTAATATATATCTTTGCAATAAAGCATTAATAAAAGAAGTAATTATAGTTGACATAACTTATATACATTGCGATTGCCTTTTTATAAATAATGTATGCGAGCTTATGAAGGAAGAGGCATTGGGGACATGTGTAAATCTGTCACTACATGAATTATATTATGGTTTAAACATATTTTATTTCATTATATAAATGTCGCTTCTTAACAAATATACTATTACATAAAAAGTGACGTACATATGGACGAATGAATACATACATACAGTAAACAGGACACTATAGATGCATGATTATGTTGGACACTTTTCAATGAAACAATAAATGTTTACAAACTTATTTCATACCGCTGATAACAACATGTTGTTTGATTGTTTCAGCAAGGCAGGGAACATAGGAAAACGTTTGTTGAATTCCGAAAATCTTTTTGATAAAGTGATAAAATTATTAACAAATTTCAATAGTCCTTGGTTAGCCTCTTGTGATGAGCCCGAGAAAGACAGCTGCAGAATGATAGGAATTATATCCTGACAGTTACTCTTTTGTATCGAGTTAGGACCATCAGAGACATAATCTTGGTCTCATCAGAAAACAATTTATGCTAACTAGTTTCTAAGTTTTCAAAATACATGCACACATTTCATACGTGCATGATATCCATCACAAATTACCAACTACATGTACACTACACCCAGAAACAAAGTACCCCCTTTCTAGAAATTTCTAGAACGTATCTAGAACCGTTCTAGAAACTTTCTAGAACCGTTCTAGAAACTTTCTAGAACCG
The DNA here is from genome assembly GCA_921293015.1 of Phorcus lineatus. Taxonomy (NCBI): domain Eukaryota; kingdom Metazoa; phylum Mollusca; class Gastropoda; order Trochida; family Trochidae; genus Phorcus; species Phorcus lineatus. The sequence goes on from OV121085.1 coordinate 40,988,599, forward strand.
TTCTAGAAATTTTCTAGATACGTTCTAGATACGTTCTAGAAATTTCTAGAAAGGGGGGTACTTTGTTTCTGGGTGTAGTGTACATGTAGTTGGTAATTTGTGATGGATATCATGCACGTATGAAATGTGTGCATGTATTTTGAAAACTTAGAAACTAGTTAGCATAAATTGTTTTCTGATGAGACCAAGATTATGTCTCTGATGGTCCTAACTCGATACAAAAGAGTAACTGTCAGGATATAATTCCTATCATTCTGCAGCTGTCTTTCTCGGCGAAAATTAGGCTTATCACTAGCATGTAACATTGATCTCTTTGTAATATGATAGGCAAACATTTTTCATAGGCATTCATTGTATAAGGTTAATTGTTGAACAGACAAATGTGATAAAAGTTCTTTTATTGGACACAATAAAGGAAAAGTGCTTTTGTTTTAAACGTGATGTTTTTGAAAATATAAATCAATTTTCAAATATCACCTTTTTTGTTTTATGTGACTAATTTCAATTCACGTCAACCTATTAAACTATTCAGATTCTATTGAAAGAAACAAATGAAGGTGATAAGATTAAAGCATGTTAGGAAGAATCTGAATGATTGTGTAACGGAAAATTATGTAATCACGAAAAATCATGCTTCCTAGAATTCAAAGAAATTATTGACTTTCATCAATCTACTTTAAAAAGTCCTTTTCATGAAAGGAATGTTTGCAAAATAGAGGAAATAATTTAGCTGTCACTTATCATCCATGTACTCAAACAGAATTCTAATATACTATCCAAAAAAAGAAACACATAGCCAGATTTGTTAGGAGAAATTGTTGTATTTTCAAACGCATATAAATTGAAAGGAAATGAAGTTACAAGTGTGATTTTTTACATCAGATTTAAGGAAATATCAATTAACGAAATTACGTAAAAACATTAGATATGGCTTTCACAATATTTCACAGACGTCCGTAGAAAGTTAGCATCTGTTGTGGCCACCTTGTGCGTTGATGACAGTTCTCACCCGCCTTGGCATCGACTGGATTAGACGCTATATGGTTGGTTTTGGAATCGTCTGCCACTCCTGCTGCACAAATAGAGCCAGTTCTTGTAGAGTTTGAGGCTGTTGTTGACGCTGAAGAAGACGTCGATCAAGTTCATCCCCAAGATGTTCAATTGCATTCAAATCTTGGTAACGAAACGGCCATTGGAACTTATTAATGTTGTTTCTGGCGAGGAAATCTCCAGTGACTCGTCCAGCATGTGGCCTGGCGTTGTCCTGCTGGAACAGTTCACATTTGACGTCAATAACGGGCAGGGGGTGTGGCTGCAGGATGTTGTCTCTGTAGCGTACGACCGTCAAATTTCCATGAACGTGGATTAAATTGGTGCGACCACTGTACGATATCGCCGCCCACATCATAACGCTGCTTCCACCAAATCTGTCCACCTCAATAACACAGTAAGCGACAAAACGTTCGTTCCGACGCCATTAAACACGGTTTCTGCCATCTCGCCTCCGCAATAGGAACCTGGATTCATCACCGAACCAAGCTAGGCGCTAGTTGCGAAGATTCCAAACACCAACTGTGTTACACCAACGAAGTCGATTGGCACGGTGTTGACGACGTGGAACGTTGACAACGTAGGGTCTCCTGGCTCTCAATCCATCCTCCCTCAAGCTGTTCCCTACAGTCTGGCTTGAAATTCTTCTCAGTTCTGGTATGTTGCCTGCAGTACTTTCGGCAGTAGTTGTGCGATAACGCAAATGGATGCCCCGGATGTAGCGATCTTGAGCTGGTGTGGTGACACATGGCCTGCCTGAACGGGGACTGTCATTTGTCGTGTTGGTCTGAAAGAACCTGTCGAAAAATCTTGAAATGGTGCTCTGGCTAACGTGGAGACGTTCTGTCACCGAACATTGGGACTCTCCAACTTGAAGTCTTCCGATGGCGATGTTTCTTGTTATAGCGTCAAGACGTGCCACCATGGAGTGTCTTTCAATCAATCTCCAAACAAGTGGCAAATCCGAATGCGGCATCCCTTTTTATAGCCACACACTGCATGCATTTTCCACAAAACTTTCACGTGCGTAATTGCACGTGTTGCGTTGTGGCGAAGCGTTTTTGATTTACCCTTAAAATGTTCACCAAAGTCAACATTTCCATGTAAGATCCATTTTTGGAAAAGAAAACGAAAGCAACTTGTCAGTATCATCAATATCATTACTTTTTTGGACAATAAAAATAATACAAATAAAAATATTTCGATTTCAATTATGAAAAATCACCTATGCGTTACTTTTTTGGGATAGTATATTATCAATCATATGATGAATCACTGAATTTCAACTTCTGTTATTGAATATATGTATAGTTTCCTGCCGTAAAGCTCTACACATGATTAGAATACAGCTGAAAATCAAAGTATCCTTTTGTCGTGAGCGGAATTTTGCATATTACACATGTTTCTCTAGAAAGTGATAGGTGCAAAAATATTGGCAGGGGACGAAGTTTCGTAATTAACAACAAATAATATCCTGCCATGTAGTAAGCAGACGCAAAACGATGTAACCTTCCTCGAAATTGGCAAGTAATACGGCTTAGTGTTCAGTGAGGATTAAATGGTAGCAAAATAATGTCATGGGCGATTTTAAGCCACTCCTGTTATAGTTCCCATAATTCACATAAGTTAGTGAACAGATTACACTGAATACATTTAAACCCCTTTGCTGCAGTTAAACAGGGGCCCTTCTAAAACACACGGACCCTCTGTATTTTCTTGCATTTTCTTACATCAGTATTATTGGAAATGTTAACTTCAGAAATTATTTTTTGATACAGGGCATCCAGAGTAATTTGTGGTTAGTTTATTACAGATCATGAATGGTTCTTAGGTCACAAATGTCAGTTTGTTTGCCCTTTGTATGAAATCTATTTCGCGTCGAAGACATAATTATATTTTTCAGTAATTCCATCGATCTATTATATCGCAATAGGTTTTGAAATGACGTCACGACAAATATCATTTTACATCTTGTTATTCATGTTCATAATCAATTCAAAGCAATGTGAAGAGCTTGTGGTTTCAGCGTCAAGATCTTTACCTTTTAATCCTTGATGTCATTCCACAAGTTTATTTTGAAAATTTAATTGGTTAGAATTGACATATAGCTTGTCTGCAAACATACTCCTGTGGTTTAATATTCTTCATTTCCGTTAAAACCAGCCTACGCAAAGCATTATCATAAAGATTAAATGGTTGACTCAGCATCGTTTAATACCTTCTAATCAATAATCTACAGTTTCGTGAATACAGCCTCGTTGTCTGCTGCAATATGTGCTTTATTGACATTTTCATTCAAATTTTTAAACCGTTTGATATTACGGAGCATAATTAATTTAAACAGCATATAAGAATCGCATAACAGCATTGCATCTCCGTATGTAAACTATAGTCGTTCATTCATTTCTATAAGTATTTATCTCGCATTTAACCATTGGATTTCCCTCCTAGGTTTAATTCATGGTTAGTGGTAGGAGAACTAGAGTATAAGAACGACACACCTTTATCTAAGACAAGGTGAAATATAAAACCTTTTATGCAGAACTGTAAACCTTTAAAAAGTTTCACGATAAGCAAACTTGCTCTTCGTTTTAACATACATGTACATATAGTTCTACCCAAATGCAGATTTTAAAATTCCTACTAGCAGAAACTACTGTACCTTTAATTGTTGTCTTGCTACGTTATGTTTAAACTTTGAAAACAATTTGTGCATGCTTGTTTGTATGCGATGGAAAGCTATATTTGAGATTAGACCACTTTAAGATATTCATAAACCAAAACATAATATCGTCACACCGTAAGATATTTTCTTCCTGACATAATAGCTATCCTCTTCTCCATGTGCAGTGTTTGAACGACAACGTCCATGAGAAGGCATGTCCAGTACTTACATGACCACAAAGAGAAGGCATGTCCAGTACTTGCATGACCACCAAGAGTAGGCATGTCCAGTACTTACATGACCACAAAGAGAAGACATGTCCAGTACTTACATGACCACAAAGAGAAGACATGTCCAGTACTTACATGACCACAAAGAGAAGACATGTCCAGTACTTCCATGACCACAAAGAGAAGGCATGTCCAGTACTTACATGACCACAAAGAGAAGGCATGTCCAGTACTTACATGACCACAAAGAGAAGGCATGTCCAGTACTTACATGACCACACAGAGAAGGCATAATCATGTCCTTTCATGCAATTAGTCATGTGCCCATAATTGTTATACAATTTGCCACACTATCCTCCTGTATTGTGAATATCTGGTGAAGAAAATAATGAATACATCTGTCACAAGAAGAGATATGTGTGTCGAAAATCCGATATAGGTTAATTGAATTCGACTAATCATCTGCATTAATCTAATCTATTAATTAGGGGAAAAGTTTGCAATACGTAAAATATTGTAGACAGGTCATTCCTTTCTCGCTTGGGATAAAATCTTTTTGTCATGCTCTATCAACTACCTTTATTTCATCAACTGACTATTATGACTCGTATATTTGCCCTATTTTACATTTTCTTCCAATATTTTAAGACATCTTTATATATTTTAATATATATTTCAAAAAAAGATTAAGCAGTGAATTGGTGTTTTAATGACTCGTTGACTATAATCAGAGTGTTTTAGCATAATAAGTATATTGTTGAAATTCATGCATGAATGACGTGAATCGCTATCATAATCTGTTATCACCCATGTCATGTGACGAGTAAGAACAAGTTTCCATATCATGATAATTATTATTATTTTACGTTATTTTGTTTTCCTCCCTTCGTGTATGGCGTTTACTGTGGCTGACGGAGACAAAGGTCTCAATTCTATTTGAAAATTCTCTTTTGAAGCATATAATCATTATATTGCCATTTTCTACTTGAGGGCGTTATCAGTGCTTCAAATACAATTATATTTTCATTATACGAAAGTTTTGTATACTTTAAAATATTTTTAATAATATTTCTACTTTAAAAGTTCCTTACCAGGCTTAAGTTTCTTTTTCCGATATACACCGACGTAAAAATATATTTAGAAAGCGCCTACACAAAATAGATTATTTTCAAAACAGTATTATTCCCCTTACAAAAGGAGTACTTAATCCTTTCCCTAACACTGAAAAACATGTTAAATGCATCATAATATTCATATGGTGAAGTTTGGACATGAAAAATTTAATTATTTTTCAGTTTGAAAATATAAAAGTAAAATTGTATTGATCGCAGATGTTACCTGCTATGAAAATTAATCAACCCTTTTTACATATGTCAGTTGCATAATTAACCTCTCCGTTACCCGTTTAACCATGACTTGAAGTGAGTTGCAAACCCTTATAGATTGTGATTACTCTCAAATGAAAAGGACATTCTATACAGTCGATAGTGTCAGCTATTTTAATCCATGTATAAAGTAAAATCGTTAAGTACAACCTTCACACTTGGGCGGCATATTGATGTGTGATACATTAGTGCTTATTGCTTATATCTACACGTATCCATCAAGTCTATCTTATTTCTATATCATATGTACGCCTTGAATTCGTTTGAATTAGGTTGGGGATATTTTAGCGATACCTATACGATGTATAAAGATACGGGGAAATTTATTACTTTAACAGAGTTGGAGGAAACATCAATCCATCAAAATATTCCAAGTTTATAGAGGTGTTGATTGAAATATATTGATTTTGTTGACGTATATGCACTTTTGTGTTAATTATACAATCATTATAGGATGGAAATTTTCTCAGAATGTTGTTTGGGAATAGAATGTAAACATAAACATTAAAAACCAACTGTAATGAATTTGTAATTATGCTTTAAAGCAAAAGTTGAAGTCTTGTGCAATACTTTAAAGAATATTTTTATTTCAATTTGTGTCTTGTAAAACATTGTTTTATATATATAATTCCGTTTTTTGGTGAAAAACTAAGGTTTAGATAACTTTATAACATGACGTAGCTTATTGAAGTAGTTGTTGTTAAGAATAATAAAAGTGTGTAACATAACGATTTTACTAAAGGTGAATCTCTAAAAGGTTCATTTTAAGAATATACCAAATTAATTTTTTTCGATAATTACCGTACTTTGGAGTCCGCGTTGTTGAAATTGGCATGTATAAACTACGTTATCGCATTTAACATGAGTGCAATCAAGTCAGTTAATAACTAAGTCCTTTTTTGTGTTTTGTGTCACACGTGTTAATTTTTTTAACATTATGGAAGGTTATTAGGTGTAACAATAAATAATGATGATGATTTCGAATAATAGAAAACCGCATACTGTTAATTATCATATTTGGGGTAACACTTCATGCAATAGTTATTACTTTCTGTGCGCCTCAAGGGGTTAAAACTAACAACTGATTTTTGTTGACTCCAAAGGCCATACAAACTGTGTTAATACTTTTATATCAATGCAAAAGCTTCGAAACTATTTAAAAAACCTAAAGCTGCTTTTGAAATGTAGATTATTGACAATAATGTTTGTTAACGAAAAACATAATTTGGAAAAATATCCTTTAGTTGCATGGTGGCAATAAGATCATTCACAACTGTTAACTGTTGAATTTTCGGACCAGATAATTTTTAGAATGAAAATCAATCAAGGTAATGTGTTTATAACAATACATATTGTATGTAAGCTTTATTACATCACTTACCGGGGGAAATTTTATTTTACAAATGAATGAATCTTTTGATTACCTAAGGTGGACAATCGCAAGATAATATGCTAGGATATGATCAAATTCACGGTCTGAAACGACAGTTGTTTTTTTTTCATAGTGAACATTTCATAGCTGGTCGCGCCACCCTGCCGTTTTCAAGGGAATCAATTTCCCTTGCCATACTGTATAGCTGCACAACAAAGGTTAAATGGTCAATAAAATATTCAAATAATATATAAAATAGTTAACTATAATACTTTTGGCAGCTCGTTAAAGGAACAAGAGGTAAACATTTCGAAACCAACGCTTAGCCTTACAAAATCTCTAATAAGTGATCATATAATGCCATTAGCCTTTTAATCAGATCCTTAAATTCATTTGTGATGCAATATTTTTAGGTTGATAAAGACAACTTTATTTTAGAGTATAGAAAATCGAGATTTTGAAAATTCGACCATATCTTTTTGCCAAAAATCAACTTTGAAATTGGCAATCCAATGACAATTTGCAAAATGAGTATGCTAAATATTGAAATGGGAAGGTAAATTGTAAGTGTAGATTAAGTTATTCAATTGGTGACCAAACGAAACACAAATTACATGATATTTGCATTAGGATACAGAGGTAGGGGGAAACTGCATCGACTGGGATTAAGGTGTAGATTATGAGGTGGTCCCGGTAGTCAACGCCCTTTATCTGCAAGAATCTTCCATTATCCGAGCTATGTGAGAAAAGGAATCGACATCTTTCATCACCCAAGCAAGTGATACCGCTAAACACAAAAAATTAACACTCACGCTTCAGTTTTATTGTTATAATGAATTCCTATCCACCATCCACCCCCACATGTTTATTTACCTGGTTATATTTAATGTCATGAAACTTTCACAAAAAGCCATGTGTTTTGTTTGATATTTACATTTGCTGTTTGTAAAACTAATATGACGTTTTTGCCTTTGCTTGATACCAACCATATAACTCGATGGTGCAAAATGGTAGCGAATGCAAGCTTGTAAAGTTTCATGCAACCAATTAATCAAACCATTTCATGCACTGTACAAATACCTCTATCAAAGATGAATAGATGACTATTTCATGGGAAAATGGCTAATGTGCATGTGAATGTTGAAGATATGATTATTTTATTTTTTACCTTTATCTGGTGGTTGTTTCTAAAGCTTTACGAACATTCCATGTAGAATTGAAAGGTACCATATGCGGTATTACATAACAGTAATACACAATAAATGTAATATTATACAACACATTCATATTTTGCTCTCCTCCATGTATGTTTCGTATAAATTATCTTTATAAAACTTTAGAAGATACGACTGCAGCAACTTCATCCCTCTATAGAAAGAACAAAAGTAGTTCCAAAATCATTCACCAAATTAATATATTTAAAATTTTAAGGTCAATCATGTTATGATAAGCGGACGGGACAAGGCTGTGGTCCTCTAAAAGATTCACCCCCACTACCCCCTTCCCCGTCTCCCACTCCTACACGCCCGTCCTCTCCTCTACTGTCTGAGTAGAGGTTTTCACGACAGCAGAACTGTTAAGGTGCAATGTTATATTGGAAGTCAGTGCAGTTACAAAAGTGGATCAATAATTACACGCCACAGCAGCTTCTACCTGTCACGATGAATCACAATGTGACGCCACTGATGCCATAACTTATTTACAATGAAAACACATACAGCAGATAGGACACAGTCAAATAAGAGTAAATGGATGAATGAGCAAACGGCACCTGGAAATGTTTTCCTTACAAAGTATCTGTCAATATACAAACTAAAAAAATAATTTTCTTAACATCACATTCCAAAGATATTGTGCGTTTTATGTGGACGAATTTTACGGAGCTTTAACATTAGGGTGAAATACTTGCGTGTCACCTCTCCTGTGTATAAAAGAACGGGTTAACCAGCGTTCACTTCCATGGCCAAAGGCTAAAAGGGCTGAATATGCCTTTGCTTCTAATAAATGACAATCGCGAAACACGAATTTCCGAAAGTTTAACGCCTCAGTTACCTTGACGGATTCACCGACAATTGAATACTCATTATTGCAAAAAGATGACTATGTTTGCATTGAAAAAACGCGGTACTTTGATCATGAAATGACAAAACTAAAAGGAGCTTAAGCAAACATATTATAATCTTTTGAACGACTCTCTTAACAGAAGTATGCATAGCCCTAAGGTGAATGTTACTTACTGTCCTTACCTGAGCTGAAAAGACTTATGAAGCAATATAAACAGTTCAGAAGGGCGACAGGTAAATATTTAACAGTACGAACAAAACAGAAGTTTATTATAATCAAGCATTCATGATATGAACAAATAATAGGAGGTTTGCAGTTATAAAACGTAAACTCTAAGCAATAGTTGATAAATACTGATATTATAATTGAGACTGATTTGTCCGTGTGCATATTATTGTAGTAATGATCATTCTTATAATTAAAGTAAAAGCGGCTCTAGGTTTTGAGAGGCAAGTTCAGAGAGATTTTGGTATATCTTGAGACACTGGTGATATTTATCAGTAACGAACACGCCCACCATTAAAAGTAATACTCATTCTCCTGCCAACAAGCGCTTCTTTTACCTACCACGATATATATAAACTTGTTTACAAAAAGTAAGCGTCCATGGTATTTATTTTTCTCGTGAACAAACGATTCAAAGCCACAAAGAACGTTATTTACACTGGTCAATGTGAAGAACAGAAGGGTCAGCGCTCCCTTGACCAGGTCAGCGATTCAGAGGTCCTATATAAAGGACAACATCCGGAATTGTCAAGTCAGGTCCCAATGGGGACACTTATATCCGGGGATAAATCCAAAGGATTAGGAGAGTTGTCCTAGAGTTGTCCTAATCAACGACTTATCGGTCAGTGTCTCACAGCAAGGATTATCTCTGGTCGATGAATAGTTAAATTAGCTAATTTGGAGATCCGGAAACCAAAGGTTGAGGGTTCCACAGGAATACATTTTCGTTACCGGAACCTACATGTATAGAATAAAAGTGTTAGTCAATTTAATCTATTATCATGGGTAAAATATTCCTTTAGAAGCGTTGCCTAAATACATGTAAGCCTTAAATAGTCAGGCAGATATTCCGATTTCTACATCCTGGAATTTGAAACTCAACGTTTCAACTTCAAATACAGATTAATCATTATTTATACTAAGGGATAGGCGGTAATATTAAAGCCTCGATATACGCATTATAATAACATAATATTAACAAGCCGTAAATTAGATCGATGGTCTGTAGATAGAAAAAGATAAATAAGATATTCCATGCCACAAAATGGACAAAAATGTCGGCCAAAAGCCGATGTTGAGATACGTAATTCCATAACGCAATGTCCCGTTTCGATGATTGATAAATCGAAAGTGCAGGTTTCGCCCCAGACTGTAATGAGAGCAATCCCCGAGCGAATGACTCGTCCATAAACCCAAATAAGAGTTATAATATTTCGAAGGATTGGAGGCGTCTCTGGATTTAAGTTACCCTCGGGAGAACCGTACGCCGAAACAGACACATTTAATTGCAACAATAGCAAATTGATCACAAGTCTCGGTCTTAAAGTCCCTCATTGCTCCCAGTGCGGTTCAAGCGGATTATTTACAGGATTTGCGGATTCCTTCATTTCATTTTCTAAAACTTTCGATGCATTTTCTTATTCATAAGAAGCAATCGACTAGTCATCACCGTAATGTGATACCTATTACAGAAGATTATCAGACCTTGCATAGCATTTTAGATTCGAGGTTTTTGAAATATTGTTTCATATATTTGAAAGGTTAGTAATTTATACTTTAAGCCATTTTGGATTTAATTTTATGTTATTCTTACAACTACAACGGACGTCAGGTCATTTTAACTTCTAGGGAAGATGACCTTTAGGTCAACATATATAATTCCGTATCATGTGCATGCGTAAGCCCATATCCAAAATAGTTTCCCTCTTCAAAGTTGCGAATTCAATCAGGAAACTCTGAAGCGTCAAATTTACGACATTCATTCGCGCTTTATAGAGTTACAATTCCCATGAAAAATTCATAGTTTTTCATGACAAATAAAACGCTACATAAAACTCATCCTTTGGGGACAACACGCAAAGTTTTTTCAAATTATATCCATTCACAATAAATGCATATTTGCATAACACATGCTATATCGTTTGAGGAAAAATGCGAAAACCGGTAGTAATATCCTTAAAGTAACAGCAAAGCGAAAACCAAGTCGCGTTACACAAGACCCCTCAAACTCCTCTTCCCCTTTCTGTCAGCGAATGGGCAAAAAGTATCCAGCTGACCACCGTGGACAAAACTGACCATCTGACCACTGTAAGTAGCGAGCAATAGCGGCCTGACTCGATAGTTAGTTTCTACCTGCCGCTAATTCACACACCTTCTCTCGCTGTACCGGAGCGTGCTCAGAACTACTGTGTTAGCACGAGGCTGGCGATGATGGAGACTTTCAACAGAGATCATCCGTCGCTACACAGATGGTAGAGGAAGCCTGTTCGATTCAGGCCTAATGAAGCTGCAGCAGTCAGTAACGTACGATTAGCGGAAAAAGTCATGTTTTCTTCTCATTCTAACGTAGCAGTTACCGTTACGGAAAATTAGGTTCTCCTTGATTTGGATTACATAGGAGAAATTGAATTGTACAGATGAAAAATTGCCTTCTCTTTCATTAAAATTCTATGGAAGAGAAGTTATCTATTTGGATTTTACAGAAGTGAAAACTTATCGTTGATTTGGATTTTATCAAGGAGAAAATTGTTGTCGATTTTGATAATATGGACACACATTTCACAGAGGTGAAAAGTTTTTCTTGATTTGGATATTTCAGGTGGACAACTTCTAATCATAAAGAGAAACAAAACAGTTTCTCATTTGATGGGACAGGTGCGATGGCCACATTACTCTACTCTTCGTTTTCTTCCATAACTGTGACAGAGAGTTATAATGTGTCCACAACTCCGGATAATGTACCTTCAAATATGTCTGTCATTAGAAGGAATGATTCTGAATTTGATGCTGATGCCTACATTGAGAACTTTCTCGGGGAGCGCTACATTGCATTAGGGGCAGTGGTGTTTCTCACAACAGTGTACGCGATCATATTCGTGACAGGTGTGCTTGGTAATATATTTACCTGTATTGTAGTGCTGAGAAACAAATCCATGCACACGACGACAAATTATTATTTATTCAACCTAGCTGTAGCTGATGTGCTTACCATTGTCTTAGGTAAGTATTATATGTATTAGTTATATCAGATTTTAATAAACTTTAGATTAAAGATACGTAATATATTCGATACAAGCGTGATATGCATATGTAATGAAAATAAGGAATCGCTTGAATATAAATCTCAAACTACACTGCATTATTTGATAGCCGTATAGGTTTACAATAACTGTTATACACCAGTATATATATCGAAATACTTTGATATATTAACAAATTTGGATTGAAATTGTTAGTACCAAATTTAATTAACACTATAATTTACAAGATGTGTTTAATGATTATAATGTAAGTATGCTCATGTTGCATGAAGCCTGATTTTCAAATTCCTCAAGCGTTATAATGTATTCCAAAACGAGACTATAATCAACAATATGTTGCATTATGAATTGATATGGATATGCATACGTTAATGGTATATACATATAGGTACATCTAACAGACAGCGTTCAGCTGGTATCGTCTCGCCCCTGACAGACAGAATTTCAATGTATAAATTACATCCCAAAGGTTCTACCTATGTGTCATAGTGCCCCTGTCGTGGTTATCCAATGGAGTCAATTTATTTACGTCTAGGGCATAGGTGAAGCAGTATCGCATGATTTGTGTATGTGTTCTTTACCTAAAGCATGTGATATAGTCATAACAACATTTTAAACGAGAAAATGGCAGTGTGGTTAGAATTTTGGAAATTCAATTTACATTTGAAACGATATGAGACAAACCTCGTCGTAGGCACACATCATCAGTATGAGATTAATAATGTAACTTTCGATTCCCTCTTTCAAACACGCTTTACATACTTTTTAACGGATAGTAAAACTACATCGTAGCACACTCTACAGACGTGTGTACACACACACAGACTTAATAATAAGTTGTTTTTGTATCTTTATGTAAGGGAAGTAGCACGTTTATATGAAGTTGTAATTCTTCATTATCCATATTTTTATGCCACATGCAATATTGTGTCAGAACCAAACACTTTAGTACGCAACCCGATTATCTGCAGACGTAGAAGAAAGTATAAAGTATCAAGTAAAAACTGTTTGCGGCCATTTTAGTGTGTACGTCTTTTAATCGTTTAAGGTAGCTAAATGGACTCGCGTAGCTTAACCAAACATACGTTCGTTTTATAACTGCATTTAAATTCTTTTTAAATTGCCTTGAAATTGCTAACATTTCGTTTGTCGTTTAACGTTTTCGTGAGATCCCTTTGTATACATAAAAATGTGGTACCGCCCCTTTAACTTTCAAATTTTAGACTCTTTAAGTATGTTAAGCTCCAGCAGTAGTTTAAAGAAGCTTTTGGGATGCATGTGTACAACGTATGTGTCTTGATTGGCGGAAATGTTCGAATTTGTATCACTATCTGGTAAATAAGCTCTTATCCCAACATCTAATAGTAGTTTTATCAATTGTTGGACGACAGCTTTATACGGATGAGCTGGTTGTAAAGCTTCTATCTACGGATACTTGTCAGTTACCAGTTTCATTGCTATAGACTTTTTACAGTCTGCCTTTGCAGTGAGATATATTATTGATTTATTTTATCATTCCTAACCAAATTGTTCACATTTAAGGTGTAAAACGCAAAGTTTTATTGTAATGTCATTAGACTATTAGCATTATTTTTTTGCATAAAGCTCTTAAGAAATATAATTTAATAATATTATTTTTAATAAACGATTTATTACAGATATGGTATTAAATAATCTATGACTATTCATTCCATTTATCTGAATCGAGTAGTCTTTTAAAGCTGGTGTATAATTGAAATTTTAATGTAAACACTCAAAACTAATTTGGACATAGACACGGAGTCTCCATCGGCTTGAGACGGTTTTTTAGATTCTAATTTTTTTTACAATTCAAAAATCTTTTTCGAGCTAGGATTCTGATCAAGTTTATTATTCGGTTATGGTGATGGTTACATTACTGTTATCATTCACAGTTTTCTATCTTTACATCACCTTTCATCGTCATTACTCAATTTATATTTATCTCATATGAGTGTTATATATTACGTCTACTCGACTGAGTTAATCAAACGTTGATGGTTTGGATTAGAATTTGGTAGAATATCTTTACATCCTGATATAAAAGAAACCTTTTCAAAGGAAAGTGTCTGCTATTTTTAAGTCAAATCGGAAATGCGAAATCACTGGGCTTAAACTTTTCAATTCATAATAATGATAAGCACTCCTCACTAATTAGCTTCGTTAATGCACTTCTCAGCTGTAACAATCTCATTAATCATTAATTACATCCCTTTGAAATGTCAGTTTCATTAGCCTTCACATGTGCCTCATGACCCATTGAAGAAACTGGCATATTTGCATCATATTACGGTTTTACTATATTTGGACTGGGTAGTGTTATTCATTCATCAGCCGTACTGCGCAGTTTTTACGGTAAAGTTACGTATCTCACGACTGAAAATTTAATTTCCTCTCTTTGAACCTAATCATTACAAGGGCAATTGCACGTTTTCCTAATATTTGTCAGTGTAGCATAATATTGTATCCTATGCCAATTTTTTTCGGTTAGATGTATACATGGGTGTATGGATGTTCGACATTTAATTTTCTAATTCTGCATCGTTCATACCTGCCAATTAATCATATATAAAACCTATTCAAATGTCAGGTCTCTTAAGCAATACACCTGTATATCCTTCATGACCCAGGGGAGGATAGTACTTTGTATGGCATTTCCTATCACTATGCATACATGTATGTCTTGCATCATGTTCTGACCTGCTGCCAGATGTTTGGTAACTTGACCTGTCCCGGATGTTTCTATAGTATGACAATTGTGCTTAAAAGTTATCATCTCTTTATGGTAAAGCATTCGTGTTCAGAATCAGAATACATCATTCTTTTTTCTTTATGTAATTAACAATTTAAATAGCAAGTTTGTTAGTCGACGTATGTTCACAACACAAAAGTACCGAGAACACAATGCATCACGTAAATATCACTATGCATTATGCGAGATTTGATGCATTTTGCAAGTCTTATGCTAACTTTGCCAGTCGCTATTGTTTCGTGTTTCAAGGTCTGAGTTATAAACGTTAAGACCTCCTTGTTCACTCATTCAATATATCCCCTTAAAATCTAGAGTTCTTAGCCCACTTATGTTCATCAGGACCCAAGTAACGAGACCTTATTGTATCGCGTGATATCTATTACCACGCTTCAGTTATGCAGCGTTTCTTATGTTGTTGCACGAGCACTATGGTAACTTGGTTATCTTCCAATAGGTCCCTGGTGACTGGAACTTCGTGAATCACGATATCAGCAAAATAGATGTGGGTTGCTCGACTAACTGTATTTTCATTAAGATATGAATAGCTTTCATACTGTAAAATACACTGTTATCACTTATTTCTTGGTGAACCAAACTTGTATACTAGGGAACAAAGCCATCTATGGTCCTCAGTTGTTTTATAAATAATTAGCTGTAAATATAAACACTAAAGGTTATGAAGTAAACGGAATGAGGATGTACGTTGCAATTTATGAAGAGCGCATGTAAGTTGGTAATGGTGTTTACCGGCTATACACTCTCGCCCTTTTTTCGCCTCGCATAAAATTTCGCACTCAGTCGCTTTTTCTCCAGTTTTTACTCAGTTCTTTCCTCGCTCACCATATTCGCCAGACTCTCTATACATTTCGTCTCTCATTCCATTACACCAAACTTCCTTCTCAGCTTACTGAGTCGACATCTCTCACAAAAATGGTTTTAGTGTGAAACATATTTTTTTCATTAAAAAACCTTTCAGAGAAATAAATATAAGCTGCAGTGTGATATATGCGTCCAAGTAAAGAGAGACCATGGAAATTCAATTTGTCGGAAATATATTGATTTTAGAAAATGCAGTCTTGGAGCAAGGTTATTCATATCATTATATCAAGCATTCACACTGTGTTTGGACTCTGTCGTTCCTTTTAGTTATTGATAATTTGTACAGTAGATGATATCCCATTCTAACTCTCTCCAACTGTCTACGCTTTTTTTTACTCAGTATCTATAAACAAAGTTATAGTCTTCTCTTGTCATTTGCACTTTTTCTCTCTTCCTCACATCGATCCTCCGTCTCTGTCTATCTGCCTGTCTTCGTTCCTCTCTCTCTCAATAGAAAGCATGCTAATGAACTTTCCATACACTCCCACCTTTTGAGATCTGCTAGTCGGTCATATAAAAGCACTAATTGATATAAAAGCCTAAGCAAGTCTATAAGAAGACTCCAGAGTTCGATTCTAGGCAATGGAAAACTCTTTTAACGTATGTGGCTGCGAGTACTGGCCCAGTTTGTCTCGAATTTGTCTCGTTTGTTTCGTATTGGCCCAGTTTGTCTCGTATTTGCCTAGTTTGTCTCGTATTTGCCCCCTTCGTCTCGTATTTGCCCCGTTTGTTTCGTATTGGCCCCGTTTGTTTCGTATTGGCCCAGTTTGTCTCGTATTTGCCCCGTTTGTTTCGTATTGGCCAAGTTTGTTTCGTATTTTCCCCTTTTGTTACGTATGGCCCAGTTTGTCTCGTATTGGCCCTCTATGTCTCGCACTGAGCTTGTTTTCCTGTAGTGGCCCAGGTGCAAAGTCATATGTTCTTAGCTGTAAATACTTTGTGGGGGGCTTTACAATTACTAGTTATTTAATCGCAGTTAAGATAGATAGTTTTAGATGTATTTATTGATAAATTAGAAAGACTTTATCAAAGGTTCCTTGATGATATACAGCCTTGGCGCAGGAATACTCTCATATTCTGCATCAGTGCATGAGCTACCCGGCTGTCATCGCTCTTGCAAGGGTGATGATTGATACAACAGATGTCATCACGCTTTACCTACATAATGTATTATTAGTGTATACTTAATGTACCTACATAATTCATACTTAATGTACCCACATAATGTATACTTAATGTGTTAGCTGAAAGCAGAAGAAGTCCGATGGGATCTATTTAGTACATCAAATGAACTGATATTTGACAACTTATAAGTTTATATTTTCTTTCTACTTTTCAAATCAAAGCATTATGAAAACATTCATTTTTGTGTAATTTACATTTATTCGTCTCTATCCATCATTCGTACAACATCCCTCTTTATCTCACTCACACTCATTCCCAAAAAGCCCTCTTTACTCTTTCTTTCCTTCCATCCTCACTGTCTCTCTCTGTCTCTCATTGTTTCCTTGCCCATTCTCTCCTTAATGTACCAGATACATTCCTCATCAAGGCCTACTAACAAACAACCTGCTTAACAATTGCTAACATTCCCCTTAACAATCACATTCCTCTTTAGTGACAGAAACTATTTACCTGAATCCTAAATAGTGCAATCAGGGAATTATCTGAATTTGGATAACACGTGATAAATAAAGTGAAGCTTGATAATGAGCATTACGTACGCGCAGACTTTTAAGATCTGTAACCAATGCTGGACAAATGGGTGTCTGGTTGAAATAACATTTGTATTGTTCCCAAGCATCACATCGGAACTCGATGAACTATCTCCTATGTACATAAGATATTTTGTTGTCAGGCGTACGCTCACAGAGTCGAAGTCGATGCTATGTAATCCAAACATACCAACCTCTACGATGATGTACCGCTTCTTGGCATAGAATTGTTTGGTTGAATAACATTTGTATTGTGCGACCCAAGCAATGACATTGGCTTTCAATATACTAACTATTATGTACATTGGGTATTCTTAGTGGAAGACGGTAAGTCAAAGCCGATTATGTGTAGCACATATAGGCGAATCTGTCTCATTCTACATCTGTGTTTGACGTATCGGTGTTTGGATTAATAATATTTGTGTTGTAAGATCGACTGAAATAGGTTAACAACTATGAGAACTATAAGGTCGTTGCAACACCCCTTATAAACACATGAGGATACAAGAAACGGGCATATAAAGCTTTTTTCCGGCCCTGGCTTTGCTAATTGCCACTTTTAGATAATAAATGATAACGATTACATTGTCATGTAGACCTCAGTAGTTTCAATATTTGACTTCTTGAGCAAGCGAAAACGACATGTTGTATAGGCCGACTATCAATACTAGTAAACTTAGTTTACTCCATGATACTGAAGCCCAAATTTAATATATATTAACTGTTTTGAAAATGTATTATTGATGTGGCCTTTTCTCAACCCTAGTGCAACTATCATGTAAATTGGTATAATAACAACTGGACAAATCCGGGTTTTACAAAAGGATCAAATAACTATATTACATACTGTATGAATTCCCTAGGATGTAACAAACCAAAATGCATTTGGGCTAACACATCTGTTTGTCGATTCATTGGACAAATACTTGCGCTACTATATACTCTGTATATCTCTTCATCCATAAAGTTATGAAACAGTTCGTGATGCCGTTCAGTAGCACATTATTTTGACGAATGTTAAAGGGTTTTACCTCCGTCCCATTTGGAAAAGCTTCTAACCAAGGAACTCTGGACAAACGGAGTCTCAAATTGTGATTTAACGAATTTAGAATATGACAAAAGTAAATGTCCTCTCACTACATGATCTAAATTTGAGAACTCTAAATACAAGTTTGAAAATAACCTTATAGGTAACTAGAGCATCTCATATCTAATTCATAAGTATAACAAATGGACAAATAAATTCGGTCACCAACAAATGTAACTGGTATAACCATGTCTTTATGTTTCCTTTCAAATTTGATTTTCTTTTTCAACTATTCAAAGGAAATCACTTTGATATTCAATTGAAGTAGACAGAAATCATGTTAAAATGACTGAAAAAGGTAATAATGGTCATATCGTACGAATGCGAACACCTTAGTGTTTTTTTACTTGTTTTGTTGATATTAGTTGATATAAGTTGATATTGCGACATATGTCTTTTAAATCAATTTGAGATAATAATGAAACCATTAGGTACATCTTTCTTTTTTAATTGTAAACAAATATTATTTATAAGAGAATCAGTGTCGAATTCATGCAGATATCAACCATGAAACTGTCTGATATTTATCCGGCTTTATCCAATTAATAAAGCAACTCGTTAAACGAGTTGGTTCCCTTTCCCATGCGCTATGATAATTTCACTTGATTCTGAAGGATTTGTTTATCGTTGAAGTGTACGATTCACCTTTTGTGAAGGATTTTACCTTGAATTTACTACAAGGAAACTTGCTTGACCCCGTCATGAACTTACCGACATCCTTTACTTAAATAGATGTGACAGGTACAGGCACGCGAAACTTTTAAAGAATTTCTCAGGTAGATAATCTTGTTTTTTTCAAAAAGTGGTAGCGATTACTAAGACAGTTGTTTTGATGTGTCATGGATTTGTATGTCCATGATTATGCACATCCCTCGATATTACTAACGATCCTCATTCATGTAATCTACCGTGTAAGTTATTTAGCAAACATGTACGTTTTCAGTTTGTATAGTTAAAAGACCGTAATTATTTAATACAACATTGCATTAAATCCGCATGAACTATACCATATCGGAAATATTAAAATTTTGTTGACAACTAGAAAGGGGAAAAGGCAGTCGCTATGGTTAATCCACTAACAATGCTAATACTAAGTTTATGAATGAAGTTACAAGATTACTTTAGTAAAAAATATTTCATTCTTTGTTCTCAGTTCAGTGATTAGGAAAATTCAAAAGCTGCTACTAGTTGAGCCGTTTTAAACTGTTAATATTATATTCCCATTTTGTACATAGCGGACCATATGTTTTTATATATGTTAACCCTTTGGCTGTCTCAACTATTTCATTGTCGATTGCAGGTCAATGGTACAGAATACTTATTTAATCAATAATAAAATCAAAGCATTTATGACAAGCTTAAGTAAGTGCCTATGTCATCAAATACCTTTAAATAGTCAATTTGAACCGCAAAGTGTGACATACATGTAGTGCCTTTAACGACTTGTGATAGATTTTATAGCTGACCATCAATCTGGTGGACCATAGATAAGGATTAGTTAAATGATCAAGTTAACCTATCAAACATGTAATTAGTGATGTGGTTTATGGTTTCAAATTAGGAAAATTTGATTCACTTTGTTAAAAAATCGATTTGAAAAGCTTTTAAATCGTTTATTCTTAAAAGCATTCTCATTACTAAGTAATTCATAGGTAACGCAAACATCTTTCTTAACATATTTCCCTAAATGTTGCATCTGGGTTGGTATTTATCAAGGATTATGCTAACGTCAGTTTGGTAAGTGAGAAAACTATCACAAATTTGGTCGACTATCATTTTCTTTGTTCGAGCAACGACCTTCGGAACTAATTCAGTATGTCTGTCAACGCATCTATAAAAATAGATGACAGGAGTGTCCGTTGTTTGAACATAATTATTTGAATCGGCCTGTTGATTATCTAAATACCCTATTGACTGTTCGATCATTTCTGTCAAATCCTATGAAACTGTTCGTTTGACTTGTTCAGGTTAGCAGATAATTTGTCATAGCAGCTAATTGAATTCATTGATTTGATTGTCTTTTACTGAAGAAATGATAAACAATTCTGGTTTATCATTTAAAGTGATTCCTGATCACTTATACGTCTTGCCAAGAACACATCATTTAAAAAAATGATATTATTTACATTATGATATGAAAAAGGTTAATGGTTGTGACGATTTGTTCGAAGTGCAATGCCCATCATTGATAACTCAGAGTTGAAAGTTCTAATACTCAATATGGTATCACTCCTTTTCCAAATTCATATTCAATACCTACGATCGTTGACTCTTAAAAGAAATTCAAACTACTACGACGATGTATCTTTCGATCATCTCAAAAGACAAATCAGGTTGTACATTTGCCCGTTTTAAAAGTTCAATTCAAATCTCCAAATGTACTGAATAGGAAAACAACACACAAGATATGTAATGCCGTCATCCCATGCCAGGACGTTGTACTGGTTTATGAACAGAAAACATGCAGTTCATTTGGGTACGATTTTTCCTACTTGTTAGTCATACGGTTGATATTTGACTGTAATCTGATCAATCAGCCCTGGATGAGGATGTGGGATGTGTTTTTGCCCTTAATCAATTATTATCAATACTCTTGAAAGTTGCGATAAACGGGAAACGTTATATTAAGTTATTAAGTTGAAATATTAAGATGAAAGCAGTAACTATTTGAGATACAAATGTTAATTAACATGTTCTCTTTGACGTACACATTACAAACATTAAGATAACATTTTGAAATATGATAATGAATGTATTTGCTTTGTTATATGTCATTATTATGAGCGTTTATATGATTTAGAAAAGCACCTACAGTGTTTTGTCATTTCAAATGGTTTAAACAGACATCCAACCATCATAGGGGGGTCAAAGGAGTAAATAATTCTGAACTCGTGTGAGCTCTGATGGCAGGAGGGTTATTTAATGACAATATAATGACAGCCAAGTCCATAACAACGCAGCTGGCATATTTGAAAGTAATCTATTACCGATGGAAACTATCTCCGAGAAACATCTTCTCTCGACAGGCGTTTTAAAAATACATTAATGGAAATATAATTCACAACTCAACATTTAATTGGTATCTGTTTTCCAAACAAAAACACTTTGGTAAAATTGTTGAGATGAAATTGAAAAATATGAAAAACGGTTAAGATGTGTTATTTATGCAACAAAAATGTTTCCTTTCATAATAATACTATAACTTATTTTGTCTCAACTTTGATTGTTGACGTTTTGATGTCAGGAATTGACGCTTCACTAGCATCAATCATTTTGATCATTCCTCTTTTAAAATACACGTCTTACCTACCGTAATTGTCAAATACTTTATCGTCCTCGATTAATTTTTTGTCATTAAGATATCGTTTGTATTGTAACGGTAAGAGTAGGAAATTTTGTCTTTAAAGATTCTTCAAAAGTACTAACTATACAACTGTATATTGTGCCTTGTTATATTCTTATAGATGAATAATATTCTATGATAAGATAAATGAAATTGTGTATGAAATTAACCATTTCTTGATAATTTTTACTGCACTTCTTAATACTCGTATGCGATGCTCAAGAGTTGTTTTCTGAAAAAAACACAGTTTTCTAATTCTTTTTATCTAAAGCAAAATAAGCTGATAGTTTTACAACTTCGCACGATGGAATCAGGTTTGCAATCAATCTGGTACATTCACCACCTTCTCTCTAACTAACTATATTCAAGATGTGACCTCCATCGGCATCACATCTGCTAATGTTATTTTACCTTTTTTCCGGTACCACAGGATCCTCCTTCCTGCCGTCCTGTAAGCTCATTGCTGGAGAATAACATTGAACTTCTTCCAAGCTTCTCGTTGGGAAAGTGAAGGAAAAGAAGTATAATATTCCTTTAAAATTAAATATCGGTTATAACTTGTAGCCTGTATTCATTCCCTCAAGTTTCATACATTTAACACAGGCTATGATATGTTCTTTTGTTATTGTCAGTGCCTGTTTAATAAAAAAATTGAGAGCTGGAAACGAGAACGCCATGCCACCAGATATTTTCCGATATTATGAATACTAATTGATCGCTCAGATAAGTATCTGCAAGAAATGAGAATGGTCTCAAAATTCTCTTTTTATGATTTGTCCAACAAATTCCAACATTGATGTCACATTTCTAAAGGAAAAACCTTCAATCATTGAGTTAAAGAATCCAGTTTAGATGTTCGAAATGTTCGGAATTATTTGTTTCATTGTCATTCGTCTCCTGCATCTTCTTTGTATTCTTAAGAAACTCCCGTTGAAGGTGTGTAAAAGGATTGTGGTGTTTGAATAAACTGGATTCCATGTGACATGTTCCTAATTAAATTTATGGTGATCAGCTATGTAAAACGTAAACGTTACAGCTTCTTTCTGGCTGAAAACAATCCTAATTCTATCAGTACGTTTACGAAACATCCTGCATCTTCTTTGTATTCTTAAGAAACGTTAAACTCCCGTTGAAGGCGGCGAAGAGCCTAATTGATGTAGTCATACACTTAGCTCTGTTCATGATTCTAATCTAAATCAGAGACTCTGGCTCAACTCAGTTGACAGCAGCTGCCAGTGTTCTCCTCTCATGGCTATAAGGTGTCCAGCTGTTTTATTGTTGAATAAGATTGTTTATGTAGCTTCCACCTACACCCTTTAAACGATATAGGCATATCAATGTGTTTGGAGATAACAATGATGAATGACTCTGCTGTACTTCAGTAAGGTCAGGCGTCCTCAGAAAAGTTCCATGCAAAATTCTCATATAGATGACTACTAGAAAAATCTCGTCATAGATCCAATGTTTCTGTGAATTTTCCTATACAAATAGATCAAATGTCCATTTTCCATTTTTAACATAATTTCAAACGAGTTGCAAACTTAAAAAATAAATAAAAATATCCATAATATAATTTGTTAATATATCTTTCAATTCAACATTCATTTAAATTCTGAACGAGTTTCGGATTTTACTCTATTAACCCTCTCACGGAATTATTGCTGATGCTGAATCAATCATTACATGACCCTTCTTCAAGAGTTTTATTGCATGTGTATGGATGGACGATGACCCTCTTGAATAATTTTATTAATGAAGCTTACTCAAATTGGGTTTCTCTATTTGAATACTTAAATTTCCAAAGTATGTCAATCTCATTCTCAAAACAAGGGGGTTCATATCTGTTCTATATTATATAGACATTTGGAACATCTTTTGATATGAAAGCTTTATACAACTTGATTTTCTTTTTTTTCTTATGCACACCAAGACAAGATCACATTTCCTCTAAGATTCATACTCATTTGTTTCCCCGTATCTTCTGAGATGAACTATGTTCATGTGAAAATTTACATTAAATGAATCTGAAATGGCTTGATTGTTGTTTAACTGTTTTCGCTATTGCTTGTCTGACTTTGAATTTGCTTCTGTCAGTTAAATTCCCAGAGAAATCTGACTGATGCAAAAAAATTTAATACTTTATAATTTTGAATCTGTATGCATTACAAGTCATGCAAACAGCTCATCACATAACAAGGTCAATGTAATGTGCCTCGCAAATACGAAGAGAATGTTAAAATATCATTGATACATTAAGATCGAATCCATATCAAATATTCTTCGACAGTGATTTCAGAGAAGATTATGACACATGACAGAATATTAGTGAGATACCTTTTGTGCACTGTGAGAAGAACTTTAAGCTGTCATGAACAATACATCTTCGATGATGTGATTCGAACTCTTTTTGACATGATAATATGATAGTCTGTTTTATCCCAATATGAGAAAGCCATTATATGTTCCTACAATCCTACTGTATAATACTACTTCATTATACATACATCTTATCAACGTAAAGTTGCTTTATTTGGGTAATTTAAGAAAAATGGCGTATCAATGAATATTTATGTTTCATATTGCCAACAAATGCTTTATTTGCATTATATTATTTCTCATAAGTTTTCAGGGTTGTCATTAATAGCATACCGCCCGTGTCGGCTTATCTTAATTCAAAACTATTTCAATTCTTTTTCAGCATTACCACCTGATGTTTCGACCATATGGGAAGCTTACCCCTGGAGGTTCGGGTTTGGGTTCTGCATCATCAAGTCCTTTGTTTCTGAGATGACCGCTTATGCCTCAGTGCTAACAATCACCGCCTTCACCATAGAACGATACGTTGCTATCTGTCATCCCTTAAAGGCTCACTCCTGGTCATGTCTGTCCCGTGCCGTGAAGATCATCCTTCTCATCTGGACCATAGCATGTGGATGTGCTTTGCCTTACCCAATCCACACGAGGATTTTCTATGGAGTAACACATCCGGTAACAGGGGAAAACTTCGAGGATTCACTATTGTGTAACATCCCTGTTCAATGGAGGAATAGGATGAAGTACATGTTCCAATTCTCTAGTTTTGCTTTCTTTGTCATTCCAATGGTGGTGATTACGATAATGTATGTGCTGATCGGCCTCAGACTCTGGAAGTCTGAAATGGCTGTTGACGAGAAGAAGAACAAGACTGCAGCCGAGGCAGCTTGCAAGGCCAGGAAGGCAGTGCTCAAAATGCTTGGTATGTGTCTTACAATTCTTAAAATTCGGACTCATATTCTCACTGTACAAATGATCTATGCAATTTAAAATGATCAACCATATTTACATTTCTGAATTGCACACACTACAAATAGATCTTCTAGCTTTATAAAAAGTGTCAACGATGCAATTTCTATGTAGTTAGCCTTAACGTTTATTTACGAACTTCAAACTCAAGTGTAAATACATATATCCTCCATGCGATTTACTTTGAAGGATATTAGATATATGTATAAACGGTTGCTCAATGTCAATGTATATCATTATTTACTTCTTACTGGTTTAATGCTATCGAGTTGTAATTTCATGTGTGATTACCTTTTTGTCGAATTTGTAATATGCATGTTCTGGATTCACACTACGTATTCTCTTCAATGGTAATTGAACAAGGTTCCTTCATTTCCAAAATCTGCCAAGGGAATCTTCGTCTCTAATGTAATTAAAAGATGAAACGATGAAGAGCCTTATATGAAATTTGAAGGAAAAACATTTTCACCATATTCTACTTTGAACCAGCTGCAACGCTATCACTAGTTAAAAAGAGACGAGGTAAAACAGAAATGACAACTCGTAGCTCAAATCATACTTATATTTAGAGTTTTAATCAGACCAAGCAGCGTTGCATACATGACTTAATATAAATTTTCAATATGAATGTATTAGTCGCTCTATCTATTCGAGTTCTCACATCCAAAACTGTGTTCACAGTTGCCGTTGTGATAGCTTTCTTCGTGTGCTGGGCCCCGTTCCACACGCAGCGTCTGATGACAATCTACATCCCACAGGAGCAGTGGACGGATGAACTGCTCCGTCTACAAACTTACATTTACTATATATCAGGTATGTTGATTTAGAATGTTATCTAATATCAAGACTATTATCAAAAAACATTTCGAGACACTTGGGGATGAAAATGATAGAAGAATTATTGAGATCATACTTCTTTACCTTTCCACGAACATATCTTTAGATTTCAAGGTAAATGATATCACTTTGCTGAGGAAAAGGATATTAAGATTAAGATGATCGCTTTTATTAACCTGTTCAGAATGTCATCACATTACCAATGAACATCTGTTGGTCGGTAATAAAAGTATATGCATTAATATTTTAAGGGCAGTCATGGTAGATCATAGTCAATTTGTGATACTAAGATAGAGAAATTTGATTTTATTATTTACATTAGCATTTCAATATATACTGGACAAAATAGGAGGAAATTAGTTTCATTGATAATTTGCCAATGTGCCAATGAAATAGAATTGATTAATTTCGAAACCTTCATATAACCATATCTATTTTCTACATGATACATTCTAGTATGTCGATATAATACTGTCTATACCGCATTTTTATGGTTCCATCATTACAGATTGAGAATACCGCATCAATATCTAATTTGCACGTTTCATAATTCAAATAATATTAAGTCAGATGTTTATTTTTCATTGTTTAAAAATTCACCTAACTAGATGTGTCCACTAATGTATTTTGTTAATACTTAAGTGAAATTGATAATTTGAAATATATTTTCCGCAGGTGTATTGTACTTCGTCAGTTCCGTTGTGAACCCCATTCTGTATAACGTGATGTCCCGGAAATACAGAGCGGCCTTCAGAAGAACGTTATGTCCATGTTTGAACGCTTCTGGATATACCAACGACATGAGTGTTTACCGATCGTCTAGATCGTGTGGGACATCTGTCACAGTATACACCAACCACAAACTCCTACCAAAAGAGAAGTCACGAATCCTGACATTGGACTCTGAAATCGATAACTCGGTCTTATAGATGGCGGTGATACGTTGGATCATTTCTTCGTGAAAACGTCAATTTTGACGTTATGTGAAGGTTGTTTGTGTACCTGATCCCTTGTCTTAGAGTCTTGTGATGACAAAATGTGCATTCTATCCCTTGCAGCTACGGTTTTAGCCGAAATGTCCAGGCTGTCATCCCACAAATCATTCTTATTTGTTTGATCAATAAAGGCCGTCGGAAACATTTGGATAAGAGTTGATCGAACGTAACTGACAATCTAATTATTCCAATCTGAGATAAACTGGTGAGTTTTGAAACATAAAATGTTTCTGATCAAAGGCCGTTTCCCTTTAAACCATGTAATCATCAATACATGTCAAGGCATCTTGAAAATTAAAAACATTGATCAAGCGAAATTGTCGTCG
This sequence comes from Phorcus lineatus, assembly GCA_921293015.1. NCBI lineage: Eukaryota > Metazoa > Mollusca > Gastropoda > Trochida > Trochidae > Phorcus > Phorcus lineatus. The sequence continues at coordinate 41,015,865 of OV121085.1, forward strand.
GTATAGATTTTTGTGATAAAATAGGCATTGTTGATATGTAGTCTTTGGATCTGGATATAGGATAAAGCCGAGGTTACACATGGGTCCCCAAAATTTTAAATTTAATTCTTCATGATATTTTAATCCGGAATTAAGTGTGATATGTCGCCTGACAAAATTAGTTTACAGCCAATATGGATTAAATTGACCAGAATATTTGTTTTGTGGAATGTTAGCCTGTTTACTTCCCTTCTCAAACACCCTCATTTCACCTCACATTCATTTCATCACTCAAGGCTTTTACGATTTTGGAATAAATGTATTTAACCACATGGCTAAATTTTAGATATTACTATTAATTTTCATTATCTATTTTAACTGATACAAGAATCTACTTTGAACATTGCTTGAATAAAGATGTAAGGAAAGCATGTGGGTTTTTCTATTAGTAAATGTTGTAAAAATGGATAAAGCGATAACACGATCCGTTCATAAGTATCAAAACTCAATTTGGCCTCCATATTTAGTTTAAACAGTAAATGGGTTTTACCAATAGAACTTCAAAGCTCACATTGAAGATCAGTGAATAACTTCTTGAAAAGTTTCAAAACAAAAATAGTTTATTTGATTATTAGGGTTCGTCTGCGGCTAGGTAAAAATAACATGTCTGTGATTTTTGGTCTGCCTTAGTTGTACGTTTCTTGTGTTTTATTCACACCTCTGTGCACTGCAGCATTCTGATCATATCACCATAAGGATTTCAAAATCCCGTCACAACTTTCAAATGTGCCTATAAATGTATTTAAAAATCCAGAAAAGTATGTCCTGTAAATTATAGATGTAGTGCCATCGCAAACTGTCACGAATATTGTCATTGAATTTACTTGTGTTCTCCATGGAAGTTGAACGTTGTTTTGTTGACATTTGTATATAACTGTTGAACACATTTCAGAGAATCATTGTGTACAGAAACTTGTCCCACACTTTTAATAATTTACCTCTCAAAAGCCTTGTAATGTGAATATATTGTCATTATTTGTATCTATTTGTGTGTTGGCAACATACGTGAATTGAAAATAAAACGTAAAATCAATCAAAGTTTTTTCTATTTTCTGTCATAATATGTTCCATTATATTATGATCTCTTGTCTTGAGCAGTTGTGATTTGAACACAGTAAATTTATGTTATCTAGTCCATATCTTTAATGTTTAGAAAAGATGACAACAGGAGGTTGAGACATACGACGTTACGAAATAACAATTCACCTTTGTATGACTCAAGCCTTTTAAAACGTTGCACGTTCTTCGTCTTTAATGTCTTAAAACACAGTAACTTCTTACAGTTGTAGCAGCATATCGACACTTGTTTCAGTTACTACTGTATCTTTGTGCAAATATCATGTAAATTTGGTTAAGTTTGGCCGTCAATAATAACTTAAGAAGAAAAGGATCACCAATTATCCATTTGTGAAATAGCCATTATTTAACTTATTTAGGGATAATCTGATATCCTTGAATTTCGATTAAAATATTCCATACTAATTCACTAAGAAATTCATCACACTAACATTAACTTAAAGCAAAGGAACAAACCTGGCTTAAATGTAATACTGTTGACTACATGCTATTTGCACTAGGATACAAAGGTACGGGAAGATGAGGTGAGTTGATTTGGGTTTTGACGCCGCTTACTAGAATATTTTACTTATATTTCGGCTGCTATTATTATTGACGGGCGAAATCCCGCAATAAAATCATGACTATGCATTATTGTGAAACCTGTGAACATCTACTGCAACTAGCCATTCAGGTTTGGTACTGCGCTGAAATTCAATGTAGAATTGCATCCAAACCTTATCGCCAGTGGAACAGTTCTACAACTACTTGACGCGGTACGCAACTTCTTTTATAGGATATAAGGTCGTGCAAAATTAATTATTGTAGTCATTGAGAAAAACGTTTCCCATAAATTTATTTTTCTGTTTATTACGAACCACTATCTACTTAAATCCATCTCTGTGCTAACCTATTGAAAACAAAAAACAATAAATAGGGGTTCAAAGATTTCATAAATTCCTATATTATAATAATATTGCGAACTAGAAGATATATCGCGTTGGTCATGAGAAGCACCTATAACTCTAAATTGTTATTGCACTTAGCTAATTAGACCCAAAAACATTTTACATAATTTTACCTTGTCTCATACCACGAAAGTCAACACTAGTAAATAAGAGGGTACTAGTGCGTAAGGCACGAAGTAGTATTTGCACCAAAACATTAATCCCTTCATATCGATATTCTTCACGGGACACTCCACCCAAACACAGCTTTTCATTCATAAGCTTATTCTATATTCTGAATCTTCCTTTAACTTACACCTCACACATTGCTTTAGAGACGAAAATGAAAAAAAACCCTATTTTTACAGCGATAATCAAGGTCAATATGTTAAATGAAGAAAGACGTACAGAGTTTACGTTCTGATTCTGAACAATAACATTTAAGCTAGGGAATCAAGTCTTATGTACATAACTCGTTTCTCTTACAGGCACATAATACATACCTGTTGATACATAAGCCTTGGCTCAGTGATGAGATCTACATACCCATGGGAATGCTTGACATATGGGTGTTTCGTTTCATAACATTTTTATTGTAAGATGACCTAAACTAAGTTAATAAGTCCTTTAAGGTCATTGTTTCGCTGTAAGCGAAAAACATGCAATAGTTCTGCAGGTAATGGTGCTAAGCAAATCCACGTCTAAATAGAAAACATATATCATATTTATCTTACTAAAAGTCAAATCATTTAAAGGTAACATGAAACCTACGTCATGAAATAATTATCTTTTCTACGCATTGCAATTATGTCAAAACTACATACATTTCATCTGCGTTTTCGAATAGAAGATCAGTTGTATCACAGCTGTATTAATGTTTTAGATGAACAGAGCCCTACCATAGCTTCGGATATTTGTAACGTTTATCAACACATCTGAATACTCAAGGGTGAGATGTTTTCTCATCCAGTTTCCATGAAATATGTAGATATTGGAACATTGCATTTCATCTTTGACTGTCAACCATGATGATGCCATAGCATTGTGACGTCATTATGCTTATGACGTCATATAATTATGTCAATTCTTGATATAATGCAGCAGCATTACAACATACCAAGTACATGTGATTCCAAATGAATCCCTGCAAGCCTCGGATATCAGTCTGACTAAAGTCGACCGATGAATAAAAGTTTAGATATAAACTCTAGTGGGGTTCGAACAAAATCTATCAGGGTCGTTGTGGAGAGGAAGGCACCTGGTAGAAGACGTTCGAATCTCACTATAGTCAATATTTAAAAACTTTTATTCCTCGGAACACTGTCGATTTTAATCAGACTGCCTCGTATATTTGAAGTGTTGAAAAACATAACAACCTACATTTGTACATGTAAATCAGTTTACATGTTTTCAGGAGAAACACAAAACTGGTATCTTAAAAACTAATGGAAGAATTGTACGTGTTTGTGACGTTTGTAGCAATTTACCCTGATCACTTCGTTGGGCCGCATAAACTGTTTACTAGTGCGGTCATCTTCCCACGCATGGCATAAACTTTCGCTAACCACGATGATTTGCTAAGATAGGCCTTGCAGCATTTCCCCAACTATTTTTGTTTGACGTTTGAGGCTGATGCGACGGAACACGATAGTCAAATGAGAAATCATATGAGAATTGAAACTTCTCGCCGAAGATCTAGAGGGAGCTGCACTCAAAACACGAATTTCTATGGGTTGGCAGCAAGGTGTAATTAGCCAGTGATAGAGACTGATGCAATTTAAAGCCATGCGGGGGAATATGCAGTGTGGTATGAACGTTACGATGTCCTACGTCCAGTCATCTCTTTAAAAGCTAAATATTTAACCGGAGTTAAGTCTTCGAGTTAATCGACTACAGAGATATTGCTAATTACACGACATTGCACTGCGATATAACTTTTGACGTATATCTTGAAGCTGAAATCGTGGTTTGAAAAGGTATATTTGCATGAGTTTCATTCTGCCCAACCCATTAAACCGCTTGTGCTCGCCGATCGAGAACGTACAGTCGCACTATTGCTCATTAAATAAAATGATCGAAATCACAAATCACAAGAAATGTGAGGCATCTCGTTTTGCGATATGAATAGTACTTATCATCTTTACATCAAAATTCATTAGTGTACCTTCTACTTTCATTGATATCAAATTCATGGACAGCTAGACGTTAAATGTCCATATTCAAAATTCAAAATTGTGTCATGATCTCATGACTCAGTTCCTTTGTTTGCAGTTTGTAAAGCTGTATCACTGCAATATATTTAATCATTAATGTGCCAGTAAAAACAGCGACATGGTGAAGATGATAGTATGACCCAGATGTACATTGATGCTTATGATTCTATTTGAAGTGTTTCACGGACTTCTCAGCTGATTTATACCCTTAAGTTTGGCAGCATTTTTGGGCTTTTAAATCTTTCTAGATAATTGATGATATTTCAGAAACGTTCTTTTATAATCATTCAGTTTGTCGATCTTAGATCTTTCCTAGCTAGAAAAGTTTGTTAGTTGTATTAATATTTGTTTTGGCCGTGTTGATAAGCTAATTAGCCCAGTGACTTGCCGATAAGTTTTTCCACAATCGAGGTAGGTGGGCAATGATCAAAATGAAAGTTTTCATTCATTCATGTTCTCGTCCTTAGCGTCTTAAAACCAATGATTACTGGATGGGCGTTTAACGACACTGAAGTGGAAAACATCTGAAATGGCATCTGTGAAAGTTCACAGCAACAGATGGAAGCTCTATTCATCATTTCTACAAGGTATTTAGCTGCATATTAAGTGGGTCAAAAAACATAAAATAGACATTTTTGCTATCTTAGATGTCAAAACAAATGTACATTTGATGCCAAAGTAGCAAAGTTAGCAAGGTCAGGAGAGTACTATGATTTTGAAAGGGGAGATGGTAAGGGTCACTGAGTGCTTTGCGGTGGAAATATTTATGATGTATTCACAAGGGTATTCATCATATGAATTCAGAATTAAATGTACTTAAGGTAAAATGAAGATACCATGTGATCTTCCCTTCTTTCGAAACGTAAATAAACCAAAAATGTAATTTCTTTAGAAATGCAAAAATAAGGATATGTTTTCATTACAGCTTCACGTAGTGTGCCAATTTTAAATATCAACTGGTATTAACTTGGACAAGTTAGTAAGGATTTAGCCACTCATAAGATCTGTCGGTATATACAGTAAAATGTTAATTCGAAAACATACCTAGACTGAAAGTATAATAAATCAATTGCGAGCTATAAAAACGTTATGTTCATTGGTATTATTTTTCTAACATTGTCATAACGAAAAAAATCAATGTGAGTTATGATTAACTAACAAGTTAAAATCTTAAAAGTATTCAACGTATATTAACATAGAGATGTGTAACTGTAATAACTGTAAAGATCTTCACTTTATCCTTCCGATTTAGGTACTATAACGTTTTGGTCATTTTGTATGAGTAAACGTCAAATTCCAAATGAACGCTGCAAACTTTTAACGGAACTTTTCCTAACGCTTATGGCTTAAGTATTGACGAAGGGGAGCTAGGAAACTTTTAACTCTACACTATTCATTTTCAAAAAAATATATATATCATGATCATCTTGGTTTCCCACACAAACCTTTTCAAACTTAAGCTACTGCCTAACATCCCTGTTCCTTAAAGAAGAAATAACGCCATGCAGACCTCTTCATTGTGTGGGCGTGGAGTAAACTAATGGACCACAGTTAAACTCTTCAAGCCGTTTTCAAGAGTTTCGTGATAAAAGACTTCGATTGTGCCTGTAAACCTTCAAGGTAGACACTTTCTGTCCAACGGTTCATGTAAACTTTCTTCTTTATCGAGTTCCATGATGAGCTTAACCTTTAAAACTGGTACAGAATGACTGCAGATAAACTGATTCGTTTCTCATGTCAGGGGATTACATTAAGCTTGTATTTTTTTAAGAAGCTTTGATTGACTTGGAATTATAGAATGGGTAAACATTCGAAGGGATTGTTAGTGTAATTCAGTAGGTGTTCTAAAAGTGTTTGCTTTAGAGATTTATTTTACAATTTTCTTTTTAAAAATCATATTTCTGAGGTTATTGGAGGCAGCGCAAATTAAATGTTAACATATAGGCTTAATTGTTGTTTGTGAAAAACATGAAAAAGTAAACGTTTAACAAAAGTTGACAACCCCAAAATGGTACCTCAAATCTTTTAAATACATGTATGTCTTTCATTCACAGACAATCACCAGATACAAAATATATAAGTTTACAAATCCCATTTGTGTTTTGGCCGAGGAAAATACACGTATGGCACATCTTTTAATATACGTTGTTTTTTTGTAGATTGATGATGGCTGCAGATACGCATAATGCTTATCTGTTCAATGTTTAATATGTATATACACTCATAGATCACGATAACGTTATATTGCTGACGCATGTCAGTTACTAAATTATTCTGACGTACATTTTCTATTATTTATTTCATCTAAAGCAGATGAAGCGACAGAGTGTGATTGTTAACGTGTTTCTAGATTGTTTGAAGAAACATATTTCATTGGACGTGTGGCTTCGGCTTAAGCAGGTGTGGATGGTCTTTTTGTCGACTTTCATTTTAAACTATTGAGGATATACAAGTAAGTAAGCCAATTCCAATTGATAAGGTTTGAGTAATAAAACCACATATAGTATCACGAACAAAAATAAGAGTCATGAAAAACAAATAAAGCAATCAAATTAAATCCATAAGGTAGGGCAGTGTGAAATTTTCTACACATCACAAAGTATATATGATGTAGAGATGAAATCATTAAAATAATATGCAAAATAAAAAAATGTCCATATTTTATTTCTTCATGATTAATGTGTTTAATGTGCATAACATATCATCTTTACTGAAGCTACATGGGAAAAGTTCAACCCAATCATAGATAGAAGGTCTAAATAACAAAAAACTTAATGATATTACTTGAAAATAACCGTGAGTTGCAATAAGTTATATACCGATATCCAATTTATTGCCACATAATTTCCCTGGACTATATATAGCAGCTGACGTTTAGCTTTGCTTCAATCTGGATATTTGAAAGAGCGGTGACAAATACTGCTGTTTATAAGATGTTAGAACTAATTGAAGTCGTCAGACTCTTACAATTGTTAATAATGACATCTGACATTAGATCATTGACATGGGCTTCCAGTTTTATCTTTAAGCGATTTGAAGGTGAAAATGGTTAAATAGTTGTATTGGTTTGTTGACTGGAACATGCATGATAAAGAAATACAAATATTTTTTAAAATTATCATAATGGATCTGACATGGCAATGATTGACTCTAGTACAATAAGGTCAACGATCCTAAGAGAGTTTCGTTTCAATACTGAATCTTTCAAACGGGATGGGTTGATCATGGGTTGGCACATCATGGGTGTTCAAATGAGTATCTGTTTCGTTTGGGAGATAAGTATTTTTTAGGGTCGAAGATGAAATTCCTGTAACACAACAGTAGTGATAACAGCTTATTTTCTTATGACGTCACATTCTTAATGTGGCAATTACTCCTCCAAACATAAACATGTTCATAGCATAATTACAAAAGTTCATATAATGAAGATCTGCAAATTCTTGACAGATATCTTTCGATTTATTACTCGCACTTAAAAGATACTGCAGTTAAAAACGTAGGTTTACCGGTTTTAATACTGTCGAACAATATGATAGTTTGCATAGAAAGAATGTTTCTGCATTAAAAGAAACGGAGGGTGCATATGTAATGAAGAAGGTAATAGCTGTATAACGAGAAAGACCATCTAAGCATTTTGTTGACAAAAGGAGGTTAATACTATACATTGACTGATATTAAAGCAACTCGTGAGTTTAGTGATATAAAGTTTCTTGGCAATACAAAAACAAAACTATTTTGAGATTGAATTGGTCATTTTGATAAGTTTTGTCCTTAACATTATCAGAACAATACATTATGAAACGAACACATTGCATAAGGATTTGTTCGGGAATGGAACATTTCGCAGTATTGTTTATTCGCATTCACTGCCTGTCCTATCGGCATTTTGTCCGCCATTTATTTTGGGGCACATAACATGCGAAAGGTCACTATGCTTTTACTAATTCCAGAACATTTATAGAATTAAACAATATGTATGAAAAAAATACCCATACATTTACACACGATTTATGATAAGACTAATCGGCAATGCTTTTTAAGGCCATAGCAAAGTTTTTCACACTCGTAGCGCCGAAGACGGGCTTTATTTCTCATGTTTGTGTTGTAATACCGAGTGTACGCTCTCATTTATTTAGTTGTAAAATCTAAATCATCCAAAAGGTTACCTTCAGTAACATGTTTCAACTGGGTTATGTTATTACTATGTAATAATAACATACCATCCTGCTACATCAGCGTAATTGAATCCGCTGATGGAGTTTCTTCAAAATACCCTGATATCCTTTAGGCCAAAAGCCTCGCATCGCTAGCGATCAGCAGATTCAATTACGCTGATGAAGCAGGATGATAACATACATGTATAAAATGAAATGTCCCCTTGAATTTCGTTTAAACAAAAATACCGATTGGTCTTTAAAAGATTTCCTTCATCTTAACAACCCCTCGTATGTCTTTAAAAGGAGTTTCACAATTTTCCGTCACTGTGTGTTACACAATGATGAATTTAGTGTACGTCCTCCGCTATTGTGTAAATTAATAATGTCTTTCTTTGATTCTTGATCCATGTTGATAAATGCTCTTTACTTTTTTTACATATCAAAACTGTGATTTCAATCTAATTCAGCATTCACAATTGGTTCACAAAAGTAATAGTCATTTCACTTAATCTAAAATTGATATTTACCTAAAGGGCTAAAATCCAATCTCTAACGATTATAAATTTCTCAAATATCATAAATTAGATGAAGATTTTAAATTTTTTTTATGTTATGTTGATTTCTACGTGGTAAATGTCATAGATTTTCTTTAATCATGATCAAACTACTGTTTCTTTAAACTTCTACATTAAGACGATTCACAATAATTACATGGATTCGAAATTGCGATAACTGTACAATACTGTTAGTTATAGATTTGTCCATGTGACTTCATAGAATAATAATAATGATCCATTTGTATAGCTCATATCTCCATGCACATTGCATGCTGAAAGAGTTTGGAGACATAAAACCCTTTGTCAACTACACATTTCACAAGATCACATGCCATCATGTTTATCTCCTCATATCATTTGAAATCTTCATAACGAAATCAGAATGCTTGCAAGTGAAATATGACAAAGCAAAGGTTCGAAATAACTGTTTCACTGTGTGGAACTGGGCAAAAGTTTTCTCCTTAACATCAAGGCATTATCCTTTTATTAGCTTAATGACTTTTCAGAAAATTATAGACATTCCTATTGGCATTCTACTACGTAAGCGTATTTAAATCCGAACTTGATATCGATACTTTGATATCTACCAGACCAAATTCCTCTTATTGCCCTTATTATAACCTGATTCTAATGTAGCAAATTGCACTAAGGTCAATTGTGTTCGACGAATTCGCTTCAAGCTTTTTGCATAACGATATTTTAATGGCTGAATATATGCATTACAGAGTCATGTGTAACCAGTGGTCAGTGATACGAGGCATTGGGCCTGATCGTACTGAGGGTATTGAAGGAGATTTGCTACGCTGATGAAGCATGATTCCTTTTGATGTATATTTATTTAAATATAATTATTTGATTTTCAGTGCAACACAGTCCATGGATCGCCCGTTCCTGCCGATACTTTCAGGCTAACTGAATTCCTACCCATAGTAGGGTTTTGGACCGCCGTCTTACCATGAAAATAGTTGCCCTGGCCCGTGACATTACTGAAATATTCTTGGAATCGGGTGTAATTCTTTAATGAGTTCATCTCAGCCTAGAAAGTTTAAAGGTCATCCTTGACTTTCGAATGCGTGCGGCAACACGATCTATCTTGTCATAAACGACATGGTCCTTCATCGTAAGAGAATAAATTCATGTTATATGAGAACTAAATGAAATTCTTAACACAAGGACAAGACGTACAGTATTGTAGGTGCAGGGTTGATATAACATTTTGACATTGACTTTGTTAAAGCATTGTTTTGTGTTTGGCTGTAATAATCACAAAGCACATCCCTCTCTACAAGGGCTGGCGGCACGTCTGACAATAATTGTGAACTATTTATAATGATACATATAAAGGAGACCATGGCCGAAATTGTCACTTGCACTTATTATATATATCACATGGACGTTTGAACTTTGCGACTGTATAGTCGGAAGCGCTTAAGTTGTCCAAATGTCTTAAAATAACATTGGTCAATTCAAAGCAGCACATGATCAGGTGGTGAAAGTAAAATATTGATGATTAGTTATACAAATGTACATACATAGAGAGTTGCCAGATCTCAGGAATTCTATAGTTAATGGTGTTTTATTCATTAATGTTTGTATCGAAAGACGGACTTATATATGTTTAGCACTGAAAGGTGACAAGATATACATAGCTTACAGGATAATCGAATGAACTGTCCCGTTTATTAAAACGAAGAGAAGTGTATTCATTAGGTATTGAGAGTTGGCATGATGCTCCGGACAAATGACTTGGTCATACAGTCACTGTTTTAGTCATGTTTCCATGGAAACCGCAACAGGTAAATATAATTTGTTGGTCTAATGGGCACATCTAGGGGTCATGGTGTATAAATGTATGAAGTTTGTTGAAGCTAGCATGTACAGTTTAGAAGATATGCTCCGGACGAAGATTTTTTGACGGACGGACATCACAAGCTCTATCAAATATAATCCACAGCTGAGGAGATTGTATTCAAGGGTTTAGTTTTCTAGGCTTCTTGCTTCTGGAGAAAAAATGGAAATGGGTATGCAGGGCGTGGTCCCTGTGGCTCTGATTTGGGGTCACTAAATCTATAAATTAGAATCCCCATTAGCTAATTATAAGTAGTCTTTACACAGCGATTCAGAATTCCAGGTCTCTTGCTTCTGGAGATAAGTGAGCGAGTGATTGACATTGGCTCATAATTACAATTGCAAATGTCTGACTAAAGTACCTTGTTTGATAACAATGTGAGTATTGCCAGTTTACTGCTTACATACTGCAAAACCCGAATGTTGAAAACATATTCCAGAGATGAATTCCCTTGTCATTGAAGAAAGGAAAGCTATATGAGGTATATGTAGGTAAATGGTCTTTCGACGGTTAAAATGGAGGACATCATATAACAAATAACTAATTTTGTATAGTGAAACAATAAACAGAGTGCGTGAAAGAGTTGGACTTTAACAATATTTCAGTTTTTAATCACGTAGATGTTAAGCATCAACAAGAGAGTGAGCAGATCATAGAGAAAGGGATCAAAGGATGTTGGTTAAGACGGAGAAAACGGCATAGTGAGAGATAGACAGCAGGATTTAGAAAGACACAAATTTGGTCTAGCTGCTCCCCGTCCACCGGTCCACTTTTAGTGCCCTTACCAGGTCTCTTCAAAAACACATAAACCACCGTAAGGCGATAAGGTATTGAGTGAAGTGGTGGACAATAAGCAGAGATAAATTTGCAAAACATGTAAATGATATTTTTTAAATAATTTACCTCTGAAATTAGTTTTCGTCGCGGCACATAATATGTATTGCTTGAATGACATTACTTTAAATTACAGTCACTTAAGTTCATAACTGATTTTAACCAACATTTATTTTACTTTTAACGGACAATATTCAATTAAAAACACAGCTGATATTAAACACACAATGAAGAGTCAGAAGTGAATTGGGGGCATATAAAAGGATGAAAATTCCTCCATTCTTTCCGTTTAGATTCATTCATGTCTATACTCGTGACTGAGATGTATTATAAAACAAGAGATCGCGAAAAGCTTTTAATTGATGTATTAATTCAAAATGTCTCTAAAGCATGAATCTGTCGGGGAACAGTTCTACATTTACCTCTAATTCAACAATTTTATTTGTAAGTCGAGTGCCAGCTAAATTTCAAGTCTTAATAAAGATACTCGCCTGATTATATTAAACGTCCGTTTTTCGTAAATCCTTTTGTTTTCCCCCATGTCTAGCATTGGCATCATTTTGTTTGAAGTTTGTTCTAGTACACTTTCAATATATAATGAATATTACATATGACTATGGATCACATATTTTATTTAAGAAATGAATTTCATCATATGGTTGTCCACACGGTTATAACCTGTTTGAAACTTGTAAGATAAACTTGTATAACCGGCAAGCTTGCGACGCCGGTTATACAAAAGTTTATCTTACAAGTTTCAAACAGGTTATAACCGTGTGGACAACCATATGATGAAATTCATTTCTTATAAATTCAAACGTTGTATTTAAAGCGAAAATGCATTCGAAATGCAATTCTATAGCTGCTTGTCGCACTGACCTACGTACCGGTTACACCAAGACGGATCTCTACCCGTATTCAGACGCATAAACAAAATAGTTCCAAAGACTCGGTAAAAATGACACTTTTTTATTCTACAAATAATACATTTTGTGTATCAAAAAACTAACAATGATTATATTTTTGGAAAAAAGTGGAAAATGTAAAGTTTAATTTAAATAGATCAAAGTTAACAAATAACACTCGCGTATTTATACTGTCCAGAATCTAGGTGACAGTACAGCGTGTTTTGGCTATCAGCTGTCACTTTAGAAAATAGTTCCGGCACGATATCGTATAACCTGCATTTACTGAAGGTTATTTTGTATAACCCTCAACTTTGGGTTCATTGAAATGTATACCGATCACATGACCATGTCTGATCCAATCAGAATGCAGCATATCGTTTACATCACAAAGTCTGAATTTATTGTGTTACAACTTGAGCTTGGTCGTATAAGGTCTTTGACTTCAAAGATATTGTGATCAAAATTTTCGTAGCTGTACGAATGTGTATTATTTGATAACATTTGTTGTTTGCAGTATTACTCGAGTCGAGGAAGTGTGTCAGTGAGTTAGGGTTTAACGTGCTTTGAACAGGGTTTCAGATATTAAACACGCGGGTGAAAACCATCCAGACGAATGTGGTCAGATCATTGAGAAAGGTATTTAAAGGAGTGAATAGACGGAAAGAAAGGGATAGTGAGAGAAAGACAGCTGGTTTTAGACCGACTCAAATTTGGTCTCGCTTCTACCCGTCCACCTGTCCAGCTTGGATGCCCCTTCCAGGAGCATGAACGTTCCGGCTGGCATAGCTCTGGGGGTCCCTGAAGCACGGAAACCACCACACCACGTTAAGGTATTGATTCCAGTGGTGGACCAACCTTATATCCTTTGCAGTTCAAATTCTTAGTGTTAGGTATAGAGTCCAGTGGTGGGTGACATGTTGAAACAAATATTAAGAAAAATGCTAATTTCAGTAATTACTCATTTTAGAACTATGTTTATTCACATAGATTTATTGCGGCGAACCTTTAACATTTCACTTTAAATTTCCTGAACAATATAATGAATTGTATGTGGGTGTTACATTTTACGACCAGCAATATGAAGCTACGCCTACATATAGCTCAGAAGAAACACGACTTCATAATCATAACTGAAATACTATTGCCTTTATCGGTAACAAATAACCAGGCTAGGCAGGACAAAGAGAAAGAAAATATGATTAATTTTCCGGTAACGTCACGTCTTCATTAGTAACCGAAGCATAACATATAAAATCAGTGAGGTTTCATATAAGCGCATATAGTGATATTGGTAATGTCGTTCTTTTGATGTTGTAAATGTAATGGAAGTGGGCGTGTGACGTGAGGAATAATAATGAGAATATCTGTCTCCATGTACCATAACCACGAGTGAAATGTAAATGTTTTTACCTAACAAGAATGAGTTAAAGTCGTATTACCCAATAGAACGAGAACATGTTTCTGAGTAATCATTACATTTACTACACGTTATAAGTATTGATGTGATGGGCATCAGTACTACCTACTTTATACCTACCCGCCTAGACGCTATAACATTTTACTGAAGACGTCACAAGAACTATTATAAACTTTATCAATGTAATTTATAACTGAAATTGGGATAGCGATTATTGTCAATCAAGCCTGATAATATTTCACTTATAGAATATGGAATCTCACTCAATATGTTTCACGGAATAAAGTTTTCACCATCTTAAAATGTTAATGATTTAACTTCCGTATGGTTAAGTACTTACTATGAGTTATCTCGGTTTAAAACACGTGGATGATAATCATCCAAAAAAGATTGGACAGACTAGTGAGAAAGGGATGAGGGACCATCCTACTAAATCAGCGTATTTGAATCCGCTAAGCTCCTTCCTAATAACCTAATCTCTTTGGCGGCTTGGTCGTCTTGATATATGTGGCTTATTCACCAGTTATTTTTTCATCCAATGAAATAGCGTAATTCAAGGAGCTTGAAGCTACCATCTTGAACTCAACGGATTTTTCCATCCGGGTTATGTCGCTGTTGCTTGATGCTAGCCGTCTCATTGACTACATGTAGCAACACGAGGCTTTTGGCTTGAAAGAGATCAGGGTATTAGGAAGGAGCCGGATTTAAAGACGCTGATTGCATACGCGGATTCAAATACGCTGATAAGGGATAACACGAAAAGAAAGAAATAGTTAGAGACAGAAAGCAAGAGTTAAATGACTCAAATTTGATCAGGTTTCTACCCATCTACCTGTCCAACTTGGGTGAACAAAGTCAATTTTGAAACAATAGGGTGGATTATTCCTGCAAACCTTTTATCTCGCAAATAAAATATTTTATCTGTCTTCAAAACAAGAAGTTGGGATTAAATAACTGAAACTCAGATAAGTCGAGGTAGAAGATAGAATGAACCAAATCTTTCACTAAAATACAATAAAACTGACGTTGCCTTTTGATACGTACATTTTTAACAGTTTGACTTGTGCATGTTTGTCTTCATTTTAATAACCTTATCTGCAATCTGATGAAATAACACCATTCCTTCTATTCTAATTGCTGGTGTATTTTGTAAAGCTATATTTTAAGCGAATTTATCACTAACTCCCATTATGCTTTACTTTCCCCTCATCCTTTCGTTCCCTTTCTCTCTGATTGAAATATGTTTTTGAAATTACGTTAAACCCCAACTCACTTACCCGAATGCATGAAATAGAGGAAATGACAAACATGTACATTTAACTCGAACATCTATCCGGCACTCCATATTTTTAGAGGGGAGAACCAATTGGGTATTCTAACACTTTTAAGTCTCAAACTTATAGTGGTTACTTTTTACACATGAACGATCCTCTAACCATGGACTTATTATGGACTTACTTTATGTTGAGATTTTTTCACCTAAATTGATGTTAGTTAAATGCCTCACAATTGTCATTAAAGGCTAAAACCTGATATTTGGCTGTATATCCTGACCACTTAATTTTTTCAATCATAGTACAAATAACTGTATTGAAACTTAACATTGGATCAATGTTTTAATATGTCGCCAACACTTCTACATCTTTAACAGTTTACATGCTTTTGTCTTCATTAATCCGAAGTTGTTTATTCCCCAGAATTTTACAGGAGAGCTCTAAGGGTTTAGAACCAATCATCACAGCAATGAAATTTAAATTCGCCAATAAGTGTGTGATACATTTGTATAATGTTTTTGACATTCACTACATTTTTTAACAATCAAAACCTCATCAGACATTGCGGTTCCATTTAGGGATTTCAATCTGTATAAAATGTGCATTCATATTAATATGCCAGGTCAAATCAAATCACATCATAAAGTCTTCTGAAGATGATTCAAAAAAAAAATTGAGGCTAGAAATTGTTGCTTCTCGAGAGCCACTCTACTTTGATAATAAATCGGATATTTGAAGTGTATATCTACGTACATTTTCACAATAAGAATTGAATTAAATTCTCTATTTATTTAATCGTTAGAATAGTACTTGAAAAACTTCTTTCAATTTGGAAACACTCAAAACGCACAACCATGACCATTATGTATTTTATACTAACTACAACATAAACATAAAGTCCATTAATTATGTAGACAACTACACTTTGATAAATAATGTTTTTTTAAAGGATAATGAAAACCTAAATCTGTATTTTTATATAGTTAATTTCTGTATTTTGAGATATTTATGACTTTCACAAAGTGGTTTGTTTTCAGTTTATACAATGTACAATTTAAATGATTCATTTCCGTATTACCTCACAATAAATTCATTACCTATATTGATGAGTTTGCAAGTCACTGGCAATGACAATACATTTTGAGCGACTTCAACACATCCCGAGAATCAGCACTAGTGTCGGCTCCATCAGTCACAACCGTCAATCGATAATCAATGCCAGAATGACTCGTCTCGATCCCATAGTCCGTTAGATGTCATTGAGGAGCTTGTAACAGATGACAAACTTAATACTTCACAGGTGAAAGAAAATTATAGGTTCATGCAGTTGAAGTAAGTGTCAAGACGTAAATAAAGAACTACCAAATTGAAGTTTTGAAAAATGAGGTGATTATTATTGAAAACAATGAATGAACTGTTAACCAGTGAAGACTTAAATGATTTAAACATGGAAACTACTGAACCTCGGGAAACAACGTACTCATCACATTTACTGACTCATGTGCAGCACCATCCTGCTAAATCAGCGTAGTTGAGTTCGCTCAGCTCCTTCCAATTACCCTGATCTCTTTTAAGCCAAAAGCCTCCCTTCGCTAGCTATCCAACCGGCCAATGAGACTCCCATCCAGCAACAGTTTCACAACCCGGATGGAAAAATCCGTTGAGTCAAAATAGTTGCTTCAATATTTATACAACTGTTAATCTTACTTTTGCAGATGATGCCTTTCTATTCAATGAAACACAAGTAGGAACACAGACGTAAAGACTATATTTAAACATGTTTGATGACTGCTATTATAAGTAAATATGATATTCGTGTTGTCGGTATCGAAAACATGAAAACTGAATCTTAAAACTTATTATAACATCCAAAGGCTTGATATTGTAGATATAAGTTATTTACTAGGCATAACATTTTGCAGAGATAGAATACTATTTACAGTTTTAACATGTAGTCAGAAATTTTGTATTGGGCAAATTTCTAATGTTTTACAATCATTCAATTGCCCTTAGCGAGTATATAACACGCCGATCTTAACATTTACATTAACGGCATTGAATTAATGTTTTATAAAAATCTATAATAGTATATATTATCTTCATTGGACATAACCTGAGTTATAGAACTTTTATTTCATTTCAAATATCATTCAAAACGTCCTTGCATTTGTTATGCTGCCAATGTGATAGTAATCAGCAATGATTTCCTTAGAATAGAGAACAATATGAACATGTTGTTAAGCATTGTATGCTTTCTTTGTGTATGTGTATTCATAAAACAACAATCCAGTATTTGAGTAAAATCAATCAATTGTGCAGCAGAACACATTTCACTAATTGTTTTTCAAGGACATATGGTATTAGTCAATCCCATTAATCCATAATAAATATTTCCTTTGTTCATGTTCATGTCAGTTACAAACATATCTTTGTAGATGTTTAATGGATAATACTGATGATTAATTCAAATATCTTGCGAGGACGTGGTCGTGACCAAGTTTCGGACACTGACGGCTCCTATGCAAGTTATATCATCTTAAGGTTCTTTTCCTTCCATAATTGTTTGTTAGGGTTCGGCCGAGATTCCGCATATAAGGCTGTGGTCATTTCCAAAAGGTTTTGCGGAGAAGGGTTCCTTCAATAAAACCGTCTACCAATTTGGTCCCAGACATGATCAAATAGCTTTAAAGGGAGGGACATTGCTGGCCATTCCACCAGTGCAACACCACTATTCTCCAGATTTTAGATCAAAGCACGAGAACGATTGGGTCGATCGAGCACCTCCTGAATGTAGAGAGCCGCTATAAAGTAACAAGAGAAACACCCCTTCACAGTAATTGATCCATCAAAACGTGGTACGGTTGGCATGATGCTCTTAGGTGAATGTAACCAATGGTTGGGGCTCAAGACTCTCATCCTCCACTCATCTCAAGTTCTGCCTTCTATTCACAAATACCTCGACTCCTGCTGTGTTTCTGTAAAACTGTGAGAAATTGATGATTCTTCTGAGCTTTGAGGCATTTGCGGATACACAAATGGCTGTTTTGAAGATATGAATGGTTATCTCCCATTTCTGTACCTATGTACATACTTTTTTCTTTGTAGCGTCTTGAGCATGTTTATTAACATATGCATATTATTATTACACGGTTATCATAAACCTGCTAAAGACATATATATGTGTAAAAAGAACGGGCCCTATATAGAGACACATTCTTACCACCCTCGTTAATCTAGGGCTGAATGTTCCAATGCTCTTCCAATGCTCAAAACTATCTTGGGCCTCGCTTTGAGGAAACTGACTTACTATGTTCTTGGCTCACACGTTCGCGTTTTTAGCCAACAGGGAGAAAGCCTGCCCTTGAAGGTTCAACTTTAACTCCAAGAACATGCGCAGAAAATGACTGTTCCGATACTCAGGGTTACCAAACACCTGTCGCCATCTTCTTGTATCAAGCCATATTTTGGGGTAATTGTTATATATTCCATTAAACAAGACTCAAGGGAGCATGATTTGAGTAATTTTCCTGATAAGAAATTCACAAGATTTATTTTTGAATAGCATAAACACATTTAGCCCTAGGTGACTGACGATGGATGCTAAAGGCGGTTCCGGTTCGAAAAGAGACAACAAAACTTACTGTTATATTTAGAGGCGAATAAGAGCTTTATTTTGAATCTCCGTCGTGGGGAGAGAATAGGTTCGGGTAGGAAAATACCAAACAACTGAGAGTACTTTGGAGTTAATGTGTATCAGAAAAGGGTTTTCTAATTTAACCCATAAACTTTCATAGAGTTATACATAACATTTCGGCAATAAACCAGTTAAGTAATTTTTTTTACCTAGATAACTTTGAACCATTAAATTCCATACATAAAACAATCATTTACAATCGAGTTAAAAATTTATATCATTTCAGTCTTAACATTATGGTTAAACGTACCTAAAATTCAAAACGAATGGCTGGACCCTCATGATGCAAAATTATTTCTTTGCAAAGGTAATACCCCTAAAAGATCTACACTTGTCGTATGCAAGCTACTTAATGAAGTAACGCAGCCAATTCAAAATACCGTCTCTTTTGATCCAACAAAACGTTTCAAGTGACAGACCTACACAACGCTTAACGAGCGTACAGGGCTATATCTGGTTCGCTCTGTATGAGATGATAAAGCGTGTAGCACTTCTTAAATAATTTGTCAAAGCGGGTTTACCAATATAACTAAGATAAATAAATTCATAACACAATTCGATTATGTAACATCAAACCTTCTTCCGTTTCAAAGAATAACTATCTCGTTGAATTTTGCATATATCCTTTAGGCGCTATAATCAATATGTGTGGCGTTTCCGTTGTTATGCATTAAGATGCTTTGATGTGAGCTTAACTTCATTCATTGCAATGGATAAAGACACAACAAAGGGATCAATTAAAAGATTTATAACAATGGAAATGCATCATAGCTACCGATTGTGATCGAACTCTCTTCAAAACTTCATCAAAGCGACTCAATACTTTTGTGGTGCGGATGGTTGTGTGTCTTCGTGGCCCTATAGGAGCTACTTCAGCGGGATCATTCCCAGCAGGTCCAACCAAGCTGTAAGTACAGGTCAGACGAAACATGGGTCGTTGAAAATTCTGTTCTCTCTCTCCTTCGGTACTGCCTTTTTTTATATTTTCCCTCCCAAAGGCTCACTCGCATTGGCTGGTTGGATAGTTAGCGATACGAGGCATTTAGCATGAAAGATATCAGGGTATTAGGAAGGAGTCGTGCAGATTAAAAAGCACTGATGTAGCAGGATGAAACCGAAGAAAATGTGAACTTCACATGGACAGGTGGAAATCAGTTAAGAACTTATGGAAGATATAGTTTTATCTAGGAGTACCTATGACCGTGATTTTTCAGATTTCTAGTTGCAAGCACTTTTCTCTTCTCATTCTCGTTGGCTGAAATGGTGCAGGTTGGATTTTGAGCTTAGGGTTATCGCGTCTCTTGTAAATTACAGGTAGCATTAGTTCAAGGAAAAACCGTGTTTGTGTAAGGGTTACCTGGATTAAAAAATTGGATAAAGATCAATCTCTGCTTTGGTAAGCAACATGACAACGCCATTCATTCAATCCGCATTCATCCAGAGAAAAAGGTGGCGTCTTATTATCACATACTAATAATGGATTTCATGTAGTTGGCGAAGTCAAAACTTGAAGATATTACCAGTTGGAAACAAGGGATTCATATTCATTTCGGAACCAACAGAAAATCTGAAATAACCAACATATCGACTGATTGCACAGTTCAAAGCGTGCAGCAGAGGAATGACTGAATATTTTGCTTTATTAAAAAATTTGTAGGTTATTATTTCCATTTCATCAAATCACAAAGACTGGTATGTGTCAAATTTCAGATAAATAGTTTTAAAAAATCTAAAATTGTCTAATTTGTTTTGATCTGAGGTGTGTGATTTCTCTTTAAGGAATTGTACAAAAGGAAATTTATAAATCAATTTAGGAAAGATTGTTTCCTCACTTAGGAATTGCAACATAATCTAACAGTACCTGAAATGCTTAAGATAAGAGCCAGTGTGTTGTAGTCTGGCTATTTGTGTTTTGAAAAATCCCGGACTTCTTGATCCGAGGCCGAACGCGATAACCACTGCGCTATCCCGCAGCGGGAACCTTAGTGGCTAAGCATTATACATGAGAGTGTGTGATTCCTAGTCCGCTTATGCAGTGATTTACCTTGCTGCCCAATTATATAGCGAGAACAAGGCTGAGGTTCATCAGTCTGTGATGTTTTCTTTAAACACGTCCTTTTCAAACATGCAAGATGATTGACAAGAAAAGCCAGTGATCTGTGTTAGAGCCATCATGTTGACAAGATAAGTAAACTGTGTTTATCATCAGAATACTTCCCATCACACTGTCCGACCATGAACAGAGAGTGTGTCTCCTTGTATGTAAATAGCACTAGACAGTGCTCTTACTCTCTGCTTGCTAAATCGTTTTTAGGAATTCTAAATTCCGCATGATAAACAATGAGTACAATGTAATTTAAATACACCATTCCAAAAGATCTCAGCGTTTTCTGAAATGTCCTGCTCAAGAGAAGCATATTTTTGTACCTTACTCGGGCATCTTTATACGCCTCATTTCACTTCTGTACTACTAATTATGTTTACCGTAGGGTAATAATGGGTAATGTTGGTATGATGATTACTTTCGTACGTTTTACTTTTAAAGTTAAGACACTTTCATCAGTATTATGAGTTGACAGAAACGTAGCACAAATACGGAAGAATTTTAATTCGGTATCGTCCTTCCACAGTCTGAGAATATATTTCAATTGCCTTTAAAATGAGTTTAACATCGCCAGTTGTTCAGAATATATTTAGATGGCAGATCTGCAAGAGGTCTGTGGTTCGAATCTCGCAAGGGGCTCGGCAACTTTTTCTGCAGTAGAGAACTGTTCTATAGGTAGTAAGGCTTGGGTGTAATGCTACATTGAATTACAGCGCAGTAACACCAATGGTTTGCTAGTTCTAGCCGATGCTTTCAGGTTTTAACGCATGCATAGCCACAATGGATCAAAGGTAAAAAAATGTATTAGCATTGACTGCCCAAATTCTGGATCTGTGATATTTATTTCTAGTGGCAAAAAGATGCACATGATGTCTCGCGAGCTGCTGTTAAAAGGCTATCCTTACTGTAGAAAGGTTTGGAGACGCACCGTATCTTGATATGTTAACTCAAAATGTATTCTACCGTTAATGTTAAAGTGAAAACAACCGGAAACTCTGATAAGGAACTTGTCACAACCTTGTAACTCCTCTGTCAAGTTTGGGTTGTTTTAGCAAAGGACGGGCAACTGGGCAATGAACTGATGCTATGTTACCCTTGATTAAGATATGATGGAACACTATCAATCAAATAAAAGTCAGGTCATTTGAAGGAGAATATATGGCAAAATTTAGGTATATGATACTAGAATAGTTGATGATTTAAATCATGAATCATTTCTTAATTCGATCCTGATAATGTAATGTTTTTTTAAAATAACAAATCGAAGCATCTTTCTCAAAATTGCTGTATCATGTGAGTATCATTAGAGAAATTTATGAACTATTAAAACATGCAATTATGAACAATTCTAATAGTATGGCAATTCACTGCGTTAGTATCATGTTAATTCAGGGTAATTCAAGTTTGGTACTGAATGGTTTTGGGACAATCATCTTATTGCAGCCAAACATTCCAAACTGAACTTAAATTTCCCAAAGGCTGCAAATAGCAAGAACATGAGTTCATATGCATTTTACGGGAACACATGCATATGTATATGTACATGTATTTTACGGGAACACATGCATATATAAATGTTATATGTACACGAGGTGTGTGCTTTTGCACGATGTAAGTCACTATGCTTTTGCACCTAGAAAACAGATGCAGAACAGATGTTCGGTTATTTACATACACCAAGGGACACCTTTGCACTAGTCATTTGCACGCTGTAGAATCACCTGTTCTTACTGCATTACTTATCTTTCCTACACATTTGATTGGAGTGAAGGGTGTTTATGATCAGGAGGCGTATAGATTAAATGTTACTCTTAATTGCACACCTTCAAAACTAACAGAGGAGGGTCTTGCAATAAAGATAAAAAAGATGGAGAGTTCTGAAGCTGTTTACTACTAGACTGACTTTGATCTTGCATTATTTTCAAAAAAGGTGCGGAAAGTCTTTAATGACTCACAGCAATCTTAATAAAAGTTAACTCATTTTACAAATTGCATGCAAGTGCTTTGTAATCAATAAAATCAGTTATAAAACAGATATATCAAGTTTGGGTTAACTACATAATTCCATTAGCCTAACTTGAATGCTTTAGATTATTCAAATTAATTGCTTAATGATGTAATACGTGAAATATTTCACTTTGGCTGCTTTAAGTAATGAGATGTCTTATCCTTTGAACAACGTATATTTGTTTTTCATAAAATGATGATTAAGAGGGAAATGTAAAAATCAAAGATCAAAAGATCCAAGAACGTTAAAAGTTACTGCAGGGAGATGGAGAGGAAAATGCAATCATGTTAACGATTAGATAAAACTGATGTGGATTGGAACAATATCCAAATGACCTCAGATGTGTTAGTCATATTGAGTAAGTATGGAGTAAACATTATTTCAAATAAAGCGTTTTTCTGGTATGAAGTATTTCACATATTCATGGTAGCTAGAAAAAATATGATAATTTACAATGTATATCTTGTTGACTTTGCTAATGGCTTACATTGATTTATCTCGTTTTGAAGTTCTCCATTTAGAGGTACCTGCATTGACGTTTAGAAATATTTACATTTAGATAATAAGACATCAAATAAATGAGTTATAACTAACAAACAAGGTTCATAACTAGGTATTGTTCAAAATAGAAACTAAGTCTTTGAAAAGTCATCTATTTAAATTTTCATTTTGCTTATTGCGGACAGAATTCATGGCATTTTATACAGAGCACTCCTACAGTGTTGTTTGGTGTTGGTGGGGTTCATACTTTTACAACTATGCACCGATTGATTCTCCTTTTTAACAAAAACAACAAGTGAAATATTATCATAGATATCAAACTTGTGAATACCTGTTATTTCAATCACATGTTTATAGAGTAAACATTAGGTATTGTATATTAAAAGTTTTTGTCATCTGACGTAACTGCAGTTACACTACAAGATGTTTTTTTAAAATTTGGCACCTGAATATATATACATTGTACACGTAGGTGTTAGTCGAAGTTTGCAAAATATACATAGACTTTAATTTGCTACAGTAAGAATTAAAAGGTTCCTTAATTTATCAATGAAAACATTTTAGTTTGTTATCTGGATGCAAATATATACGCAATCGTTTAGGTATTGTTTGAATACTCAAACGAAATATGTATTTTAAGGAGAACATTTTAAATATAATAATTTGATTGCCATTACGGTCATTGGTCTATCATCATTCTTTATCGATGTCAATACTTTCCTCACTAAACTCATTAAACATGTAAATGCGACCTGATTCAAGTGCAATTAACCGAATAATCCATTAAAAAGTGTATATCTCACTCATATCATAAATTGGTACGTATTGAATATGTTGTTTATTATGAATATACATTTCAGAAAATTATAGATTCTAATTAATAAAGCTTTACATTTCCCCTTTAACCATTTGCGCTCATTGACAAACTTATTTTCCTTAATGTATTTGATGGAAATGTGTTTGGGTTAACAGTTATGATTGGTAGTAATTTCATAATTCCATACCATAATTTGATATTCTAAGTAAATTAGTAATAATACTTTGAAAATGTACTCTTATTTTCCATGAGGGAAAATTAATCTTAGGTTTGATACCATAAACGTAAAAAAGCTAGCACATTTTCGTCATGTCATGATGCCGAAAAGAACAGACATCCGACAATCTCTTGATGACTGGATTAAATGATGAAGGATTAATTTAAACCTTATACCAGAAACGCTTATCAAGAGTTGACAGATACATACCTGATGATAAGTAATCGTAAGGAAATATGTCTGGTGTCTGACTGATGAAAAGGACCTATCACTTGCATCCTTAAAGATTCCCAAAATTTAACACGCTGGCCTCGGTTAAAAAAGTAACCATTGCTATCTTATCGCTGTTTAATACTCAGGAAGGGGCACAGATGCAGTATCTCTTTTCACTCCTTGTGGAAATCACTTACAAAAACATTAACTTAAACCCTATATAGAAATAACGAACTTCATAAACAGAAACGTATTATTCACAAATGACATCCTTAAAAGGAGCAGTAGCATTTTTTTGGTTAAAAAATTATCTCACGAAGACCTAAATTGATATTGCCAATTGTAAGACAATGTTATTAAATCAAAAATGCAGTTTTGAATTGAAAGTAAGATAATCGGTAAAGTTATGCGAATCCATTTCACTATCTTAAATAATTAAAATATGTGAAATACTATTGAAAGCGGCATTCAACCTTAAGTCACCTTTTCTCTTTACACCGTCTAATAATTTTGTAAAGTTTACATACCAGGACCGTAATTCACCTAGAATATGTTTCCTTCAGTAGCTATTTAGGTAATGGTTTTCTCCTTACTTACCCGAGCACCTACAGAAATATTCTCAATACTCCAATGATGAATTAATACTTTCTTTCGTAATCAAATGATGAATTTATACTTTCTTATGTACTTAAATATTTTAAAAAGTAAAGCCATCTGCTCCTCCATCTTTTAAACATTATAGATATTCTAATCAGTCTATTCTTTAATAATTCCCTTCGGTTAATTTTCCATTCCAGAAAAATATAATCAATGTGTATAGATGTATTTTTTATCATTTTTTCATTAATCAAGATCCTTTGATGTGATCTACCCATAAACATTTATGACAACAATGAAGCATGCATCTTAGCTATTTATTGTAACGTTGTTTTTGAAACCATAACAACTGAATTTTCATTGTACACAGCAACATCAAACGCAGTCATATTGGCACATACAACTTAAGTTGCTTTTTTATTTGACTTGTAAAGAAAATTCTTCGTTGACAAAGTTTAAATTAACTTAAATTTATTGCAAAAACATACTCTTTTTACTGCAGGATTCAGATTATCTGTAATTCTTCATAGTGTTCTCAATGAAAACATTTGGTCCATTTTGTAACATGTGGAGGCACATTAGTACTAGGTCGTGTTGACGTAGAAGATGAAAGGAAACTCATACCAATAGTGGTACCTTACAGATAACCTTACAGGTCATTATCATGAAGTCTTTGTCCTACCTGGATACCACTGGATAATAGCAAACCTCTAGGATAAAAGTAGGCATCAGTGGAACTATTTTAATTGTTCTAGGTAAACCAAATCGATGTTGCTGTTCGCATTCTAGGACATTAACAAGTCAACAGATGTTATCGATGATACTATTATGACAGAGTCATTTCGTATTCCTTCTTTTTTTATATGTTTCTATACTTAACAAAATTGAAAACAAAATCATTAGGTCAATCGATGCCGCATCTTACTAATGAAGAATATCAACGCGCTATGGGGAGGCTGCGTGCTGGCCAGTCTGTGGTCACTGTGGGAAGAGCCTTCAACTCTTCACGACAAACAATTCTAAATCTCAGGATGAGAGTGCATCAAACGGGAACAGTTGCAGACCGCCCGCGGCCAGGAGCGCCACGTGTGACGTCACCCTGGGAAGATGCAGCAATACGTTTACGTCATCTTCGCAACCGAATTGTAACTGCAACTTCCACAAGTAGGGAGATGTTTGGTGGGCTGATAGCCAAACAAACTGTCAGAAATCGCTTGCGTGCCGCTCGACTTCGCCCACGGAGACCCTATAGAGGACCTATCCTTACACCTCTTCATCGCCGTAACCGTCTTTCGTGGGCCACAAGGCACCAAAGGTTAACTCAACGACAGTGGAATTCCATTGTTTTAGTGACGAATCTCGTTTCACCTTGGAAGAACTGGGTCTACGTGTTCGTCAACAAGTTAATCCACAACAGACGTTGCAAGATCTTCAATGCACCTTGTTTAGCATTGGCGACGCCCACAGGCAGTGTTCACGAACGTTCTAAGATCCATGAGGAGACGTTGTGTGACTGTACGAGACGCTAGAGGTGGACACAATCGTTACTGATCCCTCAGATCGATTCTCTTCTCTTCTCTTCTTTGGGAGGGTATTCAGACGTCATTAATGTTAATGACGTTAAAGACAAACGTGATAATCTGTTTCTTTCTTCTGATCATACACAATTAATCTTGGCACATATACGAATGCAATAATCGATTTAAGAAATATAGTAAAAACAATTTGTGCCAGAAAAAACTTAGTTTAAATTTCATCTATATTTAATTGTAATAAATGATTAGCGAAGGTTATCATATATATGTTTTTTTCAAGCAGCTTATGTGCAACAAAACATCTTACTTACATAGTCTTGCTATTTATGACAATCATATATATAGCTATGGGTTCATAGTTTGTAGACTTATTTAAAATGGAGGACGTTATTTTGAAACTTGAAATCAACATTGTTGCAGGAAAATTACCTATAGAGAAATTTAATTTCCGTTTTAACACTAAACTACTTTGTTCAATCTTCCAAGTACGAATGAACTCGTCACAGTTCACATGAAAATCCATCTGTGACAAAAACTAATGTACTATTATTTTCATCATCAGGACAGTTGGTAATTATCTTAGGCATGGAAATCATTTAGAGTCATGATGCCACTTACTGCTATGTACATTCAAAGAATAGTCAAGTATATATTTTACAGACATGAACTTCGATGATTCTGAATTTAAAAAAAATTTACAATACAGATTTATAAAAACAAATAGAAGATTGGATACTAACCTCCCTAACCTCATCCTAAAGTGTAACTGACCTGAAACATGAATCAGAGAGGTGGACAGGGTGATGAAACGTCTAGTTGCATGGAGATAAGACCCACTCTTAGTCTCTGCTCATGTTTAATTTATTGAAGGCAAACATTTGATGTGGATATTTTAGAAGAATTTGTTTGTTAGAACCAGGTTGTAACAAATTCACCTCATTGTTTGAATTGATTGAATCTTTCATTTTCCTTGATTTCAGATAGATTAGTTTATCGATTGCCTATACACTCATCGATTGCTGTTGACTGTACAGGTTATCCATAGTTAAGATATTTGCACATACAAGTAAAAAGAGACTCAAATCTAAAGACATTTGGTAACGAATGCAGATGCACCAAACTCCGTCAGATTTTAGAAAAGGAAAGAATAAATATATGCACAAGATAACTGCATACACCTAATGTGAGATGCTGGATATCTATTCCTGAGTTATCAGCAGCACCAGTATCTAGTATCCGATTGTTGGAACCGACTTTTATTACCTGCATACTGCAATTCCCTCAATTCATTCATAGTTTAAAAAAATTGCCATCACTGTCTGAGTTCACTGGTAATAAACTGTTGATAGGTTAGGTTTCCCTGAGGAATTAATGTGTCTACACTGTTGACCTTAATACTGGAGCAATGCACATATGAAACGTTTGGTTAATGGTTAAAATATTAAATAGATGCAAGTGAAGAAACTTATGGGACATATCATAACCATGCCCTCTGTCAAGCAAACTATTTCCGTACGTTAAAGACGAGAATAATAAAGTTTACAGAGAAGTTTATCAAGTCAGTCAGTTATTGTTCACAACATCGTAATCCCACCTACCTTCTGAAAACATTGACAAATTGCTAATCTTATTGGAAGATGTACTTTTATACATTCAGATAATTTGGCAGAAATTAAAAAAAGGTTTCGCATCAAGTCATTGCATTTGCCACATCCTGTGCAGGTAAGAAAGTGAAACGCGATTCAAAGCTAGGTCACTTCTATGACATTCACCTTGAAGAATATTGTTTCAGATAAAGTACAAAAACAATAAAAGCACAGTCATTTCACATAGTATGTTATGGTAAAAAAAATTTAGCGAGCACAATTTATCATCAGTCATCATGAAAAGAAATTAATATTTGTTTTCTATCTGGTAAATTGATTTGCTCAAAGCAAGTTGCTCTAAATATAAAGTAATAGTGACTCCATTTGTTAATCATTATAACGCATATTTTAGTTGTTTCAAAGGGAATACTGATTTAAAAGAGAGTTTTCAACGCCACAGTGGTTTTAGCTGTAATTGTTGATTCTTCAACTGTTGTTGGATCAAAAGCATCACATAAATAGTTAACAATATGAATGCTTCACTGCTGTGATGGACTGAGAATGATTTCTATATAAATGATATTACAATGGCCTGTTTAAAACAATGCTTCTCCTGTGCTTTAGTTTAAAATAAATCAAATTGCAAAAACCTTTTGGTGTCCTATGTAAAACTTGACTTTAAAAAGAAGACCATTCGCAGTAGTTGCCATGAATCTGCTTCTTAGACCAGTTAGTGAATGGAATGTCGAATAGATCAAGGTGTTCCTATAACCAAATTGTCTGCAGATTTAATTATTTATCTTATAAGACAGACAGACAGAATTTATTCAGTTTCTAGGGCCTCTGGCCCATACAACATACATGTACGATATGAATTATAACATGCTTTATACCTTTACAATTAATTATTGTAACATTATTGAAGAGAAGACTTAATTGCATACTTTACTGAGATACTTTCCCATTTGTTTAAGAGTCTTTATATTTTGTGTAGACATTAAATTTAAGAACTTGTCGAGAGATGGTGGACTGAAGTAGTTGTCATGAAAGCAGAGTTGTCGTTCTTGGCTGTACCTGTCACAAACCATTAGTACATGAAATTCATCCTCAATATGAGATATATTTTTGGAAGAACAAAAAGAGCACAGTCTTTATTCACTTGGAATGTTAGAATGGCGGCCAATTTCTATGGCTAGTCTGTAATTGTGACATCGAAATCTTGCAATATTTTTCAGCATTTAAAAGTGACTTATGTTGAGCATATTAGTTATATTTGGGCGAGTCCGAAAGAGATGAGTGCCAATTCTGAGTTAAACAGTCTTGTAATCTTTGTTTTAAAGTGTTGAGAAATGCTTTGGTATCACCAATCTCCTGACTGATCCACATAAATCCGAAACCATATTGAAAGAGTAAAGCCCTGATGTTACTGGCCCATGTGTCCTTCCCACTGTCATCTAAGCACTTGGGCATTAGATAAACTTGATGTGGTTGCCTGTTACCCTCCATATGACTTAACCTGCACCAGTAGCTGACTGCTCTACTCATGTAGTGATACTGCAGTGGAGTTCTGTCACACTCATCCAGAACCATGTTGTTATTAGTGTTCTTGTTTAGTCTAAGATACTTTCTGCAGAACTTTTGTTGAACTTGTTCAATTGTTTTGCAATAATGAGTTCCCCAATTCTCTGCACCATAGCATAATATTGGAGATATCATGCTGTCAAATATCCTAAATAGTTCATTTAAATTTATGTGTCCATAAGCTTGCTGAAATCTATTAAGTGAAAATAGAGCTTTAGTGGCTTGTGCAGCTTGGGATATTTGAGATTTTGTTCAAGATAATTTTGGTGTGAATAGTTTTCCAAGATATTTGTAGGAATTAACAATTTCAATATGTTGACCTTTAAAATACCACTTTTCATAGTTTCTTAGAGGACCTCCTTTCCTAAAAACCATTACCTTAGTTTTGTTGAGGTTTAACTTCAATCCTGTTGCATCACAACTATGTAGCGAGGCCATGGCTCCAAATCTATATTCATCGGTCTACAGCGTCTTTCATAACATAATTTGCAAAATGGAATTCCTGTTTTTGGAAGGTTTCCTTTGATGATATCATTTGGTTTGATAATTTCTCAGCACAAATTTGTTGTGTATTTGTATCTGATTAACTCGATAGGTCAGTTGTCAGCTATGAAAACTTTTTCCACTTTTGGTGTCGGGAGAATTACATCACAATTCCTATGAGAACTTGTAGACATGGCTGTCATGTACTTTAATCGTGTCTTCAGGTCCAGATCAAACAGAGGATTTGGCACCAGATCATGGAAAAGAAAGCCAGTGATCTGTGTTGGAGTCATAGTGATGACAAGATAAGTAAACATTATTCATCATCAGATTGCTTCCCATCACACTGTACGACTATGAACAGTGTGTGTCTCCACATCTGTAAACAGCACTAGCCAGATCTGCTCGCAAAATATTTTTTGGAATATTTATCAACAGTTTAACAGTGAATACAATGTAAATTAAATATATCATTCCGAAACGTCTCAGCCTTTTCTGGTTATTTTCAGTTGTATTATTGCACCTTACTCGAGCATCTTAAATCGCCTCATTTCGCGACTTTAATACAATCAGGTTTATCCTAGCATTATACTGGGAAATCTTGGGAGCTGATTCCAGTATATAGGTATTGTAACTCAAATCTAAATTTAAACTTAGCTTGTAAATGGACTAATGGATTTACCTTGGAGCAGGAATTTGACTTTGTAGATATAATAACACAACAGAACACGTATATCCAAATTATAGACTTTAGCTCAAAGAACCCATCGTCAACATCAGACAAAAAACTATTCAGAGAGTGGAGACGGGTTAGTTCAAAGTGTTATTAGATTGTTAATGAATTTAGGTAAATACAACAGGGTAACAATATATTTAGATACCAATTGTAATAGTAACAACTGAAATAATCTTTTAATAGACATTCAAAATGAACTCTATCGATATGTTTCATAATTCTTTTTAAAAACACAAATGGAATTAAATTCATCTTCAAGCACAAAATACCTTTATCAAAAGCACACACCACATAAATGTTATGCTCTAACAAGATTTAAATATCTGGCAACTTCTATTTGTAACTTGAAATAGGATGTTTTAAATGAGTAATATAACATGAAAGACTGCAAGAAACATTATAAAGATACTGTTCATCATGAAAACGATGTTTTTCATTAGTATAAAGATGACACTTTGAACTGTTCTTAATATCACAATTCAGTTTTTGCAAAAGCTCATCAATCAGACGTTGCTTAAAAGACATTTAAAAACCCTTCTGAGTTTGCACCTGTGGTATTCAAAATCACAAAAGCAAAAATGTATTTATGTTATATATATTGTGCAAAGGAATCCCAATTTTTATATCTTTAATATAATTTCCCATCATATTTATAAAGCCAAATTCAAGACAGTATTATCTTTACTTAAAAGTTTTAAAAAGTACCGTACAAGCCGTAAAAACTGCTACAGTTCCCTGTAGTCTGCCCGATATATACTTTTAAGTGTATGTTCTCTTGCAGGAATGGAGGTGTAATCTCTCTATTTCACCAGTGCTTGTGATAAATCAGATTTTATAACATCCGTACATCATCGTACTTGACACAAACGAATAAGAAAGTTGACATGATGTTTTTAGTGTCTAGTCAATTTTCCGAAAATTTGCACCTGTCCACAGCTTTCGATTCTTTTCCTGCTAACAACTTTTGACTTATGCTGATTTGTCCATTTAATGATATGATACATGTATATAGATATGAACATGTCCTTGTTTTTTCCAATTCTTTATCTGCATTTGACCAGTGATGTCAACATATCCATTTATGTACAACTTGTCATCAGCTTTTGCTTTCCGATCTCGCCTGCTTGTTATAGTTTTAGTGTGTTTTCTCTGTTAATTCTTTGCAGGTAGGAACTGTTTATTCATGATATTAAATGCAAGTTTGTTTTAATATTCTTGCACACTAATTCATTGCCCATGATATTTGAAAATAGGAGGTAAAAAACCCCGATAGCCGATGCTTACAGGCTCCTGGTAGGGCCCCAACCTGAATAGGTCGACGGGTAGGCCATTTTAAATCGATCTTAAACCTACTGTCTATCACTCACTATGCCTTTCTTCCCGTCTTTCCCTTATCCTGTCGACCCCTTTTCCCTGAACTGACTACTCTCTTTTTAAATGTATGTCATACACGTGTTAAATAACTGAAATATTTTTAATCACGTTTAACCCGAACTCAATTACGTTTCTTCAATTGTTGGACAATTTATTATGAACTTGTCATTATAAGTATGTATTGTCATAGTTGGAATGAAAACCAATGATTGTAATTTGAATGAATGTATACAATCATTATGATAATTGGACATGAATCACAGATTCATTACATTTGCTATTCGCTATAATACTGGCTTACATATTTCTTACTGCTTTTGGAGATGTAAATATATTTTTTGCTTCAATTCATCAAATGAAATAAATAAATATTGCTGCAAATATTCGAATTCTGAAGCATGAGAAGGAAAATACAATGAATTAAACATTTTCTTTAAAGTGAACATTGTTTTTGGGTGACCATGTGACCAAAGAAGTTTAATCTTGTTCCGTAGTGCCAGTACAGGCTTTAATTTTCAAGTGATTGCTCAAATGACAAAACCCAATTGTGATTCTCTCAAATCTCACAAAATTGATACGGTCACAAAGAAACGTTTGTTATCTGACCCCTTGTCTTAATCAAATGGCTATATTTGAACTTCTAGCAAATTACTAACGTCTGAGATAAAGTTTAGTATTTGATGGGTTGAATTAGGTCTGTCGAACAAAAATCAGATAACGACTTCCAGCAATTTCTAATCATCAAGTATCTGACATTTACTAATGACTACTTAAAATCTTCTTTAATTTTGAAGCACCTGTTTAATAATACCATAGTGCAAAGTTGCGGATGTTCTCGATCTTCTGTGTTCAAATTGACTACTTGCATAACTCTATTACATACATATTTGTTTGCATTATTTCTGAAGCACATTAGTACTGCTGCCCGCTACTGCTAATACTAATGCTACTAGTTCTTTTACTACTGCTACTACCAATACTATTTATATTCATAATAATAATGATAATGATACAAATACTTAATACTTATTCTTCTTCTTGTTATTATTAATATAGTTGTAATTTGAAATAATTGAATTTATATTATATAATTAATCCTTAGTAGTAGTAGTTGTTTTTTAATTTCATAATTTCAGCGAATGTTTAGCACTGAGAAAACGTGTCAATAGAATATATATATGTTTGGGTTCAATTTGTGCTATACATGTATGTTTGAACGAGTCATCATCGATACATTTTAGTTTTGTTTTCTTCTGCATCCGCAGAATATTTATGCTTAATCCCCTACATATGACAATGCTTTAAGAGCTTAATATCATAGACGTCAATGATTCCCTAATTAACTGTCCGACCGTATAACTATATCAAACTTTTCTCACTATTTTACTTACAGAAGAAATGTTTCGTTATTCTCCTATTTGTCTTAATCCGACTGATTTAACCAGCTTCTTTCATTTTCAGTTAAACTAGAATCTTTTTTATATAATAGTTATATATTATACATAATATTTTACGTATTTTTACCGTTGATAATGCATTGTTATCTGAACTATCTTGAAATGATATGATGCTTGAAGAACCCATTACGTGTACTAGTTGTAGCAGCAGCATCAGCAGCAGTAGAAGTAGTAGTAGCAGCAGCAGCAGCAACAGTAGTAGCAGAAGTAGTAGTAGTAGCAGTTATAGCAGTAGTAGTAGCAGCAGCAGTAGTAGTTGTAGTACATGTAGTAGTATATGGGAGCAGTATATAAATACTATTTTCTAGATAACAAAAATAGTGGTGTGTCAAACAAAATGTGCCTCTATTGTTGATCAAATGGAATAGATATTTGCAATAGGTTCTAGATGATGGCAAGACTTTACGATGTTAGAACACTTAATACGCATATAATCGTTAATATACAGCCTTTTACTTTTTCAAAATATAATTTCATTATTAACTTGATATATGAAGAATCTCGTAGACAAATGACATGGTAGCCTGGTCTTAATCAGTTCTTTTGGAATTTGAACAAATTAATTTTTTCTGATGTAAATAAAGGATGAAGTTATTAGGTCCCTTAAGTAGAACAGACAGATGTAGAATTACTTACTATCAGGAATCGGACAGAGCATGATAAGTA
Source organism: Phorcus lineatus (assembly GCA_921293015.1). Taxonomy (NCBI): domain Eukaryota; kingdom Metazoa; phylum Mollusca; class Gastropoda; order Trochida; family Trochidae; genus Phorcus; species Phorcus lineatus. The sequence goes on from OV121085.1 coordinate 41,050,685, forward strand.
ATTGCAGTGATCTATCGAAGAAAGCCTTTTGTAATAGAATACTAATTAAGTACACTGAATATTCCAAATGTGATATCTTAAAATGTCGGAAATTATTTGATACCGAAGGGGCAACAGTTGTTTGAACGTGTATTATGTTTCACAGGAGTTAATTGAGTCTGTTGTTCAAATACATCTCTATGTTTGATCAAAGGAAAAAGCCGTATGCAATAGGCTAGGCGTGATGGGAAGACTGCATAATTGTATTACACTTAATAAGCATACCACCGAATACCATGAATTTGATAATAGCTGGTGACATTTTGCGTCTAGTTATCGATAAACTTCCTGTGACTAGGGAAGTACTGTTGCTTAACCGCCAGTGATGGGAAGTTGAGATGATGACTATTCTACAAATGCCTTTTGTATTTAATCAAATGTACATTGCTTTTTTGCGAATGTTTGTATATGGCGGACATATTTCGTAAAAGTATTTTCGCAGAGCTGTGCCATCATTACAGTCTTTCAATAATTCACTTATACAACTTCTTATTGAATTTACGTATTCGATTTAAATTTTAAAAGAAACCATTGTCTCCTCTCAGATCTAAAAACATCATTCAAAACTATTTTGTGTAACTGCACATGATCAGTATATCTGGTTATGTTTCATCCTTTTTGAGTTTGTTTGGTCTTTGCTAAGATCTTTGGTTTGAAATCACATTTGACTGGTGAAATATGTATCAAAGATATCGATTGAAAACTGTAACATTTGTATGGGAAAGGACCTGATCTGTGTCTTATTAGTGTTTTATTTGTGAGATGCAGACGAAGAAAGTATACTCTATACTAAACTATATCTCTTTTAAGGCTATATTGTTATCAAAAGCATAACACGCTAGAGTGAAACCAGTTTGAAACTTGTCGGGTTGAAATGTAAAGATAATATTATAGCTAATGTTGCCTCTGTTGTATAAAGGAGAACTCATGAAACTCGAGTAAACATCAAATTTGTCATGAAATAGGTCATTAGATATGTGAGAATCCCTGGTACAAATAATTTTAGCGTTTTTCAAGAAATCCTAATTATATCTTAAATAGCATTCGCTGACCATATCTGGATCTGTAATGTCGAAAACTACTGTTAATTGATCATAATGACTCTGCAAATGCCATAGAAATTAACCTTTTTTTGGAAAGGTTTGGAGACTCAAATCATCTCGATATGTGATCTCAAAATGTAATCTTCTGTAATATTAGAATGACGACAACCGTAAACTTTGATAAGGGACTTGTCAAAACATTGTAACTGCTCTGTCATTTTTAGCTTGTGTGGCAAGACATGGGCAGCTCTTATCAGTAAACTGATTCTACGGTACACTTGATTTAGATAAGAAGGATCAATATCAATGAAATGAAAGTCAGATCATTATTGTGCTAGTCTCCATGAAGTGGCACAAACAAATATAGGGATAAAAGCTAAGATTATTTTCCGCCATGGAGAACTGTTAGGAAATTTTCAGAATGTTATAAATAGATTAGTTTGAATATCAAATTGACATACGTTTAATCTGAACATACTCACCAGATCAAACCCTTCTCTTTTAACAAGCTCTGTTAGGCAGTGTAACTGAAGTTACATCAGATGATAAGGCGTTTGAAATATACAAATAAATACCCCGTGTTTAGCCAATAATCATACGATTAAAATAACTGTCATTGACCAGTATGATATCTAAGCAACACCTATCACACCTGTTGGACTGTTGTAAGTTTTCATGAATGTTGCGATTTTTTGTAAATAGAAATTAAAACTCCCCACTGAGATTAATTAAATTAATTCATTAGTAAAGTCGGCAAAATATATATGTATAAGTATAATAAATACGTAATATGTATAGTTTTTCTAGCAATTTTTATGTGGGGAAGCAAAATGAAAGCATTCCATCTGGGATGAAACATGATTACTACATACTTACTAAAAAGCTAACATATCTGAGGCCATTTGCCTATTGCCTCATCAGTTTTATGTAACAATGAACGTTATTGCATTTTGTCTCAAAAATAATTTCACATGTATTGTTTTATACATTGACGTCACAAATATTCGACTGGTAACTTTAGAATCTGTATTCTACTTTAAAGTGGGAATAATCTCTTTTCAAAAGGATTTATACCATATTTCTTTTCCTGTGTTGAGTATATGTCATATTTTCTACAAAAATATGAAGTTTTAGTGATGAATCAGCGTAGACTAAGCTTTCTGCTGCTTGACATGCAGCAGGATTCTTTCGAATCTGGCAACAATACAATGACGTTATTTCACGAACGCTTTTACCGTCTTAATCCTTATCATGACGTCACAGTGGTTTTCTGCTAAGGTCATCTATTTGCTTCATAGGGATGTAGTGGTCTTTGTAATATACAGAATCTGAATCTGAATCTGAATCATTAACCATACAAGATATACATTTATGTTTTCACTGTGACAAAAACTTTTCGTGGGCAAGCAGTATTTGGTTTAACATTGTTAACATATCTATTTCAATAGTATGATGCAAAATCCCTCATATGAACGAGTTCATTTTTTTGTTTCCGTAAGTCAGGACCTTTTACACTGTGCATTTTCTGAGAGTTCATTATCAAAATCGTCATTGTAGAATGGCGATAAACCTAGTGTGTTTGAAAATCAGTGACATGTTATACTGGATTGATAGCGTGTTACTGACGAGTAATGAGCTGTTTTGACCCTCTAAATATATCAAATTTGGCATAAACTTATGTTGAAAATAAATTTGAGAAATACTTTTTTCACAAAACGTGCCACTGCCCCTTTAAACGTAATATGAATCTTTAAGCCATGCGCAAAGTATTGATTTCATTCATCACTCAAAAGTTTAATATCAAATGACATAAGGTCAACAATATGACAGTACCTTTTAACGCAACTATGAACATGGCTCCAAATCTATGTGCATCGGTCTGCAATGTGTTCTATAATGTATTTGCAAAATGGAATACCTTTCGTATCATAAGGAGAAGGATAATTGATACCAATACAACATTAAAATGCTAGTAAGTCTTAAAATGCAAGGTTTACTGAATTCAGTTACAGATTTCAAACAAACAAATATTTATAAAAAAATGCAGACTCGCCACACAAGCCACACATAAGGTTTGAAGAGTTTTGTCTTGTTAAAAGAAATCCTTTTATATCACATTTTAAAACTCTTATTGATTTGTTTTGTCTTGCTTTTCACTTTTAGTGTCAAGAGAATAACTTTATATTCACTAAAATAATTTTCATCTTAGTTGTAAACATATGTCTTAAAGCTGATCGATAGATCATGTCCAAACAGGGTTTCTGGCACCACATTATGGGTAAGTAAAGCCGGTGATGAGCCTTACAGTCATCGTGATGACAAGGTAAATAAACAATGTATTTTATCAGATTACTTCCCATCACACTGTACTAGCATGAACAGAGAGTGTCTCCATATCTGTAAATAGCGCTAGCCAGACCTCTTACATTCTGCTTACTTATTTTGATTAGGAAATACCGATTTTTAACAGTGATTTTAATGTAAATCAAATATCATATCCCAAAGGGTATCAAACTTCTCAGTTTGTTTCTTGTTACAGAAAGACGTTAATTTGTTTGTAAGGCTTGGACCCTACTCAAGTATTAATTATCACCACATTTCACAACCCTTGTACCTTGAGGTTAACCTTAGGATTATGCTTTTCCAATCACTTTTATCCCTATCATGCGTTTATGCAGGTTTATTAGACGCTGGATTTTGTTAACTGAATTAATAATTATTTTCAACGTTTCAGGTAATTGTAAACTTGAATTTCAAACAGGGAAAGGAAGCTTACACCTGCAGATGTTGAATTAGGTTTTTAATTATTTTACATAAAAATAAGGATAGGTCCGCTGCTTTAAAGAGGTTTAATAATGTTTACGAAGATTGTAAGTTTACAAATGCGGATTAATTCTATTAGACAATATTGACTATTGACTTTTGAGTATGTTTCGTCTATTGATTTTGAATTGGTTATACCCTGATGTAGTTTCTCTAAAACCTATTGTTGATAATATTGCAATAAATGTATAAACGCAATAGGATAATGCACGATTGTTTGACATCATCATCAAGATCATAAGAGAACTTACTAAATCATGGCCCTCAAGACCCTTATAACCCGTCAAAGACTCATCATACCTACAGTGAATATAACACGTTAGTCTGTGTACAAGGTTACACACTTCTATGGTTCTGCTTCTAGAGAAGATATAAATAGATTTTGGCTTCAGTTCATCAAATAAATTACATTACATATTGCTACAAACATTATTGTGAAATATGAAAAGTATGAAATATTGAAATAAACGCTTTTTTAAAGTGATCATAATTTTCTGCCTTTATGAAACATTACCTTCGATGTGACCAACAAACACACAAAAAGGCCATTTTGATCCTTTTCAACCCATCAAATTGATAAGGCCAGTAAGACACGTTTGTTGTCTTATCTTCTGTCTCAATGAAAGTCTCTTAATACAATGACCTACTTCTGACATCAAGTTGAGTAATTAATTAAAATGGGTTTGTCAATCAAAATCAGAAACAGACACCAGTTCGAGCAATTATTCATCATTAAGTCTCTATAATTTTACAAGTAATTACTTAAAATAGTCTTCAATTTGGGCACCTGTTCTGTTATATGATAAGTATGATGACATTGGCAAATTTGCTACATGACATAATTGAATAGAGCTTCTTGGTGATAGAATCAAGGAGAACATTGTCTTCTATCTTCGATTCAATAGCTCTTAGTGGTATTACCGAAGTCTATCAAACTATTTCATCTTTAATTGATTAAAAACAATTGTTTAGAGAAATTGGTTCTTGCTTATTCGTTTCATTATCATTATGAATTATCAATAACATAACAGTAATATAAACTTGCCATCCACGGACTCATTATCATCATCATCATATTTCAATATAATCGATTTAAATTTGAAATGGAACTACCTCCACCTTTGTGACCTCCAATCTTTATACATACCTCCAAACATCTGCAAATAATTAATATATCTGGTTGCAGTTCATTCTTTTTGAGAGGATTTTGATGTAAGATCCTCAAGTTACATTTGCGAGAATGATGAAATATATGGATTCGAATATAATAGCATATTCTATATATCGAAACAGGAAACTGAAACAATTGAATGGAGATGGACATAAAAAGCACACATGATAATTCTTACATTTGGTCATGCATATGCACATACAGTTTTTGTTAAGGTAAAGCATTATATGTATGAAATTGTATAATATCAGTATTCTATTTGTCACACAGGTTTTTTTAATATAACAGGCAAACAAAACTTTACTATATCCTCTTTTGGGTCATCAACGTAATAAAAAGCAAAATCAAATCAACGATAAAGTGATACCGGTTTGTAAGTTTTCTATTTGGAATGTTCATGTATGTTCATGTATGTAATGTTCCTTCTGTGGTATCAACAGTAAAGGAGCCACCACGCAATTAAAATAGCCATCAATTTGCAGAACAGGTCAATAGGTATGTGGGAATACCTGTTGCAAATATTTTATCCTTTTTCAAAACAAAAAAACCCGTGAATCTTAATTAAACGTTTATGTCTGACCTCATTCTGAATCTGTAGTATTGAACAGCACTGTTTAAAAACTTTGTCAAAATGTCTATCGAAATCCTCAAAAAATATCCTTACTGTAAAAAGGTTTGGACACTAAACTCATCTTGATATATCTACTCAGAATTTAACACCGTTAATGTTAGAGTGAGGACAACCGGAAACTCTGATAAGGAACTTGTCATTACCTTCGAACTGTTGCCCTAGGATATTTAAGGACAGTGAACTGGTGCTATGGAACACATGATTTAGAAAAGAAGAATGAATGTTATAATTAATGAAATTTCGATAATTTTGATGATAATATTCGATGATACTTGAACGGTTAATGAATATAAACATTATTGAAAATCAATAATCGGTTCTTAATTTGACCACATAAATCAACTTTATCTTAAAAGCACGAAATAAAATCTCTTTGACTTAATTTCCTATAAACATTGAACATAGCATGAACAAATTAATGGCAATTTTCATTGATCCAGTATAAGGTTTATTCAAGGTAAATCGTAAATTATAAAGCCTTGAGTAATTTTGAGACAACTAACTTTTTTTTCAAACAATCCAGACTGGACTTCAAAAGAATGCAAATAGCAGGTGAGAGAGGTAATATGCATTATCTATTTCCTAAGACCAATTCTATATAGTCATTTGGGAAAATGAGTCTGTATCCTTTTGAACCATTACGTTTCTGCAATTTGAAAACAGATGCGGAACAGATGTTCGGTTATTTACATACACTAAGGGTCACCGTTGCACCAATCATTACCATGCTACAGATTCACCTGTTCACGCTGCATTACCTACCTTGCCTACAGATTGGATGGAAGCGAAGGGTGTTTGTTATGAAGAAGTGTTACGAAGTTATTTGCTAACCTTCTAAAACAAACAGAGACAAAACCAATATTGATTTAACTTAGAAATGTTTTAAATTCTACTAACCTGACTTTTACCTTGAATTAGTTTTCAAAAACTGCAAAAAGGCAATACTGGCACTGCAGCAAGATTTCCGTAGGAATTAAAGGAAACAGATTATCCCAAATGCGTGCAAATGGTTTTTAATAGAAAAAATATTGTAAAAGAAAATAGCAAGTTAGGGGTACATCCTTAAATCCATTCGCGTAACCAGAATCATTTAAATTAATGGCCTTACAATGTGATTCATTTTACTTTGACTGCTTTGCGTAATGACATGGTTTACCTTGAAGACGATAAAGTAAACATCATTCAACATAAAGTGCTTCCTTTGTCATTTCTGACATACATATTTACTCATATGTAAGAAACAAATATGATCATTTAGAACGTATATTTGCTACTTACATACTGAATTAGTTTAATTTTGAATAATAACACATAAAAAAGGTCAATTGATCTTTGAAAAATATCGATTGTTTCAATTTTCTTTCTCATTTTCGCTAATTAAGTTTAATTTTGAATAATAACACATAAAAAAGGTCAATTGATCTTTGAAAAATATCAATTGTTCATTTTCGCTAATTACGAACAGTAGTTCAGGTTAATTTATATTGACAAACCCAACAGGATCCACATTGCGAGATTTTGTTGGCTTCATTTCTATACAAGTACGTAGTAATTAATTTTCCTTCTTCACAAAACCAATGCATGTCTTTGACAAAGCCGTGTCATAGATTTCCCCGATATCCAAAGTACGACTGCCAAGAAGGGGGCGCTACTTAATATTTTTTTGTAAATGGAGCAAAGATAGCGTCAGTCGAGTGACAGTGCCTAGATTAACTATAATTTCTCAAAGATATTGCTTAACATATTCCCTCTGTCAGTCTGCTCAAGCAACAGGTGATTGAGAATGTTCATCATCAAGCAGGGTTTCCCCCGGTGTCATGGATTCTACGCCATGCACTCGCAATACCTAAAGTAAAAGTGATGTCGCGGTCGGCTGAGCGTGTATTGGAAGAAATTTGCGTGGTTTAACTTAAAGACCTAAATTAATTTCTTAAAAAAAACATAACTGGGTTAAAGTTACGTTAACAACCCGGAAATTGAAGAATCAAGACAAACACACCCTCAGTGTTTCAATTCAATCAATCACTGTTAGTCTGAAGGTTAACAGGGGATGGTACAAGAGGTACAAATTGGGTTGAAATGAGGCTGAACCTTTAATATTTAAGAATCGACACGAATTCAAAAGAACATGTCCGTGTTCCAAAGCTTTCATATTTATGGATCAATTCATTCATTTTAGTTACATTTATGAATAAAATTATCATTGACCTATAGCTTACTGGAAGTATACGATCACGATGTATCCACAAGCTCTTTTTTAATATAATGTATGCTATAGTCATCGAGTTCAGCTAAATCACAATAACATGTCATTTTCACACTCTTATGATATTTCTGTCTTCATCAAAGACTCCAAACAGAAAGCAATTGAAGCTTAATAATGCGTCTTTTTCCCTAGTTCAACACTGCATGCAACATCCCTTGAGCTGGACAGGCACTGAAAACACACAATAAAGAACAGTATAGATGTTACGAACAATCTGGGGTAAATCACAATCTGCAGATTGTTTGCTCACAATCTAGGAATTCCTAGTTTGTTTAAACAATCTGCAGATTGTGCGACCTGAACAATCTTGGAATGATCACAATCTGGGAATTTGTGTTTTAGTAGTATTTTCATCATTATAAAATGGGAATTATTTAGCTTATTAAGATTTTTCTTTTTAGAAAGTATAAGGATCGATTCCTAGATTGTGATGAGCAATCAGCTTGTCTCTTATTTAAAATGAGGGGGTATGGGGGCCGATTCCCAGATTGTGAAGGACATTCAGCTCGTCTTTATGTCAAACTTAGGGGATGTAAGGGTTGACTCCTAGACTGTGAAGGGCTCACATTTCGATTATATGTCAAACTGACGGAGTATCGGGATCGATTCTCAGATTGTGTAGGGCTCATAGCTCGTCTTTATGTCAAACTGAGGGAGTATAGGGGCCGATTCCTAGATCGTGAAGGGCTCACAACTCGCCTATATGTCAAACTGACGGAGTATAGGGATCGATTCCTAGATTGTGAAGAGCTCACAACTCGCCTATATGTCAAACTAAGAGGGTATAGCAGTCGATTCTTAGATTGTGAAGGGCTCACAGCTCGCCTATAAATCAAACTGACGCAGTATAGGGGCCGATTCCTAGATTTTTAAGGGCTCATAGCGCACTTTTATTTAAACTGACAGAATATAGGGGTGAATTCTCAGATTGTGAATGGCTCACATCTCGCCTATATGTCAAACTGAGGGAGTATTTGGGCCGATTCCTAGATTGTGAAGGGCTCATAGCTCGTCTTTATGTCAAACTGAGGAAGTATAGGGGTCGATTCCCAGATTGTGAAGGGCTCACAGATCGGCTTTATGTCAAACTGAGGCAGCATAGGGATCAATTCTCAGATTGTGAAGGGCTCATAGCTCGTCTTTATGTCAAACTGATGGAGTGTAGGGGCCGATTCCTAGTTTGTGAAGGGCTCATAGCCCGCCTATATGTCACACTGAGGGAGTATAGGGGTCAATTCTCAGATTGTGAAGGGCTTACAGCTCACCTATACATGAAACTGAGAGGGTATCTAGGAGTCGATTCTCAGATTGTGAAGGGCTCATATCTCGTCTTTATGTCAAACTGAGGGGGTATAGGGGACGATTCCCAGATTGTGAAGGGCTCACAGATAGGCTTTATGTCAAACTGAGGGAGTATAGTGGTCGATTCCCAGATTGTGAAGTGCTCACAGGTCGGCTTTATGTCAAACTGAGGGAGTATAGGGATCGATTCTCAGATTGTGAAGGGCTCATAGCTCGTCTTTATGTCAAACTGAGGGAGTATAGGGGCCGATTCCTAGATTGTGAAGGGCTTACAGCTCACCTATACATGAGTATAGTGGTCGATTCCCAGATTGTGAAGGGCTCACAACTCGCCTATCTGTCAAACTTTGGGAGTATAGGGATCGATTCTCAGATTGTGACGGGCTCATAGCTTGCCTATAAATCAAACTGACGGAGTATAGAGGTCGATTCTCAGATTGTGAAGAGCTCACAACTCGCCTATATGTCAAACTGAGGGGGGTAAAGGGGTTGATTCCCAGATTGTGAAGGGCTCACAGTTAATCTATATTTAAACTGAGAGGGTATAGGAGTCAATTCTGAGATTGTGAATGGCTCATAGCTCGCCTATATATGAAAGTGAAAGGGTAGAGGAGTCGATTTTCAGATTGGGAAGGGCTCATAGCTTACTATTTATCCAACTGAGAGGGTATAAGAGTCTATTCTCAGATTGTGAAGGGCTCATAGGTCGTCTTTACGTCATATATACGAGGGTGTAGAAGCATGTTTACACAGATGAAAATGGAAAATGAAGATGGAAAATGGCAGCATCATATTGAAAATATACTACGCAAAGCAAGTCCACTTATTGCTGTTAGTAAATCCCGCCTGTTCTTGTGGAAACATTCGGGAGGATCCCTTTCATTACTTCTTTAAATGCCCACTATATGATAGATTCCGATCAGATCAATACTTTTTTTACAAAATGATATAACATTAAAATCTACCTTGAGCGGCGACAAATCCTTGTCACAGAGTGCTAACGAATCCCTAATAATATCAGTGTATCATTTCATAAATGATACCAACCGATTTTTATAGCTCTTTAATTAAATCTGTACCAAATGCAAAGGTAGAGAATGCTTAACATGAATTTGATTATGCTTAATATGAATTTGATTTTAGTAAGAATAATTGCAAATATATATTTTCACCAATGTACTTGATATCTTAATCGTTTCATGTTTGTTTCAGGAGAAGCATTTATACAGGCATTTGCTACCTGTTTGCTAATCCTTTTTCCTTTTTGAATATGTATATTCTGAATGTTGTGTATTACATGTTTCATGGAAATTAAATACTGTTGGAATCACACAGAAGAAATTAGTTTTTGCCACTCCCGTCACTATGGTCGCAGCACGGAGTAGAGACGATGCCATTATATGACTCTTCTTGCAGCGTAGTAAATAATCCACTCCACATAAAATATTCTTAAAATATTGAATCATGAACAGATAATAAATAAATCAAATAAAACATTTCTTTGTAAAATTCACAAACCGATATAACGGAAACTATTAAAAACGTTACAGAAAAACATGTGTCAAAATGTTTACGATAGTGTGACCGAAGTGCAATTTAACATTTTACGCAGTCAATTCATTATTGCATTAGTATTTGCCCCATGATATCGTGCGATAGATAAACATCAAATTACAGAGAAGAAGTTAATGTGATTGTACGCGAATTTACGCGCATGTCTGGGTAGAGACGCGACACAGTGACACGTTGCTTTGATAAGCAGACCCAGCTAGACATCTGGTCTAATTATTCACGACAACACAAAATGCTAACTGTTCGAGTATTATAAATTTTATAAATTCATATATTTAAAAACTGTTCATATACAAACTCGAAAGATTAAGTAACTTTCCGATTTATGCATCTTTCGTATAAAAACTTTCAATCTCACGATCCAGGAGGAAAATGAGGGAAAAAGGTAACAGTTATCAAGTTTCCATAATGAACAATAAATATAAGAATCAGAGTTTGTTGTCTTTGATGTTTGAAACTTTTTTTTAGCATCACGAGACTATTTCCTTCATTGTACTCTGTAAGTGTAAGTGTCTATGCAAGTAATTCATATCAAAGGAGATTAGTGTTTTGTGTTGATACAGATAGTAATTATGCTCAATTAACCTAACTTAAGTCAAATAAGCGAGAATGAAGAATTAAATTTCAGTGTAATTAACTTTTCAGATAATAAGTTTACTTTTCACAGTGAATTGTTATTTATTGATTTCTATATGCAAACCTTTTACACATATAAAAAATAATTCTTACTTCTACGTAAATAGTAACACCCTCCAAACAGTGTTGTATGGGTTACCGCAAACTATAATTAATGAAAATCTAAAATCGCAGAATCGATATACAAATTTAGTTTTCTAACTCCACATATTACCAATATGTGAATTGAACCCTCTACTGTAGCTAAAAAAACACACAAAAACAAGCGCAATGCCCTTCACAATCTATGAATCGGCCCCTATACTCCCTCAGTTTCACAAAATGACAATATCCGAGCCCATCACAATCTGAGAATCGACTTCTATTTCTTCTCAGTTTAAATAAAGGTGAGCTATGAGCCTTCACAATCTGAGAATAGATCCCTGTGTTCTGACAGTTTGACATTAACGCGAGCTATGAACCCTTCACAATCTGAGAATGGACCCATATACTCCGTCAGTTTGACATATAGGCGAGCTGTGAGCCCTTCACAATCTAGGAATCGGCCCCTATATTCACTCAGTTTCAAATAATGACGATATCTGAGCCCATCACAATCTGAGAATCGACTGCTATACCCTTTCAGTTTAAATAAAGGTGACCTATGAGCCTTCACAATCTGAAAATCGACCCATATACTCCGTCAGTTTGAGTTAAAGGCGAGCGATGAGCTCTTCACAATCTAGGAATCGGCCCCTATATTCCCTTAGTTTAATATAATGACGATATCTGAGCCCTTCACAATCTAAGAATCGTCCCCTATGCTCCCTTTGTTTGGCATAAAAGCGAGCTGTGAGGCCTTCACAATCTGAGAATATATCCCAATACTCCCTCAGTTCGACATATAGACGCGCTGTGGGCCCTTCACAATCTTGGAATCGGCCCCTATACTCCCTCAGTTTGACATAAAAGCGAGCTGTGAGCCCTTCACAATCTGAGAATCGACCCTTATACTCCGTCAGTTTGAGTTAAAGGCGAGCACTGAGCCCTTCACAATTTAGGAATCGACCAATATACTCCCTCAGTTTGATTTATAGGTGAGCTATGAGCCTTCACAATTTGAGAATAGTTCCCTATATACTCCTCAGTTTGACATATAGACGCGCTGTGAGCCCTTCACAATCTAGGAATTGGCCCCTATACTCCCTCAGTTTCACATAATGACGATATCTTAGCCCTTCACAATCTCGGAATCGACTCCTATACTCCCTCAGTTTCACATAATGACGATATCTGAGCCCTTCACAATCTGAGAATAGACCCCTATAGTCCCTCAGTTGGACATACATAAGCGCTGTGAGCCCTTCACAATCTAGGAATCGACTCCTATACTCCCTCAGTTTCACATAATGACGGTATCTGAGCCCTTCACAATCTGAGAATAGACCCCTATAATCCCTCAGTTTGACATATAGACGCGCTGTGAGCCCTTCACAATCTAGGAATCGGCCCCTACACTCCCTCAGTTTCACATAATGACGATATCTGAGCCCTTCACAATCTTGGAATCGACTTCTATTTCCTCTTAGTTTAAATAAAGGTGAGCTGTAAGCCCTTCACAATCTGAGAACCGACCCATATACTCCGTCAGTTTGATTTAAAGGCGAGCTATGAGCCCATCACAATCTAGGAATCGACCCATATACTCCCTCAGTTTGACATATAGACGCGCTGTGAGCCCTTCACAATCTAGAAATCGACCCATATACTCCGTCAGTTTAATATATAGGCGAGCTATGAACCTGTCACAATTTATGACTTGACAACTATTCTCCATCATTTGGATGCATACACAAAGAAAGACCTAAATAAACTAGACAATCCTCATGTTATAATGCAAGATATACTACAAACAAGCAAATTCCCACATTGTGATCATTCCCAGATTGTTCAGGTCTCACAATCTGCAGATTGTTTAAACAATCTAGGAATGAAAAAAATTCCTAGATTGTTCGAACAATCTGCAGATTGTGATCATTCCCAGATTGCATGGAACATAGATACTTGTTTTAATCAATAATAAGAATCCAAATGATCAACTTTAAACATTCAAACCAATTTGTTGATAACATTGTAAACTTTCTATCTGGTTCTCCATGAGTGAAAATAAACGTTTTATACTCCTATATTAGTTTGTATCTGTTCATGGAGAAACAAGCACACAAATTTAATCAAATCATAATGCAGGGTAAACAGGCAGACATCAGAAAAAATCTTCAGTAAATTGATAAAAGGATCAATATAAATGATTACTGCAATTGCTTATCAAGAGATGTCAGCTACCTTCTGATATGTTATCGTAAATTAAAGAGAGATGTCTGGTGTCTGATTGATGAAAGGTACTTATCACTTGCATCCTAAACCATCCTTAAAACTAACATGTTGGCATCGCATAAAAATAAATGCTATCTCTGTTCCATACTCACGGAGGGGCACAGAAGCAGTATGTCAAAATCCCCCGAAAGAAAACAACACAGTTTAATGACTACTGTATTTAGACGAAATGTTCCTATAGACAATTTTTTGAGGTATTCATTTTTCACAAAACGTGCAACCGCCCCGACACAACATTTGGCACAAACTATTGGTAATTTTTTTGGAGGTATTTATTTTTTAACAAAACGTGCAACTACCCCTTGTTTATTAAGAAACATTTTAAAATTTTAGTCACTTAGTCTCTCAAGTGAAGACGTTATTGTGAATGGATCAAGAGTAAGCTGTCTGCTTCGAGTGCTAAATACATTATAATCTTATGTCGCCTATCATTGCATACAGTGGAGGCGAGGTGAGGCGATTTGGGGTTGGACGTCGCTTTCAAGAGAATTTCACTTATATCACGGCTGTCAGTATTATTGAAGGGGAGAAAGCCCTTATCAAACCTCAACTTCTCTCGGATTGACAAACTCTGTATCTAAATGACCCAGGGGATCATCTGGAATAAAAGTACACATAAATGTAGTACATATAATGCAGGGTTTCGTTTTTGGGGTAAACAACATGAATATTGCTGTTCCCATACAAGGAAAGAGGATTGATTTTGCGACAGAATTGTCATTTTAGGCACTCTTCCCCTTTGAATATTACCAATATCAACAAATACTATGGAGACACAAATTTCAAATATTCATTTCGTATTCCCCCTCGAGACTTGTAATATATGATCACTGAAGGTTATCACGATAGTTTTTTTGCAAACATACGAGAAGCTCATGTGCAGCAGTCTCCCTACCAAAACTTTATTGTTATTTATAAATGACAATCAAAGCCATGAAGATTTTGTCAGATTTTTTAACAGAGACCTTTGGGTTCCATGTTTGCTGACATATTTCATACAAAAAGGATATGCTATTTTGGGTTTTGAAATCAACCGTTTTGCCTGGAGATTGAAATTCAGGAATATCATTTCATTTATAAATTCTTACGACTGTAAAATTCCATATTGCCCTTTTACAATAGAAAACTTTTCCATACTCCCAATATAAGCAAGCACATTAAATCGTCTGATTCGTCACAGTATACATGGAAATCCAGCTTTGACAAATACAGAACGTGTTACTATTTTCGTCATCAAACAATTACTTCTGCCATGAAAAATCATTTAGATTGCCAATCTTAGTTATATGGACATAAAAAGAATATTCAAATGTTATTCATGATATGTTAGGATATACATTAACACTTTATAGAAATAAACTCTGATGATTCTGAATTTTTAAAAATGCATTTTCAGATTTGCCACAACGAACGGAAGATTACCTGACTAGCCTCCCTAACCTCATCTCAAAGTGGAACTGACCTGAAATATCTCCTTTCCCTTCCGACAGATGAGAAAAGGGGAAAGGGTGAGAAAACTTATGGCTGTATGGTGATAGCGGAGATAAAAGCCACCCACAGTCTCTGGTGATGATTAAATTATTGAAGGAACTCATTTGCTGTGGATATTTTAAGGAGGATTTGTTTATCAAAATGAGTTTTTAACAAATTCATATTATCATTTTACTTGAATAAATATTTCTTTCCCCCTGATTTTAGATATATTAGTTTCGGGATTTCGGGCTATACATGGTCAATTTACGCACACATACAAACAATAAAGTGAATCAAATCTACAGATATTCATTAACGAATCCAAAAACACACATAATCCCTCAGGTGATAGAAGAAAATCGTAACTCTATACTGCAAACGATTATCATGAGATGTCAGACAGCTATTTTTGTGTAATCGGTAGCAGAAGTGTCCGTATCTTGTTGTAGGAACAGACCTGATTGATTACAGGCTTCAGTTCATAGATATCAGACAACATTAATTCTTTCATAGTTCCTAAATAACCATCATTATCTTAATTATTTTCAATCATTGAAATATTAATTATTCACACATATATAAATTCAGACTTTGTGATGTAAACGATATGCTGCATTCTGATTGGATCAGACATGGTCATGTGATCGGTATACATTTCAATGAACCCAAAGTTGAGGGTTATACAAAATAACCTTCAGTAAATGCAGGTTATACGATATCGTGCCGGAACTAGCCAAAACACGCTGTACTGTCACCTAGATTCTGGACAGTATAAATACGCGAGTGTTATTTGTTAACTTTGATCTATTTAAATTAAACTTTACATTTTCCACTTTTTTCCAAAAATATAATCATTGTTAGTTTTTTGATACACAAAATGTATTATTTGTAGAATAAAAAAGTGTCATTTTTACCGAGTCTTTGGAACTATTTTGTTTATGCGTCTGAATACGGGTAGAGATCCGTCTTGGTGTAACCGGTACGTAGGTCAGTGCGACAAGCAGCTATAGAATTGCATTTCGAATGCATTTTCGCTTTAAATACAACGTTTGAATTTATAAGAAATGAATTTCATCATATGGTTGTCCACACGGTTATAACCTGTTTGAAACTTGTAAGATAAACTTTTGTATAACCGGCGTCGCAAGCTTGCCGGTTATACAAGTTTATCTTACAAGTTTCAAACAGGTTATAACCGTGTGGACAACCATATGATGAAATTCATTTCTTAAATAATTTTATTTGAATTAAACTAAAGGCATTGACTGTGTAACTTTTTTTTACTATAATACTAGATAGAGATTTTTTTCAATATATTGAGTGTTTTAACCAACGCTTATTTGTGAACAGTTACTTCTAAACCGACACACTATATTAAGTAGAAAGAGAAAATTTCAAAAATATCTTTTCTAATGGATGTCTTATCTAAATGCGTTACGGTTTGCCTTGAAATTTAAGTGTAAGTGTCAAAGTTAATTGCTAACCTTTCAAAACAAACAGAGGAGGGTCTTACAGTTCAAAACATAACTAAGATAAAGAGTTATGTCCAGCTTAGGGATGCTTTTATGTTAAAATTATCTTTAATCGTTTTCAATTAAAACTGGAAAACGTCATTAATGGCACAGTAGCACGTGTTCTAGAGGATGTAGAGCGATCTTGCTCAAAGTAAACAAATTATAACAAGCAAAGTAACTTTTTGTAATCAAGAAAAGAAGTTATGATACAGACGTAACAATCATATCTTAAATCAATTAAGTTAGCCTTACTTTAATGATTTAGAGATGTTCACAAGTTGATACTTACTCAAGAAAAAAGTTGGATGCAAATAAATACACCCACAATCGTTGAATCGGAGAAACCAAAAAATGATTTTAGTTTTATAGCCCAAACATACTTAATAATCAACAACAGTTCATGGAGAAGATAGCACAACATTGTCTTTAATTCATGGTGCAGAAATTCGAGGGAAGAGACATCAGATAATCTCTTCATATGAGAAAAGCTTATCGAAAGATGTCAGATACCTGCTGATAAGTACTGAGAAGGAGGGATGTCTGGTATCTGATTGATGAAAGGAGCTTGTCATTTGCATCTAAATCACGGTTCAAATTACTACCCTATCTCTACGTAATACTCATGGAGATGCATAGAAGTAGCAACTCTTTTAAATCGGACATCACTTTCTGTAAATCATCATTACGATGACTTATCAAGGCATATACAATGATAATGAAGGAAATAAAAATTCGGAAAATGTTTTATTCAACATATAATGGATTTCTAAATATAAATTAATAATGAAATATTTTCAAATAACTGACGTCATTAGTTTTACTTATCCTTTTATTCATTTAGATGCCAGTCAAAAACCTTAATTTCCCTTGAAGGTTTTTTCTAAAATTAGTTGTTTACGTAATGTTCCAAAGCACCTATTGAACCAGTTTCAATACTTCTATATCTTTAAAACATCATAGGTTTTCTAATCAGTCGGTGATTTTAGTATTCCTTTAGTATTCCCTCCGGGGAAACAAATCAGTTTGCCGACATGTATTTTGTCATTTTTGCTTTGATTAGGATCCTTTGATGTGAGCTAAACTTTACATTTATGACAATTGTGTTGCTCACATCAAAGCTATTGATTGTAACATTGATTTAAAAACTGTAATGGATTACGATTTTTTATAGTAAACAACCAACATCAAAAACAATGATTTTGGATTTCACCTTTATTTTCTTGTTTATATGGTTTTGTAAAGATAAATATATGTTGGTTGAATGTCATAAATGCTTTGCGTGATTAGTAATGACATCCTTAGCTCAATTCCGACGAACCATGGTCGTTCTCTTAAATATCATTGTGTTATAAAACCTTTTTCATACAACAATGATCGGTAAAAATTGATAGTTTTTACAAATGTTTCACCTTTAGGCAATATAGGAAGCATATCACATGGAGATTCATAAATACATGAAGCTAAGTCATGAATAATAGTATTGGCAGTATGTTTGTACAATTTTGTGATCTTCATTAAATGTGGTGTCTTTGTTAAATTGTTTTTACAAGTGCTTTCCCTTTAATTACTTCTTAACTAATCATCTGATTTCAATCACAATTTGGTATGAAGATGTTGAAAAACATAGATGTGTGTCATTATAAGACACTTTGAAAATACTTTTGAATTTTTTTAAAAATTTTTTGGAAAAAATGTGAAAAAAGGAAATTGTAGTAGCGAGATATATCTGAATCATATGAATTGTTCTCTTTTTTTGACTCGTTAAAAGTCAAATTTATGAGAAAGAGATGTAAATCTGATTTGAAAAAAACCCAATCATTTGTAGGAATTTGAATGTGTAATATGATCACAATAATGATTTGAAAATATTCCTATAAATTTTGTGAGTGTGTCAAAAACATATTGATTTTATTATTTTCTTTCTTTCATAATTTGAAACATTGCAAAAAACATGTGTTTAGCAAAATAATATTAATAAATGGTTAATTCTAAGTCATAGAAAAATCTTTAATTGATAAAATACTTAATACCAGCAGTACTAATTGTGTACCTGGTGTAGATTGTGTACGTTGGAGGTGACCTTTAAGCGCTTAATCGGCAGCTTTGGTTAGACCAGGGTAATAATGATCCATGACTCTTGTATGCGCTATGAGCACGTCATAGTGGAGTTTAGCGCAAATTGGGCATATTATTATTATTATTATTATTATTATTATTATTATTATTATTATTATTACCTAAAAATATGTTCCATTTGCCGGAAATGTATCTGGACCATCACGAATCTAATCTCTTCAGTTAAGGTTGACGTACATTTGTACTAGGTTGCATTGACTTTGAAGATAGAATTCGAAAGATTCACAAAGTGAAAAATTAAAATAGATGGTATAAATATCAGTTTTTACACCATCTAAAAATGTTGCAATACCCTTATTATGGTATACGGAAAATTAATAGTTTGTTTCATTATGTTATGTGTGTTTACAAAGGCGATCGATTTTGTGAAACGTTCCTTACAAAACAACACAGTATATGATTCTATATGATTAAGAAAAATGGAAAAGGGTAACGAGGGAACAAATATTAGTATAGACCTTTTTCATTTAATCATGGGTCTACTAATCTTTTCAGGACATTTAGAAAACATATTCGGAGATGGAAGACTGCTAAATACCAGATAATCAGATTGGAAGTAAAATGATAATGATTTTGTGAAGTGTTAACAGGGTAATTTGGTATCACGTTAGCAACATTTCTGACAATGCTGAACAGGCGCTTACAACTTTCCCTAATGAAAGACATATCTAGGTTCGAAAAGTATTGTCTGGAAGGTTTGAATATATTTATCTATATAATGCTTCTTATTTGCATTAGACATATAAATTAACCTAATCAATACCTAATTTCAAAATGACTTCAAACGGAGAGATAACGAGTTCGTACGTATTTTCTTTTTCAATGAACACATGTATATGAACATACAGACTTGTAAATTAGCATGTATGCGTTTGTACCACGTCAGTCATTATGCTTTTGCACCTACAAAACCATAACAGATGTTGGTTTATTTACACTCACTAAGTGACACGTAGTACCAGTCGTTGTTTTGTTAGAGATTCATCTGTTCTTATTGCATTACTTGTCAGATGTGATTAGAACTAAGGTTTTTAATATCAGGGGGACTATAAATTAAGTGTTACTCTTAATTGCTAACCTTCCAAAACAAACAGAGAAGGGTGTTTCAATCCCAAACATAACTGAGATAAAGAGTTCTAACCAAATAAATCGATATTTCTATAGTAAGCAAATTATACCAAAATCAGGGCAGTTCTTTTGGTAATAAAAATTATTAGTTACGATACAAACGTAACAAGTCTTGGTTAACTACTTACATTCGTTAGCCTTACGAGAATGATTACAGAAACTGACGAAGATGTTGGACAAAGCTTCAAATCTATTTGTTTTTAAGTTAATATACAAACAGTCTTCAGAAATTAATTGCTTTTTTCTAATATCAAGTATTTTACACATAAATCTTTGTTAGATTTTAGATGCATTTATAGTTTGCTTAACTAAAATAATTCATAATTATCAATAATGAGTATTCCTAAATTATTTTGAAACTCTTTATGAATCCTGACAAAGAATGTTTTTCAAGAAGTTTGTTTGGCTATGAAAATAACATACAAGTTTAATGTATATTATCAGTTTGATCTATTATAGAAAGTGTACTCAATATTTTATAAATAACACCTTAATAAAGTCAAAGAACACAAAACCCATTTTTAAAAAAAGATTTTGTTTTAAATTTAGAACAAACATATATAGTAACTGGAAGGGTTAGGTGATGAAAATTCACATGTCTATTGACATGACTGCAACAAATGATTACTTAGTAGGGCTGCCAGTTGATGATTTGATAAGTTAATAAACTTTCTTTTTAATAATATTAGGGCAAATGTATCATGTTAAAACGTCAAAGTGAAATGAATGTTCTTTTGTTTACTTTGTTTATAATCGTGTTGTGATTATTTGAAGTAATCCTCTCCCCTCAATTTTGAAATATATGATGATATAGGAAATCCCTGCTTGTCTATACTAAAGAAGGAAACATCATTGCGATTGAATGTAAAACTTCCCGTTGTAATTAAATAGGTTAAATACAGATAAAACTCACAACTGAATCATGCTTTCTGCACATCTAAAAACTCATTATATTAAGTTTGTATATTTATGTAAATGCCAGTCTAAGACCTTAATATCCCTTGAAATATGTTTCTAAAATTTATTATTTACATAATGTATCAAAACACCTATCGAACCGGTTTCAACACTTTTTAATCTTTAAAACATCATAGGTTTTCTTATCTGTCCATGATTTTTATAATTCCCTTCAGGAAAACAACTCAATATGACTAGATGTATTTTATCATTTTGCTTTGAACAGGAACCTTTGATGTGAGCTAAACATTACATTTATGACAATAGTGATGCACGGATCAAAGCTTAAAAATGTAAAGGATTACTAAAATGTTTATAGAAAACAGCCAACTGTTTATTTGGACTTGTAAAAGCTATGTTTAATATCATAAATGTTTTTGCGTGCTTAGTTAAGTAATGACGTCCATAGCCTAATGGTGACGAGCAGTAAACAGTAAAATCTAAAAAGTATATCTTACATCATCAATCTTTATCATTTCATTTTAAGGGAAAATACTAAAAAAATAGAATATGATTGTGACCAATGCCCCGGCCCATATAATAATGAACCAAGTAAAAATATTTGATAACTACACGATTTCAAAGATCATTTTTATAAATTTTATCGTTTATGAAACAATGGCATGTAAAAATGTATCTCCTTTACGCAATGCATCATATCACAAGATGTTTTTTCATGTGCAGTTAATGACATAAACTCAACCATGATAGAGTGCATGATCAATGTAATAAGGCAAGAGGAAAAACAACACACTTTCAATATTTTGAAGACATTTTGCACCCAAAAACAAAATTATATATAAATAAAATTAACGAAAGTTATCATTCTTTTATTTTCATTACAAAGACATGTCTTTAAGCATTTAATTTTTAGGAATATCCCTACAAAACGTTAGTTTTATCCTAGCGCATTCACAACCATGTCATATTTTAATTTAAACTCGTGATTATATTTTAATCTCTGATCATTTTCCAATTGGTTTGTAGTTGTCTGACACATAATAACATAAACGTTTTAAGACCTTTGTGTAAAATTTAGCACAATTAACCCCTTGAAACAATACTTATTGTTATATACTAAAAGTTAATGTCTTTCTACTACTAAAAAACTTAAAGTGTATTGACAACTGCATTGACTGAGCTCGAAATAAATTCTTAATGGTAACACCTCTTATAAATAATCTTAAAAAAAGTGTTTCAGGACAATAGCAGGATTTAAGCCTTTTTCGACTGTTTCAATGTCTATTTATTTCATTTAAAATGTACGTTTCAAGTTATCACTGGAAATGGATTTCAGAATGATCGAAACACTCAGTTACATATTCAAATTCAGTTTCATACAAACCAACGGCCACTGTCATGCAAATGAATATGTCAACATTCTATAAACGCTGCTTTGCATTCCTATACATTTTCCAACTTAAATGTCTCTTGATTTACGCGACATTGTTTTCAACTCTGTTGAGAAAATTACCAAAAATGGTTGACGCCCAAATCAAAATATTCATAAGATTAGATATCATTTATTAAGTCAACCACTTAATAAAAAGAAAAAAAACCCCATTCAAATCATATCACTTAAGGTCAGAAATCATATTCAATAGCAGAGAATTATCCAATCTAACTTTTCCTAAAACTAAAATGCATATCAGCATAAATTGAGTTCAAGAAGTAAGCGGGGGAAAAAAATAAATTATCACTTATTAGGTGATATCAAATACCTGATTGTTGGTAATTGCTTGCAGTGGTGTCTGGTGTCAGGAAGTTATTGATAAGGCGCGATTACCTGTAATTACATCCTTCTCTCAACTCGACGCCAGACAACATTAACTTGTCGGTTGAATATTATGACTGCTTATCTGACATGTTTGACATAAATCATGCATTATCTCACCGGTTGCATGTAAAAAGATAAATATTTTAAGAAATATGTTTAATGAATCGCAGATATTTAAATTGAACAAAGAGCAGTGTAGTTTTTATTCTGTATGAACAATAATGTCGCGAAACTCAAAATAAAAACAATTTCAACTGATCGTGATAATGCTTATCGTAATTTGTTTGATCATCATTTAATTGCATTCCTCATCCATGTATCACAGATTTGAGATTTCTGATACAAATAGTCTCAGTTTTATCGTGACAATATGTAGGATAATTCAACAAACAACAACTCAAAATTGTTAGTAACATGGAGGTTGGTGACGAATATTGTTTTACCTGTTTTTTTGTTTTAGCGTCAATAATTTAATCGTTACGTATTTCTGTCCCTCCAAAAGACACGACTATGAAGAGCACTTGGATATGTTGATTTTTTTTCTTTTTCATCTGAAAAACTATTATTGAAAAAGATTTGTAACTTTATAATTTTCGGTTGAATGCTATAGCTATTTGCACTTATTAATGTTGCCTGTTGATGCAGTTGGCGTGTGTTAGGGTGACAGCTCCTCCTGCAATTTAAAGCATTAACGCACACAAATATTTCGTAATTAGAGATAATGCACAGATAATGGATATCTATCCATATAACAGATGAAACGCACTCAGGCGATCTACCTTTTTTTTTGCATAATAGATATTTAGCAATACCATAGAAGTTATTTAACTTGACCCGAAAGAAACCATGCCACTTCTCATTAATTCAGCGAGAAATATGATGATGGCAGTTTTCCATACAATTTGTAGACCAAAAACTGCACCCGCAATGGTTGAGCTGACAACAGTACAGAAATGGGCAATGTTACAGATAAACTTAAATAAAGAAAAATGCCCAGTGTTCTCAGTAAAAAGATTAATGTCTATTCAAAAGCTTAACAAAACCCTTGTTCAAACCTATCAAACAGTCTATATGTCAATTATTTACACAACTAACTCTTACGTTCATTGATATTCCTCAGTGACTTCCACCGGTTAAGATCTCCATTAGTGTTTGTAGGTGCAGTGTAAAGAGTACAAAATACTCAAATCCATCGTTACAAAACCAAATTAAATGCCCATGTGTTCACACACCTCAAAAGCTACATTTGAGCGCGAACAACGTGCTACCTAGCCTTAAAGTTTGTTTTTATCAAAAAGTATTATCAGAGAGGTGAAATTCTAAAATGTAAGTAAGTTTTAATTTTTGCTCGAAAATTCAGCAAAACTGTGTGGCTGGTCTATAAGTCAACTTTAATCATCATTAAATCAAGGTTGATAAAGTTTTCTAGGCTTTAGACCTAGTATATATACAAATCGCACGTGTGATTACAGCGTTTTAAAATACTGCTTTACGGACGATTTCATGAAATTCAGTAGATACTTAAGTCAATTCACTAAGGCTCCTTACTTACTGAGAAGATTCACATTACCAAATTATCTATATCAAATATACTGTTGGAATCGAAGTAGATAGTGTTTTTTTTGTTTTTTGTTTTATTTTTTCCCATTTTTACAAATAGTATGACTCTGATACACGGCAATGTTTACATGCGAACAATATACAGAATAAATCAATCATTAAACAGGACATGGCATGTCGACCAGAATTTGTAGAAGACGTCGATTTTCGAACTTACAATAGCAGAATATTTTGTCAATTGATAGTACTTGTTAAGCTCCTCTAACAAAAAATGAAACTTTGGCATTTTGAAGAAGTTTTATGTTTAAAAATGATGATAATGGTAGATAGTGATGCGGAATGTCCATTGCAAAAAAAGGATTTGATTTGTAAATTAAATAAAACTATTTTTATTGTTGGGTTCTAATTGCCAATTATAGTCGGGAAATTTGCCATCTCGCATTCAGTTGAGTCACAACAGGTACTGTGAAAGCATTATCTAATGAGATCGAGGCTGCCCGTGAGTGATGAAAGCAGCCTAGACAGATTCACCTGATACCCCCAGAGATCTTTACAAAGAACCTGGAAGTGAACATTACTCTAGTCTACACCTGGTAAGTAACGTTGGGGTCATTGTGAGGTCAACCCTACATGGAGGTGGTGTCTTGTTATCTGTGTTCACAAACTATCGTGTCTGCACAGTGTTAATGAGTGTCAAACACTCCGACTTTTATCATTTAGTTTTCAGGACAATTAAGGCGGAAGTGATATTTCAACTTGGTAACATATAATGCGGTTGATCGTACCTGACGTTCATGTCGTGAAACAAAATCTACAGTTGGATCTATTGAAATTTTGCCCTCATTACTGGAATGATACCTTGTTTATTTTCAAACGTTAGGATACAAAATTAGGTATTTTTTATATTATCAATTTATGAATACCTTTAAACATTTGAGGAGCGAAAATGGATTTGCATTGCCTAACCGATCATAATACATTCGTTTAAAAAATAATTCTCTTGATTAAAACACAATCTCGTGCACTTGAAACAGAAGATATCGCTTTCGTGAGATCACTTAAATCATTTAAAACTAATGTGCTACTGTCCCTTTACGAGTCGTCATTTTGTAGCAATGTTTCTTTGAAATGCCTTATTAGAAATAATAACCGTTTAAATATATTCAAACCTTATTCTGACAACATTATATGAAAAACTATATCATATGCCGAAAAATAGTTTTAGCTATTTTGAAATACACATACCTATAAATATAAATTTGTTTACTGATATGATATCTAAAGAATATGATTTAAATTATGGATAAAATTCATAACTTACTTGAAACTAATATAAGAAGTTTATTAGAACCTTTACTGTGAATTCACATGGGCAACACACACTAAAAACAGGGATATTTAACTGATTCGGTAAACGTCTTGGAGGTTGCTGCAATAAGGAAAGGTAACGTTTTTACAGTTAACTCTCCTAGTCTTAACGGCAATGATTTATTACTTATTGTCCCGCTAGGTGGTATTATTAATATCTACTGAAGGTACATATGTCAGAATGGCTTCATTGTGCCGACTCGTCTATCTGAATCATTTTTCAGAAATTAGAACCTGCTACATAATAAACTCGTTTTCGGTGCACCAACTTTTAAATAAATAAGAACGTGCCCCAACCATTTACAAAACAAAAGTCTTTAATAACTGAAAGATGACCATACATATGTTTAGTATTTCACAGTACGATTTTGTGATAAATTACAAATTTTCCGATTTCGAAACTTTTGAAAATAATTGAAAAATGTCAATGTAAACTATAAAGCTAAATTCAGAACTTTGTACATGATCATTTTATGGATACGGAATGTTTCGACAATCCCTTTTCATGTGAATCTCATTCTTATGTTTAATATTACATATCAGAATATATGATATTGTTGTGCAACATTTTTATTTCATTTCAAAATCCACATAATACCATGCATGTAATACTACCAGCTAAATTCTAAATATCGATTAATAAACTTGTATTAGTTTTATTACCATTCATAAAAGGATTAAAATTGTTTGAGAATCATGGTCTTCGACTGGTAGTGGGTGGAAAGTAAAGATTATATGGTCATAAAATTGAAATTGCTATTGATAGGAAATCTTTTTGAATTTGTCTTTTTCCACGATTCACATATTAGTCACTGGTTGACATTATGATTAGTATTTATGATTTAAATATGATGTTAAATGGAGAATGACACGTGGATTGTAATTTTGATTATTTGAAATCTATTTTGAGGGTATGTATTGCATTAACATTTTTGTGAAAATAACACATTTTGCCTTAATTTATTAGATTTTAACTTTTTAAAGAAAATGGTTTCATTACTGCTCAAGTTCATTTAAAGTCGTGTGTACTAGCCAGTCATTTTCAGGTAGAATGTTTTAGTTTTTTCGATAAAATTCCTCTTGAATATCTATGTTTCATGTACATTTGATTTAACATATCAGCTAATATAAGCATAACCAAAGAACGACTTCATGATATCTGCTAATTAATCGTTTATATTGGTTTACCATAGTTTTCTTACAATTAAATGGGTCATTTAAGGCTTGAATGTTGTAAGTAAAAAGTTTACATTAGTTTACTGTTTTTCAAAGAGAAACGTTAATATAAAGTTGGTTAAGGTTAACTAGATATACGTTTCATACCAGTTATGACAAGGAACAAAAAAACCATTTTTTTGACGGAGTTTTGTAGAAGACGAGAACGTTTCAGACAGTATACTAATATAAAACTCCAGAATGTCTTTGGGTGTTGACTTTCACAACCAGCAACATGACATTGCGCCTCTGTGTAGCTCAGAGGAGAGATTGTGTGAAAAATACAAATACAAAGCCATTTATCTAAAATTAATAAACCCTAGTAACGAAACGTACAAAGAAAAAATAATAAGTTTTAAATATTAAAAGATGTAAATGTCACAGGTCTTTAGGAGCGATCACGGCAGGTTCAGTAAAAGCAGTTAGGTGTATAACTAGCTCATTGTCATATTTGTCAGTTCGTCTGACATAAGATTGACGTTCCTGGCATTAGTGTTCCTGTTGATGAGTCGGTTCACGTGAAAACGATGGAGAAGACGACTTCCTAGTAACCAACGTGATGTCGAAAAATGATTTGATACGAGGAGTTTATATACAAAGTATTTTTCGGATATAAACGACAAGCTTAAAAAGTGTCGTAGTTGTTTGCAGAGTATACAGCGTGACCTATTAGACTGACTTATTGCTGGCTTATTTTAACACTCGTTTTTTTACTTCGCAAATGTGTAAATGTCTGCGAGCTTTTTCATTTAATGTCACCAGTGTATGTTTTGATTTATGGAACTTGTCATACATAGTTAGAATATAGATGAATTAAGTTTGAAGGTTAAAAATGTTTTTGTTATCGTTTTATTTTGACAAGGCTGCCCATTTATTTCCGTTGGTTGGAAATACCGTTACTTATTTAAACATTTCCTTTGACCAATTAACACATCTATTAGTGCAAATCTTTGTCAATGCCATAAATATTTAATTATATGACAATATTACATTGCGTTTAATTGTACATCTAAATAGATTACTTTTACCTTTTCTTGTATCATTTGTTGGAAACACAGAAGTAAAAAACACAATATTGTAGGTTAAGGCCATTGACAACAGCTGCATGTTTTCTTCATTAGCAATGGACCAGAAAGGTTACCAAATCTACTCGATTCTCTAAATGTTTGTATTCGATAAGCTGTATAACAAAAACGTGATTTACCTTGTGTCCATTTCCTTGTGTCTACTTTCGCTTTGTGTAATTTCTCGATATAACAGATTCGACTGATTTCTTAGATAATCTTTGCTCATCCCCTTAATCTTTTTAACAAAAATAAAATGCAGAAACAGAAACACATGCTTTGAAACCAGTTTCTAGTTTATTTGTTTTTTCTCTCACAATATTCTGGCTGTCATTCTATGCTGTCGCGACTGTGAACAAGTTATATGTTTTTGAATACATTTAACAAGTAATTGATAACGGTCAATTATCTTGATGTTACATTAAGCATCCCTGTGAAGATGTTTGCGCTTCCTTATTCTTTCTAACGAGTGGTCCATCTAGTTATAAATGTATGTACTAATACAGATACAGCTTTACGTATGAAGCATTCATAGTTAATTATTTGTTTCACTGTTTGAAACTTTAGTTTTCTTCAAATGCTCTCTTATTACAATACTTGTTAAGAGTTTTTATTCATTTTTTTAAAAAAAATGTTTATATTCTTGAACGTGAAATATCTCTTGGTCTCTTTGTAACATTCATATTAACTTACATAAACGTTTATCAACAACAACAATATCTAAAAACAATATTTGTCATTTTTAAGACAAAGGTCTAGTACGGTCATTTACACAATCATGATTTAAATGTATACATGCTACATGTATACATTAGCCTCTTCAATCGGTAATCATGGCGTTTCTAAGACAAGTCATTTTGGGGTCACTATTGCATTGACACTATTGATTAAAGCAATTAAATTCAATTAAGAGCATCCAATGTATTTTGTTTAAAGTTATCAAGCACATAGTAAGTTTGCCTATTTGCTGGGCATAACGAAACATGTCTATGTAAATGATATGGAAAACAATATTTAGTTAGTTAGTTAGAATTCATTTCTATTTACTTAACGAGAGAGGTGATGATTGTCTTTTCCCTTGACTTTATCAACCAAACGATCACTGCAAGGTGTCCTACATGCAACAATATCCAAGACGTACATTTTGCAAAACATTCATAAGCAGGCAAAGTGAATATGGGTTGGTTTGAGTGACATATAACTAGTGTACTTGTCATGAACAAGAACCTGACATGAAAATTCAACGGTAGATTAATTTCCATGTCAATTAATGTGATACTATATTTTCTCTTTTATGACTTTATGATCGTATTGCCAATGGTATGGCTACATCATATATAAATAATGTCAGTCTATTCCTTCTTGTAAAAATACAATTTCAGATGTTAATATGCACGTTAAAATGTAAACTGTTCAAATCTGAATCAGATACATTGGCACCTAACTATTCTCAACAGTTGCCAGTGATCTGCTTCTGCGACAAGATACTCAAAGGAATGTTTAATAGATTAGGGAGTTATTTTTAACTTCACCAAGTCTATGTTTGCAGTTCAAGTGATTTATGTCATGGCACAAATCCATAGAGAGACAATGGCTCCAACACAATGTGACCTATGTATACATTCTTTGCGCCATGCATTGATCATGATGTCTGGCGCTTAAACTATCTTGTTGGCTCAGCTTAGCATTAAGTAATAGTTAAATTGAATTGATTAACAGCAAAAAGAAAAGAAAACATGAAGTAAAATCAAATTTTAACATGTTGTTTTAAGAAAAGCAACAGTTCATTACAATGTCAATTCTTCAAAAATGATCAAAGTGCAACTTTTACCAAATTGATTTGAAAATAATAGGAACATTGCATTTTGGGAATTACCGGATGTGGGATACGGGGATTTATCTAGCTTTTGATTAGAAATAATATAACAATTTATGTTATCAAAAAGTTAATGAAAGAATCCTCAGTTGAGAAACAATTTTAAAGTACAGCCACTGTGTAACTTTAAAAAAATACAACGTCTTTTGTTTTTTACTTTAAATGTTAGAACAATATCTTAAAACTTTTAGAAGTTGTGTATATTCTAGTGCAGGGGAATCTGGTAAAGCCGGATATCTAGTTAAGCATGTTAATAGACTCAATCTGAAAAAGAGGCTTTGCCAACAGAACATTCACAAAAAAGCTAATGCTCTTTCTTAAAGTCATCAGAATTTCAGGAAGAGTAGGACGTGTTTTTTTATTTGATTGCTCTTAAATCTTTTTATAGGAAGAGTGTGACTCTAAATCTTTGAATAGCTGTGCCTCATGGTTGCTTAGGGTTTCAGATAGACAAAAAATGGAGTTTATTTATTCTTCTTAGGAAAGACAGACCGAGTTGTTATTTATTCAAAGTCGCATCTGATTCATTGTTTTATTCGTTCACCATTCAAAATTATATTAATGGTGAGCGTACACTTGGTTATGTACGTGTACGGTGTAGCATTTGGTGTCTGGCGACTCTTCACCTAAAAAGTTTCTACTCTTCTCGTAGGGTTCTTTCATAAATATTTAGAGTTTTGAAACCTGGGCTATACAGAAATGAAAGGATATCCCATATCTTTTTTTTTAAATTCAATGAACCAGAGTATCATTTGATAAATCATTACAAGAAATAAGGAAACATAGAAAGGATATTCATGGAGGATTCTTTCATTAATCTTTTGTTTGAAGCGCAAATATTCAATTTTAGTTTTAGGTAATTGAATAAATAATGGGAACTTGTTTAATGAAAAACCAATGCAATTCAATTGACAAAGTATTACAAAGGTTTTGGTATCTGAAATTTTGTCTTAATCAGGTACATATTTTAGAACGTCTAGCAAATTCAGGACTCTGCTATCGTATGAAGTAAAGAATGGGGTAAATAAGGCCTGTCGAACAATTAGATAACAGACACCACTTCTAGCAATTACTCGTTATCAATAGCTGTTATCTATTGATAACTCTATACGATAATCACTTTTGTGAGCTCCTTTATGATAAAATCATGGAGCTAATTGACAGATGTCCTCGATCGTATGTGGGATTATTAACTGTTAACGTCCTTGTATCTCTATGTGAGACTTTTAATGTGCGTCTTGATCAACTTGATTATTATACTACAGCTACGACTTAGTTTAGGGTATATTGTGCTCCGCATGCATGTCCGTCCGATCATCCTTCTGTGCGTCTAAAACCATTTTCAGAGTGTTACTTGAAATCTGTATGTCTTGGAAACTTCAAATTTAGTATGAATGTTACTTACAGGGAGCTGATATGGCTTTTAGGGTTTTTAACTCCAGTTTGCCAATACATTTTTCAATTTTGACCAAAACGGGCACATTTTACGACTTTGTTTCTTTTCCAGAGCATTCCTCGATGACTCAATGTCTTGGAAATTTAGATAAGTATTAATGTTACCTGCACGATGTTCTGTGCCTTTTATGGGTTGAAACATAGAGATGCCAATAATCTTTCAAACTTTGACCCAAAACGGTCAACGACTTCGTTTCCTTTCCAGAGCACTTCTCGACAACTATATGACTTGGAAACTATACATTCATTTAATTTGGGTAATAATGTACCGATAGGGTACCCATATACCTTGAGGGGTTCAAGGGTGCCAATAATGGCCAAAGTTTACTACTTTGTTTCTTTTCCGGAGCATTTCTCGAATACTACTGACTTGGAAACTTCAAATTTGGTATGAATGTTACCAATGAGGTGAAGGTGTGTCTGTCAGGGGTTTCAAGCCTCAAGTGCAGATCTCTCAAAAGTACCATATATATGTTACTTTTCATTTGAATGTGATCCTCAGTCATTGATATGATTAACTACGCATATACATGTAAGTAATATTGCATAAGGCGATACAACTATAGGCGGTGGTATACGAGTTGTGCTCACTGTTGCCTTGATAAGTAATCAGTAATATTTCCCTTTATTTCTTTCCTTTAAACAAAGTAAAAATAATTTTGAGAAATTATATTTAATACAGGTAGACGTAAAGAATAAGAATTTATCTTTTTATTATCTGTTTTGTTTTGGCTACACATATTTTAAAAGAAAGGATTAATATGATACTTATTTAATCAATAATAAAATCAATCAAGGAACATAGATAGCCAAAAACATAAAACATAGACTAGTAGATATATGTGAGTCAGAAGATAAAAAGAAAAATAGATAATATTGTTTTTTATCATACCCCGTATCAGCCCAAGAGACGCAAACCAAAGGGGTGATATGAGGTATACTATGAAACATGGCACAGTGTATTATTTGATCATGTCATCATACTTTTTCTCGAAAGAGATATTTTATACCATAAGTTGTAATTATATGTGTACTCTTGATGCGAAAAATATGCTGTCTAATAGTTACATTTAAGAGACTATATTTGTCAAACTAAGCTAAAATTCATGTCGAGATAACAAACTGAAGAATAGGAATAACACTTACATAGCTTTGATTGTCAATTGAATATTGATCTGGTTATAATACCCCATTGTCCCATCTCACCACTTTCACATATAACACCCAAATACCTTAAGAGTGAATGCGTTTACACCTTGTTAGGAAAAAGAAAAAACATAGACAGCTAGTAAATCTTGTCTTACATAATTTAGATGAACATAAAAAAGAAAAGGTGGAAGTATATTTACGTACACTGAGGCACACCGTTGTACTTCTAATTTGCATACTAAAACTCCATCTGTTCATACTTACCTTACCCTACTTCTAGTTTTGATTGTAAAGAAATACGTTTCAAGTTATAATGGAAAAAGCACAGATTAAATGTTAAGATAATTTACTTTCCTTATTATACAGACATGTCAGTTTTATCCCCTACTTATGATCAAGGATTATCTGTTCTTAGTCATTTAGAACAACCTAAGGAATTTCTTTCTTATCTCTTCTCATTATGTACGGACATATAAATGATTTAGAAAGACCACGTTAATACCATATATGTAAATTATTGTGTACTTATTGAAAATAAGGATAGATAGACTATGTTTTGTAATGATAGAACCCAGTAAACATGCATCAGGATAGTGGGACCAAACGTTAGAAACAAAATCATTCTGCTAAGCTAGACTTTGGTTTCCATGCTAGAAAATCCAAAACTTAGCGATGTTCTTGTTTTAGAATATGTTTCAACTAATGTATTTTGAGATATCGCTCTGACAATGGCATAATGCCAAGGTCGCTTTGTGATCGTTAATGAAGATCAGTATCTCAAACTTCTATAACATTTTTTCTTTAAAAAGTACAGTTATACCAGAGATGAAATTCTGCTTCCCCAGCGTAATTGAATCCGCTGATCCAGTTCCTTCCGTATACCCTGATCTCTGTCGTGCCAAATCCCTCGTGCGGCTGGCGCGGCGAGATGTTCGTGGCTGTGCTGTGGTTGAACTAATAAAATGTCGTTATCCAAGGAGCTTGAAGCTACTCTTTTGAATTTTCCATCCGGGTTGTGCCGCTGTTACTGGGTGCGAGTCGTCTTATTGGCTGGATAGATAGCTAGCTATACGAGGCTTCTGGCCTAAAGGGTATCAGGGTATATGGAAGAAGCTAGATCAGCGGATTCAATTACCCTGATGTAGCAGGATGCAGAGAAGACGGAAAGCTAAGGACTGAGTCACGCAGAGATAGTTTAAATTGCATAGTGATAGCTGCAGGAAAACTATAAGCTACAAGTCGATGTTGATAATAGCTCTTTTGTCAGTTGTGAGCTGCTAATATTTTGAGAAAGATTTTATTTATGTTATCTTTTAAACATGTGTATGTGATAATTTCATCATAACATTTAATATCACAATAAGTTTGTAACGAACATTTTTAGAAACTTTCATTTTTGGTATTCTTTGAACAATGTTCTGATAGCGTGTTATCAATCTTTTCCACTGCCAATTTCAGATAACACGGCGTCATCAATCCATGAGGCGGAACATTGGACAAGTCAGACATCAGGCAATATCTCCGGTTACATGGTGAACAGAACAACAATAAAGACCAATAATGCAAACACGTACGGTTATTATTCAATTGAAACAGTTAGTGCAATGAAATTAAAAGAGAAAATGTTTTTGTAACTAGACTATTATTTGTTTAACCCTCTACTAACTCGACATTAGATAACAATGGCCATAGTTACATAAAACATCTCAGCATACTTTGATTAAGAAGGGGATGTATGTATAGAAGGTATAATAATTAAACTAGTAAATATAATTCAAGCCTGTCATATATCAAGATTTTACACCTATTGGTGGAAACATTACTAAATTTAGAAAACTGAAGAACTATATATACTGAACATTCTTATGTATCGCTTAGAAGACTCTTGATCACATGAATTGTTCAACATAGTAACAGAATACTTAAAGCTGATAATCGATAATAGGTTATTTGTTTCTACTTCTCATATCAACTTGATCAATGTCCCTTGAAGTCAGTGTATATAAGAGTTGTGTGTTGAGGTTAATAGTATGTAGAAATCTTGACCAACACTTGTACTCGTACCCTGAAAACCATTGAAAAAGCTTATTTACATGCATCAATCATTAACCTAAATTATCAAAATTTAGTTGAAAGACAAGTATGACAATGATGAATTAAGCCTAGAACTATTGATTGCATTACTTTAAACGTCCGGTTATCAAAGGTAATTTCTACGTCGAATCTCTTCTTAATGCGCTTCATAGATCCATGTTACATGCAGAAATATGAACGTGCGTAATCACTATCTTGAAATATCACAAACTCAATACGTTAGTTGACTTTATCATGTGATAAGATAGTTCAACTACCTTTCCAATGCATAAAAAGCTATATAGGATTCTTTAGGAACTGAATAAAAATATTCTGGGATGTTTACGTACACATCAAGAAGAATTATCTGAATTCTATAGATGGCATCTGTTACTTTCACCAAAGTTTCAACACAAATAAATAAAACTTCTTTCGATGTAATATTCACAAGTCTAGATTGTAGCTGTACAACCGGAAATTAAATATGTTACCCTTAATACACGCAATTTAAACTGTGTTTCTCAAAAAGTCAATAATACCTGTGGACTGACTGACGCTAATATAATTCTCAAATAAGAAAGATTTAAGGTTTGTAACTGTATTAGACATGATGTGACAAATGTCAAACTTCAGAATAATCGATAGAACTTCAGCGCCACCACGTTAGAAGAATTTTTCAAACTTGAACTCATAAGGTTGACACTGTTCAAACGACAAACAGCTAATTCAGAAGTTTTATTTTCTTTAAGCACGTCCATCAGTAGTCAGATAGAGTTGATGATAAACTTATCCGGCATGCAAAAGATAGGTTTTAATTTTACTTGTACTGTACGATAGCGGATGGTTTTGATATGAATACTGCATTTAAACAGCCATGTCCCAATGTTTTTGGTATAACGTGATTATTTGCAATCACAAAACGAAGCTATAACAATTACCTTTTGTAAAATTGAAATTATAAGTTAACTAATGTTGTTTTTCAATACCCATTCCTTATTAGCTGCGATAACTAATTGAAGCTAGAGAGTAATGCTATAAGTAAACCTCTTATTAATTAATAGTTTATCTATGATTAAATCTATTAGTTAATGGAATGTAAAGTGGCAGGCGATCCTGGGAATAGCTCAGTTGACCCAGTGAGTGTAGTTTCAGCCAACCTGCAGTACAACTTTATATTGGTGGGAAATCCTCTTCATGGTCTATTAAACCAAAAGTTAATGATTCCTAACTCCACAGTGAAAACCCAGCGGCCCGATGGTAGCATGTGTGGAATTACAAAATAATGTTTACCATTGCGTTAACAAAGACGTCACACGCCACAACAACAGTATTTCATGTCCTTACTTTTTCCCCAGTGTGCATTTAAACATGTTTTCGAGAGGTAAATAGAGGTATTGTTGTAGTTTCATTTGACGGCATCTAATATCTATACTATCTTTTCTTTGGTATTACGTATACCTAACTCAGACCTTCTAATGCGTATTGAACATTCCAATCTGAACAGTGCTTCACAGAACGTTAATCAGAACGTTCCTCCTTATCGCGTTGAACAGATGAGTGAACGGCGAAAAGGGTGAGGAAACTTACAGCTGCATGATGATAACGGCAATAAAGCCACCCACAGTCTATGCTGTAGATTACCTGTTGCCTGAGAAAATCATTTTGGCATGCATGAGGTGGTTTTATTCTGCATTCGATTATAACATGCTATAGTTGTAATTAACAGCCTTCAACTTAGAAGTGCATATTTGGGAAAACTTTGCAGATGTAAATGCTCCAATCTCTTAAATTATTCTCTAAATGAACAGAAAGCATGTCTTTTATTGGCAAGTAAAAATATAGAAAATTATAAATCCGGACAGAGTTTATCTGGGTCCATTAATGAAAGGAACTAAATCCAGAAGATTGCCACTGGACATTACATCTCCACATACTAGAATGGTAGCTTTTAATTTGCTCCTTTTCTTATATCTATTTACCTGAATTTGACACTAAATACATATGTAAGATACCTGATGGTAAGCAATTGGTAGAAGAAGAGTCTGGCATCTGATTGTTTGACGTGATGAACTTCTTCTTACCTCAATATCAGACAGATCTATTTCTAGAATGACTATATGACATTGGAATTATGATCTAAAGTTCTGAAACAATTACGTAGAATTTTTCGACAACTACATAAAGACGCACAATAGTAACGGGCATTGAATACAAACATAGGACAATTTTCTTGATGACTAAATGTCAAAAGTTACTCCATAATGAGCATGACTGAAAACACCAACAATTGGATGTTAGATACCTGTTATGATAATAATAATTAGAAAAAATATGTGCATGTGAAGCACATTGGTATCTACTGCTTCAATTTTAATAAAAATGTATGTAATGTAAAGAATAATGTACAATTTATGTGAATTAGACAATGTTTTCCTTGAGTCGTGATCGATGACAGTTAAATAATACATTAAACATTCTTATGCATTCAAAGTCTAGAAATAAAACAGGCGACGACTTTGTGTTAATCATTTAAATTTGTATTTAGCTCCATGAGACTTATAAACCTGACACCTCACATTACTCTCGTGGAGCAGCAATAGAATCAGAAACTCACCAAGGTACAAGTATTCGAACCTGATTTCAATGAGATTAAAAACATCGCAACTACGAGCTGATTCAGCGCCCATCTTGTGCTGAATATGCTACCCACAGTATGACAAAGATTCAAGGACGAATGCAACTTATCACATTTTTGGGGTGATGTTTCTTTATGGCAGATAATGCAAAAGTGTGGAGAGTCGTTAAAAATACACGGCACAACAGCCTAAGATAGAGGCAAGTCAAACCTAAACAAACAACAATAGATTTACTTTATAAAAAACGTGGGTATCTACTTATAACTTTCCGTTGACCATTTTCCAATACAACTATCCATCATTAATAGACATGGAGAAAACCTTGTAACGGATAAAGGACAGTTTTGTCAGATAATAAACGCTAAGTTTTTACTAGAAAGTTCGTTACACAGGTACGACAATGACTTTTTTAATGTTTACGAGGACCCCTCCTAGCATCTCTCAAGCAATTTTGACAATTTTAAGATTTTGACAGACTGAAGAGTTTTGGCTGTAAGTATTGATCATTTGTGTACTTGGAATTTTCCCCTTTTCTCCCCAGTCTCTCTGCAATGGTTTATTTATGCACATGCAAATATTTATGGCGTAAATGATTTTTCAAAATTAAAATGTGAAAACATGCTGAAAAATAATGATGACTACATCAATCAACAAATGTAATTATTTGTGAGAGCTTATTGATAATATTTAAAAGACAATAATGTGTCCTTAAGTTACCAGGGTGTTTGACCACATTAAACGGGATCCTTTAGTTAGCTTTAAAGGCCAGTAATTACCATACTTTGTTATCAATATTTTGCAGCTGCCTCCTGTCTTTTATGTGTCGTGTGAGTTACCTTCTTGAACATGTTGACCATCTGTGATACTGTGCACATTAAGGGCCAGTTTGACGTGCACGCATGCTACATTTTGGAGGCCTGACGATTCATGGAACCGTAGACTTACATAGCGATAAACCTTGATTCAGACTTAGTGCACGAAGATCAAGCATGTGTGATACACTCGAAACTCCACCACCTGACTCAATACCTTATCGTGCTGTGGTGGTTTGCGTGCTTCAGAGACCCTGCGAGCTTTGCCAGCTTGAGCATAAATGCTCCTGGTAGGGGCATCCAAGCTGGACAGGTAGACCAAAGCCAGTGTGTGTGATGTTAAAAAACCCTGGATTAATATAAATATATTGATATCCATCAATATAATCATGACAATCTATTATGCCCTGCAAACTCACCCTTAAAAAATTGTCAGTATTTAAGTTATGAAAACGGCTTTACAGTTTCTGGATTCGCTATATTTTATATATAAGCTAACGTAATGTTTCAGTTACTAAATTTCCATTTTGTCAT
The DNA here is from genome assembly GCA_921293015.1 of Phorcus lineatus. Lineage (NCBI taxonomy): Eukaryota > Metazoa > Mollusca > Gastropoda > Trochida > Trochidae > Phorcus > Phorcus lineatus. The sequence continues at coordinate 41,089,268 of OV121085.1, forward strand.
AAAAAACCTACCTTTCATTTATCAAGGTTTAATCTTTTTTGCTTTTCACAAGTCCGTACACAGACCAGAATGGCGTGAAAAAATAAATGATTAATGAATAAGATTTAGAATGATATTAAGGAATATGTACAGTGTACGTTATCAACCATCTAATATCCAGGTAAACGCTTGAAGACTAGGATGTTCGGTGGCAGTGCATAGTCCCAAATCACAGATGTTAATGTGAACTTTAACATGAAACTTGGATAGTTTTAATCAAATGCAGCATCGAATACAATGTCTGCATCGTTTAACATACACTTGACTCACCAAATAGAGTAAACGAAATTTGACAGGGTTTCATCCAGTCAGATAATACCTGAGCCATCAGTGTAGATCAGACAGACGTTTAGGGTTCAAAGTTGGGTCAAATCTATGACATGTACCGTGAATAGATCTTTTCAGATCGACATCAAGATAAAAAAATTACTGCCAGATCATTGAAGATGTTTGTTGCTCAGGAAGTTATTTTTAACATGTGATTGTTCCAAAAGCTTAATTGATTTTGTACCTGTTCATTAAATATGTGTCAGAACCTGTAATGGGTTTATATCAATTAGATATTAGGATATATCACTAAAACACTTCTGCATGTTTTCTTAGTGAAATTAAAGGGTTTCAGGAAAAGGGAAACAAAGGTATCAATTGCAAGACAACCGTTTTGGTTTAATACGAGCATACTTGAAATAAAGACATCAAGAACAGTTAAGCTACGTGAATCGTGTTCACTCAAATGGCTGTATGCAGTTTTCCCTATTCCCACCTTATTCGACGCAAACGAATAATCAGGTTAAGTGATTAAAGTTTTATCGGATGCAAAAATAAGAACTGATTTTTGCATAAACTGGTATACATTATGGGAAATCAGAACAAATGAACACCAAATAACATGTTGCACTGCTTGTAAGGTAACTTATTCTCTGATGCAAGCTATTCCGAAACCACTGTAGTTTTAAAAAGATAGAAAACCAGGCTCGTCAGGTAATAAGTTTTTACTGTCTGATATTGCTTCATTGTTTCTTAACATCTTGTATCCGACACGTACTGTAACAGTTGTTATAGGGGAAAGATCGATGTCTTAACTAACTTACAACGCACAGAATGAAAGAGGAGGACGTTACAATAAAACTGTCACGAAACTCTATTTCTAGAAATATATAAGCATTTACGTTTACACAGTATTACACTAAATAGGAAATTTATCTCCTTAGTTAACAAGCAGTCTGAAAAAACACTTTACTTGTAGCTTTATTACGAATGATAAGGGGAGATAAATAGGAAAATAGTGTGAAATCTCTTATACAGACCACTGACGTTCACAGCATGCAAACGGCGAAAATGATTTATTAAGCATCAAAGTAGATTCACTGCTCAAGTAACCTTTCTCGTTTGAGACTAAACTACAATTGCATTATGTAAAAGGATTACAATGTGGTCATAAACACTGTACCACAAAATAAAAATCGTGTATAATGACCTTTTACTATATTACTCAGTGATTAAGATTGCACGGGGAAGAGTTAAATCTTACTCACGAATTCATTTCTCATTTAACTGTTTCCAACATGATTAGTAATTAATTCTTCTACTTTATACTTGTATATGTTACAACAATGATTAACATTTATCAACACAAAACACACTAGACGTTTTAGCGATAAATCGATCACACCTATATGTGATTCGTATTGGTTGTGTAAGCAAATAGTTATGAAGCATAGACTGCTATATATTTGTTGACAAGTTTCCGAAGAATATAGACATATTTCCAGATTACTGTTTAAATTTAAAAATGTTCCCTGATTTAAACTCATAGATATGGACATGTGCTTCCATGCACGTCATGTCCTAGTTAGTTAAAATATACAATTATAAGTTCATGTTAACCTTTTAGAAATTCCTTTATCACTAGGATATTTACATGAAATAGGTCAGGTAGATAGTAGTGAAAGTGTGTTACACAGTTTTTGCAGTCTTCGGGAGCTTTTCAATGTCAGCAGGGATTATATTTCAATTAGCTTTTAAGTAGGTATTTCTGCTTGAGTAGATGTTCCTCATGTACTCAAGTACCCTTTAGCATCTGAATCCCATTAATTTGTTTTTCTTCCTGTCTACATTACGTTGCTTTTATTACCAATAATCAATAGCCCATCATATAGCTATTATCGTATAACATAGTCGTGTATTTTTTATTATTTACAAAAAATGTCCACAACAGTTTGGTCGGTGTCCTTAAAAAGGTATATCTTGGTATTTTTTTTATCACTTTATTTTTTTATGGGCACCATACATATGCAGTATTACAGTACATATAATATACACACAGGATATACAGAGTACAGAGATATAGTTGTCAAATCGATGGGACATAATCAGTTTTACGCATACCAGGACTAGAAGGATAGGATTTCTCGTATCTACAATCAGTGTAGATAGGCTGCTTGCTAACGGTGTAATTTCTTTTAAAACTGATTTAAGGCCATTAATATGAGGCTTTTTATTATGGCATTTGCAGGTATAAATATAGTGTTTAGTAACAATAAATATCAAGTTGAGTACATAATTTCTCTTTGCCTTGTAACCAAATATGATATGGGTTATATTCGGTTCTAAGTTGATTCCGGTTATTAATTCAATCCACGTAAGCAGGTGATGCCACAAACTTTTTACATTTACACAGTCAACTAATAGATGTTTGATAGTTTCATTTTCATTATTGCAGAATGTATATAGATGAGAAGTTTGCAACTTGTAAAGGAAAGCACTTCTGTTTGTTGTCAAAATTCTATGAATAATTCGATATTGAAACCATCTTAATTTGCAACTCATAGTACTTCGAAATGGAATAAAATTATAAATTGTCCGAAGTTCTTTACTTATAATCATTCCAATATCAGTTTCCAATTTTCTTTCGCTTTATATTTGGTTATCTAAAGCCTCTTGTTTTGTTAATTCCGTGTAAAATTCTTTACACCCTTTAGTTGCCTTGAGTAATATTTTTATATTGTTAGGAATAAAAGGCATTTCTAACTGTTTATGAATTGATAAGGATCTGTTTTTTATATATTCTTTGATGCAGTGAATCAGTCCCGTATATTCTAAAAAGTTTGTTTTTACTTTGTATATTTCCCAGAAATCTGGGAAATTAAGAAATGAACCATCTTTTTTCAAAAGATCATTGATATTTTTTACATTTGATTTCACATAGCGTGTAATCAATACCGTTTTTCTGTCAATCAAGATATTGTCATTAGTCCAAATATATTCAGCTGTGACATCATTCACCGTTCCTTTGCTTTGTAAAGTCACCCATGCATTGAAAACATCTTTCCAGAAAAGATTGTTAATGTGAGGTATAATACATTTTTTCAAATACGTTGATCCCATTTCTATAGGATTTATAACACTTTTGGGTAGAAAACATTTGTAAGGTGTTTCAGCTTAGTATTTGTGGTGAACAATCCTCGAATCCATGATATTTTCTGAAATAATATTGTTTCTAATATCAAGGGGACCTTTAGACCACCCTCTTTATAGTCTCGAACAACTACATTTCACTTTACTTTATCGGGTTTACCTCTCCATACAAAAGAAAAGCATTTTTGTTGTAGCTTATTTATAGTATCTATCTTTGGATTAGGGATTGATGTAAAGAGGTGATTTATTGTTGGTAGGATAAGACTTTTCAGAACAGTGATTCTACCCATAGACGTGAGATTTTTTTACTTTTCAAATGATGAAGGAAGAATTACTCTGAACAATGTTTTGACAATAAAGAAAATGTTGTCAAGAAAACATTGCGTGCCTATATGTGTAACTTTAAATGTTCTTCAGGGGTTGTAAATAACAAATAACAATATAAATGCTCAAATTATTATAAATTTTGATGCAATCGAACATATATAACGAAACATTGTCTGCGTTATTTAGATATAAAGAATCACTCATTCGAGGGGGTCAGAAGATCTTCAGCAGAGTAGGTGCTCGGTAATTGAGAAGACACCACTGCATCTCTGAGCGCTACTTAACTTATCAACGATTCATCTTGCTGAACACACCATTGATCTTGTGCTCCCTTGCTAGTATTCTATGACTTGATGCATAGCTCATGAAAGTGAAGTGAAATATGAATACGAACGGAATTATGCTATGAAACACAGTTATCTAATGTTTTGAAAACATTTGTTACATAGTAATTTTGTTGTTAGAAAGAACCTTATATTATATTCCTCATATCTTTCAACAAATCAATTAATAAATAAGAATAGAAATGCCCATTATAAAATTTAAATCTATGATAGTGAAACAAAACCAGTCTCAGGCCTGACCTCAGGGTAGTTTTTTATTGTATGGTTATCATTTCATCGAATTGTGTCCTGACTTAAAACAGCTAGTTCATTATGCCCGTTAAATGATCTTGAGATAAATTTAAATGGACATAAATTGCTCCCTTTATACAATGGTATTAACAAATCTCCAATTGCAAAATGCAAAGCAGGAATATAACGATAACTAAAGTGTCGGGTTAAAGACAATCCTTAAGGATATTAAGAATATTCATAGTTGCATTCATAGTTTTATTATCTTTAATTACCAAAACAAAACTTTCATTGGTACGAGTATATCGTTTATCAATATAATTAGTACAGAAAATAGCTGTAAACAATCTGTGTACAGGATTGAAAAATTTCGATTAAATTGTTGACTTGACAAATTGATTTACGACATCTAGTTATGTATTGACAACCGAAAATGGTATTAAAGCTATGTACATACATCATTTATGATATCATGTTCATAATCAACAGCATACGCTATTGGCAATAACATAAATGTGATAGGAAATGAATTGATATTTCCCGTGAATACACTAAACAATTCAGCATTTAAAAACACTCTTTTCAAAGACAGCTCTAAACACGTTTAATGATCAATTGCTTATGTTGCCTGTACTTCAACTGACTTTGTTGTTTATGAACACATTACAACAACACATCTTATTCATAAATGATTCCATAGGCCAATTGCAATTGTTTTTATCATATCTATATGAAAATCATGTAAAGAATAGTAAAATCGAGTGAAACTGTGGTTAAGGTAGATTTACCATTGCTTACATGAATCAGAAACGCCGAGGCCTTTAGGCACATCTATTTGAGCCTGTAGCCGAGATCGGTGACAAATTTAAGCACTAATGTCTAACAATGAAAATTCTCGACAACTTCTTATTTTTAGAATTGATCTGTCCTTAATACAAGAGCTAAAGAAGATAAGCAAAAGACCCAATAAGCCGTGAGAAAGGTAACAAGTTCCATTTGAAAGTTAAAATGATGTAGGAAAGTTGCCATGTTTGAATTTAACAAGTCGTGTAGCTATATACGTAACTTGTAACAAGCTTTCAGTTGTCATGAAAAACGGTTTTCTTAACATTTATATCAGCTTGAATATTTATTAGATTTGTCAATATCTTTAGTACAATTTAATGTAGAGCTAGAGCTAAATTTTGTCCCGCGATCAAAACACATGAAAGATAGGGAGATGGCAAATACGTGTGAGCATTAAAATTAATAAATATGGATCAAATATGGATTCAAGCTTGCCTTGAACAACCAACAATGAAACAATAAGGAAACAATTAAATACAAATTCTCAACATGCAGAACGAAATTATTATAGGACAAACAATAATTTAAATCTATAAAGTTATTGGTACTTAGTGTACACGTTGACGCATATCAAGCTAAACAATTCAAACATTATTTAAAAATATTACAAGTGTTTCTTGTTGCAATCTAAACCTATTCCTAGACAGAATATTAAACAATAAAAGTAAGCAACCATACATATTAATAAAACAATTTGAAGAGATTTTTTATCATTTACGTGTGTCTTCTCAATAACTAACTTTTTTTCACGTTGGAAATACATGAAAGCTATGAATTAGATATTCATAGTTTTGTCAATGCAGTAATGCATTTTCTTAATGGAATATTTTACATGGATAAGCTCTATTCATGGCATGAATACATGCGATAGAGTGTAATGTCACCTTTTTACTAATGAATACTTATTGCCTTCTCTCGGCCATGTTGGCATAAATTAGGACCTGTTATATCGGATGAATAACTATTGAATGTTCAAATATTTCTAGTATGAAAGAAAACTTCAAATTTATCTTCGTTATCTTAGTAAACGCTTATTAGAGTTGCAGTGAAACTTCAAATCCATTAATAGACTTAGATATTGTCCTGTGCTGACATTATCTCTTATACCTTTTCATGGTATATTTGTACGTGTAGAGGAAGATCATAGTTAATAACTTTATTATTTATAATTATATTTACCAAAAGTTATAATCAACTTACAAACTCGCGACCATATCGTTTCCTGATATGTAAATGGCTGCATCTTAATGAATTATTGAATGGATAAGTATTTAAAAGTTAGAAAAAGTATGTTTAAAACAATTCTGCATACCATTAAGATACAGGTTAGGAAGAATATAATTTGAAATTAATGAAAAACTTTTAAAATAAACTTGATTTCCTTATACAACACAACACAAGACAACATAGATCAACATCATAAAAGCAAATCATCGTAAAACTTAGTTTGGAGAACGTACAGTAAGACAATTACAGTAAATCAAACCACATCAACGGAGTGTAAAGCTGAAAATTAAATAACTGTGTCTTAAGATCAGTGACAAATTCAAAAGCTTTAGTCAGACAATGACATATACATGATAGTGGTTCATTGCTTGATAAGACGTCTTGAATTTGATAGATGACGGACAGACATAATTAACTTTATCCTGGTATGAATCAATACCAGATGACATTAATGTAGCGGTGATTAAAAGTTGAAAACTGTCTGAGGAGAGTTGAGGAGAGTTTTGAAGTTATCCCTAAGGAATTTAACTGATCCAGATAATGTATTATTTGGTGAATGTGTCATGTTTACTTCAGGCAGAATATATTCATCCGTTTTCGAACAAATCGAGGTAAAAAATATTATATTACTTTCAGGTTATTAGAATGCGTGTGTTTTATATATCCTTTGTCACTTGTGTTCCTTTACCTCTTTGTTCACCAGCTCTGTAATAATACAAAACATATTCCGTTCGGGGTATTATTATTATTAGCAGGAGCAGCAGCAGCAGCGTGCCGGTGCTAAACTCATGCCATTTGTCTGAATAGGAGCGGGGAGATATTGATTATATCCTTTTTTCAAATATGGAAGATGTCGATTTAGAAAAAAGTTGTTAGTTAAGTTCTTTGAACTAGTGTTATAATATTTTAAATTGCAAGTGGCTGCTTGAAGACTTTAACATGAATGTTCCAGTGATGGGGTTTCTTTTTTGTCAGTACAATTACAATTTTTAAATAAACCTGCATTTTTCTAAAAAGTATTTGTTTTTAACCATAAATGTCAACACAATTAAGAAAAGTATCATGACTTATCTTTTATATGTCGTCATTTTAATGGTGTCTAGGTGCCGAAATAATGCCTCCTTATCAGATGATCAACAACCATTACAGGCGCTGTTGAAGAAACGAATGGGCACATTAGCAGCGTGTGTTTGCTGAGGTAATCTAGAGAGAAACCACATGTTAGGCTACGATAAGCTAAATCAGTTTGGTGCAGAATGGCTATTGGAAACAGTAAGGGAAATCTAATAAGGTTACGAGTTGATATGTAACCATTTTCTGTGTCCCAATATATTTGTAGTTCAAATGTCGAAAGACAACTTCATGAATTTATATTTTTTTTTATTATCAACTACAATCTTTCTCAAGTATTATAGTTTCATTTAGACGGCATTCTACGCTTCTGTTCTCAGCAACAAGGAATTGCTCAACCGGTAATTCAGACAGAAAGCAGTATTTTCTGACTTGGAAAATGATTATGTTATATAATTATATCATAAGATTATATAATATCAAAAAAAAAATGTTTAAATTTTACTTTTGAAAGTAGATGGGAGTTATGGTAGTGTCTGCTAAAGAAGAAATCGTTCAATGACAACACTTATTTCTGATTTTCTTTTGAAGCTGAGATGGTTACACATACCATCACCAATGCTAAGGAAAACAGATACTATGTTAGATCAAGCTACATCATCAATAAGGCATGTAATGAATTGCTTAATTCTCATTTATTCTCATTCTAGTGTCAAAATCCAGGGCAATGGTTTCAAAATGAAATGCGGTGATTGGTTTCTGTCAGCTGAACATGGAGTGTCTGGAATATCCTACTCAATCAAGACTCCACTGGTGTTGATGTATCTATCATCTCTTCAAACAGAATATGTAAGGGATACTTTTGAGAAGGAAGAAGATTCAGGTTGTTCTATTTCTGTCAGAAAGCGACTGCCCCTAGTATATAGCAGAAAGGGTTTCACAATAAGTTATTGTGTTGTTACCTTATGACATTTGGAAGAAAGCAGTAATATCATGTGTCTTTAGAAATGATGAAAAGGAAGACATTTAAGGCCAAGTAGACAGTAAGATATCAATTATTTCTAGTAATGATAATATACGACTCATAAATCAAGACAAGTATGATAAAATGACATCAAGTACGCCCAAAGAATTACATAACAATACAGAATAAATACTATATCGTCAACTTGCAACAAATTCTCCCTGTGATTTGTTTTTCTATAAAATGTTGACAATAAAAGGGGAAATGAAGAGCATCCCTTATAGCATGCCAATTGCTGTTCAGAAGTACTACATTCCTTCGATAAATTGGGTATACAGAACTATCAAATAGGTCCCAAGTGTGAAAACTATGTCGCTGAACACAGACATCATGTCACTTCATAACCCAATTATCAACAGTAAAGCTGACACATCATAGTGATATCCCCGCCACAATTCCGACTTGTACGATGTTTGCACGACAGCACTTTCAGGAAATTCTCGGGTCACGATCAGGTCAAATTCCCATTGGCATCCTTGGAATTGTTTACAGATCTATACTGTATAGTTTGCGTTACTGGATACCATAGCTTTACCTTTTTAGTGACCATTTGTAATATGACCTAGTGGAAGCAGGAATGCAACACTCAGATTACCACATCATGTCACAAGAGCCACAATTCCGACTTGTACGATGTTTGCACGACAGCACTTTCAGGAAATTCTCGGGTCACGATCAGGTCAAATTCCCATTGGCATCCTTGGAATTGTTTACAGATCTATACTGTATAGTTTGCGTTACTGAATACCATAGCTTTACCTTTTTAGTGACCATTTGTAATATGACCTATTGGAAGCAGGAATGCAACACTCAGATTACCACATCATGTCACAAGAGCATTTCGGAACCTTTCAAATATAATATTGTATTTCAAAACGTGTATCTTCATGTAAGATGGTTTAATTTATAACTTTCAGTATAAGATCGTCTCTATATGGAAAAAGGAAAATCATATTTTAAATTTTTTTGAGTTTTTAAGAATCTACCTTGTCCGTTGAAATGCATTGATACCACTTTCAAGGGATTAGTCAATATCTACATTGTTCATGATCATACATTTAAGGTTATTTGCAAATTACATGTACATGAGGGACCTGTTAGTATATTGTTCGTATTCATTCAATGCAATAGTCTTCCTTCATCATTCAGGGCTCTTAATTGGGTTACTTCTAAGACTGCCTAGTACGGACAGAATTGTGAACGTATGAACCTTGTTTTAAATATGGACATGATTGGAAAATGTGTTTTACTTATCTCAAGAAACATTACTCTAAGCGCATCTACCATAAACATTTGAATTAGTCATGATGAAAGACTGCAAATAACTTATGATTCATTAATGAATAATCATTTCATACTGATCAATTCATAAAGAATAATTCACACAAACACATTCTTCCACACTTACTTGAAATCGCATTTGTTATTCCAATTCATCGAAAAAAATTTTTAAAAATACCATGACATGTATGTTTTGCTGAAATGTATATTAGTAGACCAAAGAACTGAGTGATACTTAATTGTCATTCTAAAATTCTATTTTATAGCTACTTTTATCCTTTTCTCTAATTGATAAGCGCTTACACAAGCTTCCTTAATGTATGGGGTATTTTGTGATTTAACATAGCGGCAGTGTAAATCTAACATCAGAGCAAGGTTTCCTACAGGATATAATAACACCTTAGGGAACTTAAAACATATTATGTCATTGATTCAAAGTTTGAAATGTTAAATGTGTATATAGTTCATTGTTTTCCTTAAATCTTAGATATGACATAAATTTCTGAAACCTCTATAACTATTAATAACAGAATTATTTATTCAAATGTACTTATCTTTCTTTGACGTATGCACATCAATGTGTTTTGAGCTAAGACTTATAAAATGATGCACTATTATGAAAATAAAAAATCATATGTCGACCAAAGTAAACAGATTTGAGAGTCGCTGACAAATCGACTATTTCCATATCATAATTTTTTCTCACACATATCAATTTCATATTTCAGCCAAATGAAGAAAACATTACCTCATAATAGCCTGTGATGGATGTTTTTCCAGTTTTATGTGGGTGCATATGACATTGGTGTCTTCGATTACATCAATAAATGTCATGGTAAATGATCATATACATATACACCATTGATTTCACAATGTTTAACTTTACACATTTGAAACCTCCTAGTTCTAAGCATTAATGAATGGTCATTCCACTCAATAAACATTACTCACTGCATGAACCAGTAAGCTGACATATTAAAAATAATGTGTATATGAAAGAAATGATTAAATAAAACATGCAATAATTGATGATCGTAGAGCACATTGCGAGTGACATAGTAACTTATCACTTTGTCATTGAATGAGGTCTAACAATTGATTATCCTCTCGTTCATAGCGCTTCATTTCACTTAAAGCAGACGAATATACGACCCCACCGAGTGCACATACCAAAGGCCAGGGAAAATCCTATCAATATGGTAATCATTTAAGGTATAATAAATAAAATATATTATAACTTAAATATGTGTTTGTTTTCATATCCTCAATGTGCAAAAATATCCATATATCTAATATCTGCTTCTTCTGATACACGATTGTCAAAAGTTCTATTGTGACTTTTTCGGGACACTTATGTTGAAGCATTCTTTAAACGTTTTTCAGTTGTCGTGGTAGATTTCGTGTGCTTTATATACCCTCCTTTTTCTGCCTAACAATAATAATAATAACGATAATAAGTTGATGAATAAATTCAACAGGTTAAGTTTGCTGTATTAAGTATTGATGACCATTTAAATGTGTGTCACATTGTAAACGAAAAGTTTTGCTTACCCACAAAACTGCACAGAGGTGTATTTGTTATATTTTTGGTGGAAATTTTGATATAAATCAAACATAAGCTTTGACTCTGGTATTTAATTAACAGTATCATAATACAATTATTATATTTTGATATAATTTCAAAATGAATGTCGATTACGTATGGAATGCTCAGCGTGACATTGGCAACTCCTGTCTGCATCGTTTACTGTATTTGTAAAAAGAAATTATGCTTGTTTATTCTTTTATTGTGAAAAATGAAAATGTCATTTAGATTAAGAGTCAATTTTATAATGAAATATCTGGAAAACAGATGTGCTCAGTACATTTTTCAAAGGATATGTGACGGATATGTGAAGGTACATAGTTAAACTGTCAGATAACATTTTTGAATGAATATTTCAATAGCTAAAGTAACAATGATATACCGGACACTATAAAAAGTTTAAAGCAACAAGTCTTCTATCTGAGCTCAATGAGAAATATATCTGAATCAATCAATAGACATTGTTATGTGTTTGTTAACATTAAGAAATAATGCATATTGTGAAGACACCGTGTCTACCTTTCCACAACTAGAGTATTCAACTTTGGTTGTCATTGTATACCTTAAATAAAGTGAAAAGCTTGGTCCTGAACTCAACATTTATGAAGGTATACCTATTTCTGGAAAAGTATACATGTATATCTCAAGGAATCGTTTGACCTTTCACAGAATTATCTATTATAGTTAATAGTTTGCTAAGTATCCATTACTATATTTCTATTTCAAGAAGCTAATTTCTTTTCCTCGTCACTATCATCAATAGCCTTCTGAGCGTTTTGCACCGTACAACCCTGTGACCTATTTAAGTATATTTTGAATTCCTCTGGTCAACTCACTCATGTACCTTGACCTTAATGTGGTGATGGTAAAGGTCAATTTCATGCTTGACGAACCCGTTAATTCAAGTATTGCTTGTGTGAGGCGCGAGACAGCCTTTAGTCAGAAGCTATAATGCTCCATACTTAATCATGGAACTGAGCGTCCAGTGAAACTTTACCCGCCGGCAACTAATGCCACTAAACATTTCCCTTTATATTATCATTTCAAACGTGTAAATTATTTAAAATCAAAAGAACAAAATTGTATGTATAAAAAGATACCTTCACTTACTCGATGGCAATGAAAACTCCGCCATTATGAAGAATCTTTCTTGCATCGACTGAGGTATAATAGTACTGGTGGCCCATATTTTTGTATGAGCCTCAATTCACAGTAATTAATAGTTTAGTTTTTGGTCAAACGTCTAGGTATCGGATTAATAAGCTTAAAGTAATTCAGAAATAGAAATCATTTATGAATCACCTTCTGTGCAATATGAAACCAGACAAACTAAGTTAAGCAAAGATAACTTTCTTCCTGAAGTCAATAAGGATACATGATAAGGTCAAGAAGTTATTGTTACAACTGAATCTCGATAATGTATTTATGGATTCAGAATTTCAACAACAATCGCATGCTCACTCTGTATTGATTTCATCGTGACGAAGTTGTTTTGAGATAGACATTCAGATAAGTCAGGAACAGATTACTAGCTTTTTATTCTTGATATCCATTTGAAAGTATCTTCATCAATTTGTGTTTTATCTATTTCGTATTTTTGAATTCTGTCAAAACTTTTTCATATTGAATAACATTTGCACTAGATTCAAATAACAACTGACAAATATTTAAATTATGTTTAAACCAGATTTGCGAGTACTGACATCAAATTCATTTATTTTTTAAAACAAAGATCCAGTGGGAATGATTAATTCAATAGTAATGATAGATAGTGATCAATGTTATTACATATAACATCCAATGATAATAATTGAAGGTTAACATGAAGAAAGCAGAAAACCTGACAATGAAAATATTGCAAACACTAAACGTAACTACAAATTTCTGGCTGGTGAACGAGAACACTGGTACCTCTTAAAACCCAGCTCATGCCAGTGCTTTTGGATTTTGATAAAAAAGATTGATAGTCAATGGATAAAGACCATAGTATTCAGAAGTCATTGGTGTCGATGAAGCCTGATTTCAAAACGATGGAACAACTGTGCTATATACAACTACAAGATACTATTTTATAAAATCATCATTGATTCCATGGATTTGAAAGTTAGAAAAACCTCTCGAAATTATTTCTATATCAGGGTTGGGGATTTAGATTTAAAGTAATAACCATGATATGCTACGTATGATTTTCACATGTTAACAATCTACTATCTTCTTGGCTCTACGCATTATTGAAAATCACCATTGCTTATTGACACTTGGAATAGAGTATTGTAGCACATTTTTCTTAATATCTTCCTATGTTCTGCAATCCATATGAACACAGGAGAGTTCCTAAGTTATAATCAGAGCCCTTCAGACACATCAACTGCCAAAATGCAATTGAACCAACGGCCACACACACAGCTCAGCATGTTGTTCAGTAAATAAGGGGACAATTTGTCAATACATGTATAATGATATGCTGTAGACAACAGTTTAACCCCCATCGACTTACGTATATGCAAAACAATCTTAATATAATCTCAAAATCCCGCTTAACTTTTTATACAAGTCACACAACATTGTGTCACTACTTATAATTAAAGAGTTAAGGATCAATTATTTCATGAGGTTAAGTCTGAACACTTGTTACCATTACTGAAACATACAGTATAAGAAGTACAAGTGCAAGGGCATGGACTTTAGTATATGTGCAAAACAACCATTCATATTGACATGAACTTACACACATGTACACAGCGTGTTTGCCGTTTAACCTATTAAGCCATAACATTTAGGCGTAAACACATGAAACCATTCCATGAAATTATACACGATCAACATTGTACGTAACACATGTTCTAACATTTACATTACACTGATGAACACATGTTCATCCTTTCTTAACATGCCTAAGAGCACATATTCTTACCACACAACCTACACTGCTTTTAATGTGATTTGAATGGAGGATGTTCATAATCTTGCGTATGGAAGATAGAACTTAACCATACAATTTATGCGTTAAGCTAATTTTGACACTTTTTATCATTTTATATAGCTGACAGTTATCATTTATATGAAACATAACGCATATTTCATTATAATTCCATATATCGTCATTAAATGTTATAAAGGAAGAATGCCACATATGTACTATCAAAAATGATAATGTAAATTTACATCTAGGTACAATAACGGTACAGACATGTTCTTTGGATAGAAACGTCCAAGTGAAAAAATCATCGATAAAATTAAAGGAACAGCGAAAGCAAATATTTAAGTCTTACATTAAAAACTCTTCTTAGCGCGGTTAGTGCAGTACATGAATCAAGCATAAACGAGGTTCTTAGACTAGGATGTGTGGTATGACGGTACGTTCCACCAAACACCAATGAAACATTAACAGCAAGTACATCATAACAAACGGAGCACCTTTTATCAGAACAGGATAAGAACCAACAATGCCGAGATCCAGATGCAGTGCTGGTGAACATCTCCAAGTCTAAACGCTGTACCACCACCATTGGTTGACTGAATGTAGGACACCAAAATACTGGAGGCAAGAAGTCACTGAAAATAGCTCCAGACATTAAAAGGAAGGATCTAAAATATGTACCATTTACTAATTATTAAAAGACCAACTTCCTAAGCAAATTGACAAATAATCGTAACTGATATAAAGTGTATTTAATTGTTAACGCTTCATCAAGCCAATCTATTCAAAACTATTCTATTTTGCAACTTGGTCAATATAACATGCAGACGTTTACCTTGCGTTTGTCTATATTTATCCTTAAAAATTTATTGTTTGTCCTTATTTGTTGATTTGCTATTGCACATATTAATAAATAAACAACACACACATATTCCGTCAACAATGTATGCACAGTAGATGCTGTTGTTTGACTGTTTCATATTTTCATGTAATTGTCTATCATAGAAATTGAACAAATACATAATTTAATTCAGCAAGGGAGAACTGTAACTATTTGTATATTAATCAACGAGCACAAAATGTATGCGATATATATGTTTAATAACGAGAGGTATCACAGGTGCCAATGCCAGAACTTGTTATCTGCAATTGCAAGTTGTTCCTTAACACAACCACTCTTTGTTTGCCAGTGCACCATTTGATGTTTCCAACTCGCTGGGAGGTACTAAATACTCACATTCTATATTCCAACATGTTGCCATGTCATTATGTTTCATTCTGTCTCAACATGGGATAAAGGTTTTACAATGAATCAGGATTGTCCTTTACTAATTGATTGAAATCGCTAGCTTTTGTCAAATCATGATGACAAATTAATACAACATTATTCATATAATAATTTTCAATTGCATACTGATACACCCGAGTTTTCAACTTATGTAGGGCCTGATAGCCTTATACATATTTACTTGAGAACACACGTCTCCATCTCTTAAAACCTCGAATGATCCAAAGAGAGAAAAAGTAGTACTGTGTTGTTCTCTATCATGCCAAGAATTTACGTCATAAAGAAAACACGCCAAACTAAGCTACGAAGCGGCATGTTTCTTTTTCACTTTTAAGCTCTCCATGACGTGTTGAGAAGTTAAATAGCATCGTCCTATTTCAAGAATGATAAGGTTATCTATTAACCATGTCTTGACGCACTTTTGCATACTTTTTTTATCATGACATCATTGCAAAGAAAGTGAATCAGAGCTGAAAAAGACGCTGTTGCACAGTGATTGAATAAATTTTAAAAGCTCACAGCGTCTGTTGTATGTTCAGGATTTAGACGTCATGTTTTTAATACATGCACGTCTAGTTATTTAACATATGCAGGTGTTTCAATTCTACAGTATAAGATCACAAGTATATTGGAAACACTTTTGAAAGGTTTTCTTCTCGGTGTTCTGTATCTGAGAATATTGTTCAGTTAGAGTGCTCACTTACAGATATTACTCTGTTCAGCTTCATAGTACCGATAGCACAACCTGATGTAGCGAACTGAAAAAGATGTATCAAACAAACTACCATTTGATTATTTACAGAAAGCGATTTGATATATTTGATATTTGATTTAAGGAACAGGTGCAAAGGCAACGTTTCTTTAAATTTGAATATAACTTATTTTTTAAAATATCACAACTTACATGTACTTCATATTCAAATGACTTCATATCCCTTTAAATCCGTTTATAGGAGTGATGTCTAAGGTTTTTGCAGTTGAAGTTATTTAAACTTAGCTATAGTCCAGATAGGCCAGATCCGGTTCCAACCTTTATAGTGCATCATCACCTAAGATGTATGGAAAGGCGGTTGCACCATCTCTTCAATAAGGACAAAAATCATATAAATAAACTGCACATTCTAGTCTTTTGCTTTCAAAACATTAATTCTAATAAACATCTCTGGCGTATCTTGTGATTTTGATTTTGATTGTGATCTTGTGATTTTGACTGTAGTTACAATTTATGACAATGGTGAATTTGGCTTCACAGTATACGATTTAACTTTGTTTGAAACTTTATAGGGAAACATAAGTTTATGTTTACGTTGCATCCTCCGTTAATAGATTTCACAGATTGATGTTTCCCCGTAGGAATTTAAACATGCACATGTTTGTATCAACTTTGACCAATGTTGATACATGCATGTTACCTTTGAATTATTCAAACTGACCCAACCCAATCGAATCATATCGCGTAAAACGGCATCATATAACGGCACATGAATGGATGTAGATACGACGCCATTTCAAAACTGTCATTCGAAAAGCCTCATTTATTTATGTATGATTGGGAAAATGAAGATGTAGTTATGCAGTCGCTATGTATAGGGTATGTTTTGTAAAGAATACTCAAAGAACTAAAGTTCATTTTCTAAATCATACATAAATAAATGAGGCTTTTCGAATGATAGCTTTGAAATGGCGTCGACCTAGTCAAAAGAACTAGAAGCTTACATCACCAATGTTTGGCTGTTCAGAAATCCTGTCTTTGAAGTTGTTACGCATAAAGAAAAGTCTTTTAAAATCACGGATATTCGTTCATTTGCAAAAGATACAAAACTTTTTATGTGTGCCAATTTGACTGAACTTAGGTAATATGTTCATGTTTTCATGAGAGAAGAATTTAGTCTCCCCATTCAAAGTCTTCTAAAGCATTATTGAAATATGTTTGGATATTTATGTCCACTGAAAAACCAATTATCCATCTAGTTCCATATGATTTATGATAAGACTAATCAACAATGTCTTGTAATGCCGAGGAGCAAGATTTTTCACACTCATAGCGGCAATGATTGGCTTCACTGATCATTCTTGTTTTATTCTACCAAGTGTGTGCTCTCACTCATAAAGTTGTCCAATCTTAGTCTTACCCTAAATGATATGTTTTAACTGGGTTGCGTTATAATCATGCACTGATGAAATACATGTATAAACTGGAATGTCCCCTTTAATTTCAAGAGCCCGACTGTCTTTTAAGGAATTGCCACAAAAAGCTTTTGGAACTAATCGGAGGAAACATTAAAAGGAAAGGAACGACCGACAGTGTCGAAAATATCGTTTTAAGATAGCAAGTTTGTTTTCACCGATCCAGATGTAGTGATGCAGGGCATGTTTTGTAAAGAATACTCAAAGAACCAAAGTTCATTTTCCAAATCATACATAAATAAATGAGGCTTTTCGAATGATAGTTTTGAAATTGCGTCGATGTTTGAACAATAAACTTTGATTTCATCCAATCAGATTTCTACAATTCTATACCGAGAAACGATTGTATGAGGACAGAAGATATTTCGGAATTTATGATGAACTTATCTCTGTTGGGGGAGAACGAGATACTTAAACCTAGTTGTAAAAGATGCGCAAATTGTTCTGCCCTCTAGGTAATAAACAGGTTTATGATGTATAAACATAATATATTCACATTTTTTCTAGTATCATTGAAATTTCTGAGAAAGAAAAATTCTCTTATACGAGATTACAGAGACGCCATCCCTTTAACGTGAATTAGACCCATCTTTCATAAAAAGTGCAATATCAAGATTTCACCAAAATTTATATAGGTAAGAATTAATCAAATTTTATTATTTTTTTTTTGTCTTGTATTGCGCATATAAATTGTACTTTAGTATTGTCATGTGCATTGGAACTGGTATGGTCGATCGTTATTGCATGTGCTCATGATAGAATTATTTTGGAAACGTAAACGTAGGTAATGACATAGTTTTCACTTTGCTTATTGAAGGTAAGTAGGGCAGTAGTGTGTAATTAGTGTTAGTCAGCGGCGGCATAGATAACATATGGTCGACATGATTTATCTAGCATGAAAGTAGTATCTCTGCTCGAGTATCGCCTACTAAAGTGAGGCTACACCAACGTTTACCTCTACTCTATATACACAGTATTTACACACTCCCAAGATTGCAGCAATTGGTAAATATTCTTGCTAGGGAAATAAACCTTAACTGATTTCCTAAGTCTAAATAAGCTATACATAAACATATGTGGACGTGCAGATTTTGACAATAAAGATGAACCTTGCAAAGATTTCCGTTTCATGATAAAAGCTTAGGCTAGAATGATGATGCAACACAGACATTTAGGGCAAACTGACCGAGGTTCGGACGCCACCCGAGGTCGCCCGAATTTCGGACACTTTTTTCTAGGAGCTGACTTAATAATACGTGCGACTCCTGCGATCTGTTTATAGTAAAATGTATTTTCTCAGTGATTCCTTTGATAAACTTTACATTCTCGGTAATATTTGTTATCGAATTTGGCACTTAGGTACAATTAGCGGATTCAAGAAAGAAAAATGCGAAATATTTGTTTCAATATAAATGTTGACTCATTTGTCAGGAAACGTAGGGAGCGTCGAAATATCTTCATGTAATCATAAACAAAGAAAAATAACCAAATAGTAAAATGTTTCTTAACATCGGTAAATATAAAATGAATACATAAGTAAATATTGAGACTTTGATATTATATCAAAATGACCTTGCTTCAGACAGTTTTGATCATGGTTCGGACACTTCTAAATTTTTCTATATAAGGACTCGTAAGGTTTGCATTCAATCGACAAAGGTTTGGAAAACATGTATAAATATACGGCTAACACATAAAACTAACTGATTAATTTTAAAACATTCTGTTATCGCTAACGGCGTTTTTAGTGTCGAATGCCTACTAGTGAGATTATGACGTCACTATGCTGTAACGGCGCATGCGGGCAGTTTTCAAGAATTTAACGTCTGAAAACATGCTCTGTATCAGTGACAAATTAATTTATCCTTCCCAAAAACTATACTATTATCTTACATAACCTATTCACTGCATGTTTCGGGATGTCTGAAAACCATTTTGATACATTTTCAATCCAGGGATGCACTCGAGAAGATTAGGTTAATCTTTCCGAAGTTAGGGCAGAAGTGTCAAATATGCAAATAAAACCGTAATTTTCTGTTAATACTTAAATAATTATGATTTAAGAGTGTACCAAAATGTAGAGAAACTGTACGATATTTTTGTTATATCTACAACAATCTTGCGGCGCATCACAAAAGCTGAACAGTCCCACCGCGGGCTTTTAAGAAGGTAAATTAGTTTGTGTATAAACCTTTGATGTGTACTTTTAATGTATGATATTGAAAACAAATGCAGAATGTTACTGATGAATTTAACCATGTTTGATCATCCTGGTATCAATTACCTGAAATTGCAGCTAGTTGACTACAGTTTGCACAATATAAATATGTTGATATATCTGGTTTCGGTAGACACCAAGATAATATCTGTATCAATTTATCCTTCATAGCTTCCTCCAAGCTGTACAGTCTGCTTTGCAAACATAAGTGTATTTTAAATTTTGAATGTTATTATAAAAGACCTCAGAATAACGTTTCAGGTATGAATTAAATACAACAGTTAACAAGGCAAAGTATTTATTCAAAAGACAGTACTAGTGCAAAGTGTTTATAAAAATCATAATGGAAACGCAAATGCTACCAACAAGTAAAAAACAATGGTAAGTCATATAAATATGAACACATTTTCCTTGTGGACTTGCATTGATTTAAGGGTGGAGTGGTTATGATTTCCTTGTACAGTTATAACTCTTACGTAAATCGATTTATTGGTTCCTGTAATCATCCGAGGCCTGCATCATTGCATACAATGGGAAAGTTACAAATCATGATTCAGTTGACGATGTCATTTACCACATGCAGTTATATAATGACACCTAAAAGGGCTAGCCAAGCTGAAACATATTTTTAAATGTCATAATACTCACTTTATGATTAACTTCGCATAAACATTCGATCATGACCAGTTTAATACAAAGAACATAACGGATATTTCCTGAGAATAATGAAACAATGTAATTTAACATGTGATAGACATTGACATTGCTGAAACATTTGTCAGTTGAAATGATGAGAACAGAATAAATGTATCATCAATTTGTCCGTAATTGTCTAAATAAATTTATTTACCTAATCAAATTATAGTGCTAAACATTGCATGCTTCTATCATTTCTTCATAAAGTGGATATTATTGCATATTGTTTACATCAAATATATGAATTAAAAGTGGAATATGCAAAATTTAAGTAGCTGCATAATTCATTGAAAATGTTGATAAGTCTTCTCAAAATGTACTTCTCATGAACTTTTTTTTAAACATTGTTTTTCAGGAAACCAAATACAAAAAAAAAGATATAAACAATATACGACAAGAACAGAACGTTTTCTTAAAGTATGTTTAGTTCGCACGTATTGTCGCATATGCAGAATTAAACGAAGGTCAACAACGACTTATCAGGATAAATCAGAAACAGAATGATGGAAAATAACGTATGGAATATCATATGTTAAGACATAATAAACTCCATCCTATGCGCATGTTCATAGCAGAAACCCTATACTAAGTGGCGATTTCAAATAAATCTTATCTGGTATATTTGTCTGATCTAGCATTATTTCATCTGGTCTCTGTTGAGAAATACTTAGTTGGTTAATAAGTGGTATTTGAACAACAAAGTCATTTAAGTATCATGATTAAGTAAAATCAGTATTTTCAGATAGAAATTAATATGTACACTTTTTATGATTTTTCCCACGAGTTTGTTAATCCATGTTTAGGTCCTATCAAAAGTACTGTTAGACCTAGGGAAAAAGGTCCTGCATTGTTTGGTGACAAATATAAGTAAATAAAAAAGTAGACTGACGTACGTCCTTACGTAATAAAAAAAGTGTTAGAACTCCAAGCATCACGTTTTCAAGGATCTATGAAACAAATCACGTTTCAAAATAGATGTTCAAATGAAGTATCACGTCATAAATACTCTAGCAACATTTGAGTCAACAATCCGTCCACAACGTAAGTCCGATTCCCCATGGTTTCACTGTTACATATATCTAATTATTAGTAGGCACATCTGAAAAGGATCTACAAGCTATTGATTTTCTCCTACATTCGTAGACGAAGCAGATCAAATTGAAGTTTCTTCATTCTACTACATGTCTTATTGAATGTATTTTATGATGCTTAAGGTTGAGAGTTGAAACTAAGTTTAAATATACATGACAGAGAGTTTCGTTTTGTAAATAAAAGAACTAATAGCGTTGTGGCTATGCGTTTACTGTTAATAAAAATTGTAACAGATAAATCAAAATGAATAAAACAGACGTATCTGAAATTTCTTAAATTAGCTGCTGGTCTACGTTACCCCTAACTTCATGGTCTATGGAGAACTAAATTAGGAAAAGATCCCCTTATTAAATCAGCCGCTACGTGGGCTACAATCGATTGGAACTACACCAAATTGTCAAAAACGATTCATAATTACTCACTTCCGAGGTAATAGAGAGCATAGTTATGATATTTGGACCGTATAAATAAAATGTATACTTGATAAATATGGACTAACTTCTATAATTTACAATTCTATTAATGTCTCATGCCAATGGTTTACTTCTCAGTTGGAAACAATCGTTAAAGACTAATTTTACCAAAACTGGAATGCTACTTGTATAAAATAGAGAAGAGCCCTTACGGTTTTTATTATAAATACATTAAACGTATTCCGATCTTATAAAATTATCTAATCCTGCCTGCTCACGTGTATTTACCATTTTTCGAACGTAGAACCCGCAACAATAACCCACCAATTAACGTTGGTCGTTGGCATGGCATTGGGCATGAAAAAATGCAATCTTTGTAAAAAAAACAACCTGCAGAGGAATTGCATTACATATTAAAATGACAATGTTTTATAGATCAAAGGCACAATATATTCCCAATAAATATTTATCATTTCCACATTGGCTTATAAAAACATATTTGTAATCCAGTGCAAACCTTTAGCACTGTATCTTAATATCATTCGTAAAAGAGAGAATTGATATATACTAAATGACTACATTCTATTTGCTTAATCACCATCTGTGCATTTAATATGCATAGTTATCTTGCTCTCATCACATTATTAAATATTCTGTCTCTTGTACGAAAGAGAATTGTTTTTGAAGAATAAAGAGTTTGAAATTTTAAATTTATTGCTTAGTAGAAATAAAATTTTCAAATTTAAAAACCCACGCATAAAAAATATCGTTAGAGATCGAAGCTTTTATTGTGTGATATATACATTGCAGACAGATTCAACTGATACCGATAAAGAATTAAACATATAACATGGTAAGTGAACATGATGCTAGTTTCTCTAGTCAAGTATTTGTGAGGTCATGGTGAGGTCAAGCCCACATGGATTGGTATCCTTTAACTGCGTTCACTATCTGTCATGTCTATTTAGTGCCAGACACGTTAACTTGAACAGAGCCATTTCATAAGTAGTAACTTGATTGAGGAAGTATTATTTTCATCTGGCATCATAGCATGTAGATAATTGTAACTGATTTACGTCAAGCAGCAACATTGAAATTAAACTTTAATGTTGATATCGTTTATACTTTTTATTTTATTTAGAAGTATTAATGTACTAACTCGGTCAGGATCAACACAGAACACTGACATATATATAGTTTCCCTTATGATATATATTTTGTTAAATTTTTAATGAATGAATGAATCTCATCATTTACATAAATCAAAGTTGAAAATTAAAAGGAAAAATAAAACAATACGTCTTATATATGTACAGAGGATACTTTGAAAAGCATTTAAAGCAATAGGATGCACAATGTAATACACATTGGTTTGCGCTGCTTCATTAGTGAGGCAGGAAATGTCAAAATGTGCATTTCAAAATAGTTCTAGGACATCATCATCATAAGATATTTATATAAAAGGCATCTACATTAAGGAGGTCAAGTACGATCATGTAGGAGATTTGTATTTGGCACATTAAAGAGTCACACTGTAAGAGGATATGCGCATCATCTCCAAAACAGTGAATATTGTGTATTCATATCTGAACTTTTCTGCTTGATAATTGTACTTGATTTACGTCAGGCAGTAACGACTGAAATCAAAATTAGGTTTTAATACCGTTTGTATCATTAGCCAGGATGTGCTTTATGTAATATAGAAGTAGACAAGCAGTCCTGATAAAGTCATATCTCTCCAGACTGTCATAAAACATCATCAAGGCATTATTACTACTAGCTGTCTTCTATACATTGAAATCAGTATCAGGTCGAGATGAAATAGTTTAACCATCTCTGAACTCTTTGTTATTAAATAAATAACCCATTTTACTTATTTACGAAATCAAAATGATCAACCGATCCAATTTGTAATTGTTGGCCAACTTATCATATCCAATTAGACTGAACCAACCGCCATAACTGTTTCAACTCTGAGGATTTCATTTTCAAGAAAGCCCTATGCTGACGAATTGTTTCATTCTAGTATGTTTCTTACCGAGGATGCTAAAGTAGGGTGAAAATTCTGTTTCAGTCAGCACAACATGGAGCCTACTCAATATAGACCCACCTGGTGTTGATGTATCTATCATCCCCTTGAACAGCATGTCAGCAGTAGTGTTGAAAAGGATTGAGCTTATCATTCCTGTTCCTGATCTATTCCTGTCAATTGGCAATTTTTCACAAAACATTGTGCTGACGGCTGTTTTGTGTTAGCACCTCAATCGCAATATATTTGGAGAATGCAATGACGACCTCTATATATCAAGAAATATGGAAAAGGAGATTAATTATAGAAACAGTGTCCCACATTGATATATGCCTTCATATATACAAGAAAATTACATTACAGTCGTGTTATGATATGGCTCATCATTTTTTTCAGTAAAGGAACATAAAACACTCCAATTGCACCCACATCTAATCCAATATTACCAGAATACATTGTACAAAACTTATCACAATATATAATACTCAATAAATTTCAAATTTTAATATAAAGATTGTAACGTTATATTCATTTTTTGCGCCATATTTAACGTTTTTCTATGCTATATGTTTTAAACAAAGGTTAAAGGGTTTAGTAAAAAGGAAAACAAGTACTTATCTCATAAAACAAGATATAGATTTGATATCAGGTTAGATTATCATCCGAGAACGGACCCGCTCCAATTTCTTTGAAACATTTTGTACCATACGACCCTGTCATGTGACTTTTGAAATGATCTTAAAACCGCCTATGGGCATCCCTGTGACCAGATTGTTTTGATAGCAAATGCAAATTTCATGCTTAATGAACACCTAGTTAAGACTAGTGAAAAGTAGGAGATAGTTCTTGTGAAAACATGCTTCCTACTTGACTCTAGATCAGTCACGGGGCCAACCTGCTAAAACGTGTTAGACATTAATGTGCCCATGAGATATTATATTCATAAACAAATAATTGATAAGATATTAATTGATGAATAAGAAGAAAATTGATGACACAGAAGTTTGTCTTTTCAACGTCATAAAAAGCTCTCTGTTTTCACAATCTTCACAGGACCAGCAATCTTGAGGAACATTCAGATGTGTTTTTAGATAGAGTGTTTGATTATACTTATATATAGGTCTGAGATTACCTTTAAACTTAGTTTTGTTAGTTATATCATTTAGTAAAAAAAATCGTTTGATTCAAAAGCAGTCAAATGCCTTTCCTTTATTCTTAGAGATTTTAACTATCCTTCTGCAAGACATTCTTTCACCTAAATCACGAACATTATATTTACGTTTTATTTATGAATCAATATATCTATTAAAATGATTATGTGTGTGTTTTGCTATATTCAGTTCGTGATCATCTGAATGAAGTCAGCCTGAAACCCTCTGTGCCTGTCCAAACGTTCTTATATGTATTATATGCATTAACAATTACACATATGTGCACTATATTTATTTTAATACATTGATAATTGATTGTCAAATTCATATTATACCGGTTAAAAAATCGTGTTTACATACAACAATTCCATTTATTATTATTTTTTTTTTAATTTTCAAATTTAATATTCAATACTCAGTAATAACTCTTCATTGTCCTCAGTACTAAGTCGGAAATTATTTATTTACACAAGTGCAGCGCCAGTTGAAGTGTTGTTCTGTTTTAGAACGCTTAGTGTTAAGCAAGGGTGCACCACCTCACACCTCTAAACGCGACCAGGGATAGAGGAAACAATAAAAACTTTCAAACGTCATAATACTGCTACTAAATTTAGTGTATTTTAGAAACAGTGTCTTTAAGAAACATATGTTTAGTAAGGACGTTTACACAACTTCACTCATCTTGGCATAAAGAAGATCGTTACTTTTGTATATATGTTGTATGGCTATTTTAAAATGTGTTTCGCAACAAAATTTCTGCCATTGAAATAAACAGTTAAACATTAGCGGTGATGACTCTATATCCCTTCCTAGTATTTAAACGTTGACGCATAACTGATGTAATTAATATGACGTAATTAAAGATGTTAAAACGTTCTATTTCACTTTTTTATCCAATGCAAAACGAAGACTTTTAAAAGGCTTTTTTGAGAAACATGACCTTCTATAACTCGAGACCATGATTTACTTTAGTTGATTTCTGAAAACAGGATGCAACTCAACCCTTCAAAGAGAGAAACACAACACATACATTTTCTTAGATTTTAATTTTGATTTCAATATCAAGTAAATCTGTGTTCAGTGACTACAGACGTGAAAACTCGCATGTGTGTCCACATGTGTGACGACCCCGTGCTGTACGACACCTACTCTGAATAAATTGTACAAGTCGCTTGATCTGCTTGTGTGATTCTTCTCCACTCATCATACAAAGCATTTCATTGCTCAAAAAGCAAAAAGTGGACGTTCCCGTCCACGGACACTTCGATCAATAATGTCCTGCACATTTTATATCAGATTAAGATCTTGGGATTTGGACGGCCATTGAAGGACATTCGTGTTCTTTTGAGTTAGATGGGCCATCGAAGCATGCGCAAAGTGAGGTCTGGCATAGTCATGCTGAAACAGCTCCATCTGATGGTCGCATCCTGTGTCAGGGTAAGTCGTATAGCTGACGCTCCACTCTTCTTACCCTGGGTGTAAACCCCAGCAAAGACTGGCGCTGTGACCCATGATTCAGCCAATCAAATACTTTTATCGCGATGGTGTGCGATTAAATTCCAGCCAACCAAACAGAGGCTCTCGAACAAGAGTTGGCTTTCGATCTTACGCTAAATGGCGACGTCCATAGATATACAACCGGAATCGAAAGTTTTTACCGATCGACCATGGTAATAATGTCCGAGTCCAATTTTGCGATTTTGGTTAGTTTATTACAACAAATCATTCATTCAGTTTTAAGGGATCGGTTTGATTTTCCACCACTTCACTCAATTCCTTATCATGGTGGTTTGAGAGACCCCTAGAGCTATGCCAGCCGGAACTTACATGCTCCTGGCAGGGGCACCCAATTAAGCTTGATAGGTCGTCGGGTAGAAGTTCGACCAAATTTGAGTCGTTCTAAAACCTGTTGTCCATCAATGCCTTTCATTCCGTCTTTTCCCTCATCTTTTCGATCCCATTTTGGATACTCGTCATCGACGTGTTTAATACCTGAAATATTGTTCAAAACAAGTTAATCACAAACTCACTTACTCACTCGGTTTGAATTTGAAGGGATGGGCGCTGCCATATTAAATTGCCGACTCGCCTTCCAAGCGCAATCATTGGTTGATTATTTTTAGAAAATTTGTTGGGAATAGGTCACGGCGCGAAGTTTATGCTGGGGTTTACACCCAGGGTAAGAAGAGTGGAGCGTCAGCTATACGTCTTACCCAGAGACAGGATGCTGATGGTCGATGATGGGTTGGTTATGAGACCTCGGTTGATAAAGCGATTTGCTGTTACATTGCCTTGCAACAATATCAGTTCATCCTTTCTAAAGCCATTGGCACGAAACGTTTGTTTTGAGGTTGGTAAACACGTTTCCTTCCATCTCGACGTGGAAGAGTATAACGGGATTTATCATTAAACCAAACGCGTCGCCAGTGCCCCAGTTCCCTGTCCCAGGTACAGGTTGTCCCTGTACATTACGGCACAATCTGCCCGTAAAAAACGACCTCACAGGGTTAAAAGACTGAATGGATGTTTAGAGGCTGTCTCGGAGTTGCAGCAATAGTTCAAATCTTTATAGCAAAGGTGAACAAAGGTTCAAAGTAATCAATTGAAAACTTTTAAATGATTCTATTTATCAGATATCAAACTTTTAAATTGATTTTATTTGTCTTTCGTCATAAAACTATACACAGAGTTTCCTTTACTAATTACCACATGCACACACACCTACCCAAATCCAATTGCCTGCATATTATGTTTTGAACAAGTTCTAATTGTCCAAAACGCCTGCATCCGAATCCTTAAGTGAGCAGGTCGCGAGAAAACATAAAACCATACACTCGCTTGGATTGTATGTCCACTTTGCTATCTCTACGCCTTTACAAAAGTTCAATAGCATACATGAATCATTTAATTACTATTGACAGCAAGTTATTCATGTGATGTCTACATGAGAAACACAATTGTCTTACACGAATAACTCCAAGGGTTCTCACATAATGTGCTTTAGTTTTGCGTTCTGCTGATATGATGCAATGTAAGTATACTATTTACATGAAAAAACTAAAAATACATGTTTTGCTAAACATGAATTGTTGACAGTGTATCGTTTGTTTTTACGCTCATTACGTCAGTAAACATTGTTTATTTATTAAATTTATCAAACACAGTTTCATTACGTCAGTAATAGGGTTTATGAGGTAACATGTTTACACTTAGTTTCTTACCTGCCCTGTCAAGGTCTTAAAAAGTTGCCATAGATGCTTTAAGAAAATATACAATCTTATTTTGGGGATTTTTATCTTCATTGGAAAACAAATTGTCAGCATGTTAAATGCTGCACCTGTACTTCCCTCCAAACTTATCTCACGTTAAACATTGATAGAGAAAAATACGGCAAATAATATGATAACTCACATTATGATCTTCGTATACTTATGGGATTGATCGTGGCGCTCGTAAATATTTTAGGAATTCATATTTCTTCAACTGCCGCAAATTTGGTCTAAAACCAACTGCGTTAACATGAGATTTAAACGCACAAATTTGCGGGTGTTTCATCAATGAATACCGGATTTTTTACAAACGCAACTATTTGATTTCGTAACTTTTCTCATTTAGCGTACCTACTCCTGAGTTGAAAGGTTTTGACGGATCAGTTTGTTTATATGAATATGATTTGGAAAGAACGTATATATGCAATAACGAGATTAAATAATAAGGTTGAATCTTATATATTACTTATCTCATTTTAAACATAGATAAACATTATGTGTAACTCCTTCGCAAACATTGAAAACTCCATGAATACAAATCATCACTTGCCTGAGTCCATTATGAAAGGACGCGGTCATCGTTGCGTCAAACGGTTGGCATTTATTACGTCATACCTGTGGAACAGCATTCGAAAGGAAGCCGTCACCTAAACAAAGCCAATAAGTTTATGTTAATATTAATAATATTTTTAAATTAGAATAATTTTGAGATGTCTACATTGTTAACACATTTCAGAAAATAATAATGACAAATTTAGTGATGATTGGTCATTTAGAAAATTGGAACATTTAAATCTTCAGTCGGACAGAAATTGAGTCGACATGATTGATTATTCTTTGATTGATTTAATTTGTTTTTTAATTTATTCGATGTAGGGAAATCTTTCAAATCATCGAAACAGATTCATTTTCAGGTCATCTTAAAATCTAAGTATAAAGTGGAAAAGGTTAGAAAACTTGCATGATGACAGCGACGATAAAAGCCAACTTCAGTCTAGGCTGATAAAGAGCATGCTGTTTAAAAGAAACAGTGGTTTGTCACAAAGAATGTGGCTCTACGACTTATTTATCTGTCTTACACGCTTGTATTGTTTTTCTAAAGTTTGACCAAACTTTTGCATTCATTTTGAGTGAGAGAGTGAGTTGGTGTTTAACGTGTTTTCAACAATATTCAGTTTTATATTGAAAACACTTCATCACAATATTACATAAGAGCAAGTATTAATATTGTTATGATTGATATTGTCTAGCACATTGCGAAGTGTTATCAGTTTATATGTTTGGCCGTTGAGCTACTTACGTTATTGTTGTTGTATTGTCGTAAAGGAATCTATTGTTACTTTCCATTTTGTAGAGTAGTTATTTGGGTTTTCTTCCTCCATTTAACAGGTCGTACGAGGGAAAGACAATAAGTTCATTTATGTGGATATAAAACAGAAGCCAATAGTTGTGATATTGATTTTCTTTTTCAATATAATCTCCCTGGACCTAGATGCACTCTGCTGATTTGTCTTTGAGATTGTCTTTGCCCTTACGGTAGAAGTCTTCTGACTGGTCCCATCAGTCACGCCTCAATAACTGCCTTGAGTTCACAATCGTCGCCAAATCTAGTACCACGCAAGTGTGATTTCAAATTGCGAAACTGTTAATCCCCTAGGGGCAGATCTGGATTATTGGGGGAATGGTTAAGTTGTTCAAAGTCACTTTGTTGAAGTGCAGCCTGTGCAAGACGACTCGTCATGAAGAGGGTTGTCATGAAGAAGCATAACGCCAGCAGTCAACATGCCGCGTCTCTTCTTCTTGATCGCCACTCTCAATTGCATCAGCATGTCAGCATAATAATGAATTTTTGTCAAATAATGGCACAACTTCATAAAAATGAAACCAGTTATTTTAATATTTGAAGGGAATTTTCAAACTCAAACAGAATGAGCCTTCTGTCATTGAGAAGCGATCATTGCTACTGTAAGCTATGTATAAGCAAAGTTTATCAGATAATTTCTATTTGGATACTACATTGCCTTAAAAGCTCTCATGCCAATGTTTTAAGACTTAGTGCTCAGCTCCTGAATGGCCGTGAAGTGTGTTTAATATTATTTTATTGGGTTGAACACATGGCAAATATGGTTTTAAAATGCCTTTTTCTTGTTTTATGATACAAATTTGAAACGTTATACAAATGAAAACGTCCTCTATGACCTGACCCAGTAAAGGGGGTCGAGGTTTTATTGTACTACAAAGAAGCAGTGAATGAAGTAGGATTATATCGTCAATTTTGATTTGATATCAAAGAAAAAGACAACAATGTGCTTATACAGCTACATGTAATGGATCAATTAACTCCTATAACCATATGGCACCTCTTTATACCCAGACAAGTACCATATTGATTTAACGACTTATTTATTCATGTAATCAATATTTGATCAATTAAGAATTACATATCGATCAGATACAATATTAAATAATGATTGGATATTTCCTTAAAGAACATGTAATGCATTTTACCATTTGAATAGAGATTGATATTGTAGAAATATTTTCATCTTGAAAGATAATGGCATTGATAATGATATCACATATTCATCTTTTATTTCTATAAGAACAAAGACAGGCTCGTTTTATGTTATCATTTTTTAGCTATTGCTGTTTACATATCAATACCAATGGTGATTCATGTGAAGAATGTAATATGATATGTCATGAAGAATTTCTTGTAAGTTCAGCCAGAACTGCATTTGTATTCTTAGAATTCTTTTGAATTTTATCAAATGTGGCCTCAACAAGTGAAAATGAACACGCTTCATTTGATGTACCTGTGATTCAGTTACATTTGCAATTCATGATTATGATACATCTGAGGTATACTTCTAAATATGGTACTTACATGCACAATAAAAAAAATCCCGACATGTCTGTGAATGTGGGTTACCTATAAATATAGGAACAATAAAGGACGTCGACGTCTTTGCGTTAAAAGTCTTTTGACTTTTTAATGAACCATTGACACGGAACAATACATTTTCTGATCAATATAATTTGAATCAAGGGATGAAATCAATTATCACCTGACTTTTATATTCATTTGCCGGTCGTTTATGGCTAACCTAAGATCTAATCAATCGTTTTTGTATGCATGGTTAGTGTAAGGCAAATTGCATTCTTAGAATGGAACAGTACATATTATTTTCTCATTTCATGCATTATTTGATTACCAAAGCAATTACTACTTTTAAAGGCAACTATTTACAAACATATGGGCAGGTTAAGATTGTATTGTATACTTTTATCTAGGAATGTCATAAAACTTAAACGCGATTTATTCAGTGTTAATTCTATCTTTTTTACATTAAAACTTTCAAGAATTTTCATCGGGCAATTGTTAATGTAAGCGAAAGTTTGACAGGGCTAATATGTTATATCAATGTGACCTAAGAAAATTAATGCTGGACATTTGTTTGCTTACCCTTCTTTATGTGAATACGCATTAACTAGATTTGATTTATAAGACGGTATTCATACATTCCGCAACACAAAGAAAAAATATAGCACAAACAATATGTTTTATTTCAGCAAAATTACTCATTTATGATATCATGTGCACAACAAGACAATATAATCCAGAAACGTAATCATTAATCAAGTCTCAATCTTTAATAGTGTAATTTGGCACAATCTAATCCTAAATAAAACAACAACGAGTGTACGATACCAATCCTGACATAAATGGCTGCGTCATTTTAATCTTTTATTAGCATTATAACATTGTGGACTGATAATTGGGTTTGGTCATTGACATTTGATTATTCAATAATCAACTATTTCATTGTTATCTGGATGAAATCAAAGCTGAACCAACACGTTAAATTAAATAAACACAATTATGTCAACAATGTGGTGCATACCCTATTGATAATCGTTTTACATGTGTAACTATAATCAAAATGTCTTCAAGCATGACAATAATTTTCAGCGTGTAGCGTTACAAGTTTATTAATGTAAACGAAAGACATGGCGGTACTACACAGTTGACTGCAGACTAATCGTACATGTATAACAGCTGGTTTGTACATAGTTGTCTCCCTTAACAGATGTTGATGATCAAATAATAAATTGACTTGAAAAGGCGCAGCGTTTGTAATAACTATTGGCAATACTTATGCTGAGATTTATAAAATATTGTTGTCACCTTGAATTTATCGTTAACCATCCAAACCAAAATTTAGGTTCTACTATGCATTTAGGTTAATGGACATTTTTGACAAAGTGGTCATAGTTGACATTATGGTTTGGATTTCATCACATAACCATGCAACTAAAATAGGCATTAAAAGCAGACCATATGTGGCATAAAACTCTCTGCCACATGGACAGACGTGATAGAAATTCAATAGAAACTGATCAAAATTTGTCAGCTGATGACTGGTAAATGTTATAAGTGATGTTAAGAAGATGCAATTACAACTATTTTGAAATATCTAACTCAATATAAGATAATGTCATTTTGGTTAATTTCTCGTATCTAATATCCCCTGACGTGGCATGATTTAAACAGCAGACTGTTATATATTGTATACATACAGAATGCAAATTTTCACATATGTAATTATACTTGTAGTAACAATGATTTACACTACCATTTCTTGTTTTAAACTTACTTCGCTACGTTCAAAATATGAATATGCCATGTTTATATAAATCTACAAGTATTTGTTTGTAATTATGATAAGATTAAAACTCATGTTAAATGTTTCTAATCTGGTATCGTTTGATATGTGTGTTGTTTCGAAAGGGCCTTTGATAAGTTCTTGATAATATGAGTCATTTCCTTCAACAGTTATTGAAAGCGTTGATATAATTAATATTTTTCTAGATTAATTAAACTTTTTTTTATAACGTGATGCCAATACAGGTTACTAAAGTTTGATTTTAAGTCTAAGCATGAAATTTACAATCCATTGTGAGTATGAAAACCAAAATAGTTACAACTGTAGATGTTTTTTTGACTGTGACAGATTGTTGATTCTCATTAAGAGTTACTCACTTGGATCCATTGTATAAGGGGATTTTTATTTATTTTCATAATTGTAAATACTTTGACAGAAACTAAGGCAAACATGTTTGAATACCTAATTGAATTATAATTGAAATCGATAATAAGAATAAAATGACTACATGAAACCTAAATTTTATAATTACAGCAATCCTAAAATACATATTTTCCTCACATACAGTACACATTTGCTTCTCCAACAGAGTTAAGTTAACCATCTGAATCATTGTGATGGTAGAAATTATGGAGATGTTGGGTCATACACTTTATCTAGAGAATATCAATAGATAGATAAGATATTTGATTTTTGCTTCTCTTAGTGTTTGCTAATTACTTTCATTTCACCTTACGTCTCACTTCTTGGATTACAGTGAAACAATTTGCCATTGGGACCTGTTTGTCTTTATTGACAATAATCCATACAGTTTTACCTGAGCCTCTCAGAGGAATATACAGGGAAATTTGTAAACGAACATTACAACTGGTAGGTAATTTTGCGGTCAAGTTGAGGTCAAAGCAATCTTCGAGAGATTTCGTATTACCTGCTTTCACCACCCATCACGTCTATTTACCATAAATGCATGCCAGACATCTAAATCTGTAAAAGATGATTACAAGCTAAGTACCTGGGTGGCGTAAATGTTGTTTTCATTTAACATTTAAGTGAGAAATTGTACGCAAATCAGGATATGAATACCGAATATTCTGCTACCAACTCATTATAATTTCTTGTAATCGCAACAATTTAGTTGAATATCATAGATGATATTCGATTAATTTTTTTTTAAATAGCTCGTTACCTTCAGAGTCAAGATATTATCTTTATGGCGGTTGACACCTATCTACTCAAGAAACTCATTTGGTCTAGAAGTCTATGTGACTGTGATAGAACTAATATATATGTCTAAATTGTGAAATGAAAGAATAAGTTTCATTGTTTAATTTAGATTTCATAGTTTTCATTCACACACTTTTCTGATGACAGCGTCGAAAACTAAATGTTGAAAACAAAATTGTGATAACAGTGCTCTGAAATGCGTTTTGCCAATTAAAGCTACTAAAATCCATGTCTATACCTAAAATAAACCAGCTAGGGGTGGCCCATGATCCACGCCTGAAACTTAAAAGTTATATCAATTAAAGATCTTAGTTAATTGTATTTGGTAATAAAGTGAACCTAACATGAAGGACGAAAGAAATGTTGAATTTGTATTCATCTTTTTAATGAAATAATTGTTTCATTTTCAATTATATTTTCAAGAGGTTATGGAAACTGAAGATTAATTGAAATCAGTGGAGAGATTTACCTGACTGCACTATTTGAAGGCAACAAGAAAAAAAGTTTCGCTGTTTTGACAAGACAATGTTTGTACCGATGAAACATCAGTATCAATCGCTGTCAGTTTAATTTAATTCCATCGGGATTTTATTTCTTGAGTAATCTACTGATTAACATTTCCATCCGATAAAATCTTTGAACTTTCTGAATGATTTGACGGCATATATTCAACATGTTTGATATGAAGGATGCCACATAGGTGAACTTTAAGTATTCTCCCTTAAGGGCCCGTACATGGCAGTGAAGATTTGCAGACAGAGATTGAGATATTTGGAAACTTGT
The DNA here is from genome assembly GCA_921293015.1 of Phorcus lineatus. Lineage (NCBI taxonomy): Eukaryota > Metazoa > Mollusca > Gastropoda > Trochida > Trochidae > Phorcus > Phorcus lineatus. The sequence continues at coordinate 41,124,597 of OV121085.1, forward strand.
AAGTATTCACAGAACAATTCCCTGTCCAACAAAAACCATTGGATTATCAACATTAAACTTTCCAGAATAGGTTTTTAAGAACACCAAAAACAACAGCAGATGATATTAACATTTACCAAAAACAATGCTTTTTAGTAGTTTTTTTTAAATTATTAATTACTATTAATGAATCAAACAGCTCAAAGAAAGTTCTGTCATGGGAAAGTTTCCTCTTGAACGAAAGGTTGACATTTGTGTCATTACACAATTAGAAACATCCATTTCCGAAGTGAACTTAACACGCTTGACATTTTCGTAAATAAAAAACGAGAATTTCTAAAATATAACCTGTTATTTTCACGAAAATAGCTTGTTTTCCTTGCTATTGTAAACGGTTACTATTCTAAAATCAGTTCTAAATGAAGCAACTTTAATATCAATGGTGAAAAAAGCAAGATTTGTATCATTTCTCAGATGTTTAACCTCCAGTTGAGTAACTACATAAAACAGAAGCACAGAGAAAACAAACAGCCTGTCTCTTTCAGGCTAAGTAAGTTTGGTGCAGAAAGGTTATGTTAATATCAACTTCGGTATCACATTTCCTGGAACCTATGAATGTATGTCATGTGTTATCCTTGGTATGAAACGGAAAAATAGAAAAAGTATTTAGATTTCATTACCTGATGATGTAAAACAATTTTGATGGAATACAGTATGGGATGTCACATTGAAATATCTTTTTATGAAATGCACTTAGCTGATTTATCAGAATGTTTTCTGTGGATACCTGATGTGTTTGTTTATTATGTACTTTGATGCTGTAATAATCTTTTGTGTTCAGTAGGTCCTTCCATCGCATCTCTATTAATGGTTAATAAACCACCGCACACGTGAATCGTGAACAACTTGACATGACAGGCTTCAGTAGACATAAGTTATGCTCGAAAGGGTTAATTTTAATCAAACATATCTTTATCATTTAAGTAGACATACAAGTGTTGAATTGAGTGAATATGAATATTCAGCAGGAGAGAAAGAAATATATTGTTTATATATTACTTAGACGATACTTTTAAACACTGCACTTCCTGTCCATTTGAAATAAGTAAGTCAACAATTCTATTTTATCTTATCATTCAGCACTCATCTGCTCTATACCATTTGGGAGATGAGGTCATGGTGAGGTCAAATTCCTATGGTTTATTTGAAATTGTTTTCAGAAAAGCATTTTGTTTTGTCTGTTTGGTAAACATGTTAATATTTCAAGAATTAGAATTTGAAAGTTACAATACACATGTACAAGTAAGGTTTTCAATTTAACATTCGTCATAAAATATATGGATAGATGAGTAATAATCTTTATGAAATACTGAGTTGTTAATCATCACAAAACGAGTCATAGAATTCTTTAATGTAACAACCTAGACCTCTTAATCTACCTTACTCCATTTTTTAGAATTTATGAATATAAAGATTTTAATACCTAATTTCCCGTATAAGGTTAATGAACTGTCATCACAAATACATTTCGTTAGATTTTGAATATCAAATCCATTGCAATAACATATATGTCCAGACAACTATGACACTTGAATAGTTATTTTTATTCTGGGACAAAATTCAATATGCGTTAAGAATTTCAGAGACCTGGGCGATGGAAAGCCTGTCTTCTTTCGAGTAAACATGGCGAGCCAGGTCTGTTCTACTAGACAGACAAACACCTGGTGTTGATGTCATGTCCGTTAAGAGCATGTCAGCATTAACTGTTGAAAACGAAAGAGACAAGGGTTTATCTAAACTTGTCAATGTGCAATTATGGGATTTCATCGATATTTTTGTTATCTGTCACCTATTGTGGGTTGGAATTTGCAAAACATTACTGAAATAAAACTCTCAAAATATCGGTCTTTCTGTGAAACTGTGCAGGAGATAACATGAATGATAATTAAATGATTTTTAAAAATAAAATTGAACACTAGAATTATTTGATCATAAACTAAGCATAAGTTTAGCAAAACATCTTGTGTAAACAAAAAGTCGGTTGACCAGACAAATATAACTTTCATTCTTAGATTAAGTCGTCGTACTTATTTGGAAGTGAGGTGATTTGGAGTTTAAAGATTATTTCTCTTATAACGACCCTGCTAGTATGACTACAGGGATAAAGCCCGCAACACATTGCGGTGAAACTTGCGAACATCGGATGGAACTAGTGAACCGTGGGGTGGTACTGCGCGGAAATTCAGTGTAGCATTGCACCCAAGCCTTACTGTTTATAAAACTGTTCTCTCCTGCAGACAAAGTTGCCGAGCATATGGCGGGATTCGAACTACGGACCTCTTGATACATACCCGAACCCGCTAACCACCGCGCTATTCTGCTTCCTTTGAATGACGAAATGTCATGAGAGTCATTACTTAATCTCCGTATACGTGACTAATACAAAGAGGTAGTACAAATGAGTCACTAAATTTCCACTTTTCAAAACCAAAATGTTCTTTACCACGGATTGCCAGAGTCAAGCAGCCACGTGAAAAAGGTCAGAAGATAAGTCTGTGGTTTGCAATGTTAGCAATAGAAAAACAACGCATCCCTTTGAAAAATTGGCTTCGTTTATGCTTCAACGCTTTGACAACACATATCCCGTTACCCTTTGAATAATTCTTGTATAAAGATAACAAATAACTCGTGTGTATTAACACTGATCAAAAGGATCATATACCAGTTTGCACTTTCACATCCAAATACCTGATACTCTGCATCAACATATGTCCATCGATTCCTTTGTAATGAGGACAGTAACAGTGCAAAGTGAAGAAATAATGTTTTCTCTATCAAATTGGCATAAAATGTTTGTTGATAACATAAATTTGTCAATAAACAATCTCCATTTTGCTACCACATGTTCTATATGCAGAGTAAGAAGATAATGCTCAGATAGTGTTTGAATATTTGCTCGGTTTGAATTTGAAGTTACCTTTCTTTTGTGGGTTTCAATTTGTTTGGCACGTTGTCCTGTGCTTAGCTTAGTTGACCGCAAGTAGTGAAATTCAGCAACATCGGACGCGGCTTGTCGGATGGAAAATTCGATAAACTGAGAGTTTGAGTGAGGGTTGATTCACTGCCCCACACTGAGACACGGATTGAGAGACTCGTGTTGCAAACTTATCTCTATCGGTGACGAATTCCATTCCCTTTTGGTCTGCCCTATTGTATCCCAATTGAGAAGTAAATACTTAAACCATATCATTAAAATACCATTCAAACGAAAACCACTCATAAATCCCTTTTATCAGAACTGGATAAATGCATTAAAGAAGGCCTGTGTTATATTTTATCTTTATATAAGAAAACACCTAAGCAACACATTTAACTGCATGCCATATAATTTCGTTTTGTATATATGTACATTTAATATGCTAATTTGATATAATTAACATTATTGTTCTCTGTGTCACTGTGTATTATACGAAAGTAAATTTATTTTCTGTTCTATTCTGTCAACATAGGCAATAAACTTTATTACTCCTAAATGGGAGTGTCAGTGGTGATGTTTAGTGACAAATATGTCAGCTTTGGTTACACTATCTTAATGGTATCCCTAAAGTGCCTTGAGCAATCACCTAGTGAATGGATAAATTTATTCTCTAAATGGACTTATTATTATTATTATTATTAACTATTAGAAATTATGTCAATGGTGTTTCTGAAAAGTTCCTGTTTGCGAATTAAATGCTTAGCGGTTCATTACAGTGACTATTTAATGGTTCAATTTGTGATTAGTATCCGGTTATCGCACAATGTACCGCTGCACTATATTACTGATAATGGACTGAAGGTGAGATGATTTGCAAAGCAAATAGTATTAAGGCTTGTATCAAAACCAAATATTGATTCATAAAATGCCTTTTTTGTCACAAATCCCCAAATCCACTATGTTTAATGTTAAACATAAGTTTTCATGAAAGAACATTAACATCAGTTTACATTATGAAACCTTTTCTCCTTCTGGATTAAATAAACAAACGATACATGAGACTGATAATTTGTTAATATTCAAACAATGTTATATTCCTTTAAGTTTAGTTCTAGCAAAGAAAACAATGATATATGAAATCTATTTGTAATAACGATAACAAACTCATTTATTCCGATTATTAGGCTCTAAAGTTCTGTATATATCTTTATGGTTCCATGTTATTGAATATTAATCAAAGTAAGATCGTTCATACTTTGCCATTTATGTGTACACAGTACAATCTCTAATTATGATTATGATAGTTTGATTACTTTTGCTCTATTACTAACACTCTTACATTCAGTTTAATAATAATGCTGAAGGAAGTACTAAATCGATTACTTATAGTTTAATTGTGACTATGTTGTTGACATTTATCAATCACAAATAATACCAATTTGTATTCCCCACTGGTTAAAAGGATAGTTGTTCATTTACATGGAATTATTCATAAGCTTACTGAACATTTTCTTTCGATGGTATGTAAAATACTTTTTTAGGTCTGATGGTAATCCTCTTATCGTAATTTATTTGAAAAGCCGTAGATCTACATTAAAATAAAATTTTACAGCATTTAATAAGTCTTATATCGTACAGTTAGCAAATATGTTATCATCATATTTCCCTTTATTTTGCATTACCAGTTATGCCCAAAAAAGGGTTTAAAGATAAAACTGTATGCACAATATATTGCAAGACAATACAAAAAGTTATTTGTCAATCGTTGTATCTGTCATTGTGGACAATAAACATATTCAAACGTATTAAGGGTTAAATAAGACCAATGAGGAGATAATATCATTGTCATCCACATAGCCAAAATCCTCTGCGTGATGCTTTCCACAGCAAGCTGCTTGTAAGATTGACTAAGGGGCAATGAACTCATTTGTTATAATGTTTATGTCATGACCAATCTAGTTCATACAGAAACTCATGAATCACTGATAATGTTACGTCCATGGTTGTTTGCTAAACGACACAGTGATTATCTATATGTAGTTATAGGCTGCAAGTAAATAATCATCGTGGACTCTGCGCGTTAGGATAAGAAAATGGACTCATAGACGAGCGAAATGATTTATTAAATTGTTAGTGAGTGGGTTTGACATGTTTGGACAATATTTCAGTTATTTTCACGTGGATAACAAGCATTCTAAAGAGAGTGGACAGACCAGGGAGAAGGGGGTCGAAAGGATGAGGGAAAATACGGAAAGAACGACATGACGAGAGATAGTGAGCAGGTTTTAAAACAATAGGTCCGGTTTCTACCCCTTCGACCTACTGATAATGAATTTAGCAATATTGCCTTTCTGTTTTTAAAAAGCTGTCAGCATTTAACAAAATTGCCAATATAAAGCGAGTTCCAAAATTATAACATTATAACTTCCTGCTATTTGATGAACGTACACAATCAGAAATGAAAAGTGTCTGCTTGCGTAACCTAAAATTATGAACGTCGATAGATCAACTGCCATAATAATTATCTGTCATTATTTCAATTTGTGAATTGTATCAATCTTCCCGTAATTACATGAATCTACTTTAAATTTGTAGTTTATCATCATGTCTAGTCTTCTATGAAATACTGACAACAATTATTAAACATTATTTTACGCTGTTATGTGTACATTTTTAATAATGATAATTATAATAGTGGATTTATATTACGCTTTTCCATATATGAATACTCAAAGCGCATCTTATGCACAACATTTAACCTTTAATGTTATGCTGAGAAAGCTATTTTGAAAGTTAATGAAAGTTAGCACTCGTTTTGAATTGCTTGACTTAAGCTTGGTTAAAGAAATTAGGAAATTCCAAATATTAAAAATGTGTGTGCTTTGAAGATTTTACAGATCTTTTATAATGTGTTTGAAATTGGTTTCCTTAAAAGATACAAGGAAGAAGGCTTTTATGACTAACGATAACAAAATAGTCTTCAAGACACTAATGGCAGTTGTGTATTTCCCCCCACAATTTGTATTTACCTCTATGTAATCATCAAAAAATGTTAAGAGGAGAAACGTAGTAAAAAAGAAGAAACCTTTCTTTGGCCATGTTGACTTATGTTTGCTGACATTTGCTTTTGCTTGTCTTGTCAAGTTCGAAAAGAAATCTTTTAAATCAATTCGTTAAAATCCAGTGGAGAAAAATCATCAGTAACTACCCCACAACAATACGACCTCCCTTTTACTGTTAATAACTTAAAAAGGAGCCAGTCGAGTTAGAGCATGGATTTACGGGTCAGTATGTCGTCGATGTTCGTTGAGGTCCTTGACTCTGTTCTGCTACCCGATATTCAACGTTAACGCGGCAGGCAGGAAGCACCTGTACAATTTCTCATCTTCACATGCGGATGTAGAAGTTTTATAGTTACGATTTATAAGTGATTAAAATCATTGATTGCAGCAGACTGCGTATATGATGGAAGATATACAAGCAGTCTGCATAATCTGCCTCGGAAATTGATTTTGACTGTTTATGATTATTTCATTTCCAGGGGTTTTTCATTTTTTTATGACTATTGTACAATTAATGCATTCACTAAAACATCATAATATAACCATTTCCGCTTGTCTGTTGGACGCTTCGAAAGAAGCAGTAGAAACATATACAGCCACATTATGGGTTAATTTGTCAGTTCACAAACGTAAAATATCATTCTTTTTATTTCAAAATTCCTAATTAACATTAAAGTCGAAAGAAAGTGATGGAAGGTAAATCATGAAGATATCAACTGGATTGACCTTTAATCATCTCCCAAATACTTTCTAAATGTTTACCAACACCATGTTAAATTACCGAGATATGTATATATTTTATCGAGTGTATAAGTTAAATCGTCTTCGTTGTTTGTTTACATCGAATAGGATAATGTCACAGTTGTATGTGACTTAGTGAAGTAGCAAAAGATAATTGGATTGTGTAGTCCGGCATAGGAATGTCTTGACATGACACTTTACATTATTTCATTATTATCATTATTTCTCGATAATTTTTCGCAAAGGTTAAAACAATCTCAACATCAGCAAAATGTAATTATTACTCTTCGTTTAAAACCCATATTTATACTAAACGTTACTTATCTTGTGTTAATGTCAAGATATTTAGAATATCTTTAGCTCGTATCCGTTGTTCGTCTTATGATCTCCTGATTGACAAGGGTAGATATATAGATATTAAAAGAGAGGATAAAATTTGTAAATGCTGTGATAATAATGCTACCGAAGACGAATATCATTTTCGTCTTGTATGTCCAACAGTATATTGAAAAAACTTTTGTCCAACCAGCTGTTGATAAATTTTCCTCTTTAATGAATTGTTTGAATGAAAATGTTATCCGGAATGTTGTAGTATTCATTTACCAGACAATGATGTTAAGAAAGATGTAAATATGAAATGTACTATAGGCCTGTGGCCTCCTCACTACTGAAATAAAGATTGATTGATTATCTTTAATTCATCCTAGTGCTTAGCTGATATTTGACTGCTTCTGTGTCATTTTGATGTTATAAAGACATTATAACTCGCCTTTTGAATATATCGCTGTTAAATAAATCATACAATTTGTAATAACATTGCGTGCCGACCAATTGACCAAAAGACATCATGAATGTTAAGTATGACGTTACAATGTAAACAGCACGCTCGCATACGTCTTGTCAACGATTTCTTATTGCTTTTGACAATACGATTCCTTTAATAATAAATAATAAATACAATTTAAAATGGTATCTATGTGTAAAGCTTTTTCACTCGTAAAACACCAAATCAATCATACATTTTATAAACATGTTATTCGACATCGTTAATACGTTTTCTCTATACGTTTTCACTATATTACTATACTTGTATTTGCAAATTTTTGCTGCTTCAATATAAAAGTTGATTTAATTTGAAAGTCCTCTTCTTTGAGTGGCATTTTAGAAGTTGGTCTGATGAAGAAATAAGAAATTAATCAAGTCTTTTTGTTCAATCACGTTGCTGGCGATTTCATAACTCCACATGTTAAATCTTTACATAATTGCAGGATGTTGATAGTTCCTTTTATTCTATTAGTATTGCATGAACAAACAGGGATGCATTCAATGAGATAAAAATGCTTCCTATTTGTTATGCCATGAATAGAAGTGAACTTCTGAGTTGCTGAATTACTTCTGGTGACATTGATTTACTTCTATTATTTTCTTTCGACACATTAAAAGCATCAACATGCATCTGGTCTTTTCTTACACTCTAACGGCTCTTAAATAGGGTAGCGATTTCATGTATCCTCACTCCTTTCTATACATCAAATATACAACATGAGGGTAATATGCCTGGGATCCCTTACTTCAAACGATGTGGTAATTTGTGATATTCAAGTGAACATGGTAACATGACTAGTCAATAGTAATGTAACTTGCTGTTTATTACTAATTGTTTTGTTGTGATTTTTACGTGCCAATGATTGAGCAAAATATTTATTTTTCGAAAGGTTATCCTTCTTATCTAAATCATCATTGCAAGCATGTATGTAATCATTTTATTCACATAACCATTTTACATGTATATCACAAATGCTACATACCACTTTTCATGTGATATTTACAACTTTCACCAAGATATTAGACAGCGTATGTCGGTGATGGATGAAAACAAACATGAATGTTTGTTAGAGATAATTTGAAGGATGAAAGTCCAACAGGAAAGTTACATTTATGTTTCAAAGGTCAAAATAGCAATGATATATTCGTTCTCTTTCATGTAATTTAGTTTTTATTAGCGATCACGCAAAGCAACGTAAAGATATTAAGATAATGTATCATCGCTGTTCTATTAATGATTTCATAGTTAATTATTCGAAAAGAAGAAAAATGTAATATGTGAAAGTATACTTTTTAATGACATATCAATGTCTAAAATTAACCTGTATTCAATGTAAGGGTACCATAACCAAACAAGTTTGCCCACGTCCACATCAAGGATATCTTGGAAACCTGCTGTAAGATGTTTAAAGTATTTTCTTCTTACCTTGCACATAAGATGAAGGATAATGAATAATTAATTCCATTTAGCAGCGCTCACTTTTGCTTTTTAACAGCTGCTCGTTTTTGATATGTCAGAACGTGAAACATCATTTCAATCTCAGCGAATTAATGATAAATAAACACGCTACAGAAATAGCTTATTTATCAAAATTGGCATGTTAAGTTTAATTAACTTAGATAATAATTTTAACCCACGTACACATGCAGCACTTTACTCCATTGTCTGAAATATTTAATATCCATACGGAAACGTCACAATTGTGAAAGTGAGAAAATTGCCATTGCGCCATACCCGTTCTAGAAAAAAAGACCGACGTGCTTATATTGAAAGATCTATAGGAGAATCACGCAATTGTCAGTACGTACAGCAAAACTAATGTGAATCATTTAAAGGATATCTACATCGTCAAAGAATAGAATAACACTATCTGCTAGTGAACCAATAAGTTCTGTCGTCTATAGCAATTCTATACTTTGTGCAAAGGCCATCAACCGTGTATTGTCCATTTCACAATTGTGCCTTCCAACATTAAAAGACATACAGAAACGTATTAACAGGTGGACGACCATTTAGAGATCTAGAGTATGGGAACTTAGCTACTATCAGATAGGACGGTAGTGTAAGTGTAATTATGACTTTGTGAAATATTAACAGGGACATTCCTGGCAAGTTTCAAGCAATTATGACAATTCGTAAGTAGCTTTAACAACATTTCGTAAGACTCGAAACTTGAAAACTTAGATCGGATAACAGCATTAAAGTCAATGACGAGGTCTGAATTCAAAGTGACTTACAATTGACTTACCTACAAAATAAAACGACAATTAACCTATGAGCGTTTCCTAAACATCAGGTAGCCATATAGGATTCAAAGCGGAGTCTCATCTATACTCGTATTTTTAAACTGTATTCCCAAATTAACGTCCACTAACAATGCGTCTCTGGTTCTTATCGAGGGCTGTTTTGTAAAACGTGGTATTAGTGGTTATTACAAAACACATTGGGTTTGTGAATATGTCAGATATGGCAATTACAATTTTTTTCTGCATACGCGATAAAATGATTAATACACTGATTAAAAGCCTGCGGAAAGGCAGTATCTTGGTATGAAATGTAAAATAAATCAGGCTCCACATCATTATTGATATAACAACAAAAACATATTTCATACTCTCGTAAAACGTGCTTCCGGAATACAGGTACCTATAAGAATTCGTTCACTCAATGTCCAAAGCAATTTAGCTACTGATTTAGCATTGTAATATGTAACGGAAAATACCTGCAGTCGCACATTTCGACTAGTATAAGCCACCAGGTAAAATAAATGATATTCCACAGTATTCGTTTCCATTGATTTATGTGCATGTTCATACATGTTTTTTCGTAAATAAATGTATGTCAGTTTTTTAACATCGTTATTTACCCCATTTGATTACTTGAACGAAGTGTCTGCTGACTTGCTTGTTCCCATGGCACTTCTGTGAAATACGTTTTTCGGCTTGCCGAGGGCAGACTTATTGATTTATTGAGCTTTACAGTAAACTCATTGCACGAGTAACTTAAAGTTACATATCCAATAATTATTCTTTCTTACAAGCAGATTTGTAGTAAACATTATCTAACTAAAAATTGACCTTTAAACACAAATCTGAAAAAATTCAATTATATATATATTTGTATAGTAAATGAAAAAGACACTTCCCCAGTGATAACAAAGTATGGGAAGTATCTTGAAGGAATATTTCCTTAAATAAATGTTGCCACTGCAAACTCTTTTTATGTTTACACACATATATATGAAATGTATTCTCTATGACAAAACATCTTTTTGATGAATTAGCAACGTGTTTTCATGTTCTGTCTGGTTACAAAACACAATAAATGGCTAAATGGGTAAATTGTTTACTAGTTTATAATCTTTGTGTAAACAGTTTTATCAGTCTAACAACTCTTCTTATATGCAGAAAAGATGTATAGCTTTCATGTTTGTAATTTTAAGCAAGTTGATGTCTACGCAAATACAAATGAGAATTTGAACTATTTAGATACAGTCTAGGTGTTCTTTCACTCAACTTGAGTAAATGGGGTAAGTATATTTAATGCACTAGTAATAACTGCAAGCATAGATGCGACTTCAAGTGGAAGACAAATAATCCTTGAGTTGGTATCTAAAGATCCTCACGTTGCAAAACGCTCAGCTAAAGTTAAACAGACACTGAAGGAGAATCCTTTACGATGGAAACACATCATAGAAAGGAATCATATATATATATATATATGAAAAGTTGAATTGGTTCAAACGCAAGGTCACATATAGATTAAATATAACATACTTCACATACTTCATATATATATATATATATATATATATCACATATAGTATTTATCGACTGAATACATCATGTGCTTTAGGATTACATTCACTCCTTGTCATTTCAATCACGATGGAAGTTTTCGATGATGAGGATGCACAGCTGATCGATACGTTAATTGCACTCAATCATAAATTCCAAAGCACTCGAAAGGGAAATTACAATGGATATTATTGATTGTCCAAAATAATTAAAGTCATGTAGTTAGAGAGTAGTGAGAGAAAAAGTAAGCTAATTGCTTAACGCATTACCCAAGATCTCATGTAACAAAATGTGTGATCAACAAAGCATAACATATCGACCATGACGAGTGATATAATGAGAATTATTGGATAATCATTTTTGGTAATTGAACAATTCATTACATTTAACATTTGATTACACATGGATATTGAAGAAATGTTTACATTTGTAAAATAATGTCAAGGGATAAACATACTTGTTCATAATTTGTTAAGCAATTTCATTACAATTTTCAAACTTGTTGGAGCAAGATAAATATTTTCTGTTGCTTCTTCATAAATACATTGTACGTGAAATTGTAATATTTTAAAATGTTCATGAATTATGACATTACCAATGCTGCTATGTGAATTTAACATTTCACAGAACATCATTTCAAATATTAAGGGCCATTCGTTTAAGATATTGTAGTTTTTAAAACTTTATAAGCTTAAAACTTATCAAACTCTTACATATCTTATGAGGTTAAATTTAACTATCCATACATATGACCTCATTTTAATTACTTTGTTCAGCTGAGTTAATGTACTGGCGCTTAGTTTTATTGCTTTGTAGTAGAAAGTTAGTATTAACTTAGATAGAAAGGGTCAGACCAAAAGGAAATGGAATTCGTCATCGATAAGGATATTACAAAGTTTACAAATTCAATTTTACTTCACCGACCAGTTTCAGTTGGTAATCTATGGTCCAAAAGAAATACATCTGAATCTGTAGCATATCATTTTGATGAAGAAATTAACAGATTGAGGATATCAGAAGTAATCAAACTTCAAACTCGGACAGCTATCATTAAAAAAATTGTAAAATAAAAGTAATCCAACAATTTTAAGAATGTCATATGCATCGTATAAGACTGTATTTGAACAAGAATTGTATTTGACTTAATGAGTCTGAACTTCTACAAGCCCTGGCTTACTTCAGATGTTTAGTGTGCAATCTTAATTTGCAAATGAAGCGCTATAACAATAATGTACAATCATCTTATTTAACCTGTGACAAATGTAATTAAGATGCGTTGGAAGATGGATTTCATTTTCTTCTTGTATGTCCTTTCTTTCTAGAAAGTAGAAAACCACTTATACCTAATTATTATTACTAATATTCAACTTACCAGAAATTTATACAATTGTTATCATGCTAAACTAACAGGTCTTTGAGGTTACTTGCAATATATTTGAAAAGGAATATGTACAAATAATTTGTTTCATACACCTGTTTTAATTCACATTTATTATTTTGAAATGTAACAACATTGAATGTATATGTTTCAATAATGTCATCTGGGCCATGCGGCTTACAATACAGGAATAAACTCTCTGTCATTCCTAAAATATTTTAAACACATATTCCGGGAAGCGTTTGCTGTCCATATTAGGCTCAGTGCTTGTTTTTTTTATATAATCAAGATCATTGAAAACAATTTAAGCACAAAAAAAAGTAAAAAAACCCAAAAAGCCTATTTTATGTTTGAAGTTAACTGCAGATAAGAGTGCTAAAAAAGCTCAAATTCCCTCCTAAAGAATTCATTTTTCATTTATAACAAATCTGTAAAATTTAATTTAAGTTTGATGATTTTTGAGATTTAAAGTCAAACTGAAGAATGATAGAACATTAGAGCTGTTCAGTAATTCGCTCATTAGTTGAACATCTTTCCTTTTAAGGGTGACAAAGTGCCTTCTTAACAGATAATAAAATCCCGATTTAGTCATTGTGGACAAAACGAAGAAGCACATTAGCAGTGTTTGTTTAGTAAAGTCACTATTGAAGAAACCACTTGTCAATGTCAGGCAAGATTAGCACAGTACGCTTGGTACAGAAAGGTTATATTTTATATACCAAATTTAAAACAATAATCTTTATAACCTCCAAAGGAATTAGATGTGTTACAAGCATGATGGATAGACATAAATAATTTATCTCCAGGAAAAACAAAACTAATTAGGTAAATTTGGCTTTCAAATCTGTAATTCGTAATAATACAATTACGACTGTTCTCTTTCACACAGTTCCAAATATAATTGATAACTTCATGTATCTATCGAATTTCTTTTAATAAATACATTATTAATTTTTCGTTTAAGTGTTCCTGATATATTGTTTGTGGAAGTGGTTAACGAGGGATTACATTCTGCAATAGCACATAACCAAAGATTCTTGTAGCATGTTTTCTCAGGGGAAAAACGTGATCTTACAAATAAATAAAGGTGTTCGTCTTTAATAACTGAAAATAGTATTTGCTTGACACGTGATTATTTCAGCCACAGCTCTGGATAATGTTAATGAGTTTTGAGATGTTTGACGCATTTAAGATTATTCAATCTGCTTGAACTTAAATCAATTTGAAGTTAATGGAAGAAATAAAGATTCCGAATATAGTGAACATGAACAATGTTTTGACCTACTTTATTATAGAGTCATTATGTACCAAATTTCATTTATCGTGTTCTCTTATCGTCACGTAAGTGGCATTTTCCAACTACATGTTTTCGACTCTTCATATAGATGCACATCTCCATAAAATGTGATGAATAGATTTTTTCTGTTAAAGCAGTATGTAGCATGACTAACAGGCTAAGCAATGTGTTTAGAATTATGTATTTTTAGTTGCTTGTATTTACCTTTATAAGATAAATCAGCTTTGTCATTGTATTAATTGTGTCAAAAGAGAATTTCAGGAACGTTATCGTTCTTGCAGCAATAGTTGTTTGTCATAAGAAAAGACCAACCGGAAATATGTTCAGTTATTATCATAAAGTTTGCCTCTGGCACGTTATAAGGCCAGTTGCACGTTCTTTTAGGTTTACAAAGTGATCTCACGAAAACGAAAATAAATCTTTTCAATTGCATGACAATGTCTTTTAATCAAAAGATGAAGTTTTGCAACAAACGTACCATGATCGGTCGAGTCATACAAAACCATTTCCCTACCTAAAATGTTGAGAAGTTGCTCACACAGAAATTGCTGTCAGGACTTATGCATGATAATTGATTATTCCTCTACAACTTCGGGTGGTCGGGTTCAGTAATGACATGTTTTCACCCTCTGATGATATTGCATTTGGCACTCAACTAATTTTAATGGGGAAATTATTGAGGAAATGAGTCTTTCAAAAACGTGCTACTGCCCCTTTAATGTAAAACATATAACAAACAGGTCTATGCTCGCTCAAAAAGGAATTTCCAGAGCCATCATAAGATCATTTGATTAGTTTGTTCATAGTAGTTAGGTTGTTTTTTTTATAAAACTGTATCAAAAGAAAATTTATATATATCCTTGATTTACGATATATAGAATGTTATAAACGTATTAATACATTCAGAAACTGAAACGAGCAATGTAGTAGAATAATCAATTTATATCTCACAAAATTACTGTTACGATGCGATTACTACCTGCGGTTTGATATATAAAGACAATCAGCAAGGAAGCAGTTGTCTGCTTCCGTAACCTCGTGTTATTAATAACAATAATTATTACTCGCTCGTGTAAGATACCGCAGTGTAATATTTATACGGCAATATTAAACTAGTTTAATACCGCTCCCCGTATGACGTCATATTATTGTGTGGTTGTGACGTCACAATCTTGGCACCGACGTCTCAATGGCAGCTTAGTCGCGGAAATGCTTCGTTCAGTACACTTTCGGTAATAATGTTTGATTACTGAGGTCAAGTAATAAACAGAATACTAAACTTCCTTCCATTTAATACTAATTTTATTAAACTCGTTAATGATTTGGTCTCAAACTCGCTTTCGCTCGTTTTATACTTAATCATCAACTCGTTTAATAAAAGTAGTATTAAATGGAAGGTCGTTTAGTATCCTCTATATATTAGTCAGATGATAGGTTATTATGTCATTATTTCAATCAGCGAAATATATTATTCGTATCAAAATTACACGAATCTGTCAATGTATTCACGTAATCATCTATTTATTAGTAATAGAATTAGTTATTAAGGCATTTAATGTTTATTCCCATTAAGCGTATCTTATAATTGGTTATTTTTATATATTTACAGATTATCTTGTTGAAGTAAAATATGTCAAACTTTATAAATGGTCGTTTTTTATCGATACTTTGTGGTTTATCCTGCATATCACTATCCTAATTCTTATCAGTGCAATATAAGGGCAATAAACAAATTTAAGCCGTGATTTGTGGTACGCGCTAATGTCTCAAAGACAACATGAGTTGGAAGTGTATAGTAGGTCATTAACTAATGTATATATAAATGGGACGAAGAATTTCGACTTTTGAACATTGGTATGACTGATTTCCGAAGAACATATTATAGTTTGTGCGTTTCAGAAATTATGGCATTAAAGAGAGTTTAGAGTGGCGATTTGACCTTGACTCTGAACATGTGAATCTTGTTTAAGCCAAATGAAAAATCATAAAACACTTTAAGCAAATGAAGAAGTATATAGATATAGAACAGAAGGAATATAACCATGAAAAAAGTGGGTAAATGGGGTCCTGTTCTCCGTCAACAGTAATGATTAGAGGTTAAGGATTGATGAAGAATAACGTTTCCCTCACTCAATCTGTATTAGTTGTTAATGAGTGCACAGTGTTTCATTTGAGAGATTCTTGACCTACGGGTACTGAGATGGCTATAGATGTCACTTTTTTGTTGTTGAAATTCGAATTTGAGTGTATTATTGGAACTTGTACTTAGATTAATGTGTTGAAAAGCTAGATGTTTCACATGTCTTAGAACATCTTGCCCAATGATTGAACAAATCCGAAAAGTAAAGAAAGAAATGTAAAGCAGTCTCCCAGTAACAATACTAGCAGCCTCTCTAATTATAAGTTGCGGCTTTCAAGCCTAAATCACCTCAAATCTTGTAAACGCTTGCTCCGGATTGCAAAAGTAGAAAGGTATGGTAGATATGTTGTGTAAGTACGTGTTGAAGACTTAACTTTAACGACTCGTTTTGATCACATCAATATCAGGCAAGACTTGCTAATTATAAATTTTCATGTCCGCATTTTCCTATATACATAAACCTTCAGACACTAAGCAAACAGTGATAATGGATTTAGATGCTCATAACGGTTTTCAGAAGTTACATTCTATGATGATTGCCCTTTTTAAACCTATATCTTTGATGTGACACTCTTTGATCTAACCGAATGATCTTTTCATACCTTAATTTGCCTATTTTATTGGTTTCCGATTATGTGTGGGCGATTGGTCTTAAAATTAGTATTTTGAGAACAAAGGATTCGTCAAAGTTTGTTCAATACATTTACTTCAGGACTCCAAATTGTAAATCGCGGCAGAATACAGAAATGAACAAGTGTATAAGCCAGCGAAGCTCAAATAACCCTTCCCGCCTAGGTCAGAGAATTCCAAAATAGGAATTTACAAACCAATATTAAATGATTCACAGTGGGGGAAATTATGCTACAGTGGAGTTTACTAAGAAGAGGGTAAACTGTAAAGATATGGAGTCAGCCGCCGGAGCAGCAAACTTGTTTAATTACATGATAGACCCTTTCATCACACTGAGTGGGGTTTACTGTTTAAGAGGCTTTTTGTGCAGTTGTCAACTGTTCAAGACTACATATTTTCCTTCAAGTCACTGTGTAAGTCCTATTGTCATTTTAACTATAAAACAAAATTTCTTTATTGGTTTCACCCTCAAATGTCACGCAAAGGGTTGACGTTTGATGTGTATATTTGGTGATGTGTAATTGTGGTGTAGAAATCTTGTAAAGTTTGCGAGATATGCCCAAGACAAAATGTCTTTGCAATGTAGTCGCTATTTTCGACATGTTTCCATTGAAAACCCCAAACACAAAAATAAGTCCTACCCTGAAAAGACATATCTAGGGCTAATGGCTGACAAATTTAAACCTGTAGCTCTCATGTACTGACAGTAAACGAAATATGTCATTTGTCATTGAGCCACTGTTTTAGTCATGTTTTCATGGGAACCGCCAAAAGAAATTCAAATGCAGGTCTTGCCCAGGTATGGCACATATAAGCATCACCAATGTTACGTGTATCAAGTTTAACGAAGCTAGCATGTAAAGTTTTGGAGATATACTCCGGACTAAAGACTTTGTCATAGAGTCACTGTTTTGTCTGTTTCCACGGTAAACGCTAAACAATCCATTTTCATTTCTTACTTTTAAATGGCACAGGCAATTTTAGATAACATGACTGATCTGTGCATGATCTTTGGTGAAATACAATTTGGCGCATACAATTTAAAGACATTAAACCCGACACGTCTTCTCTGAGACTGAACATGATATGAGTTTCTTCTCTTTTACTCTGTCAAAATTTGTTAAAATAGCTATTAATATATCTAGAAAAAGTATATGATTTTATTTAAGGTTGAGAATATGAAATCAATTTAACGTCCTGTTGCATTATTCTATGGTGAATATTTTGTGGCCAATCACTAGACTCCAAACTAGACTACAACCAGCCTCACCTTACGTGCACCTGGACAATTATGTCTTTGTATTCCTGCTTTTCTTTAAATACATCACACTGCACTTCTGGTCTTTTCATATACGTTATATGTACCCTATCGATGTCTGTGCATTCTTATCTGTACACAAAATAAACAACATGTTGTGAGGTGCTTGAAATAGCTTACTTCAAAAGATGTTGTTATTTTACAACATACACATTAACGTAAGCATCACTAGTTAACTGCAATAATATCTGCAATATAACGTTTTAAGTGTTACCATATATAACTGTCCCTGCTTTGAAGTAGACTTCTATTTCAAAATGTTGACATGATGATAGCTTAATTTCTTCATTTTTACATTGTAAGCATGGATAGTTCCTCATATATGCAATGGGAACCATTTAAGTGTCATTTTCTCTCGCCATGAGAAATTAGTGAGAGCTGAAAGCGATGTGGTAACGAAGATCCTTGTTGGATAAGAAAAGAGTGGATGGATAATGGGCTGCAACAATTACATTAATTATTCCCCCGCTACGAAGTGATAAATTTGACCTTAGATATGTAGATGTGCTTTTTGCAAATTTCAGTCCCCATTGTACATGCATTTTCACTCGCCATTAGAAATGAGTGAGAGTAAATTTATGTAAATTACCGCAATATTCGTCTTGTTCATTTCAACACTCAGACACTAAATATTACAATTTATGTAAATTTTGTCAGGGCGTCCTAAAACATTTTTTCTGCTAATAACTTGGATTTTCCTTGTCGGACTGTAATGAAACTTTCAGAACTCAGATGCTAATTGTAGGAATGTCATGAAACTTGACACAGGTCAAGCCTATGCTAGAGTATTTTGTGTGTTTTTGCCCTAATGTGCATAGTTAAAGTAAATTTCACAGTTCTTCCGTCAGATTTGTCCCGCTTACAACTTGGACACTTAATGTTGGAATTAAAGAAACGTGACAGATTGAGTCACTATGAGATGTTGATGTGCATCTTGTATGTTCCAATCCCTAATTTGCATAATTTCCAATTTCCATTTTTGTTTTGCTGGAATACTTTCTGATGGGATGAAAGTATACTTGACGAAAACGCTTGGTTGCAATAAGATAAGGGCGAAGATATTCTTTTTCAAATATCAGACGATAGTGAATAAATATGAAAAGGATTATGGTTTATCATCTGAAGTTCGCAAATGATGTAAACTTCACCCAATTCATCTACCGTACGAGATTATCTTGGAGACAATGTTTACCTTATCTAGCGCAAACTTACCAAACATGACCAGATAATACAAGGGCATGTTGGTCCGTCATGAAGTGGCAGTTCCTTAATTACTCTTCGATTAAAAATATGCAGACTTTCAAGTATAATTCAAAGTACTATAGAAACTGTTTTTTTCCTTCTTGCAATTTCTAAGTTTTTTAAAATTATGGTATTGTCAACATTATTCTTCATTTCATACATGTTTAGGAGCCATAAACTGAACTTTATATTTGAAATAAATATAACAGAGAATATTTTCTGTTACAGCAGTTTCATCTATGTTGTCGAAGGATTACTCTTATACAATAAAGATAAGGTTACAAAGAATATAAACATGAGGTAGATTCGTTTTGAAAATGAAAGAGGTTAGATATTGGCACATTTGCAGGGAAAAGGTCGAATGCCGCACGTGGTAAGAAACCACACACGAATAATGTATTCGAACAGTGAACTCGCTGCTCTGAACCTATCATCTTCATCAAGAAAGTTATTTTCATTATTTTGTAAATTGTGTCTCAATACATTGGTACAAAACTGGTGACATTACATATTGTTTTATTTCATACAACTCATATATGATTTAGTTAGAATGTTACAAGACACATAAAATCATTGAACATGTACATTTACTTTAATATGACAACCCTCGTGTAGATAAAGCAATGTTCAGAAGTGAGATATGTCATCACAATTAATTCAACTGAATCAAAGACTTGAAATAAGTAAGGAGGCTAGATCATTTTATGTCAGGAACAACAAAACCTACTCTGATGTGAAAACATTATTTCTTATAAGGGCCAACAATACAACACTTCTGTCGAAAGCAGGCGACGAAATGCCTCTTCACATTTTACCTAGTAATCTTTACACAAAACAATATGTTTTTCCCTAGAAATATCAAAGTAACACATTACCAGCTGACGTCAAACTGTTGAATTACATTTAAATATTTCATCATTTGAAAAAACGGATTTTGGTCTTTTGAAAACCTTTCTGAAAAGACAGTTCTTTATATTAAATTTTAAAGTTTATCATAGGTAAATAATTTAAATATTTCAAATAATCATACTGTGAAGAAGTGCCTTTCAGGGTTTTCATTTTTTTTCCCATGGAAACGCAAATTAGAATTTCTTTTCTTAACCAGAACTCAAAAACCATAAGGTCTGGGTTATTGAAACTTGGTATATGGATTAATCGTAGTGTGTCGTAGTGTCTTTTGGGGTTTAAAGCTTCTTCGTCCATTTGTTTTAGGTCGTTTCCATTGAAACCCACGTAGAGTTTTCAATATGGACCAGAGCTAAAAAAACTATAAGGCCAAGCTCATTGGTAACTTGATATATGGAAGAATCAGTGTTTAGTGATCTATTTTGGGATTTTCGTTTTTTTCATTTCTAGGGCAGAATTAAAAAACCCATAAGGCCTAGCTCATTGAAACTTTCTAATTGAAAAATGTTATGTTTAGTAATGCCTTTTAGGACTTTGACCCTTTTCGTATTTACCTTTGAGCCGCTTCCATGGAAACTTTACTTAGAATTTTGTTACTGAACCAGAGCTAAAATCATCAGGTCTAGCTATTTGGAAACTGGTGTGTGAAACAGTTATTATGTTTAGTGTAGCCTTTTTGGTTTTTGAATTCTTCAGAACTATCTTTTAGCTGTTTTCGTGGATACAAACGTTACATATTTGTTTCCAAGGATGAACCTTAGAAATTTACCGCTAAGCATAACGGTTCTTAGCATCTTTGAAAATGATCTTCTGCTGGATAAATGCATTACCACTGACCTGCTTAGGAAATATTTCATAAAAGGATGTGAGTTATTGATGGTGTATGAAAGATTTCGGGTACTGAACATTTTCCGATACATTTCACACTTTTGCCACTTGGCGGGGGATATGGCCGACTCTGCTTGTTAGCCTTGTTAACTACTTGAGAGAAAATAGATGTACCTATACGCGCTGACAAGGTCGACTTTACATAGACGTTGGCGATAATGCACTTGTTTTGGTAGTTACTGTGCTTTCTGAAGTTATGCATAGTTCATTATTATTAGTTATACACGTTTATGTCATATCCGACTTATAAGATTTAGAAAGGCGTTATGTTTAGATAGCAGGTGTAAAGTAAAGGACTATGCTGTTGTTGATGAGATATTTAATGATGAAACTTAAAACTTTTTACATTGTGTGGAAGACCTGGTCTATTCGCTGTTATTTAGGATATATTCTGTAATGGAACAGATAAAAACGTTGAGTTCCCTTTGATCTTTTAAAAATTAAGTTTTTCAAAAGTTCATTTCTACAAAAGTCAATTGTTTGTGACAAAGTAGTTCACTTCCTGGCTTGTTTTACTGCGCAAAGGTTTTTAGGGATAACAGAATTAAGAGAAAAAGAAATACATTTCTTGCTTGCTGATAATGTGTTACTGGCTCTGCAACCTTAGCTTTATGTATTGGTCCTTCATAGGTAATGAAAAGGGAGTGGAGAGGGACATGTACATGTATAAAGGAGTTGCAACTGGTGAATTGTTATAATTCCAAACAATACTTAGCCTCACCATTTGTTACTTAAAGGCTTCCAATAATAAAAAGAAAAGAAAAACGGTACATGTATAAGTGAATTACATATTATTACATATGTCATAGTCCTAAATGGATACGATATTTTACCAACTTTCTAAAAGGTCCAAAGGTTGATTTCTCGGTAATGATCTAGCAGATCATATTTCTTATCTTAATAATCATCATAAGCGAAGCAATAGATATACTTCTTTTATTATTTTGATGAGATACTTACTTTTTGTTCTCTTTCGGTGACTGTTGTGACGCAAAATATTCAGGAAATATTAAGAGAAATGAATATTTAAGTGGTGTTCACATCTGACACCGGTCAATTCAGAATGATGAACTCATAGCTAAATTGTGCTGAACTGTCGCCTTTTTCTCTCACTGACTCACTTTTCTGACTCACCTATGACATTCAAGGGATATGAGAAAGTACAAATTCATTACTTCTTTCATCTTTCAAGTTACAGACGCTGCAATTAGAAAAAGAAAACAGACACTGATGACAATGGGTTCTATATTTCTAGCCTCAGATACTGAAGTCTCAGCTATACTGTTGTGATGTCTGGTAGCATTAGATGCAGCCAAGGGCGTTGTAGACACATCCAAGTTTGTGAAGCTTGATCGGCATTAAACTATATCATTTCACCTTTGAAGTGGCAAGAATAGCAGGAGATTAAAACTTTTGATGAAAAGTGGGAGATTAAAGCTTTTGATGAAAAATAAGCTGTCTTCATTCGTCAAATACCAGGAAACAGGAACACTTTAACAGCTATTGCGAAAATAAAAATCGTTATTATTCTGTCCTGCAAAATTACCTTAAGACCAGGACCACTCTCCAGAAAAGTTGCTATCATAGTGCTGAGAGTGCTCTGGCAGATTTGGAGATAGAGCAAGCAGGACAAAATCCCGTAAACATCTTATGTATCGCAGACATATTGCTCTTAGACTGAGCTTTAAGTGAACTTATGAATATACACATCATGTACATTGACATTTCAGGTACCGTTCAGATATCAGTAAGGATTTTATAAGCACTATTTTGATTGTGTACTCACAGTGTATATAAACAAAGTACTTATATATATATCTCTAAAGTACTTATATATCTATCTATCTCTATATAGATAGATAGATATATAAGTACTTTGTTTATATACACTGTGAATACACAACAATCAAAATAGTATATATATATATATATATATATATATATATGGTGAAAAGTCAATCAAGCGCACAGTCTTCATAGTTAATAGCGTTAATAAAAATACAAAAGCACACATTTTCTCCTACATTCTCCCTGAAGAGTAAATCGAAACATGTAGAAAAAAATGTTGTGTGCTGTTGTTGTTTTATCAACGCTTTTAACTGTGTGTGTATGTATATATATATATATATATATATATATATATAATATTTTATGGTTGTAACATCTAAGTTACTACTCCATTCTCAAATTCAGACTTACAAAATAATTCACTAGGCAAGTTTATCTTTATCTTTGATCTGTGCGGTTGATTTAGCAAATTTATACCGAGCCATTGGCAGCCACCAAAAACGGATTACTTGATGAAACCACTTTAACCTTAGTCGACAGGAAGACCCTTAATACCGTCACAATAACACAGATATTTCACTTGATGTTGATCAATTTCATGAATTGAATCATAAAACATAACACCAGACCCAAAGGATTGATTTATTATGAAATATTGTTTGAGGTTAAATGTATTTTATAAACACATCTCGTATGAACATGACACTCTTTTATATGTCACTTTTCGCTACACTTTCCAGTTATACGTCACTTAATTGTATAACTGAGATCTAAGTATTGATACAGAACTTGAAGGGGATTACAAGCTCATTCCGATAAGGATTTAGTATGTTCATATGTATCTGGTGTTGCAACACTACCCTTATTAGTTAAACGAGATCTTTCTTTTGAACTTAAAACGTTCTACGGCTTCATTAAATCAAAGCAAGGTAGTTATCAAATTCAAATAACTCTTTATTATTAAGTATTCATGTTTAAGAAAATAATAGTCACTAACAAATTAGCCGTTATTGAAATCATAAGTTCTGATTTGTAAGTCATGAAAACTATGTACGTGGAAACGTCGGTCACTTAAGATAGTGTATTATCAGTTTTAGACTATGTACTGCCTGCTACGTTTGTGGAATGTTCTGGTTCCTTTAGGAAAATCACCATAGACTTCAAGACAACCGGAATTGTAGATTCAAAAGGACTAAAAGCTTTTGACATATTCCCACTTATCTAAAAAAGATATGTCCTTTGTCAATTTAGACAAGTTGAACATTTGGCAATAAGGTTGATGCGAATTGTCAGATAATAACACTTAATGGTCGTCTTATCTCTTTTTGTACAATTAGGAGTCGTTACACTAGAGCACCTAAACTAGATGGAACCATTAAGTGACAGGTGTTAAGGTGGTGTTAATCAACGTGGAAAATACTTCTACACATTTAACGAGTTAAGTGGTGCTAGAAGTTGACCTTCTTCATTCAAATATACACAAAAAGATATTATTTCAATTAAGTAATTCATTTTACTTTGAAGTTCAAAATGTTATTTGAGACATGTCATTGTAGGAGCATCATCTGTACATTGATATTTCACAATTGCTTGACTAAGTGAATTAACAAGTGCGCCGCGCAACAAATTTTATTAGTGTGGAAGTGTATTTTACACACCAGCGTACTTAATGTAACAGATTTTATAAATGTGTTTATTTGTTCCCATATTATTTACAGGCAGCATTAAATGCACATATAATGTATACATATATAAACATATACGCACATATGTGAACACACAAGGTTTATTGATACATTAATTTTAAGTTTTAGGTATAGGAAAAAAATTCAAAAGCTCGTCATTACTAAGTAAACTTAAGCCTTATTTTTAAGCATATTATTAATGTAAGAGATCTGGTATAATCGACAGAAGCAGAAATCTTACAGAAAATAACTTGATACATGATAGCATAAGGTCTCTTAGAACTAAAGCAAACAAACCCTGTATCACTGAACCTCCTCTAAGTTTCATAGTGATCATATATATTATCATATTCTTCCCGAATTTATGCCAACACCTTTTCTGGAATGTTTTTTCCTTCAACACAAATAAAACTATAACCAAAAGACGACGGAATGATAGCATGAAAAGGAGTATAGGAGTAATTTGACGTCAGTTTGATTAAAATCGATCGTGTTCCGAGGAATAAAAGTTTCAAAATATTGACTCTAGCGAGATTCGAACTCTATCTGTCTAGGCTATCTATTCATGTATTCGTTGTTAATTTGGCTGAAATATTGCCAGGTAGTTTAAGTTGCAACATTGCGGTGCTGGGGAAACTGCCGGAAGCCCGAGAAACCTTCGTAAGACAGAGGTTGTATAGGAATTTATGACGGAGCTACCTCTGTTGGGAGAGAATGGACAATTGCTTCATATCAAGAAAGCTATACTTGCTGTAGACATTAAACAAACTGCATTCGTAAAAATATTTTTATCAAACTACGTGTAGGAAATAATCAGTACTGTTAACCAAGTAAAATATTTTTTGTAAAATGTCACTTATTTAGCTTATAAGAAGATACCTTACTTAAGTAGTTATAGGTACGCTTTGACGCCAACAAAGTAGTAAACCGCATCGATGACAGCTGTTGAGAACATTCCTCTTTTTTATCAAAAGTACACAACTGTATATTCAGCACCAACTGCACCTTGTCTTTTTAACGTAGAAATTCGTAGTTCTTAAAACATAAGCACTATCGGCAATTTGATAATAAAGTCCATGTGCCTGCATAAGTAGGTTACGTGAGTAAACTCATGATTTCTTTAGTTTGTAAAGTTCATAAAAGCCTTTTAAAATGTTATATTCAATCGATGACATGTCGTTTTACATTAAAGATAAGCCAGAGCAATATACCAAGCAAATTAACGCACTTTTAAGTTTATCTTTGGTGTATTAAATCATCAAACTTTCCAACAACATGTCCAAATCAAAACAGCGCACTATTACAACATACAACATAAATAAATGTGGCTCCACTTTTTCCAAGAAGAAAACGGGATTAATTTTAATGACGATTTAATCATATTATTTATTAAATAATTCAATGACTGATTACTATTATATGCAACTAAACTTATTTTCAATCAACAAGTTCTCAAGTTCTCACCCAAGAAATCAAATAGTTTGTGCCTTACTGTCTTTGACCGACTGAAGCTTTTCATTTTGATTGCAGGTCGAATGTAGATGATTGTATGGATGGCTAAAGTGGAAGTATTTTCCCCCTAAAACCTATACAGCCAGTAAGAGCAAGAAAATCTGTGCCATAGTGACTTTAGATAACTTAAATGCTGTGTGTCGTTCTTGCGTTATGCACGTTTGTACCAGATGACCATGGACAAGGGGATAACACGATAAAGCAGAAAACTTTAAAAGCACTAAAGAGTCAGACAGATAAACCTTGTTTGAATGTCTACACCATCTTCAGTACCTTTAAGACTGTTATCAGGTGCTCTTTACCCGTCAGAGGAGATTCCGCGTGAGTTTTGTGATGACAGACCAACGCTTCTGTTGTTATGCTTTGAAACAATCATTCTACATATCAGTTACGTTTATTGCCTCTTTGAAAGAGGTATGTCGGTAGTGATATGCTCGACGTAATACTATTACAATGCTACAAGTTCGAATTCTATGTTACGGGTTAAATTAACATATGTTCGCATAAAGTTCTAAGATGTTAGAAATTATTAAGCAACATTTTATCAGATTATTACAAAATCACTGTCTTATTAAGGGCATGATTAAAAATTTTACGAATTATTTGAATGAGGATTACCATAAGAACAAATATTTTCCTTTGCATGAAATTCCTGAAATGAAGTCTTTTATATGTACTGCCGTAATCGTCCTTCCCATCCAATGACAGCCGATGCTCGCAGTTTTCACAGCAACACATAGCTACAACAGTGTTGCGGGCTTTTTGCCTGCAATCTTACTAGCAGCAGTTGTGTAAAGTGAAATACACTTGAAAGGCGTGAGTTAGTTAACCGAATGCACCAAATCAAACTCCCAATAAACGGACCTTTGATGAGAGAGATTGGACTTATCCCTCAGCGTCTCTACAGTTTAAGTGTTAATGCAAACAAAGCTTAAGCAAGCTTGAACGAACCCCAATATCTCTTAAAATCGTTAAGTTTGTAGAAAAAGAAGACCGTAAGGTAACGATCAACAAGCCAGTACATATAGTAGCTTTACCCATATATTAAGGTCAAAACAGAGCCTTTAAACATTGGTATATTTCTTATTGTAGGACATTTGGAAGCATAATTGTGAATCATTTACCTAACGTCCTGACCGGGTTGAACATCTCCAGTTCCGATTGTCGAATCAATTGTTGTTTCGTTTAAATGATGTATTTAAAGTGAATCTTTATGTGAATCATTTCAAAATTTCAATTAATTGAGACTTTTCCTTTCTCAGAATAGATAGATAATATGTATCTTAAAGCATAATCATATCCACATTTAGTGTAAGTGTAACTTCCAATCTCCATCACTAGCTTATATAAGCAGGTCACGGACATTGACGCAAGTTTTACCACGCTGAATATTTGGTACTACTGGAAGATATAAGATGTTCAACTCTAAACCAGTGTATCTTTATCACTAATACAAATATTCACACTACCTTTGCTTAAACATGACGTATCATGCATGAACATAGAGGTAATGGTCATAAGACAACAAAGTGTATCAATTGAAGGTCAAAAATGGTTAAAAAAAGTAAAAACCTGAAAAATTAGTAATTTTTTTTATTCTCTAAAGTTGTTAAACTTTGTACAACAACTGGGTGCACTACTTGTTCAAAGTATTCACTATGTTTATGATTCGCTTTAAAACAATCTTTACAAAGTTACGAAAGTATTTTTTCAAGGCCTGTCTGACCCTGATTTTAAGAAGAAACTGTTTCCTGACGGCTCATTCTAAGGACCAACAGCTTCGACCTTAAGGCTTCTTTCATTAATATTATATCGGACCCTCTTACCTTTTCAGCCTGAGGCGAAGTAAATGATATCAATATTACTATAAATACCTTTAGTGTGAGGGTGCTTGGTGGAAGGTGAATCAATCTTACATCTTAGCAATACGGTGTTTAGTTCCCAAATGCATACATATATTTTTTTCTGAAGTATTCAACTTTTTCTAGGAATTTCCCTTTTCTAATAACTGTTTACTGTTACTATCAAAACTATTGAAAATATCCATCATTATAATTTTGTTTTATGATATAACAACAACATCTACGAGATTAAAAGCTTTAAACATTAATATTTCATACTAAAAACAGTGAGAATACTACCTGTATTTGCTTCCAGAAGCATCCTTTGTGTCTTTCACTGAATGCGTTAGGCAATCGTTTCAATGTAGCTAAATAAATTACAAAGAAATTTTAATTGTTTTTTAATCAAATTTTTCATTTCACAAATAACGTTTGCTATTTCTCACGAAACATTTACAGACAATTTATCTCACCCCTAGTAGGTTTAAAGTAGAATAAAACCACCACAGGTATATAATCCGTAACTGACATGCATTCCACAACGAACTGAACTATCACACCAGTCGACTAAACATGGAATCGGAATTGATCGCTGCAATGTTGGTATTTCATAAATTCCTATACAACCTCTGTCTTAATACGAACGTTTCTCGGTCTAGAAATGTAGAAACCTGATTGGATGCAATCAAAGTTAGTTGTGCAATCAGCGACGCCGTTTCAAAAGTTATTATTCAAAAGGCATAAGTTATTTCCGCAAGCATTTCGTGACATTTATTATTCGATACATTACTAAAATCATTTTCGTGGTTAACACTTTGTCCTGTCATGACCGGGATAACACGTGAAGATCATCATTTCTAGATACATTTACTCCCAGTTTCCTAGAATACACCATATGAATACTAAGCTCTGCATGGAGGCTTATATGAGCCAAAAGGTGTTATGTTTTTATTACTCAACTCAAACGTAAAGTCATATGTTTGTCAGTTTTTCATTCATGTAATCTCCATATAGTCTTATGTACATAAAACATGTCAGAACCACGGTAATGAAATACTTCCTCCTTCCATAAACATTGGTTGTGTACATAAAATGTCTATCACAGAATGATATACGAGTTCTTAAAACTCGTTATTGCTCTTACTTTGACAGATCATTCGTTATGAATTCGTTAGGAATATGTTTGTTTGGAAAGATGGCATATTTTGTGTTTAGACGGAATCTTAGCGCCATTAGAATGATACATGACTGTTTAAAGGATATCTTTATTTTTTATGATTATGATTATCATTTTTTACATCAATATTTCCTAAAATTATAAGGCTTTAGAGCTAGCCTCATTTATCAAATTATCTTGGTTATCAATACAATTAATGAACTGATTCTTGACATGATTAAACGTCAGCTCACAAGTAACGAATTTGAACATAGCTTTTTAAACTAAATTCAATAGACCATAAGGGGATATTATTAAAGTACATTAGACGTGTGATCAATTTATTTTACATTGTTAAAAATGGTTCGAAAGGATCGGTAAAGTAAAGATAATTTACTTTGTCTTATTTCTTTGAATGACAATTTACCATTTAAAGTAAATTTGTGACATCACACATGTTTTTATTACATTGATAAATGACTATAAACATATATTCTTAGCATGAGCACAAATGTACTTTTATTTCAAACATTAGCATGTGATATATGAACTTTAAGACAATTTTCAAAATTTCAACACATTCATCAATTAGCTGGAAGATACTGCGTCGTTTAAAGGCTTACATGTAGTAAAACCTTTGCCCCTAGTTTACCATGCACTTTTGTCGATTGTGTTACAAAGTTAAGCATACAATCAGAATAGAGTTTGAGTAATTTGTATTCAACAATTTGTCATATACAATTGTTTGGTGAGAGAGCTTAGGTAATAATACCTACATTAAAAGACTTGCATCCATGAATGGTTATTCTCTTAAACTAACCATAAAATATCTGTCACAAACGCATAAGAGTGATGGACATGTCAAGATATACAAGATACCTGCTTAACGAAAGGTTACTTTAACAACAGTCATTTCTCATAATAGCAATAAGGTGATCGAAATTTCATCCAATGGTAAATCAATATAACCAATTAAGATAAATAGCTTCAGTTGACCTACTGGTGTCAGCAAAGTTCACAATCAATACAAGGACTCATTTCAGCAATGAGTTACACATGATAGTAAATCATTAATAGATTTATTACGAGGTTGTTCTGTCCATCTTATTGTTCCTATATTTAGTTAATTACACTATTATATATTATTTAAAGTACCTTTCCTTATTGATAAAATTATTTTAACTACGCCACCTGTCCGCAGAGCATCTGATATAAGAAAAGAGTTTGTGTCATAAAATTCTTTATAAAGTTTCATTTTGATGCAATTAAAAACATATGTTAAATTCAATCGGCTGTGAATAATTCCTACTGGATATTATATTTTATAAGATTGTAGTGTACATAGATCAAAAGGTTAGTCAAACGTGCTACTCAATAAATGAGTCTGGTTTTCAAAAAGGACGTCAAACGGCCCATTGTCTTTAAAAAACATAAAAAGGAATTTATTGATAAATTTATTTAATGCTAGCAGTTTTAGACGCCCTTATAAAACATACATGATTTCCGATTATACAGGTGTGGTCAATGTATTTTCAAACAATGATACCATCAAACTATTTATTCACGCTGCTTCACTATCTTCCACCTCACTTCCCTATTTATTTTCAGTTGATAAGATGATTTCATCTCTAATATTGTAAACACGTGCATCTCATTTTCGTTTTTAACCTAACATAAAAACATAGCATAACTAACTTCTTAAAATCATTAAATTCGATAACCCACTCCTAACTTAATTTTCACAATGCAAGATTTAATGTTGATTATCTTTAAATATATGGACCATGTCTTCGTACGAGTGGTATTAAAGCTAACAATTAACACCTTTTTCGTCTCACAACCTGATGATCTTTATAACAACTGACAATCAATACGTCATGTTTAATTTTTACATCAAATACCTAAATTATGAACGTATTCGGTAATACTTTTGATATTCGAACTTCATAAGATTCTGTTTCTGTAGAATAACAATAAATGAAAGTAATGATAATTCAATTACCGTTGATGTAGTTTGGAATTTAGATGAATGAGTTCATTAAAATATATGCAATATGAATACAATCTCTAGTACCACCTTACGCTCGTGACATTACAAATGGAGGAGTGAGTTGTTATAGCGATGTACTCTAATTCAAACGTACCACGATTTATGTTTCTCAAACAGCATGAGGAAATCAAACATACAAAGTAACAGAGACCTGTAAACCCACTTGCATTTCTGTTGACTTGACGCAATATTATCTAGAATGTTTACAGTCATGGTCTTGCCACCAGCACAAACACTTCATGCACTTTTTGTTCAGAATATAATGATTACAACACAGTTTAATATATTTCCCATGAAGGAATTGATTACGACACTTTCATCAAATTAACTAACTCAATTAGCTCCTTATACTTTGAAATTTCAAACGACCATGACAGGGGGAAATTTTTATTGTGCGATTAGATTCATACAAATATAAAAAGTGTATTTTGTATCCTAGATGTTTGTGTCTGAAAGGACAAGTAATTCTTAGAAGAGAAAAAAACGCATGATAAAAAAGTAGGATACGCAAAATAGAAAAAAACAATTCTTTGAAACAATGAGGACAGATTTCCGTACAACGAACTAGCGTTTTAATAAGTGGCACACAACATAAGGAGACGTACATAAGTTAACTATTTGTTTGCTATGTGTGAAAATATACAATATATCTTTCTTAGTATAAAGATGTTTGGTGGAAGGATAAATGCACAAACTGTCTGAAATCACTGCTGTCGAAACAATTAATTGTTCAAAATATGAATTGATTAGAAAATTATCACTTGTATAACTTTAAAGGAAAGAACTTCCCTACCTAGTTAAGGGTACGCTTTGCCACCCACGAAATGGTAAATCACATTACTGACAACTGTTGAGAACACTGCTTTTCTTATCTAACTACAAACTAGTACACGTGAAACGATAGCATCAACAGCAGTTTAGCTTCTATGCCTTCATCAAAGATGTTTTACATGGTAAACATGAAACAATCGATTTCTTAAATTGCCCATTTCCCTGCAAAGGTAGTGATTATAACTGTATATTTCTTTGCTTTGAAATATTCATAAAAGTATATTAATGATGTTGATAAGAGGGGACCAAAAACCCAAAACCCTGAAGAATTCTCTTTCATTTTGTGGTTAATCAATTTTCACGTATTCTAAGTGAAATTATCATGGGCTTGACTCAGATGCAAAGTCACATGATTAAAATAACAGCTCTTCTACACTTAGGTTAAAAAAGCCCACTAACCACCAGCAACATACTCGTGACTTACCTAATCATGAGTAATGATTAGCAAACATTGCCAACGTATACCAACTTCAAGAGACCTTCATATATATTACAATCTGAAAACCAAAAACGGTAATCGTTGTGAGTAAATATATTTAAAAAACTGATTCTTATTATTTGTGATAAAAAGTATTTAAAATTACTACTTTATTGCTGGGAAGGCTAAAGTGTGTTTGTTTCCATACATTTTAAATAGCCAATCAGAGCAAGAAAATTCTTACTCTAGTGCCTTAAGATAACGCCAAATGCTATATATTTCCACGCCATCTTCAGTACCTTTAAGACTGTTATCAGGTGCTCTTAACCTGTCAGAGGAGATTCCTCGTGAGTCTTGTGATGACAGAACAACGCTTCTGTTGTTATGCTTTGAAACAATCATTTTACACATCAGTTACATTTATTGCTTTCTTTGAAACTGGAATGTCGTTATTAACTTGCTTGACTTGGCACTGTTACAATGTACAAGCTCTATGTAACGGGCTAAGTACACATTGTTTTTAAAAATAAATTTCTTAGATGATAGCAATTAAACCGTACCATTTCTTCGTCCATTGCATCCATTGATTGCAGGAAAGATACAAAATGAAAATACACTAAACTATGACTTGAATTTTAATACACCGAACACCCTATCAATGACACAATAAGAAAGCCTTTGAAAGGAGCTAAAAAGGAATCAAATGTGATCGCGAGACATCACAAAATAACACATTAATATTGAATAATTGCTCTTAAGTACTGCTAAACTTAAGTATTTGGTGTTTCTGCAAACGAAACTTCAAGATGAAGCCAAACTTAAAAGTTTGTAAACGAAATTCTAAAATTTCAATGGGAAAAAATAGATCGGGCCGTAGGGTACGCAATCCAGTACATCGAATTACTGACTACTGTTGTCAGTTGTTTTGCCTATGATACTTATCAAATGTAATGATATTACCAACACTTTACAGGAATTTGAAACATATGAACAAATATGAAAAAAAATCTGATCCTGAAATGTAGCCTCAGTTATTGCTTCAGTAAGAAATGTTTTTGAACGACATTGTTATCCAACTAGTTCATTTCATCCACCGAATGCAGGATAAGTTTTGAATGAATAATTTGATTAATATGAAAATCTGGTTTTAACCATTCGATATCACAATGAAGAAAGATTGGACATTAGCAAAATAAAATGGAACCAAATGAATTAGTTAATGCATTTCTCAGATTTAGTGGTTATGCAAACAAAGCTTGAGCGAAAGTAAGTATCTCCTTTTTATGAAAACGTTTTAATGAAACTAACCATCCCTTGAAAACATAAAGTTTAGAAAATAATTGTAAACTTTGAATGGGAATAAAAAGATTGCTAAAACACATCAAGCCAAAGGGTTAACCATCCAAAAAGCAGTACATGACATTACTGACAACTGTTGTTAGGTCTGTTACCTAAAGTATTCATACAAGTGAAGTGATCTGATCAACAGAATATGAATTAAAATTATCCTGTACTTTTAAAATATCCATTAGCTAATGCTGAACTTCACTGATGGCAGTCAACGGTGCTATACATGTATGTGTATGCAAGGGCCACGTGCTACTATATAACTGCTCTTGTAATCTAACAGTTCATATGATCTTTGCTCTTACTTCCTTAAGTCAATTCGCACAGCTTAAAATATATAAGGACCATTTATTACGTAAAACAATAAGTGCATGATTACGCTATTAAGGCATTGATAATGCGATATCACAGAGCACCAATTTAAATAGGATTACAATAGGAGAGAGAGAGAGAGAGAGAGAGAGAGAGAGAGAGAGAAAGAGAGAGAAAGAGAGAGAGAGAGAGGAGAGAGAGATCTACTTCTCTGCAAGTCGCACTTGGTGAAAATATTCAAAATGATTAAATTCAATTGATACTGTTATCACAGTATTCTGTCATCACGTCCTGTCTGACCGACGATATTAAGATGAAACTGTTTTCCTGAGGGGTTGATTAGGATCAATAGCTTTGATCTTATGACAACAATATCATATTGACCCTATTGAACAACGTCCCTTGAGAAGTCAATGGTCTCTTTTACAATTTAAGATGACTTTACTTAGAGCGGATTTGATACTGGGTAGACCAGTCTTTTATCTCAAACAGAAGCTGTGTTTAGTTCTAGCTGTGTCTAGGTTCTTCTTACTTCTGGCCAAAACCGATTCTTTTAGGCACAATCTACCTTGTTTTGATTTTGTTATATTTCTAGACATTGGCGTTTTCTACCAATTGTTAATGGTAACCTCTAAAATATTTTTTCAAGGTCTAATAAATACACAAATTGCCAAACCACGAGCGTGACATATACATTAAGTTACAAATCTTTGAAAAAAAAACTTAAATCATTCAATGAAAAATACGAATGTGAGACAACCTTTTCAGTTAGACAGAAACAGTAAAAACACTTAAATTCACGTATCTGACTAATAGTATATCAAATCGTTTCAAAGGAAAGATTGATTGAGTAAACTCGCTGACATTTCAAAACAAATCTTCAGATAATAAATCTCATCTTGGCGGGTTGTGCATGAAAATCAGAAATTTTTTTATGTAACCTTTACTCTATAACTGACATGCACTCCACCACGAACTAAAAATATAGACATTGAACTTAGTCCAGCTGTTTAGTACACATTCCCAACCAAATGAAACGGAACTCTTTGACACTTGTCTGATTTGGAATAAGAATTGATCCACTGCAATGTTGCAGTTTCATCTTTTCATTTCAAGCATTTTATTGATGCGATACGAAACAAGGATTACATGTGAAGGTTTTTATGTTATTGAGTTTATAAATCGAATTGATTTATTTGGATATTTTAAATATGTATGTGAAAGATGTTTGATTGACTGTTCATGTCATTGCATGTCCATAAAGATTAATACATTGGCAAAGGGTCATGACCATCATAGGTAAGAACTCATTAACAATCAATAACATCTCAATCAACTGTTTTCATGTTATGACAATAATCATTAGTGTATCACAATATAATAGCTGCTGTATCACTACCCGTGGGCAAATATACAAAACATTCCTCTGCGTGTTTTGTAGTGGTAGTTTGGTTAGTTGATTCTTGCGAGTCATCAAATAATTCGAGTCATCAGTCAAGCTTCATATAATACGCGATATAAGAAATATCATTTAGGATGAGAAAATCCGTTAGTCAACCACATGAAACACAATGTGTGTGTGTGGGGGGGGGGGGGGGGGGGGGGTGGGTGTGTGTGTGTGTGTGTGTTACAGAAACGTTTTACGTCAACAGAATCCGATAGCATGGGGAAATTGACTTTTAGACAAAATAATTTTACCATATCCATCGAAAAATTAAAACAAAGTATTATAAGTGTTAAATATTGCATTAGATAAAGCTATATATGTATTTATATAGCTTGAATTATATCCGATGTGAGAAATACACGAGTTAAACAATTATTGTGATTTCTATCAGGGCAACGTGATTGCTAACAATGGTAAAACGTTTTAGTTACCATCATGGTATAAAAAGCCTTGGTTAATCAACTGCTTATCTACACAGAATCCTCAAAAAATTTTGATCCTTAGAATATATGTTTAACAGAACAATTTCTGTTCCTGTTCCTTTATTCGTTCCTAACGATTCCATGCGGTTTGAATTACTGTTCTGAACTGTTGAGTAATACCATCATACTATCGTCGATAGTAATGAAGTTTAATAACTTCAGCTGGCATTGGGTTGAATTACGATTTAACGTTGTATCATTAAAATCTATCCTTACCTTACAGTGAAACAAAGACTCATCCCAAACCTCTGACATGTTGATGAACTTGTAAGCCCTTATGGCATAAAAGTCGAATGAGATCAATAACAAGCAAATTCTCATATTGAGAAAACAGTTTTTCTTGATCTTCATTCCATTGTCGAGTGTCGACCAATTCTCTCGTTGGCTTTTTTCATCAAAATTGGTAGTTTATTTACACTTATGTGAATAAATTATTTAGATATAATGCAAATTTCATTGAGAAACATTCAACAAACACTAAATATTTTCTGTCACGTTTCTTCTGAACATTTATCTAACCTACCGCCAACCTTCTGATTTTCATTTAAAAAAATGTTTTTACTGTTTTTGTTACTGTTTTTCACTGCAGGGGACTTACTGTACTCATGTACATATTATTTTTGGCATTCTAGACTAAAATAAAGGCTAAATCATCAATAGTTTGATAAATAATTATGATGAATGATCAAGGAACATTCTCAATAAAGTTATATGTTAAGAACATCAGAATGTACAGGGAACATAAAGGTAGCTACATATATATATATATAGGTTTTATATTGCTTGAAATGTAAAGGGAGTTGTTTATGTTTTCTTGTTATCTTTGATCACGTTTTGTCAATAATAGAGTGATGAATAAAACTATATAAATGACTGATAAATATTTCAAAGAGTTTCAGATTCAGTTTTCAGATAATTAAGCTTAATGTCAATATTAAAAACCATGATCGTAAAAGATCAAAAGAAAGCTTATGCGCAGTTGAGAACTTATTCTGACAATGATACAACAATTCTACATGCTTTGGACACAAGCAGATTATATAGTGCAGATATGTATTCACCTTACTTGTTTCCCCTGATTATGGTTCGTGTACACAGGATGTGTGTGTTTCTTAATTCCCTCCAACGGTTTATCGACTACATTTCATCAGTTTTAAATGTCATTTGACAACATTAATCATGTGCACCAACGTGCACAAATAGAGCACACCATAGACATATTCGACATACAAAACGCTAACATTCGATCAGCTTTATTAAAACATTTCTAACATTTAAACATATTCCTACACAGCTTGCATTGTTTGTCCATACCATGCCTCAGTTCAAATCCTTTTTGATTAGTGAATGCAAAAACATTCCTTCCATCACCACGAGTTCTGCTAAATCTAATTGACTTAAACGGCGGGACAGAGTAAATGAGGAATGCATTTAAAAAAAACATGTATGCAATTAAAGTTAACACACCAACCTAAAACTGGTTTCATAACAGAGATATTTGAGTAAAATTCTGTATTTTGTTATCATGCTTCATTTTTCATTTGAAACAAACTATGCAATAACTGAGATATAATCACTGAAATACTGTTCAAGTCAACTGACTGGTAGGAAGTGCGGTGCGGCCGATACCCGAACTAGTGTATAAGCAGTCCTTCGATTTGATTATCACTACAGCTGCAGACCAAAGGTTTGTTCACAGATCTGCAAATCGTAATGCAAATATCATATAATTTGGCATGTCTTTGAGGCATCTTAGTATTGCGAAAAGGAAATGGATAATTTTCAATACAGAAGAGAAGATCCTTTGCACCTTTACGCAATCGTATGCCATACCCAACAGTTAACCGTAATAGTTTTTGGCAAGTCATTGAAGTGACCAGGGATCAAAATTTCGAAAACAGTATTTTCTATTTTTATCTACAAACTCGATTAACACCTTTAAACACAAGTCATATTTGTTCATTTGCATTAAGTCAATAGGTTTTTTCTGATTTTGTTCTCCGAGAGTCGAAATGGAACATTTTAATCGAAATAATGGGAAATACGTAATTATACCTTCTGTCCATTTAATCATGTCAAAATTCAAATGTTTGTTTGAAAAACGAGACAATCCCACCATAAATTAAAAAATGGCTGGTTTTATTGACATTCAAACGAAACCCAAATTACATGATATGTGCACTAATGATATTTTTTTATGAGAATTGATTCTTAATCATGCCAAATTTCAGTTTTTTAAGAAAAAGTGTTTTATCCTTTGTCTAAACAATTTTTTACTGGAAAAATTCTCCTTACATTTCCTTTTTACGCTTATTTTAATATTTCTGTTAAGAATGTGTAAATATTTGCCAACATAGAGACAATTATAAGCTTAAATCTTATAAAATGATGTAAGATAATAGAGCCTTCAGGTATCTGTTTCTTGATAATGGTCATTAAGAACTTTGACAATTAAAATTCCAAAGAGTACTTTTGATTTCATTTATATGATCTTCGTCTTGTTCATAATGGATTAAAATAAAAGGTCATCATCAGTTAGTACACTTACCTTCTGATTTCAGGAATACACCATATGAATATTTGAAATAGGAATACTGATAGTGATATCTTTTCATTTCTGAATCTGAACTTAACGTTTTATCATGAATTTAAAATATGTCAGAACCCCAGTAACGAAATACTTCCTGAAATTTTTGTTTTTATACAATGTACATCAACCGGCTACCATAAAATGTTATACGAGTGCATAAAATGCATTTTGTTTCTATCTTGATAGATTATTGGCATGCTTAATGTTTGGTTGCAGATTTTGTATTTAGACGTCCTTTTACCTATTACTAGAATGATAAATGATTATTTGAGGAATATCTTTATATCATCATTTCAAAGTTCTTCGTTCTCATAATTATGAACTATATCCATATATTATAAGATTTCATTTTAAAGTTAATGATATCAACTGTCAAGAAAGTGATATTAATTTCAACACAATAATCAAAATGCTGATATGATACCAAGAAGAGTAAGCTGGTAGATGAAGTAACTGAAACAGAAAACATGACAGTCACATTAGTTAAGTTCATATGGATGAATTGTAATTTGGGAAAAATAGTGTTTAATTTCCGTTTCCGTCTAGTGGATTACATTCCTGAATGATTTACCATACTATATCACTTAAATTTTGGTGAAGAACAAATTATTAGACAAAGACATAGTAAGAAAGATTCAAATATTCTTGATAATGTTTGTGATTTTTATTACAGGACGTTTTCCAATAAACCATTTTCAACCGTACAGGTGTGGTCCATATATGTCCGAATGATGATTTCTACTTACTATTTTTGTATGCTGCTTCACTGTCTTTCACCTTACGACCTTATCTATTTTCTAACGATTGGAAGATTTTTTATCATCTTGACGCACGTGCAACTCATTTCATTCTTTTGATTAAGGAAACATTTCCAAAACCTTATGAACTTTAAACACTTTAAGAAATTTCTAACTTTGTTTTCATAATGCAAAATGTAGTGTAAATGACCCTATGAATATATACCTATAGAATGATCTTTATTGAATGCGAGATTGTCATTGATGCCATATACAGTTATGTCGTGTTATGAAATGACAACGAACTTAATACTGAACAATTAAATACCTGAAATAATACTAAACGCAACTTTTTACGAGGCTGATGTTTTGCCTTCATATCTAATATTTGTATCAACTTTGAAAAAACATAAACTCATTTCGTAAAATATGTAATCACCTTTTGAAACCCTGATGCTTAATGTTATTCTTTTCTGATATATCATTACTATTAGCAACTACTTGTGTAACCTATGTCAATCACAAGACTTAAAATTTCATATTAGTAGATATTTTTTTTACTACAGAAGGATGTGAGATTAGGCAGATTTATCAAACCGTGTTTGTGATAGTAAAACAACAAACTCGAGTCACATGTGCACTGGACGAGATGTGTATAAACTGACATGCTCTATCAACATATATATTGACTAGTCTCGAATAGGTAGAGGTTCTTATTCACATCACATTTATTTCATTACTGCTATTTAAATTCCATCTCTTGTTGTTGGGATAGGATGAGGAATACCGCTTTTGTTTCTTTTTCTAAAACGCAAAATTCTTTAACCCAAGAATGTAATGATAAAACCAAGTATTGAGTTATTTCTTAAACTGAATTATGTTTCACCACACAATTGAAAACAATGTTCTTAAAGTTTACTTGAATAGTTTAAATGCTGCGTTTTAAGTAACGTTCCAGATTGCCCTATATTTTGTAATGGCAAAACTTATCATAATGTAATGACTAGCTATTTAAAGCCAAGAAGGCACATGGAATGATATGATTTAAGAGCCTTCTGATGGCGGTGAAAAGCATGCGAAAATGCCCTTTTAGGGTTTATTCCCTGTTTTGCTTTTCAGGTAGAATGTGCATAGGGCGTATCGTCTTTGCCTATATACAACATTTAGCTCATTTTATTTTGCTGACGATAAAAAGGTAAATCCTGAAAAGGCAACTAAGGAACTGTAGGATCCATATAGATAAACTGATTTAGCAAGGTGGTTTTAATTTAGTTCAAATTTATGTAATTATAAAGGACAGATTTAAACACATAATCATTGTATCTTTTTTTAAATTTATCATGTTTTACTTTTTGCTTTTTAATGACCATTGATAATTTCCAACTACTTCATAGTAAAATAACTGTTTAATAAGGAATACTAAACGCATTCCCTTTAAAAACATTTAAGACACGAAAGAGAAATATGGTATTTAACGAGTCAAAGCGAATTAGATACTGGTAACCATTTAGGAGTTTCATACAAATCCCTAGTTTCTTACTTTTACAGACTGATCTTTATAAAACTTCAGTGACATACCAATTTTCTTTTTACTTTGGACATTATTTATTAATTATCTTACATTACCAGGTCATTTTTTCGACGCAACAGTGTAGATATTCTATGACGTTGTGATAGAATATATATAAATTTAAAAGGACATCTGTGAAGTAGGTAACAATTAAATGTTGATATCAATGGTTAAATTGGAAAATAATTGCAAAGCATATGTTAATCAATTAATCATGGACAACATTAACCAATATACAAGCTACTCTTCTCTCTTATTCTATCAAAATAGCATTTAGGTTCAAGTTTATTCAAGTCTTTGCAAAGCATTGAAGTATTTTTCTGCTCAAAGATTTGACTGAAATAAAAATGGTGCTGTAAGTGACATACAATACACACACCAGAAAAAAATATTAAATTGATCCTTGGTCTTTCAGGATGTGATTTAAAATCTGTTTGGTTTTTTCTCCTAATGTTACATGTAACTTGATAGCGTATTATTGTTGTTAAATCAAATTTCCCAATTCGATTTCACTTTTTTAGTCAAGACATTTTTAATATCGTGCAACGAAAGATCCCTGTCTGCCTAAAATGTATTTGTCAGTGTCAGTATTGCTCTTTGGAAATCAATCTTATAACATAAAGCATAATATAGTGAATTTCTACATTTTTGGATTAATGCTTTGCTCTTCCTCTTAAGTAACGACTACATATTGATTATCCAAAACAAAAATTAATGATTGATTTAATTTCTAAATTACAATTTCAGTTACACGTTGCATAGCTCTCTTTCAAAAACTGAACATGTATTCAAATCAATTTTAATTCGAAAAATTACAGCGGCTAGTAGATTCAGTGCTGCTCAATACTATAAGACATGTGCATCAAGATAATTTTTACAAACGTTAAATACTTATCATGTTATTTTTGAAAAAAAAACCCATTACTTCAAAGTAATCACGTACGTTACAAAATCCTTAATTTGCCGTTTATGTATAAACTGATTTGAATTGATTCAATTTTTATCTTTTACTAAAAGTGAACCTGACGCCTTTGTTTTGCTAAACCTACAAATAGAAAATATAAGCATGCAATTTGATAACTTTAATAATATACTAAACTGAATTTGGAACGGGAATAGGAAAGCTTACGGGAAAATATGTACCGAATCGATAAACAATCACGAGTCAATGGTGTAAATATTTACTTTCTACCATGATATCTTGAATAGATATCATTTGATTAAGTTTGAAAAAGTAAAGGATGTTCTTATCTTTGTGCATATCTTATTATTCTACCAAATATGACATCTGAACCTATTCCTCACCAACAAACGCATTTACCGGACTAGCGTTTTTATCCAATGCTTTTTAAAAATGTCACATATTTATTTCACTAACTCTAAAATCTATTATTATTGTACGTGAACGCATTTCAGTATATTGTAGACAAAACCCCAAAATTTAGCATATCTAGTTCATATACATATCTTACATATCTTATATAGCTAATGATAAAAGTCAACTGTGAATTTTCCTTCTCAAAGTGACCCTGAAAACCCTTGAACAACCCACTGGCTATAATATTTGCACTCAATAATGTTCCTGAGATATCTTTGTGGCAATTTGTGAATGAAGCTTGAAAAATATATATTGCAACATCGCTCAAGTGAATGTTATCGCCTGCCATGAAATAAAAAACTGATTTTAAAATTGGCTTAGATCCAATCATCAAGCACTGTGCAAATATACGAGGATGTTGGTTTAAAGATAGCAAAGCAGCGGTTGTAAATATTCAAAGATCGGCACTATCAGAACACTTGAGGGGGGCCATCCTGACAGACCAAGATTGTGGCAATGCCGTACCATCTGAGCGTGGTCTATTTCATCATATACATGTTCCTTATGTTAACGAAAAGAAAAGAAAAATGTATATATTAAAAGCTATACAGTTGAAGCTAACACAAAACCTGTTTTGTTGATTATATTACTTTGAACGTGACGTATATTTATCCTGATCAACGAGTATTTACTTGCATCAGTTTTCTTGCAGGTATCTTGTATTACTTGAATATATTTTGGATATGAAATAAAAAGAACTCCTCAAATAGACAGAAAAAGCAAACCATACATAACGAGAGAAGAACGATAACTATAAACACTTCATTGACCTTATGACTTTCTAATTTTCAGCCATTTCCTAAAGAAGGTGAGAACCAAGGAGTGCTGATTGTTTAGCAACGATCGCATTATCACACTTTAGAGACATACATTGATCATCAAAGTTGGTAAACGTAGTTTATCTTAAATCTTCTTGAACGATTTGTTAATTACTCACTTACATGAGTGTATCATTCCTGAAATGAGGTCTTGTATTAATTCTGTCGTAAAATAAAACCAGAAGGTCACTCAAAGCTCTTTATCCTAATTGATGATATTGATTTACCATTAATTTAGTTAAATGTCTCTTAACCAGAGGAATTTCATGCGCCGGCTTACGTATATGTACGTATATCAACAGACCTAGTTCTTGATGTCAGTATTTTATGGAGACTGCTTTAAAGCTTGGTCCATTAATAAACAACTCTATTGCTATGAACAAAACCCTACAGGCTCAAAATGTCTTGTTTGTTATATTCATGTTAAGGCTCATGTTCCTATACATAGAAGCCTTCTCTGCCATCCGACTTTGAACTTCCTTTATAGGCTTTGATATGCTTTTAGATATGTACATCGTGCCCTCGGTATTCGAAAATCTCGTTTCGTACTTGAATATATTTGTAAATATTTAATCAATACCTTTGGAGGTACCCTAATTTAGTGTTTTTGTAAACTTATTTAACTGAATGCAGCAATCATTCAATTTGCCCTAAATGTCCGCAAATAGTGCAGTTTGTTTGTCCCTTTTCAATATTTTCTATTATTTAATCATTGGATAAAGATTTGATGGTTTGGATAAATCTTAAACACATTATAGCGGGAAGGTACAATTACGGACGTAAGAAGGAAATTGGAAGTTTTCGCTCACAGATTAAGAAATGCACGAATTGTGTTCTTATACAAACGTAAAAAACTCTATATTCACATTTGAAAATATATATGTTCTTGATTATGAAAGGACTTTATCAATGTAGTTAGAGAAAGGGAACACTTGGATAGTTTCAGATTTTTTCAATGATTCCCTTTAAAGTTTAATCGTTCTAAGACAGAAGCCAAGAAATTTGAATTGTCAGTAAGGTGTGTGTCCCCATGTCTGTTGGTTACTGAAGCTCACCGGTCCGGTATTGACTTCCTAATTACTGCTCCGGGAATAGCACAGGACAGGGCATCAGCTTAAACACGTTCTAATGCTTTGACGATCTCGAATTCCAATAATTGACGGCCAAGGAAGAATCCTCACAATATTTTTCTGTAGATTGAAGAAAATTTGCAATTCTCATTTGATTTAAAATTGGATTATCGCGATCCGTCGCAGCAGCCTTGTCGACAAGCACAGAAAAGTACGGGAAATGCTTCAAGGCCTACCTTAGCAAGTCATTGGGGCTAGCCTTACAATAGGACATTCTTGGGAAGATGACATGGTGTTTGATG
Source organism: Phorcus lineatus (assembly GCA_921293015.1). Classification (NCBI taxonomy): domain Eukaryota; kingdom Metazoa; phylum Mollusca; class Gastropoda; order Trochida; family Trochidae; genus Phorcus; species Phorcus lineatus. The sequence continues at coordinate 41,169,112 of OV121085.1, forward strand.
TCACTTCATGTGCTTTTGGTAGTTTCTTCCTTCTTTGAAATCAATAGATATGTATGGTGTCCAAACCTATCCCATGTCCCAAACGGCCCCGGCCTCCACTATGTCAGTTTATCCTTGGTTTTGACGTCGCTTAAAATGTCCGAGAAAGCTATGGAAAAATGAAAAAAAAAATTAATCTTGCCCCTTCAACACACAACAATGGTTCGCTGTCATTTTGATAGCTCTGTTTGCCTTCCTAGCTTCGACATCGTTCTCATTATCATAAAGACTTTTTGATTGTTTTAATATGATACTAACAAAATCAATTTATTGATATATTGTTAAAGTGCCATTATTTAAAGTGAAAGCTATAGACTGAGGAGTTTAGTGTACATATATTACATATCCATATTTAAGGAAATCATGTGTTCATCTTTCACATACCGTAAGCATATACACCCAAGAAATTGTTAACTGCTAGACAGACTTAAACATTATGTTTATGCACTCGTTTATCACTACATGGTTAGATTATGCAGAATTTACTTCGTATCTTAAACCAGGAAGTATGTTATTACTTATGATGTGAAAAGATGCCATGTTTGAGAGACAGTAAGGAGAGTATATGGATGAAAATTGGTAAAATATCACTAGAAGTCTCAGCGAAACTTTATCTTAATCTAATGGAAACGCAACACACGTGCCGCGTTCATGAAAGAGTAATCAAACTGCTTGAGTTAAATTGCATAGATATTTCACTTGAATTTTAAGTGCAGTTGTATAATGATAATCCTCATCACCTTTTCTTTATCATAGCCTAAATATGATAGTGTTAGAGGTATGTATATATGTCAAAATGTCTCACCTGGAAGCCTAACTTATCTAATTAGGAGGGATGAATAATGAATTTCGAATAATGCAGCATTAAATTAACTGATACTTAAATTGGATGGTGAGAACTATGCATATGGTGTTGTTAGGAATTATTTCAAATCATTTATTCAACATGAGTTTTTGTTAAAAATAACATTGCTCAATTATCAAGTAGCAAATTTATACTTGTCTACATATTAATTACTAAGTTACTATAACAAAAATTATTGTGAAAAAATAAGAAATAAGAGTGTTGATGTCGAATCCCTGAACATTCAGTTCAGCTTGTTATATAACTTTCTAGTAATTCTCTTGCAACTATCCACAAGAAAGATGGTTTAGAAAAAAGTCACTAACGTTAAATGCACAACAATATATTCTGAGAAAATAACCTTGACTGTGTAAACCCTTCGTAAAGCCGATCTAAAACCTGTGGATTTGTTTCTATAATTGGCTACAACATTGCCAATAATTTTTGTCCACTAACACCAAATGGAAAAAGTTTGATCACAAACCAAGAATACTTCCACTAACTGGTCTGAAATGATCTCTTTCCGAGGTACACATGTAAGAAACGAGAAATTAGCTAAAGAATTTAAGATCGTTGAGCTGTGTGTAATCAGCCCGTCTGTCTGAAAGAAAATGTTGGACTAAAAGCATAATTTTCGTGATGCTTTCACAACAATATAACTTAAATTTTTTGTTTGCGAAATCCTTTACCCTTATCCATGATATTTTAGTAAAAGTGTCTTTCGTTTACGTGTTGATCATTACAGTACAAATCATTTTATTTACCTCTATTCGTTGTTAATGCTTCTGTTTTCTCCTTATCGTGCATCTTATCCTTCTAGACATTTAAATTCAAACATTTTCCCGTCACTGTTTGAACTATGATAATCTGTACGTATAGCTTGTCTCATTTATGTGAGGAATAATACTGTTGACACGCAGAAACTATAAATCTTATAAATAGAGCTAAGCAATTGCTTAGAAATTCTATGAACGATTTGGTGCTTTTCCAAAACTACATGGAAACCCTTTTTTGATATCACTGTTCACCTTGAATGTGTTTAAATACACAGTGTAGAAACCAGCACAAACAGGAATGCTTGGCCTATATTGCATAAAGCTTAAAGGGAATAATTCCTCATAATTATAGTTGCAGTCATTTCAGATAGTCAGGTAGACTGAGAAAGGTTGTAATTTCTGATGAATATCCTTAACTGTTTACCTTGTGTGCTCAATATACTGTAAATTTAGTAACCAGTACCTGCAGCTGCCAAAATAACTCTCATACTTTCAGTTATGATAATGCGTATTGCGTAAAACATTGCATTTTACAAAGTAAACACATTCGAGTAAAAAAAAATACACATCCTTTCACGCATTTCAAAATAAGATTAAAATAGGTGATTGGTGGTTTTATAAAAAAAATATATTACGTTATCATTTAGTGAAAACCGTTTATTCGGTTTTATCAAAATGATTTGTGGGAATATACCGACGATATGTCATTAAAATATTTTGGTCAAAATTAGAAACTGAGCAATGAACTTTACACAATAAACAAATATGATCATACTGTGGAAAGAAGGAAGATAGGTTATGATGATTAAATATATCAATGAGCAGTTGTATATCAATAAAACTTTTCTAGGTAGATAATTTCTCACAAGATTTTCAATGACTGTTGATATGTATATCTATGTCAATGGAAAACGTGTATCTATGTAGTGCTCCTGTACTCAACTGATGTCGCGTGTGGACAAATTGCTTTTATACACAGAGGTATTTACTATAATTACTTACTTATATAGAAATTGAACTTGCTTGACAATACCAATAATTGAGTTATTTACTGCGATAGATAAGACGTATCTAGTTATCATAAACCAAATTAGTTAGTACCAATGTGACATATGAATATATTTTCATGTAATATCTGCCATAAACTGAAAATATACTGAAAAAATATTTTCGATTTTTATGATTTTTAAACCATGGGTACTTAATCTATCAAAATAATCTTTGTTCAAATGATCAAAATTTGAAAATAAAATTCCACTTTTTAAACAAAAGTTTTGATAACCTAAACAAAACAACTTTAACCTTTGTCTTTATCGAGAGATGATCACTGCTGTTTCTTACTTAAATTAATTTTCAACATTGTCACATACATAGCAAATAAGGAAAGTTACGTCATGCTATTTGATACATTACAATTCTTACGATTACAGTAAATAATGTATATATTGTTAACAGAATAGAATGATGATATGTTGATAACTAAAGGAGACAATATGTAACATGAATATCGGTCAGATATGAAGCGGTGGGATTGCTTACACGTCCATTTTTGTATAATGTTAAAACATATTTAACGTCTATTGGATAGATTACAAAGGGTTTTTTGCACATAGAAGTTGACGTACAACACACGTCAAAAATGCAATGAAAAGTGATAGACATACAAGGATTGAATCATGTACTTTTAGGTTGATAAATCATGAATAGTCACTGACTGATTCATACCATGCACAAATGTTACTTTCGTGTTTCATAATGATGATTGAAAGAAAATAATCATCGATCAATCAAAGACGTAGATTACAGCTCTCCGGAGTAATAGAAAGATATGAAATGTACATTTCCCCGTGTTAAGTCGCATAGTCCACACATGACAAGTGTCAAGTGATAGAGTTTTCCTGATCTCTATGGCGGTGTATCGGTGAGGTTTTAATGGATAAAACGGAAGTCTTTTACAGTACCTTGGGACGCTTTGGCGCCACAGTTACTTGATCCTGTTATCAGATTATGTTCCTAGGCTGCAAAGGCTTTACATGTTCATATCTCCTTACATTAAATCAAATGAACTGTAAAAGTACCCAGTTCATGCAATACAAAAATACGTGGTGTTTATGTACATTTTTTTTAAAATTAAACGGATAAAGAATAAATACAACATCTGCAAAATTCGATGTAAAACACTATTTGCATTAATGACTTCAATTTTCAATTAAAGACATTTTGACACTCCCTTAGAATAAAATATGGCACCCACATAAAAAAAAGAATATTGCTAGAATTTTAGCAATATTTTAAGGATTCCATATGAAGATGTCCATTTGATTAAGATATGATTCAGATGATAAAAATCATATAGTAAGTTTGCAGTCATCTAGAAGAAATATAGCCGTATAGAAAGGAATCATTTAAATATTTGCATGTATTTGACATGCGTTTGCCATTTTTTCTTCGTTAAAACAATTCAAGTTTTCAAATGAAAAGGAGCTATTTAAGTAACTTGTGATACAAGTTTTTATAATTCTATTCATTTTGTTACCCAAGCTTATTTAAGAATTTGTAGAGTACTTTAGGAAAATACCTTTGCGGAACGGGTTGCAAGTTAACTCTGTCATTGTATTCATGCGCGACAAATTAAGATTACGTCATGATCTCTCTGTAGTCCAAGCAATTCATAACGTGTTCATGGACCATAAGTTAAGAAAAACAATCTCATATGAATGAAATATTATAACAAACCATATATAAACATTTTATGTTTCACATTTTTATATGAAATGGACAACAATGTTTGTTTAGAAGTCGCGTTGACACGTGTATGGTAGACTCGCTGAACGAAATAATTGAAAGTAGTTCTTACAGTCAATCAGATCTTGAGTTATATTTCGAAAACTGTAATTACCATGAACAGAATGAAGATTTTAATTTCCGGCAGATGTATACCCGCTTGTATAAGAATACAATACTATTAAAAAAATTGTGCATTGCAAAAAAGGGTATTACGTTCATGAGTTTTTTAAACTCTTGCTAAATAAAAAGAAATGAAATTAATTGCACGTGCTACAAAATGGCAGAGATAGAATTTTCCAATCTTTAGAAAGTAAATACGGTAAGTAAGCAGCGTGCATAAGTAGTTTAAAAACCAATAGTCGGAAACATACGGGCTACACCTGTAAAATCGGAAGTCTTGTACATCTTATGTGGGCCGTCTAAAAATTGCTTGCAAAACAAAAAATGAGAGGGTTAGCAAAAGTTATTTATCTATTAATCATTGTTATGTTTCTAAAACATGACAGTAACTGCAGATCAGTGGTGGAAAAGGTGCAAAAGTAATGAATAAGTAATATCTGCATTCTGTGCAAATACATGTTCATAGCAAATGAAAATTCACAGATGTTTTAAATCTTTCAAAATGTAAATGAATAAAGAAATTTACAGCCCGGAAATTTTAATGGAAAATATTGAAAATGTATACTATGTAAAATTGTTATCAATGATGTCATCACAAACACTAAAATATGTTTAATGTCATAGATTGACCTTTTGATGTCCTTTATCATAGTGCTTAAAGTATCAAAACAAATCTATAAAATCTATTAATAAGTTCTGTAAAGAGAATGATGTTTTTACCAGACTATTATTATTATTTGAAATGATTTTGTATCACTGTTTCAACAATATCAAATAAATGGTATCCCACGACGTATGTTCTTTTATATTATTCTATCAATGTTAGTTGAATAATATCTAACGATTTTACTAATGAATATTTTGTTAATGTCATCTGACATGTGAGCAAATATCAAGTCCCACAATCAAATTCTGATTGCATCGACAACTGTACTAGAAGTTGACATTTTAGAACTTAGATGAAATCTGTTTAGCCAAACATTTATTTTATAACGACCGATCTGTCAGGATAAATGCTCTCGTAGTTCATTCAATGACTGTCAGTGGATGTACACAAACTATACTTATGGAAGAAGGAAGTAGTTCGTTACTGGTTATCTGACATGGTTTATGTTCATAAGACAGTTTGTAGGTTATATAGATGAACAACTGACAAACTTATGACTTAAAGTTTGAGTTCGGTACTAAGACGTTCATACTCTCTGGCTCTTATAAGTTATAATTCCGAGCTTGATAAACATACGGTATGTTCAAGAAAACAGGAGGTGCATGTACCTACAAGTGATTACTTACTGTTTTCGTTTGGCGGTCGTAACATGACTAAGATGTTATTACCAAAGAAAATGTTTGTTTTGAATCTCATAATATTCATTGTTAAAGTTTTGAATCGCACATGTCAAGAAACACATACCTGAAATTTATGTTAGTTAAAGAACTTGAGTAAATAACTTGTATTTTTGTGATGGTTCATTGCATATTAAAACGAAATATTTCGTATACATGTATATAGTGAAGCTACGTAAAAGTGAAGCAGAAAATGAAGACTTTCAGAAAAAGGGTCAATTCATGGAGAATCGGCATTGCCAATAAGTGCAGCTCACCAAGCGCTGCCATGGTAGAAATATTTGAATGATTAAAAAGAAATGCTCTAAGGTTAAAGTGTAAATAAATCAAGAAAATGGCTTTAACATATTTTGGACTTACATATATCTTGTGAATTCATAAAAGTTAATTAAATTCATCTACAACCAATCTCGCAATGATGGGCGATTTGTTGGATACACGTAGGGTTTTTACGTGAGTGATACAGTTGATTCTCTTCGGTTTTGGGCACCCTAACCAAACACTTTATATCAGTTGATAAAGACAGACATAGACCCCTTTTTTGTAGGAGATACAACATATTTGCAAAGGATTACAGTTCATTTACAGCTGTGTCAAGATGTTGAACTTTGTTATCAATGAAGAGGCTGTTTACTTTCCTCAACTCCAAACCCACGGAAGAACAGGAAAGTGTCACTATCTGACTTTTGACGCTCCCTGAATTCCTTGAGATGTAACATAGAGATCTTCAAATCAAGTAACACCTTATGAAGAAGTTGGTGCATATGCCAATCGCTTGACAATATATCTGTCACACATCCCGTTTCTTGTACACCGGTATGCTCCTTTCAGAAGAGAAAAAATCTTTAAATTTTAAAGTTAACAACATGTTCCCGTGATGAAAATGTTTTCTGGTTGTGTCTTATTTTTTTGCAAGAGCTTTTCATTTTTTTTCATTAACATCGATTAAGAATTGCATCAATGAAGATTTAGAAGGGGAACGGAAACTCACCATGATGACACTAAATGGTTCAATTAAGGGTAAAGACATGATATGAATAAACGAGCTCTGTAAAAATATGGTTTAAATATTAGATTAGATAAACATATTCGGTTTATCAGTTTGTAGATTTCGAGGAAGTTAAACATATTTAGATATGCACACCTCCTGCGCAAACGAGACATAATCAGGAGGACATAATTCGTATATGAGGGATCCAAATATTATTTTCGCAATGATATAATGACCTAGTGTTATAAATAAGTGTAACTAAATCAGTAGGCTATTGTCGCCTATGATTGGGGTTTAGAAATGTTAAACGGTTGAAGAAGGTTTCATTGACAATTAATGTGTATGTTAAAGATAAAATTACTGATGAGAAATTTGATGAACAGACATAACATGATCTTCTTTAAAAACAAATTTACTCTAAAACAAAATTACTCCATTCTAAGTTTTCACTTTGCAATATTTTGTCATTTCTAAAATTTTGGTTCAATTGGTAGCCTGTGAGGACTCCTTTTCCATCCGTCAATGGGTGTTTAAAACTTCTATGTTTTTAGAGTTGAACAGTAAAGATCACGAGTATAAACTACAGGAAATATTTATTTACAAATTATATTGCCACTTAACCCTGATTCATGTAGAATTTACATTGCCAAATTCAACCTCCTTTTTCTGAAAAAAAGCTTACCTTTGACAGTAAGGTATTTTACAGTGAGTTTGAAATTCTCTGATAAAGTGTTGTGTAATAATGCTAGGATCTTAAAATATTTAAGCATAGCATACGTGTTACGTCGAGCATGTCACTACTGACATTCCAGTTTCAAAGAAAGCTTTAAATGTAACTGATGTGTGAAATGAATGTCTCAAAGAGCAACAACAGAAGAGCTGTTCTGTCACAGGACTCACTCAAGAGTACCTGATAACAGTCATAAAGGTACTGAACATGGTGAAGAAATTTAAACAAGTTTTCTGTCTGACTGTATGGTTCTTGCACTTCTTTTCAATTTATTCACCTGTAAATGGACATGATACATGGTAATTTGTATGGTACATTCTTTATAAGTGCTCATGTTCATTCAACCTAGCCTGTCTTTAATTTACTAATACATGAACAATATATAATTGATATATTAGAACCTCTTAATAGCTTTTCAAAACATTTTAAACCAAATTATAAGGAGTTTACATGTGTTAACTCCTCTTGCAGGCATATTAACTTTATAGACAATTGATTGATGAAAGTCTCTTGTTAACCATGTAAATATCTCTATTGAACACACATTTCAACGTTAAAAACCCACAAGATGATGTTGATGGTATCATCTCTCTTGTATTAGTTAGATAGGTAAAGCAATGTTCTCAACAGCTGTCAGTGATGTGATTTACCGTTTCGTGGGTGGCAAACTGTGCCATTTACATAGTACGGTTAGGTATCATCTTAGAAACAACCTAGGAGAGACTCTAACTTAACAAGTTACACTAAGGTTTTCACTTACCAATCATCAATTATTGATGTTATTTTCATAATTGAATTAATGTTGAAACCTGTTTCATCTTTTGATTCGATAATTATTCTTGTCTTGTGGTAATCATTATTTGTAGTGAAGGAAAGATTAACAAGAAATTATGCTGGCATAAAATGGTAAAAAAAAGGAAATATGTATGAACACTATGAGAATCGGTGTTTTTGCTATAAATCTAATTAAGATACCTTCCGACCTTTGCATCCAGTAATCTTTCTTTGGAAAAGTTGTTCTGTCAAAGATAGCAAATACCTTTAAACACATTATTTGAGTAGGTTTATCATACAAACTTTCGACACATGAAATCTGTATCACTTGAAATACTGAGTCACTTGGTCATTTGATTTTGAAGTTTTAATGAAGTAATTATATTCCTACAATAATGTGTCTCAAAGAATATTTAAACCTCAAAGTAAAATGATAAACCAGTTAGTTGCACATACTTTCTGTTATTGCGCAAATTTGAACATAGAAGGTTAACATCTGGCAGTCTTAAAAACATAAAAGCGTATCAGTACTTTGCAATTTCATGAATTCCATCTTTTGAACTGTTTACCTCTTCAGCACTTGTCACTCATTGATTCTGCTTATTTAAAAGTCTTCCATGGTCAGAAAACCTCTTTGTACAAAGACGAAGAAGGTTGGCCATTAGTTGCAATTAACTGTCAATTCACATCGTGCTTCTTTCCAAAACTTCATTTGGTAATTTTCAAATTATCGTTTTTCTTACGATAATTGTTAAATGTTTAAAAGGAATTTTACCTTCTTTGATATTATCTTTCTCGTTGCCTTTCATTCTTTGATAAATAAACTGAGGGACCAAGCACATTCAAGAACTGTAATGGGTTGTAAAAATATGTTTTGGTGTTAGGGTTAGCTAGGGAAATAAGAGTTGATATATTACATAATTATTTTCAAAAATTGATATCAAGACTAAAATGTAACATAAATAACTCTAAATAAATATTTATGTGCATTATTGGCTTGGACTTTAGGTTGTCATGAATGATTCTGAATGTTCCCGATTCATTAGACTCGTGGTGGTTCATCATCAACATTCTTACAAGAGAGTGATGAGACACTGGTCCATGACAGCTTACCTAAAACCTTCCCCGTTATTTAATGCTTGATTTAAAGCAAACGATCAACATAAGACTTTTCAGCCAGTTGTCATATTATTGATTTCAATAAGTACTTTGCTTGTCATGTACGGAAATAACATAAGGATATAATAAAATAGAGTAATGTGTTCATATATGGTTTATTAAGTGGACATAAAACATCAATCTATAGATTCTCATTTGGTGTTTTATTGATCAATTTATTAGATTAATCATGAGTATGATATACTTGTAGAATACGTAGTGTTATTTACTCATATCCCCAGGAAATGTTTTCGTAAATAATGGATTTAGTGATATTGTTTTGTTAAGTATGTTAGGCCCAAGTCTGTCAATTATTATTACAAACTTTCATCAATAGTTCAAATCTCTAAAGATGATCAATTAGTGTTTTCCTTGTCCCTACAAAGGTGAATGATATTGTTAAATTCTGATCAAGCTACAAAACGTGGATGTGTCTATAACGCCGTTGGCTATTACATCCACATATCACAACAGTATTGATGGGTCTTCAATATCTGAGGCTAGAAATAGATAACCCGTTGTCATCAATATATATCTTCCTTTTCTAATTTAAGCGTCCAAAACTTGCAAGATTAAAAAGGTTATATATGTTTTGAATGTTTGAGGTCTCATCAGTTATAAAGATAGTATGGATGAAACAGTCCAACACAAGTTCGCTGTCAGTTAAGCGTTCTTCTTGTCCCCGTGCCAGATGTGGACACCACTTATGAATATGATGTTAACTACATAATCAGTTTGAACAGGGTAACAAGGAAAACTATCAAATTTGGAATTCTTAGTAGGATAAAGAACATTCATTCCTGATACCTTAATTTTGAAAATACAGATGTCTCCGTTAGAAAAGACGCTTCAAGTGTAACCATAGACGCTACAACTGCAACCATAGAAACATGCAAATATTAGCAATTGATTTGAAAAAAAAACTATCAAGAATGTAAGTTGTCAAACATAAAGAAACGTCTTAGATAATACAACGAAAATGACATAATGTCGCTGCAGTGTTCCAAAGTTTTTAAATGTTTTCAAAAGTAATGTATAAAGTTCATACATCGCTTAGAAATACATGTACAAACACACAAGACATCAACACGTTTGGAAAGATTTTAAGATAATAGTCCCTAGTGAATGTAGTTTCTTCTGGTGCGTACGTCGATGTTCTTTCCCAGTGAATCTAATTTTCCAGGTCATTTGATTTGGGATGTTTACATTTTGTTTTGCTAATGTCAACTGTTTAAAAAAATGAATTGCACTTCATGTTTTGTTTCATAATTAGTGTCGATGTATATATGATTTTAACCACCAACCTTCCTTCCAGTAAGATAAGCATGTACACTGCACACAGCGCAGCAGAAACAGTTGTAAAAATATCATCTAACGACAAGATAGAAATACAACTGCAAGAGTTCCTAAAACTGCTGAAGGTGTCGTTAAACATTGTTTTGCATTTCAGAGAAAACATTTTGGTTATATATTCTTCACTATCTAACTCTGATGTATATGTGTTTTAAATTATCAAAATAAATTTTAAACGCAATTTGCATGCATTACATGCTCTTTCAGAAATATACTTTTATCTAGAAGATAAAGAGAAAACTTGAAAGCAACTTATCACACATTAGACATTTTTCTTTACAAAATGATTACACGAAATTTTGAATTATAACGAGCAAATTGAATTAGTCCTGATACATATCTCTGTGTTAGCTGAAAGTGTTGTCCTTTAAGGGCTTTAAACCAATGCTTAATGAGTTCTTCAAACCATGCTGTGAGATATTATATGGAAACGTGGATGAAATGTTTTCGTGGTTGTTTTCCAAGAAATAGTTGTAATATGGTTCAACACAAAACAACCCATTCCGTTATTTTTACCAGAGTCATTTATTACTACCAGAAGGTGGGCATATATTAGGGACATAAGCAATTCAAGATCTTCCTGATAACAACTTTTTCATTGTCAAAATATATTATATATATATTTTGAAATATATATTCTTAATAATGTGGTTTCACTATACGAAACATAACTCTGACTTTTATGTATCAGTTACTGCCATCGTTTGTGAAGCATCCAAAAGAGGAGAGAACTATAGCGTTGCTACTTTCCAGCATTGTAATAATCTAATTACTATAAATTGAGAACAATAAGATGTCTTCATGGATCTGATAATTACTCACTATCATGTGAAAATCATTGCTGGAACGAGTTCTTGCAATGATTTTTGGTTCTACTAACCTCAATGGTTCAAATAAAGCACTTTATATTAATTAATGATATTGATTTGCCATTGGATGAAACTTAGATCGCCTTATGGCTATTGTGAGAACTGACTGTTGTTAAAATTACCTTTTCCTGCCACGGTAAATTTTCTATATCATGACATGTACTTCAATGGACATTTGTATTCATTTGTGAAATATAAGTCATAATAATTTTAGAAGAATGAAGACATCCAGATGTTGTTAGGAAGATTATTATCTTATATTATTCACCAAAAATATATAGATTTTGAAGAAACCATACAAATTTGCTACCACTTAACCAAAACCAGGACTAACAAAGCAAAAATGTTTTTTTCTAACCATATATAAGCCTGCAGGTTTGTCAATACACTTTATGAAAGAATAAATATAAACATATCACTTCGCATTTAAAGCCATGAAAAAGCTACTTTTACTTTTTCCTTAATATCAAGATAGAAGTTGATTTGGTGATTTGACTGATATACTCAAGAAGTACATTTATGATTTGTGTACAACGTTTTAAAGCGTCCAAAGCAATGTTTTGATTAATTTGAGGTTGGGTTATGCAAAATGATAGAAAGAAGATTTTGATTTTCCTATGCAGAGTTTAACAAAAACATATTTCAAAAGATACGATATAAAATATACGATTAGCAAAATAAATATAATTGTGGTAATTAGTTTTGTAAATATATAAACTAAAACATTTAATGAAAATAATTGAGTTAAAACCAGTTAGTGCCATAAAGAAGCTTTGATGGTTACAGGAGGCACACATTCTCAGGGCTAAACGATCTCAAGAAACTTTAGTGTATGTAGATAGGCTATTATTCAATACCAGTGTACCAGTAACGCTAATTCAAATAATTTTTTGTTGATAGAAATCATGATTCACGAATGCATGAGTAATTAATAATTTAATGTTACATACTCTAGGCGTCAAAAATACTGACTTACCTAATGCTGAATTACGCCGTAAATGTTCTTACTTACAAAGCCTTACACATCTAGCATCACTGCAACAATGGACATTTAGTTGTACGATGCTATACTACTATATTGACGAATACACTTTCCAAAGGTCTTTTATTTTGGTGCATCGGTTGTTTTCTCATTTTATGCAGTGATGTAAATCGTGTCGTGTATGGTATAATGATATAGTTATCTGATGTGATAGAAGCTAGTAAAAGGTAGCAGAAGCAGACATAACTTCATTTCAATGTTGACTTATTGATCCTCATCTACCTATTTAACGCAGACACTATACAAAAATTATTCAATGATTCATTCAAAATACTTTACCCTTGTACTCGAGGGGTTTATAGTTTGAATAGTGATCATTATAGCTCTAAAACTAATCATGTAAAAAAGCAAAATATGTATTATGACAAATAATTTTAATTGTTTGTTTTGTATGGTAGTATCAAACAGCTGGAAGAAAAGGGAAATGCTTAGAAAAATGAAAAATCTGCTAAATCTAAGACTATTACTACCAAAAGACGGTATCAGAAGTTATTTCAAAATTGTCAGAACAAATACACACAAAAATATTTGGGAAATAAACACCATAGTTAACTTTGCTCAGACGGAAGACCTTCTTCCAATCCCCCTCATACTCAATGTATTCAAAGTGAAAAATAATACCATTATCTCATTAACTTTGATCGAGAGGGTCCGATAAGATAATGTTATAATAAGATCAAAGCTATTGGTCCTCAGTACAAGCCCACAAGACAACAGTTTCATCATCAGGGGTCCTACAGGGCTTGAAAATGGATATTGTTGTAACCGTATAGATGGCGCAGAATCATGGTGAATACCTTAAGCAAGATGTGACTTAAATGGTACCTCAGTCATTATTTTACACAATTTAAACAGCCTCAAGGAATATATTTATGATATCTGTTCCCTATTTGTTGAGATTTTGCAAAGGTTCCATTACTGTGTAATTGTTTGGGCATATATCGGCTTAATTATTCCATTATTCAAGTTACCCTTTTGATCATTCTCTCCCAACAGAGGTAGCTCCGTCATAAATTTCTATACAACCTCTGTCTTAATTCGAAGGTTTCTTGTGCACGAAATGTAGAATGCTGATTGGATGCAATCAAAGTTAGTTGTGCAATCAGCGACGCTGTTTCAAAAGTTCTCATTCAAATCGCCTAAGTTATTTCCGTAAGCTTCCCAAAAGCTAAACTTTATTCGAATATGCATATTGCGCTTTGAGTTGTCTTTACAGTACACAAATGCCTCATTTTTCAACTGTTTCATTGCACAGGCCTGTGTGACATCAAATATGTTATTTATGCATTCGTTGTTTTCATTGGATGAAATATAGCCAGGGGAGAGTGCCGGAAGTGCCGGAAGACCGAGAAACCTTCGTATTAAGACAGAGGTTGTATAGAAATGTATGACGGAGCTACCTCTGTTGGGAGAGAATACCTTTTGATATAATTTATTTTGTGTTTACTTGGCATTCGACGACGACAGGACGACGAAATACTACTGGTGTGATCACATTATTATTCAAACAATTTGTTAAGCAAGCAATAACCTAGGCTAGTCTTTTGATATGTGCATATGGCGTTCCAATTCACATTCTTTATATACATTGTAGGTTTAAGTTTAACAGTAAAGATCACGAGTATAAATCTTGGGAAATATTTATTTATACATGACGATACCTGATACATGTAGAAAGTGCATTATAAAATACCTCACAATTCTTAAAAAGCTTACCTTTGACTGTAATTTTCTGATAAAGGGTTGTGTTATTATGATAGAATTTTCCAAATATTTGTGAACCTCGTTTAAACTCACAGAAAAATTTGGAGCTTAGCCTAAGTGTTACGTCGAACATATCACTACTGACATTCCAGTGTCAAAGAAAGCAATAAATGTAATTGATGTCTGAAATAATTGTCTCAAAGAGCAACAACAGAAGAGCTGTTCTGTCATCACAAGACTCACGAGAAATCTCATCCGACGGGTTAAGAGCCCCCGATAAAGGTACTGAAGATAGTGTTGAAATTTTACAAGGTTTTTCTGTCTTACTGTGTAGTGCATTGAAAGTTATTCTGATTTATGTTCTTATCTCCCTGTCCAAAGTCACCTGCCACATGTGCACATAACCCAAAACCTGGAATCTACATTGCACATTCTCTACAGGTACTTAAACTTATGCAAATTACTCTGACTTTACTATTGCGTGAAAGACATATTATTAATATATTGGAATCTTTCCATAAAGATAAATATCTAAAACCTTTTAAACATGTTCTTGAGTCAATGACAACTTTTAATAACTTTTGTAAACAAGATCAACATTGGGCAATACCTTTCCTATTAAATAAGGTTGATCATTAACTTATTTGATGTCCAAATATCTCAATGCAAGTGGTGAAGTATATTTTATGTCTAAATATTTAGAGCGACAAATCAATATTTAATCATTAATAATTTTCCTGATAATACAATTGAGATACTTAATGATACGTCTTACTCAAAGTGAAAGTGAGATGGGGTTCTCTTAGAATTCTTATCAACACAATTTGCAGAATACTTTCTGAGTCAACACTTGTCACTTTGCCTATTCGTGGGGATCAAGTTGTACATTAAAAGTCCTCTATGTCTAAAAGTGTCTCACAAGAGAGATACTTAGGAGTTGTAACTCGGCAACATACATTAGGGTTTTCACTTAACTAGTATAATTGTGCAAGGATAATGTCCATAAGTGAGAATATGTCACACAGCTTTTTCAACCTTTAATTCTATAAGTCTGGTTGTCTTGAGGAACTGAATGTTGTTGAATGAGCAAGAACATTAAAACAATTGCGAACGAAATTATACGATTACTATGGTACAAATGAAACGGTCGGTCGTATAACAATAAATTCGCTACTGCTCTGAAAGACCTTCCGTTTTTTGTAAATATTTATATTGGTGTAAAATTCTGCTTCCATTGAAGATAACAAATCTCTTTAAAAACATTATATATTATAAGATGGTTTCTAAATCACATTACGCTATAAGTACAATAAGTTGCATAGGCCCATTTATTCAATGACTTACTTCAGGAATAGTGAAAAGTCAATTTACAGATGATATTCATACCAAAAGATGTCTAAATCAACTTCGGCACCATGTACATGTCACTACCTTAACGTGTAGAAGTAATTTCACCACCATCTTCCGAATAATCCTTCACTTACCACCTGTCACGTATTGAATCTATCTAGCTTAAAGTCTTCCACTCCCCCTTGTACAACAAAGAGACAAGTAGATCACTGAGTGTAATTGATTGACAATCTACATCAAGTTTCTTGCCAAATAATCAAGTCGTATAAGTTTGCAAAAGAACTTTCTTCTTGAGATGAGTGGTAATATGTCGAAAAGCTTTTACTCCTTATGATTCTTCAATTTCCAGTTGTGTTGAAATCTTTGCTGATTGTCCTGAAGGATTAAGAACATTCCGGAAAAGAAAGAGGCATTATAATTAAGTATGATACCAAAATGAATAATGCATTAGGTGATCAACATTTCCATATGCACTGTTTGCTGATTTATATGTAAAATTTGAACGAATGTGACTTTTCATGACTTAAAACCAGCACTTGTGTTTTCAATAAGGGTTTTACTTTATAATGAAAATATTACCTTACAAAATGTAATAACACAAGAAAATAAACATCATAAAAAAACATAACGAATATTTGAATATGATACCTGCATTGTTCAACTGAACGATAGTCTTTCAACACTAGGTAAACATAACAAATACCAAATCGTTTTCGGTATGAGCAAGTAAATCTCTTTAAATCATCTAGTATCTTTAATTGAGTTACATAGACGTGACATAGAAGGTTTAGTAATGATGATTCGCCACCTCAAACGTTCCGAATGAAGATTATTTGAAAAAATATTATGTACCTTATATATATATCAGCATACTATTTCCCTTTGATAAAATATGTAATGGATCTTTTTAAAATTGACCACTTGAATAATAAAATTGAAATAATCAATTGATTGAATACCATTGCTTTATACCTCGTCATGGTATTAAATCGTCTCTTTATTTGTGTATAAAAAGTTCATGGACAAATGGTAAATTTAATTTAACAAGATTCCTTAATGGTGGTGGTCGAGGCAATCTTAGCAATCAAACTGCTAAATCAATGGTCAAAATCAAATATGAAAATTACATTCTTGACTGACAGTACTTACTAAGTCATACAATCATTACGAGAACTACTTTTGGAATTGATAGGGAAACGCAAGAGCGCTATTAACATCTTTATCGTGGGGAAGTGTAATAAAAATTATCTTTACTAGCTTGGGGGATTATTTTACAATTTTGTAAGAGATAATGTGGAAATAACATAGCTGTTACTCTTCCTACAGATCAAGAGGAAGTCCTTTGTACAAAGTCAATCTCGTTCAGTTTTTTCTCTTGCAGTTCACTTTCAGCATAGTCAATCTCTTTAAGTTTTCTGTTGCAGTTCACTTCCAGCATACATGTAGCTTGCTTGGTCTATATTGAAATTTGTCAAAACACTCTAAACAATATCACTTACTCTAGCAAAGAGTTACACTATCACTCAGATCTGGTCTTATTCTGAAGAATATCTTTATGAAATACCTGTGAAATTGTTCCAGTTTCCTAAAAACTCAGATTTAATCAAATTTCAATCTCCAAAGAACTTAATTTTACGTATGTTTTTTAGTGCAATTCTTGACACTTCAAAGGTGAAACGATATTGTTTAATGCTGATCAAGCTTCACAAACTTGGATGTGTCTACAACGCTCTTGGCTAAATCGAATGCTACCAGACAACACAACAGTGTAGGTGAGACTTCAGTATCTGAGGCTAGAAATATAGAACCCATTGTCATCAATGTATGTCTCCCTTAACAAATTGCAGCGTCTGGAACTTACAGGATTGAGGAGGTAATAAATTTGTATTTTCTCATATCCCTCGAATGTCAGAGGTCAGTCAGTTTTCCTGTCAGTGAAAAAGGCAACAGTTCAGCACGATTTAGCTGTGAGTGAATTATTCTGAATAAAGTGAAAACCTCTTATAATTTTCATGTTCACGAAACAATTAGTTGGAACCAAGTCATTACCACATTCGTAGAATGAAAGCTATCACATTTGGTATTATTGTTTAAGAACAATCAGTCATGTGACTATCAGAAATACAAATTCAAATTTAGTATAGTAACCTTTGAGAAATCAAGTTACAATTGGAATTGGGGACATCACAGTGCATCACATGCACATATTTTCAGTGTAATTATATTTCTAAAGGCTATATAGATATTGACTTAGCCTTTTCTCAAAAAATGATATTTAAAACACAGACTTATATGTTCATAATAAATTCATTTTGTTCTCTATCCCTTAGTAGAACACTCCAATTTATAAAAATGTATACAAGTTTCGTCATAAAAATTGCTGAAAATAATGCCCAAGTGACGCTAAACAACAATTTACTCAATATACCAAGGTCATGTTTTACCACAACGCACAATTATTATAATAAACATTATAATACACCTTCATATAAGATTGTAGAAAACCGTTTAGTACCATTATTTGAGATATATACTTTGAACTATTGAAGATATTTGAAGTAGCAAGGTGCATGATTATGGTTTACTCAAGAAATATCAAATGATGAAAAGTTTACTTATGCAATTTGGGTAATGGAGTTACCTGTTATGAAAGGAATTACCTAACGTTAAAGTAGTTCTCTACTAGTTCGTACAGACGGCGGAAACATGAACCCAGCGAAATAACCTTGCACCATTATAATGTAAGCTTAAATTCAAAGGTCATCATTGTCATTTATTGAGTATAGTAATTCCTTTTTTAACCTTCAATTGCACACAAATATGCTGTTTTCCACAGACTAAATTCCCTTTGTCCCATAAATGTGTCGGTGAAATAGTTTTTACAGTATGGCGTAAGATGGCATAGTGTTATTATGATATTGATGAAAAATGGTATGTTTTGAGTGCTAAGTAAAAGGGAAATGACATTTCGTCGCCTGTTACATAATTGCTGTATCGTTGGCTGCTTTTAGAAATAATGCATCTAACATCAAAGTAGGTTTTCAAATAGGCTATAAAGAACGAGTATTAGATTTAGCAGATCAAAACACTAAATGGAAACTCATTTCAAAGGAAGAGGGTCCTGATCTATTACCCAACTCTACTGTATCGAAAATATATGGATGATGATACTAGTGTCTACGTAGGCTAACATCAAACTACCAAATCTGTCAAATAACATTGAAAAACATTTATTAGGAGACATGGTAAAACAGATATGTTGAAATTTACGTCAATGACAAATAGAGACAAGGTGTATCATTATCTGTACCCTATCATAAGTATTAGGGTACATGTGTATTTACTCCTGTCTGTCCGTCAGAGCTTTTAAACACTCCAACAGTATTCATCAGTCACTTGATTATCTTTCTATATTTAGTTCTGCAATTTGATAGAATATAATTTTGTATCTTTATTTTTCATATCCATCCAGATTAGCGTAAATATAATTACAATATCTATGGCCACGTTGCTTAATAATTCAGAAGATCTTTGGTACAGATATTACAATAATTGATAAATGTACGATAGGAGTACATTTTGTTGTGGTTGATGTTGTTTCATGTATTGCTTGCATTTCAACGGCATTAGAATCAATGTCAAAACGTCAAATATGTTTGCAAATTCTTAAATAGTGAGAACACCATTCTCTTGTATTTATACGGTATTCCTTATATGGCATCAAATTTGAGTCCTTCTAAAACCTGCTTCCTATCTCTCACTATGCCTTTCTTTCCATCTTTTCCCTCATCCTTTCGATCCCTTTTTCCATGATCTGTTCACTCTCTTTTGGATGCTAGTCATCCATGTGTATAATAACTTAAGTATTGTTCAAAACACGTTAAACCCAAACTCACTATATGGCATCAACCCTTAACCTAGACAACTTTAAGATAGGGTATATTAGTAGTGGGATTTTTAACATAAGACTGATAAATTGGTAAATCATGATACGTGTATAAGATAAAGAGTATCATTTAACAAACTATTGTTATAAAACACAGTGATATCGCCAGAAGGAAAAGTGAATTTGTCTTTTCTATGATACTCTGCATAAACTAGGAACCTTGTTTGGATAATTGATTTTGAGCATCTTATTAATCAAAGAGGATTAAGGGACTGCCACTCCATAACTGCAGAGTTTGCCCTAGTAATCGCCGAACATGTTTAGGACGTTTGCACTAGATAAAGTAAACATTGTCTCTAAGATAACCTCGTAAGGAAGATGAATTAAATGAAGTTTACAACATTTACGGACTTCTGATGATAGACCATAATCTTTTTCAAATTTGTTCACATGTCTAAAATTTGCATAATAAGACTATCTTCGTCCTTATTTAACTGTAGCCGAGCGTTTTGGAAAGGTCACGCTTTGATAACCATTACATTTCTATTAAATTGATAGTGAAATTTTAGGAAACACACTGCAATGGGGTAGAAATGTTTACATCCTAATGTATTTTACAAACAAATTGGTTAAATTTTTGTAATACAAATTTCGTTTCACAGTTAACAAGTTTTACTCCAAATAAACAGCCCTTTAAATTATCTGACAACTGTTAATGTGAGATGGTCTTGACGGGAATTTTGATACTGATTGTCAAGTTCGAAATATTATACTTTGTTGATCACGCATGTGGTAATTTGAGGTATAAAGTGATGTGTCCAATTATTAGCGTATTTTCTGCTATCTTAACATAATAACTTGTTAATCATTTTGGAAAATTGATAATATCTCTCGTAATTTCCTTACAAGTGCCTTGGAATGGACGAGAGAGAAAATCAATACATCGATCAGCTATGCATTCTCATTATCGACACGTTCCATGTGAACAAATAAGACAAAGAAACTTTTCCGCCTTGATAAGAACCTGATTTTTATTTTTTCATTTTCAACCCTCTTTAACTGTTATATTTCATTAACTAAAAATATCGACGTGATCTCAATTATTTCGCATTGAATTGAATTAATTAAGTTGAAGTAAAATTGTAATTAAAAAAAGTAATACTCAGCTACAAAATGTACATATAGAGGCTAATATAAGTAGATTAATATCGTGACAACTCTTCATTCCTAAAAGTGACACATGTAATGTTTCATAACTTTCTAGCGGCTCATGAATAAAATCCTTACAAAGTAGAAATCCTGTGTCAAATTAACATGTAAACTATTTATATTACCTACTAGACACTACCTGTTATTCTCGATATACTAGTAATAAGATCAACGTTAGGAATATTTGACTCCAACGACAAATTGTGTACCCCTTTAATGTCCATGATATGATTTACAAGTTTATCATATTTCAAATGATGAAATACCCATATGTTGGTGAAAATAAAACCCGTATTTCACCGAGTGAAATAACATTGCGTTCCTACCCAGTGAAATAACCCTACATTTATATGACGTCAAGAAACACGTCATGACGTCATGAGAACGCTGTGATAGCGAATCAATTTTGCTGCTCTGTTCATAAAGTTAACGTCATTTAGGACGTTTTGGGAAATATAATAAATTCTCGTCGAATACCATGTATATCTAATCTCGTGAAGTAGAAGTTTATATATTTCCATGAGGGGTGCAGCTTCACTCGATGAGATATACATGTTATTTGATGAGGAATGTCAAATATCATCCATTTTTTTCCAAATATTTTTAATACATGCTTACCGTTGTCATTGTCAACTGATGAACACACAACTTTTTTGTTTCCAGTTTATCCTTGATGTTCCCCCTTGTAATGACTCATTTTTTATATAATATACTATTATAGACAGTGATTTTGGGTATGGTATTTTCATAAAAGTTAAAAGAGTACTTCAGCATTATCAGAGTTGCTGAATAGCTAACAGAAAATGTTTCATTAAGTCATCAAGTCACCTCTTTTCGTTTTTTGGGAATGTTATTAAAATTGCTTCACTGAGTGATCAAAATTTAGAATTCACTGTTTTTGTCTTTGTTAAGGTGGTGTTTTGACTCTATTTGTTCAACAGAGGCTATTAATATATTATTCATTTCCTAACTCGATATATTGGTCAGCATTTGTAGTCCAAGATAAACACAGACTGTGTGACTGTTTGCTGACATGACATCGATTCTTCTGATGGTGTAAAGTAATATTTAGCATTTAATTACTCAAAAAAAATTTGGTGGGTACATTAACTAATGACCCTAATGCATAGTGTTTTATGCAAAAAAAACGCCTGCAATGTTGACTATTTTTACTCCGGTTTCTATTTTTGCCATTGCTATAGTTTGCTTTTGCATAATCTGTTTACTTTTAATTGAGCTTTGACGCCGAGATCAAAGAACATTGTCACACTAATTACATGTAGTCATTAACCATTTTACTAAAAAATCTCATATAGTCGTGAGTGTACTTGAAGGTCAAATCCAGGTGATATCTCCATGTTTTACCCTTTATCACCAATCTTTAGCAGTAATGCTGATCCCATACGTTAACAACTAATTTCGTTGAATGTGAATGGGTAAATGGTTCCATAATTTGTCTGTATTTGTTTATCCTGTATCATGACAAGTGATGAACTGACGAGAGGAATTAATTTTCGTTCTTTTGCCGTTTTGAAGTGAATAATTCGTGGACATTCAGAGGTGTTTTTTGAGGCAGACTAAGCGGACTGCTTGTTTATCATCCATTTTCAGACAGACTGCTGCCATCAATCATTTTAATCACTTATTAATCGTTAAACTTCTGCATCCACATGTTAAGTTGAGAGATTGCACTGTTGCTTCCTGTCTTTATCGTTAAATAACGGGAAGTAAACAAAGGGAAGAACCCTAAAGAACTTCGAAGACATACTAATACGTAAATAATGTTCTGTCTCGACTAGCTGTCATTTTAGTTATTAACAATAAATAGAGGGTCCTATGGCCGAACGTTTCTGAACATTTTTCATCCTGCTAAACCCGCTCACTTGAATCCGCTGTGCGCCTTCCAACTACCCTGATCCCCTTCAACCCAAGAGCCTCGTATCGCTTATTATCTAACTAGCTACTGAGACAACCTGGATGGAAAAATCCGTTGAGTTCAAGATAGTAGCTTCAGGCTCCTTGCTATACGACATTTCATTGTCAGAGCAATTAACAGGTGCACATATCCACAAATATCTAGCCGCCAGCATTTGGCCCGTTAGAGATCAGGATATTTTGAAGGAGAAGGATTGCAATGTTTCTACACTGGATTTTTTTCTATCCCCTGCAATTACGAACCAGCCGTCCGTTACTCATTGTGTGCGGCTCATAACTTTTTAATTAAAATTAAGTAATTAATCAACCATTTCACTTCATATTTGTCATGGAAATTCACTTAGACATTTTGATGTGTAATGCTTAAATATTTTTGAAGACATATTTATAAAATGATGAATTATTACGAAAACTGGTAACAAGTCCTGTCCGTCACACAACTTCTAAAGTAATCGTTTATTTTAATAAAGTTGGATATGGACATAATTAATGAAGATATGTCATGATAAAAATTTTGAAAATATTTTTGTAAAAATCATAACTCTGTGACAGAAATGGAGGCTCCTGTTGAAAAAATATAAACAACTCCAATTGGTCTTACTATGGCAAATGGTTGATTTAAGGCCTATAAAAGTGAAGATACTCATTAAAGCTTTCAATCAATGAAATGAAATACTTAACATTCTTTGCAAATGACTTGTAATCAACGATGAAACAGTTCAGACGGCCGAATGTCGGCTTGGACATATAAAAAATCTATGGTCAGCTGTGCAAAAAGAATATGGAAAATAGGGACAGTTAAAAACTAGTAATGTGTGCAGCTTTTGCATTTACCTATACTCTTAACTGAAAATAAATTTAAAAGATGAAATATTGTTTATCAAAGCATTCTTGTAACTTGTAAGTAAATTTAACAGTCGTATCCGCTCTGCTGGCTGTAATCAAACTTTGAATATTTTCGATATCGTAGTTCATGCAACGTTGCATTAAATACTTTCGGTCTGTTAGAATCAAGTTTATAACCTGAATACCTACATATTTGTTAAATACCTAACGAGGTAGAAATATATATGTAAAGAGAAATGTGTGTGCCGAAGTGCCTAAAAGTGTTATCGATTTTATTCAATTTGACAATGAAGTTAACATCCAGTTACACCAGAGTGAAAGAAAAGAACTACCAATATTTAATGTTATTGTAATTACGTGTACAACTAAAAATACTGAATTATGCACGTGCGCAAACAATTTCGATTGATTTTTATTAACCGTTTGGCAAGTCTCGATCTTAGTAACAATGCCAGTGATAAATATATTCAGCTTTGTCGACTTTTCTAAATAATTAATTTGTGTTACATAAGTCACTATATCTGCATTAAAACTCACACTTTCAAACTGTTTTTTACCGTGACTATTGCTAATAAAGAAATAACTCTAATCACGGCGAAATGACGAAAAAAATGAAGTAGTAGATTTGATTTTTAATTTCGTAGTTTACCGAGGTACTGATATTTGAAGTGTTACATTGCGCCCCGAATGCTTCCTTTGAATACTCAAGAAAACTCATGAAATTTTCATCCAACGTTGTCTTTGATATGATATCAATAGGTAGGGGTTTGCATACATCTTTAAATGGGAGTGGTTCACCATCAGATAATATAAGGAGAAGTTTCATTCTTCGAAACTGATCAGCTTATACATTGTATGTAGAACTTAGGTAACGCATCCAAGTTTTTATGAAAACCTGCTTACTATTTTGTACAAAAGTCATCCTAAAAACATTTTACGCCAACTAAAGGGAAATGTGATATTTCAACATCTATCGTATCATGTGGCATATATTTCTAAGAATCTACCTAAAATTTATTAACATCCAAAATATCAAATGTCTAATTTTTTAATAATTCGAATCTGTCTTTCTATTTCTATCATTTAAAAACACATTGATATTTATCGTCAGAACAGGATAAGGACATCTTAGGGCACATTACCTAAAAACAATTTTGATTTAAGAAAGTGAATGAATGATTCTATTTATTCGAATACATATCTTTTTTAAATTTTTGAATTGAATACAATTTGGAAATGTTCGTTTATAAATGTCAGCAACATGATAACACTTTTAATGATACGTTATGGAATTTATATTTCTTACCAACATTAATGCTGAAACTTCCTACGCCATTTTGCATCAAAGATTGACTCATAAAATAATCTTAATAAGCAAACGTTACCAATGTGTATGAAATTGTTATTTGATACTGTAAAGTACAAAAGTGAATGGCAAATTTTGATATTTGTTTTATTGCCTGTATCGGATAAACAGATTCCAGTTTCATTGTAAACACATTGTCGTGTACATTATTACCCACGTGATCAGCGTATAGGCAGTTGCATACAAATCCCGTACGTCACATGAGTGTCGAATCACATTGACCTGTGTCGTAACCATTTGACCCGTATTCTAACGATTTGATTAATTCACCGTTCACCTTTCCCTTAGGTCATGTTCTGACGGAACCACTTTTTCATTCATAACAATCACGTGCATTCATTCATATTACACTTTTTACTACGTCAGTTTCATAAGGTGTTACATCTCGCATGAACGATAGTAGTTAAACTAATTACAAGAACAGATAAAATAGAAATGAATACACAAAAATATACAGAGCGTGAACAATTATTCAAGCATTAGAACTGTTCAGCACCGCCAGCTTAGCAACATCATTTCCTGTGACGGTGACCTTGCTCTTCAGCAAACCATGCGACCATCACTAGCTCCGACTTCATCTCGTCCTGGGTTTTTGAACTCGATATTCTTTGCCCCCATCTATGGTGGCTGGCATGATAAACATGAACTTCAGTAGCAACCAATGTCAGGGTGGGGAAAAGCATGAGAAATCCGTAATACGTCCTGTGATCGAGCCGACTCAAATGCTTTACTAGGTCTCACGTCAAGTGTCGTTCAAGTGACGGTTGACGGTAAATGGTGTGCGGGGCCAAATGACAAAAACAATAGTTGTTCGCTATTCACTTATGAAAAAATAAAATTTGCTTGAGTTTGTTGTTATTAAAATTATTAAGTTGCCCCTTGGCAGAATTTGAATTTAGGTTAAAAGCTATTTATGAACAAAATTGGCATGCCGCTCTGCGGAATAGTTCTAAGATGTTTGTGTATTCCCAATTTAAGACTGTTTTCACCATTGACTTAATCTCGATAAATTTCGAACAGTTTTAGCACGTTTCCGCTGTAGTTCTCATAATTTAAACATTGAAACGGGAAGGTATCATAATGTTCCTAGGAATCAAAGGATATGCACAATATGTAAGAGTGGTAATATTGAAAATGAATATCATTGTTTACTTGTTTGTAAAGCTTACAGAAATCTTAGAAATCAGTTTATACCTCATAAGTACTTTGTTAACCCTTCAATACATAAATTCAACCTCTTGCTGTCCAGTTCTAACAAGGAATTGATTAAACGTATTGCTATGTTTATTCTCTATGCGACTAATTATCGCAAATCTGTGGACGAATGATATGTACCATGGGCCGATGGCCTACATGTACTTTAACGAAATAAACAACTATAAGTTGCCCCTTTGGTTTTGTTTTCTTTTAATTGAAAAACCTAACTTTATTCTGTTGCGCATACTCACGAAGGTCAAAAGAAGTGCATTGGCCATGGGTCATCTGAAATTCCTCCGCAACCACTTTACGAAACCGGTTTCGGTATGAAAACATGAAAACTACAAAATAACATTATTTTTCCATTTTTTTGCATTTTTATTTTATTTATTTATCATAAGAAAAGGTACATTCCATGAGATTTACTTCCGCGATGGATATTTCTCAACTTGATCAACTTTACTAGGATGCTTTAAATTTACACACCTTTTCTTTGACAATGGACAGACGATGCATTACATCCTTTAAAGTTAAAAGTTTGATAAAGTTGGTGTCAGATGGAAATCAGTACATAGAATTTCGTTAATTGCTCCAAGAAATCAGAGGGCAATGGATGTAATTTAGCTGCCAGAAAATAACCTTGAAATATTCCAATCAACACTTTACACCAGAGCTTCAACTCAGCACAGTGGTCTAGTGCCTAGCGTGCCTCTCACGCCGACGACTCGGGTTCGAATCCCAGTGGAGACACCAAAAATTTGTGACCTGAGTCCTTAACTGTATTGTGTCCTTAGGCAAGGCTCTTCATTCACATTGCACTCAGTCCACCTAATGGGTACCTGAATATAGGGACCTAGACGGTCGCGCTGAGCGCTAATTAACTGCTTTGAAAGTACACTTTCCTCGGGGTAATGATGTAGGTAGCGCTTTGAGCATGTCCTTAAACGTGGAAATGGCGACATATAAATATCCACCTTAATTGTTATATCTGGTCAATGACAACACCATCAAAATGCCAATTGCAAATATAGATTTTGTTGCGTATATGAATCATGTTCATTTATTTGTATATACATTTGTCCAATAGTGTTTTCATTGTTTTAAATTTTATCTTGTATGCATTGGTGAAAATGATTAGCTGCTGAAGAAAAGATTTCTTGTCACGTAGACTGACAATAAACCCAATGAAAATAAGAATGAACAATGTAAAAAAATAATCCAGAATAGAGGAATGGCATAAAAAAACAAAGATTTCTTCACAAAATGAATATGTTCAGAAAAGGTTTATAATAATAATAATAATAATAATAATAATAATAATAATAATAATAATAATAACTTTCTTATACCGCGCATATATCCATGACAAAGCATGCTCAAAGCGCCATTACTCTAAAATTTAATGAACTGCAGTCTTTAAGTATGACAATTTGTAAAGTCACAGGCATGGATCGAAGATAGTCCTGGCAGGTTTGTTTTTAGAATGACCTTCGGATATTAATACATTTAACAGGCAAAGCAGTATTGTAGTCAAGGACATTATTTTTCTCTTTTGTATTTCTTTAATTCGACTTTGTCATCATCCATTTGCGTGATACAAACTGTGAATTCTCAATTAAACATTTCCTTTCAGTCCTAATTTTATCCATTAAATCTTGAAAGCAGATAAACCTTAATTTTAGTAAATCACATAACTCCTTCCAAAAACTTCATATTTATAGTTTCAAAATAAAGTTTTACAGATGATACCGGTAAGTAATGGTTCAGCCGCCTAGAGATCCATGTTCAAAAGTTTGAAATTTAAATTTAAAATTAAATTAAATTAAATATGTTGTATTCGACTTCAATATTGCGATAAAAAATAAGATAAGAAGACCTTGTCACATATCCAATTCTTTATATTTTTTAGACATGAATGTCACGTACATTTTCTCACATAAAGTTTTAAGTAAAAGCGATATTTCAGCCACCCTGTTACATGGCTTGAAATTATTCTTAAGAAGTTTAGATGTCTAGCATTAACGATAAATGTTAAGTAGTTAATAGGAAATCAGGTAAATGTGGCTTTGATCAAATCATGAGCCCCTCATTACCTATCAGCTGGAAACTCCTGTAATATTTGTTTTCCATGTTGTGTGTATATTCCTATGGGAGACACAGGTGAATCTGTCATGGTTGAAAAAACAGGTCTGAATGAAAATGATCAGTTATATAAGTAGAGTGATTTTTTGTCAAATATAAATAGTTTGCAAAAAGGACAAGGGGCCAACACCAAGATCACATCTTGTCTATCAAAAAAAGAGATCACTTTCGACAAAGACACATATAAAGCGAGGATAAATGTTCCATGAGTTGCACGCTAATTATCAAAGGACATTATTTAGTGCTTGTACTTATATTTCATGGTATGATATATTTCACTTGTATCATGGTTGATACTAAACTCTTCAAAAAAGGAAACTTGACATTCATGCGAAATTGATTTTTTCGAAACTGTTAAATTTTCTTCATGATACATACCTGTAATTTAAAGAAAGGCTTGCTCATAAGTGTAACTTTACCAAAAACAATGGCCCAAAAAGTTTACGTTGTGTTCAGGGACGAAAACGAGCGATTCGTCAAAAAAGCAATTTCTGCCAAAGCACGTACGCGTGCAGCATGGGATCATGAAGGTTTACATGCAGACACGTCTGCTTTAGGGGTATTATAAGCCATATCAGCCACTGTTCATTCAGACTACACAACATCGGTACAGCGACCTGAAGAATGCCAATACTGAACAGAGCGCAACGCAACAACGCTATTGGCAGACTGCAAGCAGGAGCGACGCAGCGAGATGTTGCAACACACTTTGGCGTGTCCAGACAGATCACCTCTTCATTGTGGACCCGTTTCAACACCCGAAACAGCGTTGATGATAGGCCAAGGTCAGGCAGACCAAGGGTGACTACTCGGGCCCATGATCGGTACATCCGACTGCTCCACCTTCGGGAACGCACCAGGACAGCAACGTCAACAACGCAGATACCAGGCCTGCGTCGAATTTCCGACCAAACGGTACGCAACAGGCTGAGAGAGGTTGGACTTTTTCCACGACGACAGGTTCGACGTCCCGTTTTAACCCAACGTCATCTGGCGGAACGTCTCCAGTGCTGTCAACAGAGGATGAGATGGGCACGTGCAAGGTGGAGAACCGTTCTCTTCACTGATGAGTCCCGTTGAGATGGACGAGCACGTGTATACCGACGTCGTGGAGAACGTTATGCTACCAACTGTGTTCAGGAGGTTGTCCCATTTGGAGGTGGGAGTGTCATGGTGTGGGCCGGGATTTGTCACCTTGTTAGGACACCCCTTGTGCATGATGTGGGTAACCTCACAGGAGTACGGTATAGGGACTTGATCCTACAGCCTTACGTTATTCCTCACGTCAACGTCCATGGTGGTCTCTTTCAGCAGGACAATGCTCGACCACAAGTTGCACGTGTTTGTCAAGACTATTTACAGCGTAACAATGTCCAGACATTGCCATGGTCCGCCAGGTCACCAGATTTGTCACCAATTGAGCATCTCTAGGATGAACTGGATCGACGCGTGTGCAGAAGGAATGCACCACCCCAAACACTTCCAGGACTTCTTGCAGCACTTCAGCACGAATGGCAGAACATTCCACAGGCTGTGATTGACAACTTGATTGCATCCATGGGTCGTCGGTGCCAAGCAATAATCAATGCCAGTGGTGGCCATACCCGATACTGACATTTGTGCACCCCTGTGATGTTGAAACACTGCCCCTGCGCATTTCAAGATCATGCTTATTCTGAATAAAATTTACTGACCAGAGATCTTCAAACAGCGTTTTAGTTTTCATTTCAATGTTTAACTTGCATTTGTGGTCTTTATATTGAACTTTGAAAGTCAGTGTCAAGTTTCTTTTTTTGAAGAGTTTATTATTGCAGAGAGAAAGTCAGCTATAAGCATTTTGAAAAGGACAGTTCAATAAATCATTGATCAGTTTTGAACTATGAATATTTAATTTTATTTTTAAAAATGCTTTACATTATGGATGTAGTAAATTGTATGAGCTTTCTTAATTTAGTTTCAATCAATATTAAGTAATCATTCTCTAATGAAAATAAGTATCAAAGAATGGATATAGTAAAGTGTTGTCAACACGACAAAAAAAGACAATGTAAATCTTTCGTCAAAATAGATATTATAATTTATCTTCCTTAACTGTGAATATTTGAGATATACTGACACTTTATGACACAGACATATAATGATACCTTTTACATTCAATGTCTATTACGGCTCCATATCTATGTGGCAGGTTGTATCACAAGTAAATTACAAATTTCTTACTTACACTATCCATTATAATAAATCAAGCTTCATAATTATGTCAGAATCCAAATGCCTCAATATGACCTTAATCAGGTAAAACCTATTATGTCAGAATTATTCAAGTATTCTTGAGTCAAACAAAGCAATTTTGTGTAAGCTTGGTTGCAGAATGAATACAAATTGTTAATTTTATAATCACAGTATTTTCAGCGTTTATTACAAATGATGCACATTATCTTTATCATCAGCGCTTGTAAAAAGGTAATAAACAATGTAAGAGAAGTGTTATTTATTAGTTTGCAATTAACCTTGTGAGACTGCCAGGCCTTTAACTTACAAAAATAAAATTGCAACGCTACACTCTAATTATGTTGTCATGCTTGAAGACGTTTTGATTGTAGTTACACATGTAAACTATTATCAATAGGCTATGCATTATTGTGTTGACAGTGTATCTAATTAAACTCTGTCGCCCAGGACAATCAAACAGTTGATTACTGGAAAATCATATTCATTGACCAACCTCCATGATCAGTTTGCATTGTTATATGTTCATATGATTAGATGAAATTGAGGCAGCCATTTTTGGTCAATATATCAGGTTGATTACGTTCATTTTTAATATAGAGGCTTAAATTGTGACAAATTAACCTTGTCATGAGACAAGTTTTGACTTGTTTTGCCTTGTGCAGTCTTAGATTATCCTTTTTTATGCTCAGATAAACATAATCGCTTCTGGTAAATCATGTTCGTTTAGCATATCGAGAACTTCTAGCTACCTTGTTAAAAATCCAATTTAGTTAATGCTTACATGTTAAATATCCTTTTACGTCTTTGGGCAATTCTTATATAACACGGTTGGCAAACGTATACTTATTTTCATGTCACACTAAGAAGTATTCATGCCAAATCAAAAGTTATGTGATAAGATTTGTAATTAGCTAATCGTGCTTGCCTTAAGTTGTATTTCAGGAATAACGTATTAATAAGTAAAAAGGTTAAAAGCCCACAAATGTGTGTAATGAAATGATTTTGAAATATAACAGTCACATAGAAACTTGACTGATAAGATGCCGTGCATCATCCATGCATACAGAAGACGATTGACTTTATCAATCCAAGTCCAAGGCGAGCAATAAACGACTGACAAATAAATATCGACGTCCTTTTGCTATTGATTTCATTCCTGGATATCAATTACATGTACATAAAATTGATTGATATGATACAGTGGTTTATTAAAAAGGTCTTCTAGGATGCACATATTTTTTCATTATCAATGTGTATTCAAATGCAAAATGCACGGCAGGTACCATTACTCACCATTGCAGGAATTTTCAATCATTTCTTTCTTTATTCATTAAGGTCGATATATCGATCTTAATTTATCACAAATTGATTTCCTTTTCAGTTGTCATTCCGTAACTGCATGAATGAATAAATTCATTTAATCAATATATCCTGAATTATTATCCTTATGGACATGAATATATCGATTACCTATATATGTACACTATCAAAAACGTCAAACATAAATATAAGAGCAATACAAATTATGTGAAGTGTTGGCAATTAAATTTTGAAAGGGGTACATTGTCAAAATAACAACTAAATTTAGTATTATGCATGAAGAATAATACAAAAATCGCCGATCAATTGTAAGATTCATTTGAGGATTGGTTTCATTGGTATAAAATCGAAAGTCATGATAGCATCCTACTTCATTAGGGTTTTGAATAATATTTCAGTTATGAAACGCGTGGATCGAAAGGAGAGTGGCCACCTCACGGAGAAAAGGAAGAGGGAAAGAACGGAAGGAAAGGCATAATTAGAGGAAGACGAACGACACAAATTTGGTCTGGTTTCTACCCGTCGACCGGTCCAGCTATGGTTACCCTACCAACAACACGTAGGCTCCGGCTGCCATAGCTCTCGGGGTCTCTGAAGCACGCAATACAACTAAGGTAGTGAGTCAAGTGGTGGCTTTGGAGCGATAAAAGACTGTAAAAACCATATCTTAATATTATTTATGTTCAAGTTCTATCTTTTGTCAGGATTATAAACCATAACTTATTTTATTTTCAGAATAAAATCGTGTTAAAGCTAGCGTACTTATTTTGTCTAAAAGGACATTTTAACTTCTAGCAAATGTGTCAACGTAATCGATTAACTGATTCCTGAACAAGAAACATCATAGTCATTACTAATATTGTCACTTGACTTTGATAGAATTACAGTAAAGTTCATAAGACGTGTCATTATATCTACTTGACATTATTATCATATGAATAAGTCTACAATTGTTGCAAAAGTGTTTGCCTTGAAATACTTGACATCAGTAAGTTGAACAAATTATGTTTCTTACCATTCTTCCTGACAAAACCTTGTTGACCAAACAAAGTTTGAAGTCGCAAAACTGAATTGATATGTTAATGTGTTCATTCAATAGAGAGTAATTAATGTACATTTGACTATTGGGTGAATTCGTATATCTATATCACTAAATAAAAAATAATCCAAGGAAGGGAGAAGGTTCCATAAATCTCGTAATACATTCAAATTTGAAAGGATTATATCATCTTGCATTTGCATTTGCTATGAAGATTTCCAGTTATAACCTTTCACCTACCGTCCACACATGACACAAAGCTAGCAAGAATTTTTTTACACCGCCCTCATAAAATACAGAAGAATTCCAATGTTGTACAGGTGTGGTACATATGTTTCCAAATAAAGAATCATTCGAACTACTGACTCACGCTGCTTCACTATCTTCGCCTCGCAGATGTATTTAGTTTCTAACGACTAGAAGATTATATCTCTGCCATATAGAAACATGTGTAACTCATTTTATTTCAACAAAACCTAAACAAAGTCAACCTTGGTTTTCAATATGTCGTAGTGTGATAGGATGGTATTTGATAGATACACGGTTCTCATTGATGTCAGATGCATGATGTGCATAAAAATGATAATCAACACAACACTTCACAAGTAAATTCCTAAAATAAAACAAATAAATCACTGTATAGTTTTAAAATCTCTACCCAACAACTGACTACAATGCTTTCAGCAACCACATACAACATCTTTGTAACAATTCAATCAGCTCCTTGTCATTTTAAAGTTAAGATAATTACAACTAAGAATAAAGTGTAATTTTTTTATCAAATGCATGCAAATATTTAAAAGGTTATTTCTATATTAGTAAGTACTGCTTGATATGTACTTGATGAAAGGACAATTAATGCATGCGAAGTTGAAATCACAATTTCATTTTGATTCTCAGAACATATTAGGAAAAACGTGGACATTTTTATGAAGACTAATTTAATCATTACTAAAACCTTATGATTGCTTACTCAACAAATGTGCCAAAGCGTGCAACGGTAGTGTTATAGAGTTTTATTTTATCCAAAAGAAGCTCCCCGACACCATCATAAAAATTAGAAAAACTTTATCAATTGACACCTTTAGTAGTCGACTATGCCTACCAAATGTGGTAAAAGGACATTTCATATATCTCTATCTCCCCTCTCATTTAATCCATGATTAAAACACGATAGGACGTTTATACATATGTATGCATAGCTTAAATCTGTCAGTGACTATTTATCATTTATTAACTCTTTCCTGGTGTCATTTTTTAGTCCTTGTTTGTCTTTTTTTCCATCCCTTTTTGACGAGTAATGACACTTTTCCCTTTAGATGCACAAATACCGTTTCAATCAATCCAATATTTGTTTTAAAGGTTTTGAACAATGTGGGTACACGGACGTCTAAGCTATTCCACTGCGACATGTTTGACTGATATATTGCTTAAATTTATATTTGCTGAAGTTATCAAAATGTTTCTAATCTCCAACCATGACGACACAAACGAAAGAAAATATTTAACGATACTAGAGATGTCGTTTATACCCATTACTATGATCGGTAAGGATTCTTGAATATCAAACAAATTATTGATACCGTTAAGCAAGTAACTAATTGTAGGAAATACCTGTCTTTTATAAAACTTTTTTCTTTTTATCTATATTACCTTTCACTCTGGTACACTTCAAATTGACAGAAAACAATTTGAGCTAAAATGGTTTATTTTTTGTTAATACATGGACTTTATTCAAACTTCAAGGTTACTATACTTAACTTTAAAGAGGAAATGTCCTATTTTGTATCTTGGATGGCAGGGTATAGAATGATTTAATGTGTGTAACGTATGCTCTCTACTCATTCAAATTATTGAAAGTTTTTGTTAAAACTAAGATTTAATGAAGCAATTTATATTTATTCTTTCAGAGATGCCCTTGAAAATAAATTATCAAGGCTTTGTTGGCCCAGCTGCAGATACTGACTACACGCGTGCAGAAACGCAAAAACACAAGGTGTGCGGACTGAGATGTTTATCAAATGAATATGCTATCTCGTTCTACCTAATTATCTCCAATGGCACCCATTCTTGATTTTATTATCAGACAAACCATCTCCAGTTGTATGCATATCGCCAACCTATTCCTTTTTGCATTCATTTATTGTGCCAGTATTGACTACTTGTTCGTATCTGAAGGAATGCATGTTAGTTTACTTGGAAAATGGCTTTCTGTATAATTTAACATTCTAGGTGAACTGTGATATCACAGAAATCGTTTTTGGCGAAAGCGCAATTTCGTTTTTAACGATCTCTTAACTCTCAACAATTGCTGGCACTAATTACAAGATTTGTGGGATATTATATACTGAACATACCCTTGTTTTATAGATTCGTTATTGGTAGCATGCCAAGGTAACTAATGAATGTTCTCTACAACAGAATTAAATTATTTCTCCGTTGTACTTTTGTGTTCTATTTGTTATGCTTTTAGCTGAATTAACATAATTATCTTCTTTCGAAGAAAACCATTGGCATGGTTCTAAAATGCAAAACAATTTCGTTATGCTGTCCCGAGGTTTCAAATGGATTCACACAATCTCCATCAGATAATTATACTAAAATAGCTGAAGCAATTGCCCTAACTACCCCCTATGCAATGAGAGAGACCCAAGATAGACTAACGAAAGGTACCACAAGCAGTGGCGTGTCTACAGCAGACATTGCAATCAAATATTCTACAGACCGGACAGAGCAAAACATACACCAACAAAAGAAATAAGTGACAAGATAAAAGTACATATCAGTTAGGTACAAACAGTGACAGGAAAGTGTTTTCCTCAACACTGTGAGATCTACCAATGAAACTAATAACCACAGAGGGCGATGAAATGAAATGTATAAAGAGATGAGATGGAGGACATGACGAAAGAAGACGCATCAATAATAACGAATAGTGATTAAAAAGAAAAGGGTAACTTTGTACTGTTATGATTAGCATACCAACGACAGGCATGTTTTCTAAAATTCATGGATTTCGAAAATCGAAATTTACGTCATACATTTTGGAAAGCATCACAAACAAATTATCTTTCTTACATCATTCCTTTTCAACTGAAAGGGCTGATAATCTTTGATCTCTATTTTAAAGATGTTCAAATAAAGATTCTGGAAGTACCGTGTTGGTTCGTATCTCATCTCAGCCTGGATTGTGGAAACATTCTGTCAGAGGAAGTAAGTTGATCGACTTGACTAGCTTATGCTCAAGATATGAATCCCATTGAAACTGCTTTGGACCGTATCGGCCAAGCAATTGAACCTAGAACCTTCGTTATCAACGCTCTTATTTTCTAATTTTCCCACTGATTTATTAACATTTTACTCATAGATTATATGTCGATACAAACTACTCTTCATACAATTACTCATTATTCGTTTAAGTTTATTCACGTCTCAGTATTCAAAATATATATACATGTGAGAATACGTTAAGTCAGAGATTCAAATTGTCTGTATTGAACAAAACATCTGATAAGGAATATAATTAAAGGCATAACTTACAAAGACAAATATACAGATAGGGCGACTTCTCACCATCATCTATATACGCTTCCTAACAGAACATTAAAACCCCTATATTGTGATTTAGTAGAATGTAAAATAGGGCGCTTTATAAATGATGTATATTATTATTATTACTATTAACTTGTAGATATCAATAACATCATTTTAATGCTGCCTTATTGAAAGATTTTCATCCATCCTCATTTACTAGTTTAGATTTCAAGAAAATACATTTTCACATATATTACTTTGTCAATATCAGATTTTGTTTGTGACAAGAGCAATGCGATAGGGATTATTTTATTATTGCACTCAAAATTCCAGTGAAATATGTAGAAACATTCGTCCACGCAATCTAATGGCTGTCTCATTAACATAATGATTAACATAATTAACATAAATAGAGATATGCATTTAATGTTTACAAATATACTATTATAAACAAGAAATTCAAAGGACGTTTTGAGAAGATTAGACTCATGCGTGTATATAAGTGGTTAAAAATTCAACCATTAGATTTCCTTCCAAAATGTTATTGTTATGTGATTGTTAAGAGCTTTAGTGCAAAATAAGAGTAAATTTTGACCTTTTCGTTCCCTTTACAATCTTTGAATGCGTTGTGGCAAAAACGTATTTAAGAAATCATGCAAGGTCCACGGGAGAGTAAGCGTAAAATCATATGATACTGATAAACATACACAGGCAATTATTAATTTTTTGTTTGTTATGAGTTTGTATGGAAAAGAGGTTATCAAGCCAGCCAAGAACTAGTGGCGAAAATGGATCGTCACTGTACGTCGGATTGTGTGAGTGAGTGAGATTGGATTAAACGTGTTTTGAACAGTATTGCAGTTATTAAACACGAGGATAAAAATCCTCCAAAAGTGAGGGGATACACCAGGGACTAAGGGATCGGAAGGGTGAGAGAGACAGACAGAAAGTATGGCACGGTTAGGGATAGACAGCATGTTTTAGAACGACTCTTGCTTTATTGCCCCTACCAGGAACATGGACGCTCTGGCTGGCATAGCTCACGGCGACTCTGTAGCACTCAAACTAACACACCACGATAAAGGTTTGGTACTGCAAAACAATTTTTTTTTTGGTAGATTATGTGTTAAAATGAATAAAAGCTTTTTTATCTACATGTAGATATTCTCGAGATTAGGAAGAACACATATACCTTTCGTCCATTCCACACAGTACACTGTTGAGCGTTCTTATCTTTGCCTTCCTTGCAAGTATATCTACATAAATCATTAGACGGACATTACAAGTTTCTCTGAAAAGCATATCAACATCATAAAAAGGAAGTTAAAGCTCAGATAGCAGAGAAAGATTCAACGGATAGAAAAAAATTCTAAGTAATTCAGCCTTAAAATTACTCTTATAAAGAACCAATAGATATAGCCTACATCTAATGATTATGCTTTTTCCGTATATACAACGATGTTTATTTACCGACATAGCTGAAGTGATAAAGCTCCACAAACTACTGACATCCAGAACAAGGTCTTTTCGGGTTGGAAAAGTAGATAGTTGTCGTAAAAGTAAGAGAGACCTGGCAATTCCGCTAAGCTAGTGGTCAAGATATATTTGACCACATTAACGGTAAATCAATATCAACAATTACGATAAAGAGCTTTGGATGACCTAATGGCGTTATTTTGCCACAGAATCAATACAAGAACTCATTTCGGGAATGATACACGAATGTTAGTGAGTAATTAACAGATTGTTCAAGAAGATTTGAGGCAAAACTATGTGTACTGGCTGTGATGATCATTTTATGTTCCATACGTGTGATAATGAGATCGTTACGTTGCTACAAATTAAGCACTACTTTGCTCTCTAGCCTAATTTAGGAAGCCTCTAAAATTTATGAGGTCAAAAGTTGTCAGGTAATGAAGTGTTTGCATTTATCACTCGTTTGTTCGTTATGTGTGTTTGTCTTTTTCTGTCTACATGAGAAGTCATATATTGAACTGATGAACGTAGATGTTCGTTGCTCGGGCAATATGTATATATGATTTATCAAGATTAAGGTTATATATTCAGAAGAGGTGCTAGCTTCAACTATATATATACATATATAACTATACCTTGATTTTCATCTCGTTTAAATAAGAAACGTTTATGGGGTACAGATGAAACTCGTTGTAGGGAAAATATTTGCAGATGGTACCACATCGCTACAATCTCCGTCTGTCAGAAGTTGCCCCAGGAATTCCTATAGCGCTGAAGTTTATTTATTTACACCCGCTGCTTTCCTATGTTTAAACTCACAGACCCGTATATTTTCACAGTGTCTGATGATTTGATCTCAACCACTTTGAAAAAACAGTATTTCATTTCATGCAAGATGATAACAAACTTTTACGATCTTTTAAGATATTTGTTTCCAAGGTTCATTCAGAAATTGTCACAAAGTTATTTTAAGATCACTATTGCCGCAAGAAATAGCCTGTGAGTTGTTTAAGTGTTTTAACAGTCACGTTGATAAGATAGATTTGAAATGACTTTTAATCATAATTTACATAAATTCAGTTGCAAGAATTTTTTGTTAGACAGGAAAACAACACACACGATCAGCAAAGATATGTATCAAAATCTCTTAACATCTCCATCGAGTTCCTACATTTTTGCAGCTTAGTCGATATCCTATCGTCACATGTAATCAAACTACGCATTCCTTTTGAACGAACTCATACACATTAAACAAAAGCATACCTCGCCTTTTAGAACTTCTTACTATTAGATCGATTAGCCAGTAGCATTAATATAAAGACAAAAATATCAAAAATCATAAATCTTAGGAATTTAAATATCATATTACAGACAATCTAAGATGTTCAACGTTTATAAGCAGCTGTGAATAGAGATCGATGATCATGATGGTTTAAAGGATCTGTCTTAAACGAAAGTCTGTTCATTAAGTCATGTTTTCAATATTTTCTCTTAAGTAAATCTTTCACATGCTTTAAAAAGATTTACAGGGTATATTTAATTTGGATGATTATTTCACACGTAAGATTTTCCTTTCGATTCCCAAATTCAGTATATGTCATTATCAAAGGTTTCAAATTACATGTTTTTATTTTGAGTGTTTTCTTTTCTTTTCAAAATGTATTTCTATACAAAGGTTAAAAAAGTTGTTTTAACGTTCTTGATTACCTTAACAAAAGTGTCAGCTTTGAAGTATTTGGTATATGATGGAAATTTGTATAAGTTGTTGACATTAATAAATATTGTAACGTTGCAGTTATCTTAAAACTGGAATCATCTTCAATATGGTATTGAACACTACTGAGTCTACTATGATAACATGTTATGTCCATTGAAAGAGCAAACTAATTCCTCCACTCAGTT
The DNA here is from genome assembly GCA_921293015.1 of Phorcus lineatus. NCBI lineage: Eukaryota > Metazoa > Mollusca > Gastropoda > Trochida > Trochidae > Phorcus > Phorcus lineatus. Next base: position 41,209,077 of record OV121085.1, read on the forward strand.
ATTACAAAATGTGTTAAAGGGATATTATTTCCCAGGTCTAACCAGAGTTTACGTATTTATCGCTAGAAAGTCACTACAAGCGCATCCCTTTACAGAGGTACAAAGTCTCTTGCGCATGTCTCTTAAAAGTCTCTCAATTCCTGTGTAGGTCTGGGGCAGGGAAGAACCGGTCAAACTCTCAGCCAATCCAGCTTTGAACCTGATTAGCGAGACGCAGCTGATGTTGCTGAACTTCACTGAACATGTTTTGTTATCGAAAAAAGCTGTGCTAAAAGAGGATAAGAAGTTGTGATTTATTTTGCTCTTATTTTGTAACCTTGATGTAAAGTCGTTAATGAAAAGGAAAGTAAAAAATTAATCAAAACATGAAGAAATTGACTCAATCATGCTTCTTGTTACAAGATTGATTTTCAAAGAGCAATATCGTCACTGACAATTACATTTTAAAGCAGATCGGGACCTTTGGTTACACGATATTAAAGATGTTTTGATTAAAGAAAATGAAAAACATCTGGAACATTTTATTTAACAAATGGAAAATGGAATCCGAGAACATGTTAATTATAAATGAAAATAAGATGTATCCTGCAAGATCAAACTATAATTTTTTTCTTTTTCTCTATTTTGTTTGTTTGCAACTTTATAAGCTGTTTTAACAAAAAATATCTATTTCAAACAAACTTACTAGCAGAGTAAAAGAATTTAAAGAATGCAAAATGTGAGTAACGTCAATTATGTTTCGAAAGCTATTGATTACATTCATGTTTCAGAACTAAAGATATCAATTTTATATAGCAGCAAGCTTCGTTCTATTCTGAAAATTCAGAGTTCTTTCTTCTTGTAAAGTCATGTGATTGCCTGGTGACTCTTTTACATGAGGAATAAATTTTACCATTGATGCTTTCCATATCAATATCACAATTATTTGCAAAATTAAAAGTTACATCATATCATTGTGAAAGTGACAAGTACTTTTAACATTTACATAGAAAACTGGAAAGTGGTACATATGTGTCACTGCATCTTCAGAAAAACTCAATCTGAAAATACGAGATTTTCAAAATAAAATTATAGGCTTTCTTTGTTAAACCGATAAATAGTATCGTTACTTTACTCGAGTCCTCTATAAATAATATATAATGATAAATAATGAAATAGTATAATATTAGATACCAAAAAAATTGCTTTTAAATTAATCAAAGTCTTTAACTTAACTTTAACATAAATGTTTGAGATTGATGTAAATGTGTATAAAGATAGAATAGTCATAGAAACCTAGTCGACTTGGGTGGAGAGGAGAGTACACAGTCCCTGATATACATCTCGCACAATGCATTCTCAAACTGACTTAAGCCCGTTAAATTTGTTCACAGTCTATTCGTTGTGTATTAGTTATGCTTGTGGAAGATATATAATGAGAACGGAAACATGTTTAATTGACAAAAAAAATTTCCAGTGAATTTGGTTACATTGTCCGAAATACTACATGTGATTACGGCAACGGCTAAGACTCTAGTATCGGATAGTGTGGGAATAAATAAGGCTGTAAGTTTAAGATAGTTAAGCATCTGTGTAAATAATCCAAGGTTGGCGCCGACAAAGCACAAGGGGGTCACTTCTCACATTGATTAATGAGATAATGCACCAAATGCATACAATTTCCCATTAGAGGAGTTACACCACTATGTTTAAGCAAATTATTTTAAAGAGGATGTACGTTTGTGAGAAGACCATACAATACTCAAACTAGTAGATGCCGAACAAATGTAAAATTGTTATATAAATGGAAGGTTTTTTATTCATATTATGAATTCTGCTAAGTGTGTTGTTTACACTTCTCAATTTTTCTTTTTTGAGAGTGTACATGAAGATAAAAAAAATCACGATTTAATCCAGGAAAAAACGTTTTTAGCAGTAAATGCTGTACGTAAAATACCTTCCATTTGACCAAATCAAGTTGCTATTGGGATTGGCTAATTGATTTATACTAAATATGACCTCAACACACATTTATGCTCTGATCTATCAACCAGCGGTAGTCAACTAATGTTGAAGGATCTAGTTCTACAAATCAGGAAGAATTTTATTCATGGTGATCTGAAAGACGACATATTTCATGTCCATGAGACAGTAAGTAGATTGTTTAAAGAAAAGACTTGTATGAAAGATTACTTCAAGTTTAAGTGGGCCAATAAATATGATAAGCTGTATCGTCTTTCTTTCTATCTTTCTGAGAAAAATATGATATATAGGAATTTATGGTGTGAGGTGCATTTAAGATATCATGAAGAATTTCATTCAATATGATCTTCCGATGACTCATGTGTTGGCCGTGGAGAAAAGAATGACACTGAATAGAGATAGGAAGCGGTTTAACTGTCGAAATAAAAGATAATGTTTCAGCAGATATATCATTTATAACTTACGGTATTAAATTCATTCGAGGACGTTTGAAGATCACTCAAAAGACTATATTGAGAATAGGAGATAATTAGGATATTAAGGATATAGTCATGTTTAGGAAGGAAAACAGCAAACTCGTTTAGAAATGTATTTCAGATACGAAGGAAAACCTAAATGTTACCTTAATATGAAGATGGAAAGGTACAATTAAATTTCATTCTTAAATAGGCAAATTGTGTGGTTATTCTAAAAACATCCATTACGCTAAAGAAATTTTCTTAATTTAAGTAAACAGGTGAAAGAGAATGTAAACACACATATTGCTGAATTATCAACAGAGAGCAATATGAAAAAGGCAACAAGTGGTTATCTATGCAACTCTTACATGTATTTCCGGTTTGGAATGTTGTTTTCTCACTACAACCATGAAGAATGGAGTTAAGGTTGTACGCAAATAGATGTACAACAGATTGTTGCAAAATCTTGAACCAAACTGAACTTTATATTCAAGTCATCTCTTCCAAAAATGTAAAGGGCAACAGATTCGGGTATGATATGAATATACAGTGTTATGTTTCCAACGCAGGCTCTAAGCAAAATGTTAATATACATAACGGAACTTCGAAAGAACCAACGTCAAAAGACAGCAGGAGTATAGAAATACTATCAATAAATAGTCCCCCTATAATCAACTGATGAACTTGCGTGTAGACATATTGCTTACATACACTATGGTATCAACAGCAATTTCTGACTCTGTTGAGTTATTGGAGTAACTTGACAGTAATAACACTTGAGATATTCACAAATTTGAGAGTGAATCGAAGAGGAAATAATAAATGTTCATAATCATGACTTACTATAATCTCATGTTGTATGCATAACATCAAATAATGAAATTTTTTAGCCTGATTTATTTTTTACAAAGATTATCCTCTATTTGTTATATTAACTGAGGAAGTAAAAGTACTAAAAGACAGTTAACGTTTTCAAATACTTTAATTATAGATATAACCTATGGTAGTATTAATGACAATTCGTACAAGTTTTTCAAACTATAGTCCAAAATAAGGATAAGTTATTTTGTTGTCGAGGCAACTAGTGAAACGGCATTTAACAGGTTGCTTCAGCATCATATCATAATCAGCCGTTATCTGTCGATCTATCTCCTTCAGAAAAGATTTAAAAATTACGACTGGGTTAATTATAATGAAGAGAGTTGTCATTGATAAAAAACGTACCTAGTATGTATTATTGTCAGCTCTACAAATCTTAAAAATTTTGAAAAAAAAAAAAAAAATCTTACTTCGACTTAATGAGGATACCTGGGCCGGGCTTGGTTTTATTTGGTAATCAATTAATAACATATCTGTGTCATTTGTAAAGTTATTATCTTATTAAGTGTAACGATTTAGTGTTTGATTAGAAATATTTCTGAAGCCTTGTGGAAAAACTCAGTTAAACATCGAGAAGACTTGTCACTTGCCGATGGAGTCAGAGACTCAACAATCGAGACTATGGAGTTACGCCCAATCAGTGGCTTTGTGTCGCGTGATTTATTTTTCAAAAAGCATCATTAAATTTCCAAAATGAACAGTAATACCAGATAGTTAGAGTTAATATTTAGTAATTATAAAAATGCACTTATGTGCCGTGTGCAAAAGTGAATTTTATTCTGGATTTCCTTTTCGTTAAAATCTCATTTACATTTATAAACTTTTATAAAGACTGTCTAATTTTGAGAAATGTAAGGTTGAAATATGTCAACAGAACAAATCACTTTTTAAAGTTGATTTGTCGAACTAGCTTAAACACGTGAAATACTTAGAAGGGACCATGGCTGTCTGTTTTACTGGAAATGTTCAATTAGACGTGTTAGTGGAAACAAATTTAAACATTTTAAAGTATTTTCCATATTTCATGGTACGGTTAGAAACATTTCGGACATCCTTCGTACCACACGTGCCGCGATGATTTAAAACGTGTATGTGCATAAACCTAGGAAGTGCGGCTGGGAGTAAACGTATATAAAGATAACTGTCTAGGTGATAATGTCATAATAACTTCCCCTTACATGTATCCGTATTTAAATATCCTATTAGAAATAAGCTTTCAAACTATTTAGATTCATTGATCCGGTTCATTATGATTCTTCTACACTGCTTGTAAACGTTATCTTATTTGCCAACTATGGGGGAAAATTCTTCTACTACATGATGTTGCTTCGAAGCCAGCCTCGTTTTCATTTTCTGAAGGAGATGGATATATTTGGAAAGGATTAAGATTAAGTTACATTAGCTTTCAGATCAATACGCATTTATTTGAGGTTCACATTTAATAAGGGTTATCAGTGAAAATATATTTACATTTCTCTCTTCGAGGAATTTTCAGGAAATGACTCATTCAAGTGCCCTTTTCTTTGTGATCCGTTGTATAGATTGACATCTAATTAACTGTTGAAATGTTTCCAAATGTTACCCAGAAACTGATTTGTTCAAGGTTTCAATCTATTGTTTATACGAAATCTCTAGTGGACGTCATGTCTCAAACTTTGGGGACAGTGTACATGGGTTGATACCACAGACACAAACTGAAAATTTTGGTGTTGGCCTTACATTCATTGTCACCACAGCACTTTGCCCAATTTCAGTTGGGATTGTGATACTGCAATATAATAGAAACAATTTCCTGGAGGTGTAGAGATATACTTCAGTAAAAAAAAATTAAATTCTTCTACTAAATGATGTTGCTTCGATCATGTGGTTCTCACATGAAGTTGTTTTGCATGTCTTTGTATGATAAGCCGATGAACCTTCTACGAAGAACACTCGATTTCAATAGTCATACAATTAGTATGACTGTTTCTGAGACGTAACATGTTTTGTGATTGTGACATAAAAATGTTTCACTTTTCAGAATGTTTGCATTTGTTTTCATGAAATAATATTATTAATGTATGTGCCAAACAATTGGCAAAAGTTTATATAACCATGCCTAAAAACCAGTTATTTGCGTATGTCATTGTCATATTCGGTATATACGTGGGCATTGGTGTCAAAGTGCAAAAAAACCAGCAATACTTCAGTTTTGAATAACATGCTAATGGCAAATCAATTGCTTCAGGTTTCAACACACAGCCTCTGTATTAAAATAGTTTAATAATTCGGTATGGAAACCAATTATCAGATCATTGCATTGTCATGTACAGATATATGTAGGTGGCACAGGCGCCTGCTTTTACAGGAATACTTCATTAAAACTAACATGGAAATGACAAGGCGGTTAATACAGTTTTCAACACGACAGGCTCCGTAACGAGTGTCTCGTCTTGACATGTGTTTTGCACACAAACTCACATTTATTGATTTTAGCAAATACTGAGAGTTCGGAGACCACAAGTAAATATGTGTATGAATCTTGAAAACCTGGTATTCTTCAAAATTAAATAGGTAAAAATGTCAAGGCTTCGCTCAGCTATGAACAGCACATCCTCTTTGTACGTTGCTCATTGCTTTGGGGAAGCGTTCAATATAAGAAACCAATCACATTTACGGGTATATATATAATCTTTTAAGGGCGCTTCCATATGTTTTGGTGAGTCGATGCCGGATGTGTCTGCAGCATTGAACTGCAATTCAGGAAATCTTGGGATGAAGTGTTCTCAGATGTAAAAAAAAAGGTTGATCTGCAATCTCTTACCTAAATACTTTTAAACAACAACACCCATATGTCTGTTATCATGATATATTTGTTAGTGATGTGTTTAAAACTTTATGATTTTGCATACAGCAAGTAGTTGTTGATCCATGTACATGTAGTTCTAAGAGATGGTGTTAACTTGAAAGTAGTATTGTGTTAGTAAATTCAGGCTTTATATAAGTCTTATGTCAATTTCTAGATGATAGCTATAAATGAGATGATAAAAATACTATATATTTTACAACCTGATTAAAATCCGAATAGAAGTTTCATATACGACCTCATCGAGATTCGAACTCGTTCTGCCTAGGGCTTTTCTCTTCACACGGCAAGGTGAAAAGGTATCGAAATATACATAAACGCCTTATCTTAGCACGTGTATTGTTGGTAACACAACCTCGATATTTTGGCGTATACACATTGTCATTTAAGTTCCCAGATATTTAAGAAATGAATTTCATCATATGGTTGTCCACACGGTTATAACCTGTTTGAAACTTGTAAGATAAACTTGTATAACCGGCAAGCTTGCGACGCCGGTTATACAAAAGTTTATCTTACAAGTTTCAAACAGGTTATAACCGTGTGGACAACCATATGATGAAATTCATTTCTTATAAATTCAAACGTTGTATTTAAAGCGAAAATGCATTCGAAATGCAATTCTATAGCTGCTTGTCGCACTGACCTACGTACCGGTTACACCAAGACGGATCTCTACCCGTATTCAGACGCATAAACAAAATAGTTCCAAAGACTCGGTAAAAATGACACTTTTTTATTCTACAAATAATACATTTTGTGTATCAAAAAACTAACAATGATTATATTTTTGGAAAAAAGTGGAAAATGTAAAGTTTAATTTAAATAGATCAAAGTTAACAAATAACACTCGCGTATTTATACTGTCCAGAATCTAGGTGACAGTACAGCGTGTTTTGGCTATGAAGAAAATAGTTCCGGCACGATATCGTATAACCTGCATTTACTGAAGGTTATTTTGTATAACCCTCAACTTTGGGTTCATTGAAATGTATACCGATCACATGACCATGTCTGATCCAATCAGAATGCAGCATATCGTTTACATCACAAAGTCTGAATTTATATGGAAATACATGTACACTTCAGGGTTGAATAGATATTTAACTCATTTGTCAACAGTCAAACCTCTCTGTCGGTAGGGAATTTGCTTGAGACATAACTACACAGTAAAACTTTCCCAATAAAAATACAATCTCATTAACAGGGAATTATCTAATCTTTTACGAGCGCTTCGGTCATAGTTTTCCTTGAATGGATTGGTGTGCCCGAAATTAGGCGATAGGTGTTCAAGTGTTCTTAGATAATGTCAACAAGAAATGCAATGTGGGTGTTGTTTTCCAAAATCTAAAACAAACTTTTATTAGATACGGACTATAGGTTTTGTTAAATTTACATTTATCTTATTGATTTCTTAATGAGTGTTAAAGAGCCACTCCGTGATTTTCATAACATATTAATTACCTTTGATACGAACCTAAATGTCATATGTGGTGATATAAAATCAAAACATCTTAACTTTTCATGTCCAAAAGACATATATTATGATAAATACCGGTTTTCCATGAAAATCTAAAACAGCCTTAAAAATGCACAGAGGTGCAGATATCATGTCCAATATACATGGGTACTAGTTATATGGCCTAACAAACGCTATCAACTCCTAACTGCTCTCCTGGCTGTTTTAGATAAGTCTCCAAAATTACGTTTGACTATTTGACGCGCGACACTGTCCAGTTTTCGATCATAATTGGGACGTTCTACCTTCATATTGTCACTGTAAAAGACCAATAAGCTTTAAAATGTGACTTTTTGGTAACAGTCGATACTTCGCGATCAAATGACACCATTGATAAAGTTTGGCATAGATGACTCCAACAACTCACGGAGTGGCTCTTTAAGTTGTCGTTAACACTTCTCAATGATAATGTCAATATGGGTATTTTAGGGATAACATTTAAGAAATAAAGTTCTCTCTATCCCAAATTTGTTTGTAACAAAGTATAGTTTAGAAGTATAGTTCCAGATTTACCGCTTATCCGCTATCAAATCACTGAAGGAAGCTCTCATAAAAGAATACATTATTCCCCGTAAATCAGATTATTTTCATTTTTATAAGGTTTTGCGTTATTGTATTTGTTGCCTTAGTTAATCCAAGACTGTTGTACATTCAATTCTACCATAATTGTGCGAAATACTCGTTTCTCACTGGTTATTATGAAAGATCAGAGGGTGTATAATTTGGACTTACAGTGCTCTGTTTACTTGGTCAAATGCGAAGAAATAAACCTGTTGCCCAGAATCAATTTGAGTGACCCCAAGAAAACACAAAATTCTTGCATGGACAACATTGATGAGATATTATGGTGTTTAACATGACACAATATTACTCTAATTTAATTTAAAGTATGACAAACAGCTGACATGGTCGATCTATATACCCCGCAATTGGTACAACGATATTAGGTAATTATCTATGACTGTATGAGAAGTAAAGATTCCTCATTATTATTTTGCTGAGTTTGCAATCTTGTAGATATAAGATAATAAAAATGTTCAATCAAAATCAGACTGTAATCGACATAAACAAAAATTTATAGAAAATATTTTCAAATCATTTTTGTGGTCATAATAATTATTCAAATCCTATTAGACAAATAGCAAAGGCAGAGAAGACTGGATAAGTTCAATGTGTTATGATAAATGATTTTTTTATCTGGAACTCTGTGATGAATTTGGCGTTTAACGAGCCAAACAAGAGTACAACTTCTGATCCAGACATAAGTCGCTACAATGTTCTTCCAAAACAAATCACCCTTATGTCTGATGTGATATACTGAAGAACTTTGAAAACGCATAGCTGAGTTTGATATGATATAAGAGAAAACAAAACCAAGGATGGCAATTTTTTTTATTATTTTCGAAAAACGATCTATGATCTTTCAAATCTTTGCTGGATAATATGAAGACAAATCAAGCACTTTTTAGAATAAGATAATAACGTTTCAAACAAGTCACAGAGCCAAATTATGTACTGCCGCCATAATTTGTTACTTTACCTAAATATATCTTCATCTGTAACTCTTTGGATAATAAAATCAATTATTAATGTTAAGGCTATTTTATGTGCATTATGAATAATTGAACGTCATCAAATTTTGTCAATGATAGTGATGGGTTCTTTTATCACGACTTTTGAGAACACCACTTTATCTAATTTAAAAAAAGAATCAATAAAACTTTTACTTGATTTAACCGATTTAGGTATAATAATAATAAAGAGGATATTTATATTGTGCTAATCCACGTCACTGAGGCATATGCATATTACCCTGATCTAACCCAAGCTACAGCGCTCAAGGTCACCTCCAACACAATCTACCCGAGGTACCCAATTAGTACTGCTGGGTGAACAGAGGCACAATTTGAATAAAGTCTCTTGCGCAGGAGACACCACAAGTTTTTCACTTGTGCCTCAGTGCTGAACTTGACTGAAAGCAGTCAACTGAGCTACGCACAGGACCACGTGCCACCACAACATTTTTGTAGGGTTTCATAGGGAGTAATAAACATTGTTTAAAATTTTCACTCGTGCAAAGATGTTAAGTGAACATAATTGTTGCAAACTCAGCAAATCTAAGACACTGAAAGCATGAATTCATGTTTGGAATTGATAACATATCAGACAGTTCAACTGTTAAGTTTAAGTTTGTTTTGGTTTGTTGATAATACATTCCATTAACAGACTTTGAAAGATGGCGTATCCCTTGACAATGCACAAGCTGTAAGGTAAAACATGTCAACTGATCAATTAAACCAAAGCTTATCATTACAAAACTAGTTTACCTTCATTTCATCAAAGTTTAGGTATGAATCCTGCAAAAAAAATACTGCTTTACTCTTAATTTTATTTCAAAACAATTATCTAAAACATGTACAGGTTAAGCAATATTGTTGTAAAACGAGAAATTTATTAGAAACGATATTTTTCAACTTAAACATGTTTTGTTAGGAAACATGTCAAAACAATACTTGGTGACAACTCGACAATTATGCTTTAAAGTGTGTAATCATATGCAGTGATACAGTGTTTGGACAAACGAAACATCTTCTTGCTAATAAGCATTTTTCAATGATTATAGTACATTTGTACATACAGGACTGGGAAATGATTGGATGTTAGGAAAAATGGACACTTCATAACGGCAATTTTGTTGAATAATATGTCGTGGTTTTTCATATAACCATCACTATAGATAGAGTAGACATTGAAAAAAGATAGACGACACAAGAATTTGTATTTGTTTTGTATTTTAAAAAAATGTCCTTAATGTCAAACACCAAAACATTTTGGATACTTATTATTTGAAGACATATACCCTCATTTCATTCGCTCAAGTTCCCAGCATGGTTATGCTAAGTATAAAATATACCTACAAATTAGATAGAAAAACACCTAAACCTTAATCCTCTTATGTGTCTTGAACTAGTGTTCATGTACATGCTGAGAGCTACACAATAGGTATTGTATTTTGTCATTGCATAAACTGAATGAAAAAATATATCAATTCCAGATAAACAATGAAAGATATGTATAGAGAATTTACAGACATCAAATACTTACAGCTGTCACGTTTTATTTCAGATCTGTCAGATATGATTAATGCACTACATTGCATTTAATGATACACTTTGCTCAGATGTTGAGATAACTGTAAATCAATAGAAAACCAATTTATTACTCATGCCATAAATCCTTTAATACAAAACGTTCCTCCACTTCTGTAACAAAACCTCCTTAATTCAGTTAATAGGTTGTTTAATTTTACAGACGTAGAAAGAATTACTCCAGAGTGGTCATGCGTAGTGGTTATGATATCCAAGCAGCCAGAGTATAACATAATGATAACAAATATTCATTTTCGTACTAAGCTACAAGTCAAAGTCTTATTATTCAAGTGTTTATGTTTGTATCAAACAATTTTGTTAAAGCAAAGGTTTAATATCAAAGGAAAATTCGATTCGATACTTCACATTATACATACATATACATTTACAGGTGATAGAAATGATTTACTGAGACACAACTGAACCATAAACAAGGGTGTACATTTCATGTATACATTTGGAATTTCTAAGGTCAATCTTTAATCATCTTTACGGGAACCACCCTGATTTTAATAATCTGGAAAAAAATATAGTGATTACATCGCTCACATTAATAATCCTTGAACAGAGCTAACTGCTGGTTCCTGTGGAACCCAACCCCTAGTTTAAAACGATATTTAGTTGGCTAAACTTTGATTATTGCAGTTTTGCACTTTAACGTTTTTATTTATTCAATTTAGAATTTTATCTTCTTATTTTCTTCTTTTCAAACTCAACCTCTTGTTTTAAAAAAAAATGAGAATATGAGGCTTATCACGTGGTTAACATTCAACAAAGAATTATGGGTATTGTTTGTTTTGGAAGCGTGATGGCACACTGAATCCGGACATCTATTATTTTGCTGCTGTCATAAACGTTGAAGGTGATGCATAAATCTCTTATAGAAGAAAATGCTGGGGCTTTACACAAAGAATTACTTGTTTATTAGGTTGACGGTATTACATTACATTACAAGCTGGTAGAGAAGGTTGACGTGAACCAACGTCACGGTGCCATGAGGCACTATGAATCGAAACTAATCTCCGTTAAAAGAAACATTATCGCCCAAATCGATAAAAATATATATTGATATTGAGAACGATATATATTGATAGTGATAAGCCATGTTGGCGTGATCACGAGGGAGCAGCGGGGAAGAGCAGAAAACGTCATTCAATTGTTACGTCATGATAAAACTATACATTTAGTGTCTGATAGATTACTTTTTTCGATTGTTCCAACCGCTAGGCATCTTAGAATGCAAAATAATCATCCTAGCCAGAAAATTCTGCACTTTAATTTGAAGCATAACAAGGTTTTGATTTCAACAATAAAAACATAAAAAGCGGATAATTTCACATATGACACTGATGGTTTACAACTTAAAGAAATATGAAAAATGGCTTAAACTTAAAGCTGGAGATGTTTCATCACAGCAGATTAGATTTAAGTATACAAAGTTAACTAGGGTTTTCGTCCTGCTTTTATGAAGTAGGCTGCACTAGAACCCCAGAATCAGTATGCACTTCCCTCCTTGGATTCATCTTTGTCTGCCTGTTAAATCGACTGAATTATTACATACTAAGGTACACTTGTGTTACAGTTTGGTCACTCGGGATTAGGACTGAAACAGATAACCTTTAGGAAGCATTGACATTACTTTATCACAACAACCTTAATGATAAATGGTGACTTCAACACAGTATGATCACTTTTTTAATTTTTTTATACCACTTTGATGCGTTCTTGTTGTTTGTGTACTCCAAAATCTTCAATGACAGTTTACATTAAGAAAAATATTCTAATGTTACCAAAATAATCTTAAAATCTTGATCAACAATTTCCTTTTCGTTTTTCAAAGACGTTAAGGCGGGTAAACATATTCTTGGTTTTTGTTTTCTACGGTAGTTATACGTATAAATTCAAAGGGAAAATAATCTTCTTGCCTCACCAAACCCGAAACATGACTCTGAGTTTTGTCCATTTCATGTGAAGAAGTTTTAAAGCTTATTTCTATTATATACACCTCCATGTACGTAAAAATAATGAGTGCAAATAACACGTTTTAGGTTGGTAGGTATGGGAAGCTTAATCCTTTTGATCAGTATCAATTGTTGATTGACATGTTTTTTTAACATTGATAATAATCATCAAGTCATTAGATTTAGCTGAATGCTTCATGTTTCCATGTTATGCAATACATTGATTAATGAAAGAATTCAATTCAAAGACATATACACTCAGTAAAATTCATCTTTAAAAAAATTAATTAATATATGAAATCTGAAGTTAGTATTTGTACTTTCAAATAATAGCAACAAGTTCATACTTGTATAAAAACATGTTTACATAACATGGAATGGAATACAACAATTATCAATTTTTTAGAAGAATAAGCGAGGTCAATACATGCTCAAGTTTATTTGTTATATATATCGCAGCAAATTATTGCGTTCAGTTAAAAGTACCACACTTCATACATCCTCACCATTGATAGGAATTCATGAATAATCAGTTATTGTGTAAAGTCACTTTTGCAATCTCATGACCAATGGGATTAGATAGAGAGAGTGGAAATCTGAATTCAGTGGAGATTCCCACTACTTGTTTCAAATGTCTAGCTAATGGATAGATCTATTTGAATGCTGTTATCCATCCTGTATAAATCTGATGAAATAATTCTGGAATGTTTAATTTGGAGGGGACAATTATACTGCACAACAATGCAATATTTACGCTTACTTCTCATGAAGTTATTCTTATCTTAATGACAAAAACTTTGTTGTTAGAAAAAACGAAACAAACATAAAAAAAACATTTTTGCTAAACTTGTAAGAGATACTGATATTTGAGGGAGTATATTGTGATTGCAATAGTATTAAATGAACTCAATTGACTAAAGCTTTTTGAATAACATATTACATGGAGATTATCCAAACTGATGCCAATACAATCTCTGGATTATTGTTTTTATATCCTATCAATATCTGAGTAATGTTGATTTTTGAAATTTGTTTATTATAGTAATGTTACCTTGCATTTGAAAATAACTCCATAATGCACAGTATTAAAAATACAGAACTTAAGTTTTGGCAGGCTGATTCATTTCTTTGTGATTCCTAAAACGAAACAAGGTTGAGAAATCGTATCAATTATGTTCAGTGATCACTGACTCACACAAAGTTACATAATAAGCAGACCTTGCCGACAGGTTTAGACCGAACACCATGCATATTCCTCTCATTAACTTCAACTGAGATGCTGGGTCAGTTGTGCTTGAATTTCTAGGAATGCTAATCATATACATCACTTACTTCATTTTGTAAGTAAAGGGTTATGCTTTGATTGTTCACGATGCTTCTTACTTCAATGAATGAAAGTGAAAGTGAAAACGAATTGAGTCATTAATGTTCATATGATTATACCTTCACTTTTCTTTCTACCGCATTTGTAAATTTCCATTATAAAAGAACGACCGCAGTTCAATCAATGTGTTAAGATTATGCATCAACTATATAACTGACATCAACATCATAATACAAAGCTCAAAAGTACAAGTTATACGAAATCTTTTTCAGAAAATGAAAGGGTTTAGTATTTAAACTCATGGAAATTGTCTTCAGCCATTAATACACTTCATCCCACCTTGACAATGACTGAGCTCGGTTCACACGATGATAACAGTATTCTTAGCAAACCAGGCCAATAACAATTTCTGGGTATTGGCTGTTGATAATGTTTAGATACATAGTCCAATTGCAACAGCTCTGTGCCATTCTTCACTCGTCTATAAACTTCATTATTTGAAGCTAATGATCTTCTTTGGACCTTGTTTGCTTGATTCAGGTGATTCTAGCCCTTGGGAAATGTTTCTGGGTTAACTAAGGTTGAAATACCAATAACATTGAGGCTATGTAGATATGGGCACTGCACATGACCTCATTAAACTTCATATGTAAGCACACACTTAGTATTACATCTGGGTGATGTATCATGGTATGCACAAGTGACACGAATCATGGAATCTTTCAACAAGCTATAAGAACTATAGAGAATGTAGATGATTAAAAAAGGATAATATGCTTTTTATGAAGAGTGATATCTATTAATACATTAAAATTTGAAAAGTGAAAAGATTTTGAAAACAAGTGGACATCAACAATACAGTTGAGAAAATTGAGGCTACGTTTTTGTTTACTTTCATATACTTTTGTTTGTTTTGTTATGTCTATACATTACTTAAATATAATATCACCACAGTAATCATCATTTAAACAGGAACGTGTAAGTAGCATCTTTCATGCAATGTTTCTTTAAATAATGACATGTATATTAGTTATATCCTTACCATTGTAATTGATGAGTCACAGCTCTTTTTTGGTATTGATATCTTTTAAAAGACCTTTACTTACTAACAGGAGGAGAGCTGTTGAAAATTGAGAGATAAAGTTTTCTACATATTTGCCTCTTCAATCGGTCTTAATCAGCAATCTCCATGTCAATCTCCATCTCAATGTCATGACATTAGAATTTATCAATTATGATTGCAGTCACATCTTGGCTATGTTTCATTCGACATTCTTTGAAAAAAATTGCTTTTTCATGATAAGGTGATTATTTGTCATCATCCTGCTTGATCAGCATATTTTTTCAGCCAATGAAATGTCGTTAATTGAGGAGCTTGGAGCTTTTAGCTTGAATTCAACGGATATTTCCATCCGGGTTGTGCCGCTGTTGCTGAATGCGAGTCGTCTCATTGGCTGGTTAGATAGCCAGCGATACGATGGGCTTAGCCCGAAAGAGATCAGGGTATTAGGAAGGGGCGGGAGCGGATTCCTTTACACTGATTTGTCAGGATGATTTGTCATGTCTATTGTGTATTTGATATGTGTCATTAGAACACATTGCGTCGTGATCATTCAATAATATTAACGAGTTATCATATTATCATGACCCGTTATAGCTTATCTTGAAGATACTTCTATAGAAATCGTACGTTCAGTAAGTTATGACGATCATATTTCAGCCTTAAATCTTCTTTGTGTCCAAGATTTCTCAATTTGATTCTTGAGGTCGGGACGATTATTCATCAAACAAGAAAACATCTTATGATTTTATCAATCATCTTATCGGAACATGCCTCGGGAATGAATGTTAAAGATATTAAACTATTTACGTTGGTAATGGTTAATGTGAACCAGATTGACACTTTATAAGATTTTCAAACCAAAAACCAAAGAAAACATTGTTGCAATTAAGTAATGGATACTACATGAAACTTCTTGATATGTCACTTCAAAAGACTCCAGTAGACCGTAATGTGACAAATTGAAGTTTCCTGTGATCAATTAGTGATGTTATTACTTCATCTGAACTCTGTCTGACACCACTGACATTTCTGCTGAGCGTCCCTTATCCCTCACCAGTTTGCCATTTAAGATATTAAATTAATGGTATGTTAAGAAGACAGTAGGTCTGAGTACTACAGAATATTATATTTCAGAGAACAACTTATGTTTAGGTCATTGTTGTCTCATTTCCTCTACTTTTCGTAAGTAGCGCGTAGATAATGGCTCTTATTAGTGTATGAATACAAATACATTTATGTTGTTTTGGACTATTATCAATCTGAATAATATCCTAAAAGTGTAAACCTTCAAGCAGATAAATGATAAAACTAATCACCTTCTCCAAACTAGTATGACAAGAAGAATTGAAAGAGAAATGTCACATATATGGTAAAGAATATATGACAACATACATCTACGTTTAAATGAATTGCACCAATGGTCGCCACCTTAATAATATCTGCTCTATATTTCAAAGTTGATGTCTCCAAAAAGCCTTCAGCATTTGAGTAATGACGTTTATGTATGAGTACAAAACGATACGAATCTATTGTCACAAGCTCTAATTAGTAGATCTAACTATAAACTTGATTTATCGTTCATCACAAAAGACTATGCCTTGATGGGTTTATGAATTGAAAACACTCATTTTCTAATTGTTATTTAATATAACTTACCCAGAAGGCATCTGACGTCATTTCGACGTTTAAAATGGATTGATTTCAGGTCAGGACGTCGATGAACCAATTTTTGACGTCGGAACAACATTAGTTACCTGACGTTGAAATTTGGTTGGTCTTTTTTACGTTGTTTCAACGTCGTTAGAACAACTTCAAACTGACAAGTGATTACTATTCTAACATTTCATTATTATTAATTACATCAAATAAGTCATGGATTGTCTTAAAGAATGAAATGAAAAATGCAAAAAAATATGGTAGTTTTCAACAGTTTTTATTTTTTCAGTTATGTTCACAAGCGTTAAAATGACAGTTTGGAAATATAAGAACACACAGACTTTTAAAACAGTTGGTTTTGGTTTTTTAAAAAGCACAAAATTATAATAGTATTACATGTGTTTCAGCAAATTACTCCAGGCTCAGAGGATACTGGAGTGAAACTTCATAGTTGTAGAGGTATCATACAGACATGTAGATTTCACCTGGGACTATTTGTTATTCAGATGGTTTAAATTCAAGTTTATGTCTTGAACATTTTTAAGTATTATCTGTCACGCCATTGTATGTCCTAAATGAGAATAAATGATGACTGTGTTAAAAGAAACATGGTTAACTCTGCTTTGGTGAAACACTTAAGATGAACATCACACATGGTGCCAAAACGTAGTTTTAGCAGCATATTTCTGAATTATATGTGCGGCGCATCGATTAATAAAAGACAAGATCTTTTCTGTTCCCTTTGATTTAGACAATCTCTATTGATAAATGGGTGAGCTAATGGCAAAAGGATTAGTTAAATATGTCTGACATACATTGTTTGAGATCAATAAGTGACATATAAGGAAAAAGGAGAATATAGCAATAGGACAACATCTCGACCTGAAATAGTTGTTTATATTCAGCCCTTTAAACTTTGACTTCTTTGATCCAACCTAACATTGAAGAATTTTGATGCTTGGTAATACTCTCAACTGCAAATGATTATGATCCATAGGGATTGTTTAAAAGTAAACATCCACTACAATGTAAGTCAAAGGAAGAGTTCTGTACGGTGTAATACCTTGTAAAAACTCAAAACTATAACACATAAATAATCACAAGGTTTGCTTTCTTCCATAAATAATAATGACAAGGAATTAAATATGTGAAATCAAACCTGAAATAATCCATGTTAAATGGACAAATAAGTTTAATAACACATCGTGTAAAAATTATGTGAACTATTTTTTAAAAACAATCGTCAGTTACAGCAAAAATAATTATAGTTTTTTTTTATTTCTTTGAAGTTTGAAGTCCTATCTTTGTCCTATCTGTTGTACCACTGTTATAACAGCGACACGGGATATATAAGTGACATGAATAAGATCTCTTTATTTATTTATTCAATTGTTGCTGACGTTATTTTATGTGCATGCTGTAGTGATGACTCTATGAAATCAGTTTATCCATTTTACACTGTAACTCAAACACGCAAATATAAAGGACTGCAAAGAAATGCATGTTGCTTTATTATTTTTTGAAATGATGATTACTTAGGCTGAAATATAAATGCCAATGATTTGAGGAAAGTGACAAAAACATTTTATTCCAATGATCAATTCATACTCCAATATTCTTAACAACGTAACCACCTCCAGGGATGCTGTCTTTGAAGCCTCCATATTCGTGAGTTAATATTCATGCTCATCTCTTAGACGAGATAGCTTAGATTTCAATAAAATGCTCGACATGTCACTTCAAGAGTTAATGGACAAATGGATGCACTATGATCAAAGACATCTTAGCTATCGTATTGGCGTGACTGTTCTTTCATTCTATGACTTAGTTTTCAGAGATGAGCTAAATGTCTGAAAGTTTGGAATGTCTCAGCAGTCATATCTATGGGAAACTGTTTTGAAAAGCAGTTATCTTTCGTTAATTGGAAATAACATAGAGATCTAACTAAGTCAATAAAATGAGATATCAATTGGCATAATCAGCATCAATGCAGAGTATGTGATTCCCGTTGCTAATGTTAAGTAATGAAGTGACTTGTGGTCTAAGAAAACATATAAATCTTTGCAAGAACGGTTACCAGACAGTTAACTGCCCATGAACAAAATTTAAGAATGTTCATTAAAATATCATTGTAAAAATATGTTTTTGTGAAGATCAACTAGAATTTATATAATTTACGGTTGGAGAGATTGAAACAAGTTGATCACAATTGCACTTTTTTTGTGTAATGCATTCAACATATAAATGAAAGATAATGAAATCTTTTTATTAGAAAAACAAAATTTATCTCTTAAAGCCTACAATGAATTTACTTCATAGATACACCCATCAACAACAGAAACACAATACCATGTCGGTTATCCTGTAACATTAGTACATGTACATTGAAAATTCGAAAATATGACAAAACTTTATTATTGCTTGCCTGGCTGGTACAAGCAGAAAAAATATGTCTATGTTGGTTATAATCTCAGAGAGTCGATATGGAACATTTCATGCGACATCAAACGAAATCGAAATTGCGAAAATGTGACCCCCCTCAGTGTTTATCGATATGCCAAAATTCTAATTTTTGCACCAGAGACCAGACGATCCGAAAACGACTTTGGCTATTTCACACATGGACAGTGGGTGATCCTTTGTCACTTTTGCTGAAGTTACTCTATTGACGTTGAAACGAAACCCTTATTACATGATATTTGCACTACGATTCAGTGGTAAGTGAACAAACTTTCGGTATGCAGCTGTAGATCAAGACTATATTAGTGACGCCAATACCTTTTATAGACCAAATTTTGACTGAGGATGAAGTCCGAAGTCAATATTGTTTTCTTTTGATTTATAAAAACAGCCATTGATCAGTAAATAAAGATTATTAAGTTTTGATTTAGTTATGAACATGTAGTAGTTTAACACAACGGGCATAGGACGACACGATAATAGTGGTATGACACAATATGCAATTCTGTCGACCCTCATGTCAATTCAATATTGATTTAAAGTCTTTGTTGAAAGAGAACACTGTCACTTAAAACTTCATTTGCTATTGTATGGAATTAGATATCTAATTATCGATCAATTAACACGCATATTGAATAGAAAATATTAACATTAAGTATAACACATCTTCTATAAACGATTTATCAAAATTCCTAAACTGAAATAAACATATTTACACTTTTATTTCTCTTATTACTTAAGCCACTTAATTAAAGGAAGCAAATCGTCAAAGCAAATGCAAGTACAAATTCTCATATAAACCTCTTTCCTCTCATTTCCTCTGCTTTGAGCTGTCCGCCAGTTCAGCACTCTATCTTTCGATGTGTTTAGTGTCTGATGTGTGGTTCGCCAATCAAGCAGTTGGTCACAACAAACGTGAAGGAACTGTTAGAAGGTTGATGTCCTCAATTGGTGCTGAAGGACATCACACTAACCATTTTCTCAGAGCCTCAACTGCAACTAGATTGTTTCAGATCGGTGTCAGTGAGTAAGTGATAAAGGAGCAGACAGGACACCGTAGTTTAGCTGTGGAAGCTTATAAATGAACAAGTGACATAACATGGAGAGCACGGTTTGTAAAGCCTATTTATTATAAGATAAATAGTTTGCCTTACCTTACTGCATCTTCTTTGAACTATCTTATAAATAAGTAGTCGTGAACACCTGGCTATGATTCGTGTCCCTTATACCTTAAAAACATATATATATATATATATATATATATATATATATATATATATATATATATATATATATATATAGATTAAATATAACATACTTCACATAGTCGTTTGAAGAATCATTTTAATCCGATACTAGTATTTCGTCAATAGTATTGACTCATCAGGGATGAAAGGATATGATCGTTAACATTGCATTACAAGCGTTTTTATAACAAAATATACGTACAATGTACAAGGATATATTGTAAATTATGCTTAATTAAGAGGTTAGGCCAAATGTTGAAAAGAAATAAAATCATTAAAAGCAAAAGACAGCCAAAATATCTTAAACACATCTTAACAAGGGCTAAATATGATGGTATTCAAAACCCAACAGAAAGACCTTCAGTTTCCAAATGTTCAAATAAAAGATGTGGCACATGTCCCCATTTATTAGAAGGCTCGTCTTTCACATTTGACAATGGCAAAACATTTGAAATAAAATCTAACTTTGATTGCAATTAAAAAAATGTCATTTATGCAATAATGTGCCCTAAGTGTAAAAAATCCTATATTAATAAAACTGAATGCCTAAGAAATAGGGTAACCTTACACAGACAACAGAATAACGATAGCAGATACCGCTGTTTATTTGTAAATAAACATCTTTCTACTTGTGCAAATGGTGATTTCAAAATATTTCCTTTCTATAAATTATTTCATAAATCTAACATGGGCAGTGTCTCAAATGCACTTTTACGACCAACAAGGAAGAACCATGGTGTCACCTGATTAGCATAATTTACAATATATCCTTGTACATTGTACGTATATTTTGTTATAAAAACGCTTGTAATGCGATGTTAACGATATTATCGTTTCATCCTTGATGAGTCAATACTATTGACGAAATACTAGTATCGGATTAAAATGATTCTTCAAACGACTATGTGAAGCATGTTATATTTAATCTATATGTGACCTTGCGTTTCATATATATATTTAATCTATATGTGACCTTGCTTTTCATATATATATATATATATATATTCCCTATATTATTTATACTGTCCACTTAGTTCACCCCTATAGTAGTATGCGGACACGAAGGTTCTACTTGGTAACAATGAGATTATCACGTAAATTAGCGTTACTTGTGTACGAAATCATTGAATTTGAAAGTAACAGTACATTTTCCAGTGAATCAACAGGTAAATCAACTATGGAAAATGAAAGGTATCAAAAGGTTCTCTGGAAAGAGTAAATGTTCTCGGATTGTTTTTTAAGTTATAATTGCACAGGGGGATTTAAAAATAAGTCTTGCATCCTGGAACAGTAATTATCAATGGCTTAATATGTAATGCATATCATTAGTTAAATCATAATTCTAAAATAGGACGAATTCAAATGAAATTATGAATTAATTAAAGTATAATTATTTATATATTGTTCATTTGTTACAACTTTTATATTTACAAACCTTCAGAAAGTAGAGCATAGAAGTATTATTATAAACAAAGAGGTAAAGGTGAATTAATCGTTTCTACAAAGTATTTATAAACTGGAAAATAGCATTGTTTGATAGAAAACCGCAAGCATTACCAGAAGCAAATGAAGGATCTACAAACGTTTACAACAATAAGTGCGACCTTATTTTCTATTTGGTCCTGTTAAACAGTTTGGTGTCAATAAATATGTATTTTGTATTGACTAACGAGGTATTTAAAACATTTTAAATCTGATTTTAATCTTTACTTTATGCTCAACTGCTTAATATATTTTTTTCCACATGTATGCTAAGTGAGAATGTTTCTAGCGTTGTAAGAACCCTCTTTCATCTAAGCTTTTTTTGTCAGATACCGACATTGGTGCGAGATTAGTGTGAAATGTGGTCAAGCAAAATCGAAATGTGCATGACAGATATGTTCATGAAATGTTTATTAAATGTAACGATGTCAAGAATTTTCAGAAAGGCAATAACATATCAAAATTGGTAGGCTGAAATGAATATATCTATAGAAGCTAGTCTGAAATAACAATGCTTAAGGATGTTTCTATTTTAAGAAAAAAATTAAAAGGATATCTTTACATTTCTCATATTAATTAAATTTCTTATCAAGACATTGTATCGACATATGAAATAAGTGCTTACAAGTACTACTTAGCTTTCTGTTTCCAGCTTATTATTTCCAATTTAAGTGAAAATTTGACACATATGAAAGAGGGAAAACAAAGCATTTGAATGACTTCTTTTTTTCAAGATAGAAAGGGTATTTATGAATGAATACAACACATGGATCTCAAAATTTCTACCAAACACGCTTTATGTAACAAAGATGCCCTCTTGTATTTGTTTGGATTATTTGCCAAGCATTATTGATAGAACTCCATTTCCCTAAAAGCTCTGTTTGACATATACCCAAATCGATGTGTGCTCAAGAACAAATGTGGTCAATCAATTACATCGATTCTGTCAGAACCATGTGTGTTGATATGTTGTTCAGGTGGCGTAAAAGAAGATAATGTAAAAACGAGTCTGGGTTCCTGAAACTTAAATCACTCATGTGCTATCAAAATACCCTTGGGGTTTGATCTTGTTAGATCTGCTTACATGTGCACGTTGAGATTAGAGAATCGGTAAACAAGTTGGAAATACTAGCTTTAGCTCAGTACCTACTCTACAAAATTAGCAAATACATTGTCCTCAGAGATTTAAATACGTTTTTCTGGTTCTTAATTGCTAACGATGAAACGTAGCATATGCAAAAGGATAATACTTTACTTTTTGTAAAGAGACCTTTCCTTTGCATGAGATCATAAAATATAACTTCATCGTGTAAACGTTAGAATGTATTCATTTATCATTGTGAGTTAGAAACTCAATAATTCGATGAGTTTAATTTTTTTAGTCCTACTTACAAATAACATTAGAACAAATAACATGTACTTTCTTTTTGTAATTAGTCTATCCAATATGTGCTTATTCTAACACAGCCGTCATTCTTTAGAATGACTAAATTCAGAATGCAATGGAGTACTGTGATATTATTTGAATGGGTTGATGATTTGGTTTCAAATTAGCGGGAGCTAATTTTCAAAGTAATCATTCAGGAAGTTGATAAGAAAGTATTGTGTGTGTTATTTGCTTAAATCTATTCTCATCGCCAACAATGTGCTTCGTTCACTGACCACTTTGACGCTATATAAATAACTGCAAAGTATTGAAACCTCATCGATGGAGCGATATTGTATTAGTTAACATTACTAGATATTGCAATATAATAACCTTCAGTTCATTGGAATAACCCAAACTTGAACGACGTTGAATTTTATCAACGAAATGAATAAATCTGAGGACCATTAAAGTAAATACATGCTTCTTCTACTCGAACCTACTCGAAGAAGTACTTGAATCTGGCTCAAAGGAAGAATAAGGATGAACAAGGGGGTTATCCAAGCATAAAACGTTTTTCATTGGTTCTTGATGTTCGAATATTTCATATTTCTTACTAATGTAAATGGAGAGTATGCAGTTGATAATTATACCTACAACCGTTTCGTAAACGTCAAAAGCCAATGTCAACTATAAAATCAAACATTATATCTAATATAAGTTGCAAGGTTACATGTACGCACAGTTCATATTTGTCATGCTTATCATGCAAAGCTTGTCTCCTTTAAATGTGTTGTACCCCCAAACAAAACAATGTACAAATGTAAACTTATAGAGAACTTTATTGAGGTAGTACAGCGAGTAGGATACACACGTGTGTGTCCGTGGCCCGCGTTCGTACAACTGCCGCTAATGCCGTTAATATCCGGAAACTCAGATTCATGACGCTTCTCAATCGGACTTGCGTCCGGGCCGCACCACACTCTTCCCCGTTCTATAAAAGTTGTCCGTGTTCTGCGTTGTCAGTTGCATGATGATCGACGGTGGGAGATTCTTCTGTCGTGCAACCTCATAGGCAATCTTTGGGATGTGGAAGGGTGAGGGTGCCAAATAAGGAGAATCAGTCTCCAAGACAAGATTGGTAAGTGGGACTGACTTGACAGCGGCGGAATGGTCATCACGTACATTAGGCCTAAAAATCAAGGGTGAAATGCCAAGAAGAAGATCTGGAAATGCATCTTTCCAACGAAGGGCTTGATCTGTATCTCCGGAAAAACAATGGAAGTGCAACTTGTGTGCTTTGTCAAGGTGTTTCCTCAAAATCGAAAGACATCGCTCTTCCAACTGCTTTGGGCCCCGGCAATGGATGACAACCGGCAACTGATGTTCTGCTGCTATTTCAAGTTGCTCCTCCAAGACGTACCGTTGATGGTCCAGGTAGTCGTCATTGTCCTGTTGTGTAGAATCCAGGCCACATTCTCCGATGGCTGATAATTTACCAGAATTGGCATATTTCCGAAGCCTTTGAAGCCAGTTTGTATTTTTTACAAGCGTTGCTGCCTTAGGGTGGATTCCAACGGAAAATCTTACGATGTCATCCTCCATCTTCGAAATAGGTGGCCAATCTCTTGGCCAGCAGTAATTGGCAACAGCAATGATGAGTCTGGTGTTGTCAAGAAGCTTGGGTGTTACCTCAGCAAGACCAGCGCAGCCGGTCCGTTGAAGCAACACATCCAAGTGAAAATGACTATCTGCCATTACCTTACCTTGAGAGGAGATGGAGACTGAACGGAGTTCTGGGTCCTCTTTGACCACATCCTCTCTGACTTCTTGTGGAAGCTGTTCCAAGAGGGACAACACAGCTCGCCAGTGGAGCAATTCACCGTTCTTCCCCACGTTAACTTCTCTGTTCAAAGTGTCTGCCAATGGATGAACATCCCGATCCATGTCCTTGATCTCCCTCATCATATCGGCGTGTGACTGAAAACACAGGCTCGTCCTAAGGTTACTAAAGAACGTTATCATGAGGGATACCCACTGTTTGAGTTGCGGTTCTGCTGTGAAGGAAGCCTGATCATCTGCGCCGGTATGCTCCGTTCCAAGATGTCTTAAGAGAAAGTTGAGCTGTCCAAACTGCTCCTTACACATCCAGCAGGATGTCGTTGGAGAGAAGAACCATGGAAGATGTGTTTGCAAGACGTGTCTGTGTAAATGTGTAAATTTACCGTTACACAAAGAACACAAATTGCCCTTTTTCCTCTTTGTAGATCCTCTCCTAGCCACTGGACCAGGTTTTGCAGCTTTCTGATCCTGTTCAAGTTCAGCTTCATCATAATCTGGAATGAAGTATTCCTCTTCCATTATAGCTGAAAATACAAATAAGTCACAAATATATTATCAACTAGTCAATTTATATATAGTTTAATTAAAATAACACTAAATCCCCCATGAAAATATCACCCATGACATACAACTCTGAATATTTACAAATGTGAAAATACTTATCTCTTGACTAGGCAACAAAATCCTTCATCCAAAACGGTCTTTTGCGAAATCTTTTACCAATCCTCTCTCCACTCTCCCCATTTGTTGGACAAGTCAAACCAACCTCAGATACACTGTTCTGCTCAGTTTCATTGGTGTCTTGTTTGCCTTGCACCCCATCTTGATTGTCTTGTTTGTCCTCATCCAGGCCATGACATAGTCGTTTCAGCCACAAAGGAACTCCTCGGTCACGACACACTTTCATTCGATCATGTATGACAAATGTCCTCTTCCGACCCTGCAGTCGGTAAAGCACAGGAGAAAGGCATTCAATCACCAAATATGGACCTTTCCATGGACACTTCAGTTTCTTACTGACTCCAATTTTTGTAGATGAATCAACCACATAGACAAGGTCTCCAGTCTCGTAAGTTCTTTGATTTAGCTTGATATCGTAATCCTTCTTTTGGCGATGTTGAGAACTGTCTAATTTCTCTCTTGCTAGTTGGTGTGCTTCTCTCAAAGTTTCATCCAAATGAGAGATATACGAGTTCAGATCCTGATCCTTATTGTTCATCTCAACTAGTCCAAACATTATGTCTACTGGAAGAGAAATCTCCCTTCCCAACATAAGCCTATTTGGTGTGAATCCAGTTTGCCGACTCCTGGTTGCTCGTACAGCTCCTGCCAACTGTTGGAGGTTCACATCCCAGTTGCGTTGTTTGCCATCGATAAAACATCTAATCATCTGTAAAATGATTCTGTTGTAACGTTCAACTTGTCCATTTGAGCTGGGGTGGTAAGGAGTCGTTCTTGTTTTTGTGATTTCTAAGAGGTTACAAACTGCTGCAAACAGGTTACCATCAAAATTTCTACCTTGATCTGTATGTATCTGTAGGGGGCAACCAAACCGAGAAATAAATCCATCAACAACAGCCTTTGCTATGGTGTCTGCACTCTGATCTGGGAGAGGAATACACTCTAACCATTTTGAAAACTGATCAATGATCATCAGAATGTACTTGTTCCCTGCTGTTGTTTCCGGCAAAGGACCCAAAATGTCAATATGGACACGTTCCATCGGAGAACCTGAATGATAACGACAGAGAGAAGCTTTTGGCCTTACATTAGCCCCCTTATTTGTGCTACATGTAGAACATGAGAGTACATACTGGTCACACTCTGAGGACATACCAGGCCAATAAAATCTTTGTCTCAACCCCAACAAGGTCTTTTTCAAACCCAAATGCCCTGCAGACTTCTTATCATGACATTGTTCCAGAACATCCGGAACTAACGTCCTTGGAACCACTAACAACCAGCGAATTGAAGCCAGTTCTTCCCACTTATACCACATCACACAATTGTCCAACGATAACTGAGATCTGCATAACCAAAGTGATTTGGCAGTCCTGCCTAACAGACTAAGTTCATGTTCTGAAGGTTGACACCTATCCCTTAACCAATCCCTAATTCGTTTGAGGTCTACATCTTCTTCTTGCAGCTTTTCGAGGTCCTCACACTTGTATCCAGGCATCCAGTTTGATACTTCATGTATCTGGTCCATGGAGATTTGATTTACATCAGCTGTTCTAACAGCTAAAGGAACAACATCGTCAACATCATCTTCAAACCTGGACCACTGTTCATGAGCTCTTGTGCAAAAATGGCAGCCCACACAAGGCAAATTTTCTAACTTACAACCAGCATTGTATCAATCACAAAATGGAATTTCATCCGGTCGTCTCGACAGTCCATCTGCATTGCTATGTTTCTTACCAGGACGATGTTGAATCTTCATGTCAAACTGGGCCAGTTCCTCCATCCATCGCGACAATTGTCCTTCAATATGTTTGAACTTCATTAACCAAGTTAAACTGTTATGGTAAGTCCTTATCACAATAGGTCTCCCAAGTAGATAAACCCTGAAATGTCTGGTGAAAGTTACAACAGACAAGAGTTCCTTTCGAGTGGTGCAATACCGTCTTTGGGCAGGGGTCAAAACCTTACTAGCAAACCCGATCGTTCTCTCCTGTCCATTTTGTATCTGAATTAATTCAGCACCTACTGCATAATTGGAAGCATCTGTGTCAAGTATAATGGGATCAGAAGAATTTGGATACCCCAGCACTGCCGAGGAAGCCAAAGCTGATCTTAATTTTTGAAACGCCTCATCCTGATCATGTTGCCACAAGTAAGGTACATTCTTTTTGGTAAGACGGTGCAAAGGTTCTGCTATACCTGCAAATCCACGAATGTGATCTCTGTGATAGTTGACATACCCGAGGAAAGATTCTAATTGCTTCTTGTTGGTTGGTTGTGGCCACTCCATCACAGTATCCACGCTTGCAGGGTTAACTGAAATGCCCTCCCTGCTAATGATTTTGCCCAGAAACTTCACCTCTGTTTGGAGTAAGTGGCATTTTGATGGTTTAAGCTTGAGATTGTATTGCCTGAACCTACTCAAAACTGCTCGAAGGTTTGACAGATGCCCATCAAAAGTTGTGCCCCAAACAATGATATCGTCCAGATAGGCTAAACATTCTTCCCATGTCAATCCTTGCAATACCAACTCCATTGCTCTCTGAAAGGTTGCTGGTGCATTGCAAAGGCCAAAAGGCATTCTTACGTATTCAAAGAGTCCATACTTTGTAATAAAGGCAGTTTTGTCTCTATCCTTTTCAGCCATCACAATTTGGTGATAACCTGACGCCAGATCTAAGGTACTCATAAACAACGAACCACCCAGTGTGTCAAGACAAGAATCAATGTTGGGAAGAGGGTAGGCGTCCTTAGCCGAGCAAGCATTCACCAAACGAAAATCTTGGCAGTACCTCAGATTACCATCTTTTTTCCTAACCAAAACTGGGGGTGATGCCCATTCCGAAACTGATGGCTGAATTATGCCCTTGCCTAGTAAAGTTTTCAAATGTTCTTTTTCTTCGGATTCAAATCCTAATGGAGTCCTTCTCATTTTCTGTCTAACTGGTTTAGCATTCCCAACATCAATCTTATGCTCCACAACTGAACAACACCCAAGATCCCATTCATCTTTCGAGAATACATCTTGGAAATCAGATAGCACCCTTGCCAAGTCCTTACTTTCGCTTCTTGAAAGATTATCAGAAGACCTTTCCAACAAACCCTGCAAATGTTCAGGAACAGAATCCTCACAACCACTATCAACTTCAGTAAGACGAATGCTAGCATGATCTGCCTCAGTGAATGCAGTGTCATCGTCAAGAACCTGATCAAATTCTGTAGCCATGCCAAGTTCACAATATCTGCTAAGTGTGACAGGAATCTCTGAATGGTTTCTCAAGACAACTGGTACTGTTCCAGGTCCTCTTACAAGAGCAAAGGGAGCCAACAAACCGTTAAGGTTCTTAGACGGTTGTATCAAATAATCGCCTTCACTCTGAAGTGAAGCTTCAACAATTTTCATGGTGTTGGGAGGAACAACTTTTTTCAAAAGATTGACCCTAGCCACTTTACTTACACCAACAACAGATTTCAATAATGATGCCTCAACCACTTCACTATTCAGTATAACTGACAGATTGTCTAAGTGAATGACTGCATGATGATACCTGAGAAAATCCAGGCCTAGAATTATTTGGTCTGAAATGGCAGGAACTACCACGTCCCATTTGAAAAGTTGCGCACCGATCTTCATTGGATACTCCCTAAGCCACCAACCACTTACACTACAGTTCTTATCAACGCCCCTAAGAATAATGTGTTCTGATAGATCAAGAGAAATGCCTAGCTGATGTGCTATCTTCTCACTTACCACCGTGACCTGAGCTGCAGTATCTACGAGGGCCTGGCATGACAAACTACCACACTGTATAGGAATAACCAAATTCTGATTCCTGCCAACTTCTCTACCTTGCTCATATAATGTGATTTCCCTAACACATGCTTCGGAATAAGAACCTGTTGACAAATCCCTGAGTTCTGGTGGAATCAGAGAATCCGATTCGACTGAACACGTACTTAAACTAACCCTACAACTGTTTTCTTGGCCACTACTATGTACAGAGGTTGGGGATGGGCCGTCTTTCCCAACCACTAGTGGTTTAAAGCCTTTGCAGCTGGTGATGGGGATCTAGACCTCTTTTCCTTTGGACAGTCTCTAGCAAAATGACCCCCCTCACCACAATTGTAACAGTTCTCCGCTGCCGTTGGACTCTGAGATTTTGACCTTCGCTGTGTTAGTGCCTGCATTACATGTTTGAGTGTCTGAGAAATTTCTTCAAGACAAGCCCTAGTTTTGGCATTTTCATTTGAAAGATCTGAGAAGCATTTCTTAAAGAATTCCTGGTCTCAAGCAACGCTTTTCCCAGTTTCTAAAGATCTAACCAGGAAATCTGAACTATCCTCTTCTGTGAAATGAACCTTCCTGACATCTGCCCTCTTCGAACCAAGAATTATTCTAAGATTATTTGAAGATGTTTTTACCATTTGCAGTGCTTCATCTAAAGTATCTGGGACCTTATCCATTGCTGATAATGCAGCTTCCTTGTTTGCACACCCTTTGAGAAATGTATCTATTGCAACTGTCTCCCATACATGATCGGGAGCATTAGGATACCCTGCAACTACAAGTTCCTGAACCTTTTCTGCAAACTCATCAATAGACTCGTCCAGTGACTGCTTCAATCCCATAATTTCCCTTCTTATTGTATGTGGAAGATCAGTGCGTCCAAACCAAGCTCTTAGTTTAAGAATTAGACACTGGTAATTGTTTTGAACCGATGGTGACATTGTACTGAAGAATTTTAGTGTAGTGATTCAATAAGAAGATCTAATTTCTGTTCATTATCCCAATGACAACGTGAAGCCATTCTTTCAAACTGGATTTCAAATGGTTTCCATTCTGATTTACCGTCATAGGTCCCTAACCTCACTGAAAGAGTGAAAATTAAATATTTACCTAACGTAAACCCCACCTATTTCCCTAAACTAAATATCTATTTCATGAACTATCAATATTCCAGAACATCCGAAATATTCCCTAACACTTAAATTCAATACAATAATTGAAACAATGAAAAGACAATACAAGGAAATATTGGTAGTTTTATTTGTAGAAGGTTAAGTGCGGCATGAAACACACGTGCGTTTCGTGGCTGACGGTAGCCTCCGGCAGTTTCAAAACCACGTGACTAGTCAAAATGCGACAAAAAATACGCGAGGTAAATATAAATTATACTCACCAAAAGTTCTGAAAATCTCCAGTTGCCGACGACGCCAATGTTGTACCCGCAAACAAAACAATGTACAAATGTAAACTTATAGAGAACTTTATTGAGGTAGTACAGCGAGTAGGATACACACGTGTGTGTCCGTGGCCCGCGTTCGTACAACTGCCGCTAATGCCGTTAATATCCGGAAACTCAGATTCATGACGCTTCTCAATCGGACTTGCGTCCGGGCCGCACCACAAATGCAATAAACAAGACCGGTACAGCAAAGCTGAAGTAGATCTAAGAAGCTTTTATTGATATTATTACAGAATGATTAGAATATGCATTGTAGTTTTTCTTTATCGAGTAAATTGCAAACATGTATTTAGATGTTGAGAATGATGTATGGCTATGTCTAAACTATGAGTAGATTGGATTATCCAGGTAACGATGCAAACGAAGTCTCACACTTACATCAGTTTGATATCTTGAGTATGCGCTCCTTTCTTATTTGCTTTCAGATATTGTATATTCTATATTATCAGTTGCTTAAGAGTAGACAGAAAAATGGTCACTATTGCCGATAATTGCTTTTATCAAACAATGATATTCTGATAACTATAATCCACTGAAACTATTGATCAATTAACAAAATGACCGCGTATGTCAAAAACAATACTTTTTATTCTCAATTATTGCCCAATATTTTGGCATTAATCCATTTGTAGCTTACAAACCAATTTCTTTTACTACATGAGAGTAGAGTAATGTGACAGATTTATGTGTTTCCTTTTAGTGGAATTAGATATAATAACATAAAGAGTAGGCATTTCCCTTTAATAACGAAATTAGAAAATACACATGGGTAATTCGAAACATTTAAAGAATAATGACTCCCTTGTTAATAAACTGTTATTTCCAAAATTGACTATCTAAAATCTCTTTCTATTTCAATGATTTTATCTTATATATGCATATTTTAAAATAATTGACCAAATCAAATCATCCAATCTAATTTCGAGAGTGAAATGCTCAATTTTGACATTCGTAGACAGTGATAAACGATATTGAATGTAATTACCTTGTGAGCATCGTGTCGGCTTTGTGTTCCATGCTACCCATAAATATGTACATTCATATCTATTGATTTTAACTAATATAATACCATTTTACCCATGCCGTTTTAATAGTTTGCAGATAGTTCCCATGTAATTACTGTAACAATGATTATAGGACACACGAATCTTAGAATCAGCAAACTGTTTGCAGAAAAGGCTTGATAAATGTAAGCAAGTAAATACACAATCCATCTTCCTCATGGTAAATGTTTTATCAAACTCCCAAATAACTCTCGTTCATTCCATGCAAATTAACTAAACCTAAATTGATATAACAGTTCTATGGTATCCTAAACTTCTCCGTTAGAATAAATGTAGGGTGTGCTAAACATGAACATATTCGGATAGTCTGAATACAAAAAACAAAGTGTATGCAATGTGTCAGTCATTTTGTAGAATGAATAATAAATCTTACGCAGACTATCTACATAAATTTAATCTATACTAATATGAATTCATATTAACGTTTGCACAATGAAATAATGTTTTATGATATTTTTAAAAGAAAAGGGCTGACAGCAAAATTTATTGTGCATTATTGTTTTCCTTAGACAAGTTTATCATTATTTATTAAGAACATAATTGAAAACGTATGAAAACCTTTAAAACAGTTTGTAATTGATAATTATACAGACTGTGTATAAGTCTAAAGCTTTTATTTTCAGCTTGCCTTTGGTGATCTATTCTCTAATCTCAACATGCTTATGTTAGTAGAGCTTACAAGAACAAACCCCGGGAGTATTTTGATAGCAAATGAGTGATCGAAGGTTTCAGGAACGCAGACTACTTTTATATTATCTTATCTTGGCGCCATCTTAGCAATATATCTACACATGTGGTTCTGACCAAAAACGATGTGATTGAGTGACAATGTTTTTAGTAAGCACACTTTGATATATGTCAGAGAGAGCTTTTAGGGAAAGGAAGTATTACTTACAATGTTTGGTAAATAATTCCAAGATACAAGAGAGCATCTACAGCTGCATACCGAAAGTTTGTTCACTTACCACTGAATCGTAGTGCAAATATCATGTAATTTGGGTTTCGTTTCAGCGTCAATAGAAAATCAGCACAACTGACAATGGATCACCCACTGTGTATGTGTGAAATAGCCATTCTTGAACTCAATTTGGGGTCGACTGGTCTCTGGTGCAGAAATTCGAATTTCGGCGTATTGATATAGACAGAAGAGGTCACATTTTTTAAATTGATTTCGTTAAATGTCAAATAAAATGTTTCATATCGACTCTCTGAAATTAAAAACAACATGATCAAATTGACTTTGTGCTAAGGAAGAAATGTGACTAATTTTTAAAGAAGTTGATAACTTATAAAGGATTTTATGGATATAAATAAAAATGAGTGTTTTCGAAATGTCGACCCCTGGTCACGTCAATGACCTGTCAAAACTGTTACGGGTTATTGTAGGGTACAATAAACATTTGCCTTAAAGAAGAATTGATCTGCATATTTGTATTGAAAATTCAATATGATACGTTTCTTTTTCTCAAAGGCATCTCAAATTACATGATATTTGCACTAGTATATTCAGGTATGTGAACAAACATTTGACATGCAGCTGTATGTTAGACAAAAAAGCGTTGAGCAGATTTCTTTTAGAGATTAAAAGGTAACTCTTTCGTTTGAATGGAACACTTATTTTTTATTTCTAAATGTTAATTACCAGGTGTTTCACTGCAAGCAATATTGATTGACAAAACGTTAGCATTTCTAATCTAATCTAAGTTAAGAAAAGTTTGTGTATGGAAGAGTTTGCCATGGCACTTTCACTTAAAGTGGATATAAGTGTGCTAAAAAAAGCAGTCCAAGAAAGCACTTATTTCTTAGAGCTGCTGAACAAATGTTCGTTTCAATTCCTATGTGTAATCCTCTTTTTTCGAAAATGTGAATTATTCATCAGTCCTTAGCAACAGACCTTACAGTCAAAACTTTAAGGTCACGTTATGATGGGATCATTTTTACACCATATATAAAAGGGCCAGATATATTATGTGCCATGCCAAGGGACAAAAATACAATTTGGACTAGTTGCATAAATGCAGTGTTGCATTAATCTCTTTCAGTTGTTTCTGTTGTACTGAGTATTTTCTTTAAGTATGGGTTAGATGGAAAAAGTATTTAGAAGTTGTAAGTGAAGTGAGACATGAAATTAGATTTCAGAACATAAAATACCTTATCAGACAATGCAAAATACAATATAAATGACATGAAACTGTTTAGACGGACCAACGAAAATAATAGTTGGGATGTTATAGCAATAAACGATTGGGAAAACGTTTTGTGTTCTTAAAATGCTTAAGATTTCAACTACTTTCATGGATTGTTTAATTCGACGTTCCTATTGAAATCACATACAGCCTACCACTCGTTCATGTCTACATAGTAATATATAGATGAATTAGATAGATAGTATCAAAACTAGGGGGGAAACGTCTAAACTATATGTTTAGGTACACGGTAAGACCCTCACGGAGACACAAGTCATGACCCTTAGTTTACACCTGATTGTTTGTGAAATAGGTCGGGGAAGGTGATGCGAGACAATATATGTTTTCTGTTAGTAAATGTGCTCCAAGAACCATGTTCTCAAAATTATGTGAAATTACCAAATACTGAAAACATCGAAGAAGTGCTCATCGGGTTGTGGTGTCAAAGAAGGGAAAAGTAAAAAGATGAATGTTAAATTTATTTGCAATTGTGCATTTGCTTTCTGAGTTTGTTTCTTAACACATTGGCTACCATCGAATATTTGTTTTCAATCAGATTGTCAAATCGTGACCTGATAAGCATTTTTATTCTTTACTTATAAGTAACATTTTAAGACAGGAACAGAACCATTTTTAAAAATAGTGATTTGCTTAGAGGTTCTCGATTTAATCCGTATTTTGGTAAGGGGATAAATAACAGTTCCTTTAAATTTGTCATCCTACAACTTGTAGTTTGGCAAGGAGACATTTTAAAACATTCATTTGCCAACTTCGAGTGCATTATGACACTGTGACGGGTTTTGAACTAGTTGACAGATACGAGTCACATAAATTATATACCATCCTCAATTATTCTCCTCAAATTCACCTAAAGTAATCTCCGATGTTAATTATGTTAAGATATGTCTATTGAGGAATTTGGTATTCAATATACTGACAAAAATGCATCTTGACTTATTTAATATAAGATTTCATTCTCAAGACTCATTGAAGACGTCAGATTCATTACGTTGGGATTACTCGGTCAGAGAGTATGACAAATATCATCAACCTTACTGAACAATCCTTTGTCGTTAAAATTGTTACAATGATGACTATATGATCTCTAACGAAGGCACGATTGTGATTTTAATCTTGAGAACATAAAGCCTTAAGATAGTGTCTTAAAATGGGAATTAAACTTTGTAAATGTGATGCCTCTCGTACCACAATGAAATGAACCCGGGTCATATCATTAGTCTGTCGTCTCTAGATCTAATTACATTTGAAAACTGAGATCTATGTTAATTTATATATTCTTTAAGTTTAAGTTCAAAAGTTATACAGTTATACAACTGATTACCAACATAACTAATGACCCTCCTTTTGCAATCAAATGGTTAAGACGACAGTCGACGTATTAAAATCTTCTTTTGTACCATAAAAACATATTTTAGTTTGAAAATGTTAATCTATCTTTTGCAATATCTGTATAATATCTTGTGTTCATAATCTTCGATTCAATATGTGTGTTTCTTCATGGAGTAGCAAATTAAGAATTAAATGACAGTATTTTTTCTCTCAGAGAAATCAAATCAATATTAAATTGACGTCCGCATTCAAATAAAAATATTTAGATATGACGTTTTTAAAGTGATTAAGGCCAAATAAAGCATCGATATTACTCCTGGGCATAATGTTTTACATATTATTAAAGTTCATGTGTAATGATAAGTTCTCAGCTAAATAATGACTAAATAATTAAATTTAAAAGTAATGACATTTCTCATTTGGAAATGACTGTTCCTAATGCAATAGCTGTCGCCATTTCTCTGTTTATCAGATTTTCATGTTCAACCCAAGTGTAGAATCTCAGGTGATTAATATATTAATCTCAGACCTGTATAATCTTTCATGTTATCAAGGTTTTCAGTGTTCATATGTTCTGAGTGAAATAATGATAAAACCATTTTTTCACTTGGTAATGACAGGGCATTAATTTAGTAGGTGTAATCATTTTCTGTTTATGTGATTAACAAGTCATTAAAGATTTGCATTACGCTTTTACATGTGGTCATTAACTAAGGGATGCCAAAACAACATGCTGTTATAAAAAGAGTAATTATGATGAGCAAAACAGTCTTATTAGACTCCGTTCTCAAATTGATGTCAGTTCGACCTTTGCAATGCTGTTTTCTAACTTAACAATTTTATTTCATCTCAATGATGATTATATATACAGATAATGATGTATCGTTTTATATTTTTTCATTTGAACAGTAAAAAAGTCTACATTCTTAATTTTCAAATGCATTATAATGAATATAAAACACCGTTTGCACATGATTTACCAGGAGCCACCATTGCACAATATGTTAACATGTTTTTGTAATCTTGAATCTTGAAATTGCTTTCAGCAAAACCTAATTTCAATCCCCAAAAATTCAACTATTTTACTCAATTATCAGTCTGTAGATTAGTTTCGTGACCCTTGCACTGAATAAAACTCGTACTCATGGTACTAATTCATGTTACCTGTGAGAACTTTGATACATCACCGAGATGTCACATGAAAAATACACATATTCTCAATCTAATGTGTGTCTCGGCCTTAGTTTACTCTCACACATTTCACAAGGGCTATAGTCACGTCAGCAAACAAGGTCCCGAGAAAACCATTAGCTTCAGAGTAATGAAGTTTATGGACGAATGAGGGATGGCGTAGAGATTACAACCGAGCCATGTATCTGGGAACAGTATCAACAACCAATATCCACAAATTGTTACTGGTCTATATCGCAATCGTGATTACGATGGGGTTTATTGTGTGAACTGAGCTCAGCCATTGTCAAGGCGTAATGAAGTGTAATTGGGGATCAGGAAACATTCCCATGAGGTTAAATACTTAGCCCTTTCATGTTCAAAAATATTTTGTGTATAACTTGAAGTAATCAGCAAGTCATTCAAAGCAGTACTTTTGTTTTGGTGTGGGTTTTGAGTAAAATTAATGTGCCAATATCCTTTAAACAAACTTATGGCAATTATATCTGTTTCACTTAATAATGATGTTTATCTTACGTTCTATACAGAATTGCAATATATGGTTTGAAATGAAATATATGTTTGAAAAGAATTCGAAACTGCCACATCAGTCCTTTGGCCAGTATGTCTTAAAATGAGGTAGCCAAGGGATAATCACAATAACAGTGATGGAATCATCCTTTTTGACAATCCATTTCATTAAATAAATGGATTAAAAGCATCCTTACCTATAAGTGCATGATTGCTGAGGAGACATACTTGGTTGACATGCATAGAAGTTCAATCACAACTGACCGAGAAACTCAGTTTGAGTTAATGAAATGAATATGCATGATGTTCGATTGAAACCTTTTTTCGAATCCTTTTGCATGTTAGTCGACAAAGTCTGCTGATAACGTTAACATTGTATTGGTCGATGATCAATGAAAAATATAGACGATTTGTCTCCTTCGTGGTGCTTTCGAGAATCAAAACAGATTGAATCAACCTGAAATAAATTACCGTTAGAGGTGCTATTGATATATTATTACGTACGTATCAATACATGATCTTATTGAGTTTTCGTTTGTAAATTAATGCCAATCAAAACTGTATTTGAATTTTAGGTGTCTCAAAATACAATCTTGCTTATCTGTTCTGACATTACACAGAAAATATAGGTTACTGAAGAATGCTGATTTTATAAAGTAATACAGATTGTAAGAAATAAACTGATGACTGCTATCAAAATAATATAAAGACTGATAAAGCCTCTGCTTCCAATTAAACAAAGAAAAGAAATAGATTTAGTAGTACTTGACAAAGTTACAATGTGAGTGTATGGCGAGCTAAATACATAATGCTTATTCAAAATGCAGAAAAAGGTTTGCTTTTAGGTTAAACCTCCTGCTGGAGTGATTTTGTTGTAACTGCAATGACATTTTAGTTAATTACACTAATATTCAGTTTTGAGTTGATTTATTTACTTGTTCACACAACACTATTATGCAATTGCAATTGAGACAAATATTCAAATTTTTACTGCATTGTTGCTATTTTGCACTAGAGGTGTATTACTTACTGACAGAGTTGCTAACACACCATTGCTATGGTAACCAAAGTTATGGCACATAGTCAAAGTCAGTCAGTCAGACGTACCATACATTATCTTCGACCTTAGAAGTTGCAAATGTAGATCTGAGATAGAATCCCTTGGTCTTTTTCATGTTTTGTCATAATCTAAATGTAAATCATTCCAGCAACTGTAATATTTGTAAAGTATCCTCATGAATTATTTTTGATATTAAACACGGCTTAAAAGCTACTTCAATAAGATAAAAACACAAAAAAACTCAAGCCTTTGAGAGAGCAAGGTACTAAAATTTAATGAAATAAACTATTCATTATGATATTTTTTTTTAAAGGTTTGAGTTTCACTTGATTTTTATCAAACTCAAGTAACTTTTTGTTAAGTCATCAATGCAAAAAAGGTTCCCACTCCGTCTGAACAGTTCAACAACATATTAACTCAATTAGAGACTTTGTATCAAAGTGCATTGCTGTTTTGCATTATATGATTAATGGCTTGAATGATACATTTGTTTCCCATTGATTTACATTTATCTCGACACCTGAGCAAAATGTATCAGCTTTGTAATCACTGCAATAAATCACAGCTGACAGATCTTGAATAACTGGTAACCGTTTATTCATTTAATGCCATACACAGGCCTCTGCTTACAGTTTCTTTTGAACCATGCGATGGTAATACACGATACTTTAGGTACGTGTAGCTTCCTCCCGTCTGTAGAAACGATAATATAGTTCAATAAACTCGAAGAAAAAGTCCTTTTGGTAATTTATTTTTCCTAACATCTATTCGAGGACGCAATACACATTTACCAATGTAACAGAACTACCCATCAGTTTTTCATAATAATATATACTTAGCAGCTTCATGTCAAGACCATGTGATTGATGTGGTTATAAAAAATAACTGTCTCTATGTTGGTGATGTTGAACTTCTAAGAAATTTTGTAACTTCATTAGTTTTCATTGTTTATACAGAACAAATCTTATGTGTCTGCTACTGAGGCGTATAACCTCTATAATGATAGCAAGTGAAATACTATTTTAACTGAAATATAAAGAACAAAGTACAAACAATCTCAATAACGTTTTAGCGTTACGGTTAAGATTGCAAACTTGGATGAAATGATAAATAGGGAAGCTTTA
Organism: Phorcus lineatus; assembly: GCA_921293015.1. Lineage (NCBI taxonomy): Eukaryota > Metazoa > Mollusca > Gastropoda > Trochida > Trochidae > Phorcus > Phorcus lineatus. The sequence continues at coordinate 41,248,705 of OV121085.1, forward strand.
GAGCAGAAAACCTGTTACGAAAATTATATACCGATATGAAATATTTAGGAGATTTGAATGTTAAGATCTTAGTACACCACGTTTAGATCATAAGGACAGTAAATATTTCGAAAAAGAACCATCAATCATTTGAAAATGTTGTTAGATGTGAGATACACTGAACAAATATATTCATGGATTGGAAAAGACACAAGCACGTGCTTTACATGAGGAATAAATGTTATATTTTCATGCTGGGATTCATCATAAGAATTGCAAATCTATTGTGTTACAAATTTGGTTTAAAGTCATGGGATCGCATTCATGATATCGTAATCATTCCAAATTAGCAAATGCACGTAGATGGTCATTAAACATTCATCAGCTGCTTGATAGGTGTGATGCAAGTTGATAGCATCTTGATTGCAGTGGCTGACATTTTGTTGTATAGAAAACAGAAACAGAAACATAAACAAATCATGCCTAACAAGAAATATCCCTGTAAAAGGGTTTCCTGGCAGCGTTATGAATGGCAAAGGCAAGCATAACGAACCACATGATACTACTCTGTACACAAAGCACTTTCTTTTTCCAATGTTTTAATGAATAATGTTGGCCTGATGAAAGTAGTTGGTGTTTAAACCTTTGATAACACATGGTCATTTCCCGAATCATAGATGCACAGGGGATCCCAGTCAATCACTAAAAATGTCAATGTTACTTTAGTGAAGTAGCCCTATTTAGCGATTATCAAGTTGAAATGAAGTTTCATTCTAACTCGAGATATTTTTTATTACGAAAGTCTTAAAATAGTATTACTTGAAATCATGGCAATAAAGCTATTTTGTCGCTGTATGTCTTTACATCAATTTGATTATATTCAATTTTCAGTTTTGTTGAATGTGTCTTTTGAATCAAATTAGTTTAATGGGTATTCTTTTTTGCAAAAACATCTCAAAAGACAAAACAATAACCGTGGTAACATTCCGAATTATGTTTAAACATTACTATCTTATTTAATAATTTTTTTATCTTTCTGGATTTATTGGAAAAAAATAGATATGAATGAACGTGTCTGATCTTTGCAGGTCAACAGACACATAAAAATGAATTCAGATAATCTTTCCTTAGCCTTCTGCATTCCATCATCTACTTCAAAACATCGTTTTCTTCTCTCGTAAGAATCTTTGCTACCATGATAGGAGAGACGTCTGACCAGTAATTACTGTCAGTGGTGGTGAGTCAATATCTCATAGATTTTTCTTCATATGAAAGCTTGAAAAAAATGATCTAAATTGTGAAAATTTAATTAATTATTAATCTATAGTGCAGAACATGTCTTTAACGCCCATCCGTGCTCATCTGATGACAAAATGTGTTATTTCTTTTAATTATGGTACAGTTAAGTACTTATCTAAGATTTTTTTATTGCAATAAAAAGCATGATGTTTAATCCATAAGTACAGTAAGAAACATTAAGAAAATATAATTCAGATAAGCAAATAACAAATAAGATTATGTAAGTCGGAGTTCAGCATCCTTCAACTGATACTGATGATAACTGTTATAAAAAAACTGTTGTTGTTTGATAATTGATTTAAGGATATGCTAGGTACTGTATTACACTGAAATCACTTAACTGTCAGAAGCCTATAAAACTTTCGTGATACGTAATTTTGTCATATACCTTTGTCGACTGTAAAGGTTTGTTGTTGGTTATTATCACTTTATTATCAATTCAATAATACATAAACTTTGTGTACAAAGATGATTAGTTCATCATAATCAAGTTCCCAAAATACCTCTCCTGACATCAACTTTCGCTCAGACAAATTTGTTTATTTAAGTGATGATAAATTTCCTTTGTGTGCCAGCTACCAAAATCACTAATCATAGTTCAGTATTTATTCGCTTGTACTGTATTAATAGTCGTTTCATACATCTGCGTTCCGAAAATGATATTGTATGATTTTTTTGTTTTTTCTTGAATAGATTAAATCCCTGCCAAAAACAAAAAATATGAAAAACTTCCTATGAAATGACTTCATTGCTTTTTCATTTTTTGATATTTCCAAAATAGAAAATAATCTTGAAAACAGTCGTTTTTTATTTATGTTTATGCATTTGTACTACGTTTACCAAATCCGTCCCAGTGCGACAATTTATTCCTCGTTATCAAAATCAAATCAAATCAAAAGGCTCCTGTCCTCAGCCGATCGTGTATAAACATGTTTGAACTTTTTCTACTCTTTAAAGACTTTACTTTATTTTTCTGAGACTTGTGATAGCCAGGCAAGTAAGGGTAGTCAAAGTAAACAAACAATGGTCATGTACAATATGGTTGGATAGTTTTAGCTTCGTCAAGTTTACACAATGTTGTTCAATGATACTCCGCACGGACTATACACTTTGATATGCAATATTTGATAAGGATCATGATAGCAACGCAAACTTTATATCTACTCTATTGGAACAACTGTATCACAAAGCTGTTTGACTGGGTAGTGATGTGCAAATGAACATACACAACTAACAAACCACATCGACGTCAAACATTTTTTTAAAGAACAAAGCTCTCTTCGAAATAATGGACTACAGTCCAATGTTATAACTAAATTATGGGTAAAAGCAGCCTTGTCTCTAAGCATGATTTTTTAAAAAGGACCAGAGAAAGCTGAAAGGATTTTTACCTTTCCATATAGATTTATGCTAAAGCTGACGTTTTTCCGAAATAAACAATAACTCGTCTCCACCAAATGAATTAGCTTATCACTTTGCCATACCTGTTTCGTCATTGAGGTGCGTGTCAACAGCAGTATCTGCTCAAATAATTGTAACTATTGCAACGTGACCGTTTTTTTTATAAGTTTACTAAGTGGGAATAGTATTAAAGCATATGCCTCAGACAATGTGCTCAGAATGAATTATTTAGGTTATAGAAGTGTCTACTTTAACATTTACAATGCTATCAAAGTTTTTCTCTTATTCTCTTTTTTCATATCAGTCCTGGTCTCAGGTTTTTCATATATGAAATATATAAAAATATAACAGGCGATGAGTTCCTTAAATATGTCCCCTGTATTGCAAGTTTACATTGTTGGTATTTGTTTACGAGGTTCGCATTTTAATGGAAGTCAAGATGATACAACACATTTCAAGAATGTAAGTGATTTGTTGAGGCAAGAACTTTTAAAGGGAACTCTGATTTTAAAAAAAGGTCAAGATTCATTATTACAAATGAATATTCCTTAATGTAGTCACTCGATTCGTATTTCCTTATTCTAAAACCACACAAACATTTCCATTAAGTCCTCGGATCAAGAAAGTGAACTTCTAGGCTATCGGTCAAAATGCTTGGATTCTTTTAGCAACTGTCAATAGTGTTTCTGCTTTGCAGTTTCTCACTTTTTAAATCACTATTCGAAATTGATTTGACTAGTTTCACTGAATAACGTTGTAGAATATGAATGAAATTTAACGTTTGAATGTATATTATATTCCTAAATTAAAAGTTCCTTATGCACTGAACCATTAATATATTTGAGCTAAGCCTGAAATGTCATTACATCTCTCTAAAATACCTATGGTCAAAACAGGTCGGCAGCCATTCTGTCATTCTTCAGTATTAAGGATTCCTTAACTCTAGATAAAATCAAGTCACAACGAAACCAAAAATTACATGATATTTTCACTACGATACAGTGGTATGTGAACAAACTTTTGATATGCAGCTGTATTTTCATCTAATTATCTCAGTTAAGTACCATGGCTACCACCACTTACAGATAGGCAATCAGAACATATGAGGTTAAGACAAACTCCTTAATCTTGCAAGAAGAATGATTTATTGTACACTATGTTGCTCGCACAAAGGGGAAATTGCATAGCTTTTCAAATGAAAAAAAGTAATCAGAAACAAGAACAGAAGAAAGTTTTTGAACATCAATTCAACATGTGACCTCTTGCACTAGAAATATCATAACAATAAAACATCGTGTTCAAAGCGTTCTCTTCATCCATTTTTCTATTAGTTTCTTTTCCTTTTTGTATTATGATACGCTTAAAGAATGTGCACAGACATTGATATTATCATTCAGCTTTACTTTTCTCAATGATATAATATCAATCCACACACTGCTGTCAAAAATAATTTGTATACGAGACCAACACAGATAATAAAGTCAAAAATTCTCTTCCATTGACAATTTATTTCACGGAAAATATCTTTGTGACCCATAATTGACATAATGAGGGCTTCTATGTTTATAATGTCAATTTTCACAAGAAAATGAGAACTTGAAAACAATTCGAAAATGATTCATCTGCAAAGTTGCAGCACATACAATTAGAAGTTATAATAGTTAGAAGTGACAACTGTTTCTTATTGCATCATTGCAAGAAGGATTAAGACGTCCCAAAACTGACCCAAGGTACATTTCAATTGATGACATATAAAGCCGAAAGCTCAACTAGAAAGAGTTTACTAGGCTTTACCAGGGGTGTCCCAAAAACTTTCGGCCTGACCATCAAAACCAAAGAAACATTCAAATATTTATGACTTATTTTTCGACATAAGCACCCTTGACCTCAATACATTTGCTCCAGCATTTTTGTAACATCAACAACCACTCTGAAAACCACTTCTTATCACGAGACCCCAAAAACTCCTCTACTGCAGCAATTACGTCATCGTCAGTCTCAAACATTTGGCCACAGAGCTCTGTTTTCAGTCGAGGGAAGAGGAAGAAATCTGAGGAGGCTAGGTTTGGAGAATGGGCAGGGTGGGGGAGAATCCTGAACCCACAATCCTGTGCTGCGCCGACTGCAAATTGGGCGGTGTGAACGGGATCATTGTCCTGCAACAGCGACACACCTTTGCGCAGTTTACCCCTTCGTTTCTCTTTGATTTTTTGTCGTAATAATCGTTCTTCATTTGCGTAATAAGTGCCATTGATTGTAGAATCTTTCTTTAAATAATCAATCTTTATTACACCCTGTGAGTTCCAGAATAAGGATATCCTGACCGTCCGACTTGAGGAACAAGATATGAATGTTCTTTATACATGCACAGTATGATTGCGTTTCAGGCATGTTTTGGGACAACCCTCGTGGATGATTTTTTACGTGGCATGTACACAAACGCGGGAGTATGATTCTTTTTATACCGCGCCACAAATAAATGAAATGAAAATTGTTATTCATCGACTTATACTTTATGTGGAATATTAGATGATGACTGTATGAATAATGAGCATATTTGATTTATACATCAAACTAAAGGAATATTACGTATATGGTAGTAGAGTAAAGTTAACCAAGTAGAGAAGAGGGTTTGAAAAGCCATCAGTCACTAAGAAGAGTCTTGGTGATGCCAAGTCAAAACTCCCTACATTTTTACTAATGATAGTTGATGGGTTAACAATTTTATCCATATCAAATATCCCTTTGAAATGGATTTATCAAGGATAACGGTTGCATCAATAACTCTGATCAAAGGTCTAGCGCTGTGAAGATTTTGCAATGAATATTCAAATTGGACAGAAATTCTCTACATATTTCAATTATTAATGACACATCCCCATTTAACGACTCCACTTTATTCAGGGTCGGGAAATCCTTACTGCCGATATCAATTTGTCAAAACATTGTTCCATTCAAATCCTCACAGTCTTTCTGAAAAGCACTTGATAGAGCACATTTAACACGGAAATTCTAGGTTTGTACATGTTATACATGAATAAAGTTATCTGATTCAACTCGGATTTTTCAAATCAGACATAAATAAAATAGAAAACCGCTTTGCCGTTATTTATCTTTATATGAAAACGATGTTTATTATTCTTAAGTTGCCCACCGTGTGTTAGACAACTGCATGAAGAAGGACACGACTGTTGTCATCTTCCTACGCAAAGCTTAACTATTGCCAGTCTCGAACTGTCCAAGTTAACTCTTGCTGCCGACACAAGACTTTCCTGTGCTAGCTCTCTAGCTACATCCGGGGACTCGAACAAACATGGCTGCGCCAATGTCGCAGTCCGTCGACTGAAATATTTGTAAAGAGAAAGTACCGCCTGCAAAGCGATGAACAATATATTCAAGTTCATTTATGTTTATAATCAATTTGCGTCATCATTGTGCCACAACCCTATAGCCGACAGCGGCATGTCAAAGAATTTATTCTTAAAAAGCTCCGAATCGGTAAACTAATCAAGCTAAAAAAAACTCACCATGATTTGAAGCACAGACTCGATGCACTACGCCCGGCAAGACTTTATCTCCTGTCATCGTACAATTTTTTTCTCATTTGTGCTTGAAAAAAACCTTTATCGAATACCCGTTGAACCGAAACATTGATTTTACATACAATTTGATCATATCTCGATGTCGTAACACTCGAAATGTAGTAGCCTGCAACCTCGATGTATCGCGGAAGTAAATGTCTCTCTCAACAAACTTTACTTCTTGCAGTAAAAAACCCCAGGTATTTTGATGTGTACCATTTGAATATCATGTCGTCAATAAAAAATCAAAAAAGTAAAACAATTGTTACATTTTCTTCCATTTTCACTGATTTCACTGGGTTTTTTCATTTTTAAAAATATTACTGTATGTGCCTTGATATAAAAATTATTCTCTCTCCATAAAATATTTCCCGTTTGGCTTGTACGTGTGTTTATGATCAGTTGGATAATCAAAAAGAGACTTGTGCACATGATAAAGATAAAAGATTGTAAAGTTCTTGATATAGTGTCGAAGTTTACCAACTAAAAAGGTGTGCCCGGTAAAACTATGACAAGTTAAGTCCACTTTTGTAGTACTTGTACCAGAATTTTTTTCGTAGTTTTGCAAATGCTTTAATCTAATCTTAATATCAACAAAAATTAAATTAAATTTATTTGAAATATTACTTTGTTTCGTTCACAGATATTAATCTATCAATTAAATAATAATTTCCCTGAAAATAGGGACACCTCTTTTAACATACATTGCATAGACAATATATACTTATCATTGTATGTCTAAAAATATATTCTCCCCTGATAAAGTTGATTTTCAGGATAATTGTGCAGCTATTTAAAAATAAACAATGTGCAAACTGTACTTATTTGATAAAAAAAAATTATATAATGGTAACGCCCACGATAAATGGGCCTACATACTTCCTTTTGAAAAATATAAGGGGCGCAGTAATATGTTATTTATATACCAAAACCGGTCTTAATAACAACAAAAATTCTTTTCCGTCCCTCAATACATTTATAAACTCAATCTCCTTGTTTGAAAGGTTTGCAATGCCAACTTCTTTGTAACCTGATCAAACAGGTCACTTTCAATGGGAGTGGCCATTTCGATTATATCGCGAATGACACGGCGTCGCCGATTGGCCATAGTAAGGGAGGTAACTGGAGATAACTAAAAATCGCCAGAGAGGGCGCTGGTATCAAGCCAGAAAAGTCTTGTGTCGGCAGCAAGGGTTAACTTGGACAGTTCGAGACTGGCAATAGTTAAGCTTTGCGTAGGAAGATGGACTGTTGTTTGTCCCTCAAAATTCCATGATGGTATTCTAATATTGCATACTCACAAAAAATAGAGTTGAGTAAAACATTGGCATGTCCATGCAGGACATTCTATTGGATCCTTAATAAAATGATAAAATAAAATTACTAGGCATCAGCACATTGTTCAAGTTGTGTGAAACTAACTACAAACCTATGTTCTATGCCTGTTCCAAATATCGCAATCAACACTTGAGTCAAATGACGAAACATATAATTATTTCAGACAGAGAACGAAGCAAATATCTCTTAGATAGTATTTCTTTGACAGAAAGGAGCCCGGGATAGCCATGTGGTTAGCGCGTTCGGCTTCGGATCATAAGGTCCATGTTTCGAATCCCCCTTGGGGCTCGTCAATTTTGTCTACAGTAGAGAACTGTTCTGCATGCAGTAAAGTTTGGGTGCAATGCTACACTGATTTTCAGTGCTGTAACAGCCATGGTTCGCTAGTTCAAGCCGCTGCTCGCAGGTTTCTCCGCAATGCATAGCCACAACGGTGTTGCTGGATTTCTCCCTGCAATGATACTAGAAGCCGTGATATAAGTGAAAGGCATTTGAAAGCAGCGTTAAACCCCAAATCCCCTCTCCTAACCACAACAGAAATGTTGAGCATTAAACTTTCCGAAATAATTATGTTTATTTTAAAAGAAATTTATTTAAAATTCAAGTTTTAGTAAAAGGCTATTATGAAGACGATATGTGAACGTCTTACCTTTAATAGCAGACATATTTCATTACACAATATGATTCAATCCTCAAACCTAAAGAAACTGTATTTGCCATCTTCAACTAAATGTTTTAAATTGAATAATATAACTGCTTTTATATAATCAAAACATTTGAATGTAGTAACATTTCATTTCTACATCTTCTGCGTCTCAATTTTCAACGCACTGACCTTTAAGATCTTTAAAACTTTAAAATCGATTTAAAAGAAAAAATGTTGATCATGTTGATAACTATATAAAAGTCAAAAGGTTTTATTCTGATATTCTAGAAATGAACGAAGATATTCTATGAAGAGCTTCAAATTAAATCCTATTTTCTGTTTACGAATTCTTTTAAAGGTCATCATGTATTGGATGACATAAGATTAACTAGAAAAGATTATTTTTGAAATAATTTAAATTCAGCTTGAAACCAATTAGACAAAAATAATCGATTAGAGCTGGCTAGATAAGTTGTTTCTCTGTGGAATGGTTTCTTTTTGATATTTTGGAAATTTAGTTTCCTTTGAGTTCCTGAAACATGTTAATGGAAAAACCAAGTTTGAAATTAAAACTGAATACTCAATGTCAAGAGACTATTTTTTAAAAACATTTGTTGAGTGTTCATCTTATCTTCATCAACACGATATGTACAGAAGCATAATGGGTTTCTGTTGTTAATGCCTTAACACCTTTATATATTCATAGATGGTTAAGCAAATTGAATCGTTATGGATATATAATAAGAGTTACTATTAAAGAATGGTCTCCTATACATTCAATTTCAAAAGCATTACACTACATCAACATTTACGTTTAATTTGAAAAATATACAATACGAACCGATTTCCACAGTATATTAGTAAAAATGATTACAATTCATTATCTTGTGCAATCTTATTTCAAAGCAGGTTCAATGAAATCCCTATAAATAAACAAAGCCGCGAAACTACATGTATAAGGTCCTCAGAATAAATCACTATCAGCATTGAAAACCTAGCAGAAACACTCATGATGTAACATCTATTTTTACAAATGTTAATTACATTTTGCTCCTAAACTTTCAAACTGCTCAAACCTAGGAAAATAATTTTAATCCCACCATGTAATTATTTTATGTTTTTGTCTTTTGAATAACCTGACTAAAATGTCTAATTGTAAAAACTATTTCTGCATTTTTTGTTTCATTTTTCTCGAAGGCAAATGCATCAAAAGTAATGGAATGCATGACTCGCTAATTTCACATCTTATACCTCAAAACACAGATTTGAAATTCAAAACCGAAAAACCAATTTATCATTTCAGGTATTCTATGAGTCATAGAAGTTGAGTTACAAGGATAGTGCAATGGTTATAAACAATTGTGTATGTTTATAGTACGGTATTGGATCATAGGAGGACAACATTTGGCTTCATAGAATCGGGTATAATTGTGTACAAATAATTTGACGTCACACGAGAATCATTATTAACTACTCTTACATAGCCATTTACATATTATATTGTAGTATCGTACATGGACGAGCAATATAGAGTTTAAAATAGCTCTTCATATTCACAGTGTTTAGAATTGGTTTTCATTCTATATACTGCATTATATAAATGTTTCATATGTTAAAAGGCAAAGGTAAATACATGTCATTGACAATTGAACTGATAGATCCACAAAATACGTGTCCACAGGGTAAACAATAAATGAGTTTTAGAAAACTAATCCTAATGTGATGTGCACTTACCTTGGTTTTATCTCTGCCAAAGATGTGATGAAAATGATATTCCTTACTGGAAACACTCCGCTCGATGTGAATATCAAGTAATTAATCTTGATTGGCATTACCAAAACAACAAGTGCTGAGAGAATGTTTCTTTGATTCTAAATCTTGGTTTGTGAAGACCTTTAAGGTATTTGTAAGGACTTAAATTATTTTACAGTGAAGGCTTCAGTCGATTTACTCGGCGAGTTACGTGTGTAGAATTCAGTTCTCAATGAATGTTTTGTCTCAAGAGTGAATGATTATTTAATAATAATCACTCTGTAAATACACGCCGACTGAGATACGTTACATGTACCTGCTGAGAATCAGTAACAGTGGTAAAATGATGATTCCTATTTATATAGATGAAAAGAATCGAGATGATTTCAGCACTTTTCACGTGCTATGTTTCAGATGGTAAATACAAAAGGATGCACAAAATTCATTTACAGCACACGTGATTACAAACCTGCATTTTTACCACTTTAGCAGTCATATATATCTCAAATTACTTAAAATGTAAAAGATTTATCAAAAGGAATATGAACACCAAGACAGGACGATGGTAAAGAATCATTGTATTAAAATACTAACAGAATTATACATGAGCATGCAAGCAAGGCTTTTTAACGAAACAGCAATCAACAAGTGGCAGAGATATGCAAAGAACTTTGTCCTATCAGTTAGAGATAGCCCTTCTTGACAGAGAAGGAAATCTTCCCGATTCGACATGTAATAGAGGTCATCGATTCAAATTACATATTCAGTTATTTATGTGGTTAGATTTGGTGTCTTTCTGTCCACACTTTACATGCGTTTCGGAAGTTTGAGCAATTCATGTCATATACTGTTTATGCAACAACTATCGGTGGTTAGAAACAACTGAAATACGACATTTCAATCTGGTATTGTGACCAAAAAATCAATATATCCTTACCTACTTCTCGGCAAGCATTATTCCAATTTTATGAAGTTACATGTTAACAAAATGAAAAGACATAGAAGGTACACGTTTATCATATCTCAGTAAAGCACTGTGTTATGTTAGAGCTGTTCCACTTCAGGCCTTCTAGAATTACCATGAATAATAAAATCCCTTTTTGCAATCTCTTGGAGAGTGTTGACCAATTTGCCGTGAGTCAGAGATTGGAAATCCAGGGAAGTTACATGTTAAATTTTGAACGGAAGTAATACACTACAAACGTATTAAAAAGCAGAATCCATCTGAGCTGAAACTATTCTAATATTGTTGAAAATATTTTATTTTGAAGATAAAAACCAAATTAACGATAACAAAACAGAAAACCAATTCTTGAAATATGGTGAATGGTGGGGGAGCAGATTTTTCAAATATGCAATGGCCACATCAATATGCAACATAACTATCTGTAAGCTAAACCTCCTGTGAAACATGTAACCTCTCTGAAAGTCAGCTTTCCACGCTCCATGAGTTTGAATTGGGACTTTGCAAAAATGATTTAAATTAAAATTCATGTAAATGGTAATTCCAGAATGCTTTACTGGGGGATGCTTATCAAGTATCCTTGAACATATTATACCCCTTATTTAATTTAAAAATCGACCTTTGTTCGCAGCGTAAAATGCCTTGTGAACAATTCATTGATAAAACTTACGTATGTTAAAGGCATCCAATCAGAGTATGGGGATAATAAAAAAACGGACATGAATAGATCCTTAAGTTTTAGATAATTTTATACTGAACAGATATGAACGCGAGATAACCTTATTTCTGTTTCTATTTGGTAATACATTATTTTACATGAATTAGTTCGGTTTAATCAACGGAACTGCTAGAAAATACAATACAACACAATGGTTTCGTTATCACAACATGCTACATAGGATAAATGTAACGTTATTTACATATTTCGGACATGATTTCATCCATATGATAGCTAAACTCACCTTGGGCTTTTAACCATTTTCCTCCCAACAGACAGTATACGCATTGCTAAGTTAATAGCTGTTCATTGGGTTGAGTGTACAGAGACTGTAATAAGATACCTATACAATACTAGCCGCCGTCTTATAAGTGAAATACTCACTAAGATAGTTGCTGTAACTGAAAGCCAATAAAATGATAAAGTGATATATCATGTTCAATCTGCATAAACATGCCTTTACTGCCGTCAAAAATACAACAATGAGAGGGTCAACTCAAAATCTAAGTTCAGGAACATTTCTAAATTACGGATGAATAATCATATTCCCATGGGATATTAAAAAATCAGTAAGCAGCTGTATAACAGGGAGTTGAATCTTGACTCAACAGTTAATTGTGAGAAAGAAATAGATCGTCGATTAATTAATAGATTATTTTGAGATATCCTCAATACGCTTGATGCACGTATGAATTTTCTGTAAGGTCGGGGTTATTCAATCAGAGACGCTATTACCTTTTTAAGAAAACTCTTGCTTTCTTTTAAGATTTTTGTATTTTTACGTCGAAATATACGATTGTGATGGCATTACAATGAAATTCACAAGCTAAAATATGTAGGTTTTCGACAAGTCAACATCTGTAATTTTTTCTGGGTATACATAAAGTCGTAATTTAGGATTTTTAAATCAAGCTTAAGTTCTAAACCGGAAAAGAGTTGGCACGGACTGACAGAGGTCATTTCTATATCCCCCGAAACTTTCATTTGGCGGGGGATAAAAAGCATTTTTCTAGCATTTCCGACAGTCCTTTAGTATAAACGTGTGTTGATTATTTTGATTACCATGCAAGAGTGAATCAAAATCGTGGGGATATCTCTCACATGCAAAATCGTGATACAACACCATTTTGAGAATGAAACATTGCATGTTAATCAGATAAACAGAGAATGAAGGCGACGCAGTGTGACCGAAAGGTCCGCATGATGAATAGCAATTGATGTAAGATGAACATTTTCTGTCATTGTGTAACAGTCCTTTCTGAAATTCGATACCTTTGACTAGGAAATCCATTTTAAGATCTATTAAAATAATCTATATAACAGAAAATCAGATGCCATTTTACAGCGTATGTTCTTTAACTTTTTTCAGATTTGGATTCTTCATAACATTTACATAAACCATGGCTTACATTAAATCTAAAATATTCATACAAAAATTACAAATATTAAATTTCTTATGTATTAAAACTCACTTTAACCTTTTTAACATTAAAGGGAATCAATAATTATACTTATATATTTGTTCGAGTATTAATAACGTTTTGATAACGTTATACATGTACATACTTACATGTAGCACAGATATCCTAAGAATTCATGTATTTATTGTAAAAAACTCTATTGTAAAGATTATGGAAGAAAAGCATTCACTCAGTTAACTAGCTATGGTGGGTTTCAAATGTTGGCAATGATTAAAAATCAAAATGATATTTTGAAATTCATTTTAAAACATATCAGTAACAACAAAACAAATAGAAAAAGGAAGAACCTTCTATACAGAAAATATAACTGTTGCCGCTTTACGATGTTTTATTGATAAATATTCCTGGGATTGATGGTCACTAAAAAGGGGCTGTCCATTGGTAAGGAACCATTAAATGGGATGAGGAAAGCTAATATGTTTTCAAAGAAATATATATAGTTCTATTGGAGCCACTGGTTATTCATCCTGAATAAAAAGAGAAAAAAGTAATTCCTACTCCATGCTGTCTTCGACAAATACGAAAGTTCTAATAATTTTTTTTAGACAAATCTGAGTGCAGACATATCATGTTACGTGACAGAAGATAATGGAAAACCGTCTTTATGTTATCTCAAAGACCACTTTCTAGGAAGGTTTGTTCACAGACACAATGATAGAATCGGTCAACAAAAGAGATTTGGAATAATAGCTTCGGATTAATGACGTTAGTCTGTCCACTATCATTAGACAGGATAAGAAAAGATAAAAAAGAAAACTATACGTATGCAATTTTCTTTTTCATCGTAAAGCATCTATGAATCCCAAATTACCACATTTAAATATAAGGATAAAATAAATTAATATCCATAATAGTTACCAAATCATGAACAAGTTTTAGCGAGTTATAACTGTTCATTTTGTCAATGGATATTATCAATTCTAGGATCAGTAATAGCACGTGATTAATTATGAACATCTTTTTAATAAAGTAAAAGTACAGTTACGATAGATAACCCATTATATATTATCCTTTTCCATTACATTCATTACTTCCAAGAGAGCATATATGTTCTTTGCAATTTTTTATAGTCCCAGTTGTCTTTATAGTTAGTGTTATTTGAATTGATCGATTGTCTGGTACGATGTATATTTTTGTAGACGTTTTCATGTGTCAGGCTTAGTTTTTAGGGGCGTTTTTGTAATCTTTCAAAGAAACGGCCAAAGGAAAACAGTAGGAATAAGTTCACATGATGGATGAAACAGAGGTAATTTCTTTATTATCCGCCAACGTAAGGGAACTTAGATTATTCCCTTCTCCAAAGTCACGTAGGTTAGATTCTCTATATCGTGTTTATATTAACTAATCTTACTTGACAACAACGTAGCCTAGTTTTAGTGTAAAGCTTTTATTCCCCCTTTTACATACTCTCCTTGTTGATCAATTCTCCAATCCTAAATGTGTCTGTAAGCAGTTATTTTCTTTCTTTTTAGGAGGGGCTTTGGGGATTCTTTGGAATTACATCATTAATGGTGATTCGCAGGAACCCAGACATATTCAACATTATCTTATGTAATCGTACCTGGTCAACATAATTACACACACAAAGTTCGAGAAAATCAGATTGGCTGGCCAAATTTTATACCTTGCACACATTATGTTTCAACATAACCGTTTGATGTGTACATCACTGCCATTTTGGAAATGCTTAAATATTAGGACGATTAACATAAAACGATCCAATTTTTTAACTGTCAAAGAAAAGAACAGAATTGACCTTTGTTGAAGAGACCAAGCATGGAAATAACATGCATATTTATTCGTGCACGAGGACCGCGGTTATCAAAAGTATTTCTGGTAGAATAGATACGCAGTTTCACCTTTCGGGAACCAAATCGTACTTCTCGTCAGTCTGGATCTGATATCTTAGAAGGTCGTTAGAGATTTCGAGTATCTTTTAAGTAAACGCCGAAGACATAGAGTACAAGTCACTTCAAAAGTGCTGTTGTCGAATGATATCATTGTTTTAAAGTATAAAACATGGGATAAAACATCTTGAATCCTTAGGAAAACAATTCACATATAGTTTTGACTTTTTCAAAACAACATCTTTTGGAGAAGATGTTGAATACTATCAGCCCTTCTTGATGCTACATACACCAAAGAAGGCTAAGGTTAGCCTTATGCAGAAAGCTTGTTAACCTCACATAGAAATATGTAAAACTCGATATTTACGCGAAAGTTTGGTATAGGCGACATTGTTCTGAATCATATAATAATTCCAAAAATGTTATAAAACCTTTTAAAGTGTCAAACTGTTTTCTTATGTGATATTTACCAGGCCATTGTAACTCCTTGTAAGAGTATGCCAACGGATAAGAGCGTCCAGGTGCTATGTATGATTTTAGCCAATTACCCTATCGACCCCAATAATAACATTTACGTTTGTCTGCTATAAATGGCGTATCGATCGATCCGTGAGACTAATTACTCTGCTGAAGTGTTGATATGGCTCTTTCAGAGACTTAGAAACAGGAGGCAGACCAGGCATGGAATAAGGACGTTAAGGAGACTGGCAGGGGATCCACCATCTATGTCAGAACTAGGGCGTCTTCAGTGCACCTTGTCAAAATTATTACAAGTATGAAAAACGGTAAATTCCAAATACCATAGCAAATAGAACATGGACAATTCTATGTGATATGCTATTTGTGGCTTAATTCATAGGACACAGATTGAAAGTCCTGTTATTTAAATCTCTGAACGGGTAACAACAGGCAAATGAAAACAAGATCTCTATCCTGTGCCAAAAACGCTTTAGGTTGAATACTAGTGATAAAATTGTTTCGGAACTTTGGTGATTGCAACAGGTTGTTTCATTTTAGAAAAATATACTGTTTCATTCAAGGCATCTACAATATAATTGATGTAAATATACGTAAAAGAACAATTGAGGTAAGTATACAGTTTTTGAGCAACTTTCTCGTGATATCGCCCTTGTTCTTCAACCAATTTAAACACACAAGGGTGTTGCAGATAAATGAAGAACTCGTTTGACAATTACATTCCATATGGAACCATCAGCTTATCAGACATCTTCAGCGCTTCTTGCAGTTTACGAGGACACGTTTTCGGCAATCGTCTGTGGTTGTTACAACAAATACTGAATGGCGCTAGCAAAGTTCTCTAATAAGTTTATTTCATATAATGTAAAATCAGTTATTTTTCAAATCTTTGATTTGAACTCCTTGCTTTTACTTTGATTTGCTATATTAAAACCTGACATTGCATGTGATTGGAGAAGAAACCATGTATAATGTAGGAACGCTCTACTTCTCTAGAGACCGGAAACCCAGACAGTCTCATTGATCTTTCCCAATCATTGAAATGTGTTGGTTTATTTTATTGAGTTCCGGCTTTTTTGCCGCAGATAACAGGTACTTACTTACATGTAATTTCCAAAAGCAATGTATGCAACTTAATGTCTATAGGGAGGACATCTACCGTATTTGTTGTTGTTCAGGTAATATATATGATATTATCTATAATCTGTAATTCCAATTCATTTCATGACTAGTAATGGAGTGTGAGTATGTAAACCTGTATAAAATAAATCATGAATACCCCCATTTGAAAAGATGTAAGAATTTCTTTTTACCACCAAAATCAGGATTAGGTAGCATAAACATAAAGAGGATTACGATGATCACGTACAGTTTCAAACTAAAAACATTTGTTTAATGTTTATCAGAAATACCACTGATAACATTGAATGCCAGAATATAGATTATATAAATATATAGAACGTCATACTTGTGCATTTTGATGTTTTGTATTGTACAAGATGTCATGGGAGTAGACAAACAACGAGTCCAATACAAAACATCAAAATGCACTCGTATGACGTTCTATATTTATTATGTACCCGATCTTAATCAATAAAACAAATCATTTTGTGATTTATACAAATAAAAGGTTGCGTAGCGATACACATTTTCACGCCATACATACTTCCGCGTTGAGGTTGCCTTGACATTGGTATTATTACGCCGATGACCGAATAACGCAATTGACCTGAATGCCACATCCTCTGCATGACGTCAAGTATAGCAAGTCCGACATCCACATCTTAAAATAACAACAAATAGATAAAAAAAAAACACAGTATTTTGATCAAATTCAGAATTGATTTAATATGATAAAGCATTAATCAGACAATGCTCAAGCTATTTTGTTTATAAACAATCGTGTAGAAATCAGTAACTTTCAAAGTTCAAGGTCATTTTCAAAATTTCAAATACCTTAAGCTTGTCGTCATTGGCTCGAGCCGTCAGTTAGTCGGAGTCACTGTCGAAGATAACACGTCTACGCTTTCGCTGTTGATTTTCAAGGTTCATGGAATTTGTTTAGAATTGTAATCAAATCATTTGGAAATGACATTCATGTCTTATAAGAGCTTTTGTGCAACTCTCGCAAACTGGGAATCCCAATGCCCTAAAATTATATCTATAAATAGCTGCTTCGGGAAATCCGGGAGGTCCCAAAGTTAAAAAAAGGAGAACCGGCAGGCGTGCAATACGGATTCTAGAGTGCAATACGGAATTTGAAGACGTATTCCGTATTGCACCCTTGTATTACTATCCTAAGTTTACATGGGTATATAATAAGGATCTAAATTACAGTTACATCTTTGTTGTCTGTCTTATATGAAACAAGATATTGAGTTAGCCTGTATTAAATGTGATTTTAAGTAAATATCTTTCTAAATATGTATTATTTTCAATGTTTTTGGAAAAAATGTTCACCGATACACAAAAGTTTCTGCCAAATGTATTAGGTTCAGATGGTCAAAACATCTCATCACTTAACCCGATCATTCGATGTTGAGGAAATAATCACGTTTCAAGCTAGACCCACTGGGGGCCATTTTTATGTGACCACTTAATCTTTTGGGGTAGGGATATGGAATCACATAACTTATCACAGAACCTTATCTTCATGCTAAATGTTGAAACTTGTGACAGAAAGAGATTAATGCTGTTTATAACAGTTCTCAGATAAATGGACCAATAGTCGTTTGTGACAATAGATAAGTGCCGTTTTACACTTGTCCATAAACTTAAGTGATCTAACGCTCAAAGCTTTTTTGAGTGTCCAACGTTGATTGTTTTTTTAAGCGCTGGAGATTTGAGGTTGTATGATTAGGCGAGAGACCTCTAGAAAACCGCACGACCTTTATCAAACATATGACATTACAAAAGTTCTTGTAATTTTGGAGCTGGGTGAATTTACTCAACTCTCATGTGCACCATGTTTGATGTTACGATCAAGAGTGACATCACTGGTAAATCATCAATGCAGGAAAGGAAAGAAGACATTCTGCATTTACATTATCAAAGCTATGTTCTCATATTGCCATATTTCGGGAATATAAAATTCACTAGAAAATATGGACATGAGAAGTGCCATGGTTTGTTTAATATCTTGAATTGCAAAACTATTAAGGGATTCTTGACGTTCAGCAGATATGTGAATGATATCGCTGTGAGCTCAAAAGAAGTTATATAGCACTAATTGATCAACGGAAACATCAGAATGTCACATTACCGTGTCCTGCAGTCGTGTTAAGTGACATATAATGGAGTGTTATTAAGAATCCCATTCCTCAATTGCAACACTCTAAGTGAAGACAGTAGTATTTTCATGGTCATGATTCGGTATTATGTGCAACAACAAAAACTTACAAGCAATAATCAAGAAAATATAGACACGATTAGTCATATATTAAGTGATACAGATGCTTTGGTTGTATAAAAATGGTTCTGTTTTTGCGGTCTTCTATGATGAACCATATAAATGGCTGCCCATAAACTGTTGCTTACTAAATAGCTTGTGCATATCATTTATAAAATAAAAGTCTGGTATATTCGTGCTTACGAGTAGCTGTTTATCCATAAATGTAAAATGAAATTACCGTCATAAATTTCATGATTATTTCAACAAACAAACAAAGTTTTTGATATTTGATATTTAAGTCTCACTTCCCAAACGTTAGTTTAATTAAACATCTTAAGACATATGACATTATTTTATAATCAAAGTATGACTTCAGTGTGAGGATTTTTGAAAACAGTGGGAAATATTTTTGTATTCAAGCAACCATCTTCTGCAAAAGACTCCAATCAGAGATAAAGATATGCAACGTCATGGCGCGCAACGGTAAAATCTCTCTTTGTCCGTTCTCAAAGGCAGCAAACTTAAACTGATCACTTTCCTCCAATTCTCTGTTTGGCATCTCTTAATGTTAAAATCAATTCCACTCAATTCTTAAAACTCCATGAGATAACTTTTTATTCTAAGGTTGGAGCAAATTGGGCGAATTATGTGCAGTATTTCAGTTAGGAGGTTGTCTTTTCAGTATTGTGAGTAACAGATATGGAGTAAAAATTCTTAAAAGCATCTTGATACCTTTTAGAGAAAAAAACCAAAGAGTAAGATGTATTATTTCGTTATGTTATTTCAAACATTTATTTACGACTAGTTACATATATATTGAAAAGGAATACGGGATTAGTAAAATGAATGGCAAAACTTCTTAAGATAAAATCCTTGATTTTTCTTCCTGGGCTAATAAGCGTACTGTTGATAGATTGTTGTCCCACTTTTGTCTTACATCATGCTACCTCGTAAAAGTATTTACATGACTAGTAGAAGTTATCAGGTCTATTATTTCATACTCTCACTGTACTCCCTGATCAGTGAGTTTTGAAATGATCATAGCTAAATCTAGTCTATCCCTGAATATATAATTTCAAAATAGTCATAATAACATATTACACATAGCATCCACAGTATGTCATTAGTATGAAAATCCATTTCACAATGAGTCGATATTGTACCAGTTTCAATTATTTATTCATGTTTACAAGATTCATTTAATGTTACCCATGATTTTTACATTGAACATTGAATGTGGCGTTAGAGAAGGGTTATGCCCTGACGCGATTCAGACATTATCCCAACGTTTTTGTTTACTCGATCTACGTTGATAAATTCTTATACTGCACAAAATAATTAGGGATATCTAAAACTTCTGAAATTGATAGAATGACATGTTTTTACATTAATCACCTAATGAAATATTATCTATAAAGTTAACAATAGCCCTAACTTTGTCCAGTATATTTACAAAGGCAAGAACCCAACAAGAATATTGAATATAATATTGACCTTTCAAGAACAACATTGAGCACCTGTCTAGAACTACAATTGATCCAAGTACTTGTGAATACTTCCGAACCGCATATCCAAGAAACACACTTCTCTATTCAACGGTTCACAGGAAATTGTCACACAAGCAGATGTATATGACCATTTCATTAATGAGAAAATGAGATGTTAAAACACTTAACATTTTGAAACTACCTACCTTTTTAGACCAAACTTATCATTCATTTACAGTTAAATCTACTGCTTTATTAATCCCATATGATTAAAATATGGCTTTATGCCAAGTTTCCTGAAATACAAAGATAGTAAGATTTTACTTGTCTGGTGCAAGATATGATTACAGAAATCCATTACTAGTGATTTAACCCGTATACTGGTATCTCATGTTAATTGATCTTTTATCAGTACTCATTACAATAGCTTGCACTTAAAATATCTGTCATACTTATGATAAAATTTGTCTGTATATTGCATCAATTTAGATTGACTGAATTGTTTTTATATATTGTTTTATTTTATCATGAAAATATTTACAGAGAAATAGACAAATCTGTGAAACGAGTAAGCTATTCTTGCATTCTAAAATCGAATAATAAACAATCCTAGCCTTCACTAGACATAAAGTTTGGGCAGACGTTTCTGTGAATCTAAATGTTTGATTGTGAGGGCAGTTACGCCAAGTGAGAGGACATATTTTCCTCTTAAACTAAAGTCGTTAGCCCATAAACACTAAGGTTTACGTGTGTGGAATTAAACATCAGATGAACGTTCGCGAGTGTTTATTCAAGTACAAGCCTTTGTAAAGATTTTGTGAACAGAACTGTGTTTCAAATAATTAACAATTGTTATTTCATTACAGCTAATTACACAAACGCTATTGATTTAAGAGATGTAGAGTTAAGATGAGGACATCATTAAAATGTATTTACATATATATGAGGTGCATTTTCTGTTGGGTAGAGACGCCCACATGAACCTCGCTCCTTCATAATACCCTGATCTCTTTCGGGCTAAGTTCCTCGTATGGCTGGCGGCTTGACATTCGTGGCTATGCTTACGTGTTATTTTTTTCAGCCAATGAAATGTCTTTATGCAAGGAGCTTGAAGCTACAAGATTGTACTCAACGGATTTTTCCATACGGGTTGTGCCGCTGTTGCTGAATGCGAGTCGTCTCATTGGCTGGTTAGATAGCTAGCGACACGAGGGTTGAAAGAGATCAGGGTATTGGGAAGGAGCGAGAGCGGATTCATTTACGCTGGTTTAGCAAGATGGTTGATAGCGGTATTAGTATCTACACCGAAACGTCACATTTCGTGCAATAGAGAAGTTAGCTATCCATAAGAATTTGTCTTCAAATTACTAAGCTGCTACTTGTGTGAATTTAAGTATTAGATTTAGGAAAATCTATACTAGCGCTACTGATTCTATCACATTTCCCAATGATATGCTCAGTATATATAATGTGTAGAGATTTATTGAGTGTAGGCTTTTGGGGATTAACAACCTATTCCTACTCAAGCGGGCACTAATATGCCAGGTAAAAAAGTTTTAAAAAGTTATTTCTTTAAGCTTTCCAAAAGCTAAACATTATCCGGATATACCTTACACTTTGAGTAGTCTTTACAGAACGCAAACGTCTCATTTTGCGACTGTATCGTTGCACAGACTTGTGTGACAACGACTATGTTTTTCATGCATTCGTTGTTTTCATTGGCTGAAACATTGTCAGGTAGTTTAAGTTGCGATATTGTGCCGGTAGGAGAATCTGCCGATAGCCCGAGAAACCTGCGTATTAAGACAGAGGTTGTGTAAGAATTTATGACGGAGCTACCTCTGTTTGGAGAGAATGAATGGTCATTGGAGTTGCAGTTTTTGAAAATAACTCGAAATCTGATTAGTTGTCAGAATATCTTTCAATTCATTCGTTCAGAATGTCTTACTAGCACACACGTGTCAACGAGACTTCAAATCCAACATTGTTTATCAATTCGTATTCGAAAACGTAAAGTGTTTACGTGTGGTTAGTTTTACCATTTTTTTCAGATTACATATTTTTGAGTAATGTATGATCAATAAACACGTTATAATGGTCCTATATTTGACGGCACGAAGAGCCGTTGTTCGTCGCGCATGAATACAATGACCGTCTTGAATTACAACGCTTTCGCGAAGATATTTTCGAAAAGTACCACTTAAATATAACTTGGGTAAGAAAAGGCATAACCAACTTATAGCTCGGAATTAAGGTTTACCTGTCCCTCGTGAATTGAATTCCTTGCTAAAACTCGGGACAGATGATATTAAGACCGTAATTCCTGATTATTGATTATTAGTATATGTAAACATAGAAGAAGTAAACAGTTTGGAACCTTTGGACGAATTCGGCATGCTAATATTTTTGAACATTTGGATATCCAGTCCTGACACCTCCGACTCTTGCTATAAAACCATCAACGATACCTTTATCCACAGCTCTATATATATGATGTAAAAAGGCATTGAACATGATGCCCACTTTAACCTCGCTTGGTGTTTCCGACTTATATATAGTGCCATAATAGTATCTATATAAGTAAGTAATCAAATAAAAAAACTAAATCACAATGAACTATATTTCCTAAAGATTCGGATTGCAAACTCATAATTCTATTATTCAAAGACACCTGTATTTAATTTAACTTTAAAATATGACAATATGATCTTTTAAAGTTATTGAAGCAAAATCTATTTCACAATTAATAGCTTCACGTATGTGATATCCTTTAACTACAAGTGAGAGCACACGAGATTTCTCCATTTCGTCGATGACCTTTCACAGTTGTCGGATCTATAAAGATCTTTGATGACTGACAGAAAGGAACTGAAAGGCGAAATTGCATGCTTATCTCTGCTACTGGAAACAGTTTTGATCATCGATTTCCTCGTGAAAGAATGAATATGCATGTTTATACCTCAATGCAAGATCTCTGCTCATAGCAGTGTTGATCCTTACTCAAGATAGGGATTGCTGCTGGCATCACTTGCATAGATGTCAGGTGAACAAACAAATATTGTTAGAAGAACCATTTATCTACATCATTTCACATACATTCGTATTGCTCTTGTCAATACAAGGAAATGACAGACAAGAAATTAATTATCAAGTTCTTACGTCATGTTTAGGCATCTTTGGATATCAGTTGATAAATGAAGTAACACAGCGTTGAGAAAAAACAGCACACAACGTGTTCTCCAGACAATGAAATCATTCTCCCTGAAAAGAAAATCAAAACATGTAGGAGGAAACGTAGTTTGTTGTTGTTCTATATCAACGCGTTATATTCGTTGGTAAATACATAGGTAGGTAGGTTGGTAGGTAGGTAGGTAGTAAGGGTAGCTTTTGCACACTAAATTCAAGTCGATCTTATAAATGAATAGCGGCATATCAACTGATAAGTTATTGGAATTGAATATGTATGTTATGAATCAGGGACCAATACTTGTTTTTACTTGGAAAAATAAGTCCTCATCGTAGTGGTCTTATAAGGATTGCTCTTGGAAGGAACTCTCTTGATGGTTGTAAGCGCTTACCCGTTGTAAACTCGTAAATGAAATGAAACTCAAAAGAAAATGGCGAAGTTTTTAAAGATGTCCTTCAATGGTTTATCTTACCATCTTGATGTGTATTCATGATAATAGATAGAGATTTTATACGTCCTCCTAGCCTGTAAATAGTTATTTAGTTTACATTTACAAACATGTCTTGTCATGGGTACCCCGTAGCTACCTACAGTAGCCCGCATTTCCTGCGTGGCAGAGTGTAAATTAATTGTACACAGTTATATAAATCCAGTTCAATAGTATAACATGCCATATTTATTTCCTTATAATGTATGAATAAGTGATCAGTTCCTTAACCATCGAAATGACAGTGGCTACATACCGGGAGGTGGTGCACACTTGCCCTGCATTTTACCTCTGAGCAAATGTAGAATGGATGATAGGCAAGGTAATTCTCTCGACCAAATAATGCAAGATTCCAAATTGTAAGATAACTTGCTAATATTCACATTACTGTTGAGGTGAGATGAGAACTGTTCTACTTGCACTAAGGGTGCAATGCTTCACTTAATTTCAGCGCAGTACCATCCAAGGTTCGCTTGTTCAAGCCGATACTCGCAGGTTTCTCCGCAATTCTGGCCACAGTGGTGTTGCGTGCTTTCTCCCTGCAATAATGCGAGCAGCCGTGATATAAGTGAAATACTCTTGAAAGCAGCGTTAAACCTCATATTATTTCACCTCAAGTTATGTCCTAAAATTCACCCGAGGCCTCAATTTTCATTTACTGTTACATGAAATATTGTTTTACATGCAAAAATACTACGAGAAGCATTAGTTTATTAAAAGAACAAATAAAAAGTGATTGCGACTTGAAACAATGCAAATGTTAACAAATAATTATTTTCACATTATATATAAGATATCTAAAATTATGCAAAACCTTCTTCGACACAGACATTATGCAATGTTGCAAGCAACCCCTAACTACTCAATTGAAATATCTGGTTTAAATGTAATTAACTACTGCAAATTTGAAAATAAATACCCTTAAGAAGATTTAGCTACTTATCTTGGGCGTAGATACCACAACAATGTTTAATGCTTTTGTCAAACTATGATGTAATGTAACAAATTAAACACAGGCAAACAACAAACTTATACAGACTGTAAAGTCAACATATAAACGAATATACATGCATATCTATGTCAATAGAAAGTAAATCAAACACTTTAATACACGCATTTTCAAAATCTCATGAAAAAATGGAAGAACCTTGCGAGTACCCTCGTCTGATATTTATTAACCTGGGTTACGCTTAATTACAGTTTGACGAGGGCCGACTGCAATCGATACACTGATGCAACGCGTAGACTTCATGATGAATGCTGAAACCTGTTACTGTAAGAGGAAATTGGCTGACGGAAAGTTCACAGATACATTCACCAATTAGTGTTCGTAACAATGGATCCGTGCCGCTCTTCACTCTTCCATAAACTTCATTACTGTAACACAATGCAGGTTTTGTTCGAGACTTCTACGTTGATGAGATTCTAGCCCGTGGGACATCAGCAGGTAATTGAAGGGGTACCCTTCATACCATCCATCTATTTTATTCATAGTTGCAAGTTATCTTACATTCTCTCGCCAACGTTTAGTAGAGGATACTTGATATCTGTCAAACACCAGATTTATTTCAGCGTTTGACATGGGTAACGGAAATATGTGTCTTGAATGTCGTCCGTCGTCCATCCGTCCGTCCTTAAAATGTGACAATTTAATCTTCTTCTCCAGAACCATTTACACAGAAAATCTGAAATCATGTGTACAGACACCTTGAATAATGATGTTTCTTACCCTGTGACTCCCAGGAAAGGTCACAGGGACCACATCTTAAAAACCTTTCTTCTACAAATGAACAAGGCCTAGAAAACTGAAAGCTTTTGTACAGACTCATAAGTAAATGGGATTATAATTCTTAGATTAAGGTGACCCTATGACCCCTAATTAGTTAAACAGATACCACTCTCTAAAAGCCTATTTTCATCTTCTTCTCAAAAGCAAGGGGCCTAAAAACTGAAATCTTGTGTAAGGACTCATTAGTTAAAGGAGTTTTTGTATTTGAAGATTTGGTGACCATGGGACCATACTTAGGCCCACTGGGGACACGTCTTAATAACCTATTTTCATCTTCTCCAGTAGCCTAAAACGCAATATGTACACAGCGTAATTTAATAAAATTATCATCAATTAAGTATTTTCGTATTGGCTTAGTTACAGGTCCGAGGTCCGTTGTATTGACTTCGTCTCGTGCCAAACGTTCGGCTGAAATATCAATCATGTCACCGACTTCAGATGAAGTAATAACAACATTAATTGATCACGGTGAACCCCAATTTGTCACTACGGCGGGCCTGGCAGTGTTTATTTTACAATCATATTCACTAATGAAAAGTCGCTAGATATGAGGTATTATGTTTCCATGAGTTTGGCTCTGAATGTGTTAATACACATCAATACCATTACAATAATTCGATACGAATTTTTGGGTTTTAAAAAGTAGGTTAAAACACAGATAAGTGACTTCTTCAATGAATCGCACATATCATCCGTATTTACAAACGTGATTCTTCTCTCATCAAACATTATGGCATGGATGTTACTAAATACCTTTATCCATCTTCACAACGTCAAGGCCGAAACGAAAAGATTTCGAACTCTTTCCGCTTCGCCATTGATATCACGGCCCACATTTTCTGTGCTAAGAGTCTAGCCCACTGCAGGCCCTTCTGATAGGCCAATCAGAAGGCGGCTTTATAAAATGAACTTCAAATGTCAACGGCAAAGATAGCGGTAGGGATCTGTCGCGTTTGAAGAGAAGACTATTTAAAATATTAATTTCAAATGTAATTTCAGGCATATGTTTAGATGGATACAGGATAGATCTATCACGTTTGAGGTCGATATTAACTGTACAGGTTCTTAAATTTAAAAGTAACGTCAATACGAAATTATTTTACGAATGGAATTCGTTGTTTCAATTTTGAATGTTTCTCATAAAATGTATCCGTTTTCAAACAAAAATATTGCGAAATATTCGTTATGAAATCTTATGTAATAACGCCATCGTTTTGCGTTATGTTGGAGAAA
Organism: Phorcus lineatus; assembly: GCA_921293015.1. Lineage (NCBI taxonomy): Eukaryota > Metazoa > Mollusca > Gastropoda > Trochida > Trochidae > Phorcus > Phorcus lineatus. The sequence continues at coordinate 41,275,762 of OV121085.1, forward strand.
AACGATGAGATTTACTCAAATTCTGAACACCGAAAGATGGGATGTGTGAAAACTTGTTGACGACTAGGTTTGATCGAAAATATCAAAACGGGAGTTAATACATCATTTGGTAAAATACATATTGACTGCTGCACATGCAAAACGGGGATTTTTTTTCTTAATTTCAAGTGAGTGAGTTTGGGTTTAACGTGCTTTGAACAATATTTCAGTTATTAATGAAATTCCATTGTGACAAGCTCTCAGTCTTTGTATCAGTGCACTACAATTTTACTCTCTACTGCTTAGGATGTAAAACATATGCCTTGAATAAGGATCATTTAAAGAAGAAAAAAAAATAATTACTTGAGGAATACGGCCCGATATGTGATTTAATTGTTCAAATTTAATTCTTGTTGCTGTCAGTGAATACATGCAAATAATCTATCTGACTAAAGTATAATATGAAATTTTCGCTTGGAATTTCTTTATCATAAGGATTCAAGGCTGGACCTAGGTTTCGAATGTAAACGGGGATATCATTGGTTGCAGGTAAGCAGCTAGTAAGGGTGGTAACTCGGTAATGACGTTAGGTGTCGCTGCTTCGTATCACAGGTTTTGTTACCGATGAGGGCAAGGTAGAAAATGGATAGAGTCTATCTCGTTTTTCACCTTGCCGTGGGAAGATTACCTTTATCATTCGATCTGCATATATACTGAAGAACTTTGAAAACGCATAGAAGATTTTTTTAACCCATTTCCTCCCAAAAGTATATGTAACTTTAATTATGTAAAGTACGTTAAAATGGGTAATCAAAGACATGTTTTAAACTCATTTTCTGATTTCAAAACCATTTCATGTTCTTTGAAGCAGAAAAAGTCGCTAAAACGCAACAATTCCTCCACACGTTGACATTGGAATGCAATCATGAAAATGACAATGCTCGTGCATTGAGTGATCTTTCATGCATATAAGGCAATGACTTCAAAGGCAGAACATCGATTTGCCACAATGCCACGATTGACTATGCAGGAACGTGAACGTGCTCTTGGAACGTGCTCTCTCACAGACAGCTGTCGCAAGACGTTTCCATGTAAGCCAGTCAACCAGATTCTGTCTTATCAGTAGACATCAGCAAACAGGAAGTGTTGCCGACCGACCCAGACCAGGTCAACTTCCGGTTACCACTGCTAGACAGGATCGACTCATTCCACTTGCCCACCTCCGAGATCGATTCCGGACAGCAACAACAATGGCATCGAACACAATTGGGAGACACGGGAGACGAATCCACCCTATCATAATGAGAGGGCATCTGAGACGTGCGGGATTGCGACCAAGACGTCCCTACCATGGCCCAATCTTGCAGCCACGACACCGTCAGGCCAAACGTCAGTTTGCACAGCAATTTGAACGTCAACCCCGACCCTTTTTCCGTAGAATTGTGTTTTCTGACGAATCGAGGTACTGTGTTTCCTTTGTTGATGGGAGAGAGCGGGTTTATTGGCGACATGGTGAACGATACGCCAATGCATGTGTTAGGCAGCGGAATCGATTTGGGGATGGAAGTGTTAGGGTTTGGGGTGCAATTAACGCACATTTCAAGATCTGCACATTATTCAGGGAAATCTTAAAGCACAGCGTTATGTGGATGAAATTCTGAGGCCTGAAGTCGTTCCTCTACTGCGCCATCACCAGCGACGTCAACGGCCCTTGATTTTTCAGCATAACAATGCACGTCCCCATGCCGCAAGAATGACACAAGCCTTTATTCCACAGAATGGAATCAATGTAGTGGATTGGCCTGCTTATTCGCCTGACTTAAACCCATTTGAGCACATGTGGGATGAGCTTGGAAGGCGAGTTTACAGACGTCGAATACCGCCAGCAAATGTTGCAGATTTCATCTTGGCCTTACAGCAAGAGTGGAGGAACATCCCCATGGCTTTTATCAATCGTCTCTGTGACTCTGTGCCACAACGTCTTCATGCCTGTGCCAGGGCCGATGGGGTCACATCAGATACTGACTGCTGATGTGGGGTGCCTTTGTTTAAATATTGTTGTCCTTTTCATATCGATGACATTTCATTTCCTTCTTCGATGAAGTGAGTCCGGATTTCATGTGCACAGATATGAGAATTCTGACGATTGATTTATAAACATATATCATCCAATATTTTCAAGAAAAAGCATCCAAATATCGGCATTTAATTTTCCCCAATACACAGGGAAACGACGATATGTCTCGGTACCGCATCAATGTATCGACGTCGTCATTTGGAGGGTTCGGAGGTGAATCTGCCTGATGTAGCGATCTTCGACTGCAGTTGTTACCCTCGGTCTTTCCGATCTTGGTCTGTCCCGTCTGCTGGTAGCTTATTAACAGCTGCTGCTGTTATCTTCGACTCATCATGTCTTAACATATTTGAAATGTGCCTACTCGTTCAAGACTTAACTTCCTTATATTCTTTAGCTTGACTAACAAAATAGTTCAAAGGGTTACGTAAACAATTGCAAACAATTAAACAATTGAAATCAATTATTTAATCGCTTTAAGGCCAGCAAGTTGTAGAGGTGGTATATATTAAATTTGTAATGAGGTACTTTTTCTTTGATTTTAAAATCTCTATTTTGTGTAAGAATATTGTTGAATAATATTTCAAACAAACTATATAGTTTGATAAGCAATATTTGACACATACCATGCTAGTAATGCAAACCTGATATATATTCTACTGGGACGGCTGTTTTGCAAATATGTTCCATAGGATAGTGACTTGCACTGAGGTCGCTTCGGAAAAGGTGATTACAATCCAATGTAATAAGTATTATATGGGTAAAGCAGCCTGAGCAAAAAGAGGGATTTGTGGAAAAGAGTCTTATAACAGCATTATCACCGATCAATATAGATTTCTGCTAAAGCTGGCGTTCTTCAGAACGAAATAGTAACTCTACTCTAACAACACATTATCTCAACACTTCGTCCAACCTGTCCCATCAGCGAGATGCGTGTTGACAGCTTATACCCGTATGAATATTTTAAAGTAAATCTTTCAAAATAAACGTTTGTATCAGGTTTCAGGACAATGTTCTCTGAAGTTGTTAGATGTGTCGAATTTCAGATATTGACATTCGCCAACATGTCGTTAATGCTTGTCTTTTATTCACACATTATTTGTACAGGAAAAAGACAAAGAGATTGATGAATGTAGATAAATCGATGAAGTATGTCCTCTGTAATGCAAGTTTATATTGTTGGCATTGTTATACAAGATAAGTAGTTTCTGCATATGAAGTCAATAGCATATACATTCGTAACCCTTTTAACGAATATTGATCATTTCTCGATACACTCTTAAAGGGAACTCTGATTTTAAAAGAATGACCTTAGTATCTAATTACATAAAGGTATTGGTTTATTACAAAGAATATTCATTAATGTTTTTCTCGAACTGTATTTCCTATTTCAAAAGCACACACACATTTCAATCAAGTCCTCGGATCAGGAAAGTGCACCTCAAAGCTATCAGTCAAAATGGCTTTTTTGTCATGGAACTGTCAATTGTGTTTTCGCTTTGCAGTTTCTCAAGTTTTAAATCGCAATTCGAAATTGATTTGAATAATGATAATTTTATAATGACTTCAGTTGAAAGAGACAAACGAAGTTCTGACTAAATTCAATTGAATTAAGTTGTAAAATATAAATAACTTTTGAATGTATCTTATGTCCCACCGTTATGCGATGAACTGTCAAGATATTTGAGCTAAGAGACATTTTGTAACGTTGAATATGTCTATATATTGAGATAATCTTTCTTTAAAATTGGTTCTCCTGTAGCAATTTACAATTATATAACATGTGAAAAAGAGAGAAATCACAATAAATAAAGATTATTAAACTGAAGTTCTATGAATTGAGTGAGTTGGGGTTTAACGTGCTTTGAACAATATTTCAGTTATTAAACACGTGTAAAAAGGGAACAGAAATGTTTTAAGACAATTTGCTCATGCCACTGCTTGTTTATTTGCAGGGTGAACTTACAACTTAACACTATATCTGTTTCGTCCATGTAAATATCCTACCTCTCAAAGAATGGGATTTATCAACTTGGGTGCAAACATGAGATGCAATTGTCATTAGTATTCAAAACATCGATCGGTTTCAGATAGTGAAAAAAACAACCTTTTTTCAATTTCCTCTGTTTTCAAAGGAAAAAGATAGTTAAAATGTATATCTAAAAAGATGTCAATTTTGCAACTTTTATATAGAAACTTATCTTTGCCCTGCCTTTGATGCTGAAAAACATCACTGATATTTCAAAACCATGAACGTCATTCATAGTAGTTAAATCTATCTTTAAAACTAAAGACCATAACTGAAATTAGATGAAGCCTGATATGTGTAACATTGTTTTTTCACATACATATGATCAAAACAAATCCGCAACCATTCTGTCATTTTCGAGTATGAATGTTCACTATTCATCAAAATAGATTTTGAGGATTTCCTGCAACTAGTTAATAATAGATACAAAGTCATGCTACATTGAAGAAGCGGGATATCGTACAAAGCTGAACATCGTGAATATGTGATGATTAAATAGTCTAGCTCTAGCTCTAAATTGAACTTCCCATTAAATAGAAGGCAGCGATCTTCATCGGTAGTTATAAAGTTGGCAGCTGCTCACATATGTCTCTTTTATTTGTGAATGTCATAAATCGTTCCAATTCTCAAAAATTTAACAAAAAGAAACGGTCTATCTTCATTCCACTTTTAAAAGATACAATACGGTTAATGTCAACGTTCTAATGTCATTTTAGTTTCAATGTTCCAATTTTGACCGGAGCAAATACGGTCGAGATGAGCTTCTCAATTCCGCCAGAAGAATGTTTTATTGTACATCATTACTGCTCTTACATTTTTTTTTAGATATTTAACTGCCAGAAAGTCGTCAGACACATTAGGAGGATTTGGAAGATAGTAGATGATAAGTAGTGCAACCTATGTCCTCTAACGTATCCAAAATTTATCAATATAAACTAGAAATATCATAACAATAAATTAGATTGTGTATGTGAGGACACACACTATGTAGACACAGACAGTGCTTTTATTTTAATAATATCCGTCTGAACGTGTTCTGCCTCTACCACCATCAAACTTCATATCGGGTCAAGATCATTATCTATCCACCTCATCTATTTTAAAAGATTCTCTTTGTTTCTATACCTTTCCATTTCTTTTTGTAAAATGGTATCTTAAAAGAATGTGCACATCCATTGATCTCAACAATGTAATTTCATTCTTTTGCTGAACAATGCTTTTCAAGGATATCATACAAATCTACAAAGCGTCATCCAATAATATTTGTACATGGGAAAAGTAAGATAATAAAGTTTCCATGAGAAGAGGTATAAACCCAATGAAAGTAAATAGGATATTTTTGATGAATTAGATGAAATCTATATCCGCCTATTTGATTTAGTCTCCTTATATTGGCAATTATGTGATGGATTTTTTGTAAGAGGTCATATCTTTCTCTTCCATAATGGCAAGTATGAGTGTCTTTTTCTCTATGAAGTCTATTATCACAAACTTTTGGCAACTTTAAGATCCTCTGAAGTACAAGGTTTCTTAATATATTCAAAGGCACCCATACTTAGCAGGGAAAACTGTTTATGATTTTGTCAATAAAAACGTCACAAAACTGATTATGTTACAGGCGAATGTCCAACTGGACAGAGATTGCATGATTTACATACACAGGTGATTTTAGTTAAGTGGTACGAACCCTAACGTTGGAATGTGATACATCCTTTTTCTCGCCACAACAAAATAAAAGGAATATCATCGACTAATTTCAGTTTCAATTGGAATATTACATGCCAATTCTGAATATATCAATAAAATACTTATTTCATTCAACAAACTGAAGGAGTTACTTTTAAATGAAAATATGCGACAGATTCACACTGAAACACGGAAAGATGAGGGTTTTAAAAGCCATTAACAAGTTTTTGTGGTGCTATGTCAACACTCTTTACACAAGACATTTCTATTCCAATGATGGTTGATGATTTTACAATTTTATCCATATCAAATACCCCTTTGAAATTTATTTATAGAGGCCATCGGTTCCATAAACAACACGGATCAAGGGTTTAGGACTCTGAAGATAATGCAATGAATATTCAAATTGGACAGAAGTTCCCTGCATGTTTCAATTATTAATGACTAATTTTCATTTAATGAATCCACTTTATTCAAACTCATGAAATTTGTATTGAAGATATCAAGTTTTCAAACGATCTTTCCATTCAAAGCTTCCCAGCCTTTCAAAAAAAAACACTAAATAGAGTACATTTAGAGAAAGATTGAAGGAGTCTATCAGACCATTGGTCTAGTTTTTTCATTCACATGAATAAAGTTATCTGATTTAATTAGGCTTTGTATATTCTGAAAACAAAAAAAAGTATTGACATTTATTAAAATTTTCTTTGTACAAATGTATATTATTTCAAACTCGGACAATCCTTGCCCATTATGTGGTGTATATAAGACCCCTGCGTCACCAATGATATATATGAACTCACAATATTGATGATTGAATTACATGATGTACTTTTTATATGTATCTTGAATAAATTGCGTACACAGGCAACCGAAAGAAAACGTTTTTATTATGATTGCTAGAGGTTAAACTACGGGGTTGACCGTTTGTGTCTAATATTGGGTAAATAAGGTCGTTTTTAGAATTATACAAATCAAATTTAATAAAAGCATTTCAACGAAAAGTTATTTGGACACCCGACCTCAAAGAAGAAAATACTAAGTTGGTACAAAAAGCCGAATATAGTGAACATGTGTAAGAAACGTTTCTGTGTAAGTAGAGCAAAATTTGTAATATGTTCATCCTAAGTCCGAGTTGTGTGTAACCTCAATAGAAGAGACTGATGACCTCATTGCCAAAATCAAATTGGACTATTGATAATCACAAACCATGAGAGGGAACCTTTAACAGAGATTACAAAGTGTAAATCATAAATACTTATTCACCAAACACAACACTCTAGCAGCTTTTGTTATCACCATTTCAAATAATTGAAGATTGTCACTATGCTGTAACATGTTATCCCCATTTCACATAAAATGAAAAAGACATAAGGCGTTTTCCTCTACAAAACTTCAAATTCTTTTTGAGAAATTCAAACAGACATTTTATATGAAACACCTGACAATCACTTGTGCTCATCAATATTATAGAATTAAACTGTGGAAATGACTCGTATATGGCACCGTAAATAGAGCAAGATTAACATTACACAAAACAAGATTAAGTTTCCCTTACATGATGGTTGATTTATTATTACTCAGTTAAATCAAATAATATTGACTTTAAGAATAATTGAGTCAATGAACCGACTAGTTATTTTTAACCATTCTATTTCAATTTAATGATAATGTACTTCATCATTTTTCTTATTCTCGCAACAATACACATTTTGATATGTCTTTACCATTTGCAAAGGAGTACATCAAGCAAGGTCTTGATTATTGCTCTGCATCAACAGGGTGGCTTTAAAAAATTAATGTACGTATTAACAAACGTTTTGTTTTGGAGTTATTAAATAAGAAATATGTATACTGTAATATGTGGATATGTGTATATATTCCGGAAATCATTTCAAAGAAAGTTCAAATTGAAATTGTGTGTACTGGTTTTATATTGTTTTAACTAAAGTCGTTTGCACAAATGGGAATAGATGAATCCCTCAATTGCTAATAAGTACAGCAATGTAACTAAAAATGAAATTTAGTTACATTTATCTGCATTATAATAGTTCCTAATATCAAATGTGTCCCATTTCCGTTTTCGATGTCAAACACGAAGTTTGTTACATTGGAAAGTGTAGAGTGTTGTTTTTGTCTGAAAGAAAGATGGACTTTCCTTGTTTCACAGCTTTGAGGATAAACGCATCTCATTCAACTTCCATAGAATTGTGTACCATACATTTTATATGTGTAGAAGCCGTGTTCTGTTCATAGGGGATCAACTTGATTTGCTTGAGCTCTCATTATTGTGAGAGATTTTGGAAATATATTTCTAACGGAATCATGTTTATTTGGTAAAACAACCATTACCACTTTTGTGATGTTCCAGGATCTATATCCTGAAATGTTGGCTACTTTGGATTTCGAGATTTACTCACATCACAAAAGTTATGAGAGTGTCAGAGTTCTTAATATATTGAGGTCTTATGGGTGACTTGAGAGTAGGCTTCGCCTGTGTAATTGAATTAAAACCAGATTCATGTCTTTGATAATCTGAAAAATAATGTTTTCTCCCTATGAAATATTTTTTTATGAATTACCTACAAGAAGCCTTTGAACTGTGATCTTTTTACCTTTCTTAGACCAATCAAACCGATTTTTGAGAACTAAAATAGATTATGTTATGTTCACTTGCATGCGTATGAAAGTGAACTTATTGTTGTTGTTGTTGGAATGTAATATGGTATACATAATCAAGTAAAATTTAAGTTGTATTAAAAGGATGAAAAATGTGTAACCTTTAATACCAGATATATTGTATTCCATAATCAAATAACCAAAATGATTTCTATGTCATCATAAAAAAAATTTTTTAGCTACATTTTATTTCTAATTCTTCTCCATTTCAAATGTCAACAAAGTGACCTTTTAGATATATTTCATATGAAATATTGAATCAGTATAATAAAATCAATTAAATAAAATGAAATATTCAAGTTCAAACTGAAGCAAAGTTGAGCTCTCTGATCATTTTAAACACATTCGATGAGAAAGATATAAAGTTGCTACATGACATTATTACTTTTGGGTACCTTAGGATTTCCATATCTTATAATTGTATTGGCATGTTTTATAAATGTATAATCAGTTTTAAAGTATTTGTAAAGGTTTCACAATTTATCTTGACGATACTGAGGAGGGTAAAATGATTGCCAAAGAGTCAAGAAAAAGGTATGAACTCAGGATAATTAGAAAATGTTATTGATATGCACTCCATTAGCACAAGGCATAAAATAGTTGTCTAATATTTGTAATTTCTTGTGGATGCTACATCTGAAACATGAATGTGCAATGTAAACAACAAAAGACTCCTTGCTAATCCATTCTAATGTGATGTGTCTTTATCATGGTTTTAGTTTTAGTTTTCCCCATTGATTCGGCAACCAACGTGTGCGGAATGAAGTACTCGATGGATGGTTTATCTCAAGAGTGAATGTTTATTTATGACTGATCTCTGTCTAAATACACGCTGACTAGAAATGTTCCATACAGGAAGTCAGTGACAGTGGTACAGAGGAAGCAAAAAAGAAACGAATTCAGCCCTTTTCACGTGCTGTGTTTCATTCAGAATAATAGAATGTCTAGAATTGATTTACGACACATATCTCATTATAGGCTGCATGAACAATTATATGAATATCTGATGATTGAAAATGTAATAGATGTATCAAATAAAATATGGACACCAAAAAAGGACGTTGGTAAGAGAATGATATGGAAATACCAACAGAATATAGGCATGAGCATTCAAAACAAGGGTTTTTCAGGAAACAACATTGAACCAAATTGCAGAGATACGCACACAAATTTGTCCTATCAGTTACAAATAGCCGTACTTGACAGCAAAAGAACCATTTTAGATTCGACACTAATAAGAGGTCGTCGATTCAAATTAGATATTCATATATTCAATGCTTTTTTATGTGTTTCCGTCCAAACATTATAAGTGGTTCAGAAGAACATATAGTTAGAGCTTTTCGATGTCATATAATCTTTTTACAACTATCGTCGGTTTTGATACTAATGCCTGCTTAGTAATATATGACATTTCACTCTGGAATTGTGAGTACACCATTATTTCAATACTAACCCAATGGTTGGCAAGTTATTTCAAGCTTATGAACATATAGGTTACGTACATGAGAATACATTTAAGTAAATGAAATGTCCGTTAACTGAACTGACGGTCTCAACGTTCTTGACACATATAAACATTGTAAGGACAAATCATTTTTGTCAGTGACTAATTAATAGGTTGTAACTGTAATCATACACCGCGGAACACGAATTCGGAGCGTTCACCTCCTTTGGGTCAGGACGGACCACACATGCAGACACTACACTAACATATTCAATAATTTCAGCTCTTTAATCTCAAAACACGTCAATCAGATTATTTGTTATTGGCTTCTCTGATTCTTTATATAAATCAACTTACAAAATCAAAACAGAAAATACCCCGTGACATCTGCTGCATTTAATATTTTCCCCTGTGACACAACTACTGGCGCCTCTGCAGGTATCACTTATTTTCATATTTTAAAAAATAAAAAATAAATAAAAACTGTGCAATATTTTTATATCATCACATCGGTAACAGATACGTTTCCTCGTGAAATCTTTCAACTTTATTTTAATGAATGTTGCTTTGGTACAAATTATAAAGGCAATGCTTGAGATCTATGTATGTTTATTTAATCATTAACATAATAAAGTGTTTGCTTCTGCAATGACTTCACTGATTTAACCATCCAATCATCTCAAAGAGCTAACATGATCAGATATCATAACCGCAGCAACCTGCTGTCCTAGGATGTCTCTATTTAATTGAGTACACGTAAACAGATTATGTCAAAACTCTTCATCATATTTTAGTAAATATCTACCTTGTTTGACTTGAGGAAGCTTACACACAGCCGATGCAATTGGGAAAATATCTTTCCCCATCAATCATCAGATTTTAAATCGTTTCAATATAAAAGCTCTGTATTTTATTTTCAAAATCAAGTTATCAGGTTTAGAATAGTTTTTGTTGAACTTGATTGTTGCTTTATAATATTTCTTCAGTTTATTACTACTGTTCAAATTATGCCTTTCTAATTTTACCATGAAGAAATGATGGAACTACTCTGTACAACAAATCTGTATGTAAAGCTCAAACGGTGAAACAAGTTCCCTTCCTGGGGTTCAGATTTCCACTCTATGAATCACTGCTAGTGGGTCAACAATCCTCTGGAGATTGCAAAAAGGAATTCCCACGATTGATTATTCGTACATTCCCCTTAATGGTAATTTTAGAAGGTCTGAAGTGGGACAGTTTTAGCATAACACAATACTTTACTGAGACATGCTAATCAAGTATCCTTGAGCATGTTTCGCTCTAGATCTCTACTTGACTTTGAAGTGGACCTTTGTTGTGCAGGGTATTATGCTTTGCGAACATTTTATTGATAAAAGTTACATATATTAAGGCGTCCAGTTACAATATGGGGATGTTGTATTGCTGTCATATGAAGTTGAACAGATTAAAAAAACAAGGTGTGAATAGTAACTATCTGAATTAAATTAATACAGAATGGATATGATCGTGAGTTTTTTCCGTTTTCATGTGACAAACCAATGTATTATCTTTCAACATGAGTAGATTCCATTACTGATTCTCGAAATTTCATAGCATGGTAAATGAACATGGCAATTTTTCAGATAAACTTAACAAGACTATGGTGAATCTATGATGACGCCAAGATCATGGAAAACAGTGTCAATGAGGATCTTTGAAATGAAATGCTCTATGAGAAACAGGATTTTATGTGTGATAAATTTTTTATTATGAAAAAACACAAAGTTTTGGATAATAGGTGTAATCCGTCGGGTAGGAAAGTGATGAATAGCTTACAACCTTTTTTCAACTTTTAGACACATTTGAATTTAAAAAAATTCAAGGAAATTGTTATAGGTTAGGTTAACAAATCTTCATCTTGTTTTGAATGTTTTCTTTGCTTTCACCGATCCCAGAGACTTAATTGACAAAGAATGCTTCAAAAACGATTTTGTGATTTAATTGTAACTGTATTTATTTGTACCTGGAATTGTGTAACCGTCACATTTTGCATTATCGTTTATATCTCCAAGGTATTGTTGAGCTCAGGTACAAGCAGTTGACACAAAGACTAGATCGTGTCAAATATACTGAAAGCCCCACTACATAATCTGCTTGACAGCCATGGTGACAGTTGATCAATTAAAAAGTAAACTCATTTACCAGTCTAAGCTCTGCGTCAATAACAATGTTATCAAACTTGCTGTTACGAGAAGGAAGCCCTACATCAGAAGATATTCAACCATTACCGTCACAAGTAGATTACCTGTTGACAGCATGAAGATGATATTTTTTCAAATAAAGCACTTGTGCACTGTCCTTCACAAAAATAATACGTTATACCTCAACTTATGAGAATTACCAGTTATCAACCTCCGAAGTCTTATAGACAATATTAACATTAAATAACACAAAAATAAGACATTTTAGAATTACTCAATTCAACCAAATCATTTGGCCATGATAGTATTATCAAATTAACTTCACGAATCCTATATATTGTCTTATCTAAAGTTCTCGTTTACTTATGCAATATATCCCTAGCCACAGATTTGGTCGTTTTATAGAAAACTCTGCTCTTGCTCTTGTAGCTACCATTATGATGATGTTATGCACTCTCTATTCATTTGCCAAAACTATTCATCTATTACATCACCGATTTCAGTAATTAAGAAAACACATAAACTAAGCCATATTATATCTGTAATGCAATCAATTGCAGACAGGTCAGGTAATTCTTACATTCTCCCTTAGAATGCACATAAATGGAGCTTGTGTTGATTGTAGAATTTACATATTCTGTAATTATTCTTGAATTTGTTTCTTGTTATAATGTTTGTTACATGTTACTTTGTATAAAAGATGTCCGCACCACAGGGAGGGCTATTTATAGTGTGGTAATCCTTTTTATTACTCTTATAACAAACTCTTAAGAACATTCCACGTAAAATTATTGTATTGTTAGACAACATTACTATATATATATATATATATATATATATATATACAATAAAAAATGTTTTGATGATTAATAATATTGACATTATGGTTTGGTACGTGACACATACATTATAAACTATCACCAAACCTTTTTCCATTTCCATTTCTATTTGATAAACAGATAAACACAAAGAAATTAAATGTTTATTTATTTTTTATATGCAGCTAAGATATAAGACAGTTGGTCACCTGATCACGTGACTTTGATTGATTGACGTGAAAGCACGCTTTACTCAAGTAGCGGGGTATAAGGGATTTATCATCCCTCGGTGACGGTGTATATGGATATTTGTTTAGGGTCACGTGGACCAATCAGAGGTCGGCATTGTTACATGAGGTAGGATAAAGTGCTTATATTGTTATTACATTCAGCATCATTTATCATATTCCACGAATGTCAAAAATGAGCATTTTAATCCCGAAATTATATTGTTAGATGAAATACAAAGATGCAACTTTCTTGAAAAGAATAAGGTTTTATTATCATCAAATCACTTAAACAAAAACAATTAAGAAATGCAATTTTGTAAATGACAGCATTTCAACAAGGGAGTCATTATTGTTTATATGTTCTGAATTTCCCACGTGTGTTTACTAATATCTTCATCAAAGGAAAATAAACTCTACTTTGGGTTATTATGTGCAATTACACTAAAAGGAAACTCATAAATCTGTCACATTACGTACTCTACTCTCATGGGGTAATTCACATTGGTTTGTAAGTAATAGATGCATCATTGTCTAACCCTGAAAAGGAATTGGAATAAAAAACGTTTGTTATTGAGCACACCGTCACTTTGTTAATTGGCCACAGCCCACAATTCCAAGCCTAACTTTTACAACAACCCGGAAGCAATTCAGAGACAAAGTAGTCCCTAGTTGAGAATTTTTTTCGATGACTTGTAATTATTATTATTTGTAACATGTGATGGTGGAAATGAAAGGTTTAATGCTGTAGTGTGTGTGTAATTTTTTCTGGATTTTAATTTCACTGTTATGGTGCTGGGTTTGAGCCGGCGATCTGACCCCAAGTTGAAGGCCGAGTCTGACTGACGGCCTTGACATTAGGGTGATATTTGTTTACCCTGTCTACCGGTCTTCGGAGCCGCAAAATGTGTGCTCATTTTTTTTTACTGAAAAGTGCTCTATGGCAGGTAAGTCAGTGTGCAAAAGCTCAATGGCCTACCAGATATAGGGAAGTGGCTGTGTTAGAAACACAATGATGATAGAACTACTTGGAAATAATTGTGGTCTATGGCCTAATTGAAGAAATTGTACAGTAAGTGAATTATAGACACATATATGTGAACAGCAGCGATTATTAAAAGCCAATCATCGGCAATACTGACCATAATTCAGTCCATTCTCGAGCCATAAATACATGAAAGCAGAAATGTACTTATACACATTTCGGCATGCTCTCCATGAAAGCCAGTTAATTTGCGAAGATGGATAAGTATAAAGACAACAATATTCACCTAAGGGAACCAGTTGAGTATGTAATGTGGAACCTAGTTGTGAACTGTAGCAAAGGTTTGCAATAATCTTGATAAAGAGATAAAACAATGCATATTGTATTCATTTTGTAAGCATCTCAAGACGTGCTACTTAGACATAAGCAGGCTACTTTATTTGTCTCGTACTGGGCGTGTATTTCAGAGAGGCAATACATAATAAGCATGCAGCTGTGAGCTGAATATACATGTACCGTTGTAACATATATACTCTTACTTATATTTGCTTGTACATTGCTATTCATCCTTTAGAGCCAAATTCGAGTAGAAGAAGCAAATATTCGCTCTAATGGGCCTATGATTGATCCTTTTATAATGAAACATGCATATACATTTATCGTTGATAAACTGCAACAGACGTTGTTCTAGTTCGGGTTATTTGAATGAACTGTTGATCATTACATCAAAACTGTCTATAAATCATGTAGTAAAGCAATACCACTGCACCTGAAGTTTATGACGTTTCAATAGTGTGTTGTAACTCATGTCCTCAGCGAAATGATGGCAATACGGCTTGATGGATGTAAGCATGTATGCACAATATTTTCTTCTATTCAATAAATATCTAATCAAATTCCTACATAATTAATTTGAAGACTATCCCTCGTTCATTTCATACGAATTTATCAACACCTTAAAATATTTGTACAGTATCATATAATCATATAATATCCTCAATTAGTATTTCCAAGTCGCCCTAGTTGACCGTTTCTCTAATTTCAACATGCGTATGTAAGCAGACATTAACAGGACAAGCCACATGAGTATTAAGATAACACGTGGGTGATATAAGTTTTGAGAAATCCAGACTTGGTTAACGTAATCTTCTTCGACGCCACCTTAACAACATATCTACAAAAATTGTTCTGGTAGAATCGATGTAATTCATTCACCACATTGCTTTCTGAGCAGACATCAATTCTGGTATCTGTCAAAGAGAGCTGTTAGTGTACGGGGCGTTTTACTTATAAAACTTGACAATATTCCCACAGGATTGATGAGAGCATCAATATGAAATGTAAAAGTGTATAGTGAAAGGCTTATCGGATAAGTTTCTGTTTTATGCATTAGTTAAAAGCAACAAATAAATTACTATTGTAAGATTTCGTTTTTTAATTAAACCAAAATTATTTCTGCCAGTTAATTTCTATGTGTTTCAAGGCAAATTAAATTTGTTAGGAAAACGGTAGCATTTCTCTTCTCATTTGATAATATCTTCTTAATGAGCCAAATTTCTATTGTCAAAAGTAACCACTTTTTTATGTGTCGGCACTATCTTTATACAACATTGGATTAATTTGAAACCATTAGAAACCATTTTAAAGTCATCTTTTTAAATGAAAACCATCTTAAGCAGTGTAATTTTACATAAACTTTTCAGGCATATTAAATTTCAACCTACAAATGTGGGTAAATCTGGACATTGTTACATTTGATAAGAATTTTATTAACATATTTGTCATGTACATTTTGGTTATCCTTACCTCATTTCATAGTGATCACGGTGATCACGCGTCAATGTTGGTATTTGACAAAGAGTATTCAGCAGTGGGGTTTAAGGCAAAGACTGAAATCTGATTTCAGAACTTCGAAATACCTTATTAGTCAATGGAAAGACATATGAATTGATATTGTTTAACCAGGCATATATGAACATAATAATTCTGAATTTATTGTTGTAAACGATTGTAGAGGGAAGTTTTGTTCCGATAATGCTTGCGGTTAACTATTAAACAATGTTATAATCAATGTACCATCTTGGTTTATTGGCCTTTCTAAAATTACCTCTCATCTTATTTCTGGGCTCCATTTTCTTAAGCTTTTTAAAATGTAAACGATTTTTGGGCTATTGCTGTACTATTAAAACCTTTTTAGAAAATCCAAATACATTAACGGTATCAAGATTATATTGAACTACCAGGCGTTTCATTTGCAAACATCTTTATATTTTCCTTTGCAATGATTTCTTAGCCAAGAAAGTCTTATTTTTATGGCAATCTCATTGAATTGCATCGAACTGCGGTTGTGTCTGCATACTACTGTCGGGATGAACTAAACAAGTTTTTATTCATAAAAGGTTTAAAGAGAATGAAACGAATCTTCTGACAACAAATGTACTTAACGCTCCCTATATTATGTGAACTTACCAAACAATAAAAGGGTCATAGATAATATACTGAACTGGTTCACAGGTCGAAAGAGCGAAAGAAAAAAGGAAGCAAATGAGTGAATTTCCATTTGAACAAGTGCAATGTATTGTTGTAATAGTCTTCGAATCTATATGCGTATTCAGTGTTCCACACTTGAATACTTAGCTCCTTACAATAGAAAAAATGAAATATATGTGACATAATTTTCTGTCAATAGAGAAATTAATGGAAAATGGATTCACGTCCGCAGTTTTGGAAAACTATTAAGACATGACGTTCTAGAAGTGATTAAGCCAACATTTAGCATCAATTGTATTCTCAAGTATAATCGTTTAAGTGATTCAAATTTTCAGTGTTCATACGGGTTCTCTTTCACATTTTTTCACTTGTAAATGACTGGTCATTAGTGCAGTAGGTGTCAGCATTATTCTCTGTTTATCAGATTTATTTGTCAACCCGACCAATACTATGCTGTAATTAATTTCTTCTATTACGATTTCTCATGTGTTTATTGCATAGGGGGAAACAATGACATGCTGTTATTGGAGTAGGGAGTAATTATAAAGAACACAACGGTCACAGATTATTGAGATGTGAACTTTCTAATGACACTGTTTGTATTCAAATCAATGTCAATTTGACCTCAACAATCATGTATCCTAACTTTGAAATGTCATTAAATCTTCATTATTATGAATACAAATATGAATGTTGTCATAATCTGTTTATATTGTCTCAACTAGAATTGTTAAAATTTAAAATGTGTCTTGCTGTATATGCAAATACAGCATATAAATAATGGTTTTGACATGGTTGACCAGGAGCCACCATTGTACAATATACATCATATTTACATGGTTTCGGTATAATAGATTATTATGATAGCGTATATTTCAGGCAATCAATTTGGTCGGGAGGCTGTCACGTTAGTGTCAAAAATGCATAATGCGTCATACGACTTTTATCATGACGTCATTTGCCCGTTGTGTTGAACAGTCGAACTTCATTACTGTTCGTGACTGCATTTTTCTTTTTTTTCATTCAAAACATTATACAACCATTATGTACTTATGAGTTCGAACAATACATGTTTTTGTAAATTCAAGGAAAGCAATATTGACCTCGGATTTCATTCGCAGTTAAAATTGTTTTCCTCGGGTCTATGAAAGATGTATTGACCTCATCACCAGTCTATAATTGAATTATCTTAATCAGAGGTTAGTGTCTGATTTCAATATTGGACTGCTTGGTAATCATTGGGAAACTTTGCAACATCTTTTTTTATGTTGCATGGGTATTGCTTTCAGCAAGACCTCATTTTAACCAAAAAATAATTCATCACTTTTACTCAATTAGCCAGTCGAACTGCAGATTACTTTATTGATCCAGGCCCTGAATACTCAGTAATGACATTAGGAGGTGATAAAATATATTTGAATTTCTTTTCGTTTAATACAGCCAGGCATGCAATGATAATGTTTGTTATAACTATCAATTTAATATTCCAATATGGTATTGTCTTTATGTTTCTGATGGTTGTACCTATGAAGTAAAGTCATCGTAAGGGTTTAATTGATACATTTGGTTTTTATAATAATCAGGGATAAATATTGTGAAAGCATTATATGGAGAAATGAAAATGTGAACAACTTTCTTCAATCTCCCAAGCTGTAAATGATATAAATTCTAGGTGATCTTCAGAAAGATATCTTGATTTTATAAACATGTTTTAAATATATATTTGAATGTTCATTATGGACGGTGATCAGTCTGTTAACAGATCGTGCAAAGATTGATATCTTCTCATTAACCTCAAGTTACTTCATTACTTCACATAAGCAACACAAATCACTTACTGTCCAATGATACTGATTTTGCCGATTCCAAACACTTTTCTCCTTTTATTTAATTAGTTTTATCTATTAACCAAAAGTGCTTTTATATTATTTTCATTAAGAATTAGCGAAAAATAACTGCTTTTCAAAACAGAGTGCTATGTATATGACTGTAGACACATTCCAAACTTTGAAACTGAAATCTAAAACTTAAACCAAATCAGAAAAGTAATCAAAGATTCAAAGGAGAATCATGCTATCATGCCATCATAATAGCCTAAAAATTCTGTGATAGTGCATCTTCTTGTCCATTTCCTCTCGAAGCAACAGAAAATAATTGAAGTCTTCAAGACATCATTTTAAAGATAATAACTGAATAGCATATAGAGTCCCAGGTGAAATCCACATGTCTGAATGATAAAAAAGGTTTTCGCTTTAAAAGTCTCTGTGTTCTTATTTTTCTAAATTGTGATCATGATATTCGCTAAACTTTAACCATAACGCTCAAGGTAAATCACAAATATCATTACAATTCTAAAACAGCCGAATTGCATAAAAACAAAGTTTCAAAGAAGGCCATGTCAGTCATAAACGTCAACAATGTTCAATAATTAGAAAACAACATATAAATTAGATAGTTCTATTTTCTATAAATCTGGTTTGAATGATGAAAGTATCAGACGATAATCCTTGTTTAATAAGATCTGAATCTAGGTTACAAAATATAACAATTCGACAGTGACTGTTTGTAGCTGATGCACTGATTCCGCCATATGCCGATATGAGTGACAGAAAGAGGAATTTTGCTATTTTTTTAGTTAAGCTCATAAATATATGGACCAATTTGAGCTTGTGACAAAAGATCCATGTTGTTGTTCACATCAACTGTGCAGACTGGATACATGAGCTCTGAATGGATGTAAGCCCTGGGAAATAGTAGAGGTACTGTTAGAGGTTACAATTTATTTATTCATCTGGATGTATGTTATCATATGTTCTTTAACAATTCAATTTCAATTCTTCTAATCATACTTGTCTGATTACGTTGTCTATTTATATCATTCATCTGCTTGAAAGTTGGTTCTGTTAGGACTTGCAGAGTGATAACAGTCCATAACAGTATTAAAATACGTGTATTCATCAAATAATAAAAGTCCTATAATCTACGCTCTACATGTACCTACGATAAACAAGATATGATAAAGTAACTGATGATGGATAAAGACGTTCAGCAGAGATGGCAATGATGCAACAATGAGTTCCGGTGAAGTAATAACAACATTAATTGATCACAGGACAATTCAATTTGTCACATTACAGTTTATTGGAGTCTTTTAAGGTGACATGTCAAGACGTATCATGTAATATCCAACAGTTTAATTGCAACGATTTACAGATAGAGAGTGAAATTTTGTCTTGGTCTCTGCTCAAATAATCTTATAAAGTGGCAATTTGGTTAAGAAAATATCTTAAGCTTGATCAATCAGTAAAAAATACACACAGTTAATTCCATTTACTTTTTAAAGCCTTAGAAAAGGTCATCTATAATATCACAATAAATTATTTCTTTATGTTCTAACCACATGCATGAAAATGGCGTTAGTTAGCTTACATTAACACATTATATTTTACAAACGTGAATAGTTATATATAACTTTCATTCCCAAGACAGTTTAACATAGATTATTTCTTGTCTGGTGAATAATGATCAAGACCTCAATAACCAATTTGAGAAATTTTGTACAAGAAGATATCAGGATGAAAAATCGTCGTCAAAACGTACTCAACTTAGATTTTCAATTGAAGTATTTTCAAACTAAGCCAGTAATCTATTATGATAACCCGTTATTGACGAATCATGACGCAATGATTGCTGTGGAAATCACCGTATCATGAAAAGGCAAAACCATTTTAAAGGGAAGTTCACCCAATTTTCATACCCAGGAACTGATGCCTCAGTGAACACGGTTGTTCCTACACCTATCAGAGAAAGAATTTGCAAAAGCTTTAAGAATAAAGAAATCACAATAATGTTTACCATTTGATCATATAATTATTCATTTAAATTATTTAATAATGATTAGTTGTATACAATTGTCAAAGGATCATCAATGATCACACTAATGCAATAGAAATCAAGACAATAATGGTGTAAACAAATATGATCTCAATTTTCTATGATTGAAAAATGATAAATGCTGGTAACGTGCAAGAGCCTGGTGAGATTATGATATTAAGTTGCAAATTTCAATTCTTAACTAAACATTTTCTTATTACAATAGAGTATATTTTGAAATGTCCATTATATGTAACATACGAAAAAGACAGTTTCTTTATTATTGTCATTTCACCGACAAATAAAGAACTTGAGTAACTATAAATCGTATTTTTCTAGCATAATCTTTTTAAAAAATACAAAAAGGCCTTCCTGTTTAACCGAAGATTTCACAGTTAATTTGAAAGTTGAAAATTAAGTGTATTTCTGCTTTATGTAAAAAATAGTTGATATGCCACTAAGCTTTTTCATGATGTGACCTTAATTCCAAAGTCAACACTTTCCTTGAGAACTTAAGACTCATTTCAAGAGGAAATGTATTACCAAAAAGCAAATCTCAGTGAAATCCTATACATTTTCTATAGTTATTATAGTTTGTAGAAAGATTCTATGAGTCATGTCATACATTCATACATCATCCAGATATAACATCAACTGAGCTTACACTACAAGTTTAGTGAGGTCATATCCAAAGCCCACAAATACATCACCTTAATGTTATTGGTGTCTCAACCTTAGTTAATTCTGACACAATTCCGAGGGGCTTGAATCACATCAGCAAACGTGGTTCCAAGAAGACTATTAGTTTCTGAGTAATGAAGTTTATGGACGAGTGAAGAATGGCATCGAGCTGTTGTCGAGACTACAATTGGTCCATGTATCTGCGAACATTATCAACTGCCTCAAATTGTTACTGGTCAGGTTTCCTACCATGAATACTATGCCTGATATTGTGTGAGCCGAGCTCAGCCACTGTCATCGTGCACTGAAGTGTAATGATGGCTGAAGACAATTTCCCCTGAGGTTGATTACTTGACCCTGTCATTTTCAGATGAAGTTCTCGCACAAGTTGTACTAACAAGTTATTTTTATGATCGTGATGTAAATTATACATTGTATGCTTAATTCTTACATATTGGTTGAACTTCGATCGTTTTTAATACATGTTTGAACTGCAAACCAAATCCCTTTGCCACTACATCTGAAACAAGGTAGAAAGGAAGGTACAGGATATATTCATTAAGGATTGTTTTACATTTAATTTCAATTCAATGAAGTAAGAAGAATCGTGAAGCATGAGGGCAAAGTCCTTTATTTAACATATGAACTAAAGGACACTTGAGTGGCATTCCTCGACATCCAAGCACTATTGACCCAGCAACTCATTTGGAGACAATAAGATGAATGTACATGGTGTTCGATTTAAACTTGTTTCCAATTCTCTCTGTCTGAAAGTTGACAAAGCCTGCTTGTTTTGTGGCATTGTCTCAATTGTGTCCCTTTCTACATATCACAAAAAAAAATGAGGTTCGAGGTGTTGTTGATAACATAAGTTATAAAATTTCATCAAGGGTGACAAAGGGATATATTAGTCGTTTTTAAGGTTTTATGCAACGAATCGGAGGCGATGTATGATAATACTTATTACAACCTATGTCACGTTTGATATATATGTTGTAACCAATCTATCTTATCGAATGTTTTTCCCGAATGTTTTAACTGAATGTCTTAACTGACCTCGAATATAGAAACTAATAGGAACCAAACTGTTTTTATTAAGTTTATGTATGTAAATTAATGCTAATGAAAATTCTATTAACGTTATGTTTTTGGAAAGAATTGCAATCTTACTTATTTATCTAAAACTTATATGTATTCTTATCTATTTTTTATCTCTTGCGATCAATTCAATCATCTTTAGTGAACTTTATTTATAAATTGATATTTAGATGATAAAAATAATAATAACAACGACTGATAGTGTAATGTTTTTGTTAGTAAAGAAACAAAGTGTTGAAATATTACCAGAATGCATTAGAAATCATGCAAACTTAATCAGAACCCACAAATGAACAGATTGTTACAGATAGCCATAGCCATCCATCCATTAAATATACCTGCCAAGGATATATGAAACGTTTCTATTTGCCCTTAGAAAAATAGATGAAGGTCTGAAATAAACATCCTTAGTACTGTTTGAGTTTTGTCACACTCTAAGTTAACCATTTCGACCTACTGTAATATTTGTAAAGTCTCCTTATACATTATGTTTTGAAATTGCTTTAAAACTATTTCAGTTTGATACAAAGACAAACACTTACATAAAAACGTTTTAGCAATGATATTGCATTGTACTATCGGAATAGACTCTTTATTATCACTCAAATGACTTTTGCTGGTTGGATATAATAATGGTTGGGTTATGGTTGAATTGTTATTACACTCTGTAGTGTTTCTGTTTTAATTTTCAATGAAATAAGGTTTACCCTCTATGTCTGTAAAGTTCAACAACACGTCATTCTGTTACCAAAGTCGATTTATGTTATGTTTTATATAATTTTTGGCTTGAGTGATACATACGTTTGCCATTTCTTTTCATTTAGTTCAATATCTGAGTGAAATGTAGCAGCTGTGTAAGGACTGCGATAAATCACAGATGACAGATCCAAAATAACACGTAATTGTTTATTTATTTGATGCTTGTAACGTCTCATATGTATATCCTGCAAAATTAACCGGTCTCTGGTTAATGTTTCTTTTGATCTGTGTGAAGGCAAATTGCTGTACATATAAATGTCTTTCTTAATTTGTTTTTACGTTGTACTAAAGTTAAATAAACCCAAAAAGGAATCCAAGTTTAGTTTAGTAAATTTAGTTGATAAGTTTAGTTACTGTGTTTTGTATTGGATATTCAATACCGCAATCCACATTTACCAAGGTAGCAGAACTGATGGATGTGGTTATCAAGCAACAACTGCCTGTATGTTGGGGATGTTTAACTTCAAGGAAACTGTGTAATTTCATTATTAGTTTTTACATTGAAGGAGAATATAACTAACGCCTGTACTACTGCGACATGTATCCTTCTGTAATGTTGCCTAATGTCTATTCAAGCTGTGCTATTCGGACAAACACAAGCATTATAAAGCATAAAGAAAAACACAACACTCTTTCTTTAGAGGTTCAATATCTGTTACTGTTTAATGTTACGGTCAACAACACATTTGTCCTATTTCAATAATGAGAAACCTATGATATGAGGTGTTGCCGTTAAACTACATCAAAACTCTTGTGACATGCAAATTTGGAGGAATTATAAAATGGGAAGCTTTCAAACAGAAAATCTTTTATGATAATGATATACCCTTGAAAATACCTAAAGAATAAATGTTTTGTTTTAATAGTGGAATTCTTCATGATACCTTCAAATCTCTTGTATTACAAATTTGGTTTACGATTAACGATATCATAAACATTACTAATTAGCAACTGCACTTAAGCACATATAGGTTGATTTAAAGTGTGTCATCAAGAACAGTCATTTGCTTGATAGGTGTGATGCATAGTGCACCGACATATGTTGTACAATAAAAAGCAACCGTAACATAACCAAATTTTAAGTAGAAAATGTTTTGTGAAAAGGATTCCCCGAATTCTAAAGGTAATGATATTCTGCTTACTAGGCACTTTTATTTCTTATGATTCGCATGTATTTAACCTGGTAAAAAAGCATTGTCTTTTGTGTCTCAACCTCTGATTACAGCTTGTGATTTCCCCAGTCCTATGTGTACAATGTTGAACAACATTGGCAAACAAGCTACCAACAAAAACTTTCAGCACTTTCGAAAGGCAATTTTCAATCAGAGAAAACAACAGGAGTTGTGTGAGTCCAAAGATTGAGTCTTCAGAAATCACCAGATATTTCAATGTTATTATCTTTTGTTAATAGGAATTATCGAGTTGAATGAAGTGTCATTCTTACTCATGACTGAACCTGATTCCTGTATTATTTTCATGCTTATTTTCAAGATATCGTTGGTTATTAACGTAATGTTTCACCGTAATATTTTCGTAGGTGCACCTGTACAAGTATTCATAACAAAAATTAATTAGATAACGAGTATATTTGTGCAATATACATATATAATGTAGACAATGCTACTCTGATTAATTAAAAGCTTAATTGAACAGTTGACATGTTTTACCTTACAGCTCCTAATCAATGTCAAAAATAACTAATAAAGTTTATCAATTGAATATATAACATATAAAAAGCCATAGACATTAACCCGAACTTCTCAGAATATAAAGAAAATTAAACAGTCTGTTACATTGTCAGAATAACGAATTCAGTCCTCCCACTCATGGTTTTGCATTTGTTGCATCAGTTTCGGATAAAAGGTTTCTCTTGGTGATCTTATTAGAATATTTATCTTCAGTCAAAAAAGTAGCATATTTGGATGTATGCCATGTACAAGAGATGTCTGATTTGAGACCAAATAGATAAATAGATGTAAAAATTTGTTATACAAATTTATCAATCTTCTCTTATATTTTATCAAATTAAACTAATTAACTGTTGGGTCTTTTTTGCATCAAAATCTTAAAAGTCCAGGTAACAGAAAATAATTAAGAAAACATTATGAACCATGGTGCAATTTGTTTGAAACATTTATATCTGATTTATTAATTATTCCATTTGTCTTGACTTCATCTATAAGGATTTTGAATGACAATGTCCGATCTTTGCAGGTTAACAGAAACGTCGAAATAAATATGATCTCTCTTTAAGCTTTCTTCATTCAATCAACTACATCAAAGGAACTACAGACTTCTGATCAGTCATTTCTGTCGGTGAGTATGAGTAATTTTCATCGATTTTCCTGCATATGAAAATTTAAAAATAGAATTACATTATATATAGTTAACTAATTGTTCCAAAGCGCATAACATGTTTTAAACACACATTTCGTTCTTATCCTTTGACAAAAGGTTTTATTTCTTTTAACTATAGTTAAATACTTCTGTTTTTTGACA
Organism: Phorcus lineatus; assembly: GCA_921293015.1. Lineage (NCBI taxonomy): Eukaryota > Metazoa > Mollusca > Gastropoda > Trochida > Trochidae > Phorcus > Phorcus lineatus. The sequence goes on from OV121085.1 coordinate 41,301,263, forward strand.
CCACATTTTAAAAAATGTGACAAATAATCCAAATGGAATAAAGAAATGTGAAATGAATTTCTATTGCAGGAGAAATGTAATACAAATTTGACATTAACATATTAACACTCTATAAGTCGGAATTAAACATCCTTTTACTGCCACAATTCGAGCATGTTGTAGGAATATGTTGTCAACTGCGCAGAATTGTTAATGGTAATTATTAATCATTTATACGACATTGATAGAATAATCCAAGTTCGACAAATAATTCCCCAGGCATCATTAACGGACATCACAAGCCACACTAACACAGTTGTTTCTTCATGTCACTAATGTGTCTGCTATAAGAGGCATTAGTCATAGTTCAGTATGCATGCACTTCACTGTATAAACAACTGTTTCCTGTATCTGCATTTAGATCATGATCGTATTTGATTTGTTGTTTCCAATATGACTAGTAACGTAATACATTATGAAACGTTAAATGAATCAGCACATTAAAGCAATTAAATTTATAAAAACAACATAAAGCAATTTAAGTGTTTTTAAAGCTTTGTTTATACAGGGCCTGGGGGACATCAATTTGATTAGATAAAAGTTTTGTTCTTTCGATCATCGGACAATAAATGGTTGCTTGCTTGTGTGTTGTACGTATAGACCAAAACATAGAAAACGTTTTTTCTTATCTAGGTGACAATAATTTTTAAATTCTATTGATGGATGTTTGTTTTAGTTTGACAATTAATAGTCCTGAAAGGGAATGTCAGTTTCTTCTACAACGAATTAAGAGAAGCAGATGTATAAAGTATTATTGAAAGAATGATACGGTATTCATGTCAATATTTAGTGCCATACTACTTCAACCAATGTGAAAGCTTTAGATAAGTTGGAAAGGTTTGGATTCCAGCTCAGACTTTCACAGGTTTAAAACTATACAGAATTCTTATATACGGCTGAGATAGACGCTAATGTGTTATTCAATAGTAATCAGTTAACCTAAGCTTTAATAAATATATTTCCATGACATTACAATAAACCAATTATCCTTATCAATACATCAGAGGACGTGAAGATCCGTTGGCGTCTTAGATCAGAGGGTGCTATAATAAAGTTGTCTATTGTATTCACATCAAGTCTGACCCATGGATAATGCTTACATACTTACATACATATCAACAGAAGATTGCTTATTTGGAGACTGCATTGCATTTTGATTGGCATTGACTATTTTTGGAATATAGCTGGAAGCAACTGGAAGCATAAGGTGAGGGTCGACATGGATACAAACTCTACTGACACCTTCTTTATGATTTGTCACCTCAATTAACAATTTCGGAGAGGAAGGTATTTTCTAGATCTAAGCCACACTAAAAAAGCGTATCAATTTTGTTGGTTTGCTTCAGGGAAATTATCGAGGGTCGCTATTAAACATGTAAAATGGAACGGTTCCAGTACAACTGGAGGAATAAGTCGATGATGGAAAGTAATTATCAATAGCCATGCATTGAGAAACATTAAATGTCTTTATAAACGTGATATATCGCTAAGTGAAAATGTTATCTTAAGACCCTGCGGAACGGTTTTATCACGAAACTGTTTCCACTGGGTGTTGATGAAATGCATATGATAAATTACATGTGCATGTGAACTTACCAACTTACAAACCACACCTGTTGTAAACATTATTAACTATGGAATGCTACAACTATGAGTTTAAGCACCCTAAGCGCTTATGGGGTTATGTGTGGACATCATAAATCAAATACTCAAATACAATTTTAGACTTGCAAAGTCACCGTTCTAATCAAATGGTGCTAGTTTGCATTAATTAAAAAAGCCATGCGATTTTTTTTTAATTCTCAGTGTGAAACAAATGTAGATGTTACTACTTTAAGATTATCTATGCAATCAGAGTCTCATTTCTCAGATCATTTTTACGTGAAACATTCAACTTTACTTGCAAGAAATTTGTGCAGAAAAAAGTTGACACGGAGATAATCATCAATGTTTCGTGAAAAAAAGCTTAGTAAATATTGAAGAAAGCGGGAAAGATTTTTTCTTGATATCTAATATTTGAGAAGAACAAAGGACGAATGTAAAAGTGTCCTCTTTTTAGCAACAATGAAAAATAATCAAACAAACGTTTTAGGATTCTTTGCCCTTTTAAATATTTTTCGTTTCAAATTGAGAATAAAATATTATCGAGCTAAAAGCTATAAACATATGTAGAATAGATATCTTCAAAATCACCAAAACACTCTATGCGTTCAAAATTAAACCTCCAACCAAATATAATGCAGTGATCCACAATGGGTAATCTGTTTAGTACTTGTAAAGTTGGAAGTGTTTCTCCTGTGTCTCTTTAACTTCCAACGCTTAAATTGCTCTCATCCTTAAACACTTAACTAACAGAGAACGTAATTCTGCATTTCAATTTCTTTGAACAAAAATAAGGTTATTACCAGCGTTCTAATCTCATTTTAGTACCAAAGCACCACAATCTAAGAATTGCAATGAGAACAAATAAGTTCGAAATGAACTTCTAAATCTGGAGAAAAATGACATTCTCACAGAGTATAGTGAAAGCAGAGGCATCCATTCTTGACAATTACATGGACATCTGCCAAGTGGTAAATCCAGCAACCTGTGCCTTGAATTCCTAAAATCAAAAAGTCACAATCAAATTTGATCTGCAACTTTGGAATTGTATATTTCTTATCTATGATTTTCCAAAAGTGATAACTGTGCGACACGTAGTAACATATTTTTTAATGACTCCGTTATATACTATCACGTCCTATCCTATATCTTTTAATTTTTCATTTAAAATTAATATATAAATGTACAATATTGTCTCTTTAGTTTCTAAACAATCCTTGTTCTTTTTGTCCGACATGGTTAATCCATGTGCACATTCAATGATCTCAACAATCAAATTTCATTTTTCTGCTGAGCATCGTTCACTAAAAGGTTAATTGTTTTAACTGTATGATATCAATCCAGAAAGAATCATAAAAAAAAATAAGCATATGAGATAATAGAGTTGTCTGCGAGTAGGAATAAACCCATCTGTGCACTACATGTATGATTCATCCAAATCAAGTTATTCCTGAAGTGAATAGTCTAATGTCTATGAATTACAGTTTATCTAGATCGACCTATTTGATTTAGACTATTCAATTGACAGTTTATTGCTCTAGTTTATGTAGCTGGTCATATCATTCTCTTCCAAAATGGACATTATGAGAGCTTAAAAAAGTAAAGAATTCTATGTTCACAAACATTCGAAAACCATCAAATCCTTAGAAAATGATTCACATTCAGCATATATTCAAAGGCAACAATTATTATAAGTCAATACTGTTCATGATTTAACAATAATAGAAGAATGAAAAGGGTAATAATAACAAACTTCAGCTACATTTAAATTAATGACAGTTGGAAACGGATGCTCAACTGGAAATAGTTCAAGAGATTTACATGCAGTGTTATATAAATTTAGTAGGTTTATTACATGATGATTGTTTATATATGATTGTTTTCATATTTTCTCATGCAGCTAAAGGAGAAACTTTTAAATGGATATATATAGAAGAACAAGAAGAAAAGAGGGTGTTAAAATCCTTTAGTCACTAAGAAGAGACTTAGCGATGCTATGTCCAAACTCCCTGTAGTTACAAAGTCATTTCTCATCCAATGATGGTTGATAGTTGAACAATTTCATCCATATTAACTTTCCCTTTGAAATGGATTCTATAAGCGACTTTGATCAAAGATCTAGCCATCTGAAGAAAATACAATGAATATTTTAAATTGACAGAAATTCGATGCATGTTTCAATGATCGATGACAAATCTTCATTTAATGACTCCACTTTATTCAGTGTACTTTATTCAGGCTCGTGAATTCCTTATTGCTGACATCAAGTTTTCAAACCAGTCTATTTTTCAAAGCTTGCTTTCAACCTGAATTGCACTGGATATCAACATTCAACATAAGGATACGGAGTGCATCCCAAGTCTAAGTTGAGTCAGAAGACGACGAAAGAATTCTAAAAAAAACAAATGGCACTTTTTCTATTAACACATCAACAAACTCATCATTTGGGAACATTCAACAGAGATTGCAAACTGTAAAGTAAATATGAATTCACGTTGTACAAAACTCAGTTATTTGCTTTCATGATATTTTGAATATACGAATAGTGTCACTTGGTTGAAAATGAAAAACACGGCGTTTTCAATTTACAAACCAATACTTTGAATACAGAGTTCTTGTAATTACTGTAATTTGAGTAGGGTAAAGAGAGCATTTACATTTTACATTGCTGAAGAATTCTATAGCAATAAGATGAGAAAAAGCACATAAATGTGTTACTCTCCAACGTGATATCTTGAATAAAGCAGGACTAATATTACATAACACAATCTTTAAGAAAATACTAACACTGAAACACAAAGATTTCAAATAAATGGCAGACAATGACACCTTATTTTTTACGAAGATTGAAATGACAAATTCTTCTTTTTTGTTACCTTTCATAAAGCAATATTTTCAAAAACGAGTTTTTACACATATCATGGACCACATTATCTTTTTGGGGGAAAAAATCCCTCCACAACTTTGCAGAAAGATGCCTTTCTGAACTTAAATAGCTCCAAAGGCTAAAATATCATAGAATTATTACCATTCTAACAATAACTGTCATCAGTTGCTTAACATTTCTTCTCCATTTACAAGGTTAAGACTCTGAAGTAATAGGAAACATGAAAATAGAATTAAAATAAATAAGATTCGGAAGCACTACCGCAATCAGAAGATAACGCCTCCATTCCTTCCTGACAGTGGTAGCTCAATTTATAGCTTCTAACGTTTTTTTTTAATGCAGGCACTATATGAAGTTCCGGTAGAATCATCAAAAAATCTGCCAAAAGCTTGCTCGTTTTCACCGAGACTGATTCCATTGTTTTGTCATTATATTACGTGATAGTATTTTGTATAGAAATAACGTTTGCACAATCATTCGATTCCGCACAGAGGTAGCTCGAAATACTAGAAATGAATTGATTATGTAATCAGCAACAGTGTTTCAATAGTAATCTTTCGGGAAGGCCTCTGTTTCTGTATGCTTTTTGAACCAATAATATTTTTGTCCACCACTTCACTTCTTGACAGAACACTGCAATGTAAAATATTTACTGAATCAAGACATAATACTCTTCCAGCTGTAAAAACAAGTCAATATTATGTGTTGCAATTTTTTTTACATCTAGATGAATCTGCCGGAAACGCGAGAAAGGTTCGTGTTGAAACAGAGGTTAGCGTGCCAAGCGTTCGTATTGTTAGAAAGGAACGAGTCTCTGGTCAATTGTTTTCAGCCTTTAACTTGGCATTCTACATACCTTTGGCCTACCATTGTTGATAAAAATATAATTATCTACATAGAATGTATGAAATATATTCGAACCTACCTTAGTAATAGACTTTCATCTCGATGGGATCGAAACAAGTGTTTATTTTCATGTTAGCAGCTAGTAACTCGAAAGACATTTTCTAAAATCTTTAATGCCTACAAGTTTTCCCATGTAGCTGTATGCCACTTTCGAAATAGACAAATCAAGGTATGAGCAGAATTTTGTTTTAGCCATCTCAATGACTTGCAGTTTTAACGATATCTAAAGTCAAGCATGCCTTAAGTTTTATCTACAGCTCACATGGGAATTCTTTTCTTGGGTGAAGCTATCTCCCTGTTCATCAAATGGCTTTGTTTCAATTTTATTTGGTAGAAACATGTGACGTGTCAAGTATTAATAATAATAATAACAACAACAACAACAATAATGATAATAGTAATAATAATGTAGATATTTTCAGATACTAAGAACTGCGCAAAGCTCTACCTCGTTATTACTCTCAAGGATTCTTACTTTCAAAACTGCTTTTAACTTTTAAGAACATCCTGTTTCCAGTTACCAATAAAAACAGCTGGTTGGACTGAGTGTAATGTAGATTAACGGATTTGCACAAGGACAAAACGCAGGATGAGACCACGACATGGAGTTTTGGTGTCTCCATTGGGGTTAAAGATTTCCGTTAAACGTACAATCATTATTCTATGTACCGTGTTTGGAAAATATGTAAGGTCCTTATAACAAAAATGGCTAATTTTGTTTTCTTGAAAATGTTTTATGTGGCAATAGCATTTTTAACAGTAAAGGGCAAATGAATTTTGAGATACAAACACCAATAACTTCCTATCCTAACCAAGGTAAAATATCAAGCATTATGTATGGGCAGTTAATGACAAAATGTTATCTTGGTGTTCTTACACAAATGATTAAACAGTCTCACGTCAGTAAAGATAAGTCATCTTAATGGAAATATAAGACAATAATTGAGATACTATCAATGATCTAACCATAAACCGTTAGTTAATGTTTAGACATATGGGAGACAGTTGGAAGATAAAGTCGTCTCGAAGGAAAGATAAAATCACCCAGGGTCATTGATCCATACATGTAGTTTCTTGATAGGACAAATCTATTTGGTTTTCAAATATATTCTTGCTAATCAATCTCATGGACGATACACTGCGTGAAATGCTACGTTGCATAACACGGATATGTGGTTGAGTTTTACAAACATTATGCATCATCACGAAATTCTTTCTTAGGTGGGATCTTTACAATGCGAGGAAAATCAAAGATTATGATATGAGTTAATTTAACATACTATTCTGCATCACGTGTAAGTTACACAGATGTTTGTAATGTAAGTATGTTTGATTTTATTGGGTGACTTCAAAGATGTTTCTCTACAGTTTCTTTTCATTTGAACATCATTTACGCCGCTGATGATCTTATTGTCCCTGCCTCCCCTAACTACGACCCATTAATTAATCAGAGAATGACATTGTAGTCAGCGGCGTCCGTTCTTCAATTTGTACATACAATTTAAGTTGTTGCAAATAGACCAGGTTAAATATTGTTTCATTTATGAATTAACATTTTTTTTATATTTAGAGAATATTTTAAAAAACAAATTCATTGTGTTTAGTTGTTTAACTAAGGAAATATCTACATATGGAAATAACTCATTCAGTATTTTGCTATTGATTGAAGGATTCATTTTTAAAATGTTATTGACTGAGCAAAATTGCTATTTACATATTCTTAAAATATTATATTATTTCTGATTAGCGAATGAATATGAAATGTGAGTAAATACAGCCTTTTAAAATTAAGATAACATGACAACAGTATACGCTGTTAAGCATGTTACCTAAAGATTTTACTTTTACATTTTACTTTTACATTACAACCACAATTTATTTGTGTCACTTTTTAACTGTTCAGTTGACATGTTTTGTAAAAAGAAAAATTTCCTAACCTGCATTTGCATCTGTCCTTTTGCCGTTTGTTGTATCAAACATAAACGTTGGTACATTGAAGAGTATAGAGGTTATTGTTGCCTGAAGCTAAAATGGATTTTTCTTGTTTCCACTTTTTTCGGGTAAAACGTTTTTCTCGTTCAATTTGCATTAAGTTCTAAATCAAACACTTTCTGCTTGAAATCATAAGACTTTACTCCGCTTATAGCAGCTAAACTTGAGAATATGGTAATCGAGGTGTTTAAAGATCTATCTTTTCCATCAATTGATGGGCATACGATTAGCATACATCCTATAATATTGACTACTTTATTTTGAAGAGAGATTTTGTGGAATATTTGCACAGGGATACATTATCAATCATATCTAATCATAAGTATTACTTATTATTGAAACACATATTTCTTGTTCACTTTGTAGAAAACAAGTGTCTCTTCAGAATCAATTATTAACCACAAACCTTCTTTTTTAATTAAATCAGCATTCATGACATTACTGAACCTTTGTATTTTTAGAATACGATTAAAAATTCCAGACATGTAATAAAAACCAAATACTAAATACTGCGGCTTGTGCTTTAGTTTCACCGTATTATCAAATTAGACAGTACATTTACTTACAGCGCAAAATAGTGCAGTTAGGAGAGTATTACCCAAGCACTGTATGGGCTCCTGTAGAGTACCTAAGTTGGTTTGTAAGTGAAACCAGACGATTAAAAGTCAGGGAAATCAGTATTGAGTTATGTAAAACTACTTATAGATGGAAGGAGAGGACTGTCCTGAAAGTTGCGATTACGATTTATCCATCAAACCTATCATCAATTGGGTAATATGAATGATAAATACTAAAGTTAAATCTATAAAACTGAATGAACTACAAGCTATTACCAAATGAATTCAAATTGTATTAACATACATAATTCAATCTTCAAACTTTGGATGTCGATGTAATGTGAATGCTATAATCGTATTATAAAAGTGTGTTTCGTATCATCAAAACATTTTGATTTAGCTATATCTAATTTCTACATCTCCTTCATCTCAAATGTCAACCAAGTGACCTTTAAGATCTATGTCTTCTCAAACATCAAATCGATATAAAAGGAAAGATGAATAGTATTGTTTCTAACAGTAACAAACCAAAACTTTCACATTCAAAACAATCTTCAATCTGAAAAACGATATGTTTGAAGATGTATATGAAAGGATCGGGCACCTTATGATTTAAATATTGATAAAGTGTTGGCATGTGCTATCAATTTACCATCAAATTATCAAGTATTTCTTGTTCTGAAGTGTAGACACAACTTACAAGACTTAACGAACTTAACTTAAATATTCAGAGGATTTCACTAAGGAAATCGGGAACTTCCCTTTTTACAAAAGATGTTCACCCCAGAGACATAACACACATAATGAATATGTGAATTATCTATTAACGTTTGACAAGTATGCTTTTCTTTGATTTGAATACAGATGAAAATATTTAAGCAAACGTTTTTTGAAAAACTCTATTATGAAAACCTTTCGAATTATGGTTTGGATTAACTCATCGGAAACAGACACATTGTAACCTCTATGTTTACAAATATTAATTACATTTTGTTGCTCATATCGCAATCAATCTTCATTCACTCAGGAAATAACAATCCAAAAATATCAAACATCTTACAGCAGTGTGTTGTGATAAATCCTGATTGGCAATAACGAAAAAGTAAGTGTGGAGAGAACGTTTCCTTGAATATAAATCTCAGTTTGTGAAGACATTTAAGCTGTCTGTAAGAACTTAAATTCTTTAACAGTGAAGGCCTCAGCCCATTAACTCAGCCATTTACGTGTGTGAAATTCAATACTTCGTGAATGTTTTGTCTCAAAAGTGAATAATTATTTGAAACTAATCTCTCTATAAACGAACGCTGACTAGATATGTTCCGCGCAGGACGTCAGTGAAATTGGTAAAAAGGCCTAAAATGGAAAAACAACTTTCAGCACGTGCTATGTTTCAATTTGTATATACAAAAGGTTGGATGACATTGACTTACATGACACGTGATAAGCTTTCATATGTATTCATGTAAACAATTATATAAATATCTATAAATTAATTTAATGACATATGACACAAAAACAGGACGATGGTAAAGAAAAATGGCAATAATAATACTTTACGCTTTTAAGTATAGCCTACTTAGGACATATTATTTGAACAGGTGGCATAGATATGCTAAAGACCAAGTAATTTCAGATAGCCCTATGACAGAGCAAGAAACATTTTCGATTCGACATGTCACCTAGGTCCTATTCGAATTATATATATATTTAAGTATTCATTTGGTGAGATGCACCACATGTAAATATTTTAAGGACAAATGGTTTTGTCCAGTCACTAATCAGTATGATGTTAGCGTAATTATACCCAATAGTGTTTAGCTCCTCTAGTGACAAACAGATATGTGAGTTCATACAATACACTCACACATTCATTCGAGTTCAGTTCATTGCTCTTGTATCATGTTAATCAGGTTATTTGTTAACACATCTTCAAATATTATTTTTCATAATGGTATGCGTCATTAATTTGTTTGTTTTTTCAAGAAACGTTATTTTCATCAATATTATAATAGTTTCAGTTGATATTGATTGTTGCTTTAAAATACGCTCGAGTCTTTCTTCCGTTTAAAATTACATCCATTAGAATTGTTCATGGATTTATGGTGGAATAATCATCTGTAATCTAAACCTGTGAAACATGCAACCTTCCTGGAATTCAGATGTCCACTAACTGAATCACCAGTTTCCCTGAGGATACTAAACCTCTAACTTTTAAGTCGACCTTTTGTGTGCAGCTTATATGTCTTAGTGAACATTTTATTAATAAGATTACCTATATTGAAACATCCAGTTAAAATACGGGAATGGTGTACAGACAGCTTGTTGGTGTCATATGAAGGTGGTAAAATTTCAAAAGTGGATATGAATAGTTAATTAATATAAGCTCTAGTTAAAGATGTAGTGAATAGAATAGATATGACCGTGCGTTTGCTTTGCAGTTTGCCTGTTTTTATTTGACAAAACACTGTATTACATACAGATGTGACTTATTTCTGTTAAGTCAAGGAATTGTTGATAAATACTACACTTTATAATGGTCAAGCTATCACAACATGCTGCCTAGGATAGATTTTCAAGACTTCAATGACCAAGAAGGATCATATTCATTTGATGACAATGGTCCAAATAATGTAATGTTATTCATGTATATATATATACATATAAAAGAAAAATTCACAAACACCACTCTCATACAGCAAATAATCTGAAACTGGACATCTGAATTCCAGGAAGGTTGCATGTTTCACATGTTTCACATTATTTATCTATATACATATATATATACATATACTGATATTTTCAGGGATATACTGATATCTTCAGGGAGTGAAGATATCAGTGAAACATGTTGGGGCAATGTTGGCCATGTGTCATTTTTTTTTCTTTGAATATATAATACTGTATACTTGTGAACTCTTTTTCAAATATTGTGTGTGTATATATATCTATATATATATATATAATACATATATATATATATATATATATATATATATATATATATAGTATTTTGAGCGTATTTGAATAAGAAGAAAAGGTAAAATGATTTGATACGATAAACCGATTGTAATTCATTTAATCAAATATTAGTTAATCTAATATGCTTGTATATAATGTAGTTACATGCCAGCTTCGAATTTAATCAGATGGTAGTAATATGACTTGAATAATATTGTCAATGTCTCTTTCCTCAGGAGCAAAATATAGGGAAGCTCTACAATTTAACTTTGTCCTTGATGGACAACCGTAGCGAACTTACGTACGTGATAAAGGAGGTCATACTAAATTTAAGAAGACAAACTACAGGTGCATCAAACGACCGTGTAATGGAACACTTGTGAAGAACAATGATGCAGGAGACAGATCACTTGGCAAGCCCACTTACTCTCATATGATAATGCCAATCTAATTCTAGTCTGTGGGTGTTTTCAAACATTATAGCTAATGTTAAACTGTTAATGTATAACTGTTAAATCTCCAGACTTACTGTCATAATAATCCCTCAAGACAATACATTAGCTGCAATATATACACTGCTATTACAACAGATGTACAATTTGTGAAGTGTGAAATTACCAAGAGAAGAAAACAACCTTGTAAGCATTTTCACTCTCGAATGGCATAAAAAGGTAGACGTGTGATTTAACAAAATGAAGTGAGTAGATGTGGGGTTTAACACCACTTTCAAGAGGATTTCAATTACATCACGGCTGATAGTAGTGTTGCAGGGAGCAATTAAGCCGCAAAACTAGTGGCTACGTATTGCAGTGAAAGCTGTAAGCATCGGCTCGAACTAGCGAACCATGGGTTGTCTCATTTTATTTTATTAGACAGTCATTAAAGGATGAATGTCCGAAATGCTGATCAACACAAAATCATGTCTCTGGTCCCACTATTCAGGATGGATTACAATGTGTCCACAGAGAATGTGCTCCTTATACATATAGAGATGGTTGACAATTTTGTGTTTCGTGACGTCCAATGAGAAATGACAACATCAGTAGAGGTTGCTTACTTAAAAACCAAAACGTTTCTTATGCAGTAAGTTAGTTTGATCTTCGATATGTCATGGAAAACCTCATTAATGACAGTATCCGATGAAATGACACTAGTGAATGAGTAATTATTGTGAACCTAGTACATGTCAGGTAGATTGGTTTAACGCGCTCTGTGTTTGTCAAACATGTTGGTAATCGTGGTTGATTGACATCAATTAGGCCCCTCTTGCATTTATCTGCCTGACACAATAGCTGCATCTGCGTTTCAACAGCGTTAACAAGTTCAAGTTCTTTATTCACTAAAACCACTCACAGTGGTACATAGTACATTTTTACACAATCATTAATACATTTTTCTCAACAAGGCAACATCATATTTGTGAAAGTTGTCCAGAGATACATCTAATGAATTTACTTAGTTTGTCAACAATTGTATAACAATTTTCTGAGAAGTTTAAAATAATTAGGTTTTGTACAACAATACTTAGGTAATAACTTTTTTCGTTTTGTAATAAACGATTACACTAAAAAATATAGTGGTATTCATTACCCACTTCACCAGAGTTACGCATCAAACACTTTATATCTTTGTAAGGAATACGATGCCAACGCCCTACTTCAACAGGAAGTTTAGTATTACTTGTTCTAAATTTCAAAATATAACATAACTCTGATTATACCAAATATATAACAATCCACAATCATCTAAAATCGTTTTAACAAAGTGTAGCCAAGGAGGCTGATATTCAGTACTATTTTCAACTGCTAATAATTTGGAATACACCTTACATGAGAGTTTATTATTGTTTTCAAAATTTAAAAGTTTACACCAGAACGATAAAACTCTCTTTTTAATGGTGATACTTAGAGCCAGTCGCCGTATAACATGTAAACCGGTGTGCTTTTACATAAATTCAATACCTTTTTAAGTAACAATCTATGGACTAATTCTAGTATTTCAAAATTACAAGGGCCCTATATTTCACAACTGTATAATACTATCGGTACAACCATATGATCAAATGCTTAAAATAGACAATCTGGTGGTAAATGTAAATTTCCTGCTTTTGATAACAACCAAAACATTGCTTTCAGGCCTTGATCTCTTAAAGCTTTCACGGCAACATTAAATTTTCTATTTTTATGAAAAATTATTCCAAGATAAGTATAATTATCAGAAATTTTTAAAATAATGTCACCGAAATAGAATTTTCTAAAATTTACCCTTGCAGTTCCAGATCCAAATACAACCACTTTAGTCTTAACGATAGCCCTAGATTATCTTGAGAAATGTTAATGGGCAGTCAGAATTTTATATAATTACCATCTCTTTACACCATATTAGAGTTTTCTAAAACAAGAGGTTCTTTTTTTTTGGAACGATATCAGGAATGTAATACCAAAGCCTTAGCGGACGTCCAAACTTCTACAAAGATATAACATCTTTCTATCATAATTATTTTCCCCTGTAAACATCTGTCATTTACCGTTTGCAAGGCTCATCTTATCTCCAATCGGTGTTTATAAAGCTAGGTGTTTGAATAAACAATCTGGTTCTGAATAGTCTCACCACAGGGGTCTTCTTTAACGGTTTTTGCACCCATGACATATTGCAAACATCATTGTGGATAAAACAGATCTATCCAAATTCGATATAAATGTATATATATATATAGTGTTAGAAATCCACATCGTATATATATATATATATTCACATCATATATATATATACATATATATGTATATACATATATATATATGATGTGAATTTCTAAAATAACACTATTAAAGCAGAAACCTTTGATAAAAGAAAATTGATGAAATGTTGTTTTATAACTTTATGAATTCATTCTGAAAGAGTTTATATTTCAGTTTGAATATGCTATCGTACAAGTTTCTATTATATATCACATTGTTTACTAGAGTTATAGATACAAAAATCATGCACTGCATTTTAGTAACTGTTTGATGACTTTTACCTAGAGTAGCATGTCTGTAAAGTCTTGTCAATAGTCTAACTACGGAGATGTGGTCAAACTTTTGCCGTATAAGATAGGAATGGTGACATTGATTGTAGTATTATCATATTATAATATATATGCCATTTCATCTAATCATGAAATGCCATATTATTCAAATGATAGCCGATTAAAAGAGGTATGATTAAAAGAGGCACTCGTGTTCCCACTTTGATCTAGAAACTAATAAGAATAGATAATCTAACAAATATTGTTTTTTACATTCATCACCATCAGTATATTATTCATAGCCAGCACTGCAGAGCGTTTAACTGGACAATGTTTCGTACCCTAAAATTCAAAATACAGAATAGACTCATCTACACTTTCGTTGCAACTCTTTGCAACATCAATGCATTGATACTGATGCCAAATTTTAAGATGTTAGTGTTAATTCTTAACGCAAATGCAAGTTTAGAAACACTAACACTAACTGAACAGAAAGAACCTTTATTTATTTGTTGATGACTTCATAATCCTATCAAAACTTATTTCATTCATAATTCGCTACGTGTTCGACTTTGAATGAAATTGAGTTTATTCAATTCCGATATATGTCGATGATATAAAAACAAAGAATGTCTATCTCTTAAATCCATCGCAACTTCAATACTGTTAATTATCATACTACATCGCTATACCACTCTACTTCAAAACACAACCCTTCCCCGGTATAATTTCAATCTGTATACTTCTAAGAAATTATGTTGACCCTTACAGTATATGATGTTAGAATAAAATCGAATTATGTAAGGTTAATGCTGACGTCAGCAGAACTTTATTGCTTAAGACTCTGCTTGCTGTAAGGTTGAAACGACATTATGCCATTTACAACTGTGGTTATTTCTGTACAGCAGTTCACAGCATCTCCGTCACACTGTCTCCCGAAACTGTAATTCAATATGGCACACACAGTGCACAAATGTCCATCAGGGTTTTTTTAATCTTGCTTATGATTGAAAACGTTGCATCTAGAACATATTTTGAGGAATGTTTCTGAAGGTTGGTAAAATGTGATATAAAACACAATCTGTTAAAGATGCAGAAGGAGAAAGAACATTTCTTCGCAAAACCTATACCCAATAACTCACAAACTGTTAGATTCGAAATCTGATTCAAACGTACTGCCTTTATTCTTTGTGTTACAGTATCTTCAAAGGGAGGGCATTAATTGAGGAAGATTTATATTTTTCTCTTTAAGGTGCAATGTAAATAGATATTTGAAAAGTATCTTAGTATCGCCTTAGGGAAGAGGTAGATTTACTTGTAAAACATTTGTATAATAACTGCTAGCTAAAAAGTTGTTCAGAGTAAAGCACAACATTGAAAGTGATTCTATAACTCTTACATCAGACATTTACATTCATCGATTATTACTGAAACATAAAGCACAATAGCCTGTTCAAAGTGGTCTCTGAAAATGTTCAACATATGCTTATTGAAAGACGTGCAGATTAGTATGTAAACAGTTTAGCTGCAAAATCTGGTTGATCATACGGCTTTCAATGTCTGTTTTTTTCTTTTTTATTGCGATTGGAATCGTCAAGATGTTTTAATATTAATATGCCTATTAGTGTTTGGTCATTTCTAAAAGCTATTCTGATCAAAACTATGCTTTTAAAAAAATGTATCTTTTGGAAGAATTAACATGAACATACTTAATGCACAATCAAATGATTGCATAACTATTTTCTTGACAAATGGACGTCAAAGAATGCAGTCAACTCTCGTAATTTTCAGACAACAATAATGGGATACATATGAAATATTACACAGTAACAATGCAGACGTTAATTCCAGTGAATAAAACTCCTCTTTTTGTGAAAAACACAATGTTTTAATGGCTCTCTCCCTCAACTTCACTTATTTATAAGTTTCAAAATATCATAAAAGCTCCCAGTTAATAAAGTAAAACATTTTTGAGAGAGTTTGCAGATTAAATGCACGGGATGTTTCAATAATTAAATCAACGTTATTGTAATTTTCTCAAGCTTAATATCCAATAGATTTCTAGTATCTTGCAGTTTGTACAATGTTTAAAAGAGAAGTCGACCTGGGTTGTTGAACAGAATTGACTGATAGAGAATATTGCTGACTGGCAATTTATATGTGCACATAACATTGAACAGACTTATTCCAGATTTCAAATAAGGCACAATTTCCTTATAGCATGTTCCCCTTTGTTGCGATATGAAAATATAATGAGATAATAATGAATAGTTTCTTGCATGGAAGACAACAGCAGTGTTCAGATTAGATTTGCATCGATTTGTTTTAATAACAAGAGTGGAAGAAGATTTCAGTTTCCTGGCGCTTTTGTCTTTACTATTATTACTTGCTACTTCAATTACATGTTATTGTTTCTAGCAGTATATGGCCTTGCTTTGCTAATGAAACATGCAAAATCGCAATGCAACAAGTCATAAAACTATCAGATTGACATGTTAGTCTTACAAGGAGAGAATTATGGCGACTTTTACCGCCAGACAAATTATACATTTGATTGACTAAACATGCCTATTGATCTTATGGTATTGTACAGAGAGTATGTAGAACCTTTTATGCAAAATAAGAAACACTGTCACACAAAAGAATATTATATTTCTCTTCATCAGCCTCGTCTATTCAAATCTTTCAAATGACAATGACACATAACACAAAGCTAACACTGCATTTCAATTAAAGTCTTTTTATATGAAAATATAAGTTCTGTTTTCTCTATTATTGACATCAATAGTCACGTTTTCTGTCGGAACAATGTGGTATACATCAGGCGTGATTACAGAAGATATTGCACCGGTAGTCTAAGTTCCTGAAAACTCTGATCACTCATAGGCTATGGAATATCTCTTATGGGGACCTTCTAATAAGGTCTGCAGACCGACACGTCAATCGTTTTCATTTGCTTTACAAAATTGCTTGTATTGAATTTATCAAAGGTATGTAGATTTTTATGGAGAGATATATCTGTCAACTTAAATTTCAGAAGGGGATTTTGTCTCAAAATATTTTGAAAAATAAGTGTCCCGAGTTCATCCTTTAATTGATCCATGATGCCCTGCAACGACTGGGTGTAAAAAGGGGCAAACCATCGAGTATTACCAGCACACAGCTTAACCTAACGTCCTATAGAATATATGGGAAATCAATGTCACCCTGAATAAAGAAATTGCACTAATATACTTAATATTAGATTCCTCGAACGGGACGACGACTACGCAGCTTAAGGCCTGGTCCACACAGACGTGCAAACTATTGTTGAGCTGACATCCTCTCGTAAATTGATACCATCCTCGGGGTGTTTTAGAAGAAGCCACAGATCCTAAAGATGAAAATGCTATTCCGGTGCGTTGACTTTTTTGCCTTGGCAGATCTCTATCATCAAAGACATCAGTGAGCACCTTTTAGCAAAATTGACCAATACCACAGTAGTGTATCATACACGCCTCGTTCGGATTGCTCTGAGTAAGAGTAATTTATGCAGATGCAGATAAAGAAATCTTTCTCACAAACAAAGCTTTTCAATAATGTCATTTCAATCGATAACTTTCAGAAGTAGTCAATCATCTACAAGATCGTTTCTGAAGACAAGACTCTGTCAGGATTGTTCATGGAACAAAAGGATGGAGTTCAAACACAGTGTAAGCAAATCCCGACTTATCAACCGTACGTTTATGCAGCCAGTAAAAGGCGGAACAGCACCTCCAAACAATCCTTCTAGAAAGGTTGTTCAAGTTCCAGAAAACAGACGGGGGCTTTCCCTTCCGCTAACTCTCGACGAAGGGAAGGTTATCTAACCAGTTAAATGTGCTTGCCTGTTCAACGATTTATTTGGGCGAGGAGTCAGTTTTACTTCGTGATAAAAAGTTGTTTGTACGATGTTAAGTATGAGACATATAGATACATTGTTTCGATTTTATTTCATCACGGTGGTAAATTATATCGCTAATTTCATTTTTGTTTTTCTTCAAACCATATCTGAAACTGTCTTATCAATTTCTGAGTGTTCCTACAATCGTAAAAGAGATGCTCAAGTGTTTCAGGTTCCTCTGTACAAAAGAAGCAATTGCTACTTTCAGATATCCCTATCTTGTGTAGAAATGTTTGTGTTGTTAGAATGCGATGCAGAATTTCGTATTGGAAATTTCGTGTATAGTTATCAATACAGGTGTTATTAGTATTATGAAAACATTTTGACATGAAGTCTGTGGAGATGGGAAATTCCAGAGCCCATTTGAACGATAAGAAGAGATTTTAATCGAATTCCAAATGTCAAACTTGAGCGGTATCCTTCGACTATCAATCACTTTTTGTATACTTTTAAAAATAAAAAAACACTCATTGTTCAATAAATCCTTTGAAGAATGACAAGAATAGTTTTTGTCCAGTACAATATTATCTTAACCAGCCTATTGTCTATGAGAGAGCAACATATGTTGAGAAATGACTTTAGCATCCATGGATCAGGTGTCGGTGATTTGACACAAGAAAGATCTTTCTTCAGAGAATTCCCTTCTCATATGACTGTCTAGGTTGTTCTGTTTTATTCTTGTAAGATTCTCTTTCTGAGATGACAATTTAGGTCAAGAAACGTTTGTAACAAATATCCAGACGCACTGATCTTAGACATGTCACTTGTAAAATTTCATCAAAACTGACAGTAACTCCTTATACAGGCTCACACTGGTGAAAGTTGAGATATTTTTGAGAACCTATCGCTAGTACTTGTCAAACAAATGGTTTTATGGGGTTGTACAAGTTATCTGGTAAATCGCAAGCTATTATACCTGGTAGTAATGCTTCCTGCTCAATAAAAAAAAGTCATATGTCTCAATAGGTGGTACGGACCTTGATATCAACTCGTAATCATAACGGATATGTATTTATTGATGCTGCCACATTACACTTGTTTCGTGAGTAGTGGTTTCAGACTTTTCTTTTATAACAGGGTTAAAATATTGTATTCATATTTCCTCGTAAAAAACTTCAATTTGACTAAATTCTAATATATGATTTTGATTTGAAGATAGGGTTGACCTGTTTAAACGAGCTAAACCGATTGTTCATTATAGAGTGTGTAACAATGATATTGAATTGTAACCTTTATCTGATTATTTGACTCAAACGTGAATGTAATGTTGCTCATCATGATAATCATTTTAATCCAGTAGGAACTTAAACTCAATCTATGATGAGGGAACTCTTATTAATGACTTTTCTATCAACTGTGGCAAATGATTATGAAAGGAATATTTAAGAACAATGTACACTTGCCTAGAAAGAGCTTCTGAGCTGAGAGGTAGAAGAGCAAAATAACTTTACAATATATATCTAATTGTATGCATGCGTCTTATGCACTATTTCTTAACATCAATTGTAACATAACAATGAATCTAGATATACATTTAAGTTCTTTTGACATTAAGGGGTCAAAATTTTACAAAGAGAATAAACATTTGGATATTTGCAATATTTTTCGGGAATATATAGAGCTCTAATTGCGTGAAGGGTTTTACACCTGAAGATGTAGTGAAACGCTCAAATTACATTTTGGTTGCATAGCTTACATAGACGTTCTTCCTTCGCAATACCCTGCCACCTGCCAGTCTCCATGGGTAGGTTATGGTTTGAAGCTCGGAATTTAAGGATGGGATAGAAATAGACTTTTGTAAAAATAGATATTGTTCAAACTGTAAACACGTTTTCTTCAAATTCTTATATATAATAATCAATTACATTCAATGTTCTCTCTCCATTTTTGGTAAAACTGGTCGGAAAGAATTTGTCCAGCTCTAGAGACTAGCAAAGGTGTAGGGTACAGCGAAGGGTTATATAGTCCACCGGCCATCAGGGGTACCCTTGAACCCCCCACCCACCCATTGGCAGAACGAAACTAACTTTATTAAATCCTTGAAATGTCATGGGGACCCCTGGTGGCCGGTGTACTAGTTATAAAATCCTTCACTTAATCTGATATCATTTTACACAGTCTGGATGCAGCATAACCAAGGGACTTGGTATTTGATCAGGAGACAGTTATAAATTATATGTGAGAGTTTGAAATGTTTCGTACAAGTGAAAGTAAGTTTATGCCAAAAGGACAACATGCGCTGAAATATCTTTATATAAAGTGGGGTTCTACCAAGTTCACCATATACCATATACTTCGGAGTAGATTTGCGGAGTCCACTCGCCATTTTCAAAAAATTTAAATGTAAATTTTCAAAAAATTTAAATGTAAATTTTCAATCAAATTTAATTTTTTGTGTCCCTATATTTCCGAACCATACGTTGAAATTGGCAGAATCATTGTATCAAAAGCTGAAAGTAGTCAGTCTAATGGTAAGCCAATATTGCGCGATCTCTTAAGTAAACTGTACATAGCTTTTGTTGCCTTTTCAACAATGTATTTAATGCATGTAACCATCCTTTTGTTTCGATGAAGTTTGATTCCATGATAAATATATAAATCAACTATTTCAACATTATTAACGCCATCATTAGAAGACAATTTAGTTTTACTTGCCGGGCCCCCACCGAATATCATATCTTAATGATATTGACCTGTAATTTCCAGAGTTTACTAGTTCTCAAACGAATCAAGTGATTTCTGTAGATCTTTTGGGGTTTCGGCGAATAGAACTGGATTGTCAGCCTAAAGGAGGATAAGCAATCTTGTCCATATCAACGCTTCTTGACACCATTACATCCATTTTCTAAAAGATACTTCTCAAGATCATTCAAATAAATTGAAAATAAAAGGGGTGATAAAATCTCCCCCTGACGAACACCTTATTGCAGGAAAAGTATTTTGTTTTTGTGTGATTGATTTCAACGACTGATTTTATATTGCTTTACATGTTTTTGACAAATTTATAGAATCTACCATGGATACCAGATCTTAGTAACTTTGTTCATAGACCAGTTCTCCAAACAGTGTCGAAAGCTCTCGTAAAATCTACAAAAGCACAATATAGCTTTCGTTTTTTAAGAGTGATTAGATTAATTAACATTTGAAGGATAAAGACATTATCTGAAGAAGTGAATGTTTTTCTAAAACCGGTTTGGGCTTTGGTGAGAATATCATTTGTTTCAAGAAATGTTGTAAGTCTATCATTAAGGATATGAGTAAACAGTTTACCGATGCAACTCAATAACGTGATAGGTCTATATGAATTTGGATCAAGCTTGTCGCCTTTATTTTTATAAATATGTTTAACGATTCCGATTAGCCAAGTCTCTGGGATATTACCTGATGAAAATATAAGATTAAATAGCTCGTAGTATAACGGAGCTAGTAAGTAATGTCAACTTCAAAAGATGCAGCATTTCGTTTATCCGTATTAATGGATGCAGTTATCAAATTGAAATTTTTAATAACGATATAAGCAATTAATTACACCCCTTTCAGATTATGAAATTGAATTCTCGATATTTCATATTTAGTCCAACGGCCAATAGGGGTCCCCATGCACCCTGTTCGCTTGGTTTTATGTGTATAACATATAACATAGTATTTTTTAAAGAGGTAAATGACAATATGTACTACTACAATGATATCAATCATGAATTCGGAATCTTTCCTTTTATTTGTCGTCAACAGTATCCCTTTATTAAAAACCTCCTTTAAAACATTGTGCAAAGTTCTTATTGTCTCGTAAACCGCTATTATCCTTTATTTCAAAAGTATTATCCGTTCACAATCCCCAAACAAGCCTAGAAGAAGCCCTTAGTAGGAACCTTGTGCCTTCCGCCCAATTTTTAGCATTCCGCCCATTTTTTAGAAAACCTTTACAAATATAAGTGCAAAGTCCCTATTGCCTCGTCAACCGCAAGTTTCTTACTTAGGGCTTCCTGTAGGTTTGTTTTCGGATTATGAACAGTTAATGTTCTTAGAGTAAAAGCTTATAGTGGTTGCCAAGACAATAGGGACCAAACGGAAGTTGCAAGGTTCCTACTAAGGGCTTCCTTTAGGCTTGTTTTCGGATCTTGAACTCTTATTGCTCCTTAGAATACTTGACTGGCGAGGCATGGCGTTGTCGTCCATGTACTGAGGTCGTGTAGCAAGTGGATAGTAATCAAACTGAGGGTTAACGCCTGTTTGTTGGAAGTCCCATATGTATTGAGCTCCATCATGGTGTCTGAATCCAGCTTGCAATCATGAAACAAGCATCCCCTCACCATAACAGAGTCACCTCCCTACACAACAGTTGACAGGATGTTCCTGTATAAGCGCTGTATTCTTCCGTCTCCAAACACATGTACATCCATCAGTAACATGAAGCAAGAGTCGACTTTCATCAGACCAATGGATTTTCCTTCAGGTCCTCAGATTCCAGTGTTGTCTTCCCAAACACCATGCCAAAAGTGCAAGTTAATGATGGTCTCTCAACAAGGGACGTTTAATAACTCTTCTTGCCTTTAATAGTCCTGACACTTTGATGCGATGTTTGACTGTATGGTGCTGATGTGTCGATTTGGTAACTACAGTCTTTTCAGCTGAGAGCTTGTAAGGAAGGGTTCCCTGCGCAAATGTCTTCTCTAGGTGTAAAGACAGTAGGTCTTCCAGACCTTGGACGGCCTATTGCACTTCCTGTCTGCGCATGCCTCCGGACTAAACGGCTAACAACAGCCCAGATTTAGTCCCATCAGCGCATGCCAATAATCTGATTCCTGAACTTCATTTTCAATCGGCTTCATGCCATGTTCAATAAATATGCCTGAATGGCTGTTTCAAGCAACAGTAGATACCCACAAGTACAGTTGGGCTATACTGCTTTTTATGATCATAGAGCGTAGCAGGCGCGACTGTCACGAATCCCTGGTTGAAATGATCGCACAAACACTATTCCTCCCATAATTGTTTCTTATTAAACCATTTCAAATATTTACAAGAAGATATCATCACAAATGCCAAGGGATGGTTAACTTTTTTCTTTCTGTATATGGCCTTATTTGTCAAAAACACCACATATATCAGGTCATATATTTCAATACACAATGTCTGCTAGATGTTCGCTTTTTATTGCTATAATAATTGACTAGAGAACGAGTTCTATGGATGTAGATCTTCTTTATCGCAAGATTGAAACGTTTCGGTGTATATACTGATACTGACAAAAAATAAGTTGTAAATCCATTGAGCTTGGTCTCTATTCATCTTACCACCTTCTTAATGCCTCTCAAAGAAGAAATGTGATTATTGAGTATAACCCCATGTATACATTGAACAGTTTTGTTAAAGAAATAAGTGCAGAATTTATTCAATAAGATTCCTTGATAACTAGATTCACACGGACATTTTGTGCAATGTGTAAATCATAGTTTGATATCAACATGTCAACTCATTTCATCTTTAGTCTTGGTTTGAAATTCTTCATGTTGTGATACTCTAACCAGTAAATGGTACTACTCGTTTAGCAATGACAGCTTATCACTGTATCCTGTCAGAGAAATGGTCTTTATGGACCTCTGTGACAACTACTTTGGTAACACATAGTATGCGAGACAATCACTCAGCACAGTGGTAATAGCTTCCATTTACTCATCACAGTGATGATTATTTGTCTACCAAAGAGTGATGCATGACACACACAGATATATATATATATATATATATATATATATATATACATGTATATATATAGAAATACAAATGGCAGCTTCATAGAAGACAAATTAACATTAGAAAACATGTCATTTTTTCCTTAAATAATATTAAGATCTGTTGCTCTCATTGATCTATGCATTGAACTGTTATTTAAATTTTTAAAAGCTTTAAGAGGACAAGTATAATTTTACATTTGAACGTGTTTCACAACTCGGTCAAACTTTGAACGGTTTTCTATAGCACAACCTTTGTTACTTAAAATATTAATTAATAATAAAATAATTAAATTGTAGCAACTTCTTAGTTTGCTTCCTTGGTTTTTAGTGATAAAAAATTCACTCTGCAGGTATCTCTCCACTTCAGCGAATCCCGCCAGGGGCTCGGCAACTTTGTCTGCAGTAGAGAACTGTTCTACACGCAGTCAGGTTTGGGTGCAATGCTACACTGAAATTCAGCGCAGTACCACCCATGGTTCGCTAGTTCCAGCCGATGCTCGCAGGTTTCACCGCAATGCATAGCCACTATAGTGTTGCGGGCTTTCTCCCTGCAATAATACTAGCAGCCGCGATATAAGTGAAATAATCTTGAAAGCGGCGTTAAACCCCAACTCACCTCACCTCACCTCTCCACTTCAGAGATATGAAAGTAACACTTTACAAGTAATTAAGAAGGGTTATGCTTATGTCTTGGATTACAAGCGTAAATACAATTGACCAATCAAACCAATTGCAATCACAAGATGCAGTAAATTAAATTGTGCCCTTTGACTCTTGAGACAGTATTTTCTTTTTGTCAGGTAAAGGGTAGAATTCAATAGTCTAGTTACATAATTTTAAAATAGCTTTTACGCTGACACATTTTGGGAATGTTCAATACAATTGCGTAACCAGTTACTGTGATTCAATATGATACGTCTACACATGTAATGAAAGCTAGCACACAAGAGAAAGATACTCTCTGTTTGCACAAATCAATATCATTCAGTTTTACTGACGTCGAGAAAAAGCAGGAACGTAGCACTGAGCTGCATACCAATTAAACACATAAAATAAAGCATAAAACATATTGATCCGTCTTGAAATGTTAAATTAATATGAACCTTGCTTTCACAATCAGGATCAATGACATTGCGAAACTACATGCAACTATTTATTCTGTTGAAATTTAAGAAGTTTTAAGGGGTATAGAATACACTGTGTCAAACTTTACAAACATCTGTAAATTTGTTTTTAAGTGTACAAATTAAATTAAATTCATAACCATCGTAACCGAATTCAAAGAAATGTTACCGTTTATCAGAAAGCTCACTAAGTTGATGTTATTGGTATAAACAATGTTTTATTGCTTATCTTTTTGTAACAATTTTTATCAGTATGACAACTTTGAAATCCTTAGAAAAGTGCATTGCTAATTCACATTGAATTTCACCCCAGTACAGGGTATTAGCATTCAAGACATTTGATAAACTTTCAACTTTAAAGTGACAGAGAATATGTTTTATGTTTTTCATGTCACTCAAATCAGATTCTAAATATCATATGTGTTGAGTTGAGTTCATATCGCTTCTCTAAGCTAGTATATTTAACTTTAAAATTATGATATTTTCTTGTTTTCAATGATAATCGGAAAACAGCCTTATCAACATTAAAAAGTTATAATTCTGCGTCTTATTTGCATGCACGGTGGTAAAAAAACTCACTAACCATTTCAGACTCATGTTTGTCTTTTTGTCTGCTGTGCATTTCCGAAATAACGTTTGATAAAATCAAGACTTAAACATATTTACTGTCCATATACTTATCTGATAAGCATTTGGATGCTGATTTCCAGAAACAACCACTTCTTCTCGATAAGGTAACACTATTTATAAGGTTTGACATATTTGACTTCAGCAACATACTCTGTCCCCGTTAAATCAAACAACCAGTTTGTAATATTCTGTTAAATGCAATGATTAGATTATGCAAACGCTCTCAGTTAAATAAAACATGACAACGAAAAGAAAAAATAACATCGAACTAAATTTAGACATGGTTTGTTCGTACATAATTTATGTCCCTTTTTCTCACTTTCTAATGAAATTATTGTTTTCAGCTTTTTAGCTTTTAAATATCAACTCGCTCGACTCAGTTACTAGATATGCATAAAGTTAATTATCGCTTTGCTGTTTGGTACAATTCTACCAACCAGTGTTGCGGGCTTTCTCCCTACAATATTACTAATAGCCCTGCATTCATCGGCGCTTCAATAATGTTGAGGACATGACAAAGCGCTGCTCATCAATTTAATCACAATTAAAACATTTTTAATTTGCTGATACTCTTACCATTACATATATTTAATCTAAAATAAATACAATTGCCTAAAACCATTTCAGAGAAGGATCTTGGTGTGATCTTTGGGATGTCTGAGCAATCATTACATTAACAAATGCAATTATAAGCGATATCGTTTGGGAAAATGTCAACTATTTATTTCAGTGGACAGTGACTTTCAGCTATGATAAGGCAATGAATACCACTTTATCTCTGACAGTAAATGAGGTAATGATCAATGATAAAATGCAATTATCAATTATCAATTGTCAGCTTTATTGACATTCACAAATAGAAGAATCGGGGATAATTACATGGCAAAATCCTGTAGTTTCATCTATTGTATGTTGTCAAGTAATATGTAGGTCGACAGTTATACATGTGCTGCTATTGGTCTGATTTCTTAAAATTACTGCCCCCTATGAATATGAATAAATGGTCATCACTTTAGATAGATTGCTAAACCGCATATATATCTTATAATAAGCACTCTATCAAAAATATTTGTAACACAAAAAATCTTCACAAGAAAAGCATTCGTCAAAAATTACAACTTAGTCAACATTTCCATTTCAATAGAGACTAGTGTTAATGTTTGAACAAATACTTTGAACAGCAATAGTGATAAAGTAAGGGTTGAAAACGGACACATACAGTCATATATTATGTCAAATAAATAATTCTTATTAGGATAAACGCAGCAAGATTTGGATGCAATGCTACACTGAATTTCAGCGCAGTACACCCATGGTTCGCTAGTTCCAGCCGATGTTCGCAGGTTTCACCGCAATGCACAACCACAATAGTGTTACGGGCTTTCTCCCTGCTGTGATATGAGTGAAAAATCTTGGAAGCGGCGTTAAGCTCATATGCCATCACCTCACCTAGGATAAGGATTTTCATAATCTGTGACGTTATCGTTTAACAACTTGTGTGACGTCTTTAACATATCATGCTGCTGGAGAGGCTTAAGGAAAACCTTTGTGAAGAAACGATTTCTCCTTTTAATACTCAGTGTTGAGTCACCCAACAATAAAACACTGACAATTGGATTACGGGGTGGCAGGCCTCTTTGTTAATACAAGGATGTTCTTGGTAACATTGCTTGTCAATAGAATCACTTCCTTGGAATGTGTTCAAGGGCAACTAGAGTCAATTTCTGTAGAGACTGGTCTTCAAAGAATGAGAAGAATTCAATAATCCGACATAACATAATTTTTTTCAAATTATCCACAAATGACAAACATCAATATGTTTAATTACAACATATAACATAATCTACAAATCTTTTTATTGATAGTGATGAATGTGTTACCGTTTTAATGAAAGCTGAGAACAATGAAATTGAAAATAATGAGATCATAATGACTTTAAACAAACTACCTATGAGATTTGATAATCTCATCATTGATAATTTTAAAAACAAAAAAATTTATTTTTGTTTAGACAAACGGTTGATTTCACAATAAATCAAAAGATAAATTTATGGATCATATTTGTTTCCACTTATTTACTAATATCGTAACACGTTTTTTAAATGTATTCCTATCATGTCTAAGTTACTTTACCCAGAATCTGAGATTGGTATAACTGCCACCAGCAAAAAATACTACGCGTTTCATGATATCACCCTATCACTTATGCTCGGTATACAAATGGTTTATGTGTATCAGAGTGTAATGCGAATAGTTGACAACTCTCTATGATAGACAACATCTCTAGTGTCAATGGTTTATATCTAAACAGTTGTATGATTTGGGGGCAGTAGCTGCACTCATCAGTGATATAGACGACGATTGACAGTGAAAGTCACTTATTTTACTCATTTGATGGTGATAATTACTTACGTTTGAATTGTGCTATGGCAATGAGAAACTGTCTTTATGACGTGTGTATCTTTCCTCTCAAAAATATTTTCAGAGAGCAGACACAACATTTGTTTAAACTTGAATATACAATATCTATTATTTACATCCCTTAATATGTTGATTACTTGCAAAATTGATCTTGGCCATTATTTTTATATTTACGTACCAATCAAAATATTACATATTTGAGATGAGTGAGTGAATAGGATTCAAAGTAATGTCAGTATTACTTCAGCTTTTTAACACGTGGATGTTGCATTGCCATCTACATAAGAGTAGACATATATAAAGGGAGGAAAAGAGAAAACGGAAAGAGAGGTATAGTGAGAAAAAGATAGCAAAATGTGTATCGCCCAAAGTTTTTCTGGACTCTATCCTTTGACCTGTTCAGGTTGATTGCACCTATTGGGAACATTTATGATCCCGCTGAGGTAGCTCTCAGGATGACCGATAAATCAAAATCTCCACACCACGATAATTCATAGGAGCGTTTGCATTTGATTCTTCGATTCGGGTAAATTTAGGATACTACATACATACCATGGTATATTATTTGAGGACAGAATTCTTTTGTTTAGCGTTTAAGCTGAAAAATGTATTCGTCAACATGGCCCTTAGATTTACAGATGTGACATTATCACCAGATGATGTCATTAATATTGAGATATTTGATGATACGTTTTTCTCCATGCCGCGACTTCGATAACATTCAAAGAACATGTAACAAAAACATGCTAATTGATTTAAATGATGTTTTTTGGTGTTTAATGTGGGCTTGCTTATAGATCTTACTACTAGGAAATGCTTAGTAACATTACACCATCACAACACTCACAGTTCATGTGGTACTGTAAGTCACTTTAGGATAAAGGATCAAGATTAGGATTATATTTGTTATCCAACAGAAAAAGGCGTTATATTTGAAAACACAGTTTGCTTACATTCGTGTTTCTACTACGAATTGCATTAATATTGTATTATGTTTTGGTTTTGGTTATATTTGAATATATAGTTTGAAGATTTGAAATCGTTGATTTGTAAAATGTTTTTAATAACTTATTTTCAAACAATTTCTGTTAATTCATCCATGTGCCGTTCTGTAGTGTCAACCATTCCTGACATTAAATCACTTATGTTCTTATCAATGAAGAGGTAACAACAATCTTACAAAGCAATCTAGCGGTCATCATGGAAACCACATACACAATGGAACAGTATGTTAAGTCAAATCTGCTTGCTTCAAGATACGAAATATAGGCCAAGTAAGGCATTACATTAATTGACCCTTCAATCACAGAAGTCCTTGTAAATGCCATGGTAAAACCTTAGCTAGAGTAATGGACTGTAGCATGGGATGCAACCAAACCATCTAGAGAGGATCGATGTCCATAAGCTTCAGCCAGGTTTTAACAAGAACTCCAAATTATGAATACACAAACAACCGTTCTTCTTTTGGCTACTAGTCAAGTAGTGTATCATGGAAAAGACATTTGTGCAAACTTCACTGAAACAAACTCCAGTTTACCTTAAAACTTAAATCTAAGTCATAACATTGTTTTCTTCACTACACCAAATTGCAGTTGAGAATTCAACATATTCTCAGAGCAGTACAACAACATATTCCCATTTACATTTAATCAAAGCGAAGGATATCCAATTCAATCCATTCATCTTGCAATTAAAGCTTCATTTTTATATTTCTATAAATCAGATTTGTGTGCAACTGTTCAAACTTAACTTATGCATGACAATAAAAGTATGAACAATGCACTGATTTTAGACAAATTTGGTTTCAAATCGAATTGATACCATTTAACTTCCTAATTTCTAACTAGCAATGCGTTCTAAAGAAACCAATTTAATATCAGGTTGACATTTGGTTCATGAGTAAAGATCAATTTAATGAAAATTAATTAAATTCTAGAGCAAAACAAATTGAAAAAAACAGATGCTGATGTTAATACATGAAATTCAAAATGCCAAGCGTTCATGACATCGTTTCATATTAACGAATGAATGAAAGTTTGGACTTAATATTTTATCATTTGATTTGTTTTAGTCTGAAACTTATATGTTATCAGAGGAAACTAGGAGACTACAAAATGACTTTTATTGGGATTTCTCTCCAATTATTTCAATTAGGATAAAGAGGCATGACTTAGCTTATCCACAATCGTAAAGCTTTGTTGATTTGGCATAATTTTCAAATGAGAACACAAATAAGGTAACAAGCTCATACTAAAACCTTCCTATTATGAAATTTAGGTCCTAAAAATCTCAAAAGTTAAGTTTTGTCTTTACTAGAAAATGTTACGTTGATAACTAGTAAATACACATCCTTGTCAAACATTTAACCAAGAATGTAAAGATATCCTAAATTTGATGATTTTACTCAAATTAAGATACAAAATAAAACGAAGCAAAAATTTCAAACACTGCTTGTACATGAATGATGGTTTAATATGTAACACTTTTGTTATTGTTGGTCAAATTTAAAAACCATATTTGCATGTTTGACCGTAATAATTTAGGAAATGATGGCATTTTACTTTTCTTAGGATTATATATGAGAATGTTAGACACATGCAGTTTTGTTTGTATAGTTTAGGTTATGGACAGTCCGTTAAGATTATGACTTAGCGACACATGATCTCTGTACATCTGTAAAATAAATAGTGTTAAAGTAATCATTAAAATGCCAATGTGATTGCCGGTTAAATGCATATTCAATGGACCAATCGAAGATAATTGCGTGAAAAGATAAATCAATATTTATGATAATTGATATAGGATCATAAGGATTGACAGTTTTATATTTCCTACTGAGTTTCTGATACCATTATCGAATTAAAGGCAACTAAAGGGATGAATTAATGATTTTCCTTCTAGCGAGATCGAAAATGATGCAATTAGATAGCATTCAATTTTTCAAATAAATATTTTATTACAGGTATTGGTAATAGAATACGTCCTTGCGAGAATACATATCAAATTCTGAATCCCTTGTTGATAATAGTTTTTATTGGTTTGCGATCTTCCGAGTTAAGGCAATAATCCCCAGATTTTACGAGAGGTTTTTGAAATATCATGTGATATTTATACTATGAAAATGTTTAAAATGAGATTTTAAAATCCCGACTCAAATTGAATTGCCGAATGTTTTCAGTAAAATCGAAAAAAGAGTTTTTTGGTTGAAAAAAATGTGTTTTTTTAATTTTACAAAACTTTGTCTTCATTTATATAAACAATCAGGCAACTGTCTGGTAGATTGATAACATGAGCATTGGTTCTATACACATGCTTATTGTTAACAGGCATCAAACAAATTGATTTATTTAGAAATTATCTAATGGGAAATATGCAACAAAAAATATGCAAATCATCTAATGGGAAATATGCAACAAAATTTAGTGGCTTAACAATTTCTAAACGAATTGTGTTTATGTTCGAACGAATTCAAAGAAGAGAAAAAACGTAAGCCATGTCAAGCACAATGAACGCTTATCTTGTGTAAATGTCATCTAGAAGAATCTTATAAGTCAACAGTTAGATGTAGTCTGCGATTTGATTATCAAGAAACTCTTATGTTTAAGAAACTCTAGTGTGAGGGGTTTGATTGATTATGCCGCTAAAGGGGGAGTAAGTAATGAAGACCATTATGGGTCGTTTCAATGTTTAGTACTGCGCGAGTCACTTTGCAATAAAACGATAACAAATGGGTCATAGGAGGCGGAGGTTCTCGTCTTCGATACATCACTGATCTAGAGAATGTTGTGTTTGTCAATGAAATCTCCTCATTGGAAAGTGTTCAAAGGCCGCCTGAGTCACTTTCTGTTTAACTGATCTTCAAAGAATGAACTGGGTTCGTTAATCCAATCTCGAAAGATCTCCAAGCTTCTACGAATTAGATTTCCCTGCAAACTTCCTGTGTGTCAAAGGCTCCTTTTCCGTTTTCTCAAACTCGACCTTTCAAAAAAATATTGTCAGTGAGTTGTTGGCATTGTTTGATCATGATCACAGAAACAACACTAAATAAATTTCTTTAAAAAACCAAATTCATATTTCATTTTCAAATGATTGTATTAATATTTATCCTTTTATTGCACATTTTAGTAAACGAAATATTGTAACCAAATAAAACAACGAAAGCTACAAAGTCTTTATGTGCTTGTATTTATACTCATATTTTATTCAGATCTGTTTGTAATGAAACTCTTTAATATCTGCAGATTTAAAAAAAACTTTGATTATGAACTTAGTGAACAGCTCCGGTTCTAAATGAGTCCTGGCAGACAGTCCTAGCTATTCACATATCATGGGATAAAATAGAAAATATTTCAAAGATGAAAATTTCAACATCAATTACACTACATACAGTTTTAGTAATATATTATTGATCGTGTAACGGTTATAATGTAAGTTGAGATCAATATGTGTACTTGGGTGTTAGGTGCCATCAATAATATTTCAGTCATTCAAAAGGGGTTTGAACAATGTGACGCATTTTTATGATTGTGAATAAAGGTAATATTTTTATTTATTACCCATGTCTTAACACCTTCAAGTGATTCGAATGGCTAACGATGAACTTTGACATTGCCTTGACTACTTTATTCATTCATAAATCAAACGTGGTTTCCTTCACAGATTTCGAACAATCCATTAATTCTGCAAATTCTCGGTTTATTTCACCGCGATGACTTATTTCATCAAATGATGATATCAATACAATAAAGGGACACGTGTAACCTTTATTTGGATTTGTGCAAGGCTCATAATTAAGAAATAGGTTTTGAATGTAACATTAAAATCCAAGATTGTGACGGCGCTCTATGTCGCTGCAAATATACATCGAAAAGACTGTCGCTTGATAAATATTGATTGTAATCTTACAACTCAGATACAACTCAGTACTGTATAGACAGTATATTTTGCGTACGCTTCGTTTATCATGACTGGTAAAAATAGTTTCCGAACACTAAACCTGGGATTGAAATTAAAATTGTGACAATCTAACGTCGTAATAGTACTAACTCTGAGACTGTGACGTGACTGAATATTCTTCCGCTGATCCGTTCCCTTATAGGCACAAAGTAAAGTTGTTTAAAAACTGAACGATTTTAATTTTACATCAAGTTGAAATGCACATGTTTTTTGAGCATATGGCCTACAAAACCAATAAACACTCTTGACTTGACAATTCCTGTGTGTCATATTATGCCACTGAGTACCGCTAATAAACACAATGAAGCTAAGAGAAAGCTTCAATCGGATCATAAAAAAAGATGATAACAGCGATTTGTAACAAGATTTGATTGGCAACTATAAATCAGAAGTAGATTGGTTGTACATGTATTGTATGACCAAGTTTCTTTTCTGAATTTTTCCCTGTCGTGTTATAATCCACCTATCTCGTAGTATTCGGTTTCATGGGTTATATATTACTGTAACCAGTAAATTATAGTGCACTTTTCACAATGACAACCCTTCAATGAATCCCGTCAGACAAATGGTCTTTAAGGACCTATGTGTCACACAACTACTTTGTAAACATATTATGAGAGACAACCACTCATATAGCTGGTAATAGCTTCAATTTACTCATATCAGCGATGATTAATTTGTCTGTCAAAGTTTCTATAGCCATACATTTTATTTCTTTCTTGGCAGAAACCTTGGTTTTAGGTGAATGGTTATACAAATACAGCTGCATACCAAAAGTTTGTACACTTACTTATCTATCTTAGTGCATGTAAATTAGGTTTGGTTTGAACGTTAATAATATAATTTCAGCAGATCTGACAAAGGATTTCCCATTGACAATCTGCACAATAACCATTCTTAAACTTATTGTTGGATTGTCTAGTCTCTCATGCAAACATAAGAATTTTCGCATGATTGAATAGACAGAAGTTGTCACATTTTCAAAATTACGATTTCCAAAAAATTCGATTAAACATTCAATTTTGACTCTCTAAGAAAAACAATCAACGAAATTATATTGACTTAATTGCAAACAAACAATCATGACTTACTACTAACTTCTGGGTATGGAATACGATTGCGTTACGGTGCAATGGATCTTCTCCTTCAGTATTGAGAATTCAAAATTATCCTTCTCTTTTTGGCACTGCCACGATGTCTCAAAGACATGCCAAATTACATAATTTTTGCACTAGGATACGCACGTAGGTGAACAAACTTTTGGTATGCAGCTGTAAGCCTTTATGATTTTTTAAAATAGTTTGTTGATGTCAGTGTTGCTCTCACATATACACAAATCGCATTGACATCCATTATGTTAAGATTAAGGATAGGTATAGCTACTCATTTCCGTATCGCAATATATTGCGATATAGAGAGGCGTATTGCAATACGTATTGTAATATATTGGTACATTTCATATTCTTATTTTCCCAGGCTCTCTTTGCTAAATAACATCGATTAAAACAGTGAGCAATGCTCAGCTGGCTCGTTTTGTAAAGAAAGATATTTCAGTGTCTGGTTTCGGTCTTGTAACATGTCTGTGCTATTTTCACTTGGCGAGTTCACACTTCAACTTCAAGTAGAGTCACGTTTTTCTGTTATATTTTGTGCAATTTTAAAAGGAAATTGTTAATTTCATATCATGCGATATATTGGATAAATCCAGAAGAGTGTACCGGTATGTATCGTGTTGTTTCCGTTTGGCAATATACCGATATACCGATAATACCGCGCATCCTTAGTTACGATAAATGTCCAATCCTCCTAGTTTCAAACCTTAAATAAAGTAGCATTGGATAGAATGATCAGAATGTAAGATGATCTGTCACGTTAGATCATACAGAAGGGGGTCACGGTTAGAGCAACACGTTATTGTCTGATTTTAGGGTAGGATGACCCATATGCCGAATGGATAAATACTGTACCTGTAACACAAATCTAATGGATCCAGTGTTGGTTTATAATCGTCGGATTACAGTTCTATACAATAAAAATTTACATTTACATATGCTTCTTACAATTGAACGAGTTTTACACGCCAAGTTCACGTAGCATTGTATAACATTGTTGGATTTTGAATAAAGGTTAGGATGACATAACTGTCTCTCATTTCATTTGAAAAACCTTCTTGAAAAGCAGCTTTTATGTCTTTATCAAAAGTTTGATTGTTATAGTATTTCAATTACGAGACGTTTTGATATACGGTCTAACAAAAGTTAAGCAACCCTAGTTTTTTTAGCGGCAAAAATTGTCTAATAGGAAAGGAGAATATGTTGTAAGGTGAGGTGAGGTGAGTTGGTGTTTAACGCCGCTTTCAAGATTATTTCACTTATATCGCGGCCGCTAGTATTATTGCAGGGAGAAAGCCCGCAACACTATTGTGGCTATGCATTGGCTGCGAGCATCGGCTGGAACTAGCGAACCATGGGTGGTACTGCGCTGAATTTCAGTGTAGCGTTGCACCCAAACCTGACTGCGTGTAGAACAGTTCTCTACTGCAGACTTCTCTACTGCAGACAAAGTTGCCGAGCCCCTGGCGGGATTAGAACCACGGACCTCTTGATCCGAAGCCGAACGCGCTAACCACTGCGCTATCCCGCCCCCGAATATGTTGTAGAAATATTTTTTGATAATAGAAATATCATTTAAAAGTTTCATAAGTAAGAATCCATTCAGATAACGTTAAGCTACTTATGTATATTTGCATTTATAAAATTGTCATTATATGGTTGTTTACAAATGAGGGAAAATCCATTCTGTCAAGTGAACTGATCATACATGTACCTTCAGTAAATACATTTTTAAAATAATTCACGGTTACAACATTTAAACATTCAAAATCGCAATTTTTAAAAATATTACAATTATGTAAAAGTTATCTCAAGACGAAATCCGTTCAGTATTAGCTTTGGGGACCCCCCTAAATAAAAAGGTGTTTGATTAACGAATTGAAACAAAACGAATGTCATTGATATTCCCTAATTCTTTTATTGTTACTTTTTTTTATCAAACTTTGTTTGTCAATTTGGAAACAACAATGTTGATTTTGACATCTGAAACCCAAAATGTTATTTGTTGTTTAGACACAAGAACAATAGTTATTTTTGGTGGAACTTAAGTCGTAAATTTCTCAAATGTAAATTGCAATTTCATTCTTTGAAGAAACTTAGAAAATTAGCAGAAAAGGATCCGTAATCTGTATCGAAACGTTAATCTCTCACGAAGAGAGTTTGTTATCTATAAAAATACTCGTCCTTATTTGACTTTCAAAATGACACTCAATGAAGCCGTAACGTGCATGTATCAGCAAGGGAGGTCCTGGAGTGAACAAATCAGAGCACCTCATATCTACTTAGATGGTTAGCAATGATATACTACATGTAAATTGATAACAATGCATATTTCATCCGTGTTAACATATCTGTGTAAACTTATTGTTCTTTAGTGTTTTCGTCAACGTTTGATGCTACCTTTAGAAAATCGTATAGGTTACCAGGTTATTAATTAACTTGAGGAAGCCAATGATTTTAGAGAATTGTCCATATACGTCTTTTACAGTTTGGATCATCTTTAAATTTACAATACATTAACTACACTTGTGAAGGTACATTTATTAAGAGTTCAGTTTCATTTGAAGTCTGTAATTGGCTCTGTAGCTCATTGGGTTTTGCATAATCTTAATCATAAACCAAGCCTCGGGTTGAAGACTAGCATGTCAAATATTCAGCCATTGTCCATGTGGGCTATTGCGGTTAATAAAAACACCATATTTACTACTGATAATCCGCATTGGTCAAGCTATGTCTACACAAAATCTCATTATGTTAGACCCTTGCGTTTTATCTTATAGACCTCTATCGTAGACTATTAGAACACGAGTACATTCAACTAAAAGGGGTGCATTATTTTGATAACATTATCATAATTACGGCTCTGCCTTATGGAAGGGGATGTGTGCCAAAAATGAAATCATGTAAACTCGTAATTCGCAAGTTGTAACATGTCGTTCTCAATCATGCAATTCTCGAAAAGACAAATCCAAGTATGCAAACCTAACATTTCAATCCTGTAAAACTCAACTTGCTGTTCTCAAATTTACAAAGTTCAAATGTAATTCTAGAAATGTCAAAATCGAAACTCATTTTTTTATATTTCAAATAAGAGGGATATACACATTTAGCAATGCTGCAAGTTACGTTTTACTATTGGTAAATGAAAAATGAAGTGTTGTAAAATCAGCCTTGCGAAACAGACTTTTGCATCTCGAGTTTTACATGAGTTGCATGGTTATGATTGCAATGTTCCGAAATACATCTGTACACGATTTTGCATTGACCGTATTTGGAAGTTTAACGGAGACTGCCCATGATTTCCGAAGATGATCGGTATTTGACAACAACAAGACCTCCCTGATCCAAGCTCCATGCAACGCTGTGCAAGCGATAGCGTTGAGTCCACCGCAATGCGCGGAGCTTGAGCATGCGACCTTCACCTTTTGTCAAAGTTCTTAGTCAATATAGATCTAGATAAACAAAATTTACTGTCTTTGTAGGGGTTACACGAGGTTTATCTCACGAAAGAATATTATGAACTTTAATTCTGGGTTAGACTTTACTGGACACTAAATCTCTGCACAACTTACTTACTAATTTTTTACTCTCCACCCGATCGACAGTTATAGGGTCGTCTTTGCAAATTCAGATATCATCAACAATTTAAATCAAAATACCTTTGTAATCATCAAGATGTAAAAATTCTAACAATTATTTGAAATACAAGATTATCAATTCCATACATGTACGTATAACTTAGGGGTGTACAACTTAGACTTCTCGCATCAGAGAAATCAAGACAAATGGCTCAGCAACAAAAACACGACTATTGTATTGTAAATGATAGTTAATTATCAACGATTCACGTAGTGTATATCTTGAATTTTATCCAAAGGTGTGTTTAATTACAAATGTTATCAACTGTTTTCATCAACTGTGTGCAAGTGCACAACTGAAGGGATTATTACGCAAGTGCGCCTCGATGAGAACATAAAATCAAACTTCACATCATTTAAGTAAATGTAAACCATTATTCTTCTAGTGATAAATCATAATTAGGTGATGTCATAAAATAAAAATCATTTAAAATTAATTGCCAAGGCGACACATAAGTAGGGTGCTGAAAGATTGTGCTGAAGTAATCATGCTTTAACAAAGGCATCGGAAACACGTTTTATTTAGTACAAGCACGGGAGACATCGATACAGGTCATATACAATATATAGTTATATGCTTGTGCTTGTGATCGGAAACGCTCATATTCCAATGTTATACCAATTACTAAACAATAAACATGTGCTTTGAAAAAATGATATTTTTCAGTTTTGTAAAAATTTGTTATGCAACGAAATTGATTAAGTATTTTGAACTATTGAAATCGGCCCCCGAAAAGTTAATATGCGTTGACTACGTCACAAAATCTGAGGGGCTCGAAAAGAGGTGACGTCACAAAAATCGCGCTCAAATAGACCTTTTCGAAGTTAGGAAATTTTCTTGCAATAAACACGGTTATATTTTATAGAATGACGTATTCAAGAAAATTGTTTTTGACAATGGTCAGATAAGAATTAATTGCAAATGATATTTGTTCTATTACAATTGTTGCTATTTGCCTTAGGGGCTCGAAAACACCGTACGCGAGTTACTAAGGTCTTTGACAAAAGGTGAAGGAAGATAGGTGTCTGATTCCATTGTTCGTTTCCCCTAATTGTCGAAGTTAAACAATTAAACCTCGACAATAAGGAGAAAGTAACAATGGAATCAGATACCTATCTTTGTCGTTCTGTTTTTGTCGCCATCTTGGAACGTCTCCTCCCTACCGAGTACATTACAGTGATACTTGGTAATGTGATATTGACATTTATAAATCATTGTCCCTTTCCAACAATGAATATAGTCCCAACATTTTAGCATGGTAGTTGAGTCCATGGAAGGATTGAGGGGGAACACCCTGTCACGCCCTTATTTTCAGGAGATTTAGACCAAACGACCAAGCTTCAGTCTCAATGTAACAATGATATTGTTCTGAATACTTGAGTTTCCTGAACCAAATATTTACCGGGAGAAGTCGCCGAAAGGTTTCAGGAAAACTGCCCGTCACAACCATATTTGAGATAGGGGCACTAGTTTACATGAACATTTATGTTGACAGACATCCAGGTCATAACAAAATATTTATATTATATATCCAATGTTCACCATGAATGGTATAATCTCCATCAATGTACGATATAAGCCTACCTTCGCGTTAAAAGCTTTGAAACATTACTGTTCTATGAATCACATGTGTTGTTTGTATTTGTGTCATTGGAATTGATCGGGCATGGTGATTCTCAAACAAAATTCGAAGGCAGCCCAATGAAAAACAACCAGAGATATGAAACGTCAATTTATTGAGCAAGTAGAAAACAGTTTAATAATCAATCCATATAATGAATGCGTTCAAGTATTTGCAAATTCATCACACAATTACATTGTACATGTTAAAGCAATCATGCGATTAAATATGACGTGTTTGATATTTACAGTCTGTTTTGATTATCATGTACAAGTGATAGTAATTACATTATAATACATTATAAAACTTCATATGAAAGGAAAATATTAAAACCTAACCTAATACTTAAACGATGCCTCACCTAACTGCAAGGTTGTCCTATCAACCATTAACAATTTCCCGAATATAAAAGGCACTGATGTTATTGAAATAGTTCCTTTCAAAATCAGATATGAACATATTAGAAATCATATTTTATACCTCTCCCCACCCCCTCCCAAAATAAGTATCGCGATTAAAGTCTTTGATTACCGACGTCCCTATTTTTTTATATACAGAATGTTTAATGAAGTCGACTGAATATCAAAGCTTTTTTAAATACGATACAAATGATAGAATATAATGAATAAGAAGAGAAAAATAAAAAATAACAGACACAGGGGAACCTAAATTCTGGGTGAAAAGCTTTACTATGTATAGAATATGACCCACTCCTATTTTTCCCGCCTACCAACAAAATCATTCAGGTTCATGATAACATAACTCACACATACTTGCTGCTTCAATAAAGCAATGCCAAATGTTCTTAGGGACGCCAGTGCAAGTGTTGTATCAATCCCCTGTAACACTTTTAAAGTAATATTAATTTAAGGTGTTACCATCTTGAATAAATTGATATACAAGTTGTCGGATTTAACTAAACAAAATGATAAGACCATTTTACATGGTTAATATGTGGGCTAATGAAACGTATCATCAATATATTTATTGTTTAAAATGTTCATGATCCTTATCTTGTTTTTGGGTATATGATAGGGATTGAAATGGTCAATACTAAAATTAGCACCGTAATTCTCCAACGTTAACGAGCTTTAACAATTTCCACTACAAACCGGGCTTGCCAACAATGAGATCTGTTATAATTGATTACAAATAAAAGCATATACCTTAAACACATGGCCATGCTGTCCTCGAATGTTTATCGATCTGAAAGCCTGAATACTTCATTAATATAACATTTAAAATTTAACCATTAATCAAAACATGAAATTACGAAAAATGATCTTCTTAATCTAGATAAAAGGTTATCGTGTCGTTTTAAATTATTTCAATTATTTCGTAAATATAAATTCCAGATCTGATCGAACAATTTTGGCTCTGACAGACAAAATAAGATATGTGACAATGTTTATAAAAGAAACAATGGTAAATATGAACATAGCTGTAAATATCACTGAAGTTATTAAAGCATTTGTCAATCCATCATATAATGCAATTCTCCAAATCATTCAACATCACTCTATCCACACACCAAATATAGAAACAAAGAAGCCTTGAAAACCTAAGAAACAGAAATATCTCAACTTATTCAACGATAAATCTTGTTAGTATTCATACGAATGCTGATGATTTGTTTTATCTGCGACATGGCGAAAGAAATTTTTTTATCATATTATGATAAAATAGATTATTCGTGACATTTTGGCGTTTTAATATTTTTATTGCAAGCGTTCGTAAATGTGAACATAAATATTTCAAACAGGTTAATAAAATAATTCATCTAAAAGGAAAGCTGAACTAAAAGCATAAAATATATCAACATAAAACATTTAAAAAGATTATGAAACACCTGTACTCAATGTTCAAATTGATGATAAACCGAATCTGTTCATATTACACTATTCACATTATAGCTTCAAAAACGTTTCAGGCCGCATCACTTTATATAAACGCAGTCAACATTGCCGAGCAGTCAATAAAATTCAGGTCTGTTTGCTTCATATTTTCACATATTTCCAATTGTAACTCTGTTTATACATGTGTACTGACGGTTTGGCTGAGAATGATAAGATAGCGGGAGATTGAGGCGACTTTGTGCAAAGACTGCTATGTACACATGCGAAGCAAATTGTGATAATGCAATTGACTGATGTAATCCGATTATTCCATTTCAGTGGTTGATGTAAAATTTTGCCATCCAATAGCTGAATCCATGTAGCACTGTAAGGTAGGATTTCTTCTAGATTATGTGTGTACTATATAGGTACAAATATCAAGCAGAGGCACTTCGACAATAACATGCATCTAGACGGGTCTTAATATTAAGCCAAAGCTTGAATAGTATGTTATGACTTCGTACACCACGGTTCCACCTCTTCGTACACCACGGTTCCACCTCTTCGTACACCACGGTTCCACCTCTTCGAAGCACTGAGAAAAAATCCTCTGAAAAACTTGCTAGAGATATAATGTACATCCAGATCTACTTCATGAACACTGGACAGAATGGGCTATTGCAAAAATTTACACCATGCATACTGGTGATGAAATCATGACTGGTGGTGTATCCATTTCCTTATTCCGTGTTCAAATCAGAATTGAATGAAATCTCAGAAAGATTTGCTTGCTGATGTAGATGGTTTTACCTGCATAGTTGGTGGCTCTGTATCGAACGTGAAACTATGACATTCAGGAGATGAATATGTTTGCAGAAAACGAATATTCAAACCAGAAAAGCACTATATGAACCACATGAAACAGCACCTCCAAACACAGACCTTCCAATCTGTATTCATCCTGCTCATAACAATAGCATCCAAGCAAACACACTGATGTTGTATCATCAACCCCCGGTTGACTGGAACACAGAAAGACACCGATGTCAAACAATCCATTGACTCAGACTCGGGAACTATC
The DNA here is from genome assembly GCA_921293015.1 of Phorcus lineatus. Lineage (NCBI taxonomy): Eukaryota > Metazoa > Mollusca > Gastropoda > Trochida > Trochidae > Phorcus > Phorcus lineatus. The sequence goes on from OV121085.1 coordinate 41,343,287, forward strand.
CAGATCATCCTAGTTATCCCAGATTATCCTAGTAATCCAACATCATCCTCGTAATCCACCTCCATGTCATGACCGACATAAATCCGGAGTTGCATAATGATTGTCTACGGGCGGCAAGGGTTTGCCATTTAGTTTGTCAGGCTCTGCATAATGGCTCTCATCGGGACTATAATTGAGTCTTCCATAGCTGGGGTCGGGGTTGATGGTGGTGGTGTCGCTCAGCTGCTTGAGGTGTATCTGGTCATACTTCTCCTCTGGAGTCTCCAGCTCGAAGTAGATGTTCTCTGGCTGAGGCGGCTTGTACTCTCGCTGTCTTCTGAAACAAAGCAGTGGTTGTTACAAGGGTTTCACATACACATACACAAATAGAATCTAGTGAAAAGATTGTGAAGGTGAAAGTAAGTTTTTTAGGGCGTGGCCCCTGTGTCCCTTTTTAAAACTTACAGACTCACCAAAACTATAAATTGCAACTCTGATTAACTTAAGACTACGTACACAGGATTTTAGCTTTCTACGCTTTTTCTTTTCGAAAAAGAAGATGACAAAAATTGTTTAGGCTATGGCCTCTATGGCCCGTATCGGGCAAATGAGTTTGTACACACGGTTTCAGCTTTCTATGCCTCTTGCATCTGGAGAGGAAGATGAAAATCGGTTTAAAGGCATGGCCCCTATGGCTGCTATAAGAAGGCAATGGGTCAACAAATATATTTATCAGAATCCAAAATCAGCTAAGTAAACTGTGCACAAGGCTTCATTTTCTTTAGGCCTCTTGCTTTTGAAGAAGAAGGTGAAAATAGGTTGCCTGTGTAGCACATATTATGAGTAACAGGGTCGTCATATCTATAAATTTGAATCAACCGCAGCCTTGGAGTCTCTACAAAGAGTTGCAGTTTAGTAGGCCTCTAATTCTAGTGAAGAAGATGAGAATAGGGTTTAGAACATGGCTCCTGTGACTCTTATTAGGGGTCAATGGGTCACCAAATCCATAAATCAGAATCTCCAACAGCTAAGTCCAGAGGCATGCCGAGCCAAACAAAAGCGCCAAACAAAAGCGCGTGGGGTCTTTCAGTCCAAATAAACTCAAATATGAGTTTATATGAGTGTATAGTAGTATATATAATAGTTGATGATTTTTTAAAATTCTTACTTAAGAATTCAAGTAGAAATACGTTATAAGAAATAAATTGACCTTACCTATGTTTACATAAAGCTACTATTGTTACAATGATCCCAGATAGTATCACAGTACAGATGACAGCAATCACTATGGCCTCAGGCATCATTCCTGAAATTAGATGAATAAGAAAATAAGGGAACGAGAATCACGACTCTAAAATTTAACAATGACAATCTTCTTGCAAATCTTAATTGCACACAGTTATAGAAATTCGATATTTGCATTAACTTTAATCCGCTAAAGATATACGCTCTTGTTTAAAAAATGGTTCATGGCTTCTTTAAATGTCTGTGACTGCGAATACTCTTGCAATGCTCAAGAGTATTCTGCAATAATTATTATTCTCTCATTAACAACTACTGATGTTTAAATGTATTAAATGGTTTTAATAAATGCAACAACTTACCCTTTGGATTTTCAGTAGTAGGCCTACTACACTGGATTGTAATATCAGACTGGTTTGTTTTGCCTGAAAATATTAAACAAAATGCGTTATCAGACATTCCGCATACATTCAAACCATGAGCATGCATTCTCTGGCTTAAGAGGCATACATTTTATCGATAATAGTCTGCAAACTGACTGGGAAATCCTTGTAGGAGAGGTAACTAGACTTAATGTCCAAATGGGTGGGTCTGAGACCTTCGGTCAATTTCCTTTTTCTGTAATAGTATTGTTTTTAACTAAAAACGTTTACCTTCAAAATGTCATCATGAAAATGAAAACTTGAACACGACATTCAAGCAGTCTTAGTCCTTTCTTAATTTGATACCCTAAAAGCTTTCATTAACTTTAAATGCTTTTTTTAACCATAATTTTTCAAGTAATATTAACCCTACTGAAAAGTATTATCTCACCTTCCACTTTTAACCAGACAAAGGACGGATATTCTTTCTCTTTTATAGGCCCAAGTGTAATTCTAAAGTCTTTGGACTCCATGGAATTCAACACAGGCATTCCAAATAAATACTCCTTATCAACACAGTAAATATTCTTGTAAATTTGGCTCTTATCGGCCGAGTCTACAACGCTAAGTTTGGTATAATGACACTCCATTTTGTCTGTTGCGTCTTGTAGCCGCACATCCAATGCAGTGATTTTGATTGGTTCAGAACTAGATGTAGTCACGTGACAGGAACATTCGTGTTCAGCCTCGTCCTCACTGTCAACCGACGTATCGTATCGAAGTGTCACTGAACTACCAGTCACTGTTCGTGATTCACAGAATCCTATAGATTTAGTTTCTGTGAAACACAAGAAAAGAAAATGAATTGTTTATCAAAATGCCACAGATGAACAAACAGGAATTGTGTTAATTAATCCGAGATTTGCTCGCTTATCTGACTCAAAAATCTGCAATGTTAAGGTATAGACATAAAATGGTAATTCAGTGTATTAGAAACGCCAATAAAATCCTACCGTTACGAAGTTTTCGTTTCAGCTGTCCAGACTTGCAAGTGCAATTTTAATATAGTGAGAGGATTGTTAATTTGTTCATATGATTTACTTAACGCAACATAAGATACAACATGAATGAGACATATAAGCACAACTAAAAGGATACACATGCGAAGCAAGTTTGGAAGTTCTTCTCAGCAAATTTAAAGAAGCAGAGTTTCTTCTGTGGTGCTACACGTCAGAAAACCATCCAATATATGCAAAACCATTATCAATGAAACCAACGATAAGTACGTACAGCAATACCAAATCGGATATTTATAATAACTATGTTCATGTCGTAATAAACATTCTTAGAAACACCGTTAAAGACATAAACATTATAGAACGAAAATCTCACCTGGTTCGCAATTATATACAACCCTCGCATAATCAGCAAACATCCGGGTACGTCCACTGGGAAGAGGAAATATGTAGGAGAGTTTTTTCACACAAGTACTTCGTCCACTACAGGAAGGAATCGTATCCGCGTACACAAACTGAGTAAGTGCCCCACTTGAATTTTGCAGTGCAGGACACTTGGAATCAAAGAGGAGATCTTCTGTTTCGTATGTGCAGCAAACTTTGACATAGTTTGTATCTCGCGAGTTGTCATGACATTGTCTGTTGTGCTCTTTCGATCCTATAAAGACGTCTTGTATGGCTATACTGTCGTTGCCACAGTCCATATTCAGAGAATCGTAGTTGTCTATAGGTTGGGTGCAGATGTTCACACCCTGGGAGTTTGGAGGGTGGGCTTCCTGGCATATATCAATAGCTGAAATCAGAAAGATGAGGATTATTAGATATGGTAATTGTTTTATTTGTAAAGTAGATATTTTGTAAAGTGTAAGTGGTTAAAAAAAATTCTTCAAGGTGAAAAATTCAAGGTCCAAGCAATGATATCTAATATAGTTTTCGAAATAATACATTTTGAATTGTTTTCTTGTTAAACCTCGAACATGGCTTTTGTATCATGGCACATATATATTTCAAAATATATGTCTTTGGATAATACTGAAATCCCACAATAGTATAAAACGAAAAAGTTTGACACGATTTTCGTAGAAAGCAAACCGGAGAAAACGTTTATTAAAACCTCAAGCGTGGAAGCCATAAACACAAGATTGATTTTGACACTAGAAGGCTGGTAATCGAAGAGATGAAATCGGAAAGCAATCTAATATATCTTCAATCGAATAGCATGTAATCAAATAACATCAATCTACCACAAGAGATTTCAAGAAAGACAAACAACTACTACACATTAAAGAGATAATATCAAAACCATTCAACGGTTAGTCACGTAATCAATAACTATGATCATTTCTCTCAATGACATACACGACTCGATTATTTCCAGATCAAATCACATTAATCTACCATGGGTAATTTCAAGGAAGCTTACAAGAACTCAGTAATAAAGAGTTAATATCAAAACATTTCCAGTGTTTGTTTCGCCATCAATCACCAAGAACATGTTTCCCAATGACACTTTTAGAGTTATAAATACCTCCATACGATCTCCAGCCCATACTGGCATTCCAAAATGCGCAGAACATTTTCGTAATAAGAGACTCCGAACGGCAATCTGTCAAGCATTCTGTATGTACAACTTTGTAGTCTTGAGAAATCCATACTGGGAGGGTATTATATTACCGACGCACTTCAAGGCACATGAGGCAGACAGGAATGCCATTATCTTGTTAGGTTTCTTGCATTTTGCAAGTTTCGTGGAATTCTAAGTGACATTGCTAAGATGGCAGTACAATTTTCCTTTGTTAGTTCTTACAAAAAACATGTCCTGTCTATCCGACTGTCTGAATGTCTAATACGATAAGGAAATGAAAGGATTCTTTAAAACCAAAATTAACTTTTTTTCAGTTATCAAATGTTCAAGAAAAAAAGGGGGAAGTTGACAGAAGTAACGAAAACGTTTATTCAAATACACCTTTTTACAACAACGTTCAATGGTTACAAGCCATAGTTTCCAAATCAATCCATACACAATGGTTGCACAAATAAGTTTGAGGTATAAATAAAAGGAATAATCAAACCCCACTTAATATTTGTTTACTTTCTACAAAATATTACTGAAGGAATTTGAATTGCACACAAATTAAAAAATAACAAAATTGAAATACCTACGTCAGAAACTAAACCTGAACTATATTTGAAACACATGGCCATCATCTTATGTTAGATAAGAATTAAAGATCGTGGCGTCGTAGGGTTACAATAGTTATACATTACATGCAGTCTTAATATATTATCTCATGGAACTAGTTTTCTTTCACAATATATCAAATATATCCAAATCACTAAATGAGTGCCGTCAACTGGGATCAAAGAGTCTACACGTTCGGTACCAAACAGATTAAAGAACCATTATCAAGAGAAAATCGATGATTTGTAAAACCTGGAATTGCCTTGATTTAAATTGAACCCAGTCTCTGGCTATTATCCCGTCATTCATCGACCACGTCTAGACGGGAAGGGAGGTAATTTCATTTCAACGAGGTAGTGCACGTCAGAACAGACAGCTGACATAGCACTGGGCTTACCGAGTGTGTGTAGCTTATAGTTTATAATCTGAATTTTGCTCTAAATCAACCTTTGGTCTACCGATTTTATTATAAAAATAATATTGTTATCATTATGGTCTCGTAGTTTAATACAGTGTAATGGTAAAGTCTAGACTCCTCACATCATGGAGCACCAACTACGATTTTACCTTTTAAAAACTAGTCAGTGTCTTGGTTTGACCCCCAATTTCCCCGAAGCTCCAATTTTTCAATCTGTCGTTTTTCTTACGAAATAAATTTTACAAGTTAAATTTTTAAGACTGAAACTCAGTCTCAATTATATGTTCCTGCAATATACATGGCTCTGCTTTTAAACTTCGGCTTCCTACATCTGCGAAAGATATCTATGGCTTAATATCCTCATTTTTAAAATACCATATGTTTTATGTTACGAATTGCCTACCGCAGCGCATATTCATACAAACAATTTTACAGAGTGAATTCAAAGAAACAAATGGAAGGTTTCAAAAACAGGTAATTTGATTTAAATGACATTTTGGTTAGATAAAGTATAAAATAATACATGTATAAACAACTTCCTAAATCAAAGGAACTCGACATAAAAGCGATGAAAGTGTCTGCACCAAACTATCCTTTTCTTAGAGGTTGTTTGAATATGTTGTGTCTGCTTTGCCTTGGAACACTGATGAATTAACACTTTAGAAACCTCGACTTCCACAGCGCAGGTTTTCAGGGAGTAAATGTTATTGATATAGAATACTTTATATTGTCATGCAACTTCTTATATTCATACAATCTAGGCCCAGACATTTTTAAAAGTCTATTAACTGCAACGTTTGAAGTTTGGTGAAACGTTGCCTAAAAGGAATAAAGAGGTGGTATAGACATGAAATAACCTCCTCTTCCAAACCAAATCTTCTATAACGCAAATAAAGAATGACTTTATGTAAGCCTGGTTAAATGTACACGTGTACGGTCCTATCTTTGACATTTGTACAATACAACCCGGCACGCAATGGTCAGCCATCATTAAAGCCATTGTCCTTAAGTACTGATTATCAATGTCATTTTACTGCTTTGGTTCATATTCCACTCCGTTGTGGAATGTGTAGAATGGGAGTGTTCACACTGACCAGCCGGTGAGTGGTGTGTTTGACTAATTGAGGGCGACCCATGTCCGGTTGAGGAAGATAGCACTAACAACTGACTAATTAGCTCCAGACATAAAGCAAAGGTCAACCATAACTGCATAAATACGCCATTACTAAGTGCTGACTGCGAGATACGTATACGGAACCACGTGACAAAGTTTTTCATTAAGATGATGCTGGACTCTAGCCGACAAGGGTCAAAAGCAGCGGGTCGAAGTTTGAAAGTCAAGAATCATGTTGCACTTGAAAACACAGAAGGGCAAACTTGTTCAAACAAGAACGTTGAAACTTGAAATTTGAAATTATATCATAAAAATATATATAATATTTTCAAAATATGATCATGTGTTACAATACTACATAAATACAGAAACCAAATCAATCGTGATAAAGAACGAAAGGTTTTAAAACGGACCAATGACATCTAAAGAGACTAAAGTACTACACTTTTAGACATGTTTAACAGAAAGTACAATGTGTACCTTTAGCTAAAGGTTTAAATAGTTAATGCAGACAACATATCACACATACGCAGACAACATATCATATATACGCAGACAACACATCACACATACGCAGACAACATATCATATATATGTATTTGACATTTAGGAATTCCGTAAAGATAGCATGAAAATGTCCCATAAATAATACTGAAATTAATTAATAATACGGAATCAGACATTCTTAGAAACAATACAAAATGATAAGAAAATGCATCCTGAGAAATTCGAGAGTTGTGGTTCGATGTCGCTCATTTAATTAATTGAGTGCCACGTTCTGGGCAAAGAAGACAGATTATTACAAGTGATGATGTGAATGACAACTAGGTTATGTAAAAGCTTAAGCGAACGCTTTGAGTGAAAGGATAAGAACAATAATTACCATTTTACTGTGCTAACACTTGAGTCTTTCTCACGAATCCACTGCACGCGAGTTCTTGATATCAAGAGGGTTGTCAGGTCTTGAAGTTTTGAATCAAGAGTTTACCAAAGGCATGGATGACGTACATAATATGAAGAACTTTAGGCATTCCATAAGTGAATATGACCATACCTACATTTACTAAGAAGGGTTGATGTGTTACGAAACGATTGATAGTTTGTAAGATTGTTTATCAGTATGAACCATATGAGTTCGTACAAGACGAGAAAAATGTGTGCAGAACAACGGTATCGCATGCAGATGCAATGAATGGCATTCAATCGATGACAGTCGCAATGCAAAGCGAGAGATATTTTGCCCCAAAATGCCTGCATACTCCATTGCTTAATTTACAATAATAAATGACCGATTAAATTTGATTTCTTTTAGGTAATTATATTAATCTGACTAGAACACATCCATTTGAAAATCATACAAGAGTAATTTCTTACAAAACATGTAGATATGAAACTACATTCTTTAAAAGAAAGGAATATATAAGAACTACTCTCGTCAACAAAGAAGAAAATTGCAAATGTCAGTTAAGACAGTTAGGGCAGTAATAGGTCGCATAACCTACATTCTTAGGAAAATACTAAGCAGAAACAATCCATTCCATTCATTACCACATACGCACATGATTAAACTAAACATTCTTCCAATTACGAAATTCGAAAAACCTTTATCTCTGGTACAAGTGACCTGAACTTGAACTCTAAAGCATATTCCATGTGCATTTATCAAATTTCAATTGGTGGAAATTGAAATTATTGTTGACTCTGAATCAATATATGGAAGAGTGTAATCTGGTAATGTTAAGAATATGTTCCGTAATTACTATTACAGTTGACCTGTGTTTGAACCATTGATGAAGAAATGCCTTAAACCTACTAAATGTTTGTTGATTGTACAAACGAGATGGAGAGTCGTCTTTAAAGAGGATGGTGTCATTTTCATCTTCATCTATCTGTTTCATCTCATATTTTCTCGCAGTCATAAATACGTGTCAGGTTTTTGAAAGCAAACGAATTTCCCTTGTGGGAACGAGCATGGAGAATAAAGCAGATGGAATAGTTGGTTCCTACATGCACCTGGGCCCATAATTAACGTAGGAAAACACGTGACACATAATGGCCAATCGAAGAGTCGCATATCTTAATGGAACCTCCTAGAACGTAATGTAAGAAAAGGGGAACATTGTTTTGATGATCCTAAAGAGGAAAACATAAAGTAAGAGGAAATCCCTGTCTGCATGATGACATGCTCTGAAGTACTCCCAGGACTGACAAAAACGTATTGCTGTGAAATATTTCCCCTTTACGTTTTCAAGCGGGAACTCCTTTGAACTATGTGCATATCTTCTTAATGAGAAAAGAAAGACGGAATTAGATATAAGTGAACATCATCATCCGTTTTTGTAATGTCAAAGGAATACGAAATTCATATGATCAGTATCTAATCTAAGAACCATTGGGTTATCTTTGGAAACGAGTCAATATAGAACGGAACAAGTAAAGAAGTGAGCACAGCTCACATACCCCCGCTTCAAACTATAGTCTGGCTTTCTTTGTTGGTCTTACCCTCAAAAAGCTCACTTAGGGATCATGGTTGATAAGTGTATTAAGTTTGTTGAAGCTAGCATGTATAGTTTAGAAGATATGCTCAGGAAAAAGCACTTTGTCAGATAGTCATTGTTTTAGTAACGTTTCCATGTAAAACGCAAAAAATAAAAATAATTTTTTGGTCTTACCCTCAAGACGACGCACCAATATGGATAAGTGGATGAAGTTTGGTGATGATAGCATGTACGGTTTTAAGAAGATATACTCCGGACAAAGGACTTAGTCATAAATTCACTGTTTTAGTCATGTTTCCATGGAAAGCGCAAAAAAAATAAAAATCATTTGTTGGTCTAACCCTCAAAAGGCACATCAATGGATCATGGTTGATAAGTGTATGAAGTTTGGTGAAGATAGCATGTATAGCTATGAAGATATACTCCGTACAAAGGACTTTGTCACTGTTTAAGTCATGTTTCCATGGAAACCGCAAAAAATAAAAATCATTTGTTGGTCTAACCCTCAAATTCACATCTAGGGATCATGTTTTATAAGTGTATGAAGTTTGATGAAGATAGCATGTATAGTTTAGGATAAATGCTCAGGACAAAGGACTTGGTAATAGAGTCACTGTTTTAGTCATGTTTCCATGGAAACCTCAAAAAATAAAAATCATTTGGTGGTCTAACCCTCAAAAGGCACATCTAGGGATCATGGTTGATAAGTGTATGAAGTTTGTTGAAGCTAGCATGTATAGTTTAGGAGATATGCTCCGGACAAAGGACTTGGTCATAGAGTCACTGTTTTAGTCATGTTTCCATGGAAATCGCAAAAAATAAAAATCATTTGTTGGTCTAACCCTCAAAAGGCACATCTAGGGATCATGGTTGATAAGTGTATGAAGTTTGGTGAAGCTAGCATGTATAGTTTAGGAGATATGCTCCGGACAAAGGACTTGGTCATAGAGTCACTGTTTTAGTCATGTTTCCATGGAAACCGCAAAAAATAAAAATCATTTCTTAGTCTAACCCTCAAAAAGCACATCTAGGGATCATGGTTGATAAGTGTATGAAGTTTGGTGAAGCTAGCATGTATAGTTTAGGAGATATGCTCCGGACAAAGGACTTGGTCATAGAGTCACTGTTTTAGTCATGTTTCCATGGAAACTGCAAAAAATAAAAATCATTTGTTGGTCTAACCCTCAAAAGGCACATCTAAGGATCATGGTTGATAAGTGTATGAAGTTTGGTGAAGCTAGCATGTATAGTTTAGGAGATATGCTCCGGACAAAGATTTGTGACGGACGGACAGACGGACAGACGGACAGACAGACAGACGGACAGACGGACGGACAGAATGAACGCTATATACCCCCGCTTACGCTGTAAGGCGGGGGTATAATTAACAATGACTAGTATGCATGACCATCTGCCTTCCTATGAGTATATTATGGAAAGGCCATTATACCAAATTCATTAAGTCAGTATTTATTCTTAGACCTCTGGTTCAGTATCAACACGAGCAAAGACATTGCATACCTAACAACAATTCAACAATCGCTTCGCAATGCGTCCATTGGGGAATGTGAAATTAACGGAATTGATGGAGTCACTGCCATCATCCACCGATGAGACGTGTAGCGAAATGCATGCAAGTCTCATGTTGACAACATGTCCTCTTCTCTGTACGAGTCTCTCCGATGATTCATCCCTGCCCTATAACGGACGCCTGTATGAGACCATAGGGGATGTGACTGCTGTTGTCAACAGGCAAAACATGTTACACAGATGGTATTGCTTTGGTATAGATGGATGCTGAATCAAAAGCCTTGAAAGTCATTAACGTTGATTCCATCAACTAATTCACTCTTAATTAATGAATCCTGAGAAGATCGAACAGAGATTCCACCACACTTTGAAGCACATCGGGAATACTCGTAATAGAAATAAAAGCACGTTTTCCCCAGGTTCAAGTTATGCATTGTTTATTGATAAATGATCGTTTTGAGAGAGAGAGAGAACACTTGGTTCTAAATGAGATTGACTCTACGATACCATGAGTTAACTGCTTGTTTGCTACCCGAACGAATAAGAGAGCCTATTTTCAGGAAACTGACATATGGTAACGTGTATACACATCTGGCCAAACAAACTTCAGCATAGGCTGTAGCTAGAAGAATTTTTAGAACCTTTGAACCCCGTCACAAGCAATTGTAGAGAAAAACTACTGACAACCTATCAACATTTATTAAAGGTTATAATACATTGAAATTTAGGTAACGGACTCTAAGATAACTCAAATTTTATAGCATAGATATAGTACACTCTATCATATCTATATACAGGTAATCTTGTGCTTACATAAAAAAATCACATTATTGAAAAGCTGTACCCGTGAAAGAGAATATCAATACGATAAAGCTATGAACTATAAAGCAACTTAGGCGACGCATAAAACCAATAGCCATGAAGCCAATATTAAAGGAGGGTGTTGTAGACTATTGATAGTAATGGCGGTCAATGTGAAGAGCCGTGAACCAATGACACAGTTACCTACAAGCATTTCGTATGGCCCAATAGTCTCACTCTGGTAACAGCATAAAATATGCATTATTTGAAATGTCGCGACATTTCCAAGACTCGAGCACAGCTTGTACTTGAACTCTAGTTATTATCAACAGATGTTTTTGTCTATTTCAGAGGATGAGGCCTTCCGCAACAAGATTCTAAAAGGTTAACAGAGAGAAATGAGTCAAAATCAATGTTAATAACATAAGAACAACCAACGTCAAATTACGGCACAAGAGTTTGTAATTTCATGATAATTTTGCGCTTATTCACACATTTTAGAATATAGTCACCGAATCTATAGCAACAATGGTATTTAAAGGCTGATTCATGTATAACTATATCTGAATCTAAATTAATCCCAAGTGTTTAGCTTTGCTTTTACAAAAGCAATATTCTATACAGCGGGCATTAATGCTCCTCAATCCAAAATCCTTTTTCGATAATTGTTTTTCGAGATTTGAATACTTCAAGAATAAATGTAATTTTGCTTGGATATTTGTGCTTATCAATCATTCATAGATCTATAAATGTCTCGTTTCTTCCAAATTATACATCAGGAAACCACAAAAGCATCACATTGCAAGTTAATTACCACTGTTTGAAGTCCCATAACGATAGGCTTTTTCAGACTTCAGACGAATAATATGGTCTACTTACTATAGCAGTCTAGTGGTATCCTTTAACCTTGATTATAACCTTTGTGCGGGCAGCGATCATCAATAGAATTGGGAACGTTGAGTGAAAATAATTATTGTCATAAAATCATATTTCGAGATCGAGGAGAAAATTATGAAAAAGCATACAAAATAGAACCCAAATAAACCTGGTCATTGTATAATGTAATGCATCCCTTGGTGATAGCTGTGTAGCTTCCTCAATAATGAGCAAGAAAGTTATGAATACAAATAGAAACGAGAACGTGTTCTAAAACAAGTTGGGATAAAGGACAATCGATAAACCGATGAAAGCAGATTGATCGTCCTTCTTAGTTTATATCTATTCTTTATCACATCTTTACATAATGTTACTTAACCTATTCTGAGCTCATCTTCAACAAGTATTTGAAACACCATGTATAGGACAACAATCCATTTCAAATAGCTCGCATCAACCTTGCGTTTCAACATCACGTCCGTCATACCAAGTTTCTGTACGTTAGAAGCTCAGATTTTACACTGCCATTTCCTTTAGACTATCTTAGCACTAAGAGATCTTCAAAACCATAAACCCGTTGCCCACGGTCTTAGAATAGTTTATGTCTAATTCCACTTTACCAGCGGTTCCTTATTATATTATCCTTATCCATCTCGTATGGATATAGATGCTTCTGCGTATCATTTATATGTAGAACATTTTAACATCTTTTGAAAATGACCGTTAATACTTCTATTGTTTTAAACATGTAGTTTTAGAGCCTCGTACCCTGCCTCATATGGCTGATTGTACAATACATCTCACCTTATCTTATTTACTGACAGAATGTTCTTTATCATATTTCAACCAAAAACCGGTATTTTGTTCCCTGAGTCTAGTTTATTTCTTTCTGTATTCCTTATTCTCAAATGCTTCTCTAAAATCCAAATCAAAACTGATATTCCTCAAATCAATAAATGAAGCCTGTAAGACACTAAGTATCAGTCTATAGGTCCATGTTAACATCGTTTCAAGTATTTCACTTGAACAACCAGTAAGCGAACGGCACTGCCAAGACTGGAGGTGGAAACGTTACATCACTGCGCAGCGAGATGCAACCCGACCAGAGGGTTAACAACAACCGAGAGGGTAAGAGATATTGGGGTCAGAGGTTACACGAGGGGAGGAAGCGTCAACAATTTTCCCCTGAAGGGAGAAGTTTGTCTGCTCTCACCATTCGCTACTGTGTTGTAACATGCACGTCACGTGACGTTATATGTCGCCCTGGGGGCTGAGGCGCACGTGCAGAATTCACACGTAATGGTCGGGATAATATTTGCTGTCTGTCAGGAAAAGACATGTCATTAGAATTAGCCTTGGGCACCATGTCGCAGTTAGGTTTCACGTCTTTAATAAAGGCTGTTGCATTGTGACATTATTGGAATTTTAAAGACATTTTTCATATTGTGCAGCCGGGGGTTGTGTTTCAGCGTAACGAGCTGGAAGCGCGCCTTGCGTGATTTAGTGAGCAAGAAAGACGCCTTTTCGTGCCCGAATCAATATAGCAGACATTACGTAAAATGTGATGTACTCTCAGGTTACAAAATAATAACAGGGAGAGTACAGCATGATAAATATAAAATCTTTAGCTTTGAAAAAAATCAATAATCATAATATATTTTATGGCACGAGATAACAGCTACGTAAGCCATTCGTTGTCATGCTGCACCTCAATAAATGAGCTGATGTAGACGGACCCATCTCAGTCTCAGGTGTTTTTCCTGTGTGGAAAATGAAACCAGGGACGTTTTTCACCACTTCACGTCGAAGACTTGATTTTGCATAGCCGTAAATTGTATTTACTTTCTAAAGGCCATATTCAATCTTCAATGACACTATGTTTTAGCCAATAGCATACCTTGCCGTAGTTTTCTCAATGAAAACATAATTCAAATCTTTTGATCGTTACATGAATGACTGAACATTTCGTTTGATGAAAATTCAGTATGTTGTCCAAAACAAGTGTACGCTTTGGGCAATAGATCCAACTTTATCAGTGATTATATCAGTGATATATTATATTCATATTCGTTAAGTTAGACATAACAGCAAACTGGTTATGACATAAAAAGCTGTATGTATAGAGATAATCCCGGAGATGCAAGGCGTCAGAGGCTGTGACAGGCCAAATCAATAACTCTTACGCTATTGATAATTACCGTTTGCACGTGTCAGGCAGTTATATACACACGTAGATTAGCCTGATGTGAGGGTCTTAACATAGACAGGTTATCTGCCTTGGTTTCCATTCCAAACCCTTATCAGCGTGACTCACCCTTTCCAACCTGGCTAGATCTGTACGTATATAGCACGTCATAAAAACACAGGATTCCATCTTAGTCAAACCTCTGGAGCTGAACACTAAAAGAGTTTACATGTGTTACTAGGGATAAGTGATACACGCCTCTAAAGTAACTAATTTATGAAATGATAATTAATGAAAATATCATTGCGTTTTCTTCCAACAAAGCAAGTACGCTCTTGACCTTCAACTACAACAACTGAAAAATATAACACACCTTGTCCACCAAGACGTGCGGTTATTGCCGCAGCATGTTTTACACATTTCACATTGTATTTAAAAACTGAAAAAAACATTGACTCGCGCAACTTATAGATTTGTAGCGTTTGCCTGTCAGAAAACAAGTTTAATGTTACACTGCAAGGTAACTTTGGAAAATTCCGCACCTTTCAGTGTAACTTCAACTATCTATTTTAAACTCTCAGTTGGAAGGCAAGCCTAACGTCTTTACAGGAAAATTCAGCTGTTATTAGACCCGTAGAGCTTGCAGTATTACCAGGAGATTGAGGCCACGCTGTGTGGTTGTTCCGTACACTGATAACAATGTGTGGAGCTAGTGAGAGCGACTTCCGGTGTGAGATTACCTTGAGAGAAAATTATGTCATGTCATTGTGTTGCCTAGCAGGAAAACATACAGCACGCAGTTGTTTTCATCCTACAAAAGGTTATCGTTAAAGCAGTTCCTGGACTTACATGAGAGTACCAGACTCAGAAAGAGTACCAGACTCAGAAACGTTCATTAATGATTTCACGTCATTGTCATTAAAGCCGCCAATATTTGTTTTATGCCATCGTGTTGCTCGTTATGAAACATACAACACACTGGCGTCTTCATCCTATCAAGGCCATCGTTACTATTCTTCCTCGATTTAGACAATTATATAAAAACGTCCCGTTTGCCCTCATTACTAGTATCACGACATTGCCATTAAAGCTATCAATAAACCTATTGTACTAAAGGATTAATCATAAATTTCAGGCCCAGACAGCCCCTGATAACTAACGACTTTCTTTATAGCCTACTGGGAAGGTCTTAGATGTGACCTAGACGCTGAAGTGTGTTTTTCATAGCAAACATCAAGGAGTGGCCAAATTGAGCAATTTATGTCCTCGTCAGCCTCTCGGGGAATAAGGAAAGATCGAAATGTCTCCGTTACACAACCCAGTACAATGAATTTTTATGAAAATGCAACGTACTTGAACACAGTTAAAATTACAATCTGCATGTCTATAATTATTTGTACATTTACAATGGAGATTGTAAGCAGGCCAGAACATTCAATGCCCTTAGCATATCCAATTGGTTTAACGTAAGTCCAATGAGTAATAGATAAAACAAAATTGATCCAACGATTTCAAATTCTTCATTTCATGAAGAGACATTTCAAAGTTGTAGAAATCACGTATGTTAAACTTTAATAAAAGTGTCATTAGATCAGACTAAATTAATTAGTATCATTAGTACCGACTGTTGGTGAAAATTATCATTCAAAAGCTAATGGATTGCGTATAGGGATTATAGCAATTATGATAGAAAACGAACAATGACGCACGTCAATTAGTCAAACGTAATTTTTATAACTTACCTCAAGCAGACAGGATTGGAAATTGATTCTGTTTGTTTGGTTGGTTGTATTACTTGTGTTCAAATAAATTTAACGCGTGATATCGACTTCTGCGCATATAATGAATTTTTTATATTTGTTTAGTCTAACAATTAGACTCTGAAATGACAAATGCATCAGTTAATCGAAAATTTTTAAAACTTATTAAAAATGAAATGAAAAGGAGATTGAAATTTCTTCATTTTCTGAAATAAAGCTTTTAAAAAATTTAATAGACTTTAAGGGTCTGGCCTACAGACTAATATTTGTTATTTTGAGCTAAATGTGCAAGATGTTTTGATTTTATATCACAATATATGGTATCTATGTTCGTACATAAGCCAAACGACATGTAATGAAAATCATGGAGTGTCTCTTAAATATTTCTTCGTCAGGTCTATCTTACTCATTTAAGTAGAGCCACAAAATGTAAATGGTGTCCATTCTTCTGTCTTTGTACGTTCTTAATAATTATTAGATGCTTTTTGATCAGCGGTTTATGGAGAATGTGGTTGGTAGACCCTGGGTGAAAGGAATTCAACGTGAAAATTGAAAAGCCTTAGTAAGCACCATCAAAAGTTATAAAGTTACGATTGCTTTCTCAACATAAAATTAAGAAAGTAACTCTGACTTTCTGAATACGGGAATTTCATAGACATTTTCGTTATTAACTTTTATTCAATGACATGTAGCCATCTTGATGACAGAATCATCTCAGAGACGTACAGATAACGGATCAATCACAAAGTGGTACCATCTAAAATCTTGGGATCAATCTAACGCTGTCAGTATGTGAACCAACTCCCAAAGCAAACTGAAATATTTCAAAATGAGTGTGTCAAAAAGAGGAAAGCTTATAACTTGAATTGCTTCAATCACAAAGTACGATATTTTTCTGACAAATGATGCGTGGAACTGTATGTCCAAGCTAACCTCTAAAGTTAAAAAATCCAACTAAACACTGTGATCTTTGGCTTAAAGTATACGTTCTTGCATTGTAAAACTACTTTCACACTATATAAATGTTACGCAAGGAATTCAGTAAAAGAGGGATGGAGGTTACAAGTGGCTGCACAAAATAGCATCTAAGAGAGAAGACACAAAATACATCATAACATGAAACTTAAAGGGATAGAAGCACATTTCTTGCCAATAATAACTAGTTTAAGCCAAATTATTATCTTTAGAGGGTCAAACTCTCCTTAATCAATCTGAGCATCTGTAATCGTGGAAGAAATTGTCGAATATTAAAGAAAAACTACGGGCGGCCATTTCATTGTGAACACCTTTTAATCATTTTAGTTGGAAAATGGATACCGATACCTAACATGAACACTTTGTAACTGCCATTTTTTTTAAAAAGAAACCTATATTGTCGTTTTCGTGATATCAACTTTTGTTATCTAAAAACATACTACTCCTTCTGAAATATGCACCTCAATCCATTGACAGATAATATCACAAAAAATATTTCTGAATCTTGAGTCGAATAACTTATTTCTTTTAGGAATTTTGACCGGACTGTTATCGTCAAAAATCGTTAGAAACACATTCCGAGCCGCGGAGTGTCACCTCATCACTTCTGCAGAACAAAACTTATCTATTTCCTATAATTAAACAGAACTACAGAGGACTTCAGAATAACATGTGTTTCAAAGCCGTTTGAAGTTAAGTTGCCTTGCAGGAGTCCTATCAATCGAATGACTACAACAGAAAGCCAGTAAATATCGCGTGTGTCAAGTCGTAAACGATTTGTGATCAAGTTAAGTCGCCGAAGCGAGAGTAGATCCTCTTTTACGCAACTTGAACATGAAAAACCTTTCGAATTCGTGATAGTTTCACATGTCGTGGTGACGTTCACTTCTACCTTATCACAAATCTTAACCCTATCTGAAAAAGTAACTAACAACCTTTAAACAATAATTTTTTTTTCACGTCCAGACTATTTAAAAGGATTTTAAAGCCTTCAGCGGGCTTTCATTCACCAATGGGTGAAGGATCATCTGTTGAAGAACTTGTTAAAGCCTGAAGGACCATGAGTTGAAGGACATTTAATATCTTGACCAAGTCTAAAGGTCACGTGCAATTGCCAATGGTGTTTGTTTAAACGTGGTGTAATCGTTTAGAGATCAACAAAAAGCTTTTAAAGCTTTATCTCACATATAAAGATAAATTTTCACGCTTTGGAGGTCAATGTTTTGAAGGGGTATCGCACGACTCGGTGTTACGTAAATTAAAATGTAATACACGCTAGCTTTTGAAATCGATGGGTAATACACATAAGATTCCTAAAATTCACTTCATATTTTTGAAATAAGTTCACATAACATTCACATCACAATATATGGTTATATAATAATCGATGATCTTGATTACGTGTCTAGATCAAAGCATTGATCGTGGTGTTGACCATGGAATTGAAATGAATGCAAATATCACTTAAAGTTATACATTAATCCCTTGACAGCTTAAAAACCTTAAGCAATTCCTACTTCAAGCAATTGTTAATTCCAATGCCTATCAAGAATAATATGCCCTGAAAGTGTCAAAATTCAATTTAAGCTCTGCTGGACTCAAGAGGGCCGACAGCATGAGTCACTCACCGCTGGCATGGAATCTAACAAAACTTGGTTTCATAACGTAAACAAAAGCGGAAGAAGAGCACCACCCTGACCCGTTCCTATCTCAATGTTTATCTTTGTATATTACACGTGTCAGAGCCATAAACACATTTCTGATTGCTCATCAATAGCAACATTTAGCGCGGAGAGATAACACCATCTAAAGAACCTTTGCAATAAACCCAGCATGACATCTGAACTTGCTCCCCTCCTTCCGATGTTATCTTAGGACGATCGCCATCACCCTCGCCATGTGGCCCTAATGGGGACTTTCCACCATGTGGCTCGCACCCACACAAAGGACACACCATGCATCTTCTCTTCCCCTCATGCATATAAACAAACATATACATCATAATAATTAACATGAATGAACAATACAAACAGCACAACACGAAACATAGTCTAACAATATGACTCTGAAATGAAAATGTATCAGTTAATGAAAATTTAAAAAAAAATTAAATGAAATGAAAAGGAGACTGAAATTTCTTCATTTTCAGCCTGAAATTAAGCTCTCACGTCTTTCATAGACTTGCTTAGGCGTCTTACTTATTTCAGGGTCTGGCCTACAGACTACACGAAACAGTGCGAGGCGAAATACTCAATCTATTGAGTATACCTAATGAAAAATGCAAAACGTAAATATCATAAAACGTAATTAAAACATTGATTTTGCTCAAAGTTCACAGAAACACTTCTAAAGTTCATACTAACAGGAAGAATTACAGCAATTATCTTTTCCTTCGTGCATGACGACAAACATCTTAAGACCTATACTGGAATAGCCCTATCGGAGAGGATTCTGCATGTCTGAGCAAATATAATAGAAGCGCGTGCATGGAAATGCTTCCTTTGTCAGGGAAATTCCTTTGGTAATAGCTAACAAGCAAAACCTTTCACTGCCTTGTTCTTAAATCATGGTGGCATAATGTGTGTTGAGTCGCCAACATTGAGACGCGTCCAAGATGAGGGGAAATTAATTCACACACTCCAAACGCCATACCAGTTATATTAGGTCCACGTTATTAGCAATACCAAGGATATTCAATTGGGGTTAGAAACCGAAGTGATGAAGCGAATAAAAGATCTGACAAAGAACGTTAGTTATTTTGCGCGACGATGACAGGCATGAAAAAGATGGACTACTGGTATGATAGATGTGAATCAGGGAATCAGCTGTGAGGGATATATGAACGAAACATGATTGGTGATTCTCCAACAGGAATCATGACGCGCGGTGTGATGCCATAGTTCTCAAGGATCGATAACCTATACGCCACTGCCTTGTAATTACATTTTCCTCGTTAACCAGACTACTAAGTCGTACAAAGAAAGTTCAACTAAATTAATGTTAACAATGTTCGCTGTTAGGGACATCTTGGCGTCTATTGAAGGAAAATAAGGTGCAAGTCATACGTATTCACTACACGATTCCAGCCAAGCTTGTAACGTTTGCTCCTTGTATGTCAGATTAGCTCTGGAAGTATTGGAATAATCGCAATCAAATAAAGTCATTACGGTAGAGCGTGTTCAATGTTGACTCTGCCTCGGAAAGAGGATAAATTATTCAACATGCCCTGCTCTGTGTTTCTATCTGGATAACGTGTGCTGTCAAGGGCCTAACAATTAACACTTATGCCACTGACGACTACGTTATTCATGATGTTACGAGCGTTTCAGAGTTTTTTATCAAAAGAAATGCGTGTGCATGTATTTGCACAGAACGCCGACTTCAAGCGCCACGACAGAACGAGGAGTCAAGATTTCGCAAAGATGTCACAAAACATGAGTTAAAAACATGAAACGTTTGAATAAAGCTATATCATTTTCCCTAAAAAATAATTGTTGCCGTATGTCATCATCCCCTTTGTTCTAATACAGTATTTATGACCAAATGCTCTTGCCATGAAATAAATCAACACCGATTCACATTCATCCATACTCTGTAATGCTCTCACAAAAAGTAATATCTAAAGCGCCCTTAAAGGATGTAACCTAAAGCGCATGCTAAATTAATTCTACAACTGACAGTTAATAAATAACATCTTCACATGGAAGTAAAGTGTTACATTCTAAAGGTTGTTCCAGTCATCTTGTGTGAGAGTGTGAGAGGAGGTCTAACCGCCTGAAGGAAGTCCACTTGACTTTCAATGAGTGGACCCGGACTTCTACTCCAGACGAGAGAACGCATTACTTAAAGCGTTCGCTCTTGTTCAGAGCACTTGTTACGTACATCACATCGATCAGGCTGTTTGAACTCTCCGCCTTAACAACTGAAGAAAAATCGCTCCCAGAGGCGGATCCTAGCCATTTTCACCCCTCGGCTCAAGCAACATTCAAACTCAATAAGACTTGTGCATAAACAACAACGTGGCCACGTAAACTTTAAAAAATAGATTCGATGAATCGGAAATGAAATT
Organism: Phorcus lineatus; assembly: GCA_921293015.1. Taxonomy (NCBI): domain Eukaryota; kingdom Metazoa; phylum Mollusca; class Gastropoda; order Trochida; family Trochidae; genus Phorcus; species Phorcus lineatus. The sequence goes on from OV121085.1 coordinate 41,364,294, forward strand.
TCGCTTCAGCAGTTAAAGTCCCCAATGCCATTGTTCGACAGACAAGGTTGTAATCGATTGTATGGAAGCTCAGGTGGGTAAATAATAAAGTAGACGTCGTTGATCAGGCTGAAGGTTGTTGTTCAAGTCTGGTTCACCAGCTGTTACGCTCAGCCATGTAATAAATTACCAGAGGTAACTACAGCTTTCACCTCCATTATTGATAAGCAATGCATAAACTTTGCTGGTCCGTTCTGCACATACAGCAAGGTGTCATTAATTAGATGAAGTATGACAGGACCTCTTTAAATTTGTTTACCTGTTCAATAGGAAAATGGTATGCCTCGAAAATTACCATTTGCAAAACCTCGTTTGCATAGATTAACAATTATGACGAGTTAAAATATTAGATTACCATACTTGAAAAACGATTAAGATATTCTCGACACTGCAATACATGGATTCTGCATATAACGGTCCTCATTATAACCAGTATTGTAAAGTTCAGGATGCACTTTCATAAATATCACGCAATATAACACTTCATTACATAAGCCATTACCCTTAGAAGAACGAGTTAACATTCTCCGTTATGGTATATCATACTCATCCTAACGTTTTCTCAAATTAATAACTATGAATAATTCTGTTTGTCAAATATGTCATACAATACGTGTATACCATTATATGCATCGTTATACATATTATCAGCAAGAGCACTCCACTTAATATATATACTACATGTATATACTCTAAGTATATTCAATGACTTCTTATCGTCTTGGCATTCTGACTACTCCCAATTTCATAATATAAATATGATTTCCCGTCTATGTACTTTACTCAAAACGTACATTAAGGTATAATATTAAGGTAAAATGTAACCTTTAAGATTCTATTTTGATCTTAAAACATGAATTAATGAAATGCATTGAAGATAACATTTCAACAGGTAAAGGTCATTAATAGAGAATTGAGGATTGAAAACAATGTAAGGACGCGTATGTAAACTTCTCGATGCAGCCATTTCCCACGAGAAATATGAGATACACAAGCAGTAGATGCAGTAGTAGTGGTAGTGGAAGTGGTAAAACTAGTAATAGTATTTGATGAGGGGTAGAAGTAGTAGTAGCAGGAACAGTAGTAGTAGTAGTAGTAGTAGTAGTAGTAGTAGTAGTGGTGGTGGTGGAAGCAGTAGTAGTAGAATTAGTAGTAGTAGTTATCGTTCATTTACTAAACCTAGAAAGAATCTATAATGTAATGGACATGTGTAAATACTACATCACAATAACTGAATTTTTAGAATGCAACAGGAACTTGTATATCAAAATATACAAACATATATACATATGATATATAGAAAATCTGACACTTACAAGCATTAGGAGGATTGCAAGGTCATATAACAATCAGTGTAGCATATTTAATTGACAAGTCAATGTCTTCAGTGTACATATGTGTACTCATTATATGGCTGACATGTCAAATTCTTCTGAGGATAACCTAGGTTAAAATAAATGAAGGGACGGTATCACTTCAAACATGATATATAACTTGAAACAAATCAAAGATTCGTGAATCAATTGAAATCAAACCGCCTAGGGGTCCATCTCTAAGACAAATCTTTTCCGGAAATGTTCGTTTCCTTTTGATTAATCTTATCGATTCAAAATGTCTTGCTAATGACGCGAAATTAACGAGAGGCTTTTGCCATTCTGAAACCGATATTCCATTTCCCTAATGCTATTGAGAGCATGCTGCCAACTGGAGGGAAGCGATGCACAGACAAACCCAAATCAACCACATACCGGATATATGAGAGGTACTGTGATATCGAAAGACAATGATAAGTTTAATATATGCATCCAGTAGTCCAAATACAAATTTCAAGATCATGGATTAATGAAAAAGCTAATATGATGTTAACGTTATCAAACAAATAACCGCATTAATAAAAGGGTTTGACTAGGCCAAGGTTTGTCAGATGGTGAGATGGTCTTCACTTTGACATGTACGAATACGGTTGTGAAACTGGATGTGCGTCTTCACAAGACACTTGATCACATACATAAGACTAAGATTAAGTCTATGAAATAAACTAATAATTTACTGTTCCTGCATGAATAATATTCTATTCGTCGGGCCCTGTATATGCAGTCAAATCTAGACTTGCTGAATGAGGATCTAAACTGTATTAAAAGGCTCCTATTTAATACACAGTCATGAGGCAGGACTACACATAAATCAGAGAAGCCAAAGACGCTTGCTTTTTCAAAAACTCTTTCAGGAGCCCTAGTCTCGCAGTCATAACCTTGAATTCACCTTACCCATAACCTCATGAAAATTAACTCTAGATGTTGGATAAACAACACTGAAAAAACATTTCTCTAAAGTATATTTCCAAATATGCAAAGGAATCAAATATGTTTAAGAATGTTTTCGTAGAAACTTGAGGATCAAGCTAGAAGCCCTTTTTAAAAACCTGTATTATTGCACAAAGCAAGTTTTCCTCATTCACTAATCTTCATAATTTCCTTTTGGAAATCACAATCTATAATTTTACAGGATCCTTAAACAATTTCTTACGTACAAAAGACTTAATTCTTTCACAACCACCCTTCACTCCGCACGTGAAAACATTAACTTTCCAAGAAGTAAAACGTCAGTATAGATCCCTACACAATGTGTACTGCAAATACACACCTGACAACACTTAAACGTGCATCAGTACACACAATGATTCAGTCCGTCAGGCTAATAATCAAGAGTCGATAAACAAACCGGATTGATAACCGCTCTCTGTGCGAGACCATACCAGTGATTGCTATGTTTAGAGTATATTTGACGGACCACAGGTTGGTGAGCTGAAGTTATGTGGTTATCTGGTCAGTTGGAGGCAGGGTCCGGTCAGCCGTTAACATGTTGGACCGATCATGAAGAATGATCATGAAGTTGTTATTCGTTATGTAAGGCAGAACAGAATTATGAAAAGGTGTATTAATTTGCATGTACTAATATTATAATGCTTTGACAAGTTGAATGGCCATAACATCAATGTTTCCAAACACAGATAAGCTCAAGAGTGAAAATACAGTTTAAAAGTGAAAATGTACTCCATAGAATGTGCTTGGATTTTAAAAGTGCCAGAAACAATATGTGTCCATTGAGGTCCCTCTCATTACACTCGACTTTCATATCAATCCTCAAAAGGCAAACATATGAAAGTAAATTGCTTCTATGGAGCATCGAGGACCGGTCCTATACATGTGCAAAGGCCGGAATTGAACCTTCCCTCAACATAAACCCAACTTCCTACTTGTATGTATGTCCATATTGCTATATCTAAATTCTATATTTGTATAACCAAAAGATGTGAACTGTTAATCTTAATACAATTTTCTGTTGTGTGATCACTTTTACTCTTTCTCTCTCATCTCTTTTTAAATGGCCTGTGCGTAAAGTATCGCTTTATATAAATCTATCGTCAATACAAATATCTGTCTGTCCAAATCGACACAATCAGCAATCGTCACTGATTGTTTCTGTTGCAGATAGGTTGTCAAAACTATGGTTGACTTATTTGCCGAAGCAATCACAGTTCACTGTCCAGTTTTCAATAAATACGCACGACTTAAACCTTTACATTTTCACTTGAATGAACCGACGACAACTCTCAGTCGGTACTTATCAATAAAATAACACTACTCACTACAGACAGTGTTAGGCATCACGACAGCTAATGAAGCGTCCCTTTAAGAAGTTGAACTGACATTGCTGTTGTTATTATGTATTTTTAAGTGGTACTAAGGTATTAGTAAATCTCAATACGAAGCTGACTATTCTCTGACTCTTTACTAGTAAAAGTACCTTATTAAACATTCTCATTTTCTTAATGATAGAAGTAATCACTTTCACATCACTAGAGGAAGAGGGTGACCTTTGTAAATATCATGTCTGGCTGCCTCATTACGAAGAGCAGGCATAACTTGCACACAAAAGTAGTTCATTACAAAACGATGGTAATGACCATTAATAACAGGCATGTGTATATTTAAGACACTGAAAGTCTGTTACAAGCCCAAGGATTTTATGACAAATAATAATCATTGTTTTTATACCAGAATAATTGGTGTACATAAGTGACCTTTTAACAGGAACGTATAGGAATATGGAGGTGAGGTGAGAGTTTATTTCCGGTTTTACGCCGCTTTCAAGAGTATTTCACTTATTTCATACTTGCTAGCATTATTGCAGGGAGAAAACCGCAACACTACGTGGGCTTCTTATAACGTGGTGAAACCTGTGAGCATTGGCTGTAACTAGCGAGACATTGGTGATACTGCGCTGATATTAAGTGAAGCATTGCACCTAAACCTAACTGCATGTAGAACAGTTCTCTACTGCAGATAAAGTTGCCGAGCCGCTGGCGGTAATTCGAATCCCAGACCTCTTGATCCTATAATGCTATAGAGGAAAAAAAGTCCAGCAAAATGCGTAAGACAACAGTATCCGAACCTGTAAAGCAAGATTACAAACGAGATACGAAATATAAGGGATCCATATCTAAAACAAACATGTTGCATAATGTACTGTTACAATGCAATGGATCAATCAATCAGAATATCGTGCACATCTACATGCTAGGCCGAAATAAATAACGTTGTAATAAAAACGCTATCAGGCTTAAAGGGATACGTCCAGCGTGCCTAATGGGGCCTGTTTATACAATGATCTTTGCCATCAACTAATATCCGCTTGTGTAATGTTGCATGCTTTGGAGCAAGTTCACTCCGCAAGCAGTGTCGGGGGACTTGCCCGAACTCCAGCTGAGCGCGATGATATAATATACTTTCTACTCGGCTTGCTATGCTGTTTCTTATCATCTGGCTGTCCAAAATAAATAACGGAAAGCCGCCTTGGGAAATCAAACGGAAATCAAGCTTTCTACGGTGACCTTTTGATAAAAAATTGAATTCCTTGAAGACTTCGTCAAATTATTAAGAAACTCCATTAAATTATCTACTCATACCCTCGCATCGTCACATTTGTGCAGTCGTATCAAGAACATCAACCGACTTTCAATTCGATGGTAAAAACTTCTTCATTGAGTGTTTCTCTGATAACGGGGCGTTTAAAAATAACACGGACGGGTCTGGCATAATAATGGCTGATAAACGTCAATTTTAAGCAAATAAAATATCATTGAAATTCCCATCGGTTTTCATTCATTCACAGTCGCTGTTCCTTCTCTAGACTGGATCTTAGGTCGCTGGAACAAGTTTCTTATTCTAAAATATCGTAGCAGATAATGAAACGACGCACGAATGTGGGTTCCCTTATATCAGGGCAAAATGAAGACCTGAAATGCAGCGAAAACTAGCTACGGTCAGGTCATTATGAAGTGAAGGGGAAATAACGAGTCGGGGAAGTATAATAATGGTTCATTGGATCCGAGGACTGGACTCTCCATTGATGACTTCGGGCAATGGTGAATATAACTGAGGCTTATTGCATGTTATCAAGACATCACCTTGCGTATCTTTCATGTAATCATAACCATAATCCCAGTGGATCATGAAGGATCTAAAGCCTTCCTGTCAACAAAAGACCCACAAAGGAATCGGTGACATAATGAGATTTGTGTATCAGTGATCACATATCTTTGAGAAACTCAAAAGGTAATTTTGTGTTGTCTTTGATAGCAAGCCCTAAGAAGAAGCTCTTTCGGATAGTTCAAATATTCGTCAACGGGAATTCCAAATTAAAAGTCAAACATACTAAGCCTGACTAAAAGTTCCAAGGAACATTATAATATTTACAAATAATGCATGAAACACTGATCTATATGTCATTGCCAATTTAGCCACGCTAACAACTCGTGTTAAAACCCATATAATTCTGCACTATGTAGTTATATTAAATTTCGTATGTCCATGAACAAAACTACGTTTGTTCAAGTTTTATTGTACCTGTTGAAAAGGAATAAAGTCATAAAAGAAATATATATCATATTCCCCTCAACTAGCTCTAGAATGATGTCTCTGAGTAAAATAACTCTAAAAATATGACTTTTATATCAATATTTGAAACGAGCCTCAAAAAAAGGATAATTTAGTTCCTAAATCTAGTCCAGCTTTATCAAGAGGTTGCCTGAATTAATATAATGTAAAAAATATTCTGACTTATCCTAGTTCCATTGATGAACAAGAAACTATTTCTTAAAATTTCCCAATATTCCGTTTTCAGCATACCTGTATTCGCTATGAAAAAAATTTAAACTTTTTAGAAAGCCCGTAAACCATGGATAATTTCATTTAATTTAATTGAAAATAACGACAGAATTGCAAGCATCAACATGAGTCTCAATATTTTTTAATCCTTTGTCACAAAATACCATAGATATAATGTCCTGGTAATGGCTACTCTAGCATGGGTATTTCAAATACGCTAGAAGTGTGTTAAAGGCCCATGCATATTATGAAAAATCCATCATCACTGCTTTCGAGAAAAAATCAATCTAGTACGCCATTTACATAAATATTTGAGGGAGCATTAAACGGTCTGTTACATTTTTCGACCAATACCTTTTAATGAAAAAAAATATTACATGAACTGGCCTTCACCTCGTAAAGTCAAGTACACGAGTCACGCGGAAACAGCCATGAGTCATTGACGTAGTTACAGCACAAGAATGCTTCATATTGCCGTTCATTATGTAACAGGGTCCCTAACCAAATTGCTATTAACTATTTGACTAATTAATACCCCGCTGGTTATGTTTGTGTGTTGCGGTAGGGTGCCCCTGTGATTGCCCGCGCAGGGCTGCACTTTCTGGTTCTCAGGGTGTGCGGTAGGGTTGAAGAAGGGGATATTAAGTCCGGGGGGAAGTCACTCGATTTGCAGATAGTGCAACTTGAGTGAAAATCACTTGAAAATGATTGAATGTCGTCAGAAATGAGATTAACTTTTTCATTGTAAAACTTCTTTTTCAAGGCCCACGTTATATCAGTGATGATCGTTACTTTAAACCAGAAGAGATGCAGCTGGGGACCTTTGCTAACATTTGTTTACAGCCGTCTTAATTCAAGATCTGCAGACTTTCTTCCCCAAGAGGAAATGACATTTGACTTCAAGAAATAAAGTAAAACGTCAACATCTATAACGCTAATTGGTAGCATATCCGCTTTTGCAAAACTTGTCGACTTGCGACCGGTAAAATTTCAATTGCGACATTTCCGTTACTTGCTCCCGTTCTATGTTTTTTTAAGTTTATCGAATATCGTCGTAATTGAATTAAAATGTTTTATATAAATTCAAATGAAGTTTATTCAAAAATATAACTGTACTCAATATCGAAAATCTAAACATAGCATTGTGAAAGATTGCAATTAACCAGAAACTTAATCTTGTGAATCTCAATAAAATGCTGAATTAAATCACTCCCTTTCATCTCGGCGTTTAATCATTGAAAGTAAACGTAATATTGGTCCTGATAACGGGCTAAACGAAAAACTATTTGTGTAAAAAGATATCAAAGGCATCGTCGAGGTGTGCAAAAAGTTAAATCTGGATGGACCATTTTTACATTAATTCCCAAAGAAATGACAGGTGAGAGCACTCAATGGGATGAGTAAATATCTACTCAGCTTTCATCTCGTACACTAGACTGTCAGGGAGAATGTCAACACCACCAATCATATGAGTATAGCATTTCAATTATCTATTGACCAAAGGTTGCCCATTCACTCCCCTCGACCCGCCATGGTAATTGACTCAGATCCTATGTCAAGCCCTGTTCTTGCTGAGAGAAGGCGGAGAGATAAGGCCTCTATTCTCAGTCTGATCAGGAATTTCTATCAGCTGGTTTCAGTTTTAAGCAGTCAGCCACCAGGCCAGTTTGCCAAGTGTAGTCAAAGTGATGAGTAAATTTGCCCTTTATTGCTAATGATCCGCCGGTAATCTGTTACGGATGATAACGGTATAGGGGTCGGGTTGGAAAGGATCCACCGCAGTTGTTCAAACACTAACATCTTTATAAGTGGCAATCGCAGCGCAAATTACAGACAATTATACTGCTATTCATCCATCTTTTGTGTCCGAGTTGGTTTGAATAATTGAGCTCATGACTGACATGTGCAGGTGATTCACTCATCCATGACCCCCTCCTGAAGTGATAAACGACCCGAACATGACCTCGAAGAGTCCTCACTTACACCCGGCATACCGCTCGTGTTTGTACTCACAATACCCAGTCTATACATAGCACTCCCTCAATGCATTGCCAAGAATGACAGTACACTTACCAACATGCAGGTCTACTGCAGTGTTAGTATGCTCAGCGAGGAATGACTCCCAGCAACAGCGATGAACGGACGTGCAGCTTCCATCTGCATCTAGATCGGCACTTGGACTCGGTGCTGGACTTTGATGGATACCACAAGTCAATCTAATTGATATCAGAGGAAACAATCCCAAATGCTTTTCGACAGTCGGTATCCCTAAGGATGCTTGTTGTGAATGTGAAAATCTGAGTAATGGACGTACTGGCAGCTCTCAAGTTAGTTAGAGAAGAAGGCAGATAACCTGAACCCTCCAATATAGACCATTAGTCGTCTCACTTCAACAGCTGCCTCCAGTGGGCCGGTAAAGTAGGGCACAGAACGACCCCCGACCCCTTATTGATAGGGAACGCGATAGACAGGTCTCCAGTCCTAACCCCCAGCGCCCCGCTATATATAGAGAGGGTCTGGCTTCAAGAAAATTAAACTCAGTCAGTTGGAAAATCCGGATTCTCGTCAACTTTATGAGGAAAAAACTTTGTAAATTGGGGAATTCTAGCTACAATAACTTTCACGTTCATCCTGTCGCTTCATTGGTTTGCAATCTGTCAGATGTGGGACTTGCAATTACTGTGTCGTAATCCCATAACGAAGATAAACTACTGCATGGGCTGTATTTAGCGTTGGAACATCTTGAAAACATATTTCTGTAGCTCCTCGTGTGTTGAGAAGGGACGTCGGAGCAACTCTTACATGAATACAAACATCAGGCTTACACAACCTGAGCATGTACACGTAGATATCCATTGAGAATACTTCAACCACTCTCAAAGTATATATGTCAGATATATATTTAGTATCAAATGTGAAATGCAAACAGAACAGCTCATATTTCAATCAGTGCAATAAATCACATATGTATTAAAAAAGACTCTTTTTTAGTAAACATGGAATGAAATTATCGATATAGCAATCCAACATGTAATGGACGATCGGGTTGTCACGGAGTCGTATTGACCAACATTAGAAATGAGATCACTTTACATCGATGACACATGCATCAGGTTTGATTCGCGGTCCTCCAATCAGGTGATCGAGTTATGCCCCCTAATAATCAATTAAAGTTAGGAGAGTACTAAAAGTTACCTACCGTTCGCTATATCCCATATCTCCAGGAAAAATCCCAAAATCACTACAAGTCCAGTAAGGACCTGCATCATGCATGCTTATTCCACTGAAAGCGCGGAGATGAGCCCATGAAACCTGACTAATCCGCCATTGTCGAGCGAGTGATCCGAGCGCTGTGGTACAGCTCGCCGTCTAACTTAACCGGTGTAACACTTGGCTTGCTCTCCATTCATAGCCGCTACATATCCACTTCCGGATAAGGTTAAGACAAACCAACAATTAGAGACTGGTTCAACTGTTTCTGATTTGGTGGGAGGGGAAATAAGACAGTTTCTCATGCACAATAAGGGCTGTTACTCTATGATTTAGAGTGACAAGCGTGCAGTTATGGAAAATTAGATAACCGGTGTCATAGGAAAACGGTTACCTTGGAAATATTGATCTGTCAACAAACAGCGTAGCGAAAAAACGCAAATGATTAACAGTTTAGACAATTGACGCGACACTTTGTGAACAAAGAAGAGGTAGAGTTCAACCTTTGGTGGATATCATTGGAAGTGTTACGCTGTAGAGGAATTTATACTGAACCTATGCCAGGCGGAAACGGCTTCGAGTTTTATTTTGATGGGCTTTGTTTCAAGTTATGTTTGAGGTTTAGCTGAAATTCTGACTCACGTGTCACTATTTGTAATTCTACATCAATAATCAGACGTTTTAAAGCCCCAAGCCGGATTCATGGGGAAAATCCATTTATTGCAGGCCATTTTCATATTTTGTTGGTCGTCTCCATTAATTCATCTGTGATCCGGCTAAACAGAACTGTGTCGTAAGGCTATTATTGATCACTTTGCATTTCTCAACTGAAAACCTTTAGACAGTTTAATTTCCTTGAACGCAAAGAAAAGCAATTTTCCCGTCCGCTAATTCGGAGATGGCATCCAGGAAAGAAAACGAAACACGTTGTGTATTTTCTGAAAACTCATTGTTCCAATCTTATTTAATCAATTACTTCACAAGGTTTGTTTCACTGATATAATTGGCATATAACGATTCTTCACAACACTACACTACAGCTCATCTTTAACATTGTCAACAAAAAATACGTGTTCCCATCTGTGATTTCGAGCAGCTTTGACAAGAGACGAACTCCATAAATATTTCATGTTCTGCATATCGTGAGGCAATAACCAGATATTCATAACTGCAAACAGATATAAAACAGGAATCTCAACAGAGTTTTATTGAGTGCTCTCACTCGGTAAAAAGTCCATGCATTTTGAAGTTATTGATAGCAAATTTACGGCTATCGATTAAGGCTGTCATTAATGGCTATTTTGAACTTAAACTCGATGGAAACTGATAGCACCAATGAAAGAAACTAATCCTAGCCTCATTTGTAGTATTAAGCGCCACACTGATTTCAAGTTATTGCAAAATCAATGCTGTTTTCATAAATGGCAAATATTTAATGTTCATTAACTTTTGCCATGATGATTTTCTAAAGGGGCAAACGATGCATATACAGGATATTTTAACTTTATATATTCTTGCACGATTTACGACACTGACAACAAAGCATACCCAAGTTATCGATTTTCTTATCTCTTAAGCATCGGGAACTGTAAAATTTTGAAAATCAGATGCATCAACCTGTCAGAGGTTTGATTATAAAGGGCTGAAGTCATTATTTAATCCTAGAATCGTGAGACATCCTCCTAAAAATCGAAACATTGGTTCAGTCTATGACGAAATGAAAAATGAGAAATTGGAACGAACTATGCGTCGTTGTATGATATTAATAGGATTAGGTTAATATGCGTACGTAATCTAAAGCAACCTATTTCATCTCGAGTGCAATAATTGGTTGCCAATATGATGTTTTGTGTAAAATGATGAATAAGCATGCGAGACAAATAATGTGTTTCTTACAGTTATTAATGCCATTGGGTCAATTTGGCTTAACAGTTCATTGCGACCAAGTTCATTTTGCCTGTAATAATTGGATGTTAATATCACGTTATGCAAGCCTTGTCAATTTCACATAATGATCACATTACAAAGACAACATACGGAAAATCGAATTTCCTTGAAATTATGTTTAATTCAATCTGCACGCACAATTATCTCTGAAATACGAACACATATTTTGATTGGCTGTTCATGATTAGACGAAATTGACTCAGGATTCAGATATAATCTGTTTGCAAGCATAAAATGCACGTGTATTTGTCTATAACGCGCTTAGCATCTCATACTCGATGTAACGCGACTGCTTTCTATAAATCATCGTGGGAGTTGATACAAATCCATGCACGTGCTTTGATGTTGAACGCAAGCACTTGTCAGTTATGAAATAGATTTGGCGTGATGGTGATAATTCTTTGGTTTTAAGACGAGCCCTTGGGCGAAGTTAGAATTATTATCCTTTGGTAGTATTTAACAAGCAGGCACTGCTATATTATTTTCCATATGCGTCTGGATGCATAGCCCAAGTATAACGGCCGCCTGCAGGCTAACCCGGTCCGTGTTATTATACGCTTCTTCAATAGGTTTCCAATAGCAGGGATACTCGTGACCTGTCATTAGTGATTGGCAATGTTGAATTAGCAGCAATTGTCATTTGAGTCATTGCTATCTTCAACGAGAAAACTGACCCGAGGTTTTTTAATGACATCCGAACCCTCAATATTTTGAAGCTATTTATTTTTCAAGGAACGGAATTGCTTGATGTTTTCTCAATTGATATATTTATAATACTTTTTCGTTGCGGAATGTCAATATGTTTATTGTAGGAACATAGAATCGTAGATTTTAAGCCAAAATGTTTTGTGTCAAAAAATGTCAGAACGCTGTTTTGTTTACATTCAAAAGAATGACTGCATCCAAGAGTACGTTTCCCTGTCATGTCTTTTTAGCTTTTATAATAACGCTTTGGTCACAACTCAGTTTTGTTTCTGAAGTGAAATGTTGACAGAGCTGAGTACATAAATAGCACTTAAAACTAGAAGTGAGAGGTTTTTAACATTTACACAATCACTGAAATTGAGTGTGGATCCACGTGGCTTTGAACTATCATTTCATTATGTGGTATCCAATCAGACTATCATAACGTCAAACTCTGATACAGGAACTAATAGCGTCACCCTGACAACTGTCTATTCAATATGTAAATGTTGCCTTGTATGTAATCTTTAACTCTATTTTTCAGAATATGCTGCAGTATATCGTTCTACTATAACATCGTTCTAGATATATGAATATCTTGTGAAATTGAAAGCAAAGGAAACCGAAATAAAAATAATATTTAAAAACTTAATTCTCGTGTGTTTGTATCCCTGTATGTATATTATCTACATGACATGTACACAGCAAGTAATCTACATGACATGTACACAGCAAGTAATCTACATGACATGTACACAGCAAGTAATCTACATGACATGTCCATTGCTAAGCCTGACAGGAAAATGAGACATCTGTTGATGTCGATGGAGAAAAGGCCAAACAAACATGAAATGAAACGTGGTCGATTTCAATCATTAGCAGCCTTTAGTCCTCGTATTTGCTTGTAATTGATTCAACGATGTTATGTCACTCATAATAATTGCTACCATTTATGATATTTGTGCACCACTTAATCATTATTATATAATTATATGTCATTTTAATAGTAGAAAACAAAGGCAATTCGTATTTCATATCCAAAATAGCTTCCGACGTCGCTCGTTTTGCCATGTATTACTGAACGATAAGTGATGTCTTTGGCACCACTAATCTGATTATGCTATGAAATGTCCACAAATTTCTTCCACCTGTCCCAGATGAAAGAGTTTCCACTGCAATGATCACGACTTATCGTTTTCTGATCTCTACTGTTTTGACAAGCTCCGTCCTCCAAGGAAATGATTTTATTTTCTACTGTATCGATCGAGTTCTATATCCCTGTGTGAGTGCGCAGACTATAACGTCAGTTCTGCACGAGAATATATCCTAGGGGTGCCGATAGCTGCACGCGCTGCACGTGCCGCACGAGACCCGATAGCTATTTCAGTGCATTGACAAGTCGAGTGCTTCATTTGAAAATTACATGGATTCGTGATGGATTTCATGGCCATTTGCACACTGAAGCAAATGCGCCTGGGTGGCTAACTCCACATATTAACGTCACGAAATGTACACTGAAGTCAGGATATTTTCTGTTTTCTGGTGTTAGTGCTTGGTACATACTGGTATTGGATGAAAAGCTACAAGTGGTTGTCAAAAATAACTGAAGAGCTTAAACCAAACACATGCGACTAATTCATTGTGAGGTCAAGTTCTAACAGAAATTTGATTAAACACTATCATATAAAATCTGTTTTAAAAAAGAACTTTCTGAAGACGGTATTTAGTTATTGAAAAACAACTACTGTTGTTGAAAGCCTTTAATTTATAATATAGTCATTTGAGACAGGATTTCTGGACTGAAATCATGGGTGTAACGTCTCGAGATTAAACATTCGTGTTTTATGATGACTCACGTCTCGGTAAGCAACCATTATTAGCTCATGATACAAAGGTCAAGGTTATTTTTTATATAATAATCCCACAGGCACAACGTGATAATCCCGTAATGCATGCGCAGCAAGTTATCTTAACGGAACTGTTGACATAGTGTATTAGATGGATCTACTGGAGCAAACGGGTCAAGGTTTACTAGATAAATGTTTAGATAAAGATTTTAACGGATTATGTTTTAGTTTTGTGTCCAGGGATAAAACACAATTACCATACGTCTAGTGGATTGGCGATTGCAATTAGAGTCACGGTGTGGTATGTCTAGGAAATTATTAAAGATTTCTGGAATTCTTGGGACGTAAATTGTAATGGTGACAACATAAGCCTGACTTGTTTTAACGCATCACTTTATTACGACAACAATATTATGATGAGGTCATATACTAGAAATTTTGAATTATACAGTTCGTTTAGACGCCATTTATAGAATGTAAATCATTTTAAAGAGGGCTTTCACACTGTTGTTTTGATTTGATAAAATATAGACTCGGTTTGATAATGTGCATTTGCGCGAGGTGCCATCTTATTAATTCGCTTTGTTTTAATATTGCCTTCTTCGACAGTCGGTTCCATGATAATGTCCTGTTATATTGACTGTGAAAATCCCTGATGTTATCGATTTTCATAGGAAGGAAATAAGATTATGACGCGATGAAATAACGATCATCGTTTGAACGGAAAGATTGAGGCACGACTGAACTCCTAAAATACAACATCACACAGGTTAAAGATTCACACTGTCCCCATTATGACAAAAGATGCCAACACGAAATAAAAATTTACAATTTTGCACTATCTTTGCTCCGAGAGACAGACAGACAGACAGAAACTCCGATGCATGAAGTGACGTAAACACCACGGAAGGATGTAAAACGGTTGATATTTCAGAAGTCCAACGCACATAAGGTATTTTGAAAACCAAAATTCGACATGCAGCCAAAGGACGAAGGACGAGGACGAAGGATTGATGGAAGAGCAAGAAATTAAACAAAAAAAAGCAATCAGTTTCATAACCATAGTTTGAATGCATATAAATAATTATTGTACGGGAAACACACAAGACTTTGTTCCCTCGACATCCGCAAAATTAAAAGGACACTATAACAACTTAATTTGGTTTGCAAAGTTTCATTTATGATAAAAAGGCTTTTTGCGAATCAAAACCAAATTCGTTGCATGAATAAAAATATGTTATCCTTGAAAATTAGTATAAGGATCAATGCATGAACTTATTTTTCCCAATTATTGTATGAAGCTATCTGAATATCCTTCAATCTAATACTTTCTCTGTTATACGGATTATATAATGCGTTGAAATAGGGTGAATGCTGAGGAGTGGCAAAAGCCCCAAAGTCTGAAAGTCGTAGTCCAGCTCCATGATCGCAATTAAAAACCTTAACGACTTTAATACAGTTTAGTTCCGCATTAAGAAAGTCTAGACAAGTAGGAGTTAGTAAACAAATCATTTCATTGAAAAACATATTTACAGATTAAGTGTAAGTATAGTTTAGTCGCTGAAAGCGACCTTGAGTGTACTCAAATTTCACCTTGACCTTTCACATGACCTTGGTACCATGACAACAGGAAGCCTCTGATCTTTTAAAACTCAGACTTGCTTATCAACATCTAAGTGCCAGCAAGATGTCATCGTTAAACAATCGGGGATATATATGAATCCAAAAGTTAGTACACATAGTATTATATATAAGCAAGTATACCCCTGTAATATGGAATTGGAGATATATTTCATACTGAGTCTATATAATTGATTTATATATAAAACAGACGCAATGATATATAACCTATATACATTGTTACATGATTTATCTAATATGAAGTTGTGCCATAGTAAGTGTCTTTGATACCAACATGGGTTCGCACTAATGATTAAATACGATAATTCGTAATTATTACGCTTTGTGCATGTGTGCCTACCTTTTATAGACTAGGGGCGTAATGAGAACCTAAATAAGAAAAATCTCTCTCTCTCTCTGCAAGGTGTTTTTTACTTGCTATTTTCAAAGTTTTCATTGTCAGATCAAGTGACTATAAGGTTGTGCCATCAGATTTGTTTGGTGAGCTAGGTGCCTTCATATGTGCACATACAAAATGTTGATAAAGTTTGCTGTCTGCAACTGAATGACTATTGCTGTGAAGATGAGTCAAACAATGTAACATGGACACTATCATGATACCATCAAAATCCTAGAGTATCATACAATGCATTTCAATTAGCAGGAGGCTCTATGGAATACATCTCTGTTCCAATGTCTGTTGTTCTTTTTGCTAATGAGAGTCATAGTTCGACTCTTGTGGATTGGAAGCTAGAGCCAGTGCGCTCTTCGTAGAGAGTTGGTCGACATCAAGGCCTTGCAACGTGACAGCTTTGAGGATGATGATGAACGTTGTTAAGGTGTGTGGTGTATGGTGATGTTATTGATGATGATGCTCTCTCTTAAAACTAGAATTTTGATAAGTTGTTGATGTCCAAAAAGCAACTGAATCAAACAGTCATATGGAGATTGAAAATGAATAATTTGCAAGAATGTACTCCTATAGTACATGTCTGTGATGTGTGTAATGGCAGAATTAGTACCTATGTGTTATCTTTCTTCTTTGTGCCCTTTAAATCTATCCCTTTTAATCTCCAAATGATTTAGAAGTAAAACAACACATTCAAAATACAAAATTGTTAGTTTTTTCCAAGGCTGATTTGGTGTATTTCAATGATAGTGGATTAATGGTAGGTCCCATAGTTTGCTTTTGGACACTTAACCTTGATTGATATAAGTACACAAATACACAAAAGAGTTGCAAGTATCCATAATTCTACTCTAAGTGCAAATAATGTTAAATAAAATAATATACATTAACTTTAGAGAAGAGAAAATAGATTTTTACCAAGGCTGAGTTGGTGTATTTCAATGATAGTAGATTAGCGGTAGGTCCCTTGGTTTGCTTTTGGACACTTAATTTATGTGTTACAAGTACACATAAGTACACAAAAGGGTTACAAGTACTCAAGATTCTATTCTCAGTGCAAATAATGTAAAATAAAATCATATACATTAACTGTAGAGAGGAAAAAATATATTTTTTCCAAGGCTGAGTTGGTGTATTTTAATGATAGTAGATTAACGGTAGGTCCCTTGGTTTGCTTTTGGACACTTATTTTGTGTGTTATAAGTACACATAAGTACACAAAATGGTTACAAGTACTCAAGATTCTATTCTCAGTGCAAATAATGTAAAATAAAATCATATACATTAACTGTAGAGAGGAAAAAATATATTTTTTCCAAGGCTGAGTTGGTGTATTTTAATGATAGTAGATTAACGGTAGGTCCCTTGGTTTGCTTTTGGACACTTAATTTGTGTGTTATAAGTACACATAAGTACACAAAATGGTTACAAGTACTCAAGATTCTATTCTCAGTGCAAATAATGTAAAATAAAATCATATACATTAACTGTAGAGAGGAAAAAATATATTTTTTCCAAGGCTGAGTTAGTGTATTTTAATGATAGTAGATTAACGGTAGGTCCCTTGGTTTGCTTTTGGACACTTAATTTGTGTGTTATAAGTACACATAAGTACACAAAATGGTTACAAGTACTCAAGATTCTATTCTCAGTGCAAATAATGTAAAATAAAATCATATACATTAACTGTAGAGAAGAGAAAATAGAATTGTTACCGGTGGAAGTCATGAATGACGAGTTTTTGTAATGGAAACCTAAAATTTCGTACAAATGACCTATGGTAGCTATCTGAAATGTCTGTCAATGGATTCAGTGACCTTATAAACATACATTTAGATACCAAGATTATGGTTCTATGATAATTAGAACCAAAGATATGAGGATATCCACCTTTTGGTGTGACGCTTCAGAGAATAAGTGGCTGAGGGGGGTACCCATGGAAATATGTAAAAATGACACATTTCGTCCCAGTTTATACACTGTTACCAGTCAAATTTGCATAATAGACATGTCAAGGCTTCAAAAAAAGTTAGTTTCATTCTGCCATGGGGGGGTGCATGGGGACCCCTCTGGGCCGGTGGACTAAGTGCGAATATAAAGTAAACCATGATTTTCGATGTAAGACATATTTTATCAACTTATCCGCAATTTGTAAGTTGACACGTTCATCACACCATGTGAAAATACCTGTGTCTGATTTGGAATATAGGCACAATAACCTTGCTAGATAATTGTGTGTATTATGGATATGATATAAAAAATGATATTTGATTATTTAAAACCCAGATTTATTATGAAACGTACATGAGTTATGAATTTATTATTATCAAATAGTACAATTAAAATCAATAATACATTTATCATTTATGTATGGGTCGATGGCCTTCCTACGAAGATTTGACCTGAAAAAGGTTCATCGTTAGAGATGATGACTGAATTTGAGGTCGTCTTCATAACTACTGACATATTTCAAGTGGAAATGCCTATTACACAACAGTCTAGTATGTTGAGTACTACAGGAAGCTGAGACGGCAAACGTTTGAGACCCACTCCTGTCCACTTACACACTGAATTTAGTAGGAGCAGTTCGCCCTAGTTTCATACATATATCCATTGTTGAGTTCCCAGCACACTACGCCCACAATAAAATTCTCCTATTGATAAGGTTACACAGATCGGGAATTGCGCATGCCAATGAGATTAATACTTATTGTGCTATATGGTAATTTCCTTCATTTAGACACCAACGTCCACTGAAACAAAGTTGACAGAAGTTGAAAAGAAAGACGTAATAGCGGTTTGATCACTGATTCTATTTGGATGCTAGACTGCGTTATCAGAGAAGCATTATTTATCCAGAACCACGGGAGATAACGTTCGTTTTAGATCCTAGGATCATGTATATCGTTGGCATAATGTCCATATCAACTTAATGAAACTACATATTATGGTTACATATTAACATGTATGACATCACAATGTTATGACTTCATGAACACAATTACATCAAAATTCTATGACATCACTGCATCTCTCACAACAATGGTTTTAAAAGATACACATTTTCTCGAAACCTTTTTAAAAATGACTTTGGATGAGGCACTCCGAAAAGGGCACTTTCTAGATCGGTATTTTCAAACAAAAGAAACTGCCATTGATAATCGCTCGAGTGATTTACTGATTTTCCTTCTGGTTCTTATTACTTTTGCCTTACAACGAATGTTTCAGCACGAGTTCTGTTTCGTAGTCGTCTGTGATGTCATAAAACCATTATTCGTGACGTCACATTCGTTTACCGTCACAAGGAACTCTGGTTTTCCGAACATTTCCATGAGATTAAAATGAAATAGAATCGGTAATAAAGAAATTATAACAATCAGAAGACTGTCATAGGACTTTTAAGAAACTCTCGCTAGGGTAATACAAATGTTAACACCCGTTACGTCAAGGTCTTATTACATATTGCTTTAAGTTATAATCTATATATATTTAATTTCATAAGTGGTGTATTATTATACCCATATCATGTATGTGATAATATATATTTTCAGCCATATGAAAGAGTGAATATTATTAACAAATTATAATTATAAAGGAAATGATTTATTTTGCTTGAATTTAAAAACTTGTGTTTTTGTGTTTACATTCAACAGGATAGTTTACAAGCTAATCCCTAACATCTTAAACCTTTTTATCTTTTTGATCTTATATTTGATTGTACATATGCCAGGGAAGTATCATTTATCTAGTTATTAGAATTGAATCTGCGTAAATGGAAAGTGTGATTCATCTATAAGTGAGATAGACGGCAATACGTGTTGGTTGTCAAAACGTTAATAAAGTCTGTATGGAACAACGCCATGTACATGAACTGATCTCGGAGAATGTCAATGTTTAGATAACCTGCGTTGAAAGTATTTCAATGTTCCAGTGGTGTTGATTTAGTTAATTACGTGTTATGCCGATGACGGGGTAGTCAAACAAGAAAATTTGCAAATATGGATCTGAAATTGAAACCGTTAAAAGACAATTAGGATTTGTATGGCAAGTTAGTCTCATTCCCATGGCTAAGGTCAGGCGTTGTTTTAAGCAAATCTTTCATAAGCTGTCATATTGGTACAATGAGGTAATGTGGATGCCTAGCTGATGAAATAATACCAATTCTTAAAATAATTATTCCCAAATAGAAACGCTAAAAACAATGTAATTAGTTGTTAAGGAAACCTTTGTTTGTTTTTTAATTTTGTTTTACTGGACGAATTATAGACTGTTTTCAAATCAGATAATAACATTACACGGTAAAACCAAAACGCATGAAAAATAATATTCTCAAAGAGAGGTTTTATTTTGAAACGGATCATGATGTCCCATTTACTGAAACTTAAAAACTAAGCTTATGTAAACTCCTTGATTAAACAGTCATTATTTAGAAACACTGATGATGCATTATCTTATATTAATGTGTCAACTATCGATATTATACAATATCTACAACGTTATCAAAGTTGATAATAACTTAAGACAACATACATTGCAATTATCAATAGAAAAAAACTCAACTATGATATTATCAATATATTGAAGCACGAAATATTCCTTACACCGAATTTATGTATTTATCTGATGTCTTTGCTATGTAGAACTTTGGCACAGTATATCCTACCCAACCAGTCGCATTTTAAAAACTGTTGAATTCCTTAAAAGTCTGTTTTCGCCATGTAAAAGTATCTATCAATCCATTTAGACAATCTCAACTCTCACCAGCGCCCAATATCACATTACAATCAATCTCATTTATCTCTCGCATTGTTTGTACACGTGGCTTTACCATTAATCTCTCTGGAACCAAAACCAGAGCAAGAGAGAAGCTTGTATTACCATTCGATGCTGATGACCAGTCTCTCTCATCTGTCCTAGTCTGTAAGCCGACCTTGCTAGAAAGAGCCTCAGGAATCCTTTTATGAGAATCGAGTAATCAGGCATGATCAATTTGTTTTAATTAGAAAGATAGCCTTGTCTAGGAAAGAAATCTTCTCTTAATGATATATCCTAAGACTACTGTCAAGATGGAACCGTTGGAATTGATGACTAATTAAATGACGTAAAGAAAATTGAAAACACGAAGCTTGATATTTCTGTAGAATTGCCATTTCGTGATTGTCTGTGAAAATTATTTGGTAAATAGTTTACAATAATGCACTCTCTCCCGGCTTGTCAATCAGGAAAATAGTAATGAAACACTGAGGAACAAAATAGGATGTAAACAAAGATCTTAGAATTTAGATGTACACGTCCATAAGGTTGCTAAGCAATAGATTGGAGGTTTCTTCTTCAAAGTAGGATGGGTTTTTTTATCTCATAAATACTTATGTACACATCATTGGCGCGCTTGACATCAAAAGAACAATGCCATATTGTTATCATATATTGATTATATTGATTTAATATATTTAAACCTCAATGTCAGATTCTCATCCCAGAAGGAAGCCTGCAATGTAAATCGTTATTTTACTATCAAAATACCTACATGCTGGGTGAGGTGAGGGGATTTAGTGTTTAACGCCGTTTCAAGAGTATTTCACTTATATCATGGTTGCTAGTATAATAGCAGAGAGAAAGCCTGCAACACTATTGTGGCTATGTATTGCACTGGAACCAGCGAGCATAGCGAACCCTGGGTGGTACTGTGCTGAAATGTAGTATAGCATTGCACCCAAACCGCACTGCGTCTAGAAAAGTTCTCTACTGCAGACAGTTTCCGAGCTCCTGGCGGGATTCAAACTTAAATACTGGGCCATATTTGTCTTTGTTATGCAGACATGTTCAATAGATAATGCGAGTAGTTCAATGTAAAGAGACATATTGACACAGAGTCTGAATAAAAAGTGTAGCGCGTCTTAAGTATATATTCACAAATGTATGACTTATAATATTATACTGTATGAAATAGACAAACGACCCACAAAAGACAATCCTATTTTCCATTCCTTTACCGATTTCTGTGCAGACAAAAAACAAGCGAGATTACAGTTCTTGTTGTATAAAAATGAAAGAATGAAGCTTTCATAAAAGGGACCTTGAAACTGTCCATCCCGGTCTATGAGGATGTACGGTATATGCACACAGATTCTAAATTCTCATTTTGTTAAACTAAAGAGTAAATAACCTTCACAGCAGTGTCGATTGCGGATGCTAAGCTAGGGGTATGGGATTGAGGCATTTACAAGTTTATTTTCGCATAAGTGATGGTCTAGCCCCTTTAATAGTGATGGGGTGCGGTCAACAAGCTTTTGTATCTTTCTGGCTTTATTCTTTTTTGCGACACAAGCTCCTTTCAGCACTTATAGGAAACTATAAATGATTAAATGCCTTGATAGTCTTTCCTTCAATTGTTATAAGCTACATATATGCCAGAAAACTTTCGCTGTTGAAAATGCATAGTAAAATTAGAATATTTTAGCATTTTAATCTGAAATGCATTTACCATCTGAGAGATTTTCACTCTCTAAAACATTAATTTTTTTATTAAGATACACAATACAGGTTGCATAAATCTCTCTAAATAAAGGTTCATGGATATATATATCATGATACTTGAGATTTGTTGCAACAAATGACAACTATCATGAATAGATGATACATGGTGTCTTATTCTCTACATGAGACATACACGACTATATTCATTCAAATAACCACTCTTCATTGATCTACATTATAGAACAGCACAGAAAAACTACCAAATTGAATCCTAATATTGCACAAGAATCAATTCTTTCATGGGTGGTGTTTAAGAAATAGATGTCATACTAGAAATGCGTTTTTCTTTGGCAAGTTCAAGTTAACCTGCTATGAATGCATATTGCTTAAATGTTTTTGCATTTGTAGTTGAAAGTATAGAGACAAGAATGGAATTGAAAGCGTGTGAAAAGAGCCAGAGTTAGGTGTTCTCGAAGACAAATAGAAAGTCACTTTAGATGATGATCCAAGTTTTGCTGTGATGTTATAATCGATTAATGTCACTGTCTTGATGTTTTATCACAAGTGTTATGTAATGAAATCAGTTCTTGTAAACCTTGTAAACAGAGATCTGTTTTCTGTGAAATGTTCTCCAGCTTTACTTAATTTTCTAGGGAAAACTGTAAAAATTTGATTTGTAAAGACAAACCTTTTACAGACAAATAATTTTTACCCAATAGTATCAGCCAGGTGTTAGTTACGGCATACAAATTCTTAAGGTAATTTAGTAAACGATAGCAAAAGGATTCCTTTAACTAAGTAAATGGTACGATCAAAGGTACCATAACGTAATTTGTATTGCTATTATCTTATATTGCTAAAATTATAATTCTTTATATTGCCATAGCGTTTACATGTTTCAGTCACTTTAGTTGTCATTGAAGATGTTTTACGTGGGTTTATACTTTACGATTATTCTAAGGAAATGCTGTTCAAATGATTCAGGTTTGAAGTATATAACTTATGGTAAAAGGTGTATAGCAATATAAGTGAAATGATGTAAAGGAACTTTAGACTATCATATCATATCATATCAGAAGGTCTAGAAACTCAAAACTTGTTTGAACTGAAAAATCTCCTTCTTGCAACGATTGTATTCTTTATATTGTTTTATGCCATTCAAAAATATCTTTGGTTATTAGAAATATCACCCTCGGGAATATTCGGCTCAACGATCTCTGAAGTAAAATTATCTTTGAAAGAAAATTTGGTCGTGAAATTGAAAAAATTGACTGTTCATTTAAATTATTATAAATGGAGCACAGAAACATGTTAGCGACCCTTGCATCAATAAAAAGGAAAAAAAGAATACAGATAGGTTGCTTGTGATCCATTATAAAAGTGTCTGTTTTAATATTAACATTTATTGAAATCCAGGTGATTGATATCAACAATGAATAAGCTTGAATACATCTGTTAACTTTAAAATCTTATAAGTAAGATCCAGGTTATTATTTGTAAAGTTTCATATGAATTTGTCTTTTTCCGAATGTGTATAACGTCAAGGTTAACTATCAATTATAACAAATGTATATATCTTGAAACTCTAAATGATTGTCAACAAGGAAGGAAACTTTATCATTTTACAAGACATTATTTCACAATAATAACGATGCTCTTGGAGAATAAAAATAATTTAATATGTAGCCATACTTTTTTTACAGTACTTCCTTTTGCTATGTGTTATTGCTGTTTAAATGGAAGTTTTGAAATATCTGTTAAATCTGTGAGACCTTGATTCAACATGTATGACCCTAGTTGGTTGATTCCAGAACACAACCTCACATGTGAAAATAGTTATCATTAAATATATACTGACAAAACAGATAAGCGGTGAACAGTGGATAAAGCTGTTATTGATTTAATATTAAGGATTTCGAATATTTAAAAATACCAATAAAAATATCAGGTATTATAAAAACATTCACTATATTATCACATAACAAAGCGTTTTTTACATACGTTCATTTAAAAATCACGAAAAGTTCTTTAGGCATCTTCCGCACGCATCGGGAGAGTGAATATGAATTTCTTGTAAATGCATATCTCGCCCGATGCGTGCGGAAGATGTTCTTTAGGATGAGAAAATATTTCAATAAAAATCATTAATTATTTTTTACTTATACCTAATAATCAATTATCAGTACATCGCATAAGATCCTACTGCAACAGGATTAATTGTTATAGTTGTATCAAATGTCCTAATATCAAGATTGCATTATAACACTTCAATTTTAATCCGTTTTAAAAAGAAGTCAAATACACTTAGAAAACGTCCCTGTAAATATATTATATTTCAACATTACTAACCCAACTTAAAACATAACGTTTTAAATTGTAGAATATTGATCGTTACCTTGAAAGTTTTGAAAGTTTTTTTTAACTTCCAAAATACCTATCCTATGGGGAATATAAGACAAGTAATTCATCATAATTATTAAATAACCCAGTCGGCCTGCATATGTGTTTTCAATAATTTACACAGTTATAGCCTAGTGATTGATTTCATCCTCAATGTTTAGAATATTCAAGATCTTCTGACGATATCTTTTTTCAATAGTCTAGTATATGTATTACATTTTCTTAACCAATACATCATAATTTAAGTGAATTAAGCATCTAGCAATATATGAACAAAATTGGTAGCCTCATTTAATCATAATATGGTGACAGTCAGATCAAAATAAAACACAGTTGAGTGAAGTTGCAGGAAGATATTGTATCAATTTTCTCGATAATGTAAAGTTTATTTCAGCGATCAAATATTGAAGATGTGCGTATTGCTTTTTTGAAGTAGTAAAAAAAATTAAGTTTCCTGACTCGATGAAGCCTACTCAACTCAAATAATAGTATTTACTTTCTGACTATTCCAAATGCAAAAATCATAACCTTCATGTAATGTTTTAATCATTTCCATAAAATTACATAATCAACTTTTTTTACGTAGGGAATACTATAAATATGAATATAATGTCCCAAACTAATGATAAGCCTCTTCATGAAATTTTCATATACTTTTGGGTGTCTATTGGCACCGAAATAATTGGAACGCTGCTGATCAACTTAATAACCAAGTATGGAAACATTTATACTGAAAACATATTTTCAAAGAGAAAGTTCTTTTCTAGAGAATCGCGAGGAGATATGTTATTTATTGTCGAATTTTGGTACTTTCGACAATATAATACAACGAAATAAATTATGCTTTAACATTTCTTGCAAAGAATTCCAACAGCTACAGTATATCTCAGGAGACCATAAGTCAAATCCACCACTTAAACACGCCCTTCGTGTCACAAAAGTAATTATTTCATGGCTTTGAAATAAAACAAATTACAATCAACATTAAGATCCTATACATACATGATTTAATTAAACAAATGACAGCACAATATAGCAATTCGTTATAGCTTACCTTCACCAATACTGCCAGCTGAGAGGTCCCCCTCATCTTGCAAAGTCTGTAAGCTGACCGTACTCGACAGAACCTCAAAACCCTTTTACAAGACACAGGTAATCTGGCAAGATCAATTTGTTTTGAAAGAAAGCCTTGTCTAGAAGAGAAATTCACGTTCAATTGTAGATACAAAGACTATCGTCAAGCTTGAACCTTTGGAATTGATGACTAATTTAAAGGCTTAAAGGAACATTCACAATTGGTTCTTGTATAATCATAGAATTTTATTATCAAGATTGTTATTAAAAATTCTTAAGTAAACAGTTCCTCACAATATACATTCTTCCGGCTTGCCAATCAAAGAAAACACAAATGAAAGACAAAAGCGGATATTAACAAAGATCTAAGAATTTAGATGTGTTTGAAGTTGCTTTGGAATAGATTGGACATTTTCCTCAAAGCAGGAATGATGATTCATATCGTAAGTACTTTTACACCCTTCAGACTTCAGACTTTTGTTGAATATATTGATGAAAGGGACTCTACATGAGATATCCCTTCCTTAAAGGAATTTTCCAGTTCAAAACGGAACTATTGATAATACTAGAGTTCTAGAAATTATTTATGCACTTGAAAGCATACATTGTTCTTTAGTTATTTTACCCGAACAGCAACATATGCTATAATTCTTATAACAATTATACATTTAAAGTGAATATGTAAAGGGACATACGTTTGAAAACATTAAAACAGTCCATACTGAAACGTTGAAGTAAGATATAATTCATAAAATTATGGTTGTGTGCAAACAGCCGGATCAATGATCTTCCAGATTCGAGATGAAAGAATGAAGCCTCTTTAACACAAACATTTAAGCTGTCCATCTCAGTCCACAATGTAGTTATACAATTTTTTCTTGAAAAAGCAAAATCGTAACATCTTAATGATATTTTGTGTTTAACATACAGTGGTGTTACACTGAGGCATTTACTGACTTTAAAGTATCATAAAAACATCGTCAAAAAAGTTTAGGATATGCTCATAAAACCTAGGTTGGATCTCTTTCTTTATATATTTGTTTCAGCGGCACAACCAATAGATCTTTGATAGAAATATATAATCGTATCAATGAATTGTGACTGATTGGACATTTTCCTACAGGAACATTTGTTCTTGTAATTTAACACCGTGACAATAAAAATGTATTAAAATATTTTGTCATTTTCATTTTGAATGCATCTGACTTTTTGATGCTACCTTTAAATGAGGTTAACACTGAAATCAACACTGTTGTAAGAGATCATGAGAAAGAAAGTTCATGGTACATGTAATCCTACACAGCCATAAGAAAAATCTGAGAATAGAAAAAGGGGAAAATCAATGTAGAAAATAGCCTCAGCTAACTACAGCTTACACAACCAGTAGAATGTCAATTCAGATGGTGATCCAATTTCATAGTAATATAATGATAAAATTATGACACGTTCTTGATGTTTTTTCACAAGTGTTATCTTATGAAATCAGTTCTTTTGAACCTTGTTCACAGTTTTTCTCTGTTCTTATTCCAGCGTGACTTGATTTGTTAGGCAAAACACTTAGCAATTCGATTAGTAAAACATCTTCACAAACTATAGGCGTGGATTTGAAGACAAGAAACTAATCACACATTCAGCTGGAAGATCTGCAAAGATAGCAAATTATTATTTTCACTGCAGAAATTTATTTGAAGGAAGTTGGTTGCTATTATACAGTAAGTAAGAGGCTAATCAGAAAACGTGCTCACGCCACCCTTTCCGATGTCTTCTCATCTTGAGGGTATCTGTGTCCATGTTAAAATGCTTGTGTTTTGGAACACAAAGTCATGAAGCATCAATGTCAGCAATATGACCGCTTGAATACAAAGAATTAACTAAAATTTCCTGAATTACTTAAGGAGAGATATCCGGTTTCAACGATTCAAATTAACATGCAGCAGTTTCAAGCATGAAGGAATTTAGATAAAGGTCCTGCAGAAGGATCTATATAATTCGTTGGATTTAGAGACTAATTAAAAGGCATTGATGAATGTTCAATGATGAAACGGTAGAATTTCAAAATCATGATTGTCATTAGAAATTCTTTGATTAATAGATCTTAGAATTTTTATCTGTCTGAAGTTGCATGACAAAAGATTGGATGTTTTTTCTTTCTGACACGATTAATGATCCGTCTTATAAACATTTTTATAACACATCGTCGGGGATTTGACATCAATAGTAATCATATTCATACAAGAGCACATTCACACGTATTGATTATATTGATAAATGTTGAAGGAGCAATCCTCATATTCCTCTTTCATAAAGAGGTCTTACACTTTTATTAGCATAAGTGGCTCGACATAAAGTTATTTTGCATGAACATCAAAATATCAAACATTCAATATTCCTTATTACCCACATACCTACATATCAAATGATTATAAAAAAAAGACATACAAAATCCTTGAATCCTTGAAGTAAAACGATATTCACCATCCCATTTTTGTGAATTAATTGTTCATTCAGTATGAGATATGACTATGAGACAAATGTTAAAAGGATCAGGAATTCAGTCCAAGTTGACGTATATTGATATGCAATATACAAATTTGACTTTACAAAGAAGTTTTTCAATAGCAAAATAGTACATCGCATATTTTTTCATCAATTGAGAAAGAGGTACATACGCCCCCATACCTTCAACTGTGAAATTCAAGCTGTTTTATTTGACAGTTTTATTTTCAATGCATCTCACAGCTTGTCAGTCCCAATAAACAGAGGTTAACATAAACATTCAAGGTCTAAAATTATACTCTCAAACAAAGGGTTTGCAGATGTAAGCATCGTTATGTTCGAAAGGTGTAATGATAAATGACAACTATTTTGATAGCTTAATGAAATAATATAAAAGATATCAATGTACATACTGAATATTTTGATAGTTTTTTATAAACACGAAAATTATATATAGGTTAGACTGTAGCATTATTTTTCAATCGACACATAAATATAGAATAGAATAGTTAGCTGCAGCTTTAGATGTTAGTGCAGTTGGTGATTCAATATTGCTGATGATTAAATTATGCCAAATTATGGTCTCAATGTTTTATCACAAGTTTATGTAATGGAATAAGATTTTAAAAAGCTTTATACAGAGAACTGTTCCTGTGACTTGTTTTTTTAGCGTTTGTGAAGAATCTAATAATTAGATTTGTAAAGACTGACACTTTATAAACGTAATTTATAAACTTAAATCAGAGAATATTTGCTTGTAAAACAAAACGATGGCTTAGAATCAATTAAGTTCGTTAACTTCGATTTAGTAATCTAGTAGTTAAAGATGTCATTGAAGATGTTTCAGATTGATTTATTATCAGTTCAAATTCAAGAGTTAAAGATTTTCACTGCTTGTGATGTTTGCAGATCCTTTTTGAGTAAAGGTTTCAAGAGATATGATAAAAGTACCATATATAGCATCAGTTATCTGCAGCGTTAGACAACAAGTAGAACGTCAATTCAGTTGTTAACCTATTTGGCGGTTTTTGTTTTATCACTTGTGATATGTAGTGAAATACGTTCTTGTAAACCTGGTATAAATTGATTTCTGTGAAGAGTCTTTCAGCTAGGTATAATTTCATTTGCACGCTGTACTATTTTCTAAATCAAATTTTCACCTAGAAATTCAAAACAGGTGTTTGCTGAACATGATAGAAAGGACTGTCAGAAAATAATAACGAAGGTGTCTTTGAACTAGATGCTAGGTAATTGCTACTTTAAGATCTTTTTTCAATCTTTTTATTTTGTTTTAGTTGCCCTTAATTGAAAATTTCTTGTCACAATATTTTCTTTACGATAAACTGAATTGAGGGTAACAATTTGAAATTAATGAATTAATGATGTTTTGGGAAAACACAGTAATACATTATCTTAAATGATGATCTAGGAACGTTGAATCTGGAAAATCTCCTTGTCATAACAATGTCTTCATGAGAAAGGAAATTTTCTGGATAATTAAGTGTTTTTTTTGTAAAATCCACGACGTCTCTGAATACAATTACTCCTTCAATTAGTTGAACGTATTTAATACGAAAATGTGACACATTTAACCTTGATGCATTGCAACGAAAACGCATTAACAGCTGTGAGACAAATCAGCAATGAAGATTTAAGATTAAAATACTATGGGTTTCCTTTTTCTAATTGACCTTCAAAACCTTATCCATTCCTTCTTTTTAATATCGTTATCCCATTCTGATGAGGACGATTTGAGAGAAGACTGATATTTCTGAAGTAAATTTTTTTCTTCGATAATTTTACTACTGAAATGATTCTGCTTTTTGCTTGAGAAATATACACTTAGATGCATGATGATATGTATCATCATAATGTTCCATTTACCAAACACATGTCTCGATTTCCCCCTGACTTTCAGTGAAGATAATACTACTATCAAACACTCTTTCAAAACCATTTAGAACATTAAACAAAAAATTTCCACTTACATTTCTAGATGGTTATATGGCAAGCAGAAATCGAAAATCAACCCATTCCTGATTACTTTGGAAAACAAATGTTTTTACAAGAAAATTACAACATTGCTAATCAGTAACACATGTAGCCTCGAGCAAATATCAGAATATCATTGTTTATGTTATTTGAAGAATTACAAAATGTTCAAATAACACTGATGACACGGAAGATTATGAAAATAATGAAAGAGAGTACTGTTTCTTCAGACAGAGAAAAGTCATGTTGGCATTGAGCTCATTGGATCGGATGAATCAAAGGAGATTGCATGCATTATAACTTCATATTCAATTGTTTGTTTTTGATAATATAATATATATATATATTCATATACAACCTCTGCTATAGTAGGAGCTCTTCTCGAGCTTCCGGCAGTTTCCCTAGCGGCACAATATTGCAACCTAAATCACCTTGCAATATTTCAGCCAATGAAAATACCGAATTCATGAATAACATATTGTCTAAAGTTTCATATACTCCTATAACCTAGACATGTTTGATATTTTCTTAATTTGTAAAGATTTTGTTTATCAGAAATGGCACCAGTAGGTCTCAGTCAAATCTGACAGCAACACTACAAGTCAGGTCTCTGACATTGCAATCAATATGGCCATTTTATGAGCAATTGACTGAAGAGAAAACCTTGGAAAATACTTTATTGAACCTCTTCAACATATGCTGCATATGCTGCAATGACAGCTGCTAGACAATGACTGTGTTTAACCTTTTGAATCTTAGATTTACTATATAATTAGACTGCTATTGTCTAGCTATGTATAGATTCAGTATCTAATATTTATGTTCCTGAATTAACCAAATAAAATGAAAAACAATTACACTTAATACCTCAATGTCAAAGAATCAAACAGCTCTAAAATATTTTTTTAATTTATTTTTTAAATTCTTTTATTGAATTTTTTATGAAATAATGCTGTCAAAAGTAGGGAGGTGCTATCAATTGTTTGATGATCAACTTCTGATGATTATTTTTCTTGTGACACTGAGATGAATTATCCTAATTAACTAATTTTCATTTGCTTATTCAAAATATAACTGGCGCTGAAATTAACCAGTTGTATTTGTTTGTGTTTCCCATTGATTAAAGTGAATATTTGGCAAAATTTGTATTTATTTTCCTTGCATTAAATAATAAAAGGAAATTAGTGAAGTTTGATTTCAGGTTTTAATATGATGAATTTTATGAGTCAATTTTTTATATCTAGTTGTATGTAAAAAACATATATTCAATTATTGCAACTAATATGACAGATACTTGCATTTGAAATTAATTTATGTAATTTATATTGAGCAGCTGACCAGCTAGGAACAGCTTTGTATTGTTTTTATAGTTTTAGGAAGGAGGGAAATTAATTCTATAGATGTGTAAAAATATTTCTGGATGCTATTATTTTAAGAAAGGGTTGATTCTATGTTTCTAAATTATATTTGTACGTCTTGAATTTAATGCTTTTGTGCGTTTCAATTTCATTTTGATTTTCAGACATATGATCTGTTTGATTGATGAAATTTAACTGGCAGGGTCAAGATTCAAGCTGTTCTATATATCTTAATTTTCAGTCTGCCAAATATCATTCATTGTTTTAGGAAGAAGGTAAATACATTTTTGTATTAATGGTTGCTATGTTATATTTTAAAATTCTGATTGATATTATGTAAAATTACTTTTTTGGGGATTGTCATTTTTTTCTCAGTCAGGCATGGACAGTCATGATACGGCTTGTGTCATCCTTCTGAGAGGTGGGGCTAGCGGAGAGGACACATAACCATGTACAAAATATTTCTGCTGAGTCTATTTCCATAATGAAAAAAAAGAGAGAAAAGTGATCAATTATTTTAATAGCTTTAATTGATCAATGTTATCAGTTCAACAGCATAAGCACTTGGTAGTTAGTCATTTAATCTCATTTTAATCAATGTTTGTGATTTTTTTCAGCTATGCAGAGTAGGCATGACTACTTGCGGAATGAAAGGATTCACCTCATCGCTAAAAGTTTCAACTTAAAGAAATTTATTTGCTACTCATGGACCAGAAGAAAGATCTGTTCATGAACAATATATCAAGACTTACACATCATCTTTTAATGTATTGATGGCCCAAAAGAGTAGAACTGACAATTTTCAGCCTCGTGTTCTCAGGTCTGTCACTTCTGATGGAAGTGAGATTGAGTTCAGGAAAAAAATTGACTTTGAGGAAATACACACATTAAAAGAGGACATTCTTGTGTAGGCCATGTAGAGATTGTTTTGGTACAGGAAACACTTCGGATGATAAGGCAGCCGATAGTAAAGGCTGCATCATTGTCGCAGGTGACATTCGCGCAGCAGAGGCAACATATCACAGACACTGCATGCAGTCCTTCATGTCTGACTATGATAGAAAGAGGAACAATTCCTCTCAGGAGTCAGCAAGAGATATCCAGGACAAAACTTTAAAGGCATGGTGGGAGGAATCTCTGTAATGGCTGAGCATGGGAAACAGTTTACTGTTCAAGACCTACTGGATCAGTTTGCAAGTCATCTTCCACCAGACATGGATCCATACAGTGTCAAACACTTCAAGTGAAAACACTTGGAAGTGGTGTAACAATTGCAGAAGTTGATGGAAGACCAGACACTGTTACACTGACACATCATGCCAGTTCAATATTGTACGAGTCATACCAGGATGCTTCTGAAACATCAGCTGAGCAAACCATTAAGACAGCAAGGTATCTCAGGAGGACAGTCAAAAATGTAATAAAAAAATGTAACAAGTGTATCAGAGAGGTATCCCGAGCCAACCGATGTTGACAGATTATCTTGAACATCAAATACCCAAGTCCTCCAAGAATTTATGTAAAACAATTTCGACAAACCTCGTACAGCATCAGCAATTCTTAAACAACGGATTCTTAATTTTGCATCTTCCTGCCATATGCTCATGCAAGCTTTGCATGAGTCATTTACGTCCCCACTTCTTTCAACTTGACTATTCATACACCAGACTGCAAGATAATTAGTTGCTCTCAATATCCTGACATCACTGGGAGTTAGTGTTATAAAAATAACAATGATAATAATAGTCAATTACATGAGTACATGCTCAAAGCGCACACAGGGAAAAGACAATAGAGATTTGAAGTCATTTTGAAAATGCAAGTTTGCAGAAATATATTCATTAGGTATATGCAGAAAGAGGAATAGTCGTTACAGAGTCGTATTTCTTTCATGAAGACTATTCCAGGCTGTTGCAGCAGAATGTTCGAATGATCTATGACCAAATTGTTTGGTGCGCACATGAGGGACAACTCTTGTCTCTTGTTCTCAGATCTGAGGGATTTAGTTGGCTAGACAAGTAGGAGGCTGCTAAGATATGCAGGAGGCATTCCTAAAAGACACTTTTAAAATAAGAGGCAACATAGTTTATAAGTCATTCATTCATATGGTCATATTTTGATTTGCCTGGAACAATTCTAGCAGCTGTGTTTTTCACTCGTTGAAGTCTTGAAATCTGATTTTTCGTAGCACCGGCCAGTAGATTATTACAATAGTCTCGTCTACTCATCACTAGTGCAAGAACTAGGATTTTAGCAGAATCAATCGTCAAGTATTTACGGATGGTTCCGATATTTCGTAGCTGTAGGAAACAGTTTCCAATTAGAGTAGAAACATGGTGATCTAGTGAGAGTTCCGAATCTAGTATAAATCCAAGATTCTTGACAGTATCAGACAATGGTAAATGAGAATGATCTTCGAGATGATGTTCCGATCAGAAGACACTCACTCTTGTCATCGTTCAATTTCAAGTAGTTCTCAAACATCGATGTCTTGATGACATCACAGCAGTATGATACTTGCTGGACTGCAGTGATAGCTTCCTGGGGATGAAAAAGAAATGACCTGCCGAGCTGTATGTCATCAGCATATTGTTGACGGTGGACATTATGATCATCTATAATCTCAAACAGCCTTCATATACAAAGTGAAAAGTTGGGGTCCTAGCACAGAGCCCCGTGGGAGCTAACATCGAAGCATGACTATATTTGAGGAAAATGTATCAATATTGACAGATTGATATCGAGAATATAGATATGATCGAAACCACTTCAAAACATTCTCGACAATACCAAACTTGATCTTCGGAGTATTCAGCAATATGGAATGGTCAACCGTATCAAAAGCGGCGCTCAAATCAAGAAGCACTAAAAGTGACACCCTGTTGTTATCAACGTTGAGTCGTAAGTCATTTCGAATCTTGATGAGGGCTGTTTCAGTACAGTGCTGAGCACGATAGGCAGATATCATGAAGATTATTTTATGAGAGATACTCAGAAAGTCTTTGACCTTTGACTGATTGCTCTCTCAACTACTTTAGATAGAAAAGAAAGATTGGATACAGGGCGATGATTTTGCATTTGATCTTAATCCAACGATGATTTCTTAAGAAGGGGTTTAACAATTGATGATTAGAAGGCAGTTAGAACAGTCCCAGAGTTGAGGCTTCCAATAATCACGTATTTGATCACTGGTAAAAGAACAACTATGAATTCAAGGAAAATTCGAGTTGGTATTGGGTCTAATTCACAAGATGATGGATTTTGATTCTTTCATGAATGGTTATTACCAGGTTATGGGTTTTCAAAAGGCTGCTGCTGTTAGTCAAACGAATCCTTTCACTGAATCAACCTCCAGAGATGAAGAGATCTCACATGCGTTCTTTAGGGATTGGATAATTATCGTTTCTCGAAACCAAATTTTGTTCTTCTTTGTAAAGGTTTCATCCTCGGATCAGCAATAAAAAAAATCAACATGCATCTATTGAATTAAGATAGCAGATCTGCACATCATTGCAAAGAAATAAAAAGAGCAAATGATATTTTGTATATGTATATCCTTATTAATGACTAGTGCTTTCACCTAAATGAGCTTCCAACAGGGGATGACGCGTTGCAAGGCAACATTGTGATGTACCTCGTTTTGGTGTTCAAAGAAATACGTAGTTTTCTTGGTGGAACCTTTACCAACAAGCTAGAGGCACAAAAGATCACCCACGTGTAGGGAGGCAACGCGTTACATCACGCAGTTAGGCACGCTGGACAACCGTATCAGGCTCTCGTATCTCAGAACAAACTGCCCGCACTATTAAGGTTCTATTAATTGGTTCAATAGATTTTTTGAGGATTGGAACGTCAGGCAGTTCATTTGACACGTCACCGAGATGCATGTTTTCTGGGTGTAGCGAGTATATCAGGTACAGGGGGAAAGACTGGTATAGTGTTTTCTTTCTGAATTCCCGGTCTAACAGGCCATTTCTTCCCCAGTCTAAATTTTCCCTGGGGAGAAAATAGCTCCGGGGAAGGTTTGGCCTGGGCTATTTTCTCCCCGGGGAAAGTTTAGACTAGGCCAAAGTTTCCCCACCTGAGATTCTACCTGTACCTGGTTTATATTGTCAACATTCATAGCAATTTCATACTTCATTAAAATCATACTTAACTCATCTTTTCTTTTATCTGTAATGTGGAGGTATTATTTTACATTGGCAAGTTCTCTGCCTTTTTGGTCTAACTAGGCTAACTTTCTGATTTGTTTTTGTTATTCTATATTCTTATATATATATATATATATATATATATATATATATATATATATATATATATATATATATATATATTTTTTTCATTCTGTATGTACAGGGGGGATTTCTGGTGTAGCTAGGTCATTTCTTTCCCACCTTTGTTATTTATTTAAGAGGGTAAAATCTGGTCTAGCTAGGCTATTTCTTCCCCACCTTTGGTACTTACTGTTATAGGGAGAGTCTGGCCAAGCTAGGCTATTTCTCCCCCCTATAAATAGTCTTTATATTCAAAGGGGAAATTCTGGCCTAGATAGGCTATTTCTTCCCCACCTCAGTCTTTATTTTCCGAGAGGAAAGTCTGGCTTAGCTAGGCTATTTCTTTACCACTGTCAGTCTTTATTTATAGGAGGGAGAGTCTGGCCTTGCTCGACTAGTTCTTAACCACCCTCAAATTTTATTTACAGGTAGAGAGTCTGGCCTGGCTAGGCTATTTCTTCTCCCTGTAAATAGCCTTTATATTCAAAGGGGAAATTCTGAGTCCTACCTTGCTAGGCTATCTCTTCCCTAGCCTGAGTCTTTATATATAGGAGGGAGAGTCTAGCCTACTTAGACTGTTTCTTTCCCATCTGTTGTATTTATTTGGGGGGGGGGGGGGGGGAGAGAGAAGAGACCCCCCTGAAAATAAAGACTGAGGGTGAGAAAAAATAGCCAAGCTAGGCCAAAATTTCCCCCCCCTTAAACTAAAGACTGTGGGTGGGAAAAAATAGCCAAGCTAGGCCAAAATTTCCCCCTTAAACTAAAGACTGAGGGTGGGGAAGAAATGGCCTAGCTAGGTAAGACTCTCCCCCCTGAAAATAAAGACTGAGGGTGGGAAAAGATAGCCAAGCTAGGCCAAAATTTTCTCCCTGAAACTAAAGACTGAGGGTGGGGAAGAAATAGGCTACCTAGGTAAGACTCTCCCTCCTATAAATCAAGATTGAGGGTGGGTTCGGAAGAAATAGCCTTGTCAGAACATGGATATAAATGTCAAATAATAAAGTTAAAGTTTGTACTATAAGACTAGTTAGACTGGAATGTTATCAGTTGTTCATAAAGATGAAAGGCAAATAAGTTGTACACACAATTGAATATCTTCCCACTAAAGATAAAACTGAGGATTTGTAAATGTAAGCTAATTGGGGTCAAAATTGCTATGAATGTGGACAATAGAAATTAGGTGTAGGTAGAATATAGGGTGGGGAAAGTTTGGCCTAGGCCAGACTTTCCCCGGGGAAGATAAAGAACCAGGCCCGGGGAAAGATTGTCCTTGGTCAAACCTTCCCTGGGGAAAGTGTGGCCAGGGGAATTGTTCGGCCTGTTACACTGGTTACTGTTTTCATCTTGACAGAATTGACGTACGCGTGTTCGCGTGCTCGGGGAGACATCGCCACTAATCAACTGAATTACCTCTATGTGCAGCAAAACATCAGAACATCTCCCATGGGCGTCCGTGTCTCCAATTTTAACTCGATTGAGCATTTTAGGGAAGAGATGGAGAGAAGATTGAGATAAGACATATATATCAACCTCTTACTTTGAACGATCTTAGACATACTTTCATTGACATTGGAAATGAGATTCCACAATCTCTTTTTCACTAACCTGATATTGTCCAAGAGGCATATATGTCAATCTTCTGTTGATGCTCGCAATGATAACGCTTTATTCTGATTTTGAACATGCAGGTGTGAACCTATATTCAACAAGCAATGTTTATGCGTTTCTGTTGACTTTCGCTAAGAATTTGTTTGACGTTGACCAATAATTTAATACACGAAACCATTTGCTTTGTATACTGACTTAATAAATGCATTGCCCAGTTAATTTTTCTCCTAGTATATTACACTAAGCCTATGTAGTTTACGTAGAACCTCAATCCTGGATACCAACTGTCAGTGAGCAGAGAATACCGACAGTACATCCCGAATTACATCCTGCAAAATCAGGTATTTGTATCTGCAGAACCTCTACAGCATCCTGATACCTGATTCAAATGTCTTGTAATTTATATGAAATTTAAAATCATGTACAACCAGCTAGTGAAATAACTTGGATCTAGCAAAAGCGGCATCAACTTTACAGTTTGCAGTACCGTTCACTTTGAGACATGTACTTCAAGCTCCTTGTATAAGGGCTTTTCATTGGTTAAAAAGATACCGGTTAAACAGTCAAGAATGACAAAGTGTCAGCGATACGAGCATTCAGCCTTAAATAGGGAAATGAAAGTGTTTTGCTGATATAAATATGCTGCTGTTTCAGGATGGGTTTAAGAGATACAGACAATGAAATACAGATGTGAAGCTCAATTTATTGAACATAAACAAATATATACAAACAAGATATGTAATAAACAAATTACGAGTTGAAATTACTGAATCATATTTATATTTTTTTAAAACATTTATCTCACACATTTAAAAGAATACCATGGCTGATATTGTTCATATGTATCCATCAACCCACCAACTAATCATTCAATTTATCATATTGTTTCCATTCATGACGACTTTTTTATACCACAGAAGAATTAGATATATAAAAATGTTGATAACAATTTCTCTTCACCAATACAAATTTTCTATTGGTAAAGTGGTGACGATTTGATTATATTTATTTTATATACTCTTAAATATTATTAAAGATTAAAGACTATGCTAGTTACGAATTTGTCATGATTCACTTTTTTGTTTGTAATGCTATTATGCGTCCTTGAAAGCAAGTTTCAAATCTCTATGTGCATTTTGAAAAAAAGACATCTTAAGTTCGGTCAAAAGATTTTTCCCAATTTTGATCGTTATTTGTGAAAAAAATGACCATGTTCGTGATCGATGTTTCGAATAGTTTCGTCAAGTCCACATACAGGTCTTACATTCCTGAAGGAATTTCAGGTCTGTACTGCAAGCATCGTCAAAGAAGAAGATTGTTTCTTACATTCCTGAAAAATATGGTGCAATTATGGGTCTAACTTTTTGAGTTATCGCCCCTTGAACATGGTCACAGGAGCTATGTTGCTCGGCTTTGAAGGGTTGCTGAGAAAAAACTTTTAATGTTGGGACCTTGTATGTTAGGAATTCAAGAGTACAATGCTTCAGCTAAATTCAACATGAATTTTAGCTCTGTACTTCAAGCATCTTCAGAGAAGAAGATTGTCAAAGGTGCATGGGGTGCGAAAATGTAAAAAAGTTAAATAAAACAATATGGCGGCGAAACTATGCATGCTACTAATTTGCCATTATTAACTTTTTAGCTGCAAATGTAATTGTACATCTTTTTAAAAAGTTGCAAGTCTCTAAGTGCATTTTGAAAAAAATTTCAATGTTAATTTTTTTTAATTTGAGTGGTACTGTGCCTTTAACGCATGATCCGATCAAGCTCAAAAGCTTCGCCTGTCTATTCCTCAGTGAGGGATTATTA
Organism: Phorcus lineatus; assembly: GCA_921293015.1. NCBI lineage: Eukaryota > Metazoa > Mollusca > Gastropoda > Trochida > Trochidae > Phorcus > Phorcus lineatus. Next base: position 41,403,708 of record OV121085.1, read on the forward strand.
TAATAATAATCAGGATAATAACAATAGGTCTTCCAGATTTTGTCTTGAAGACCTAATTAGGCACATAAGTGATGGTTTGATAACGGTACCATTTACAGAACAATACCAGAAAAGTGCAAAGTGTGTGAAGCACATAGCCTTTCATATGTATGTGTGAGTGAATGATGTCCAAAGCAACTTTATACAAGATGATGTTGAAAACTGGCAAGAGAAATACCTGCAAGATTTGTATATGCAAGATGAAGTATATGCATTAGCGGCAGCCACGCTTTCCGAGGTGTATTACTCAACATGTCTACAACCTTAATATCCAGGGCGTGAAAACAGTAAGAACAGTCAGTGATACATGAAAGAAGTATAGATACATCTATTTCATAGTTAACTATTAAATGATACTTTTACTCTAAAGACGGAAAATATTAACGATGTACCTTCTCTCAACTTTTAATGGCACTGAGTGCGTAAGATCCTTTCATAACCCGTAAAATGTTTATCAACAATAAAAGGTCAATGCTGTCAAAATCAGAATGATGTAAAGAATAATTTCCAGTCTGTCATATTGTTTTCAGTCTGAAAAATAGTTAATACACTTAAGCCCTAAACAAAAGTCTGCAAAATCTTCCATAGTGATAATGTATACGTTCATATATCATGATCAAAGAGAAAAATTATTTACTGAAATAACTTGCTTCTTGAAATGATAAGATCATAATTGTTGATATTCATATATATCATAGTTGTGCGTATATGAGTATATAATATATATTTAAATATCATATATATTTTTAGTTTTCAAGTTGGGCGCAATGTAAATTCTTGTTATAATGATTTCTCATAAACCGTTACACCAAATGTGTCCACATTGTGTTACAACTTACATTGGACACTAGTCGATTATAGGGACTTCGACTTTACCTTCAAGATCACACAGTACTTTGACTGCTTTTATGGGCCGGCTTTTTTCCTCTCGGGATTGTGTATAAATATGTGACCCTCTCCATCTTCTTGGCGCTTCCCATCTGAGCGTATTTTTCTCATGACCCTCCCCAAAATCCTTTCTACGAATTTCATGATTTATGTTCAGTTCTCCATTGAAAATTTTGCTTTTATACTTTTAGGAAGTGTCTCCTTATAAATAATACTAAAAAGAATGTTAAAAGAAACAAATTTACCCTTCCATTTAATGATATCTGATAATGGTCTATGGTGTTTTAGATTTAGTTTCATAGATTTTTTTACAGCGAGCATTTTAGAACATCAATTGTGTCTCAAAATAAGTTTTGAACACGATTGGTTATAATACATAGATATGTTTACGAAAAGTAAATTTTATCTTTCAAAGTTGAATGAATGCACTGTAACTTTAATTGTAAAGGTTTGTTCTTCAATCATATTAAAATAATAAACCCAAAAAATATATTTTATCTATGAATAACAGAATAGTGAATAGTGCTCACTCATGTATCATCACTTTCAAAAATGATAAAAATTGCACTAGATTAAAATTCCATCCAAATCTTTCCACATCATTCAACTCAAAGCCTGAAAAAATTACTTCATAAATTGATAAAATCATATGGAAGGGCCATTGTTGACACGTGATTAAATTTTTTATGCTAGCATGCATAAGTTGGGAGACAAAGCACAAAAAAGTTTAAAATCTACAGATACTTTGAGAGTAAAAGACCGAACAATTTAAGAAGGCAAATCAGCAAATCGTCACATCACAGAGATTAAATAGTCAAATTTCATAAAACTTGAACTATTAGTGTGTGAGTTTGATTTTACACAAAATTAAACATCTTTAGTAGGTGTGTAGCACAAGAAATCTATAGAATTTTGAAAATACATAACATAAGTATGATAAAATCACATGTAGGAATAATAAAAAATACAATGTACAAGGACTCAAATTTAATGTGGCTTCTACCAGGAGCATGTTAGCTCTTAAGGTCTCTGAAGCACGCATTTTTTTATATATCAACATCAATATTTTTCTGTCCAAATAAGCATTTAGGTATTTTCAAAAGTATGGCTCTTCATGAAATTTGCACTCTAATTTGAATCTTTCATTTAAAAAGGCTTTATGATGATATTTAAAACCCTCTTTCAATCTTAAAGAAAGATAGTTTTATAACTATCTTTTTAAAAAGACACTCCCCAAACTTATAATTTTTTATTAAGACCCTGGTGGCAGTAAATCTGTTTCTCCCTCTCCCCTTAGAATCCCCGGCCAACCTTCCCCTGTAATAAATGACCGGTCCCTTTGTTTCATGAGCCTTTGCACCATATGTCAAAATTTGGTAACATGCTTAAGTTGTAAAAGCGATTTAAAAGCACTATAATCCTCTGAGAGATGATCGACACTTGATTAAGTTTTATAAGTTTATAGAAAAAAATGGAGATTTCTATGAACAAATGATTGAATATTCAAAACCTAGATAGTAGCATGTCATTCCTTAGTATGAGTAGATACTCTGAATTGAGACAGTTAAGTTTTGGGAAAGTAAAACCTTATTTAAATGTGCACGGGGACAGTCATGCAGAGTAATCTATCAATCATCAATTGGCAGTGCAGCTTTGAGTAGGTCTTATTTTCATTTCGCTCCACTTGAGAGAGTAATGTGTCCCATGCCAGGTACCCCAAAGGATTCCTTTTGATTGTGTATTGTCATCAAACTCTCCATTGAGGTTCGCATCAACACAGAGGCTTAACCACCAGCCTCCAGGATAAAACGGAAAACATTTGTTACCCCATTCCGTAGTGTCCATGTCCCAGGTTGTGAACGTCTTTCCGTTGTGAAAGGCAAGAGCATCGCCTGGAAATAAATGTTTACTTTCTAGCTTGTTGTCCAATGGGGATTAGAAAAGTGTCAGTTTTATTTCATATAACTTGATATTGATTTCTAGAAGCACGGTCTTGAACCCGTGTGGTTATCAAAATAAGCGGGACAATCCAATGGTTCCAAAATAACTAAACATGAAGATTTAAATTGTGCTTTGACTATTTATACAAAGTGTTTAAACAAACCAAGCTCCAAAATAAGCAAACAAATGTTGTTCCTACTTTGAAATCAACCTTTACATCCTCAACGTTTAACATGGAAACAAAGTGATATGCCTGCTTTTAACATATTTACTAGTCTGAATGAAAATGAATTTGAGACTCTCCAACGATTCCACATTCACCTCTGTTGTGCCCGCACAGTCTCGTTCCTCCACCCATCTTTATCCTGTCAACTACGGAAACCTGTAGAACCACTTGGAGCGTTTCGAAGTTTGTGTGACATTTGATTACATTTACCATACATTTTATGAGTGGTATCTAAAAAAAGGAAACCAAGTAATAATAGGTATTTCTATGGGACAGTGTGATGTTTCGACACAATTCCCTGTATTCTTTCAGGCAAACATTACACTTGCTACTTCATTAGTAGTTTTAAAGAAACAAGAGTCTTACCTACATCTCCGTCAAACCCGGTTACAGTGAGAAGGTAGTTATTTGCTTCGTTCTCAACTCTAAATTCCGAGTATGTGGCATATCCCATTATGTTATCCTGGTCAAGCATATCCACTCTCAGCGTTGATTCACGCGCAGTCGTCAAACGGTTGATCATGCGATTTCCTGTAAAAATATAACCGCGTACACTATCTGTCCATCTGTTCGTCCGTAAACTTTAACTATGTCAACTTTCAAGAACCATTGACTCAAAAAATTTGAAATTAATTGTACAGACCTCATGACTACTGAGAATTGTTATTGTTGACCCTTTTAACCCTAATTAGTTCCACAGGGTCCACGCCGTAAAAACCTGTTGTTATCGTCTTCTCGACAAACAAACGTCTACTGCCTAGAAAACAGAAAACTTGTGTACAGACTCTTTAACTTATGGGAATTTGAATTGAAAACTCCTTATCTAATGCGTATTCTAATTTACAGATTTGGTGATCCTATGACGCCTAATAATTGGGGGCCGGACCAAAAAATATATTTTATCGTCTTCACCGAAATTAAAGGCCTAGAAAGCTGAAACCTTGAAATGAAACTACTAATTGGATAAGGGCCATAGGGGTCACGCCTATCTGTAGATGTGATGACAATAATGACTAGATTTGGTTATCCTTTGGCCGCTTGTATTGTGACCATTTTTATAATAAATTATAACTAACCCGGTAAGCTACAGAGCCAATGGTTCTATTTTTAGAATAAAAAATACCAAATAAAATAAGCAGAGCTCTCGCACCCCACAATGAAAGCTTTTCAATTTAGTGTTCATTTGTAATCCCTGATTATGTTAGTTTGTTTTTCTTAGAATAAACCATATAGCTTGTTCACAATCATTAACTGGAGACTGAAGAGAATGAAATAATGTTATAATGCTAACATGATGATGTCGTTGTCAACATTCAAACATGACTAATGACGCTCAAGTCTTAATGAAAATTTGCTAATACGCTTCTCAATGAAATGTTTAAACATCGTTTCGTTTCTGTTATCCTATATATATATATATATATATATATATATATATATATATAGGAAATTTGCTGTAGATATCATTTTAATGATGACTGGATGCGTCATATTTCGACTTGATTACAAGTCTTTTCGACTGTTCTTTTAAAGACAAATGATATCTACAGCAAGTGTTATCTGAAGTATTCTTTTTTCAAATATACATTTATTTCACGTGCGACCTTCTTCACCTTTTTACATATGTATCCGTATGCAACAAATGATAAACGTACCTTGAAGGCACATAAAACAAATCTATTCTTCCACAAAAACTGTTCGATACATACAATAAAGTTATTCAGCTATAAATACCGTAAAATATGCTGGTAATTAATGATAAATTAATGTTTAAAAAACACTTGAAATTAATAGCAAATAAATTCTATCTAGGTAATAATTGTTTTAATTATGGAAACACGCATTAGCAGAAAAAAATGACTTTTTGATGAATTAGGCAGAATCAACAATCATGAAGGTAATATTCAACCTTGCCAAAACTCCCCATTGAGGAACCCAAATCCATTGCTGTATTGTTCCCAATCCCTGTTGAAATCTACGCTGCCATCTTTTCGCCTTTGCAAAACCTGTTGATAAATGTGGTCATATTTAATATACACATGTATGCATGTATAAACAATTTGGCTAAGAAGACTCAAAGGGAAAATATGATTGTAAGCGACAATATTAAGTTAAGTTCAAGTAGCAGCGCCGTTAGCATATCCCATTCAGACTCCATTGTCTCTAAAACACAAGACATGTAAGTTGACTCGAAAACAGTTTTGTCTTTATGAATATATTTTAGTACTCTATTAGTAAATGTGAAATATATAATACAAATGTGGGAATGTATATTTCATGTTGTATTTCAGTTGTTCCTGAATACCAAACTTCCTGATCAGGGAGTTCTTTTTTCATGTAAAATATTACTCATTTCTGTCACTTGTTTCCATTTATATTTCAAACTGAATTTAACTGATCGTTTAATATCTAATGCATTTAAAGCACACAGTTTACCTGATACACATACAAAATCTTTCAAGGTCATGGAAAGCCTATATATCAGATCTAATTCAGGGTTGATTTTTTTTAGTTAGGCATGGTACACAACCTTTGAAAAGTGATATAAACAAATACCCACTGTCCATCCACCTCCGTCAGAGGTCATGTCACAGTAGACTTTGAAGGGACCTTTACCATCGAGAGGATTGATGTTGTACTCTCCGTCTTTGGAAGTGGGAAAATGGCATAGGATTTCAGCACAATCCTGTTTGTCTGATGATGGAAGATTTGACTTTTAATGGATCCAAGACGTCTAACTAAATCTATTAGTAAATTGTATTTTTCGTCCTATTTCGTAATTGGTCCCAACATCGTAATTGGTTCTACAATATGTTGCCTTCCAATGGCCCTTAATGTTGACACACAGGACCTTCAATCATTAGATAAGTGAAACTTGCTTGATAACAGGTTCGTTTCTACACCACAGCGGCGCATTACATTCAATATTAAGGTTGACTATCCCTATCCACTTGCTCTGCTTCATCATACACAAGCTTCTACAACGCATCTTTACTCTCTCAAAGAACTTACTCATCCATATATAAAAAACAGAGATCAGTTTGGAAAATCGTTAACTTTCTTCACTACGCCACAAACGGCAGAATCTAAATTGCAGAGATAGATGAAACTACACAGATACCAATAGATGACATTACACAGATAAAAAAAGATGAATCTTCACAGGTAAGGATAGATGAGTTTTCACTGAACATCAAAAGAAATGTTACACCTCTTAAATTGGAATGTCATAAAAATTCAGTCTTCAGTGCTAGAATAATAGTTTTGAAAATTAACTTATAATATGTCATCGCCATATTTTTATGGATGGGATCATTTGTTCTTAGTTCGATCATTCATAAAAACAACATAAGCAAAGAAAATTTATGAGCTTAATGGCTTTCAAACATGCTTTAACTCTTCTCCTCACAGAAAACGTCAGGCGTTTGATGAAAGCAGATGGTATCTGTCACAATTCGTCCAACAATGCAGCAACAAGCTATTGAAGTGAATGTGGTTGCTGCTGTCGTAACCGGATCCTTTAATCAATGTAATCCTAGAGGTGCTCAATGGGATTCACATCCGGTGATGTGGCCAAGGCAAAACTTGAACGTGTTGACGTTCACAAAATAAGAGTAGCACATAAAAGTATAAAACAGTAGTTAAGTGATTACAGAAGACATAGCACGCTTACTAAGAGCAAGCGCTTTCTTAATATATTTTGCACATTTAAACAATGAATTACTACATTTGTTGCTAATTAATTCAAGATAATCTTTTTTTGCGTTACCCTGTCTACAAGATGTAAAATTATTTTCTCTAATTGAAGAAAATGCGTCACATTCAAACAAAAAGTGAATTTCATTTTCAAACAGTCCACAGTCACACATTTTACAGATTCTATTCACATTAACACCCCGAATATTACATCTCAGGGGAAGTGCATGTAATCTTAATAAACAAATAGTTCTTCGGATAGCTAAATGATTAATAGAAGATACATAATATTCAATATATAGCAACGATTTAACTTCTTTGTAATATCTAAGATGTACAGACTCATGTATTTTACCAATAATATGTTGTTTATTACAGTCCACAATTTGATTCTTGAAATTAGAAATAAAAGATGTGATATCACCAACATCCTGACTGTACCATACAAATCCGAAACCAAAGGAACATAACAGATATTTAATCGATGTTGCCCAAGTTATTCTGCCAACTGAATCTAGTTTCCTCATAAGAAGATAAGACTGTTTTGGATAACGATCTTCTGACATCCTTAATAATTTACACCAATAATTAATGCACCTAACGTAATAATCCACATTCTGCCACATTCTGCTAAAATACCGTTACTAGAGACCTGCTTTCCAACACCAAGTACATATTTACAAAAATTAGTATGAAATATTTCAATAGATTTCCTTTCCTCAAATCCCCAAATTTCAGAGCCATATGGCAATACGGGTTTAACCTTACTATCAAATAACCAACCGGGTATTTAATAATATTTGTACACACTTCGTCCAGCATAGCCGAGTAGAAAATAGAATACCAAGATAGTTATAGTACGTTGAAGTCTTAATTTGAATGCCATTATAAAACCACTTTTCATTTTAATGAAGATAACCACCATTGCGAAATACCAGTACCTCAGTTTTATCCATATTAACCTCAAGACCCCATGAGCTACTTTGTAAGCCTATCACTGTGTCATCAAATAAATTAAGGTCATCAGCATACAGTAATGAAAGTAAGTCCAAAAAATCTGACCCAACAAAAAAAACCCTTACCCCTGAATTTTGCAATTGCAACATGCCCTGAAACTCTGTTATATACATTGAAAATAGAAATGGACTTAAAATACAACCTTGGCGCACACCGCTTACTGACTCGAAATATTCACCATGGAAGAATGAGAATGCCGAACAGCGACCAATATTTTGAAATACATATCCCGTAAAACAAAAATTAACCTGCCTCCTATACCTTGTCTAAAAAGTGAATACCATAGTAATGTCCTACTGACGTAATCGAAAGCCTTCCGAAAATCCACAAATAAACAATAAAAACGACCACCACTTTTTGAGAGATACTTCTGGATGAGACATTGCAAAGTAAATATATTGTCTGTTGTAGAGTACCCTTTACGAAAACCTGCTTGTGCCTCTGGAATTTTATCATAAACTTCTGCAAATTTATGAAGACGATTATTGATTACTATATTAAAAAAAAGTTTCCCAAGAACGTCCATTAACAACATACCCCTATAACTATCTACACTATTTACACTACCTTTCTTATGCAATGGAACAATAATTCCCTTCGACCACTCCTGTGGACGAAAGAATACTATTAAACATCAGTACCAAATAAGGGGTAAGTACGAAGCTCCAGAAGGGACATGGTAAAAAAATATTTTTTTACGTACGTACGTAATATTTTCACGTACGTGCGTGATAATATTACGTACGTACGTGCGTGATAATATTACGTACGTACGTAAAGAAAACACCACGTACGTACGTAATATTATTACGTACGTACGTAATAACTAAATTTGAATGTTGTAAGCTTAGGAGCTGTCGATAGAAAGCGCTAGTAAGCAGATACTTATTTGAGTCAGCTCAGTTCTGTCATGGATTCAGAAAATGTTTATTTTGATTGATAAATGAGAGGTCAGATAAGAAATAACATACATATGTATAATATTATAAGCAGTCACCACACAGCGTGTGTAGCATGTGACCAACACAAACCACGTGGTAGGTAAATGTTGAACACAGCCTCACTAAGCTGCAATAAATATTTAATTTCTTATCTTGCAATCTCAATAGAAGGCCATTGAGTAGCAGTGGTCTTTTTGCAAAACCTATAAGTACTCTATCTATCAATAATCTTGGATATATATACAAGAAATAGAGCGTGGTTCGGTTTAACCTTTTTTGAGTTATCTCCCTTTGTACGGTTATTGCACTTCAAGACGTAAAGAATATTCGAAAGACAGACATTGGACGTAAACAAAGGCATCTTATTTTCGTCAGCAAACAGTATACAACAAGAGTCTTTAGTGAAGGCATACAAACTAAAGCCAGTTGCTAGCCTTCTAAGCGGCCATGGACAAGAATTGATGTGTCGGCAATTCAAGTCTTCTACATTAACAAAATGTCGCGTAAAATAAATTATGTCTAATCAGCTATGTAATCACTTGTTATTTCTCTTTCTTTAAAATACTATTGCCCTAAAAGAATATTTGAAAAAAAGACGTTTTATAACAAAATAACAATATTTATTGAAACACTCACTTTGTTAAATGTCCAACAGGAAAATAACATATACCGTAGATCCTTGAATAATTATCAAGCGCTTATTAATTTCAACCACTTCAACCAATTATTCTTGTCGAAGCCATAACATGTGTTTCTATGTTGAAAATAATGAAACAAAACCCTCATCATCATCGCGAATTTTATATTAAAACACTGAAATAGACTCTCTTACCGTTTTCAAAATATGCATATATTATAAAAAGCCAGAAAACTTAGAAAAAGGTGATATTCAAAATGTTGTTCACAATGCTCAAGCAAACCCAGCAAGGCAAGGCAGGCGATTATTCATGTTAACGAGGCCATAGACTCGACCTATACTGAAAACAGGCGAGTATTAACGACAGGCGATTATTCAAGGATTTACGGTATGTCGTAAATGTAGAACCGGCTACGTTGATTGATCGCCGTCTATAATAAGTGTTTTCATTTGTCGGTAACTTACTTAAGATAACATTACTCTAGTTGAAGAAAGAAGAACTTAAAATTTAATTAGATATATTTTCCCAAGATTATGCTCCTTATCATATCACCTAACAAGCATTTGCATCAGCATTGGTTAAAATATGACCTCTAAATAACGCAAATGATTATGTAAGCATCACCTTAATTAAAACTTCACTTTTCATCACCATATCATGTTTATTATCGAGGCACTGCATTTTTATATTAATTTTAGCAGAGAAATATAGAGCATGAAGGGATTATCACATAAATATCATAAGCTTTCAGTAAAAACTAGAATTTTTATAGATAAGTATATTTTCATTTGTTCGAAAATGACCCATTTAAAGAAACTTCACATTGTGAAATCAAAAAGAAAAAATATTTATTCGCCAGGGGATAACAAATGTCTTCACATTCGAGCAACAGTAGTTAATCACACTATCATATCCAAGGAAGGAAACTCTTCATTTAAAAGAAACACTATTTTTATTTCGTAGTATGTCTTCAAGGATGATAAGTAAAAAACGGGTTCATCTTTTTTTAAAAAAACCATCATTTAGACATATATAATACAGTCAAATATTTGTTGTTACAACAAATATTGTAAATTTATTTGTTTGCATCACATTGTAAGTGAAAATTTAAGTTTAACTATGAGTTTACTTTAGTGTAATGACTGTTGCTGAAAAATTAGCTAATTTAAGAGCACATGTAGTCACATGAGCTTCGTATTCTTAATACTTATCATTCATTTTTCAGTTGACTCGCAAATTATGAATTGACTAAAGCAACTATTCTAAATATTATTAAACGTCGAATATTCGACATTTGTTTCTACAAAAAAGAAAAGTGTCAACCGTCAAGTCCACATATATTACGACAAAATTTGTAATGGTGGTAATTTCATACGAAATAATGACTATTGTAAATAGTGTCAAAACTTTTATACGAGAAAAGATTAGTACATTGTAGAGTACATTGACATCGATAAACAATCTATCAAATTTAATTGGATTTCACTCAAACTAAATGAACAAAGTATTAATCATGTGGAGAAAGGAGAAAGCTATTCGACTGTTGAATTAAATCCTTATTGGTACCTTTTGTTAAGATTATTATCTTCACTTTCCATATCACAATTTACGCATCTTCAAGTCGTATTACAATTACAATTCAAAAGATTCGACAAAACATCTTTCTAGGGTCCCAGAACAGTTTGTCCATCACTAGACATACGCCTATCACTCAATTTAAATTCGAACGGGATCTTCTCATTTCTGCTATCAGTTACATAAACTTTCTCGATACTACTCTATAAAAAACCTCTAGGTTCAGCGTAAGGGTTTTTTCGATTTGTGCAATAGCATTTCTGTCATCTGAATGCTTACGTCGATACAGACCTAGTCCTTTCAAAATGCGTTTCAGATGTCTATTGCTTACTTCTATCCGGTGTTTTGCAACTAGTAAATAAAGCATTTCAGTCTGGTTAAAACCCAGACCGAAGTGGAGTCGAACAAGTATTTCCCCCTCCATGTTAAGATGTACTTCCTCCTTACATGCTAAAGTATCACGTACGTACGTATTAGGTTACTACGTACGTACGTATTAGGTTACTACGTACGTACGTGTTAGCTTATTACGTACGTACGTGTTATCATTACGTACGTACGTGATACTTATTACGTACGTACGTGATGATATCACGTACGTACGTGATAATAACACGTACGTACGTAAAAAAAATTACCATGTTTTTAACACGTACGCGTACGTAAAAACAATTACCATGTTTTTACCATGTCCCTTCTGGAGCTTCGTAGGTAAGCAAACGAGCACAGGAAATAATCATTTCGGCCTTGTTACCATCTGGGCCTGCCGCTTTCCCACATTTTAAACATTTTACAGCATCTTCGATCTCTGTATGAGAAATGTCATGATTCAAATTACAATCAATATCATGTTCATTATCATAATCTAAATCCACGTCATCATTGTCATTCAGGGAAATATTATCAAATAACAGTTCAGCATCATAAATCATTTCATTGTCAACAGCGATATTAGTTATATTGCACACGTCCTTTAAGTACTCAGTCCATTGTGCGCACGTTATAGTGGGGGAGTGTTTGCGAGAGTTAGTCAACGATTTCACTTAAGTCCAGAACTTTTTACTGTCTTTGTTTGCTGATAAAGTCACAAGTTTGTTTTATCTGATTTTCATCAGAAGCTGCTTTCTTTTTTCTGCATGTACTTCTGTAGGCATTTCTTGATTTACAATATTCTGTTACTTTCCCCTTATCCCCAGAAAGTCTGAACTCATTCAAGTGTAACATTTTTGTCTTTTTCATGGTTTCACAATCATTATCATACCAGGAACAATATGTAGATTGTTGTGCATTATGCTGTCTTACTAGTAAACCACAGTTAGCTGCACAAATTTTGCACAAATTTGAAGAGTGTTTGTCAATCTGTTCACTGCAGAGTTTATATCCGCGTTAATTAATTCTTCATACTGATCAATGTTAAGCTCCTGTAGTAGACCACGTAAGCAGTCGCCGAAGTTGTCCTTATAGTGCTCCCTCCATGAAAACCTTGGTATATTACAACTCCCATATGCGTCTTCATCAGCTTCCGCAGGTTTAGTAAGACATGGAAACGTTGCACTGAGAGGGAAATGATCTGACTCATCTCTTATATAGATATTAAAGTCAACAATATTTGTAAATAAATCTGTGGAACACAATATATAATCAACTGTACTAGCGCCATTATCTTTGAAACATGTATACGAACCGAGGGATAACATCCTGTACGAAGTGCAGATGGAACCGACTTTCATCGGAAAATAAAATCCTCTGCCAGTTTCTGATCTGCAAAAGTCTTACATTTTTGGCCCAAGCAACCCTGTTTTGTTGATGTCGGCGTGTCAACTGCATAGCTTGTATTAGTCGGACTGGCGTCAGTCCTTATTGTTTGAGCATTATTCTCTTCCCCTGGAGACTCATGCGACCCTCAAGTGTTATAATAGCCGACACTGTTGCTGTTTGAAACTTATTTCAGAGGTGAAGATGGTGAAGATACCGGTCATCATTTGCGGTTGTTACCGTTGGTCTCCCACTTTTCGGTCGGTCTAGTGTTGTTCTAGTATGTTGTAAACGTATACGCAGCCTTTGTATGGTGAGACGTTGATATCCGAATGCAGCAGCGACACCTCCGTTGGCAAATCCATTCAGCAGCATACCAATGGCTCTTCCTCGCTCGTCTGCTGTTAATCTCGGCATTGTAACCGAACTATGGTTTGAAATGATGAATCCAGGGGCCTTTTATAACCGTTTCCAGCTGTTTTACATACATTTCATGCGAGGTTAAATTTCAGTGGCTACGTTTTGGGGACATGATTCTTCTGATAAAAAAAAATCAAATGTGTAACGTTTTCATTAGCTTGTAAGATCAAGAAAAAAAGTAGTCGGTTAACATGCATCAAAGCTTCCGTAAACAGACAAATATATTTGGATCAAAACTTTTATCATAAAATTGTGGAATTTCGTTAAGAAAAGAAACATTATAAATCTCAGTATTTGATTATTGCTTAAAGAAATAAAAAAAATAGATCTTACATGAAAATATGGAGATAACAAAATTGTTAGTCTATTCTCAAGTCTGTTATTTTGACAAGTAAGATAAGACGTATTGGATGTTAAATCACAACGAACCAAGATCCCCTGAGGACATTTTTATGATATTCAACTTTAAAGTGGTGTTACATTTATTTTGGCGGTAAGTTTTGAAGAACCTTCGAATGAAGACAGGGATGATTAGTCATTTCATTACAGTTTAAATATTCAGAGTGAACAGTTGACAGATATTTTGAATAAACCGTCCCATGAAGATTTTGCTTGATTTTCGAATATCTGCACGAAAGTCAGTAACAAATTAAGATCTGGTAAAGAGCGAGCCAGGAAGAACCAGGAAGATGATACCACTGATGAACAGATAGAAGATAATTGGCTTGATAAAAGATGGGGTAATGGAAAATTATTGATGGTAGAATTTGAACTGAACTGAACTTTTATTTTATTACTCAGGCTGCAAACTGCAGCATAAGAGGCAAAGCACAGAGAAACAAGCCTAAAGAGGTAACACTACGAACCCTGGAGACTGAGGAATGGAACATAGCATGAATTAACCGTGAGCAAAACAATGTCAATTTTAAGGGTTCTGGATAGAATATTATCTCGACAGTACAGCAATGTCGCTTACTCATTTTCGAAAACCGGTGAAGTGCCATGGTATATTTTTCTTTATCAAACTAGGTCACGCGCAAACCTAGTTACAACAAACGACGTGCTAAGAGTTATCTCCTTTCTCCCACTTTTAGGTGAACAAAAGCTGCGCTACGCTGGTAAGCTGTACCTTCACATGCTCAAGGCATTTTCCCGGTAACTTTTGTCATCTTTAGTAAATCACGCTGCTTGAACAAGTTAGGCCTTATTCAAATGAAAAGTTGATGCCGCAAATAAACCCTGGCAACACACAAGATCTTCCAACGGACTAGTCGCTTCGCTCGCACACAGCGAGATCCGAATTGTGAATATATACACATATGAGCCAAGGTCACCACTCAATCTTTATTCACAATTTTAAACTAGCATGTATATTTTGCTGTGATGCTTACATATTCTATGCGTCTGACACGAAAACTACTTGGATTTAAGAGCCGCTTTAAATCGAACGTTTCCTAGATAGAGCGAAAACACTAGGTCACGAGACCAAGTAATCAAACCCAAGAAAATCCAAAAATAATCGTCATTTTTATTTATTTTCGTTAATCCGAAATTTCCGTCTGGACAAGACCAGCCGACATTTTACCCATCCAACCTTTCAAGCCAGATTTGAAGTATAACATAATGTTCCTTGTCGACATAAAGACGTCATGAGTTTGATATGGAAATTTATTAAGTGTTCTAGATAAATATCAAACTTCAAATTCGTTCCCTTTCGATAGCTATCTAGTACACTTGATAAATCCCATAACAAACCCGGAAACATGGTAACTTTAAATATACATTTAATGGACAATTGATAAATAGCAGATCATTAAAATTTAGAACCATAATTGTAAAAGCTAAGAAACGAACAGGAATGAAGAAGATGAGGACTGTGATAGAAACTTGTAGAGAATGAAGATGACGACAGTAAGACAATGTTAAAGAGTGGGGTCGTGATTTTTTTTCGAAGTTTTATAATGGAAAAAGCAATGAGGAAGAGAAGGTTGACCAGTATCCAACTTAATCAACATGTACAAAGATTGATTACAACAAATATTATACATTTTAAGAATTAATTGATCTTGTTGGAAAGCTGTATTGCAACAATATTTCTTACTAAGAAGTGAATCGACGAGTAGTATACTGAGGTTATGCAAGCATTGGCAGAAAAGGTTAGCCTTTTTCAAAACATCCATAGACAATGAGACCGATGAGAAAATAACAATATCTACGATAAAGTTTCAAATAATTCTGACCTTGAGTGTGAAATATTACTTTATCAAGGAACGTCAGAGCTCCAACACTTTCCTGACATCCAGAGAGCCAATGCCTCCTATAGGCATGGCCGAATAGACTGAATTGACTTGCATATTTCAAAAACGGTACTAGCACTACCGGAATGACAGGACTAATATGTGTGAGATAATTGCTTCAAGCTTCTGCATAAAATTTCATTGGCTGAAAACAGGAAGCTGATTATACGTATGTTAAATCAGTCATCAGCTATACATGTACCATGAACTGGTCCTTAAAGTTTAGATAACCACAAACATATTTCACTTTTTTCTTTGGACTATATGAATGTCTGATTACAATATTGTATAGTGTGTCAAAGGTCGCTACTCAAAAATGTTTAGATTGGTAATGAAAGCCGTTTTTGAATGCCAGTTTTGATAGGCTGCTTAGATCTATCTTGCCAAAAACAAGTGAATGCATTCCCCAAAAGAATAATTACTTTGTTTTAAGAATATGAAATATAACATAAACAGTAGATGTATTTTTAACAACACAACATGGTAGGACATGAAGGATAATAATGTTAAAACAAAACCCAAAAAAACTTTTTTTATAAATGTTGATATAGGATTTTAAGCGTTCAGAACTTAAATTTGTTCTTTTCATATGCGTCCTCCTTATTTTTGTTGAGTTTATAAATGATAAAAAATATGCATCAAATATTACCAATAGGCAGTGTGTAGTAGACGGATCCTGCATCAATGATGCTGACCTCTGTGGAGTAGAACTGGACCGAGTGAGCAGTGCACACATCGTTCTGTTTGTTGTAGAAGAAGGAAACACATTCCTCATCAAAAGAACAGTCCTTTGCACAAGAACTTTTTGATCCTCCACCAGATTTGGTCCAAATATTAAAGTTCGTAATCAAAGTATTTTCAAAAGATGTTTTCAAAACAAAGTTCTTCAACAAGCATTGTTCTGAGCAATGTGCAATTGAAAACACATAAAATAGCATCAAACTGATTGTGAATATGACCATTTTAAGACTTGTCTGCTTGAGAAACACAAGTTGATGGTGTTGTCAATTGGAATGAATTGCGCTATATAACTCTGAAGTTCTTGTTAACGTGTGCAAAATTATTTGATCTTCAAAGTAAGGTTAGCAAGTAAAAAAAGGGTTAACAGTTCAAAGAAAGTTGTTTATCGATAATTGACAACAAGTGAAGGCATTTTGAAGTTAAAGGTCGCCAAGAGCTTTTACATAAATAGTTTATGTTGTATTCTATGGAGTAAGATAGCATTACAATTCGAAACGCATGATGTATACTTAAAAGGTAAAGTAAGTTGAACATGTTAGTCGTTTATGCTTATGAAACACAACTTGATAATATTATCTACCTGAATGAAATGCGCAAGGACAATGCTTATGGGTCATGATTATTAATTCCCTGTGTCTTTGTGCCGAGGAAAACGTGGTCCAAAAAAGACTTTCATAAATTACTTTCTGTTTGCAAAAAAAGTAAACAATTCATAAGACAAAACTCAATTTTAAGTCAAAAGATAAATGTATAGATATTACTTTATTTTTTGTTCATTGCTTTCTAATGATATGGTTTCTACAAGTTTTAAAATGGTTATAAGGATAAAAACGTGGATAAAAACGTGTTATGAACAAGATGGCAAGTGACTGCGACATCACTGAGCACATTAACCAACGGCTCTCAGGAGTCAAAACAATTGCAGATTGAAATATAAAAGCTACGTTATATTTCGAAAGCGATTGTGAGTAAACACTTGTTTTAAACGTAGTTATTTCCCAAAAAGAAGGAACGGGATTGGTTATTGAATCGATATTGAATGCCTGCTATCTGAACAAATCATCAGATCACCTTCACAATACTAGTGTCAAATACGCACGCAATTCGAGGATTAATATTTTATGTTCATTTTAGGCTCCAACTGTTAAAGTTGAACAGGGATTTGAATGAAAATAATGTTGGTCGCTGAATGGCTGGTTATTTTAGTATTGAAGGGTGTGTGTCCCACCTCCCATTTGATTAAGTTGAAGGCTTATAGTGTCACTTGATGCAAGTTATGGTTTACAAGTTCTGCCTCCTTGCACCAACCAGTTCAAATGAGTATTCGTTCGGCATTGATATTGCACCACAATATCATTGCCTAGCACCGATGATTGAAGCTCAAAATGAAAAAAGAATTTGAAAGAATTAACCAAGTCCTAAAACCAGGATAGCGATGTCGAATGTGTCTTGATCTTGTATTACGGCCTTGATAAGTGTACTGAACTGAAAACTTTATTTGGACCTTGTTTATGAATAAATCTTCATCAATGTCATGCAATGTTTATATTGGTGTAAGTGTTTTCTATCTTAAATGATTAGACCATTCAGTTACATGGAAAGTTATTTTTAATTGCTTAAGTTATAGTTACTCTACTGTTTTTATTTGATCCTAAATATGAGGCAAATAACATTTATCTATTAATGATAAACGAAAAAACTTTGAAAACAAAATAAAAGCAATATTTCCATGTGTTTATTGCAAACATAGTATCTGAATCTTATTTGTAGGAGACACAACGATAAATATAAGTTGATATTGCTTAGTAGATCATTTAACTAGTATACCTGTTAATTGGACGCTGAACTTCGACTTCTTAACATTTACATATCAGATTTTAACAAACAGTCAAAAAACTGTCATCATTTTGGCATTTAAGAGATAAACATGAAATTTTAGACAGTCGATTTGAACTTAACTCAGATCATGTTGTATTCGGGCTCTTTGTAAGCTACATATAAAATTAATGAAACATACTCTTTGTCACTTCAATGTTCACGTTGACGTCTAAACCACCCGACCGGTAACATTAGAGTCGGTATTCTGCTTTTAAGTGAGATCAATATCTTTTAAAAATGAATTAACCGTTTCTTATTTCAAGCGTTCACACAAAGAGAGCAAAGTGGTTGAAGTTCTACAAAATATGAAGCTTTAGCGTAGACTAAGCTTTCCACTACCAAGCATGCAGCAGGAATCTCTCGAAAACGGCATCAATACAATGTCGCGTGCGCTTCATAATCTTTATTAAGACGTCACGGTGTTTTTTCTGTTAAAGTCATCGCAGTCGTTGTTATTTATCGTAAAATTGAAAAACGTTTCGATATATAAATTTGTGTTACGTTCTGTTACCAAAACATGTTTGTGAACTTGCAGAAATAGGTTTATCTTTGTTAAAGGTTTTATTCATTTTCAATACTCAGACGCAAATGCCCCGATACAGACGAGTTCATTTCTGTTTACGGAAGTCGGGACCTTTTACAAAATACATTTCGTAACAAACAGTTCATAACTGAAATCGTCATGGCGTTTTGTTTCAATTTAAATCCAGTACAACATGTCTCTGAATTTCAAACACACTAGGTATATCTAATAAATCACAATTAACGCTGTACCTCGACTATTTCATTTACCTTTCAAACTTTTTCACAAACTTGTTGAAGCGTAGATTGATTTTAAACTTGGTTTGATTATTCAAGTATTCATTTGCATTTCTCATGTGCAGTCGCAAAAGAATGTGAAATATATCCGTCTAATGGCACAAAAGTATAGAAATTAGAGTTTACTTAATCTTTTTATTCATTTCAATTCGGCGGGTGTACATCGGATGGCATACAAAGACACATCACATCAAACACTAGTTTGGAAAATGATGAAGCAATCATTAAATATAAGTAAAGGTAACTAATGTTAAACATTATTTAAGGCTCTCCATTTAATGTTGAAAGATGGTAATGCATTATTTTTTACATGCAATGAATTTTTCAACATTAAAAACATCCTTGACAACACTTATAAATACTTGAGATATGTATATATTTTTAGCATTTAGTGTGATATGAGATACCACAGTTTACTTAATTACTACGTCATCGGGCAAGGTTAAAGATGGGAAGTTGTTTTTGGTTTCGTTCTAATGTAATGACGTCATGTAGATATGAGCGGCTCTGATATTACAATGCCATCGGTAACGTCAGAAAGATCTTCATTTTGAGCCGTCATGTATTGTTTTAGTATTGCGTA
This sequence comes from Phorcus lineatus, assembly GCA_921293015.1. Lineage (NCBI taxonomy): Eukaryota > Metazoa > Mollusca > Gastropoda > Trochida > Trochidae > Phorcus > Phorcus lineatus. The sequence continues at coordinate 41,423,162 of OV121085.1, forward strand.
GCTGGCCTTTTTGAATGCAAAACTGTTATGTGTAAACATTTAAAATTGCGGTTAGGAAAAGTAGGATAAACTTTCAAAAACAACCACTTTTTTATTATTTTAAAGTATTTCAGGACATTTTAGCCATGTGTAGTTCAGCTTAGTGGTAAGTAGGGTCACACCACATGCGTATGAAGTTGAGGATTTATAGAGAAACCTTTGATTCTGTTATATTTCAGTTTTAATCTATAAAAAACAGTTGGTTAATATAAACAATTACCAAATCTGAATTTGGAAATAAAGATTATCTTTCCCTCGTTAGAATAATTCTGTAAGTTTCTTGCCAAGGCTTGAGAATAACGAAACTGATATAACTCGGGAAAGATTATCTGTTATTCCCCGTCAGTCCTTAGATACTTCTAAAGCTCACTATTTTTAGAATGTATGTCTGTAATTTCTGAGTGTTGTGATTGAATTCATTAACATAATGGTTGGCAGCAAGTCCTAATGTCTTTACAGACTGTTTCTATTCTTCGTCTCGTCCTTGAGTAGCTGTCTCTACAACAGTGTCATTTTATAGCGTCCATTTATCATGATAACATGGGCAAACAACAGACGCCATTATGGCTGAAACACACCAAGTTCATAAAAGTATTTTCCCGTGTCAATACAGTTATTAGGACTATCACACTAATACCTTTGTCACATTAACCTAATGTCTTGTTTGACAATTTTAGTATGGCTCTAGAAAGAAGTCTTATAGCTGAAAGAAGTCTTATAGAAGGCATGGTTTAGCAGCCTTAAAACAGTAATGTCAACAATTTACTGTTATCTAAAATATGCTCAGCATGGAAACAGTGGATTTAATGTTTTTCACTATGTCAGTTATTGTAGGTAAAAAGTGATTTGCAAGTGAAAAGTACAAAGCTACCTCAAACATACAAAATCTGCTTCATATCATTACCTTCTCCATCATAATGGGAAAACAGTCGTTATACATAACACTCCCATTTTCACGCAGCTAACGTGTTACTTTAATAATTAGGAATTATGTATAATGCCCATGTGCATATAAAGCATAACACTTATGTTTGTCTAGACGAGACCTCTTTTTCTATATTATGTTTTACTTCGTAGCCAAAACAGCAGATAAATGTAATCATATTGTTGAAATTGACCTTTAAACAGTTATGAACTCGCGGGCAAAAGAACCGTCCTAAAGATATTTCTATTTTTTATTTTTTATTTAATGACTTTGAACATAATTCATGAACAGGTTGCCTGAACACACTATTTGATGACATGCCAAAGAGCGAGAAAAATTACGTAAATCAGTGAAGTACAGAAAAATACCCGTATGACCGTCGGGTATAAAGCAGCCACCAAAATGTTTTTAGGCATCGGTTACATCAGTTTGAGAGAAAGAATATGCCGAGACTAACGTCAAGGCAGAGATAGCAAGCAATCGGGATGCTTCAACTGGGCGCTACGTACGTACATTAACTGCTCGAAGCGAATAGATGCTAGACTGGTAGCGCGTTACAGACAGACTCGCAGGACAGCAGTCAGGCCAAGGAGCGGAAGACCAAATGTGACCACCCCCAATGAAGACAGACATTACCGGGTGGTTCACCTAAGGATGAATTCCTCACTATGACGTCATGTGTTGCGCACAGCCTGAATCGTCGAAGCAGCAGATGGATAGTGACAACACGACTGCGATGAATATCTGATTCAAATCACTAATGCAAACACACTCTATGAACATTAGAAATTAAACTATCGTGAGACAAACTTACCAACTTCTATTGAACTAACTAAGCGACAACTTCTATTTGTTTTGATGACCTTTTGTTGTGTTAGTTCTCTGAAGAGGTCTGAATTAATATTGCATGCAAGTTTCTACTGTATGTTCAAATCAATGTCCCGTGTCTTCGTGGTGCTTTTCATGCATGCATGCTGTCACACGGCTTCTATCCTTCTTTAATCAGACGACTGTTAGAAACAATTAGTCTCTTGTTACATGTTAGCATCAAGCACTTAGTCTGCCAATGACAATTCCCTGATGACAATTCTCAAACTTTTCTGCCTGTTGGACGAGACTTGTTATATAGTCTTTAGTCCTGGGTCGAGAACGCTTCTGGTTTTTGGGGTTTTCAATAGGACAAGTATTAGGTTAGTGATCGTTGGTTACGAATGTCGTCTCTACTTATTATGAACTATAAGGACATTTGTGCAAGCATTGTCCAAAATATTTTGAATTGGTGAAAATGTAGGCAAAATGGAAAGAGATATTATAGTTGTAGTTTCTCTACTTTCAAACAGCAAATCAGGAAATCATTTTCAACAGGAAATATTTAATCAGTAAGTAATCAGATTAGATTGAAAGCGTCTTTCCAGGGTGCATAATCTGCTTCTGGTAGTACGTTTGTAAAAAAAGTTATCATATGAGGAAGACGAAGCTGCGTTTTTGTGATATATCAAAACTCATGACTATGAATATCATCATTTATCTCGACTCGAACAGCAATGTCGGCTACTCATTGGCCAAAAGCGGTCACGTGCCGTAGGTATATTTTTCTATGTTCAACTGGGTCACGCGCGAACCTAGTAACAGAGACGAGGTACTGCCAAGAGATTTCTCCCTTGTCCCACTGTTAGGTAAACAAAGGCTACGCTACGCTGGTTTGTTGAAACCTACCGTTACTAGCTTAGTGTATTTTCCACTAATTAAAGTCATTTCGCTTTTATTTAATGGAACAAATAAGTTCTTGTAAAAATTAAATGTTCGTGCGAAAAAACCTTGACAAGTTACAAGACTTGCCATTGGCCTACCGCTTCACTTGCCCGTAGCGAGGTTCTCCATCAGTGAGCTGAAGATTGGAATTGTGAACTAGAAAACCAGTCTCTATACACATAGTAGTCGAGGTCATCGCCGACTTTTCATTCATATCAAACATTCAAACCAACCTAAGCATTATGTTGTGATCCTTGCATGTTCTATGGGTCCGACACTTTCAAACTCAATCGCATCTTTCACGACGGTCCGCCATGACAGTCAGGAATCTACGGCGATTTTAGCGCCGCTTCAAATCGAACGTTTCCAAGGTGGAACGTATATATGAGGTCACGTGACCAAATAATCAAATCTTAAAAAGCCTCGCAATAATTGTTATATTTATTAAAGTTCGCGAGTTCGTAATTTCTGTCTAGTACCGCTGCACGGTACTAGACTATACTTTTTGTGCTGTAAACGGGGATATAAAAATCATATTTGTAAATTCATAAATAAAGAGTAACATTGACAAGATCAGCCGCCATTTTGACCCATAAAATCTTTCAAGCCATATTCAACGCATAAAATAAGGGTCCTCGTCGAGATAAATACGTTACCATGTGTCCACGAGTTTGATATGGAGATGAATATTGTGCCCGAGTTCTCGTTTGATATTTAACTTGAACACATAATATATCTTCATATCAAACTCGTTGACACATGGTAACTTATGATAATGATTTTTTATGTAATAGAATGTGTTACTTATATGTCAATGACAAATTCAAAGGAGACTAATATAATTTTCAGCTTATGATCCGTCACACACAAAACCTTATTAGTCATTGTCTTGACTGATGATAACATATAAATATGTCAGACAAGACTCGATAAAGTTCTTTTTGTGAGGTACTTTATTGCATAATGATTAATAGCCTCTCTTTACCACAAGTTGTTAACTTTCACTCCGGCACAAGAAAGTGATTCAACTTTGTTTTCTCAAAGAAATTATTTCAGCATTTAAAGGTCAATGTGATCACTTCAAAAAGAATTTGGGTTCTTTTTTAATTCAAAGATGTTAATCGCAAGACAAAAAACGTAAATTCGAAATAACAGTCCTTTATTTCATTGCGATTTAATGGAATAGAAATGAATGTTATTTTTAACATGTGTTGATCATTCTGCTGTTTGATCGTTTCACATGATTTTGTTTACGGAATACTAGTTATGTTATAGTAAAGTTCGACTTACATTTCACAGAAAATTAATATCTGTGTACTTAAGGTTTTCAAGACTGATTTCTTTGCATAACACTTGCTGAGTAGTTGATTTATAGCATCACAGTTGGAACACCATCTGAACTGACATTTTCCTTATCGTTTTACGGTGTTCTCTGTATGTCTTTGTCCCTATTTAGGGTATATTCACGGCTAATGGTGTCAACATTTGTTTTGATACGTTGATGTAACCTTTATTGTGTGCGTGTTAACCTCAAAGTGGCAATCTGTCTGATTATAACTGCATTGAAATTTAACTGTCAAATGGCATATGTCAAATGACTGTTAAACAGCGTTATAGAAAGACCTTTTGGTATGGTATGAATTGTGTTTTATTATCGTATAAATAATTGCAAAAACAAATGTGATCCTTTCATGAAAATCTGACCAAACGCCATTTTGTCTGACAAATGAGGCATCTGCCTACATTATTATTGTTGAGACCTCTCAACAATTTTGCTAATTTAACTTATGTTTCTCGGGCTTTTTTAAAAATAATCTCCGAATGACAAGCCTGAGTAATGTATATTGTTAATAACTATTTCTTTGCAGTTACCATTTGGATATCCTACAGCTATATCTACACCAAGGCTCGTCAAGGTTCATCTTTGAAAATTCGTTAATGCCTTTCATGTTGACATCAATAAAATGTTTTTACCTTGAGATGAATCTTTCGATAAACCTTTAAGAGAGGATTTCTTTGCGAGATAAGGCCGCCTACCTTATTTAACCAAATTGATCATCCCTGATTACTCATATCTCATAAAAGGTTTCAGGAGGTGCATTCTAGCAAGTCCTTACACGTATGCCAAGATTAGAGGGACTGGTCATCTGCAGTGAGTGGTTCCAGGGCCATTGATGGTAAAACTACATCTAATACCAATGTGATAAATAAATGAGGTTGATTGCCCTGTGATGTCTGGCACTGAATGAATATTGTCGGAAAGTTTGAATAAATATCAACAGGAAATTGAAAATACTTTGAAAATAATATAGTATAACAAAATCATATTTCTTAAAACATGTATAAACAAATGTGTTTGAGCAACGCTTCTTCTTCCCTTCTTTTTGTTCTAGAACGAAATGGATCATCTCAGTACCAATGTAGTTTATGAAAATGATACATTACTCAGATGGTTAATATTTATCACTTTGTTTGCAAAGTAAATCAGTTCATATCTAGAGTGATTTTTACATAAGAAATGTTTTTAAAACATAACTGTTACTGCTGCTGCATGGATCTCAGCTCGGTTAGATTGAGGTTACGTCAGAACTGTTTCAATGTTATATTGACCGTCAAAAGGATTTTTAAAATGCCTCATTGTAAAAAGACTGTAACAATAATGAAATCTATGAGCAAAACCCTATCCGAGACTTGTGAGAAATATGATGAATAGATTGAGAAATGAAATCGATAACACTCCATCATTGCTGACTGTAATCACTGAGCGCTAGAGATATATCCTGTGAAAACGCATCTGTAGGTCGAAAGGGCTATTGAATAATAGTGATGAATTACCTTTGGGTTAAAGTAGATTTCCCGAAAGGTTTTCATGGTTGAGTAATTTTAGATTTAAAAAGGCACCTGATATTATGAACAATGCTCTTGAATTCTGATTTATTTTAGAGTAAGTGTTATGACACGTGGTGCATTGTGGTGTTCATCAGAGTTAGCTCAAGGTCATAAAGGGTAGACCGAGATATTTCAAATAAACCTAATTTTCGAAATGTATTCAAATAAAACGTTGAGAATAGAACATTACAGGACCTCATTTTACAAGATATAATCATGATTTCTCAATCCATAACTATTATTTATGAATAATTACGTTAAACGAACAACAAGGTTTCTGTCTTTAAAATGAAAGTTTGAGTTCCTTACCACTATAAAATAATTGATATAATTAGATGAATTTGCCATCAAAATGATCAGGAACTGACCATTACTAGATGTGTAAATCCGAAGCCCTTTGGAAGATCATTACCTATTTTATTATTGCAGTGCTACATGTAAACATGAAATAATCTTGCATTCGATTACTACAAATAATATTAACAATTAACAAATTCAGATAAGAGCTATTTCGTAAGTGTTATTAATATACATTATATACAGTTTCATGTCTAGATGTTGACCAACACTACCACGCAAGTAATCGTTTCGTGTATTTTCTTGTATAAATGATAATCCTTTTCAGTTTATGTAATGTTATCGTAACATACATTTCATATAGTTAAACAAACAAGTGAGCTTTAATACCTCATGATTATTGTCTTCAATAACGCTTCATTTCATTTAAGGAAATAACAAAACGAAAATCCTATAGCCTCAATACAGAACATAGAATAAATGTCAACTGAAATTTGCTGATATGCAATGTTAGAAATATAAAATCTTAAAACATGTTCAATGTAACTGAACTTCAAAACTTAGAGTAGTATTCACGATTTGTGGAATTTTTGCCCAAGATTTATAAGTATCCGTTGTGAAAGGTACAGAATCATATGTTGCAACGAGACATTGTCATTATAGACATGCTAAACATTGATCTATGGTAAAACTCAATTGCACGTCTTAATAGCTTTGTACATGGGTGTTGTTGTTTATAATAGTAAAGTGCTCAAATGGCTATCACGAAGTTATTCTGAAGGTATGTAGTTATAAAGCAGCTATTTAGTGAAGGTGTGATCATGTAGATCAGTGCATCCTGTTTTCCGATACTCATTTCCACAGCTAGGTTGACCGAGTAGTGCAAAAAATGTTAGCAATTACGTTTGATTAATAAAACATGTTCATTATGTACTGTTGAAATGTCAGATCTCCTGCAATGGGATTGGTTTTGTGGACTAGTAATAGAAAAGGACACAGAAAAATGTATGCAAACCAAACTAAAGTGATAGGCCCCTATTCTTGCCTGACTGCATTCCAAAGATTTTATCTGCAATAGATTGCAGCATCTAAATTTCAAAGTATTTCTTTTATAACCAAAGATTCAAACTTTTCATCTGGATTGTTCACAACAAAAACGTATATTGAACTACATGAATGTACTGTCATTGTGCAGGATATGGATATCTTAACTGAAGGATTGTAGGACAATCGGCTCCTATTAATATCGCATTTTGAATTGTAGGTTATGTCTTTGACATGAAATGTCATTTATATGGAACTTATTTGTGAATACTCAATTCCTTATACCATAATTTCTAATTAAACTTTCCCAAAGCACCTGATCCCGTTGTTATCAGCTGCCCATAGGTATTCTAATGTCCCTAAGAGCAGGTTCAACTAACCTTTCAATCGCTTAACGAACATATAAATTGTGCAAGCAGGGCGGACTCACAAGATGAAATAGGTTGATGTGATCGATGGTTCGGTTGATCACGATGATTGCATTTTGCATTATGAGCATTATTATTGTTACACAACTATAATATTGATTTTATATTAGTGACAATACTTTTCATGTATTCTAAAATATATATTAATGACGAACGCAAATTAGACTGACACCTCAAATGAGAATGTCGAGTAGATTTACAATTATTTTGTATCTTCTGTATCACAGATCTTCCACATTGATTAAGAACTTAACATGATAGTCTCACAGCGCATCAAAGACAAGTTAAAAACGTATTGTTAAAATTGTTGTTGTTTTATCACAAAAACGAGATATCATGTCTAATTATTTCTGAGAACATATATTTTTTAAGTTGATTATCAAACACAAATGTCCATTATTTATTCCTATAAGTTGCTAGGTGTGCAGAATGTTTACCTAGGGTTACGGCTTCAATACCAGTTAAGATTTAATCTGCCTATATTATATTTGAAAGATAATGTTAACAACAACAACATGTGATATTTTTGAACTGTGCCAAAATTGGATTAATAATATGTACTTACATGATTATGAAACCAGACCTATTTGATAGCATAACATGGATTATGAATAATCAATTAACTATTATATTATCAGACACAACGAGCTGTCTGACACAAACAGAAGGCCTTGCTTGAGGAGATATTCAGGAAGTTGGATACTAATTATATTCAAATATATCAAACTAAGACAACACTTTATTCAAAGCATCGTAGCATGTTTCAGGGATATTGAATTGTAAAGAACTTATGCACAGTATTTGTTCTTCAGATGTAGGAAATATCTCACTTTTCAACCCAGCTTTCCATAGTCGTAGAATTTGGTGTCACGTATCTAGCCTTAACTGCTTATGACCATTTTGTTGTGAACACATGTAAGTTAGGGAAATTAAGTAGCTCGAACGAACTTGGTAGGTGCGTTTAGAATTTTTTGTATTAATCAAAAACATAGAACGTTTTCCTTTTTGTGCGATCTTGGTACAAACGTTCAAGAATATTGTTATTCATTAAAAAAAAACTAGGACATTTTTTTCTGTGAGATCCTTTAATTTTCCCACAAACATATGAAAAAAACCTCAATAATAAAGCACAATAAAACGAGTTAACAAAATAACTTGATTATCTGGGTACTCTTTATTGATCTTTACAAATGCTATTCATTTAGTTTTTTTTAAGATACATTCTTAAAATTCCCAAAGAGCAATGGTTTACCATGGTCAAATGTGTTTTAACAGTACCTGTTAATCCTCTCATGTTTTCTTTGACAAGCCATTACTAATATATTTGTTTCAACGATAATCAAATGCTGATGTTTATCGCGAATTTTATATCGAATTCTTAAAATATTACAGTTAGTAAGAACAACCTCCCAATTTATTTTTCTGTGAGATTAGAGAGTATTTGCTCTATAAATTTAAAGATATCGGCCTATATACATGTACATCAGTCTTACAATGATTTTTAGCAAGACTTGTATATTTCATCTACCTAGCTAGTGAAGTTGTCATGGTTAAAACATTCAAAAACAATTTTGGGCAAGCAAACTTAGTTCAACATAAGATCACTCAAACTGCATCAATAAACTAATAGAAACTATGATTTTATTGTGATTTGAAAATAGTTTGCAATATGAAGTCAAAACCATTGACATCATTCTTCACATTTTGAAAGCAAATTGTCACTGGCAAACGACCAGAAAAATAGCCAAAGGCTACTTTGATAATTTTTCAATTATTTTATTTATTTAACATTTGACTTTTCGTGTCTGGGCCTTTTCCGAAATAACAATTATGTTTGGTTCATGCAATGAACGTAAAAGCACCTTAAAGAGCCACTCCGTGATTTTCATAACATTTATTTACCTTTGAAACGAACCTTAATGTTATATGTGGTGATATAAAATCAAAACATCCTAACTTTTCATGTCCAAAAGACATATATATGACCAAAACTGTTCTTCCATGAAAATCTAAAAACAGCCTTATAAATGCACAAAGGTGTAGATGTCACGTCCAATAAACATGGATACTAGTTATATAACCTAACAAACGCTATCAACTCCTTACTGCCCTCCTGGCTGTTTTAGATAAGTCTCCAAAATTACGTTTGGCTATTTGACGTTCTACCTCAATGTGGTCACTGAATAAAACAATAAGCTTTAGAATGTGTCTTTTTGGTAACAGTCGTTACTGCGCGATCAAATGACACCATTGATTAAGATTGGCATATATGACTCCAACAACTCACGGAGTGGCTCTTATTGCTAAAAGTCAAATAAAGCATTTTCCTTCCTTTTTAATTGTCAAAGAATTTTTTTTATCTCCGATATCGTATATCTGTAAATATTGAATTGCATGAGAAGTTAGTTATCCTTTTTTTTCTGTGTTCATGCAAGGATAAGTTGTTTTGATAGTTTCATTCACAGACAATATCGACCACCAAAACTTGGTAAACAGGTCGTGTAGAAGTTCTTATTTGAAGAGATTTTTATATTCCAATTATTGATTTGAAGAAAGATATTAGGTACATGCAAAAAATCCTACGTTATCCATCAAATAAATCACATTTAGACAATGAGATATGAAATACTCCACATTGATATATAGATTCTATTGATACCACCAGCAATCAATTCATTGTTGGTCACAAAATCCTCATATCCGAGGGTATATGTATCTATCATTCCATTGTTATGTCAATTGTATTGTGACATCATAACGTTATAACTGTTTTTTGTAAGACTCCCTGAGGATGTTGGAGGATGTTGAATATATATATATATATATATATATATATATATATATATATATATATATATATATATATATATATATATATATAATCATATAAATAATCACGATTCAGTTCTCTAGGCAAGGGTAAATGTGAAATAAGAAGAAATCAGTAAGGAAATCGGACCTCCAAGTTACCAGTGGACTAAGCTTTTGAACGAAATGGAATATTCATGTTTAACTTTCACTATCACTATGAGGAGATCTCAGGTTTGTAGCTTCCTGCAATATTAATGACAGAACATGTACTTGCATAAGCCCTTTGTATAAAGACGTTGGTCTTTTCCCTTCTACAATGTGAGTCAAATGATATGCGAAGATTCATTTTCTTTGTGTTGATGTCATGCAATAGCCTGACAATAATGCTCTTTTATGCGAGGATCGCTTAAACAGAAAATATTATATGATCATTCCTGCATCGAGAAACATTAACTTTGATAAACTTTGAGGCACGGTTAGACGTAGTTTATATGCAATGAAAAGTCGCAGGAAAAAAGGTAATTACTGGAAATTAAATGTCAATGGTCAGTTCAGGAAAAATCAATATCACTCACGATGACCATTTATGAAACCCTCCTTAATATATGAATTTTCTAATCGAACCTAGGTAAAAGGTGAGTTGTTCAATTCACTAACTTAAAATCTTCAAAAATATTCCTTTGATTGAAAATCACACTTGAGCTCTTTGTCCAGAGAAGGTAAAAACACCAACTGTGTTTATGAAGACAAAACTGTTGGTTTAAATCAATTAGCATTTTCAATTTTAAATATTTTCAAACAAATATTAAAATACATAACAATTAACATGTATGATCTATCTTCATAGTTAAAAACGTGACGAATCATGAACATGCATTTTTGAAATCATTTAAAAACTTGTAAAATAGTCGTCAAAAGTTTAATTTATGGGCATTTAACATCTTAGACTAACACTGACGCCATGATCTCTTTCAAAGGCATTATGATCACTCCTTTACACAATGGGAGATGGTAAGTGCTATTTTCAACAAGGCTTGCTATATATGAAAAAAAGAAGTAATATTGTCCTACAAAGGTGCAGCTGGTGCCATTGTAAAGCACATAAAGAGAGAATTGTAGGTTTCTGAAGATATTAGATAATTGTCATATTCGTGACAGAATTAGGTCCTCAATGCTGAGTTCATCGCATCTCACCAATAGTTTTTTTCCAATCTTTAAAGACTACAGTTAATACTAGTTATGATATAGAATTTAATAGAAAATATATCCCCCACCAGTGCATTCATATCATTTGTTTCATATAATGCAAAAGGGGAATAAGTCATTTTCTAATTGTGACAGGAGGATTACTTTGACGTCACAGTTCGCCTATAACGTTGTGTTTCAAATTCGTCGACGGCGGGAAACTGCATATGCGTTGACGTTGATGTTGATTATTTTTCTTTGAATATGACTTCGGTAATGAACATTATTGTATTTGTGCCAACTGCACACTTTGTCTACCACACTGGTGACTAATTATAAATATCAGTATATTCCTCACTCTCGCTCAAAAAATAGCAGTTCATGGACAACCACGTAATGACCTCTATAATTGCAAAAGAAGCACAATTCATTTCAAATGCGTTTACCCGAAAGAGGAGTCGCAAACACGTGTTCTGATAACAATAAACATTGATATCATGGGAAACATTTTATGTTTAAATAAGACAATATCCTAAAATCATTCTAATTTGACTTGTCCATGGCTAACACGGATCCGAATGTCAATAGTCGACTTCGCTAATGAGCATTGCCCTTATGACATTTTTTGTAAAATTTGATGTTTGTATAATTTTATCATTGTAGATGTACAACTCCAGTTCTGACTTATGATGATGCGGTTCTTTCAATGCTTCATTGGCTTACATGATATCATTGGTGGGCAAGTTGCAATGAAAAAGAATATCTGAACGTACAATTCATTATATTATTATATATAATTTTGAGTCATTTCTCTCAATTACACTAACATAGTCAATTTATTACCACAGTGTCGTTCTTCACCCGTCCAGTCACGTCATTAATCAGTTTCTGATCGGTTCCTTGGATGTGCTCGGCTTGTTAAATGACAAGATTCCAGCCCTTGGGAAATGAGTAAGTGTTTACAAGGATGTGGATGGTGATAACAATGAGGATTTATATCTACATTCATACGAGTGCGTGCTTTTCTACACAAATCTGCAAAAACAAGTAATTCCCAAGTTTATGCTTGTGGATGGACACTGACGAAGGAAAATGTCTTTTCAATTGATTTTGTTCACTCAGCTTGATTAGGTTCCCTTATTTAGGATTTTTATTGGTAATAAAATCCATAAGTATTAGTTTGCATTCGTCTTTGCAGAAAGTAGAAACACATACAATTGCATATTGTATGCTGTCTATAGCACTATCAAACACTTCATTGTCGGTGCATTTGTTGCTGCAGTCACAATATCAGCAGATTTTTGTAATAATATTATTAAATATTTTACTGAAATAATTCAATTCTCAGAAGTCATTTTTGTTAATACAAATATGAACCAATTAATTAGATCTCTATGTTTGGGCGCTAGTAAATGTATGTTCCGACGTATTACCTATATTTGTGTCCTCCATTTGATTTAGATTATACATTGTGTTTATGTGAGACCTTTCATCAAGTGAATTGTCAAAATTGCGACTTTAACAAAGTAATCAATACCATTAACCTTGGAAATCGGGATTGGTGATACATTTATATATATATAAATTACCTGCTTCAATAAACAAAAAGTGTGATTTTAAGAATGCAATGGTATTTATCATGCTTAATTGTTAAGCAGACACGTTTTGAGTCAGTTGCTGATTGATTTCAACTGATAAGTGTACAGATTGTGTCTAGGTTGCTAGAGCAAGTCAAAATGAGACGTAGATGACAAAAGATATTTTTCACATGGCAGTGTATAGTCTGACAGAAACGACTTCCATAATATAGATCTAAATAATTGCTATTTGATTCATTAATTTTAAGCAGAGATTAAAATTTACTTGCTTGCATGAATCTATCAGATACTGAATGCCACATTTATCCTGTCACTCAGAAAAGATTGTTCATTTTTACAGTTTATTTGGACTGGTTTCGTAGAGTGTAGTGACTGTTTTCAGAGACAGATTAACGAATCAGATTGAAGAGGTAGTCTGGTGCGACTCTGATGACATTAAAAGGAACTTGCCTGATCATCTGAAACACTTATGTATTCAAGTAACAATAATGTTTTGGGATTTTGGGATTTTGTTTTACTTTTCAATGGGAGAGATAGTGTTTGGAGACAAAATTACATTTGACAATAAATAGATGAAAGCAGTCAATGTGGGCACATAAAATCTAAAGTCCTAAAGTACTATGCTTATTAATATGTACATAACTTTTATTGATAGTCAATAACTACTTTATGTTGTTTTGTGGCAAACTAATCACATCAGTTGTCCATTTGATCACACTTTGGATAAGAAACTCACGAAAGGGTTAACGTCTTTATATTACTACATCCAAGGACATTGTGATTTAGAGTATTTTAGCTATATAATAGTACTTTTATGGTATTACTAGTCGGTATGTTATTACTAGTGACAAATTGTTTGAGTTTTTAAAAACGTTTCGCTTGAATGATAATTGAAATGTTTAATCTCATTTGCTTGTTTTCTCTTCTGACATTTTCTTGTAATTTTGAAATATTTACATTAAAGCAATAATTTTGGTCATAATTTGCAGATTGAAGATTTTTTAAAGATGCTTTAAAGCGCATGTATACATCTGAAAGTGATATCTTATGGCCATATAAGAGCTATCCAGTCTTTAATGTATTAAGTGATGAATGCTCATGGCAAGACTATTCATTTGAAGCAGGATTCATATGTCACATGTCATGAGATCGGATATGAATGATTGATTGTTAATTTAATATTGGTGTCTACTCGGGCCAAATAATGAGTCTTATAGTTCTCAATAACATATTCCAGACAAATGTAAGTCATTTGATATCAATACGAATTCAGGAAGTAACGTATCTTTGGCAATAAAATATCAGAAGGCGGATGAGCAGAGCGCTCCAGTGTATAAACAGCTTAAAGCAAATTTCCCCATTGTTTTTACAAATATGCTTTTAACTCATATATTCACTTTATTTATCAATATGTTTAGACAAATTCTGGAATCACGCATATTCTTAATTAATGTCAAGATCTTGAAAATGTAATGTTATTGTGACATTAACATATGAAACAGCCAAACTATTTGAAAACTAAGTTACGTCATTTATCAGTCAATCATTAGTTGACATTAGGCATCCGTTCGCAAGTTTGGCATATCACATTGCTCTGTTTGAAGTTTACAGTTTGATTGTTCCTATTTAATCATCATCAATGTTTTTCTTATCTGTTGAGAATAAACAGCAAATTTATACACTTTGTTTCTTGAAAAGATCAATAATATTAACTTAAACTATGTACTCATTAATTAACGACAATATAGTACTATTCAGTATTGTCATGAACGAAAGAAATCATTGAAATTAAATTACAATTATCTTCTCTCAATGAAATGAAATTCCATCTTGTCGTTGTTATTTCCTTTATGATCTTAATTAGAAGTTCTGAAGAACATTAACTGGGAGTTGCTTGCATCAGTATACTGCCTTTGGACATGTATAACTTTCTATGTATTGATGTTAGGATTAATTCGTTATTATGCAGTCATTATCTTACCAAACAAATCTAGATAGCTGTTATCAGTTTGTTTGACTAACGCATGATTATTGTTATTTGTATTGAGGTTGGTTTATCACTATGTATTTTATGTCAATTGAGACCTTAAGTACAGTTTCTTAAATATGAAGTACCACGTTTCATCCTTCTTTTATAGCGTATAAGGTATTTCAGTTATCCCATTAATTGAAGCTTGTATAGAAACAAATACTTAAGACCCAGTTAGACACATATTCATTCGCTTTAGTCTGCTTTCATATCACAATTACAACGGCATATCACCGACACTGATATGCAAGGAAATCCGACTTCCATTACCAATCTTCTGTCCTGTCAGATAAGTCTTCTAGACCTGGTTTCTGTAAGAGGCAATCGAAGGAAATGGAATATTGATGTATCTCAAGGATTGTCTTATGCACTGGGAGATGAAATGAGGGAAGGTTTTCAACGATAAAGAATTACTTTGAGTGTGTGTTCTTGTATCAGTTATTTGGATAAGGAGCTTGCAATTGATATGTCAAAACCTTTATAATCATATGCTTCATTTCTTCCATTATTGTATAAATCAACATTCCCCTGTACCAATGTGCCATCCACGTATTGAATAACATCACCATGAATGAATTTATAATTATATTTTGTTACATTTGTACCTCTTAGGGAAACAAAATATACCCATGGTTGGGTAAACGTTTGCAAGATATGATATGTCGATTATGCTTTCGAGGATTAAATGTGACCGGTGAATTTTATAATGAATATATATATCCTCTATATTTCTATATCAGTAAGCAAGGCTTCGAAAGTCAAACGGGCTATACATTTATCGTAAATTAACCTACCTAGAAATTAGAAATTCCACTGATTCCATTCAGGACTTAACCAACACAAACAAATGTTATCATAACGTTATGATGTTCAGGTTGTTTGGGCTTTTATTTGAGATAACGGATATGTTAAATTCATCTGACATAATGATGTCATTGACCTTGAAAAATATATTTCGTCGCTTCGTTTCTACTTACTGTGCATGACCTATACATCAGTTCTATTTAGAGACTAATTATCCTCTTGTTAATCGTTGCTATCTTGTTACACGAGACCAGAGTGTTAGAATGAATACAACCTCTCAAGGACAGAGCAAACATAACAGTCATGGCATGGAGATAGAGGTGTCCTGTCTTTTCCCCACGGATTATCCTATACTCGTGATTTAAGTTTTGATGAATAATCATTTGTACATGCTTACATGCGTATATTGCTTTTCATACGCAGTAGAGAACAGTTATACAGGCAGTAAGGTTTGGGTGCAATGCTGCATTGAATTTCACCTCACTACCACCCACGGTTCGCTAGTTCCAGCCGATGCTCGCAGGTTTCACCGCAATGCTAGCCACAATGGTGTTGCGGGCTTTCACCCTGCTACCAGCTGCGATATAAGTGAAATACTCTTGAAATCGGCGTTAACCCAACTCACTACACCTCACCTTTGGACAAATTTTGATATATCTTTTTTATATGTGTTGAGATTTTGAAGCATCAAACAGCATTTTGAAGCATCGAAATGATAAATTAATGGAGTTAAAGCTTAGTATAAGCAGAACAAATTGATCAATATTATGTCCATAAAAATGGTATTCTTATAATAATTCAACAAATATACTGGAAACCTATTTCAAATGATCAACGAATTAACATGCACTTTTTAATAACCAAATCGATTTGTTTTTAGTTAAGTATTAAATTATGATGATTCCCTTGCTTTGAGTTTTTCTGATTTTTTTTACCATAAGTGTGCATAATGTAATATAAAATAACAATACTTGAAGTGCGAAATAAATAAGTATCTAAATTTATTATTTCATGTAAAATTTATCATTTAAAAAAGGGTACACTCATTTCTTAGACTTAAAAAATCGTTCACTCCTGAATTTAGATGTTAATAGAAATAAGCTCTTTGTACATATATTAGAAAAGATATTACCAATTTAAAATGAATTATCAAAATTGATCAATTTGTTTTTCCGAAAACTTATATCTCTCCTAATAGTTTCTTGAAATTACGTAAAGCGACTGCTTTTGATTTGTGAATGCTTATATATTGACTGCTTATCATAATGATCATCGAAATGTACATGCTTACAGCTGATGAACAGAAATCTGTTAAAGTGTGTATGTGATCATATGTAAAAACGTTTTGAAACGTTTGATTACTTCACCATTCATTAACAACAAAACTTTGTACTTTTAACTTTTGGATAAATATCTTATGGGATTTTATCAACACTATATATAATTGATAGAGGATACTAAACGACCTTCCATTTAATACTATATTTATCAAACGAGTTCATGATTTAAAATAAAACGAGCGAAATTTTCTGTGCAGTACCAGCCGTAATTCACTAGTTCCAACCGATGCTCGCAGGGTGCTCGCAGGTTTCACCGCAATCCTTAGCCACAATTGTGTTGCGGGCTATGTCCCTGCAATAATAATAGCTTGATATATGATAAATACTTTTAAAAGCGGCTTTTAACCTCAACTCATCACACGTCACCGCAATGCATCTTTCTTGTTAAAAATGAAGTTTAATGTGTTCAGTCAGTTGTGTTTTTACCTCTTCTAGACTTGGTGACATCTTTGACATTCTGTTGAACGTCCGGCATTCTGTTCTGCCTTTTAAGTCGCTTTACGGTTTGAAATACGCTGATGTAGCAGGATTCACATAATTATTTTCTTTGCTAATGATTGACTTCCACATTGCACTCGTCTCGTGTCCGGTGTAGGAAGATAGCAATAAATAACAAGGGACTAATTAGTCCCTAGACATAGTTGATTTATTTGCGTGTTAAGCTGATACGAACGAAGTGCGCGAATGCCTTTATCAGGGTCAATAGAGTAATTAGGGCAAAGTGATCAAGCACATGATCTCACATTGTCAGTGTCAAAATACATTGCTTTACACCTAAAATAATATATCAAGTACCCTGGACATCTCTTATCTGATAGTCTGCTATCATTTTGATGTACACATTCAGTCGTGAATTGAAAGGAATCCAATGATATTTGACGTTAATAATGCGATGTACCTTCAGCAGAAACAGGAATATTATTAAGAAATTTATTAACATTATCAGAAATTATTAAGCTCATCAGCAACAAAATAGACTTATTCATCTAGACCCAACAAATATTTTAAATGTGTAGCAATAAAGTGAATATACATATTGTCTACAATGGTAGATTAATTGTACAAATACTGTCATCTATGTCTATATTGGTTTATTATCATCTCATAACATAAACCGTATTAAGATAATTCTTAGACTTAGAAAAGCTCTATTTGTGAGTTGACAGAGTTTTTCCCTTGGTGCAGGGTAAATTACAATTATTTGACTAAATTATCATTTTAATAAAGTATTTAGTTGATTAGGTATATATTCACAATGCTCTAAGTGTCACAGTAGGAACTCTGTGATAAATGTTTGATGAACTAGATATATTTTGAATTCTTGGAAGTATCTTGTTGGCCTTTCATTATATCGGACGAGAATTGCCCAACACCTACATGCATGAAAGGCTATCAGGAATATCGACTTCAACCGAGAGGTGATTAATCATTCTTTCTTGATGACACAGTCGATCTCCAGATGCGATTCTGAGAACATACACAGGAAATAGCTCTTTTGCTTAGTACGTGATTACAGTCATGTATGATAGAGTTTTTATCGACTGCGTGTATCGATCATTTAATCATATCTCTGTAAAGTCTATATATATATATATATATATATATATATATATATAGATTAAATATAACATACTTCACATAGTCGTTTGAAGAATCATTTTAATCCAATTTGCTCTTGGGTAAAATCAAAAGAAGATAGATTGATTACCTTTACGATCGGTGTGCATAATTCCGAGGGGTCGCCCCTGGTTTGTCCTTCGACTTTTTCTTCCCTCCTAAAAAAGGAAGGTTATCAAAAATGCCACCATTTGTCCGTTTGCCAATGTATGTTGTACCATTGTCATACGCGTGTCGGTCGGTTGTTTTCTCGACGTTTGGTTCAGTTGTGTTGTTTACTGTCACAGTTGCTTCCTTATTAGATGGATGACGGGACCTGGTGTTCTGAAAAGGCTGTTCTGTGGTTGCTTCCCATCTTCTTTTTGTGGTAGGGGCATGACTTTGGTTTGTTGGGTTCTGGTGTATATATATATATATATATATATATTTAGCAAAACTGATAGGGAATCAGGAACTAAATGTATGAAATTTATTACAAATCTTTATAAGAAGGAAAATAACAAACCATTTATGAATTAAAATGTCAAAATGTAAAATGTCAGCGATGTTATGTTTATAACACACTCAAGAATGCCCATATCTCTATCGCGCATCGCCCGTAATTAAATTTTTTTTCAATATGAACGTATCTTGGATGATTTGTTTGTCAATTTCATCCCGTTTGATATTGATTTTCTATAAAGCCCTCCCGTAAAATATCAGTGTATTCTTCAATATGATGATGTTACTGAGAAACAAACCGAAATATAATGGTTTATGTTTTATGTTTGTGTTAACCATGTTCATTATGAGCTATTAGCTGCAATGGAATGGATATTCAGGACTTGTATTAGAACCAAAATTTATTATTATTCTTATCAGATATTTCTCTCATTTCTGGAATCATAAATGTTATTAAAATGATCTTATAGTGTTAACAGAATTCCTTTTTGTAAATTGTACTATTTTGAACAGCTTTAATAAATAAATGCAATTATGCATGATGCCTCAGTAAAAATGTAGTTTTTATAAACTTGTAAATAAGGTTAAACGATAGTGAACAGCGACATTCAGCGGCATTCGTGGACTAGCCCAACATTTGATCAATAATCTGAACTACAAATGTCTAGATGCTAGACTTATTTGTCAGCTTATTACATTATGGAATGATATGAATTATTGATAATCAGTCTACTATTCTCCACTCAAGTTACAAACGGTTGGCTCAATATGTTTCTATGGACATGTTTCTGTGGTTATATACCAGTATGGTAAACATTTGTTGATTCCAAAGAAACCATGATTCAAGTATATATATTATCTCTGTGGCATCATCGAAAATACCATCTAAGCCACAATAACAATACGTACAATAACGTCAGTTAAAAAATTTAATCTCATCCATTCAGTATTTACTAGGGACATTCAATTTGTTACAATGACATATCTACGTTTCTAACGACCATACATACAATAAATTTAAACGAAGTAGTACTGTATACATATATGTAAAAAACTATTTATGTTGAAATTATAAAAAGAAACATTAGAACAAATGCCTTATCTGTCAACAGTTTGATGTTATATCCCATAATGAAGAGAAACGAAACATGTAAATGATTATATTATATCAAAATTAGGTCATTTTATTACGGTATGCTTTCTGACACATGAAGTCAACGAAGACTTAGACACTCATAACGACGGTCGCTTTCATGACAAACATTAAATCTGTGACATTTTGTGAATAAATGGTTGTTCAGGAGAATCTCAGAACATGGACCAAGCTTAGTACTGACATTTGCTGGTTGTTTGCCTTGGCTTACGAGAATGTATTATTGTGGTTTAGTCTTAACTTTGAGGCATTATATCTGTACCTTATGCAATGAACCACTCGCATACAATATATAGTGCTTTCTTTCATTAACACTCGTCTATTGTGGTTTTGACTATCGGTCAACTGTCTACCTTTCTCTAGTTAATCAACATCATTAAACAGAAGATAATCAGCTTTTTGGATGCGCTGGTCTCGTCTATGTTGGATCGCAGCACAAAAATATTGAGTTAGTGTTACCTAGGGTAGTATCAGTTACAGCCTTGAGGAATTAGATGTACACATCGTGATGTGCTGTACAGATTGCAAAAATTAGTGATTCCTAGTTTTAATCGACCCTAATCAATGGGCACTGCGGGATGATAAAATGTTTCATCAGCTTTTCTCCACTAAGGTAGATTAGGTAACCCTTATTGATGAATGGTAATGGAAATAGAAGCAGAATATCAGTGTATTTTGGCATTTTCACTCACTTCAAGTTCAATTAGTTTGCATATTTGTTTTGTTAAAGGTGACATTTATCTAACTTTATGATCACATTGAGTCTTGACCGACCTTTTCGGCCTTTTCAGTTTCATTGTCAAACTTGTACTAGTTATACTTAGATATGCTACCAATAATGTTGGCTAAAAGGCCTTTATGGCTTTAACTCAGTAACAAACTATTCTATAGTTAACCTATTGTACGTCTTTAAGTAGTGTAAACTCGATTTTCTCTTGTACGTTTCTACAATTACACAAATATTATTATTAGAATAAATATAAACAAATATTTATAACATAACAGAAAACACTATCTCTTAATTATCTCTGGAAACTACTTAATAACCCAGCTTCAGCAAAGTCTTGATTAAATTTTGCAGATTGAAGAACAAGTTATACAATTATCAATAAAGTAATAATCAATAAGAGCTCTTCACTCGAATTTATCAAGTGCCGAATGCTGTTGACAATGATTTATGATGATTATGAACTCTGCCAACATCGGTCTGGCTGTGCTTCTGAAACAGGAGTTACTTGTCAGTTTATGAGTTCCAACATGAATAAATGATAACCAATCTACTACAAAGCCCCTACTTATACCCAATTATTGTCTGGATCGAAATTGTGGTTCGAACAACATGTGGGGGGGGGGGGAAAAGAAACACGTTTAAGAGAGAGTTGGGGCGAACAAAATTCATCAATGTTTTTATATTTGCAAGATTTTAATGTGTTTTATCAAAACAAATACAAGACAAAGGTCAATGAAGGACTTAAAATGTTATCTTCATCAATAACAATGCTGAAGTCGGAAAACAGTTTCATCAATTCTGAAGACATATAGATATCGCAGTTTAGGTGGCTGAATAGATGTTATTGAAATTGATAATGATATCTATTTTTTTCGATGGCTGACTTGCTCACTTTGGGATAGTTCAGGTCCTGAAACGGACTATTCCGAAGAAAAGAATCTACTGTTTTGAAAAGTGTGATCCGAAGCAGATATTTAATCGGGTTCCTATATATGTTCAGCCTCTCCAAGTGACCTTTCGACTTTTTCCGGTAAAAAAGCAATTGTCCAATTTGAATTATTCCTGTAAATATTATATAGATCTTCTCATAGCTGTTAAGCGAGTATGATTTGCGTCTTGTTAAACTAATCGTATCGTGCGGTATGTAAAGTAACCTTACCCAACCGTATTTACAAAGAACCATTTGTAATTGTAAACAAACAGTATCATTACAAATGACATTGGTGAAAGATTCCATTGAAATGTGTGACGTTTATATTCATCATAATCAACAAACCACAGAACGACCATTATGCCATGTTAATACATCGCCTCTAAGACGATTCAGGAGTTTTGCGTCGAAAATAAAAAGCAAAAATTTTCCATTGGTAAATAAGATTGATGCAGACTCAAAGGTATTTACTGTATACAGAATATCGAGATTTTAAGTGTTTCCTGACACATACAAAATGAAGTAATGAAGTGAATTGAAATGAAGTAATAATCACTTAATAGACACCCCATCAGTCATTTAATGACAACACTTTTACCCATGCTACTTATACCAGTATGTGAACACACAAGGCTTAATTGCTAGCGTTTTTCGAAAAACATCAGAACAAATTTTAATCTTGGAGTAGCAATTTTTACATATAAGAGTTCCATACTGTTTGTTTTATATATTTCGTAATTTTAATTAATGTTTTACTAACAGAAAATTGATGTTGATGTCGTTATGAAAAACGCTAATCCTTGCTATGAATTTTCATATCTTGGCAATATGGGTAACGTACATTCTGTCACTCTAACGTCAACTTGATGAAGGTTTTATTGTTGTTACCAAGAGAAAGAATGACTCTAGAGTTAAATAGGTTTTTTGTTTAAATGACATCAGCTAGATATAATTTCTTTTAAATAGATAACAAGTAAAGAACCCCCTGGTGATTATAATGTTGAAGAACATGCCAGTCGTTTTATATCATTTTTGCTCTTGAAACACCGATGATTACGAAAAGAGTTGAATAAATTAATCTGACTCTATCTTTTTTACAAAAACAACGGCAGCCGTTCATGCTGTAAGACTGTACCTAAAGCAAATAACAAGCATTTCAACAGCTGTATCTGTGTGATGTTTTTATAGGATATACTTGTGATGTTCCATAGGACCTCTTGAACGTGCAAGGTCCTAAACTTCAGGAGTCTGGACACTTATTTATGAATTGCTTAAAATGGTATCCTCTTTACCTTCTGCTGCCTAAACTTAAACGAAACAATGACCATATTTGAGCCTCTGACTTCCTAATACGTTAAATTGTTGAGAGTAATATTAATGATGAACCGTCAGAGAAAAGCCCATTTTTTTCTTTACAATTGTTTTTGAACAATCATGGGTCTTTCTTTGAAAATTCTTTTGTGCTCATGTAAGATCTTCGTTAACAGAACACATACTGTCACAGGAATGTCTAACGATTGCAGATAATGACATGTTATGTTTTAACAATTCATTATCATTTCTCATAAATGTTTTGGGTAGGGAGAGGGGTCGTAATTCGTTTTTATTTCTTTGTTTTGATAACACTTGATCCCTTTACCTTTGCTATCAGTGTCATGACATCAAATGTATAAAGACATTACGTAAGTACATGGCAGTTTTTAGTGCTAATCTCTAGAAATACATGCAACATTCGTTTATTCTATTTGGTCTGCTTATATAAGAAAGTATCACTAAAACGTTACACTGATATGCAAGTAAATGGTCTGTCAGTTACCAGATCTAACGTCTTGCTTGTCTCAAAGTCTTCTGAACCTACCATCTATCAAAGGTCATCTCATCTAATGCTTATGCACTGGAAGCTTGAAGACATCACAAGTCGGGAGGTTTAAAATGTTACAAAACGACTTTCAGAGTGTGTGTTTTTATCGATCAATTGCATAAGTAATTGGCCATGATAAGCAAATTATCAATACTGTACGTGTATATATACATTACACAATAACTATGTGTTATTACAAGATTGATTTGAGATCTATACATAAAAAACACGTATCAACCCATTTTGCTACAATTTTATCTTTCACTTGTGGCAAATAAAACCATATATCTGCTATATATTTCCTAGCTAAGAAAAACGCCTTGCATTATACAGTATTTTCTTGACCTTGCTAAGATAAGGTCTTATAGATGGTTTTGTAAAAGGTCTATTTCCATACAAAATATCATCGGCTTTTAAAGCCATAAAGGTTATAAATTGATCGCAGATTAATCCATGCAACCTCTCAGGCATTCTATTGGTTCGTATTCAACCTTGAAAAGCAATCTACGTTGTGTTATAATTCATATTTGATATCTCTACCAATGGATTTTAGTTTATTTGTCCTGCTTATCATGGCATCTGGCGTTCGTCTTCCCGTCGGTTCTTGAACTTTTCGGTTATTAGATTTTTTCTCATAACTACTGACTACTGCTGAACTCTTGTGTGCAGGTTTCTTAGAGTAGTACACTATGTTGTTCGCTCATACCACCACTAATTAACCAAGCGTTAATAAACAATTCAACTCAAGCGTGAATACTCAATTCAAGCGTGAGCGAACTAAGTCATACGCAACGAAGCGTGAGGGAAGTTAATTTGACATCATGGCATATATACAATAGATTGTGATCATCCAAGCATTCACGTGAGCGAGCTATGCCACATGCTTTACTGGTTCCCAACTACACCACAAATTATACATGCTACTTGCTTTGCTGGTTTTGTTGACTAAAGTGTTAACACTAATAGGACACAGTCAATTACATGTCAACTACAAGTTGTATTGATGAAACGATAAAAACGACTCACATACATCTCAACAGGGAATCTACCCTCTCAATCACAACGATCTATGATCCATGCAAATCAGGGGCTAATTTTTACAAGCTTAATTACACCTCCTACCTCTCTAGTAAACATACTTCTCTAGTAGAGGCATTCAATTGCTCACTAATGCATCTCGCATATGCTTTGGTATTTTGTTTTGAATGAAAACAAATTACAATGTCGTTTCACTAAAAGGGCATGGTCAAATACATGTCAGATACTTCATGGTTTGATAGTTTGTTGAAAGGTAAATACACAATGCCTAATTACACAGCACTAGAAGGTTTACTTCATTTAAACACACTGGTGCATGGACCAAACAAATCACGAATAATTCCTCAAATCGGAGATAATTCAGTAAATGGAAAAAGCCCCCCTTTTCTTTTTTCTTTTTTTTCAGTATTTACTCAGGCAGTGAGTATAACTTTATTAAGTAAATGGAAGCGTCAACATCTAGGTTGAAAATTTAAGCAAACGTAAATCTTACTGTTTCTCTTACCGTTATTTTGGGTGCAGATTTGCCCTTACTTAGGATGAATGAATCAGTTAAATCATCCTTTTTCAAAACTTTAGGTTTGGTTGGAAAGTCTGAAGTTACTCCAAAAAAAAACAGCTTATGCGAGATATGAGATTGTTTCAGGAGGAAGATATCCTAAATTCTAACCTTATTAAATTATTTGACTCTCTACCTTCTATAATACCCACAAATAAGATGAAAACTAAGGAAAAAAAACAACAGAGGACAGTGAAGAAAAGTAAGTGTTTATCTAGAGAAAAAAATAGTAGTTCAATGCGGAGGAAGAAACAGAAGAAGGAGAGACGTTTACGCTATAAACGAAGGGAAAGAGAAGCATGCTGTAAAGAGACTGAAAAAACTGAAGGAGAAAGAGAAGCATTGTGTAAAGAGACTGAAGACATTGAAGGAGAAAGAGAAGGATCGTGTGAGGAGACCGAAAAAACTGGAGAAACTCGAGATGCGAGTGAATTTGTGGGAACGTCTACTCCCATAGTTTTGCTGGAATCCTTAACTGCTGCTCAAATTTTGTTTTTGTGAGTATAATTTAATCCATAACATAACAATCATAAACAAATATGTTATTAAACTATAGCTGAGGGATATATATGTGTATATATATATATATATATATATATATATATATATATATATATATAAATATTTATAAAGTTTCCTCTCATAATACATATCACCTCGACTGTTTAAGGGTAAAAAGATGATTGACAGGTGAATAGATATGGATATGCTAATAATATTCCCCATGATTCTTCCTTTTGCTTGCAGCAGTAAACGCATCACTTGCGCGCTTGGGTGTGGGTAGGAGTTGAGTATCTATGGGTTGTGTTCGCTTGAATCGTCCGGTTTGGATTTGCCCTGCATGCCTTCAAATTAATGAATATTGTTTTTGTGATCTCGACTCGGAGTGTTTCAATTGTGGCAAATTGCAAGATTTGTGTATATGTTGCAAGTTTTGCAGGGTAAATCTTAAAGAAAACTGTGATTGTATTTACCTATATCACGAAGATATATGTGTGTATAAAGGACATACCAAAGCTCTTCGTCAGGAAGCTTGTTTATGCATTCCTCGTTATCGTTTCGATTTTGATATTTGTGAATTATGTGACTATTTAGTTATAAATTGTAAATGCAAAAGTTGTCATTATTGTGGACATACTTATATAACCACCAAACAATGTTTATGCGATGCGGTTCCTGAGGATATAAGATCTTATTTCTCTGGATAGAGAGATTGATGGAACCTGCAACATTATCAGAACTACCTCGAGTAGTTTCCGTGGAAGGATTGATATCTGCAGGGAAGTCTACCTTAGTGAATTCATTTTATGAGCAATATGAATCTTCAGATTTTTTAAAGGATGCGCTTCACCTTTTAGAACCACTTCAATTTTTTCAACATTTTAAATCTGAAGATGGAAAAGAATGGAATCCATTATCAGTTTTTATGAGAATATGCCTGAAAATGCCGCAGCATTTCAATTACATGTGCTGGATAGTTTTATGAAGCATTATTCCAAGATTTCATTAACTCCGCATAGCTCATTACTTGTTGAAAGAGGCATGCACTCTAACATTGTTTTTACCAAAACTCTTCACAGTATTGGTCATATAAGTGAATTCACTAGGGATTACATTGTTTCAAAAGTAAATAATGTTATGAATAGTTCAAAATTTTCAAAATTTCAACCCCATTCAATTCTTTTCTTGGACACTCCCATTGCTTTATGCACTGAAAGAAAGGAAAAACGTCAAAGAGAGGAAGAGGAAAATGTTCAAAATTTTGAAAACTATCAGGAAAAGTTGAGGGAAAATTATATGGAATATTTAGAGCAGTTTAAATACAGATATGGAGAGGAATCCGTGTTCATAACTAAGGAAACCGATTTGAAAAAACTCACTTCTGAATTGTTTTCTTGGTTGAGCCATGCCTTTAAGAAAAATTAGTTGCAACTTTGTGGGCTATTGGTGAGAAGGATAGTTAATTTATTATATGATCAGAGATGAAATACTGGGTTATATATGACATTCAGCTAGGGTTATTAGCTTAGTTTCTCTATTAGATATAATGTTAATGAGGAGAAAGTGATGATATGTTTATTTGACAATTTGTTGAGCGATTTACAGACAAATTTCAGTGTGAATAACACTCACGAGAAAAATTTGATCATGTTGTGTAAGATAAAAAATAGATCGACTTCAGTAGAAGACTCTATTGCTACTCACGCATCGTCAATACTGTTTGTGTGATGACTAGTTATTCGTACTGTCTGTGTTTTAAAATAAATGTGTATATATCTGTTTCTGATTAGATTCTTATTAGTTTAAATATGAAAGATTATATATCAATAAACTCAACAATTTGTTACAATAACAACACCCGAGAGGATTTACATGTAGAATTACCTTGAGATAGTTATATAGGACTAGTTGTTGTGAAGCATTATCACATGACTAACGGAAGCCATTTAATCTTAGTTATGTCGACGAACACAGGAGTGATCGCGGCAGTGATATGCATATTCGTAATAGTCTCGGAAATTCGAGGCTACTGCTACTTCCCGGACGGGGTGTTCCACGTCAAAGAGTACTTGAGATGTGATGGGGAAGACCCCGCACGATTCTATCAAGGAAGGGGTACCCCTCACATCATCTGGCCTGATGTTGTTCGCATCGACGGCTCGGGGTGGAGGGAATCGCCCGTTGTGATCTCTAAGGAAATGTTTCCGAAGTTGGAGTTTATTTCAATAACGGAAACAGCTATCACATGTGCTCAAATAAACTCAGATGCGACTATCAGAATCAACTTGGCCCCTCCTTGTCCTAAAGAGGTATAATAATTTAAAGAAGTTGAATACATTCTTAGATAATATATTATTTGGTTTGTTTGTTTGTTGTTTTGTTTTTTTAACATATCATGAGCTCACATAATGCTTAAAGTAAGTAGTTTACTTCTTTGATTGATTTAAACTAAACACTTAAATCGCTATATTAACCATATAAATTTATTGTTATAAAGAGTAAACTCACTAGAAGTATCCTGCAATTAGGATAATGTTACATTTTATGCTATATCAAAATATCTCATTAATGATTTCAATACTAAATATTTAAATGGGTAAACAGATATCATAATTGAATTGATCATAAAAAATAAAAAAAAGGAAACCTTCAATATAAACTATTTTATTGTAACTCTAATACTTCCTCAAAATTAAGTGAACTCAACTCAGCATTATCCCTGATTGGTAACCATGCCCTACCTTATTATTATACTTATGAGTGTGTTTTTTTTTCTCTCTCTCTCTCTCGCTTTGTTCTAGAATTATATGTTTTTTTAGATGTATAGCTGTTTATACATTTTACACTCCACCTAATAACAATGATCAAAAAGATATTTAGAATGTCCATTACCTGTCAATTACCTGCTTCATGTGATAGATTAATAATTCATTCCTGCTTGGTCTTACTTACTAACATCTGATCATATCATTGATATATTTTATCCTACCCCAATATCTTTATTATTATTGAGTGGGAATTGATCAAAGATGGTTGTGTTTGACTATAGTGTTTTATACATGTCAAATCAGATATTTATATGCAAATGTTTAAACAGTATATGTTGATGCTTTAAATTCCATCCAGTTTATATCTACCTCAAAGACTTTAACAGATGCACCATAATTTTATTTACCTCTAAATGTCCAATGTGATACATAAATAATTCATTCCTGTTTTTTCTTACTTAACATCTGATCATATCATTGATATATTTTAACCTACCTCAATACCTTTATTATTAATGAGTGGCAATTGATCAAAGATGATTGTGTTTGACTATAGTCTTATATACATGTCAAATCAGATCTTTATATGCAAATGTTTAAACAGTATATGTTAGTGCTTTAAATTCCATCCAGTTTATATCTACCTCAGATACTTAACAGTTTGCACGATAATTTTATTTACCTCTAAATGTCCAATGTGATACATAAATAATCATTCCTGTTTTTTCTTACTTAACATATGAGCATATCATTGATATATTTTAACCTACCTCAATATCTTTATTATTATTGAGTGGTAATTGATCAAAGATGGTTGTGTTTGACTATAGTAATATATATACAGGGAGTAACCCTCAAAATTCATCTTACAGGAAAGATCAAAAGATCTTTTTTTTTTCCAAAAGTTTGATTACTTTATCCATGTCATTCTCATAGTTAATACTTTAAATGTATTCAAGTTTAGCTACCTCAACCCTAAACTTTTTCCACAACAATTTACATAACAATGTGACTCAAACTTTCAACATTTCCATTATTATTGAAGTTTGATATATATATGTGTATACAGAGAGTATACCCTTTACATTCTCTTCATAGTTGACATATCTATTTTTTTTTAAGAGTTTATATATATATATATAGAAATATCACAAAGAATGTTCAAACTCTACGGCAGTACATATTAAAAAGAAGAAGATAAAGTTGAATTAAGTTTGGCAAACGTTTTCAGCAGATGCATCCTGTACATGCTTCATCAGGTTGTTTAATGCAGTAACTGTTGCATGTACCTGCTGAAAACGTTTGCCAAACTTAATTCAACTTTATCTTCTTCTTCTATATATATATAATGTGTGTGTGTGTATAATACTTGATTATATTTTTCTACCCGCATTGCAAAATAAATAGTTACCTTCATGATGACTTATACTCTTTATTTTCTATGTACATGTACCTCCACAGTTTGTGTGTGTGTGTGTGTGTGTGTGTGTGTGTCTATCTGTGTGTCTGTGTGCCTTTTTTTAATGCATGTTAGGTTGAGCAATTTATCGTTTTTGGGACGAAAGAGTAAGTTGGTGTTCTACCATCATGTTCTCTATGCATGTATGAGTGATGATTAATATCATCAGGTTTAGAGAGGAACACTCCTATGCATTTGTCACATTTATACAATTTTTGCGAGGATGAGGATATATCATGAACCTGCGTCTTCATTTTCATGAGACGTTTTTCTTGTCTTACCCAGTATATTTCTACCGAGTCAGAACCATCCTCATCGGAATCCATACTTATGTGACATGCATCGCTGCTACTATCACACTTTTTGATTTCTACATTGTAACATGGTTTAGTTTTTTTCTTTAAGTCTATTATCTCCTCAAAGAAAGCTTGCACATTTAGTGTGCTAGTGCTGTTTACCTGTGACATGCTCTCAGTGTTCCTCTCAGTAAATGTGCAAAGTTTGACCAAGACAGAATTTAGCGAACTGGGTTTACATGTTCATGGATGAGTCGGCTCACTATCAATGGGATCAAACAGGCATGCCTTGACACTACTCATTACATAAATTTAAGCATTCTTGAACCCTGTCAACATCAGGATAATTATGACCACTATGTAAAATGCTCAACTTGTGGAGTTATTATGTACTTATATTGACGTCCCTAGAAATTTTGTTGTTGTTGTTTTGCTTGTTTTTGATCAATTATATTTTGACATCCTGAGAAATGTTGACTGCGTAGTTTCATGAGAATGAGTCGTGGCTTGGTCTCGACTGATTGCTCTAACCCAAAGTAAAGAAAAAAGAAAAAAAAAAAAAAAAAGGCGTTGCCTGTTGCTTTTTTGTCACGGAGTGAACAAACTTGTTTGGTGGGTTGGGTTGTATATAAGCTTAGCGACTGGTACCATCTCTCTAGGAAGCTTGCCTACTGTCTAAAGGTATGAACTCTGAGAAATATCCTCTCCCCTCAACTAGTCAATCGACTACTCAAACTTCACAATTTCTTGTGGGGAAAAGGTTGAAACGTGATCATACCCATGCAGTATCTGAAGATGCTGCTGTTTCCGGTGTCTTTATTAATGATGACGATGATCACCTTCATGGTGATGAAGTGATTGTTGAAAGTGTTGATGATCAAGTGGTTAGCAATGATGAAGATGACGGCGACGATGATGATGATGATGATGATGATGATGTTGTCATCCTCACAGAGGATGAAGACGAGGAAGATGTCCTATCTTACCAGCCACTGAAGAAGAAGACTAAAATTGATAATTCTTCCAACTTGCGAAAAATTGTTGAGAATACAATCTCCCCAAAGATTGAAGTTGTTTATTCTCCAACATCCATGCGGAAGAGCATCACCATCAATAAGACAAAATCGGATGGTAGTATGAAAACTTTGACCCTGCCTCAGACTATTGCCAAGGAGGTAAGTGCTAGGAAATTACTTCAATTGTATTTAATTTCTATAGTATTTACCTAAATTGAGACAATTGAGTACTATTACTAAATTACTCCAAATCTATTCCTTATAGGTAATGCTTATCATTCATCCAAGCTGACTCAATTTATGAGCTCTTGGTATCATTAAATTACTAGAATTCTATTGTTTGTATGTAATGCTATACTACATGTCTAAATTGAGACAGCTCAAAGTAATATTACTATATTAGTCAACCTGCATGCTTTGTATGCTTTATTACTTATCTAAGTTGAGTTAATTTATGAGGTAATTATTCACTAAATTACTTCTATTGTATTGAATGTAGTGATATATTACTTGCTTAAATTGATGACAATCATTTAATTCTACATTCAATTATGCATCAGTATAGGATTATGTATTCTAAGCATGTGAATTATAACCCCATATGTATTAGAATATCACAATCATAATAAGGGAATTATTTCCACTTATTATTCCATGTTCTCTTTCCTGCTCTCTCAAAGTTTTGTTTAGTAAGTAAGTATGGGTAAATATACACTTGTTTCAGCTTGTTAAGAAGGTCACCAAAATGAAGACCCTCCTTGCTACACTTGACAAGAAGTTCAAGCATAGACGAGATGTCAGAAGGGGTGCTATCTGGCTTCTTGATGCAGATTATGGATTGAAAGTTATCTTCAACAAATACCAGGAGTTCTGGTATATTCAAGTGCAGCGCTTTGGAGGTCCAGAGAAGTTGATACCTCTCCGAAATAATGGGGTGTCTCTCCCGCCTCAGGATATGTACAGGTGCGTAGAGTGCATGAAGAAACTGTTGACCTGTCAATAGACTGAACATTTACAATGGCTATCACGCTTTGTGAAAAATGTGGACACATTTCTTCTAGATATGGTTGTGTTTTCTGCAAAAGGGAAAAAGAATCAACATGTAGACATCATTGCAAGTTTTGTAAGAGGTTGCTTCTTGTTCATAAATATAACATTCCATCGCTGAGATGTTCGCATAAGAAATTCTCTAACGTTAGAAATCTTTGCGAGAAATGTGGATGTTTCTTTTCTTCCAAGTTTGTTCATTCCTGTTTAAAAAAAACCCAAAAGATTCTACTACCAAGGAAGATGAAACAGACCAGTTTAAAAAAAAGGAAAGATCTCTCCCTCTCTTTAATGAAAAAATATATTTGTGTAATTTGTGCCTCAGAGTTTAATAATAGGAGACATTTTAACCTTCATTTGAGACATTGTTTACTTCAAAAGGATAAGCATACTAGTAAGACTCCATCAGATGGTACAGCAATAGTACTACCTAGGAAGCAGAAACGTGGCAGTTTAAAAAAAGACCTTCAACCTTCCTTAATGCGAAAATACAGTTGTGTAATTTGTGCTTCAGAGTTTAATAATAGGAGACATTTCAACCTTCATTTGAAACATTGTTTACTTCAAAAGGATGAGCATGCTAGTAGGACCCCACCTCATAGGTTAATTCATAACAATATGTTGTCTTATAAGTGTCATACATGTAAATCAAAGTTTTCCAACAAGAGTTTATTAATGCATCATCAAGTATTGCATCATCGTCAGCATGGAGGTTCCTCAACATTACAACCAGAGCCATGGCATGTTAATAACCCTGTTAGACCCTGGACTGATGATAGTGGTAATTTGGAAAACGAGGCTTTAGAGGAGGTATACAACACATTTAAACCTATCATATTAAAATCAAATATCTCCCATGATTTTGATAATAAAAAGAAAGTTAGACATGAATATAATTTCCCTTTGGATGGGGGTGATGTTGACAGGATAGATTTTAAATCACAATTAGAACACATATTTCAAAAAGAAAAGAACTCATTCAAAATCAATTTGTCTTTCGGAGTTATACTCCAGCATTTGGATAGTGGGAGATATCGATATTTCATTCCTTATTATAATAATTCTCTTTTTGACAGACCCATTGTGGTGAATAATCAAAAGACATTAAAGAGAGCAATACTTGGAATTAAGCGGAGCATAATTGAAGAACACATTATGACATTGCGACCAAATACTAAATGGAAACCAGTTTTTGTGACAAATGTGTTGTATAGCTTATATAGAACTTCCTATACTTTAGGTGCTGGTGACCGCGAGATGCCAGCATGGTTAAAAATTAAACGCACGGTTGTTACATTTGATAAGAAGAATGATAATTTGTGCGCTTTCAGATGTTTAGCATATCACATGATGAAACAACTACATGGAAAAAACAGGCAACATGTGAGAAAGGATAGAATTGAGAGCAAAACTCGACAGTTATTTAGGAAGTGGTGTATGAAGAAAGGTTGTAGTTTAAATAGTTTTACAGGTCTGAAAGTTCCCGATGAAGTACCCATGTTTGAATCTTTGTTTAATGTGAAGGTTAATATTTTTTACTTTAATCAAACGGATCAATCCTGTATACCAATATATTTGAGTCTAAAGGCTGATGGTGGTGTTTGCGGTGGTGGGGTGAATAGTGTGTTAAATTTAAACCTTTTTGATTCTCATTTAAGCTATATAACCGATTTAGCTAGATTTACTAGGAGATTCACATGTAGGTCTTGTGATATGATGTTCCCAACTCTATACCGATTGCGACGTCACGAGAGAAGCAGGTGTGATCATAAAACACGTTTCATTCACTCTGGAGGTTACTTTACACCCCCCACAACAATATTTGAGGAGATTTCACGCATGGTAGACCTGGATATTCCATTGGAGGATCAGTGTTATGATTACTTTGCTATGTATGATTTGGAAAGCTTGCTTCAAACTATTTCAGATGATGATGTTATCAACTCAACTAGTGAAAATCAGCAATGGGTGCATAGACATCAAGCTATATCTGTAGGTGTTTGTAGTAACATTCCAGGCTATACAGAACCATTTTGCATTGTCAACGACAACATAGAGTCTTTAGTGAGTGAAATGGTTGCATATTTTGAACTTCTCTCGAAAGCTGCCGAGGTTTCCATGAGGTCTAAATTTCAGTCTGTATTAGATAGTTTGGATAAGGAAATAGCTAAATGGAAAGATATCATTAGCCTTCTCCCTAGAGAACAACTAGGTTTGGATAATGACAATGTCATTGATGATGATGATGATGATGATGATGATGATATTGACGAGGACTCTGACACAGAGCAGACATCAGCTGCCATGTTGAATAGGATGTCTAAGCCTAACGTATTCCATTCAATGTTACGCCATGTGTGTGAAAATGAGGAGCTTCATGTTCCTTATAACGTGTGGGATGAAATTGAGGATGAGGATGTAAGGGTTTGCGCATATAAACTCATACCTAGGTATTCAGCTGTAATGCACTATAAAATGTTGATTGGATTGCGCAACAAGTTTCAAACTTATCTTTCACAATTACCCGTGTTGGGTT
Source organism: Phorcus lineatus (assembly GCA_921293015.1). Taxonomy (NCBI): domain Eukaryota; kingdom Metazoa; phylum Mollusca; class Gastropoda; order Trochida; family Trochidae; genus Phorcus; species Phorcus lineatus. The sequence goes on from OV121085.1 coordinate 41,458,256, forward strand.
TCAATTCCTCTAAATATGACCTCAATCTTATTAAAACTCATTTTCCAAAGTTATTTCATTTAGCCGATAAGGAACAATCTTCATATGTCATAAAGAAAAATAATCAGTATTTGTGCATTTCAACTCCATCTTTTAGATTTTTAGATATTTCACAGTACTTCCCTCCTGGCACTAGCTATTCAAAATTTTTAAAAATGTTCAAGATTCCTCATGAAAAGGGTTTCTTTTGCTATGAATATCTATCCAGCACAGGAAAACTTGATGAACGAGAACTACCTCCCATTGATGCTTTCTGGTCTTCTGTTAAGAATGTTAATACATTGGAAGACCCTTTAAGGGAAGAATTCTTAAGACAAAGGCTAGAAAAACCTCATGAATCCATACAATCAATCCTTGATGCTATGCAATTAACCAACATCCCTCACTCCAAGGAGGATAATTACAGGTTCCTACAACATATATGGCAGAGTCATAATATGTCAACATTGCGTGATTTGTTGATATGGTATAATTGCTTGGATGTTACTCCAGGTGTAGAAGCCATTTCCAAATTGAAATCTTTTTATTGGTCAAAAATGAAGATAGATATTTTCAAAGATGCTCTCTCAGTCCCAGGAATAGCAAGGAGGCTGTTGTTTAAAAGCTCTCTAGACAACAATACAAGTTTTTCATTGTTTGGTGAGGGTGATAAGTCATTGTATTATGCTGTGAAAAGAGGTGTCTGTGGGGGTCCTTCAATAATTTTTAATCGGTTTCATAGTGTTGATGAAACTTACATCAGAGGCAATCCTAATAAACCTTGTAAAGGTATAGAAGGTTTTGATGCTAATGCTTTGTATTTGAGTTGTATTGCTAGCGACATGCCAGTCTCCTATTATGTCAGATGGTGTAGAGATGAGAATGATGGTGAAAATATTTTTAAACCTCATAAATCAGAAAGGTATACTATAGCTTTTGACTGGCTTGATTGGGTTTCAAAAACAACCAACATTTCTATTAAACATAAACTTAATAGCGGGGGTAAAGAGAAAAGGGTGGGAATTTATAGCGTGGATGGTTACTCAGAATCTAATAACACTGTATATGAGCTAAATGGTTGTTACTGGCATTCTCATCCCTGCTGCATCAATCTTGAAAACATGTCCGATCAGCAACGCAAGGTTATGCAAAGACGGAATGATAGGACAAAAGAGCGTGATAACTTCATCAAATCACAGGGCTATAACCTTATAACTATGTGGGAGTGTGAATTCAAGCAATTGTGTAATGCAGATCAGGCCCTTCAAAACTTTCTTGATCAACGCCAACACTCTTTCCATAGAAAACATAGAGTTAAAGCTTCAGCTAAGGAAATCTTAGATTCGGTGCTTAATGATGTTTTCTTCGGTGTTGTGGAGGTTGACATAAATGTTCCTGATCATCTCTATGATAAATTTTCTGAAATGTGTCCCTTGTTTGTAACTAGCAAAATTCCCTTTGAGGCGATAGGAGCTAAAATGCAAGCCTATGTCAAAAAACAGAACTTTCATACAAAGGATAGAGTTTTATTAGTTGGTGGGATGAAAGCTCGTTCTTTGTTATTGAGTACTCCCTTGTTGAAGTGGTACCTCGAACATGGTTTGGTAGTTACTAGAATTTACCAGGCTGTTGAATATCAAAGGGATAGGTGTTTCTCAGGTTTTGCACAACAGGTGACTGATGCTAGACGTCTCGGAGATGTTGATCCTGATTCCGCCATCTTAGGTGAAATAATGAAACTTATTGGTAATTCAGGGTATGGTTCATTATTGATGAATAAGGAGTCACACAGTATCTGTAAATATGTTCATGGTGAGCATAAGGCTAAGCTAGCAGTTAACTCCAGACATTTCATCTCTGCATGTGATTTGGGTGATGATTACTATGAGTTTCAGCTGGCTAAACAGACTACCGTATTGAATATACCTAACATTCTCGGGTTCTTTATTTTACAAAAAAGTAAGCAACGAATCTTGGAAATGTATTATGACATGCTCGACGTGTTTGTCTCCAGATCAGATTTCGAGTGCTGTGAAATGGATACTGACAGTTTGTATATAGCCTTGAGTGGTGAAACGTTAGCGGATGTGATAAGACCTGAGAAAAGGGATGAATACAATCAAATGTTGAATGGGTATTGCAATCAACTCGACATTGAACCTGATGCTGTACATCACTTTTTCCCTAGAACCTGTTGCCCTGTTCATGCTGCAAGGGATAAGAGAACTCCAGGATTGTTCAAACTCGAGGCGAAAGGATTGGAGATGATTTCTCTTAATTCTAAATCATACATACTTAACAAGGGTGAGGGTAAAGTTAAAGTTAGTTGTAAAGGATTGAACCCCAGTTTGCTGAAAAATCCACTGACTACCTATAAAGATGTCCTTTTCAGTGAGAAGAGTGAGTCCTCTGTAAATGTTGGATTTCGCTGTCGTGATAATACTGTGTATACCTACAGACAGCGAAAATGGGGTTTGACCTATTTTTACTGTAAACGAGAAGTTCAAGATGATTCAATCACCACCAAACCTTTGAACTTGACTCTTCGACCTGTGACACGTTGATGAACAGTGGATTGATGTGTTGCTTCCCCTCATAAATTAATCACGTCAAGGGATGAAAGAACAACAGACAATGAACGTTCATTATTATGTATCATATAATATAATAAATATGTTATATATGACAATAAATATATCCAATACAGATGTTTGTTTGTTAATCTTTGAACATTTCATCGCTTTATACAATCGAACCTACCCTATCCAGACCTCATGCTCACCCTATAACAGTCTTGTATACCAAAAGAGCCAACCATCCCATAGAATATACTTTCTTGGTTTTAAATCATTGTTTGAAAGTAAGTTAAAGAGGTTGAGATATCCGAGGCTCGATTGTATAAGCTCTCATAATATACATATTCTAAGCAAACATGTTCTCTGAGTGAAGTGTGAGACGTCGTATTCATTAACACGATATAATACATTGTTCATTGATTATGTATATGACTCCCAAGGCTATAGGACTATCATACAAACATTAATAACAATGATAAAACAACAAATCTTATCACATGCTCACTTCCTAGTTATATATATACATCACCCGATGATACTCACACATCCTCCGATTGGTAGTATTACATTACATACACTTAATATATTTATGCTATCTAGCTACAAAGGTTATTAGTATGTACACCAATTCAATCCATGGAATCTTCTTTCCCTTACAGAGTTTTTGAATAATTCATTGTTCAAAGACCGACTAATTTTCCCTTGTCTGCTAACATTTACATCAGCTTGCAGGGGGGAAGAAGGATGCCTTGTTCGCTCAGAATGTTCCCTTTCACCAATAATCCCTGTAGTGTCAGTTGGGAGTGTCATGCCCTCTTCATTCGTTCCAGCACCCTCCTTTGATTTGTCCGAATTCTCCTCCTTCCTTTGCACAATATCTAATAATCTTTCATACTTCATCCTGGGTACTAGGACAAGTGTCTCCGCCGTAACTCTCCTCTTCATCACAATGAGATTTACTCACAAATTCTAAGGTAATTTTAACAATAAAGGGTAGTATTGAGCTAGCTAGAATTAATTGTCTTCTCGTCCGCTCACGTCCTACTCCCTTATCAGCTATAGAACGAATGAGTTGTTTATGTTTCATCAGTCTGTTTTTTTGAATTTTCGTCAGAGGGATATTTCCCTTCAAAACATTCAACAATATTTCACATAAAGTATCCATTTGCAGACTGCTCATTGTTTGTAATAATGCCTTGCGCTGCTTATGTCTGCTCTCAGCAATAACTTTAAGAAACGCTTCCGAGTTCACTATTTTCTCCATTAACCTGGTCGATAGATATTTAATAACTCTCCTGGAAAGATATTACTTCTCAACTGATACTCCTGATTGCTGCGCGGGCTTAAATCTATGTAGAGATACCCATAAGGGCTCGAATTAACTGCCTTATCATAAGCATCCATTAGGTATGAGACATGACCTGGTAAAATTTGTCTTCCGAGCATTTGAATTTGTAATTGATCTCTTAAATTTTTAAATAATACAATAGCATGACAATTAAGGGCTATCACCCGTGCATATTTCCCATAAACACTAGCATAAATACTTTGACTAATTAAACAGACTGAAATATTGAGATGAATACTAAAGGCCGTGAAGAGCTTACACATTTGTGGATTAGAAACTACTTCATCGATGAGGTCATCTAATATGAGGAGAACATGATCAGACCCGTTGTTACTAAATTCATATAGCTGTTCCTCAGATGGAACACCTTTGTGAAATTCCACTGTTAATCCTCTACATGCATTATCTCTTTCAATGTTTTCATATAAAGTTTGCCAAATTGAATATGCATACAATACCTTCTTAACAGGGAGTGAATAGATATTATTGGCGTTATCGATAATCCTCCTTGTAAAAACACTCTTTCCGGACTGACTACAGCCTGCTATGTACATAGTGCTTGGGGCTGGTATTAGTAACACTGGAGAATCATCATCATCACTTGTATCCCCGTGGGGGGAATCCTTACTTTCCAAGCAGGACATTTAGAATACATTCAACATTCAACTGTGAGTATGAGCAGGGAAACACACCTTCTATCTCACTCAAATTTTCCAACAGAACTAAAACAGTATGGATATCTTCTGAATATATAATCATAAACATATGTATCATTAACAAGAGTATTTCTCTTTGAGAATATATCAACAATATTATCCATAGAGTAACCATGAAACCTGAATAATAAATAAAATATTACATACTGACCACAAACATTGGAATCATATCCTTGAATTTGCTGTTTATTAAGAATCACTTCTCCCTCTCCATTATGGTGAAAATGTTTAGCGAAATCAATAAATTTCCTCATATAACCGCTTGTCAAGGAGGAGCTCAAACTATCAAACAATTCAATTGAGTTGTTATAACCAAAATAGATTACAATCCAATGTTGCCCGGGCTTAAAACTTGGATCTGTATTAACAACAATGGCTTTAGGTTTTTTTATAAACGACGGCTTGATGCTCCAGATTTTCTCAGAAGGATAAACACCTAGAACATTATTTCTGAGAATAGGTTCACATCTCAACACACACTCAAGCTGATCTGTGTTCATTACAGCACCAGACCTCGCGCCTTGTCAATTTCAAAATAGCCTCCAAACTCCCCCATGAGAACGCACGATGTTGTCTCTGTTAGGGCACTCCCAAACTGAGCCTCAAGTCTCAAATTCCCTTGTTTATGTAAGTTGAGGTATGATGCTCCGTTTTCACTAAATACTGGTTCGAGTGCAAAACTATATATTGCATACCCCCCATCTAAATCTTTGCGAGTGATGTCGATACTTCTATCGTTACCCCATACACCAGCAGCTCGCAACATATTTAAGTACATGGGCATGATGGTTTGTCCCTTCTTGCTGTAGTTCAACTTCAGCGGTCCTGCATTGCCTACACCCACACCGTCACAGAATAAGGTAATTTGTGAAAGATTAAAATGAGCGAAGTTAAAGGGGTTTTTGCCATAGTCTCCGCTAACAGCTTTAGCTGAAACAAATGTTACATATAATTTTGTAGGCTTTGAACCCTGAAATATGTTATCCCACACAAAACTAACCTGACCACTAGACAGAGATTGAACTTTTATCTCGCTTCTAGTGTATGGAAACTTAAAATTTGTTGACTTCAATGCTTCATTGTGACCCCATATCACCCCAGGGTTGACACAAACTTTCATGACCTTAAGCACTGCATCTTGAAGTATGACTTGATATTTTTTTGTTGAATCATCCGACATAAGACAAAAAGTAGAAGGGCTTCTGTATAATTTTACTAACACATCTACTTGATTTGGGAGATATCTTCTCATTTGAAATAAATCATTATAAAGCGGGCCTTCTAAATCACATATCATACTTCCTGTGGTATATTTAGATCTTTCATATAAACCCCTATTTGTATTATTAGGATCAGCTTCATCCATAGCTTCTTCAGTATCTCTAATGAATAATTGCGATGTAAGCTTACTTTCAACAGCATCCTGATTTGTGTTCATGAGAACATTAAACATGGCACGATATGGATAGTAATTGTTCGTAGACGTTACAAGATGACCTTGAATGTAACAATCAACCTGACTAAACATTGCCTGAAGCATTAAGTTCACACAACCAACCTTAGCATCATTAGCTAAATTTGAACCATCTTCATTTGTTATTTTAAATTTAACATACAAAGTTGAATTTTTCAAATCTAGATATTCCAAACCGTTCTGTCCACTGATATGAAACTCTATCGGTGAACCTTCACTCAATGTTGATATTGACCTGTATTCTTGAATGTAGGTCCTTTGAACAGCAGTTTGAAATCCAGGAATCGTGAAGAGAGAAATTTCAGCAGGTTGAACTTCATGAAAGTGAGCTGAATCCGTGGATAAAGTTGCCATGTTCTTACTCCTGCTTATAATTACTTGTTAAATATGTCCGGAAACAACAAACGTTTTCTCCCTATCTGTTTCCCTTTCTTCTTTGCTGACTTCCGACTGCGTTTCACTTTTTTTTTAGTGGTAGTAGACCTGCGTCTTCTTTGCCGACTTGCTAATACTCGACTGCGACTAACTCGTCTCCTCCCCTGCTTTTTCTTCATGTTTGGAATGGCGACGAGTGATACCTCCTCAGGTTTTCTCTCTATTTCCGATTTAGCTTGCTGAACAACTTGCTCGCTGGGACTGATGATTGTCACACCCTTGATGTTGTTTGGTGAATCTTCAATATTCTTCTGACTGTGTCTGAATGAACCTGTGCTTATATTCTCCAAGTCGACTTGATTTTCCATGGAGGATATTCTACTTTCAGAGTTAGCATGTCCCTTTGCAATACTTGAATAAAATTTTATCCATAAATTAGGGTCAGGAACATAGAGTGGTTGAGACTCCCCTGATGTAGCTATTAATGACATATCACACTAAAAATGGGTACTGTTTCAGATGAAGTGTTAAGCTCACCTCTTTCTCTAGAAATGTTGCTAACTCCCCACTGAAATCTGTTATATAAATCTTAATCTCATTAATTTGACTATTTATGGATTTACACTTGATATAATAAGGATTGTTCAAAACTACATGCCATGTATTACTCATGGAGGCGTTCACTCTCCTTAAAAGTGTTGTTTGCTCCCCGTCAATATATATTGGCTCGCATAGCGAGCAATATACATATAGCAACTCACTCGTGCCTGTTGTTTTTTTTGTTGGTCGACCCGGTTTGGGTAATCTTTTTGCATAGAATTCTGTGAGTGCAACACTCCAATATCCGCCTAAAGGAATTGCTTGTTTAAAGTATATTGTAAATTCACAAGGTGAGTTGTTTGCATAAAACTCAGAACTCCCATTGCTATTCAAAACAATCCAATACTCACTCATTTTCAATTATATCCTTTGCATCTACCCAAGAGTTAAATTTAGGAGGAAATCCAGACCATTTAACCAAGACTTCTTTTACCCTTTTCCCGTTAACTTTCCTCCATCGATGTTTCACGATACTTTCAATTCGCCACACGTCATCAACACTTTTATAAACCTTTTGCAATTCTTCAGCATAAAATGTGCCTTGAATTGGCTCTGAAAGAAGATCTTCTAAAGCGTAGACTGCTAACTGTTTTTTTCGTTCCCTTTTGATTATTCTAAAAACTTCCTCAGACCACTTCTCTTCGTACTCTTTCTCAAAAGTCCTCTTCAGTAATGAAACTCTCACCATATCCCCAAGCTTAAATTTATACTTATCATCTTTCACTTTATCAGTTTTGGAATATAATTTTAGCCACAAAATAGCCTCATTCCCTCGACTCACTTTTGAGGGAGATAACCCAAAGAGGGAACGATGAGGTCTATTGTTATAGTTTTGTATGAGGTCTTGAAGAATGTTTATATAGGTGTAAGATCTTTTGAATGAAAAATATCTTGACATCATGTTTCTCAGTGACCTGATAAATCTCTCAGCATAGTTGGCTTTCACTGAATTTTGTGTTGTGAAATGTTTGATGTGATTGGATTTAAGATAGTTTTTTACTTCCTTATTGGTAAATTCTCCTCCTTTATCTGTCCTGATAACAACCGGTTTTTCCTTTAAAGAATTCAAAACATTCTTCATTCCGGCTATGACGCTTTTACCTGTTTTATTCCGTAAAGGTTCCACCCAAGCATAACGAGAGAAACAATCAATCATGATGAGAAGGAATTTAACATCATTATTATATTTGGAAAGGTTAGTCACATCACACAGATCCGCGTCAAACTGTATGAACATTCCTCCTGTTATAACCTGATTCCTCCTAAAATGTCTTCTTTGTGGTCGATGTAGAGAATAAACATCTTGAGTTTGCATCCATTTCCTTGTCTCTGCTTTGGATATTCCATACTGTTTCACGTTTGCATAAAATTTATCAAAACCCCCAAATGCTCCAGCCTCCTTAGGGTTGTGATATAAATTTGATAGAAGAGTTTGTTTTGTGATGTTTGTCATTTTATGAAAAGCGTTTTTCGAATTTCAATATTTTTTTCACATTGGATAATATAACATTCTTGCGCACTTCGCTTTTAAAAGAATATTCTCTGTAGTCTGTACACTCATATTTCAAGAAGTATAGAGGATTAAGATTGGATAAAGAGGGGGTGTCTCTGATATGCTCTCTCCAAAGAGTAATTACATTGTTTTCATCAACACTTCCATAGCATTCCTCTAAATGTGAATGATGGGGAATGCCACTGTAAAGTGTGAATATATGTGTGGCAATAGTTTTTGCATACGCGAAAGATAATAACTCCTCAAGATGATTTAATATATACGAGTTATCTATCTCATCGCTAATGAGTTGTTGACCCATGCTGTATGTGAGAATATTCAATTGAAGACCTTATTATTTCTAGTCTTGGCACTTGATCACCCTTATTCCAATACCAACACCTTTCCGAATCCTTAACACAATCTTCCAACGTTGAAAACCATTTCCGAGATTCTGCTATCGGTATACATTCACCTCTCAACTTGGAAAAGATTCTAATCCTGAAGATCCATTTGTAGACAAACATCTCACTCGTGTCAAAGCAAGGGTCTTTATGGTATGAGTCGGAATTTGTTTCGCAAAGAGTACTTACCTATCCTATATCCCTATAATTATGTTATTACCCTCGTCTTATATTCGTCTAATTATCTAATTAGATTCGTTAGCCTAAACATATAATTAGATCGCATCAGTGAAGCGGTAGGATTCAACAAACATATAATTAGATCGCATCAGTGAACCGGTAGGATTCAACTACATACTATACTACTTCTTAGTCCATGAAGATTATAAAAGACACGTTTGATGATCTTGTTGCCCTTACAGGGGCCACGCCCTAATGGCCTCTATTTTTAGTATTTGAAGTTGACATGTAATGGACATTGTCTTTAAAAAACAATATGATATAATGTAAGGTTAATTGAAGATTATGTGCCAAATATGAAAACGACATGAGATGATTAACATTCATTATACATAATAATCATGTTGTTGCTGGAAATACACTAATAACTGGAAAACAAAATTGAATAAATTCCAGATAACAGCCTAATTTACACAACCAAATTATATCCGAACATGGAACTAAAACGTGGAGGTTATATTTGAGGTGTAAGGTCATGTCTTATGCCATTGACGAAGCGAGATCATGTGTTTAATTGTAGTTCCTTAATTACTCTATTGACCCTGATAAAGATGTTTCCGCACCTCGTTTATGTCAGTTTTAGATGCGAATAGATCAGCACTATCTAGAGCTTAATTAGCCTCTTGTTATTCATTGCCATCTTCCCACACTGAGCAAGAGACTGGAGTCTGGAAACGGATACCCAAGGGCAGATCGGTCATGTCATAGAAAAATGGACTATGTCTCTTCAAAGTGGAATGCTTCTCACTTACAAACGACTTTTAGATATATATCTTCTTAGTGCATAAAGCTCATTTATTCATTAACAATAGTATTGGTTTTCTTTTAAGATAAGTTTTCAATTCCTTTTTATTACTCTATCAAGACGTCTAGTACACCATATTCTAAATAAATGACATAAACTGAACGCCAAAAGAAATGTTACACCTCTTTGAATTTGAATATAATAAAAAGTTACGTGTTCAGAGGAATTTGCTTTGTTGTGTTGTAACACTCCATCAGTTTAGTGTTTTGTGCTAAAACAGCAGACCTGTAATTTTATGGTAAATAAGGTATCACCAGTTCTTCATGGGTCCTATTTCCGATCATGCCATAATTGAAGCGAAAAATTAACCAAACTGACTTTGTTTTCTTTGATAATGAATGCACATTTATAAAGTTATGTTTTTGGAAATATTTATTCGTTAGTGAATCGTGAACTTATTAAACATTTTAAAGAAACATTAAGAATTTCTCAATGTTTCTAGATCCAAAAAGTTTGAATGTAAACACTGACATAAGACAAAGACCAGAGATTTAAGTGATAATTTGTTAAAAAGTATTTTTTAAAAGAACCGGTAGAAAGTCTGATATGTGGAGAGAATATTTCCTTCAAACGATATAGCATCACATTTTCATGCAAGACTCGGGTTATTTGAAAGGGAAAGTTTCTTGATAACATTCAGAGCACTTTCAAAAAACTCTATGCACGAAAACGAAACAAATTTCAAAGCTATGTGTAAAAAGGGAGGGACGACACCTTTCGTAGGCCAAGAGATTTATTCTCAAAAGTTCAGGATAAACAACAACCTGCACAACAAATTAAACATCGTATAAAATGTGTGCATGAATCAAACAAAGAAAGTTATCAAGACATAAACAATATCTTAGTCTGAAAGTATCAGTTATACATAAGATAAAGATAACATGTATTATACCGATCTAATCTTTACTTGAGAATGTGAATAACAACACAAAATGTTATAGGCAGAAAATATCTGTTTCATATAAGATTTGCATTTAATAAATTCACTATCATATTTGGTCCAGTGAATGTGAACTCTTATCTTTATAAACTAAAGCTAATAACATCCTAACTATACAAGAGTTTAATGATCACTGACTAGAATAACAAACATGAAATACGATATATGAACATATAACAACAACAATACGTTGAACAGTTACATTAATTGATTTTGACTCAGATAAACCACATCAACTCACCCTCAACTAACATGATGCTCTCATGCCAACTGCATTCCCGGATGAGTCAGTCGTATGAATATATATCACTACAATGAAAATGAAAGTTCCCTCATAACTAGTGAACAAAACATTTGTACATGAGATAAAATAACGAACGAACAATTGACTAGTACATTACAAAAGTCATGAACAACTAGTTTATATAATGTAGTAAATCTTATATAATATATTATGCTAAATATTCTTTATGCATAATTATTCTTTTACATACATAATGAATTGCCGCAATAAGAACTATTGAAAATCATTATGAAACACATAGAACTCAGCGGTCTAATACAAGCAAGGTTGGTCATTTACACATCATGGACAATTACCATTGTTCCCGCTGACCTACCCTGCCCTGACTGATAGTGCCACGAGGCAGGAGGGTCACACTACACAGAGTAACACAGAATGGTAACTTGATACCAAACTTCAAATACAACTTTAAACAGCTTTAGAGTGATAATTTCTATTAACAAATTTTTCATTAGGGCATTATACATTGAAGAAACAACAAAAAGAATTTACTTACAAGGTATAAACTTGACTAAAGATAAATGTCTCCACACTGCAGAATATGTCTGTCTTGCTGCACTGCATGGGAAAAATGACCGTATGTACAGTGCATCATGGGAAATTGAACTTTAATTATTTTAAATGAATAGTAAATTAACCTTATACCTCAATCATTGCACACACATGAATGATCAATAAAACATCTAAACATTAGATTATAAAAACATTAAGAGTGTTATTGCAACACCCATATGTCGGAAACAGCTGACAATTTGGGGGCTAATTATAGCTGACCCCTGTGGTGGACAGCACTGCTACATGTAGCACTCTGCTACAAGACATGTGGATAGAGCAGGGAGGCATGACTGTTGCCACTTTACATATTTAAAAGCTTAAGTTTTGAACACCTAATGTAAAAAACAGCTCAGTAATGAGTTATAACTTTCTTCATGAAGAACACTTCATTTATCACCATATTTATTAAACAGTATATACTGTACACAACCTTTGCTTACATTCTATAAACCTTACATCATACTAGTCTTTTTCAATAAAAAAATTACTTGAGGTCTTTTTATCTACCTTTTCCATTACAAAAAAAAACAAATTCACTTTAAACATTGTGGCTCATTAGCTTGAAAATACATTAAAACATAAGTAACGTCATGTGTTGTTTTCTTTATCAGTCGCTTTAATTAATTTCTATTACTTTATTATCATACATGTTCAATCTCAAAGAAAGTTTGATCTTTTCAATTTATACTTTTTGTAACATAATTTGTATTACAGATCAATATCTATAAGCAACATCTTAGCTTAGAGTGAATACGTTTGCTTGTATCTTATTGATTTCACCTGAGATTATCAATTCACCATTATCGGACAGACCCTCTACAATTATCGAACGTGATGACAATAATCTTTTTTCTCGTACTATGTTTGATGTCCATTGTTTGTGCTCTCACTAGTGTAGGTGTAACTTTTCAAAGGTACATATGTTGTAAATTATTCAAATAGGCCACAATTATCACATGATTTTCTGAAAACAAATCTGACGAGAGAACTTGTACTATTAAAGAAACCCCAAAGTATAATTCGAGATGAAGTCTTCTGTCTTTTAAGGGGATCTTATTACTCTTTTAAGAAAGGATTACTGTCAGGAACAGCGGCACCATGGATAACCAGTGTGCACGATAAGGAAACAGACAGCTTAGCTGTTCAATGGATGGAAGGAAGTGATTGCAAATATAAACACATTTTTAATTGAAGGAATAACTATTTAGTCGACCAATGATTTTCATGGAACTCATTATAATTGAGCGATTTAGATTGTTAGCTCTTCTTAAGTATCTGTTACTGATTTTCATAATTTGTATGATTAAACAGTTTGGGGTTTTTTTCAAAATGATCCGGGTGGTTTTTAGCAATGTTTATTAATGATTTGAATTAGACAAAATCTAGACCAGAACTTAATTTTGCATCTCATTCAATAACCAATTTTCTTAAAACTGTTATTCAAAAAAACCAAATACTGTTAAGAACATTAAGACGAGCAATTATCCTTAATATAGATTTCTTGAGCCCGTGTAACGACCAATCACACTTTAACAATGGTTGATCCTTACTGATCCACTGATGTAAGGCGTCTTCTTAGTGATTTATCCTGAAAGGTGTGACAATTTGCGGAAATTGGTTGTAAAAGATGTTCGCAGATACTTGGACCAATTGTAGTGGCCGACAATAACTTCGAGCCTCCTTCATCCGTCAATACACTTCATTAAACAGCTGATGCTGATCTTGGAGGCCAGTTTGCTGAAAAAATTATATCCCCAGGAAATGGTTAGAATACATTGAGTCATTTTAAGTCAAGCTAACAAGCATTTGTCAAGAGAATATGTTAACAATATTGGGTGTTATGAGTTCTATTAAGTTTTTTGCACATATTGCAGGATTTTATAAGAATTAAATCAAGGGCTAATAATATTATCATTCTAACAATGATATCACCTGAAACTCCAGAATGATTTGATTCAGTAAATGTTAAACTATAGGGCATTTTTCAAAAAGGAGCTTTTGCTGTGATCAACATGGCATAAAATCTTCAAGTTTTACAAATTGCGAATAGACAAACTATCCAAAAATCAGCAGTGCATGACGATAATGCCTTTTATTTCCCTATATCCATGTTTGCATGTGTTAAACAGTCAAGAAAGTGCGAGAACCAACCAATAGATCATCGAAAAGCGATTAAACTTCTGAAGACCTACCTCAAACTTTGTTCATTACTTTGATTATTAATTATCTTAAATACACAAAATGTATGCAAAATACAGTGTTAGTCAATGTATGAATGTAAGTCTCTGTAAATAGAACACGTGCATAGATAACAAAGCACAGCTGAGTCAACGAAAGAGACTAAAGATAATATCTATCGTTGTTGTGGTACAGTCGAGACAGCCTATCATTAAACATTAATAGCTCCAAATTGTGAATTTCAAGCACCATACTATACGTTTGACTTCAAATAAAGATCTATCATTATTTCGATATATGTTGAGGTATTTCAAACACAGTATGTTTATATCTTACTCGACAATAAATACAATAAGATATTTTCTAATGAAGAAACACATTGTCATATTGTCAAAAAACGTCGTTAAGAAAATATTTCAACAAATTTCGAATAAGGGTTGGCCAAAAAGCATGTGGCATCTTAGTCAATGTTTTTGTGTTTCCGCATGATTGACATGATTGATGATAATTTAAAATTAATTTTGAATTTCGTCTTGCCCAACTAATGTGTTTATCGTTATAATGTTTTCATTGACAAAATGTATAGATTAAAATGGATGTGTCTGTAAAAAGGCACAATTGTGATGTTGTATTTTCACTTGTCAAAATTATAATCTGAGAGAATATGCTTTGAGAAATAATTACATTTGTTTAATGCATATAAACACATCATATAAGTTCATTTGAGCAGATGACCTATAAAGTTTTTCCTATTATAGATTTATTTCTACTACGTACTGTAGTTTCATCTTAAATAATAAATTATTATCGCACAAGGTAAGTAAATGTATCATTTGCAAGTTTTAGAAAATGGCATTTTGTGGGGCTGTTGACAGTGATATATGATAATTATGAACTAGACCAACAAGGTATCTGACTATAACTCTTATAGAGGGAGTTACTTGTCAGTTTATGAGTTCCGACATGAATAATTGATATTCAATCAACTATAAAGACTCTACTCAGAACAAATCAATTGTCTGGATTCGAAGAGTGATTGTTCTCAATAGGCAATGTTTATATATAACTATAACAACACAAACATAGTTTCAACATTGTACCTATGGTAATACAAGCGATACTTGAAACTATAAAGACACTCATCTTCAAATTGCTCTGACAAAAAAGCAGCAGTCGTATGTTACATGAATTGAAAATTATAAGTTGGTGTTGACTAGAAACGTTTTTCAAACGTTAAAAAACGTTTCTAGTCAACACCAACTTTAATTTTTTCAAAGAGAACACATGACGAATCTAGTTAATAATTTCTTAATTGCGACCTGATTTAACTTGTTCATTAGTTTGAGGAGGACATCGTGGCTGAATCTTAAAATATTCAGATAAATGGTGTTGGCTACTGGTTTGAGACTGACTTTGAGCAAGAGTAAATACTCGCTTATAAGGTAACACCAGCGTTTGACATATTTGACTCTACTTAAATGCCCTATGTCACTTAAATCTCTTTGTTTGCATATACAAACAGCAAACTTTTATTTCTCCACCAAACATATCTCTATATATATACACCATGACATTCGCAGGACTAACATGTAAAGACTTTATTACGTTAAACGATTCGGGACCTTTCTAATAGGCCCCGTGTGTTATGTGTCAAGATTTGAATTCAAATATATCTTGTATATCTATATGTTGGCTAAAAGGTGCCTAATTATCTTAATTACCAGAAATAAAAAACATGGTAAGTGTTCTCGGGAACGAAAGTAATCCATTCTTAAAAGGAAGCAGTGATCATATTTTAGTCCTCCAGTAGTATGTTAATTTATTCTTGTCTAGATATGTGAATAGCTGAGGCACACACAACTCATGAAGAAAAATTAACTTAGACTGGTTTTAAATTTATCTATATGGAAGCTTCATTTTATAACAAACATGAATGTATCCAAAACATTGCTTGTCCTCAAATCGATTAATATTAGACTCATATTCACGTAAATTTAAGTCAGAGAGCGATATACAAAATGGGACACTTCTTCCCTTAATGGTTCTATGCAATTATCATGCTGCATTTGTGAATAACCATTGGCTTTCAATTCCACTTGCCTGGTTTAATGTAAAGCTCGAGTTTCATTGACATTAAAATCCAATGATGCCGGAAAGTTAATCATATAGAAAACATTGGTAAATGTCAACTCCTTACATAGTTATTGTTTTCCAATTACTCTGAAATTTGAAAGATGTATTCTTCCTTTTAGGCCAGACAATTAGACAAATATGAAAACACACTAAATAACTAGTTCCTTATATCTTGTCTATCAATACAGTCTCCTGGACTCGACGTCTATGTGAGTCCATTGAACGAAAAGAAATAATCATGGATCTCATGAAACATCTCATGCAGTTCAGATTGGGGGAAGCTACAAGTATCAGGTTTTTCATATGCAAAAGAACTACTTTGACATCGTGTTTGCACAAGTCAAGGAACCTTCACATCATATGTGACAGTGGCATCCTGTTTAACTGTTTAACTCTATTGCATGTAACTCCAATGTATACATCTTTGACTTTGACAGTAGCATCCACTGCTATGAATTGTATTATAGATTCTGAATGTGTATTTTGAAAGCGACTGTGATACTGCGTCCCCTGTTGTTAAAATGATTTTTTGTGGGCAGCAAGATTAGATGGGAAGGTTTAGCATACAATGAACCCCTTAACCTCAATAAGAAGACGCTGAAGATAAAATGGTAATAGTGGGTCTAATCATAAATCTGTTTCCATACCAAACAGTATTGGCTTTAAGGAATTAAGGGTTATCATTTATTGATAGATTAAGCTATCCCACTACTCAGACATTCCATCAGTTGGCTTTTATCCTTGGCAGGCAGTCTAGATTGGCTGATGGTATATTGTGATATGTGTACGTATGATCAAACAATGTTAGGCGAAATAGATATATGATTTTGAAGTGAATGTTTCGTCGCAACTGTATAATGGAACTTATAATTCTTATGAGTGTTCCAGTCACAATAACACATGTATATTGATTCAAAGAAAACCAAATGTTCTGAGCTTTTATTAAGATATATCGACATAGTGAGGTCATTCGTTTAATTACCTTAACCTAGTTACTCTCTTGACCCTGATAAAAATATTTCCGTAACTCGTATGCATCAACGGTACATGCGTTTAGATCAGAGATGTCTAGAGACTAATTAGGCTGTTGTTATTCATTACTATCTTCCTACACCGGACATGAGACGAGGGTTCCTAGTCGGCTACGGTTTCGCATGGACAGAACAGACAGATCAGTCAGGACTTTGAGACCGGGACTTCAAATCTCCTTCAGTTTGATTTCCTGTTTATTTTATTGGAATGCTTATTACCTGCAAAACATAGTTTAGAAAAAAATATGACTTTTCCCCACTTTTATTTTACTCTTTGAACTTACTGCCTTTAAAATATTCACATAGTCTTTATAAACATATAAACATTTCCATTTAATATAGTTCTGTGGCCTATTGATATTTAATAAATAATTGATAGAGCCCGAGAGAAAATGGACTGCATAATGGGTTATACCTATTTGCATCTTAAACTCGTACATTTTTTGTAATAATAATGGAAGATTTTATCAGCTGATGGGAAAGACATTGTGTTCATCAAATATTCAACCTTTTAATCAATTGCCCTGTACTGAACATTGAAGAAATTCCTTGACGAAAATTATGCTTTTCCTGAAGGCGACTCAAGTGTCACAGTGGGGTTTCGTTCAATCTAAGACATAACGATGCAGACATTTCCGAAAATAATGGTGAATTATTTATGAACTGGTAAGCGATATGTTTCAAAGTAATAAAGCTACTTGGTGATAATGACCAATTAGACACTGATTTCATCGATGAAAATTATCACCCTCTTTATAATTCCAAAGTCGTCATTTAAGAAACAATGTGTTTGAATGGCAGGATTTCCTTCCAATTTTGGATCGTGTTCACAGATATATGATCGAATTGTTGTTGCCAAAGATTAATAGATTTCTAACCTTATAAATAGGTAATGTATCGATATTAAGCGACATTAACAGAAACACAGGCGTTTCGTTTGTCCTCATTTGTTACAAAATAATTGCGATATTAAACTTCTCCCTAATGATATGAGCTCTCGGGTTTTATCGTGGATTGTCTTTCAATTACATCAAAATATACAGTAGATCCTGATGTTTAAAAATCATCTTAATCTTACTAAAATATTTATATGTTAAATAACCATAAACCGGTTTGAAATATTAAGATCTAAGCAATTGGATATATTACACTACATGTTTTTGAATAAGACAGAAATATTCGAGCTAAACATTGCCAATTATCTCCAAATGTTTATCTTTGATCAATCTAACCTGCTCTTTGCATGAACATGACAGTAATCTAATATCATGTGGCTGTTATAGCAAGATGGATACAGTGTTCAGTAGGTTACGTCACACCTGTCAATTTGAAGCAACAACTGTATATACTGACGACATGATACATTCATTTGTCATATCACAGCGTCATTAGAATTGTGTATATGACAGTGCATAATACAAAGATACGACCTTCACATCGACATGCAATTGATAATATTTAAGGTTTAAGTTGATGATACGAAATTCTGCATCTGGCTTTCGAGAAAAATCCACTGATAGATTCATCATTGAGTTTAAAGTAAAATCATGATGGAAATTAATCTTACAAATTTACAATATTTTGATATAATTTCCGTCTTCTGATTTTTAATTCGCAAAAATGTTATCCAGCTCTATATAAAAACATTTTGAACAACAATTAAAAGACTGAATGGTAAACGTTTTAGAAAAATTTATCCAAATAGATTTTCGGATTTGATTTGAATTACATTGACATCGAAAACGGATATCAGTCATGATATGCCATTCTGATGTGATATTGTTGACTTCCTCTGATTATGTCAATGTTTTTTTCAAAAGAAACACGTAAAAAGTAAAACAAATCTTTTTTCATATGGAATTCATTTGAATAGATCAGATGTAAAGACAAATATGACACAACCTAAAGACAATGTTTATTTGTGATACATGTTATAAACACGTATTTTAAAATATTTTCATACAAATGTCATTCAATATATGAACTTACCTTATGGCTGAAATATGCTACTGAGTAATAATCTTTCTTGAAAGCCTTTCTTTATGAATACTTCTCTCTTGTTTACTTAAGGATTATGTTTGATTTTTTTCGATATGAAAGTAAGTCCGAATTTAAAAGTAAAATGCCATGTAAACTATTCCTTTATTCAAAATATTGAACTATTCCTCTTGATCGTCTTAAACATGATTTAGTTTTGCTCAATATTCCTTGCGAATTACTTGGGATATTTGCAATATAGACATTATTCCATTTGAAATACCATCAGATCGGAACATAATTGACACATGACAAAATCAATGCCCACGTACATCAACTCAGGAACGTCTGAGCGGTTTATAAATAATTTACAACCACTAGATAACCTTTATTATGTATGGCTTTTTGGTATGGAAATAGTTTTATTTAGAGATTCTCCATTTCCTTGTTATCTTTAGCTCCATCTAAGTAAAGAGGAATGGTATAGAACGCAAGGTTTACCAGTTATTGTGTCTCGTTACCAGAAAGAGAATGAAATTTGAAAGGGTCTGTACTGAAGAAGGAAAGTCAGATAAAAGTCATATTGTTGTAAATATCAATTTGTTTGAGCAAAGCAAAGGCTGTTGTGAATTTCATGTAGCAATAACATCATTCATTGATATTGTTTTTGTTTTGAATAAACATGTAGATGACCAACACAATAGCATTCTTCTTCATTGCTATTCAACTGCATATTCAGGAAGTCTTTAATTTTGGTTAAAATGCATTTCATAGATAAATGAAATTGTCTTATTCCAACGACACATCAAAATAGGCATCTTAAGAAAATAATTTCATTACAAAGCTTATTTGATCCCCTGTAAAAGTAAGTTAAACAGGTACATGCATATAATTGAGATGATTACCTCTTCAGGTTATCACATTATGGTTACTTTATGACACTCTGTCAAATCAGATCTCCATGGTCTGGTTTTTGAGCATGTTTTTTTTTTCAACTACCCTGGCTTCTGCTTTATTTGTCCTAAAAATAAGAAAATATCAATAGAGGATAAATTAGCTCCAAATATTGTTAAGGCATTGTTCCTTATAGGTATATCTGTCAATCTCTTCAGTGGTATGCACTTTCAAGGGAATAGTTCATTTTGATGGAACATTGTTTTATGTGTAACATGATTGTAATAAACATCGGTCCTTTAATGGGAGGAGGATTTATGTTAGTTTAACGTTTTGAACAATAGAGATCATTTATCTTTTGACCATTTAATACGATTTTTCATTTTTAAAAAACGATGAATGGTTTTGTATAGAACGAATGCCGGGATACGGGTTTTATGCCACATCATGCACGTTTTTGATAAATTTAGTATTTAAGGATACGAAGTTTATCATTCTGTTAAATATTGACCCACATATATCAAGCATAAAAATGTATGATTGTGTGCCCAAACCAACGTTTCGCATTTATACAAACAAACAATTGCCTCCCTCTAAAACTCCTCTTCAAATATCTTCTCTTCGTTCAACTTGTCTGATAAGCCCTGAGTAATCAACTGCCAGTCTGCAATTCAACACCTCCGACAATTACCACGTTTGGATTAACGAGTCACATTCTACAGACTTTAGGAGGAATATGGTGCCTCAGAATTTAACCTGTTCCATGTCCAATCAAGAAAATGTCAGGTTTTTATCTTGAGGTTGAGGGAAAATTGGATTGTAATGGGTGTTATTAAGAATGAGAGGAGACCTTATCTTTCAGTTAAATAAAAACTGAAAAATTGTTTTAATCAATATATGCATGAAACTTACTAATCTGTAGTTCATTAAAATATGATTTATATGAAGAAATGTCAATATTAAATCTATCTTCTGAAGGTAAACGAGAAAACCGTTTGTATAACTTAAAATGTTTGTGGTATAATGAACTCAAAGAACACAATCAATTGCAAGGGTTTTATACGGACACAGCCATTTCCATGATGAATTACTATCCTCAAGAGCAAAAAAAACACTACGTTCCATGCAGAGTAGGAGATTAAAGGTTTAAATATTTACAAAGCAATAGCGATCACCATCGGCCGCTTATAAAATCTACAATTATGACCATAGACGTAAAGTGTAGTTATAAGAGAAAATGTATAAGTTTCCATGAAAATTACATACTCAGCTGAACTTGTTAGAATGAGAAGAAAAAAATGTACGTTTCATGTGTTTATAACTTTGGTATTACTATCTTTGCATGAAATATGAATATATATAATTTATTGAATTCTCATAATGTTTAAAATATTGAATAATTAAATTTAGAATAATGAAAATAAAAAATGTAATTTTTTTCATTTTCAACTTACGAATACTAAATATAAAAAGACTATAGGTTTATCATCATGAATTAGTATGACAAACTTATATCCATAGAGAAACAATTTCATAGAGTTTTTTTTATTGATTTAAAGGGCCACAGAGTATGGAGTCAAATATGTCTAACTTCATAAACGGTGTTTTTTTTATCTAGAAATAGTTGTTGTCTCTAAAAGTCGGTATCCTAGTGCTTATTAGTTCAATATAGTTACAATAAAAAGGGCGTGATTAGTGATCGAAAACCGGACAATGGTAGGTTATTAAACTTATATGATGATGATAATAATAATAATAATAATAATAATAATAATAATACGTTATTACCCTCAAAGGAATTCAGTTTGTATCATTACAGAACATACAGGAGAGGCAATACAGGTTACATGTGATTCATAAATAAAGACATTCTATTAATTCACAGATCATTTAACAGGCGAACGCTGAAAGGAATAAATTTATTTTTACCTCTGTTGGATTTATAACGGGGTATTAAATATCTTCTGCTTGACAAACTCACCCTATAAGATATGACCTGGATCTGACACAATCTTTAGGGATAATTTCAAAACTTTTTTTTTTCATAAAGATGTGAAATATTAACTCCGGCATTTTTCCCAGCAAGACTTGTTAACAATAGATAAGGAAGCATACACATGTACCAACAATAGATAGAAAAAATGTAATATGCTCTCAAAGAAATAATGGTAAAAGAGGATAGTACACGTTTATTTACATTGATAGATCGCAGCTTGCGCATGAAATCTAATCTTTGTTGATATTTTTTGAAAACTGCATCAGTATTAGCATTCCAAATTAAATCACTACCTATTGTTGTGCCAATGTACTTGTATTCATCTACAATCTCAACGTTGGAACTACTTATACAGACAGGGCTTGTAATGTGCTGGTTGTTGAATTTATGTTGAGTTTTTCTTTTTTTATTGACATTCGACACAAGGACATTGTTCTAACACCAGGTTATAAAATGATTAACATTTTCTTGAATGACTACACCTATCGCAGTATCGTCAGCAAGACTGTTAGATTGTTGTGCTTACAACTAAGACAGTCATTGGTGTAGAAAGTGAAGAAAACGGGTTAAAGGACACAACCTTGAGGGGCTCCGGTATTTGTATAGATGGAAGACCTGGCAAAGATAACCTTTACAAAATGAGGTCTAAAAGTTGAAAATTTCGCAATCCATGATATTATATTTGCAATTTACACCAATATTCGATAGTTTCTCTAACAATATATGCGGCTGAATGGTACTAAATGCCGAAGAGACGTCTACAAAGAGAAACTTAGCACATATACATATTCAAGTAAATTGGACAAGGAATTGGGACTTCTTATCATTTATATGGCTGTTTTTCGATTGTCATAGTAAACAAGAAAATATAATCATTTTGACATTTTAGAGATACAGATGCGCGTTAAAAGGGGTTATTTGGACTTATGGTCAGGACATATGGTATTTTGGCTCTTATCTAAGCCACATAAAACATATTGATTAAGGTATTAAATGTTTCAATCCGTTTCGAAAGATCACATTTTCGAGCTTCTGTTTGTCTGACTACTGTGAAGCATGACAGATTAGGAGAACTGATGCAAATTAAAACACTATCAACTGTTTCTGTCGTCTCGGCGCAAATATAACAAATACATCCATCACGATTCTCAATTGGAAATGAAATCATACTTTTAACTTATGTAAATGCTTCAAAATATTGATAAATTTTCGATTTTATCTGCCACTAGGTACAGTTCAAACAGTTTCAACCTCTCAGGTCTTAGATAGAAAAAAACATTTGTTGATTCACCTGATAAAACCTTATGGTCGAAAGTACTTGTAAATAAATCATCTTGATTTTTTTCAACAAATGTTTCAAATTTATCATTGTACTGAGGGTGTTACGGATGAAGACATGTTCATCAACATCCCAAGCCATATTGGTTCTCATGTTTCACAACCTCATTCGAAGAAAAAAAGAACACCATCGGGAAAATATGAGTGCATGCTTCTCATGTTCAAATCCATCAATGTATTGATGACCTGGAGGCACAAGCAGACTCTGGTTGTCCCATCATAAACTGTTTCTGAGAAAAATCTGTCCTATCTAAAACCTATAGGACCTTCCACTTCGTGACCGGGATCATAAATTTTCCACTGCTTACTGGTACATCAATTCCAATTAATGACCTATTTATTTCCCCAGGGATAAGAGACCACTAGCAAACCAGTCTCCAAGAAAACCAACACCATCTGGATAATGAAGTTTTCGGGCCATTGAAGAACAAAATGAAACTATAAACAGGTATTACACGAAAGTAATATTGGTCCTTGTATTCTAGCATGCAAATTTGATTAACGCGTCACAGAGCTTAGTATTTATTTTGAAGATGAAGTTTAGAGGGTATCATCAACGAAGCTTACATATATCTTTAAAATCTTTCTGGATTTAAACTATAGTTTCTGGTAGTTTGCGAATTCCTTTCACTTTTGTGGATTTTTTGACGTTTACATATCTCAGGCGTAGCTGACGCCTGACCTAAAGGTACAAAAATATTTTTAAAATTTCAAACAATAGAAAAACACAAATACGTTTCCTTCAACTTATTCTTGACAATTATTTTCACAATTGATCATTACAAATATATGTTTACAATGTTAAAAAATTAGTCCTTGCACGAAAAATTTATGAACAATATGTACATCTTTTATCGTATTTTCAAGCCACACAAAGCGAAATGTTTAAATGAAATTGTAATTAAACCAGTAATACATAAAATGAAATGGGTTTGATGAAAACAAAGCATCTTTTGACATTTTCATGAATGAAAACAATGAATTATTTCTTTCTTTCCTAAAGTTGACCTTTTATTTTAATTTGTTTCTCCAAATGGATGTTAAAAAGTTATATTTTGATAGATTCATTCTAGCATCCAAATTGAATAGAAATCAGATACAAATTTAAAATGTGAAATCAATCTTCTTTTTTTTCATTATGTTATGTATGCAAGATATGAAACATATTATGTTGTTTTCATTATACATTTAATTTGATCTAAATTAACGTTTCAAAATGTTGGATTGGGTTGAATGAAAAACTGGAAATTCCAATCACCAATTTTCTATCTTACTTTCTTTTTGTTGATTCCTGTCAAATCCTAAATATCTTAAATCCTAAATAACTCAAATACATAATCATTAATGCTATATCCACATAAGATGAGGTGAGGTGAGTTTCGGTTTAACGCCGCTTTCAAGAGTATTTTACTTATATCGCGGCTGCTATTATTATTGCAGGGAGAAAGCCCACAACACGTTTTTGGCTATGCCTTGCGATGACACTTGCGAGAATCGGCTTGACCTAGCGAACCATGGGTGGTATTGCGCTTACATTCAGTGTAGCATTACACCAAAACCTTACTTCGTGTAGAACAGTTGTCAACTGCAGACAACGTTGTCGAGTCCCAAATTGAAATGTTCATATCCGATCAAAATCATAGATAATGAGTTTGGGAACACTGATATTTTGAATGTTTATAGGAAAGATGAGAATAATTCTATCTAAACGGTACATTTAAGTTTATCTGGTAGTCAATATAAAAGGCTGCCATTTTACCTCCTCAAAGATTATAAAACATTCTGTAATAAAATCGTTGGCCTCTTAGGATTCAATCATTTCGAAATGGGAAACGAAACAAGTATACTAAAATTTCAGATTAAGAAATAGACTTTGGATTCTGAAATGTCCTTTTAGACCAGTAAAGGCTGACAAATAACGTTTAACACAAATATGACAAATTAACATTCAGGACACACTTGGCGTTCTGAAAGTCCCCAAAATTCCCCACTACACCATTTGAAGATTGATTAGTATGATTAAATCTTCGCAAGTATAAGAATGTTTTACTAAATCGATTGCTGAATACTCGATTTCGATATTATAACAATTAATAACTTTTACAAAATAGTCATATATTTTGTTCGTATTTGTTTATATAGCGGATAGCGCAGTGGCTTCGGATCAACAGATTCGTGGTTCGAATCCCGCCAGGGGCTCGGCAACTTTGACTGCAGTAGAGAACTGTTCTACACGCAGTCAGGTGTGGGTTCAATGCTACACTGAATTTAAGCGCAATACCACCCATGGTTGGCTAGTTCGCAGGTTTCAAAGCAATGCATAGCCACAATGGTGTTGCGGGCAATAATATTAGCGGCCGCGATATAAGTGAAATACTCTTGAAAGCGGCTTTCAACCCCATATCACCTCACCTCACATTGTTACAAAGAGCACATCCTCATCGTTCAACAAAAGGTGACTCAGATGAGTACCTGACCACTTGCCTTCCTAGAAATTCTATCCTCGTCATACGCACGTTATCTGGTCGGTATCAATTCTTCGATAAATTTGATAGCTTCTCATAAGGGCTCATGCTATGTCTTATAGAGGATCACATTGACCAATGAGAGATCTAGGTTTGTACATGCGGTATAACTGTTTTATCTCTGTTGTAATGGCTTATATCAAGTATTATTCAATGTTACACAAAAACAAACACAAAAAATTAACATGAATCAGCATTATTTAGAGGGTAAAAACCTTTTATTACTCCCACTTACCTAAAAGTAAGAAAAGTCAGGATTAAAGTCAATTGACACCGGTAACACTTTTTTAAAGCAAGGAGGAATAAAGCATAATATCTTAACAATTGTATATAGGGAAGACTGCTTTTTTACATGAGATAATAAGAATTGATCCGTTGAAGATCACATGGTTGTTATAAAGTAAATCTATTGAGATCAGTGAATTCTTCTTTTATCCTTGCAAAATTATCATACCATCTGTATATCCTTTTTCTTAACAATGCAGTTCTGAAACGCTAAGACACCTTTGATATCAATCACTTAACGACATGCATAGATATTCAAGAAAGACTAACCTAGAAGTCAAACGTGGAATAAGAAGCATAGATATGCATGAAACTCTCTCTTCCATCTGGCATATCTAACCTCCGAAAAAGCCATATCTAAACTCCGAAAATGATAGGAATATTCATGCATCTCAATATTAAGATCGTATTAGGGTTGATTTCAATTTACCATCATCTCTTAGTGTGAGATTGCAAAACGTCCCTGACTCTCAACGTTATGTCGTATATGTGTACTTGAAGAAGAATAAAACATCCATGTAACAGAATATATCAATAAACTATTAAACAAAGGAAACCACTAAGCGCTTACGTGAATGAAACCTTTGTCTCATTGATTCATAAATGTTAATTACTTAGTCTATCATGTGTTATTTATATTTAGCTAAGTACAGAAGGGAACATATATTTTCTTTCGATAATATTATTTCCATAAGTAATCACCACGGCTCTAGAACACATAGATTATCCTACTCGTCCATGAAGAAATTAATGAATGTACATAAACACTGGTCGTTCTTTAATATGATTTTATCATTAACTTACACTTTGGAGAAATAAAAAAAGGAAGAAACTTACAGCTTCCTTGCATTTATTCAGGTCAAAAACCATTTCACATAGTTTACCCTAATACCCTGAAATATTCCTCAGATGGTAAATCGTATGGTTATAAAACATGGAATATCGTAATTGACAAGATCCCTTATCCAAAAGACAGTTATGTTAAAGTGGATAAACTAAGTTCATTATACAAATAGAAAGAACCATTATCACACTACAAAAAAATGAAACATGATTTTGTGTAGATTTTCATTTTTTCTTTGCATGAATTGATGTAGTGCATGTGCATAAGAACAATAACAACTAAAGCAACATTCAAAGGAGGTTTCTAAATATACAATGTTGTTTTTGGTGCCTGTTGTTTTTTTTAGTTTCTGGATGTAAAATGTTCTGCCTTACAACCCCATTTTAATTATCAACAACAATTCAACCACGTTCTGTCTGGTATAACTACTATTCCTGCATTTCCGTCTATTTCACTCTTCTAACGCTACCATGATGACGAAAAAAAACCATGTGAATGAACAAGTACAGTAGTGCATGTACAAATAGATGGATCAACATGACGTCAGTGTGTGTCTCCCGTAATGAATTAATACACAATTCTTTGAACTGTTATAATGAAATCCTTTATTTCCAATATGCAAGTCACCAAAGCATTCATTCGTCATTATCTATGTAACATCATATGTATGTCATTTATGTTCTCATTAATGTCAAACCCATGTGAGGCCATCCAATGTTGATTTATAGTATTGTGACAAATACATTGTATAAGGTAGATTTATCTTGTAGATATGACTTGATCAAGTGACATCTAATGTTGTACCTAGTTACTGAAGCTAAGTTTTTGTTCATTATGATCATGAGAAAGTATAACGTTGAAACATCGTATTTTAGAATCTGTGTCAAAACGTCACATAGTATATAAAAAAAGGTTTAAGCCATAATTTCCTTTTCTTTATCATCATTGCAAAGCAAAATAGCTTTCAAGGAATTCACCCTTATTGCCACTATTGTGCTCCAAATGAGACTTTGCTTTCAAGGATCATTATGTAGACATGTAGAGTATCAAAGAATTATTCCGAGCTATTAGAAAACAAGTATTGAACATGTTTTCTTGCAGCCTTCAGCAAACCATCCTGCTACATCAGCGCCCAGCACCATCATATACCCTGATATCCTTCGGCCTAAAACGCTCGTATTGCTAAATAAAGCAAGGCAATAAAATGATTCGCATTCAGCAATAGCGGCACAAACCGGATGGGAATTCAAACAAATGTCAATGTAGGCTATAAATAACCATGAGTAACCAGCCGTAAGCAATACGAGCGTTTAGACCGAAGGAAATCAGGGTATATGATGGAGCAAGGCGGAAACAAATACGCTGGTGTAGCAGGATGTCAGCAAAAACATTTCAGTGTATTGGTAGATGAACGTCAATCTTGTAACAATAACTGGCTTGAAATGTCCAAATGTTTAGCGACGTTACTAAAACATTAATGGAAGGTGTTTTCAAGATGAACATTAACATTAATATTGCTCACATATATGAAGTAAGCAAAAGTGTGAGAAATGTTTGTCTTCATTCTCGTCACACAAAAGTAGCTCAGTCATCTTATTATCACGTTGGCCTATGAACTAAACACTGAGCTACCTCTCTGGAGCAAGAATGACTTCCCCAAGGCATTGGCCAATTGTTATATTTTCCTTTTGGCACAATATCTGCCAAATTTTATATTCATTAAGGCTGGATTCAGATAACAATCGCCAATTATTTTTTTCACAACAGGAACAGAGATTTGGTCCAAAAGCAACTTGTAATGTAATAATTTGTAATGCTACACGTTAAAACAATAAATGTACTGGTCTAATGACTTTATTAACATATTCAGCAACTACCCTTATATGCCAAATCATTTGTGGGTTTTTTTTCTAAATCATATGATGGTGTACTAAGTCAAGCATTATTCAGCAAATGTAATCCATCCATAAAAGGAACATAAAAAATGCGGAAAGTCCTTTTCATGGTATAAAACATAAAATTGTTTTAAATTGGTGTAGCACAACAAATTCATACATATATAGATAGAACTTCTCGATGCTGTTGGTACCTCAGTCGTAGATTAGACGTGCTCATTTCCCAGGGTCAAGACTCCCAACAGCATACAATCCTTCTAGAGAACCATCAAAATCTGCGTAATGAAGTTTATGGATGAATGAAGATGGACCAAAGCCATTGTCAGGAACTACAATTGGCCAGTGTATCGAGAATGTTTCCAAACAAGCAATTTCCTTGAAATGTTACAAGTCTCAATGTTCATCTTGAAAACTACACCTTCCATTAATGTTTTAGCAGCGTCCAGCCTTTGTCGAGGCGAGATTGATGGCTACGCAAGCAGAGGAAGTATCACTTGAGAGTAATTGCGTGGTCGTTTCATGTTCTTCACAGAATTTCATCTTATATGAGATTCTTACAGCAGGTCAAATATAATCAATGTAAATTTGATTGTATGAAATATTTTCTCCTTTTAGACATTAAATTATGATAACTTAGGATATAAGTTAGATCTTACTTTCTATTGAGTGAAATTGCATTTTTCTATAGACCATCCTTCAAATAAACTGTGCTTTGTAAATATCAATACGAAATTGACATTTGAATTTATGGTAACAATTGATTTATTGATCAGAATAAAAGAGCTTAGACGGAAACACACTTGAGTTATAATTTCAACTCAAAGGACATTCTCAAATTTATATCAAGTGCGGATGTCTGTGTCAAAATGATGATCAAAGAAATTAAAACTATCTTATTATGTTGTAATGTCTACATTTGTAATAATCGTTTATTTTCATTTCTTTTTATTTATATTTTGAAACGTTCGATTGATTGGGGTTTTTTTCTTAGGGAAACAAACTAATAGATCACAAATATTTCCACTAAATAACACCATGACTTTCTAGATTTGTTTTCTTTTGTGTTTCGTATGTATGTTTATATTTCTTCAGGTTTCAGAGTGCAATTCAGAGCCTTGAAGCTTTCATTGATTTTGCAGACAAATTAACAGAGAACCTTTTCACTTCAAATGTTGGTTTTCTACTTGAATGTTCTTTTATGTTCTTTGTTGCATATTTGTAATATTTCAAAATGACAAATAGATGTAGACCTTAAGTTTTAACATACAAAGACGCATTTTCTTTTGAAGTGACAATGGTGGGGTACTTCTTTTCGTCTACAACTATACAGCTGCATACCGAAAGTTTGTTCACTTACCACTGAATCGTAGTGCAAATATCATGTAATTTGGGTTTCGTTTCAACGTCAATAGAATAACTTCAGCAAAACTGACAATGGATCACCCACTGTCCATGTGTGAAATAGCCATTCATGAACTCATTTTGGGATCGTCTGGTCTCTCGTACAAACATTCGAATTTTGATATAGATATAGACAGAAGGGGTCTTATTTTCGAAATTTCGATTTCGTTAACTGTCAAATGAAATGTTCCATATCGACTCTCTGAGATTAAAACCAACCTAATTACATTGACTTTGTGCTAAGGAACAAACGTGACTTATTTTTAAAGAAGTTGATAACTTATAAAGGGTTTTATGAAGAAAAAGAAAAATGAGTGTTTTCGGTAGTTTGACCTCTGGTCACTTCAATGGCCTGCCAAAACTGCTACGGGTAATTGTATGGTTACGATAAACATTTGCCTTAAAGAAGAATGGATCTGCATATCTGTCTTGAAAATTCAATTACTTACGTTTCTTACGCTACGATATCTCAAAGGCATCTCAAATTACATGATGTTTGCACTAGTATGTTCAGGTATGTGAACAAACTTTTGGCATGAAGCTGTACACATAAAACAGACCTGAATTTCTCTTTGATGTCCATCGATCTAGCCTTGTAACCGTTTGGTGTTAAGGGCTTAACGATAAGACTTCTTAAGTAGCTAATCATTTAAGTGAAAAGTGGTCAATCAGGATGAATCAAGATGCTCATCCTACTGATGAGGTTAAGATGATCCAATTCATTTATCTTTACCAAAATAGTTTAGGACATCGGCCTATGACTACAATGATCAATCGTCGTCCTGTTTGCGCTCATCCGATAAATCATCAGTTTAAAAAGACAAATTTAGCAACATAGCTTCTTAGATGCACATTGGTGTATTTCTTATTTGTTCACAGAAATTCACATTGAAATAATAAACTGAATCCTGATTTGAAATATCATGTATAAGATTAGCAGCTTATGTTAGTGAGGCTAACATTTACATTCTGTACTCAGTGGTCTTGAAAAGTGTGTGCCAGCTTTGATTTGTCATTAATAAATGATAAGCAATCAACTTCAAAAGTGCAATGTTCATTGCCGCTTTTCTAGAGATCATTCTTCAATTATCAAGCTGTGTTCTATGAAAATGTACACATGTGTGATGTATGTCAAATAGAGGATACTAAACGACCTTCAATTTAATACTATTTTTATTAAACAGAATAGAGTTTGATACTAAATCATTAACGAGTTTAATAAAAAATATTATTAAATTGAAGGAAGTTTAGTATTCTGTTTATTACTTGACCTCAGCAATCAAGCATGGTTGCCGAAAGTGTACTGAACGAAACATTTCCGCGACATGGCCGCCATTGTTTACGGCGCCAACATGGTGACGTCATAACCACACAATATTATGACGTCATACGTGCAGCGGTATCACACTAGTTTAATAGCGCCGTATAAATATTACACTACAGTATCTTACACGGGCGAGTAATAAAAATACTTACGTTACTCAGCATATGTGAAGACCCCAGGGAGGTTAATCAATAGATAGGTTACACATCTAGCTTGGCTCAGATTGGTGGCTTACTCTTAAGTAAAGTACTCTTCGCCGGAGCTATTTCAACCGTTCTTCAATGTTTTCAAAATGTTAACTCGATTGTGGTACATGGAATTAACATCATCAAATAAGGGACAGGGATTGACTTATCAGTCAATCACGATAATGCTATTCTCTCCTTAGATATATATTGGAAAGTATAATAATAATCCAAACTAAAAACTCTATGATCTCAGCTGGAAACTCGTGTTTCAATATACCATCCACAATACACAGTTTGATTTCAAAGAGCAATACCCTACGTTGTATTCTAATTGAAAAACATAATGTATTCTGATGTGAACGTTATAGTGTAAATAAACAGCACACTTCTGAATGTGTAATAGAAGAGATATTACTTACAAGAGAAACGATGTATTTTATTTTGCATTAACGTTTGAATGGTAACGTGTTCATAAAGTCTTCAAAACGATAAGATATTATGAGGATAGATGAATGATACAAGCTCCATTTAAAACAGACATAATAATTGACATAATTGACGCAGGCCGCTGAGCAATCTACGTCATTATCAAATATAATTTAGTTACAGAGAGGTCATTTGTATTAATAATGCCATGATTCTCTTTATGTTACCAAGTCACATCGTCTCCAGCAAAGTGGAGCTAATTTGATAGTAGAAGAACAGAAAGACAAGGCTTTGCTTTGTGACACCATTGCGATTCCTGAGCAGAAATGTCAACGATGTCCCTGACTTCTCTTGCAAGCGACCTAGAGATTGTTTGTGGAAATAAATTCACATGGTAAGATACTTATTAAACATGTCATTTGATTATATCCTTACATTACGTTATAACATGATTATAACACAGTTGCATTGACACAGCTTAATGAGTGAGATATTTGGTGGCTTGAAATTCGACAAAGGAATACAATGAGATGTGCTAACGAATCCCTGATATCTGTATATCATTTCATAAACGATACCAACCGATTTTTATAGCTCTTTTATTAAAGCTGTACCAAATGCAAGGGTAGACAATGCTTATATAGATTTGAGTTTAGTAAGAACAATTGCAAATATTTATTTCCACCAGTGTACTTAATATCTTAATCGTTTTATGTTTGTTTCAGGAGAAGCATTTATATAGGCAATTGCTGCCTGTTTGCTAATCCGTTTTCCTTTTTGTACATATATATATATATATATATATATATATATAT
Organism: Phorcus lineatus; assembly: GCA_921293015.1. Classification (NCBI taxonomy): domain Eukaryota; kingdom Metazoa; phylum Mollusca; class Gastropoda; order Trochida; family Trochidae; genus Phorcus; species Phorcus lineatus. Next base: position 41,491,353 of record OV121085.1, read on the forward strand.
ATATATATATATATATATATATATATATATATAGGTAAAAGGTGAAGAAGGTCTCACGTGAAGTAAAATGATATTTGAAAATAAAATACTTCAGACGACACATGCTGTAGATATCATTTTAATGATGACTGGATGCGTCGCATTTCGACTTGATAACAAATTCAACAGACTGTTGAAAAGACTTGTTATCAAGTCGAAATGCGACGCATCCAGTCATCATTAAAATGATATCTACAGCAAGTGTCGTCTGAAGTATTTATATATATACTGAATGTTGAATATTACATGTTTTATGGGGGAATATACTGTTTAAATCAGATGTGATTTCATTCAGCTGCGTTACAAGTGGCCTGGGCCCGGCACGGAAGGCAAGGCATTAGTCAAGAGTTTAAAGATAAATTATTTGTTATTATCTATACAATACATGTACATTTGTATTTCTGACATTTTGTTACTTGTTACTTGTTCCAGTTTCATATTTTCTTAACAATGCAAAAGCAATGTATCACTTTTTCATTTTGACGTCACCTCATAAACAATGTTTTGTCTTAACAGTTAGCCTTTGACGTCGTGTTCAAAATGAGCAGATGGGGTAGATATGCTTATGGACGGATGTTGTTTTGATTATCATCCTGGATACCTCGACTTCGGTGATAAACAAAATATCATGTTCGTATCAATGACATGCTATATTTACAACACTCGTGCTTTAATATCATTGAATATTTCGGTATCTCTCGGATAATACTGATATTAAGCCACTCGTGTCGTGCTGATTGTCTCATCAGGCATGTATCTTGTGACCTTTAACTTCCAGGAGTCTTTGCAAATTAACTGCCATGAGACATTGTTTGAAAAATGTTCTATATATTCAGTTTGTGTTCATACGTCTCTATAGATTTTATTCGTCTACAAATCCTCAAAGACAATCAATATGTAAACATGTGTAGAAAGAAAGAAATTTCTATCTTCCCTTTGAAGGAAACCAAACCCCTTTGATAACAATTTAGATGCTTTTCTTGAAGAAAGTGCTGAAGCATGAATAAAAGGAAAATATGTCAAACATGTCCTACATGGTGACTAAGTGATAATGGAATAAACCGATATGTGGAGCATACACAGACACATTCGATCCATATTTGAGGGCATTAGATCCACGGTTAAATAGTTGTGTCACTGTGATACATTGGGACAAGGAAATCAATGTCGACGCAAAGCTCTTTTGTTTGATATATCTACTTAATGTCTTTAACGATATGAAGCTATACCGCCGCGTTGATTGCACCAACTTTACCACCTTACTTCGGTCTTAACAGTGCACAGCTTCCCGAAGGCCACGTCTCCACAGGAAGGGATCCCTGTCAACAAGAATGAGAAAGTTAACTAAACGAGGTTTTTTATGTCTATAACAAGGATCCACAAATATTTTGGTGATACGTGTTTTCATTTTTAAATCAGAATAACCGGCAAGTAAATGCATACAAGTTTAATTTTATAGTTTTGTACATTTAACGTATGTTTCAATATACTGGAGATTAACTGTCATGTAATTCATTTCATGGTCTCTTCAATTGATCAATTTGTCAATAACATAAATTGTCTAGTTATGACCTTCAAAACTATTCTCTCCTTACAAAATATGTATTGAGTAATTTTTGTTTTTTCTGAACTTTTCTGAACTATTGGGTATTTTTATGCAGCTTCACATCTGTAAATCCTTTGTGGCCAATTAAAGGATTGACCATAATTTGTCATTCATTTGAAATACATCATTTAATTACATCACTTTAAATTATTACATACATTACTGTTAGTAAATTGTCATCGAACTAACATTGAATTATTTTAGAAAGTAAGAGAAACATGGCATACATCATACACATGGCATACACAATATACGGCTGCATACATGATATTTGCACTACGACTGAATCGTAGTGCAAATATCATGTAATTTGGGTTTCGTTTTAATGTCAATAGAATAACTTCAGCAAAACTGACAATGGATCGCCCACTGTCCATTTGTGAAATAGTCTGAACTCATTTTGGGATCGTCTGGTCTCTCGTGCAAAAATTCGAATTTTGGCAAATTGATATAGACAGAAGGGGTCATATTTTCGAAATTTCGATTTCGTTAACTGTCAAATGAAATGTTTCATTTCGACTCTCTGAGATTAAAACCAACCTGATCACATTGACTTTGTGCTAAGGAACAAACGTGACTTATTTTTAAAGACGTTGATAACTTATAAAGGATTTTACGGAGAGAAAAAAATAGTGTTTTCGAAATTTTGACCCCTGGTCACTTCAACGGCCTGCCAAAACTGTTACTAGTAATTGTGGGATACAATAAACCTTTGCCTTAAAGAAGAATGGATCTGCATATCCGTATTGAAAATTCAATATTATACGTTTCTTTTTCCCAACGCTACGATACCTCAAAAGCATTTCAAATTACATGATATTTGCACTAGTATATTCAGGTATATGAACACACTTTTGGCATGCAGCTGTATAGCCATGATAACACTTACGGCATTGCATATTGGTGCATTTATACCACTCATTAACCAAGGATAATGATAATAAAAGCTTTCCTGTACCGCGCATATATCCATGAAAGAGCATGCTCAAAGCACATAAATTGTATTATTATTCTGAGTGAATAATAATAAAATTAAAATTAATAAAAATACACGTTTAAATGGAAGAGATTTAAGTGAGTCAAATACATAAAAACTTATGAAAGCAGCAAATTCATCAATTAATTGTAAGTCTAAAACAGAACACCCAAGGTTATGATTTGATTCAGAATATTTTTTAAAGCTTTTTAGATAGAGGGTAAGTATTGCTAGTATTGCACATGCTAATCACAATTTACTTTGATTACTACTGTTTAAATATTGATGATAAAGCTATTTTCACAAGTCAATCATTGCTTTCTCCTGAGGTATTGGTGATGGGACGTAAGTGTTTCTTTAGAAAATGTTAATTTGTTCAAATCTACCTGATACGTTTGTCAGTGTTACTCTTCAGATTTTTCATGATACAATTAATGTTAGTGAACATCGACGTTACAGATTATTCATGTTGTGTTCGGGAATTATGAAATACGAAATATGACTATCTTGCGATTCAAAGGCTAATTTCTGTAACATTGATGTTTTCAACCAGCATGCAGATTGAAAGAAGCAATAGCAATAGGTTCTCTTAAAATCATCACAAAACTCCAACCCACGAGTTCATGTTTCTGACAAAAACTATTGATTCAATAAAGCTTTAACATAAAAGGCATATAAGCAAAGTATTACCAAAAAAATTCGAAGTACTGCAGACACATGAGTGTGTCATATTAGGTAACATGAGAGTTGCATGTTAGTAACTTGAAAAGATTCCAACCCAACCACGATGGAACATTATAGTATTTTCTGTGATCAGGAAGTGCTATATAAAGATCAAATGACCTCTGTGTGACATCATTGACATATCGATCTGATATAATATATTCCTTGATTTGCCAAACCAGTTACATTATATGTTTAGCGTTGTCACTTTGGCTGTTGTTGAAATAACAAACCGTATTTCTTCTATTAAAAATCTGATACATAACCCTTAAAATGTATTTTAGAATTGAAAGTATTGAAGAATTAAGCGCTGAGCTTGGTACATGTTTTATCACAAAAATCATCCAGCTTTTTCAGTTGAAACTCCAACAAGAGCTGTTGGTAGCGTCTGGCTATATAATGAATTAGAAGAAATTTGTAGTCTATTTTCTTGCGAAATGAATGGTGTCAGGTATTTCGCAAAATTTGAGTGAGCGTTAGTGAAGCTTTGTATGATATTCATAGCGATACATAAGCCGAAGTAAATTGGTACATCAACCTTTGTTAAGACCGACTTATTTCCCGAGAGATTAAATAGCGTCATTAAAATAGTCTGAGAACTACAATCACCATCTAAGTAATGAAGTTTATGGACAATGGAAGAACACAATAGTATTATACGGTATAAGGTATTATACGAAAGGTCCATGTATCCAAACAAGCAATTTCCGCTTATTTGACACCCGTGTTAGTGTTAATAATGAAGACGGCGTCTACTGCACCATCAGCGTTCAGCCACTGGAAGGGTGTAATTGACTGCTCGACTACTCACCGATGGTAATTGCTTGGTTCTTCCGAGGATATTTTCCGAGAGCAGCTTAAGAGCAGAAGAAAATAAAGAAAGCATGTGAGTGGGGTTTTTTAAATCAGAGATAAATAATAATATTGATAAAGAATAAAGAATATCTGTAAAAGGATATTTGATAAGTATGAGTAAATAATACTCTTTGCCAATCCAAGTGTATATTCACACTAAAGAAGTGATAATCCAAACACCCTTGTTCTTCTAAGGAATTGAACATTAAAATATCAAACATTAAACAAACTAAGGAATAATTTAATTCATAAATTTCAATGAACCATAAAGAGGATTCAAAGGGACATGATATCCACTCTCCGTTATAGTTTGAAGGTTGTCATTGCTACTGCTAAATTCTGCACGTAAATTCTTGGTTTCGTCACATTAGCTATTACATGTGGCTTGCTAATTGCTGATACAAAAATATGTCACCTATCTAAGTATCAACAACCAAAGTGGATTTCACATTTCAAAAAAATAAAAAGTATAAATCTTGATTTCATCCCTGATTTCCTGCAATTCCACTTAAACGGATATGTTGCATAATTGGGAAATGCATTCATAGGGTTATAAGTCAAATTATCAACTCAATCACGTGTCAATCCTTGAACAAAACATCCACTGCTTAATCTATGATGAAATTCTGTAATTCAAGTCATAGCAAAAGGATCTAAACGAAAATGTAATCAAAACAATGATGAATTCAATAAAAAAAACATGAAATGAATTACTCTAAAGCAATATTTTTCGAATATGTAGTTTGTACGATTCCAGGACCTTTTTACTTTCTTTCGAAAAACGAAAATGATATATTTAAAACGGCTATCTTTGAGTTGATAATAAAACAAAGCTTGTCATTTCATTTACAAATCAAAGCTGTCAACATTCTTATTCAATTCTACAATCGTATTTTATTTTTTATTTAAAACAATGGTGCATTTCTCATCTTTTTCAATATAGAAACACTTAATAAATATTTCATGACACATTTAACATACACGATTCACAGAGTTAAACTCCAGTCGTTTGTAATTCTATAATACTTTATCGTTAAACAGACACTCAGTGAGTCTTTTGAGTCACCCATGAAAAAATTTATCAATGGTGTCATTTTAACAATGAGTACCAACTGGCGCTGAAAAGTATTGTTTAACATTCATCGGTTCAGAAGAACAGTGACAATATTATGAAGGTATGCAAAGCCGCTATTTTGATCGAAATCCGGATAATGACGAGCGTCTTCTGCATACATATAGGCGGTTTTTCGAGCCATTGAAGATAAGAAATGATCTTAGATATTTTCATTTGTTGATCAATTTATGAGATGTATGTGATATATAACATCATATTATAATATTCGTATCAATGAGTACATGATTTCAAACATGGAGTTTCATTTTTACACTTTTTCAGTTTAAATTTTTTTGATGTATTCAAAACTTTTTTAGTACTACTACTACAATGAATTCCTATGAACCATTTATATACGAATAACTTATAAAGTTAATATGTCAAGAATCCTAATGTATACACCTAAAGCATACACCACTCCAAACATTGCATGTACAACCGATAACCCGCGATTCCTCACATATGCAGTATAAGCTTGCAGGACATTCTATTTAATGAGCTGTTCATATAAAAGAAGTGTCGTTTGTTGACAATTGCTCTGAACAACAAGCATACGATGTTGTCATTAGCGCAAACATGACAAAGAATTTGTCTTCTTGCTGCAGGAATATTTTTCAAAAGATCACATTTTACAGTAAGAGATACATCAGAATAATGGATGTCATAGATTGTCCTAATTTTTATGACATCTTGAAAATACAGCATATGGACGTATGTTGAAATGCTTGTCATTTGCATTCCGCAAAGGCCTGAGGCATCAATGTCATAAAAACTGTAAAAAAGTCGGCTAAACGTTGCTGGACTGGCTTCAAGGAGACTTTTTAGGTGTTTAATTTCGCAAAATGACAATAAAAGGCAGCGACTGATTTTGTTTAAGGCTAGATGAAACTGAAACCTAAGTGTTTTGTGGGAAGATCTAGTTCATGCTTCATGCATTTGATGGTCCAATTCGAACTTGGAGGTTTGAAATAAAGCCTATGCTGGCAATAAATCCACAGTAAATCACAGTGAGCGACTTTATCCGTCTTGTTGCAAATAAAAGATATCGCTCGCCGGTATAGTGCTGGGTCTCCTTTCACAAAACACTAAATAGGTCTTAAGTCTCTACGGCAATCTAAGTGCACTGGGAATGGGAATTAAGGTTAACCTTAGTAAAGGTTGCTTTGTGAAAGGAGGCCCTGATCTCAACTCTTTTGAGTTCATTTTGGTAACTACAAGCAAGTGCATGACCTTCATGTATACACGCAGCTTAGAAATCGAGGCAGTTGCCAAGGGGAAGTAACCAGAGACTGCAGTCATAATCAGATTGAATTGAAAACATAGACGTTAAATATTCTGATGTCTTATGGACTTTGTTTGTGAGCTCTTGGTCTTTTGACGGTGCTCAATCTATCCTTTAGAGTATTTGAACAGTGTAACTTTGCCGCGAGATTATAAGACGAGTCTTGCTTGCTTTTTTTGTATTGAAATACATCGCATCGTACAGACGATAGTAAGACATTTGTATCTGCCCTAAACTGGGAGGCAATTAATTATAGAGTAATAAAACATGCAAACTTACATATGCGTTTATACAGCGAAGGTTGCTTATATGATGAAATTTGCATTTATACAACAATTTACTCTTATGAAAATTATCATCGTATAAATAACGTCGATGGCCTATTGTTATTGTTTTACTAGCCTTTTTTTCTTTAGCCAAGAATAAATTAACAAATTTAATCACAATTAATATTTCACAATTCTAAAATGACCATTCCATAATCCGGCAAATAAACACTAGTAATATTATAGGTTCCAGTGGTAAATGGGTTGAGTACAGCAAATACATACAAGTGTCTACGTATATAAAGGTCTTTGATGTTATAGTTACCTAAATGGTACATACCTTTTTCATTGTCCAGGGCAAGATTCCCATTTGTATACAATCCATCTGGAAAACCATCAACATCTGCGTGATGAAGTTTATGGATAAATGAAGACGTCACAGAGCTATTGTCAGGAACTACAATAGGCCAGTGTTTTTTTAGAGATTTCCCAAACAACCAATTACCATGAATTTTTACAAGTCGTCTTGTTAATCTTTAAAACTTCAGCTTCAATCACAGTATTAGCAGTGTTCAGGCTTTGTTGCTACCGCTGTGACACTAGAAATCCTTCACGAGGGAAATTGCTTTGTCGTTTCATATTCTTTACATAATTTCATCTATTGAGCGAACGTTAGAGCAGGTCAAACACTACCAATGCGAACGTGAATGAATGAAATAATGTCCTTTAAGTTATACAACAGCAGGATAAAGTTATGAATTATGCTTATGCTTTTCAATGAAATCATTACTTGTTTGATATGATAGCTTATAATGAACATAATTACTAGCACCAACTGAGTGGGATTTTCATTATAGGCGTTTATCATTAATTGTTTTGTTTTTTTGTTAGAAACTTACTGCAGTTATGTATTACTTTTTGTTCATCAGTGAGTAAGTAAACTTGTTTATTCATCTTTGTACAACTCTAAGGAGTTTGGGCACTTGAGTAATACCTACAATTTTAATCTGTCACTGGTTAGATAGTAAGGGTTCCAATTTTGCGTACGTTGTTATTCTTTACATACATTATGTCGGTAATTATATAGTTTCATAGTTATAGCCCTATTTAGTTTGTTAGTTTATCTTTTGAATTAGCACATAGGTAATAAACTCATCCTACTTTTCATCAATTCCTTTTTAAGTTCTGTTGTTAGATTGTTGTGTTAAATATCTTGAATACCTCTTGGAGTAGAATGTATTTTTATAAATTTTTTTATACATTATTATTATACATATATCCGTCAAATATCTTGAATTATGACAATTAATTAGTGACATATATTTTCTCCCCTTTTTTATTGATTATGCTTAATAATTTAGGAAAGATTATTTGTCGCTCAAATTCAAGAGCTGGGCCTAGATTTTCGAAGCTCTCTTAGCACTAAGATATAGTCGTAAGTACCATACATTAACATTGGCTTGCGACTATCGTAGCACTCAAATAGCTTAGAAAATCTAGGCCCTGGTTATTGTTAAATATAGGTCTTTATTGTAAATTTGTTTGAATCTAGAACATGTATCCTATTGATTACATCCATAGAGAACACAAGACATGTTCTGAATATTAGGACAGTACTCTTCTATTTAAGTGTCTCCTTGATGAACAATTTAGAGAAACAATGTACTTCGCAAATATGAATTAAAAACTCACGAAAAACACTATGAATCGTTAAATTAAGGACGAGCAACCTGATACTGATGGATAAATATAAAAACAAATTTCTTTTCATAAAGATATAATTGACATTAATTACAGACTCCTCTGTGCAATCTGCGTCATAATTATCTCAATTATGGAGACGTCACTGTTATCAGTAATGCTGTGGTTTTCTTAGCAATATCTTTATGTTACCCAGTCACACTGTCTCCAATAACTCGAAGCTAATTTGATAGCCAAATAACACAATGACAGGTCTCTACTTCTGTTAAGGATTCCGATTCCTCTGCAGAAATGTCAACGATGTCACTGAGTCCATGTAAAGAGATTACGCTATTTGATCACAAGATACCAGATTTGTCACACCATGCTTTTGTTGTAGTCTTTAAGAGTGACCGAGGGGAAATGTTACTTTTATGAGAAGCCCTCTATTCATTCTTGGTAAAATACAGAGATGACACGACCTGCACCTGGTTTGAGTCTACGAGGAACCTTCGAGGGACTCATCTTTATATTTTGTGATATTTTTGTGTGATGTACATTCTTTCCTTTACAGATTTGTCACAGTAGCGAATTGAATATAGCTAGACTAGTCGAAACACACCATAGAAACAGAAACATTTTCATTTCATTTCAAATGAATTCTCAAAATTTAGTTTTTTGCGTAATTAAAGTCACATCATTAAAACAGTCAATTTACAACTGTCGACGTTCCTTAAACTTCATTTGAAAAATCATTTACAAAGTGTTAGATGCCTCACTACTTTTTTGAGGTTTTCGAAGTCTTTAAGTGATGATAAATCAAGCAGTTTAGTGAATTTTGGAATGAAGAAAGGATATGGAAATCAACAAATAAAATACAAGGCTCAGAAATTAATCAAAAGAGCTGATGATATTATTGGCAAATAAAGAACTTCAAAGATCAATTATTATTCACTTCATTCTATATCAAAGCTTTTGCAAGTAAAATTTGAAAACAATTACTTTCTTCAAGGCAAGTTCCTTTCGAAATTTAATTCTTCACTTTATTGTCAGAGGTGATTTAAAATAAAATTGTCATTTATATTCTAAGAAATAGTTAAGCGCAAGTTATTTTGTTGGGAAAGCTATAATATCTTTATTTCAAATTTAAATACACAAAACTTACACCCTAGATTTACTACTTCCCTGCTTTCATTGTCAAAAGTCCTTCAGCGTTAATACGCCCTAAATGAACAGACATAAAGTAAAATGACATACATTTTCTAAGAAATGACTTCGAGATGATGGAATAAAACGACATGTCAAATGTAAACATACGACCCGACTTGGAAGGCATCAGATACACGACAACACGGTTAAATAGTTATGTCACTGTGAAACCTGGCAACAAGGAAAATCAATATTGACGTTAAGCTTTCTCCTCCGATATATCCTGTTATTGTAAGCCTCAGTAACCGTGTGATATCTTAGTGTCTTTAACGTTATCGGAAGATGCTTCACGATCTAAATAGGGTGTTAGCATTGTACAGCTTTCTAATTGCCTAGCTGCTTCCGGAAGTAGGGTTCAAGACCCGTCCCATTCATCAAAGGGAACTAGAAAGTATGCTATCCTAGTGTTATGTTGTGTTGACCCTGTTTTATATTGAAGATGCACATTGTGATCTGGGCAAAGATGTATGTCTTAATTTGAAAACAAATCTTAATATTCTGAATTTTATCATTAATTTACTTGAGACGGTGTTTTAGTTTCTACTAACGAGAATTCTCTTATCAAAGAGACAAACGTCATTCCACATAACGTCTGTAAAAATACAGACACTGGTTGTCGCAATCAAACACAGTTTCGCAATCAACGAAATTGTTTAAACGGTCTCTGTTACAGTTCATAATACTTGAGTTCTTTAATCTGTGCGATGAACACATTTTTCTTAAAAGAAAAAAATCAGTCGAAGAATTAAGAGGTTATTTGATTGGTTAAGAATAGGGGCTGTATCCGTGTGGCGAATCATCACCGCTGGATTTGGTCCCCTGTAACAGAAGCTTACGGGCAAAATATGAGTTGAGTGGCCTTGGTAGAGAGGGTTTGGCTTGATAGCTTTGAGCTTTTTAATGTCACCATCAATTTAAGCAAGCATCTCTCTTTACGCATGCGATGCGAATCCGATCGAAGATACAGTAATACAGCCTCGAAAAATATTGCAACATCTGATCATTTAGTGAGTGTCGTTAAGTAAAATAATGATATTCGATCGTTAAGGATCCAAGTATTTAAATGTGTAACTATTACTATGTTATGTTGTTTAAATCGCAGTTATTTGTGTCCTGGTTCTGTAAAGAAGACAGTCCACAGTCAAATAAATTCTCATTTTCGTGAATCATCCGAAACCGCCTGAGGCTTTTCAAATAATACTTTTACAAGTGATCGCTGATAGCACAACTATCTTTGATCGCATCCAATCAGGCGTCTCCATTTCGAGCACAGGAAGTGCTGGATTTGAAATAGAGGTTAGCGCAGCTGTCTTTAGCTACCTCTATGGGAAGAACACGATTGTTTACAGGCCATGGGCAAAACTCAAGATCATTTTTTTTGTTTTAATAACCATAAATGTATTTATACCATAGTAATCAATTGTGTATTGGCCAGACTATCAGTTTGGTGTCAATCTAGTCAAATCCAACCTTTCTGGAAATGAGTAAGGTTATGGAGTAAGAATAATAAATTCTTAATCAGAATAATTCATACTTACAATGATAACGTTAATAAGCGCACTAATGCGAGGGATTTAATTTGTGGAATAAATATAAGAATACTCTTCCTGAAACAAAAATCAGCAATGTTAGGAGGGAAATTCTGTATTTTACGTGCGCCTCTGCTATTGTCTCGTCGTCTAAATGTGATAGGATCGGTTGTAGCTTAGTGAAAAAGCAGTATAATCTTCTAACCCATGGTAATTTAGTAATGATTCGTAAATCGCATACACATACCTTCATCTGACAAACACCGTATTTTAGACGAATAAATACTGTTTGAAGCCGTCATAAATTTAATCATCTCTTCAATGACGTAAGACAGTTCATGAACTCTTTTAAAATGCCTTGAATAAAATGCATAAAAGTGAAAATATATTTTATCTTTTTCAAAAAGTACAACAATCAAGTCATTGAAAATATTTGCGTGATATGTTTGAAGCTACAAATTTATTAGAAATGAATATGGTAATTACAACAGGAGCATTTGTCTCATAAAGTCTCAGGGTAAACATTAATGGAAATCTTATTTGAAAAATAAAAGTACAAACTGAAATACATTTGATTTCATAACACATATATATAGAAGACCAAACGATACTTTTGCAATACATATAAATGACACAAGAACATTTTTTGTTATCGAATGAGCAAAAGCGAATGACTTACCAACGGCATACATGAGTTTTTAAAATGGTGTATCACAGATGAATATTCTGCTGTTGATATGCTGAATAATCTCTCAGAATTCAGCTCTGAGAAAGAGTGTATTAAACCGTCAAATGGTTTATTTATTAATGATTGTAAACAAACGTGTAATGACATATATCTACCTTCAACGAGTGAATGAATGACGTGAATGACAGAAACAAATATCTTTTAACTGCTTGGTCATAAAAGTACAAATACAAATAATAATTCAAAGCAATTTAAATATCATAGAAAATAGCCAACGGTTTATCAACAACGGCTTTCTTAGTTTGTACAGTTTGGCACAAAAAGGAACATTCTGGTCAAAGGTCAAAGGTCAAGGTCAGAGTTCAGTCTGTTGAACCAGGCCCTGTGTGCTGCTCATCTCTGAGTTCTCGTAGATCAAGCTCTTCACCTCTGCGGGGAAAAGAGATATTTTGTTAGTGTGTAACTCTGCAATCTCATTAAAATAAAATCTAATATTGCTGCACTACGTTTCGCAGTTTATAGATCTCACAAGGCTCCTTTACTCAAGCCGTCAGATTAACCTTTGCCTCAATTTGACCTCTAAATCTCATTGGCTCATTGGCCGCAGATACCTTTAAGCAATCACAGTGCGCGTCTCTTGATGGCAATTTGAAGTTTATACTCTTATAATTTTCGGATTTAAAGAGGACAAGTTGAAGTAATTTGCATATGTCCTATAATTGAATAACAATCCAGCAGAGTTAGTTATAACATGTATGTCTTTGACGAAACAAGGCCGGGTCAATCTCATTAGAATATGACTAATATATAACTATCAAGAAACCTATAATTAGTATTTGTAAATGTTTTGATGGTTTTTGTTTCTCAACATGTTTATGGACTATTTGTTCCACGACATTAAGGATAATTTGATGTCTACTTAAGGATAACGTTGAGGTATGCAAATTTTCTTTGCGAAAGATAACTCCATAGCTTTCAATTTGACTTTTTCGTCCAACAAACCGAGCGAGGGTAAATTGAAAGTGCATAAAGTACATTCATTCGAATATTTAGGCTGGTCGACATTCGGATACAGTCGGACATTTTCGGTTTCCGAGTGCTGAAAAGCGTACAAGCGAAAAACTATTCGCCTGCATCATAGAGTACGGGGCGAAGTCGCTGATTGGCCGATTTGAATTATGCGCAACGGAGCCTGGTGAAATCTACACGTGTAATGTACTGGAGCATTTAGATTTTTTTTAATGAGCTTGGTACATAGGCAACTACAAAAAGGAGTAAGTGAGTTGGGGTTTGACGTGTTTTCAACAATACTTCAGTTGAATAAAGAAGTTGGAAGCCAATAAAACTTGTTTTCATTTCATCTCACCAACCTTCTAAATGCCTCCCAAAGTAGAAATATTTCAGTTATTAAACACATGGAGGACAATTATCTAAAGAGTGGACATATCAGGGAGAAGGGGATCGAAAGATATTCAGCTATATTGAATAATGATAACCGTGTTACCATGTTACCACTTAATAGCTCTTCAAGAGACAAGAAAAGACATTTTACACAGCCATAATGACATTAATCCTTACCAATATGGAGATAGAGGAAATGTGTTTAAATGTAACACTGTTACAACTTAATGTATCTAAATAACCTCCATGGAAACATGATAAAGATGTGATATTAGCATGATATATGGTTACGTAATACAAAGTATCTTCTCCTCTGATGAGAGTCAGTCACAATCTGAGAGACAGGCTGACAGAAAGACAACAGAGGGGATACAGAGATAATAAAGTTCCATCCTTATAAACGTGCACAGGAAATATCTCAGTGATTGCGCATTAGCTCATAGACGAGTCCACAATTAGTAAAAGTAAGGGTGACATATAATCACAGATAAGAAAAATCAAAAGTTGTTTAATTACCATGTTACTACTATACAGAAGATACTAACACATTTTAAAAATAATAATTATGAATTGTGACGTGTATGCTAGCTCATTGGCGGTACATTACAACTCGACTGGAACTGGTCTGTCAAGGCAGATTTTTAGCGCTTTGCGCTACAGTACTGGTCTTTTCTTCCCATTTTCAGGTACCCTTTTATACAGCTGGGTGGACTGAATGAAACAGGGATAAAGTGTCTTAGTTCACAATACAGTGTAAACCCCAGGTCAGAAATAGCTAGTGTCATCAACTCGATTCGAACCCGGACCTTTGGCGTGAGAGGCAAGCATGACAACACACCTCCGTGCTCTAGGGACCTAGACAGCGTATACTCACCCTCCACCTCTCCTTGATCCACAGGACACATGTCCGTATTCACATACATCAGCTCCTCCTCGGATAACTTGTCTAAGGCTTCCTGTTTCTCTTCAACCAGCTGCTTTGCACAGTCATGGATGAATATGTACTGAGACTGAAATCCAGGAAGAGTCAGATCCTTGTAAACAATGGAAATGTTGATTTTCTTCATTTAACAGGTTAACTGACACGTTTTTTCCTATTTACGAGTAAGACATAAATGCACGCTATGCACGTCATGATTCAATATGAATAGACTACTGGATGTGGCTTTCTTAATTCTAATGTTGCAAATTAACTTGTTGACGAACAAAGACAATTTTCCATTCCAAAACATGACACGTACATGTACAGAAAGATTGCCTGTCAATCAAATGAAATACAGATGATATCGTTTTGACCTTCAAAAGTTTCACATTCAAGTCGAAAATGAGGCTATGTAGATTGTTAAATGTCGGGAGGAGACAACTAAAAGAAATTTATCATAAGTGTGTCCACATGCTTACGAGGGAACAATCTGCATATTGTGATGTACCCGAGAAAATGCTTTACACACATTCTTTAGTATGGACAATGCGGGCTCTATTGAGAAGGAACAATCTGCAGATTATTCTATATTCGAGGTGGTGCGTAACACACAAACTTCAATCTGTACTGTGCTGTACGTTGTAACGGAACAATCTCCAAGGTTCATAACACATATACTTCAACCTGGACCATGCAGGGCCAGCCGCGAGGAAACAATCTGCATATTTGTATAAATCCGGGAAGGTTCATAGCACACTTACCTCAGTTTGGACCATGCGGGGCCTGTTGTCCCTGAGCTTTAGGACGTAGGCGTATATATCTATCTGCTCCTGCAAGTCGTGGTTCTCAATGAACTGTATGATGTAGTCCAGACAGATGAACGTACCGGTCCGGCCCACACCGGCACTGTGGTAGTATAAAAACGAGAAATTAACAAGGTGCGGAAACTTCATTCCTACTCTGTCAGCTACCATTTTCCGGACAAGGCTACTGCAATCCACGCATCATTTGTCCCCCTCTGCCTCAAATTGCCTACGTTATGGATAAAACATGACCCAAAGCCATTACTGAGAAGTATGAATATATTTTTCAAAAGTAATGTTTAAAATCACGTTGAAGTAATTATGATTATTCTAAAATAATGTTATCGTTGAAATTTAGTTAGTTGAAGAGGGACATTTCACTTAAATGCATAGTCTCAGTTGAATAACTTTGGTATTGTTCATGTAAAGCCACCGTCAAAGACATACTATACACAATGTTGTAATAATACATATTCAGATCGTGTGTAAAAATCATGTGTAAGATGTCTTTTTGATGTAACAATGATTTTACCATTGACTTCAGAAAAGGCTGCCATGGTTTTCTTTTAACAATTTCAATGGATGTTTTGTAATAATTTGGAGAATGGTAAACATGGCGTAAATAAGTAAATAGTAAAACTTGCAATAGTTATTAGAAGATTTCAGTCAATCTGGATAAAACAATTTTAATACCTTAACCCCCAACCCCCAATAGACAGTATTTCTATCACTGATACATCACTGTAACATGAATGTAGTCCTGTGTTCCTGTGTTCGAACCCACCTGCAATGCACCACCATCGGTCCAGCCATGTCAGGCCGCATGTAGGAGCGCACAGTCCTAACGAAGCTGATAATGTCGTTCCTCTCAATATCAGCCGACATGTCGCGCCAGTTCAAAAAATGGAATTGCTTTACTGTCTTGTACTCATTCTGGGATAGGAAATAGGTATAGAGATTAAACAATTGAATTAATTAATATGTTGTCTTACCTTCTCATACAAATTTCTGAACTGGACTAAGTTCAGATCCAGCAGGCAATGTTTTGCTATAAATATCATTTCAACTGTTTTTACGGCTATCAGCTGTTGTCACACACGCACTGTCCATCAATGTCAATGAAACAAGACTGTTTCCAATAAATAAATGAGCTAAAACTAAATTGCATGAAAAGATGAATTTTTTGGCTTCCTGTGCCCAAAGACCATTCCGTTTTGAAAAATTCCGGAAACTGCGACTGGCGACAAAGGCGGTTTATTGGTTTTACTTGAAAAACGATATTGGTATACTTCGCTAATGTTCACGTCATTCGTAATAAAAACCTGAAAGCAATAAGAAACAACAGTGAAAGTTATAGCCAACCTCGTCGATCCTGAGCTTGAGGATGTTAACATTGAATGTGCTGAGGGCGGAGAAGGAGATGTTCTCCACCACGATGTTGCCGTACTGCTTGGGCTCCTGGACGTCCACCGGCCAGTACTCCTCACACTTCACCTGCATACACACACAGGGTAGCTTTAGAAGTTGGTCTCAGAAACGAAATGAGAAAGGTTGCTTCATGATACTTTGATGTTCATTACTCGTATATAGAAGTTCAAACATTTCAATTCAAGTTTCACTTTTAAACAACTGTCTACTTTCAATGAGGATACCATTCGCAAACACAAACTCAAGAGGCAATATGCTTCAAAGTTTATGACGCATTGACTGTGAATGAATTTGCCAAAAAGAACCGTTTTGCCTCTTTGAACCTTTTTTCCATTCACTTACTATTTTGAGTAATCTTTATTTTTTATTTATCATTACGGTTTACATTCTTAGTTTCAAGTGTTCAGTATCAAATCACTTACTTTTCCGTTTTCTTTGATAGAGGTTACCATGACGATGATGGACACGTTCTGCTCCCAGATCATCCTCCAGAAATCATCCACAGTACCGGGCAGAGGGCCCTGACATGCTACGTACTCCTTGTCCCAATTGTAACCCTGAATATGCATAGGTATTGCAAAGAGTGAAATTGGCATGGAAATTAATCACGTTTATTCCAAGCATCCAAGCCATTTTCTAGAAAGACTTTCAAACTTTTGGAAACACTCCAGAACAGTTGGTTTAATGTGATGCCCATAATTGAAAAGGGCACTAGTGCACACCAACCCTGCATTTAATCCGCATGAACTACGATGTCGGAAATATTCAAAGTTGCTTACAGCCAGAAGAGCGAAAACCGCAGTCACTATCTTAATCCAATAATATGGTTTATACTTCATCTTTAAAATCGATTACGTTACATGAGTGCTTTAATAACAAAAAATAGTTCATCCTTTATTCCCAGTTAAGGTTTAGGTTAGAGTTTAGGTAAATTGAAAAGCTTAACATCAGATCAGCCATTTTCAACTGTCATTTTCATATTATGCACAGTTGACTCCTGGCGTCTTAACCTTTTCAGTGTTGATTAAGTCAATTTTAAAGAAACATAAGTGTGTTATTGCATCGACAGAAAGCTATCGCGTCAACTGATACCCTCTTATGCTTTGTAATAGCCAATTTGAACCGAAAAAGCGTGTTGTAGGGCATTTCAGGAAAAGTGCCAGATTTGCGCTAATGCGGTTTTCCGCTGAAAACTTTAGAAGGAATTATTTGGTTCAGCTGAAAGTGTCAGGATAACAAGTAGCACAGCTAGGGTCTCAATTAACCGTCGGGTTTCAGACCTCTGAGATTGTATGCGCCCTGGTGTACAAAACTATACTTCAAAACACATGTGAGTTAACTTTTTTGTTACTTGAAAAGAATCGTGCTTTCCTTACATATTCCTCTTCTACCTACCCCAAAAAAATTGAAATTGTTTTGTTTTTTTCACAGAATGGGATGCATGAGGATAACAACACTTACGGGTAGGAAGCTGGCGTTGATGTAATCTGTCGTCTCCTCGTTGTCAATGGTTTTCAGGATGACTCTGCTCTTGTCAACTACACAGAACAGATTATGTTTACATTCGATTAACATAATTATACAGTAACAGATTACTTAAAAGGGGATTTATCCGACACTGAATGACTATGACTATGACTATGACTAAGGGGCACAGAGTACTTTGTTGGGGACAAACATGTCAAACTTAATTAATATTTTTTTATCATCAACAAGTAGTGATTGTGTCTGAATGGCTCAAACATAATGTTGGAAACTTATTTATAACAGACACAACGTAAAATATGGGTTGGTATTGTTCTGTAGGTCATTTAACTAATATACATGTAAACGGAACATATAATTTCGACTTCTTAACATTTATATGACCTTTTTTAATTTACAATTGAAAACAAGAAAATGTCATGATTTTGGCATTTAAGAGAAAAAGATTTAACTTCAGCTAGGCGATTTCAGGTCATATCATATTTTGATCACATACAATTTTTCATGAAACTCTTTGTCACTGTAACTTATAAAAACTTGGTAAGAACTTAATCGGAGAACATAAGAAAACATAAAGCTATTAATGGCTTTTAGTAACGATACTTACATGGTAGAACATCAACATAGCGATTCTTTTGTTTATTGTCATCCAAATTGGCAGCATGGTTTGGGTGCTTTGGACTTACTTTCACTAGTTCCTATAACAAAAAAAGTTTCTTTATTCGCAGTCTTCTTTTGATATCATTTCACCAGTAAAATGTGCATCGTTTTCATACATCTTGTGTTTAATAACTGTTATGCAAAAATGGCAGTATGACATCTTTCTTTTATTCATCATGTACAGCTGCATCAACCATGCATTAATGTCCTTTGTTTGTGATGGCTTATTTCCTGTGTTAAGTCACATTGTAAAGACGTGTTTCATTGCCGTTGATGCAAACGCTCACACCTCATACTGCAGAGAAAAGAGCCTGTTGCTGTCACCGTGAAGTTCCGACACCCGCACCGCCATCTGGGAGAGGACGATTGGTCTGTGACAGGGAGAAGATCACATATAGAACACAAGAACCCATGGGAATGTTTGGATTTATAGTCACGTTGCAATCAATATCATTAAATTTAACGGTAACCTGTAACACGTACCTTGCCGGGTTGCTAATATTAGTTCTATCCCATTTGGCTAGTTTCATGACCTTTCGCATTCCATACATTAAAAAGAAGGCGAGTGATATGTAAAGCTGTGCTGATTTCTTTAAAGCCTTGTCGCTGATTGGCTGAACGACCTGACACGACCTAGGCAGGACTCAGATGCGACACACAGCAAAGGGTAGGTGATTTCTGATTTAAATACGGTACATGACACACAGCAAAGTCACACAGCCACATTCCCACACATAGACACATTTAAAGCACGCACAACAATGGCACCATAAATAAAAGATCAGAATATAGGCACGAAGCAATACAAAGTCACAATTGATAAAACCACAAACAGTTACAAGGTCGCAAAAATACAAACAGTTGCACTGCGACAGCGCTCGAAGAGTCAAATTGAATTTTTTACTCTTGTGCCTTCGGGAAAACATGCTTACTTCTAGATGGTGCCCTAATATCCTTCTTTATCATTTACTTGACGTTACGATCAGCAGAAAAACTCTTGAATACCCTCCACCTCTCGCTTGTTTAAACGAACAACCTTGACTAGAAGGCTAGATCAATTCATGTGAGTTTTCTAACGACGATTGGTGCTTTGTGTTTATGAAAAATAGACGTCCAACCGTTTTGAGATTGTTAGAATTTTATAAATCAACTCTTACTGTTCACGTGGTATTTTAGACAGATCAACGCCAGGACGCATAGCTAAGGGAAGATGGAGAGAACGTTTGTCAGATTTTCTGGAAAAAACAAATATTATTCATTAATGAATACGTAGATAAACATTAGATGATTTACTTCAAATTTGGTTATGTTTCGCATTATAGCAACAAATGATCAAAGAAAGAAAATGACAGCTTCGTTTTCTCTCGGGTTTAAGTCATTTGAGATATTCTCTGTGATAATAAACTCTATACTAACTTGAACTTCCACAACATGACAGCAATGACAACGATGACAATCACAAACAGGGTGAGACACACGAGGGAAACAACAATCGTCAAAGTGTTGCCTGGAGATGAAAAATTTACAATACGTATTCAATATGAAATAGAGCTGAATTCATTAAGTGTTTTTAGTCTGTTTGTTTTTAATTCAATATTAACCGATTTGTTAAATGAGAAAATGGAAGAGTTCTAAATAATAAAAACAAAATCTTATCAAGAATCAAAGAATTCGCTACGTGAATACGCGTGAGCTTCCAAAATTGTGAAACCCTGTACTTACGGATGATTTGCCGTTGTGCAGAGTAATTTTGGTTCATTCCGTGACACCAGGGAATCTGATTTAAGCTGAATGTCTGAGATTTTAAAAGAGTGATCTAGCTGGGATTTCAATAAAAAAAGGGTACTATTCCGGACAGGTACAACTCTGTCTACACACCAATGTTTCGTGTTTTACTCTTCTTTTCTTAATCAGACAAAAGTGTTAAAAAAGAAAAAAATCTTGTCGCAAGTGTTTGAAAAATAAGTGAGGGCTGATTCTGAACCTTCTTTCCTTACATTATTGGTAATATGATGTTCTTCAAATGTATTAAGGGCATTAAGAAGAACTACAGCTATGCAAGACAAGATTCTCTTGACAACAGTGAAATATACTTCACTGTTGAAAAACACATATTTTAAGGAAATAGTGATATCGCTTAGTTCACTGACAAACGGTTCCCTCTAACCCCACTAGCTACCACAGGCCCTCGGATTACTAAAAAAAATTAAAAATTAAAATTAAAGAAAACAAAATAAATTTTTTTGTTGGAGAACACCCCCTGAATCGAATTGTACCTCTATTAATAGTATATACTATTGACAGAGGTACAATTCGATTCAGGGGGTGTTCACAAAACAAATAATCTTTTTTAATTTGTTTTAAAAACATTTTCCCAAAAAAAAATTTTATGATCTGAGGGCCTTTGCTAGCTACATCTTAATTCATTTGAACTTTGCTTCAATAATTTCAAGACTTCTAATATATATTTACATTTATATTGCATTTTATATAGCACTCTATAAATGAATATGTTGCTACCATGAACAAAACGAGAAAATATGGGGTTAAAATATAGTTGAAGATTAGATATTTGACTTTTATAACGTGTTACCTTCCTTTGTGGTAGCACTAAAGACTGGAGACGCGGTGCAGCCTGCAGATGTACACACGAAGCCGGCGATGCTGGAAAAATATAAAATTGAATGAAGCGTCATAAAATCCCAATTCAACTGACAACGCATGTTCGAACTGACGAATATCTGCATGTGAGTAGGAATAATGTATGTTTCTGGACCTGATTGTTTTTCGATGTCATGTTAAAGTAAAAAAGTAAGGAATTTACATCCAAATGTTTTCATAAACAGTATGAATGACAGGAAATTTTACTTTTACAACAACATAAAAATATGTTCTTTTCTTTATTTAGGCGTTCTGGCTCAACGGAAAGAAAGGGGTATTTAATGATTAACAATAGCATAAATGTTATAGAAATACTGTACCAGTAAAATGTTGATGGACACAGTTCTCCGTTACAGAAACCATTACAGGACCCGCCAGTTCCAATAGTGTACACCGAGTCTGCTATACAAATACATGTAGACAAGACAAGACATGGTTTATTGTATTCGAGGCCTGTGGACTCAAGAGAGGAGAGTTAGATTACATGTTATACATAGTGGTATTACACGTACGACAATCACAATGAGGTATTAATCAACTATTGGATAACTTTATTCAAACGAAGAACTTTAACATATCACGAGGATAATTTTGAAAATTTTAATGTTTACCGCTAAGTAATATGACTAAGCGTATGTTCATACTTACTGAAAACACGCGAATAGATTATTATATTAGATAATATATTGCGGGCAGTATCACAACATGAATAGAACTAGCCTAGGTGTAATTGTGTTACAGTTGCATTGCAGACTTCTGACAATATGTGTTCACATGTACAATAATATCACATGCTTGAAAACCACCAATAAAGTTATATTGCGGGCAATATGGATATACGAATAAAACTAGGCGTACTTGCATTGCAGTTCTGGTTTCTAACATGATGCCTTCACAAGTCCACTTATATGCTAACGAGTTATATTCCTGAGAGTTGGTTATTCGATGAGCCTTTTGTTTAGCATGAAATGTTTTCGTTTAATGAAATGTCTTTATGCAAGGTCAAGTGAAATATTACTGCTCTTCGGACTTGTAATCTGGCCAATGCCGCTAATGCTAGGTTCAACTCTCTCATTGGTTTGATGCATTCTTAGCGAAATAACACATAAGGCTTGATCATTATGAGGGTAATGTAGGAGCTCTGCGAATTCAACTACGTGATGCAGTTGGATGCAGTACAGCAGTATATCGTTTGTGTGTAAAGTTGTTGTCATATTATAAAGGAGAAAACATCTCTGGTTTCAATTAACAAGTTGCATTAACGGAACAGTCACATTTTTATTTGAAATTTCATTTCCACACATTTTCACCAAAAATACTAAGTTATGCAAATTAATTTAAAAAGAGTGAAAATACCTTATAAATCAACCCGAATATTCGTACTCAGAAAAATTCAAGTGTCGAGAGAAAACTGGTGGTGTGATCAACATACAATCGTTCAAAATAGAAAAATGGACTTACTTAGCTGAACAGAACATGTTTTGAATGTTTTAGAACTACCACTTTTAACTTTTTAGCCTTTCGCGATATATCTTTGTTTTGCTTAAAAAAAACATGCAACCACCCCTTTAAAACAACATGCTTATTAAGAAAATGAGAAGCACAAACCGGTGATGTCGGTGATTTTGACGAGGTGAAGGCCTCCTCCTACCTTCCAAAACAAGGAATGATTTTTTAATTGTCCTGAAAAATGCAAGATGTTAACTCATTATCTTCTTAAATGAAATTAAAAGCATCATATCGCAATATTTTTTTCAAAAATACATATTCAAAGATGACTTTTAATGGAGACACAGACTGAGCTTGTTTCTGTAGAGAACAAATTTAGATTGTAATGAAAGACGTGACAATGGTGGGTTTTTTTTAAAAATAAGATAAAGTCGTTAGCTTAATAAATGTGCGCACGAAATTAAAGTATTCTCATTTTTACAACTATATTGCATTTCATAGTACTTTTATGGATAAGCTACAGCTTTACATGACGACAACAATACATGCATAAGAGCTTCCAATCCATAATTACAACAGGTTCAATGTCTTCTTAACGCATACGCCCCCCCCCCCCCCCCCAACCCCAGCGCGCTTTTCGCCCTGACAAATTGATGAACGAAGACGACTCTAGTTCTTCTCTATGCAGTAAAGCAGCTCGAAAGCACGTCTCTTTCGTTTTAGTATAGTTTTGATTATAAGACCCACCGAAAAATTATTCTTTCACATTTAAGCATTGTCTGTAAGAATAAGCTTATCAACATAATATACCACAGCTCAATATAACTCAATATTCATCACTTACTATCAGAAAACGTTGATGAAACCATGGTCGATAACAATCATCAGTGTTTGTCACTTACCCAGACCATGTTTAGGAATTCTACAGTCCGATTTTTTCACAAGCAGAAACCTGTCAGTGATTGTCCCAAACGCGTTGTTGAAGAAGAAATTCTTATCGGGGAATGATACGGTTATAGTCGTGGATTCAACCTTGACCAACCTCACTTTCTTTAAGTTGTTCCATTTGGGTGGCGCTGTCCAATATAGATAATGTAAACTTATGTAGAGGAACTAAGTTGTAAGTACATCGATGATGTATATTAATGTGATGAATAAAACACGCAATCACATCGATGATGTAGAACTATGTAAATGAAGAAAAACGTAAGTACATCGATGATGTAGATTTATGTGATGAATAAAAACGCAAGTACATTCACGCTTGAACTGTTTATGACACATTTGAAACCATTCAGTCTTGAGTGTGAACCTGTCGTCTCATTTTTGATAAAGTGAAGTGAGGTGAAGTCCCTATGGTACAGTCACCTTAACGTTGATAGAGGCATAATAGGGTGGATCTAGTTATAAATTGCGGGTTTGTGTGCATCGACGTCTAATGTGAGTGAGCTTATACCAATCTCATACACTATGTTACGTACTTGAATATTTTGTTTCCAAAACATAGGTATATATATATATATATACTGTTTTTGACGTTTTCATGATACCAACAAATAGGTCAAACAAACTTGGGAACATAAAACATATAACAGAACCATGTTCCTAAAGTAATATTGATAGTAAATTAGAAAATTAAAACGGCTGTATTTGCATCGTTTTCTATTCGAGGCCCGCTATTTACTGGACACCTCACGTACATGTATAGGATTTCCTCCTGTTGGTTATACATACCTTTTATTGGACGAGAAACTGTAATTTTGCTTGTGGAGACCACTTTCCCTTCTTTATCATGAGTGTAAATCTGATTTAAAAAATTTAAATCAATCATTATTTCTATTTTCCTTTTTTCTGAAGCCTAAGTGATCATATTTATCTACAAGTAATGTTTCTATTTTAGATAATATGATATAAATCTAATTCGCAACTCTTCAATATAAATACCATACTATAAAATACATATTTCCTGTTAAAAGATACGAAAGGTGCATGTACTTATTTATTGATGCATACGTGTTCGTTAATCTTCTATTAAGTTAGTATGTTAAAAAAAAGGTATTATGAATCAATGTCTGAAGCATGGATAGGGAAACATCTACAATATCTGAACTGTTTAGGGTTCCCATTTTACTAGGATCAAACTTACCCGAAATAACTTGTTAGTACCAACTTCAACTGTTGCCTTAATGCAGTGATGTTCCCCCTGTCGTCTCCGGTAATCTTTATCAGAAGCGTTGGTTAAGGACTCAGAGAGTGGTTCGATTCTGTTCAGACCCTGAATAAATGAAGATATTGTTCAGAAAGAAGCAAAATCGAACTGTTTCGCGAAGACTGTTCAATTATTTTGCAATATAACAGTGTTTAGTGAAATTCAGAAACAATGGTCCATGACGTCACAGTTGATAAATGCATAAGATATTTAATTCGTTAGCGAATTTTATCCTTTTTACATGATCAAGTTTATCAAGTTGAAGTGTATTTAAAACTAACAAACATCGACATTTGAAAAATTTAATAGCCTCGACGATTTGTTTAATAAAGCACAGTTTATTTTTAACTCTCACAGATTTCAAACCACTGTGGGTTCGGCCTCGTTTTCAGTTGTTTTCGACTGTTTCCAAGATCTACACACATGATGATCATTTTTTTAATTATCAAGGACGGAAGGTGCCTTTACTGTCTGTCCAAACCATGATAGTGTATACAAAAGTTATTTCAAATGCACAAAGAAGTAATTCCAATGGGGACAAATCATTCCATCTCCTAGATTATAATTGTGGGCCAATACCGCATTCTAACAGTGACATGATTTGACGTTTCAAATTTGACGTTTTTCGATATATTTGAGTTGCAAGGTGAGGCTTCCGTAGGTCTGATTTTTCTCGAAGACAGATAAACCTGGCAGTACATGTGAAAGTGAAAACTCCCTAAATTTCAGGCACAAATGTCCCTTATAGACCTTTGTGCAAGCGGGCAATTGCAAATCCGTGGTAAAGCCGCTTCAGAAGAAATCACGGTCAAAACTATACGGAATTAACGACTATAAATTCTTTATGGCTCCTCTCAACGGACCAATCACTTTGTCGAAAGGTGACATATTGTTGAAACAAGCCTTGTTTTTTGGGAAATTTTTTAGGTACGGGTGCTTCATTTTGAAAGTCATCGAATTCTTAGCGAAACTCTCGACCTAAACTCATTACTAATCGAGATCGTCATTATGACTGCGCTTACTCCTTCATTTAACTGTATCGATAGTGTAGGTTTTTTCAACTGCTTACTTTTGCTTTAGTTACTATAGTTATCGAGTTCCTGTGATTGAAAACCTAAAACTATGTTTTTATGTCAAACTTAAGAATTTTATTGCTTTATTTCCTAACATAACGAGACCTTTGAACCACTGCCAATGTCTATCAAACGAAATAAGAAGTTTGAACCTAATCCTTATAAATCTGCAGGTATATTAATTAAAAGATTCTGACCCAAAATTATTGTTACTGTTGCAGTGACCTTTTAGAAGCGACCACTCAACATGAAAATATCCCTTTTTAACTTAATTACCAAATTTGTATCATATATTTAATAAATAAAGTATCTCTCGTTTCTTGACGAATACCTCTTTATCTGAGACCACATATTTAGTCAGCCGGGTTCCTCTCTCCTCTGGTTTTGGGTCCTCCCACTTCAGATAGACTGTCGTGTAGTTCTTGGGCCCAGGATTAGGACAATTGTCTTTGTAGTTGCAACAACTTCCACTCCTCAAGTTAACAGTTGTTGGGTCTGAATGCGTAAGCAACGAAGTTGTTTTCATTATCTCAGAACAATTTCAATTGACAAGAACTTTCTTCACGAACAAAGGTTGACTCATTCTCCATACTCCAACCCCGAATGTTTATTTATTTGTCTGTGGCTTACCGTGAATGTTTTTACTTTGATCAACAAGTTTTTTATATGTATATTCCATATATTGAATAGTATTACTGAAAAGTGATTATAAAATGAATATTTTTCTTTTTGATTTTTCTTTTACAATTTGATCCTTGAAAACAGTTCTTTTGCAATAATTTTGTTTACCGCCTCGGTTAAACAGAATTAAATCTGTGGATGGCATTGAATGTGGAAGATGCAAATATGACTACCATCAATGTTTTGAATGCCAAAATTCGGTTTCCAGCATAAGTATAGATAAGTATAAGGTACTTTTATGGTTAGTGATGAAATCCTTGGTTGTGTTCGGGCCCTTCTCCGCGTTGATCGCCGTCACAGTTACGGAGTACTCCCAGAAACCAATGAATTTGGTCTGTTTATGGCATACCATCGTTGAATCTAGAACATATATTTTAAAAAATCAAACAGTGTTACATGTATTTCAATATATATATGTTATATATTTGCAAGCAATTTGGTTAAACTCACTTCATCACGAACTATTTTAAAAGCAGACTTCTAAGGGGTTTTGTGTTAATTTTGGGATGATGTTTATAATTGGAAAATGCAGTTTATCGTTGTTAATGATATGATTAGACGATTCAGAGTTGCCATTGAAAGTTGTAATTGAAAATTTTACATACGGAACTAATTATTGATATTGTAGAATAACCGAGAGTTATCAGAAGTGAAAAGTGATTTCTGTTTTTTGAGTATTTATCCCTGAGTTGAAAGAACTTTGTGACTGTTCAATTTGTGTGAAAAGTGTCGTAAGGAGTAGTTGTAATGACAAATATTGTAACTGATAACGGCTACATCTGACAATGTTCTCGGTGTAATTTTAGAAAATTCAAATCATGTATTAACCTCATCGATAAACACGAAAAACGTTAATACAATTTCATATTGAGAGTAAACTTGAAAACAATAGATCATAACAATCTAGAGGATTTTAATAATACCTGTAGAATTACTGCTACAAAAATATCAAAAGAAAAGAAAATAATTAAGTTTTGTTTCTTTATGTTTAATTTCGTTGTGAGTCGCTAGCCAATGAGCAGGTTTCCATTGTCCATTGTCCATCAGGATCAAGAATACGAGTATGTCTTTCCATATCACATGCTCAACCCCAATACGACCCGATTGCTTAGGTCGTGGGTTAATATTGGTCGAGGGCTGACACATGATGAGGTGTCAAAAGTCTATCATTGTAAAATCTCTGCATTAATAAATCTTTAATGTCCATATGGTTAATCATATTTTCAATATGAGCACATGTGCACTTTTGACTACCAACGATTGTTTCAGCGCGAATTACCATATTTCGTCGTCTGTGACGTCATAAAACCATTGTTTATGACGTTACTGTAGCGGCCGTCGCAAGGGAAAAGGGCCGCTTTCTGATTTTTTTCCATGCGTTTGAAATGGAATAGAATCAGTAATAAAGAAATTATTACCCGAGGAAGCACATGTGTCATATGACTTTTACGAAACTCGTGCGAATTTGTCACATGACACACTTCCTCGGGTAATAATCTCCATAGATGCTAAATACTTACACAACATAAATCACATTTGTACTCCCGTTCTATCAACAATGCCGGGTATCTAATGCCGAATGGCTAACTAATTGAAAAATAATTTTTTAGATGAAACATCAGCACGTTTAATAAAATATGCCTTATGATAATACGCCCGTTTAAAAAAAACATCGTCAAAAATTAGTAAATGAGAAGTTGAAAAAAATTTCGATAAAATAAAGTACTTATTCAACATTGTTTTCGTTTGACCAAATTAAAGAAGCATATGTTATTTGTTAGACCAATTTGTAAAAACTGACCAAAAGTATAGGATGGTATAAATGGCTTGTTGTTCACTTGGTCCTGTATCTCTATTATGTAGTCAACAGGTCCTGGGTAAGGTTGAGGGGCGGCCCATGTGATACAGACATCTTCACTGCTGGTATTGATGGTCAAGTTCCTCACCGGACCTGGAACTGTTATACAACATCAAAGAAACTCTATAAAGATAAACTAACAAATGAATTTATTCTTTTAGCAGTATCCATCCTGTAAACAAAGCGAATTTATTTCTCTCACTTTACTTTGAAATAGTTCTCTGCGGTCCCTTCCAAATCTTCTATTCGCTCTAAATATAGCTACCGATCAGAGTAAAGTCTTTGGCTTGTCTATAGATCCAATCAACACTTTCCGTATAAATATTTGCGTCACCATGGGATTTGCATCAACAACAATGACTTCCGCTAGACACGTTACCAAATAACTCTTGTTAATCTTAATATAGCATTAATTTATTCCAGTTACTAAACAAGAGTCAGAAAAACTTCTTAACTATCCATCAATGATTATCTCCCTTTGCTAACGCCTCAGGTATGTTGGACTCTTTCCTTGAATAGCATGCTGTTACTAGAAAAGAGACTCTCATTTCTTTTCATGTATTAACTTAATCAAAGATTTGCACGGTTAACACGACAATGGACTTATGTTAAGCAAAGTGTTACGGGAGAAATAACGTTGCCTGGTTTAATGGATGAGCAATATCCAATGACAATAACTTCATATCTTCAGTCTTTATATGTTTGGTCTCAATTACATTGAGCAAGTTTCAAAATAATTTCAAGAAGCGAAACTTTGAACTTTATTAATATAATTGCCATTGGTTCTCATTCTTTATTTAAGTTTTGGCTCATTTTAATTCAAATTCTTCAAATCGTCCAATAAGTACCTGTTACTTCTTGTTTCAAAGTTTAACATTAGAATGAACACTATAATAGCTTCAAATCTTTCTTCAAATTCTTATGCCTTTTGTAGACATAGTGTAGACACTCTAATTAACTGAGCCCAACTTATAGAATGAAAATCAAATAGATACTCCATATCAAAATTTCGTCAAAACGATAATTTTGCACACAGTTTAACAAGTCCCCATGTAGGATGACTGAAAAAGATTGCATATTCCTAGCTTCAATCAGCGAAAAACAGACCTGCAGCCTTAGTCATGAAGTGAAACACGGCCGGTCTACTCTTAATAGATGTCGTTTCTTCACATTTGACCATAACCACTCTCACTGTGTAATTTGAGTACGGCAAAAGGTTTGTGATGTTGTGAGCGACTGTTTTTGCCTCGTCGGTTCTCCTTGCTTCGCACTGAAATTATATATATTTATATATTTATCATTTGTTGTTCATGAACACCATAATTACATAGATGTTTCATACTTGATATAATAACCCTGGCTGTTTTCAATGTTTTCCATGCATAAATGAATACCGTTAACTAGGAAGTTGAACCTAAGATCCTCATATAATACAAATTATTTCAGTTTCCTCCAATAAAAAGGTTTCCGTACATTAAAGTGAGAAATACTGATTGATACTTATACAGGGAAATGACTTAATGGTACAAAACATGTCATTCAACGGAGTTTCGATAGTGAATGCATATTAATTTCTCTCATCGTTTACCAAATTTTTAAAAATGCATAATCTTTATAAAACTAGATTAATTTGGCCAGGCCAATTTAACTGCATTGTTATTACTTCTTGACGAAATGACAATGCGATCGACTTTTTTTTACAAGATTCTGTAAAACTAATATAAATGATTTCGTAAAATAAAATATAAAATAAAACAACGTATGGTTACATAAGATTTTGAAAAATGATTGTGATTATGTATATGGAAGACCTTTTCAAACCAAAGTATTACTTTATTTTGCAAACGGTTTTCCAAATAACTTTAACCCTCTTGACGTCGGATTTACACTCATTTCTTTCCACGTAAAGTCGGTTACGACTTCATGAGTGGCAAATATGTATAGCTTATTTAAAAATCATTTAGCGGTAAAGGTTTGAAAAAGCATCCAATCAAAACTCTTGATACCTCTGATTTCTTCGTATTGATATGCGCGAGTCGCACAGGAAGTTGAACTCAAGTTTCCTCAACGGTTGCAAAAAATAAACTGCTCTATTTCAGACAATGTTATTGGTGGCACAACCATCGTTGCTGCTAAACATAAGGATTCGTCTTTCAAACCCACTAAGTAATCTACTTGTAAAAGAGATTAGTAGAAAAGAAACTAATTTGGAGTGACATATCAAACAAAGAAAGTGATCTACTTGTAAAAGAGGTTATTAAAAAAGAAACTAATTTGGGATGACAATTCAAATACAGAGGGTTATCTTCTAGTAAAAGAGATTAGTAGAAAATAAGAATTTGGAGTGACATTTCAAACAAAGAAAGTGATCTACTTGTAAAAAGAGATTAGTAGAAAAGAAACTAATTTTGAGTAACATTTCAAACCCAGAAAAATGTCTACTCGTAACAGAGGTAACTAGAAAAATTATAATTCGAATGAATTGCAATGCACCAAGTTTCTCACGTTTGTTGACTGAGTCTTGTTTTCTCCCTGACAGGAAGTCACATTCCGGAAGAGGACGACACATGACTCGATTCTTTTCTCTTTCTTCACAACGAGTCGAAACAAGTGGTTGTTTTCGTTTTCCGGCTCAACGAAGCTGACCATTGCACTGTATGTGCCCGGGATCACAGTGAGGTTCTCAGCTTGACTGATCTCTGTTGGTAAAATATCAAATATCATAAATCTTGTCTTCTCACTGTGGATAAAATATCAAAGATAATACAGATTGACTAATTTCTATGGATAAAATATCAAAGATCATAAGCTTGATAGTGTGGAGTTGTAACGTCGCCGTCGCCGTCACAAAGGCGGCCAAGTCGCGGAAATGTTTCGTTCATAGAGGATACAAAACGACCTTCCATTCAATACTATTTTTATCAAACGAGTTAATGATTTCGTATAAAACGAGCGAAAGCAATTTGTGATATGAGTCGCTTTCGCTCATTTTATACTTAATCATAAACTCGTTTAATAAAAATAGTATGAAATGGAAGAGAAAATGCATGAGAACTACACGTTTCACGGTACATATGACCCCACTTGAGAACTAAACGTTTCACGAGTTATATGACACTGCTTGAGATCTAGAGGTGTCGAGAAAATATTAACCTACTTGAGATCTGAAGGTTTCACGAGGGATATGAGCCTACTTGAGATCTGAGCGTTTCACGAGGGATATGAGCCTACTTGAGATCTGAAGGTTTCACGAGGGATATGAGCCTACTTGAGATCTGAAGGTTTCGCGAGGGATATGAGCCTACTTGATATCTGAACGTTTCACGAGGGATATGAGCCTACTTGAGATCTGAACGTTTCACGAGGGATATGAGCCTACTTGATATCTGAACGTTTCACGAGGGATATGAGCCTACTTGATATCTGAACGTTTCACGAGGGATATGAGCCTACTTGATATCTGAACGTTTCACGAGGGATATGAGCCTACTTGATATCTGAACGTTTCACGAGGGAAATGAACCTACTTGAGATCTGAACGTTTCACAAGGGATATGAGCCTACTAGGGATATGAGCCTACTAGAGACCTGAACGTTTCACGAAATAGTGAACCCTTCTTGAGAACTGAACGTTTCACGAGAGAAATGACCCTACTTTTTACTTTTACTTTAGCAGATATTAAACTGCTAGAGCGCTAGAGCTCTTATGAGAATTTATGACCATGTGATATGATTCTGCTGGAGAGCTGTCAGTCTGTCATCCAGATAAGATTAGATTTTAAGGAGCGTTCTTTGCTCTAAAAGCAGCTATAGTGAGGACTTACGTGGAGGATTGGTCGATGTTGCCAGAGTGGTTTTTGTTGTTGACGGAGATTTTGGCGACGTTTCGCGTTCTGTCGATGTCGTCGCAGCCAAAGTTGTTGGTGAAGATTCTTGGGTTGTATAGTGAGATGCTGCTGTTGTTTTTGTGGTTTCAGGTGTGGTTTCAGTTGTGGTTGTTGCCGATGGAACATTTGTTGTTGTTGTTGTTGTTGTTGACGTTATGGTTGACGTTGTTGATGACGTTGTTGATGACGTTGTTGAAGTTGTTTCTAACGACGTGGTTGGCGATGTCATTACAGATGTTGTTGACTTTGTTGATGAATGTAGTGTTTCAGTTGTTGATTCAGGTGTTGTTTCGGACGTTGTTGGTGATGTTGTTGCAGATGAGGCCTGAGTGAGTATTACTGACAGGAACAGAAACTGAAAGGAGACGGCGATGAGCTATTTTACATTGAAATATGTAGTAAAACAAGTTGAATAATTCCCAAAAAATCGCCTAGATATTCTCATTATTAGGCTATATAAACACAAAGCATTTTATTAACAGAAAGCTATCGTCAAGAAAACTGATACACAAGATATGCAACAGTTTGAAAAATATTCTTTATTTTAAAAAAAACCTATAAAAAAATATTTCATGCAAGATAGTCATCTGTTATTGTTTAGACGACATACAAACAATCTTAAGGTAAACAGCAGCAATTAACTCACTAGATTCAATGATTTCGTTATATTATATGTTCTTGTGCAGAATTAGTTTTTTCATGATAGGAAATTTATCTTGATGTTGTGCAAACTTACTGTTATGTTCCAACAAATTCTCTACATTGTAGATCCTCAACATAATGATCCTCAACGATGTTTTTACTAGATCTAGCTTATTAACATATATGACTCTATCAGGTTCCTTTGTCTGTTAATCAACGATTGATGTTATATTTTCAGACATAATTATTTGGTATAATAGTTAAAAGATCAAGATAAAAGTTTCGCTACAATTGTTAGCATGACATTTTGGGGTTGGTTTTATGAGCTTTGCTCACTTTTGCCTTATTGTCAAACACGTAATATGTTATATAGTTCTAATAACCAAAACACGGAAATGCATTATTTTTTCACACAAAATTCCCGAGAAAACCTTTGGTGAGATACAAGGAAGAATATATATTTATAAATATATATATTACCAGTACTAGTATTTACTAGTATTTGTGACACAAAAGGTCTTTGGAAATCACAAGCGTGAAAATGAAATGAAATCTAAATTTGTGAAAATAGAAACAAAATGTTTTCAGATTATTTCAAAGATGCAGTTTTGTCGGGATATATATAATCTCTACTATTGGAGTCGGAACGCTGCCACTGACAACAAAGTCGAATTTAACACTGATTAACCACAGATAAGCACGTCCTTTGTTGACAGCTTGGATTCAACGGAACAACTTTTCCATTTCATATTTCCTTGTGAATGAGACAAACTAGGACTTGGAGGAGGCGGTATTGCTTATATACAATCCATCCTTTCTTAAGTTTTATCACGTAAAGTCTGTTAAAAAATTACCATTTTCTTACGGAAAGAATGTTCGACACACGTCATGACAAGGAAGACAATGATATTCAATGGATGTACAACTTCTTTATTTTCACATTGGCGACGTTTCGGTATAGATCCTTATACTGTTATCAGTTAACGTATAAGGATCTTCACCTAAACGTCGC
This sequence comes from Phorcus lineatus, assembly GCA_921293015.1. NCBI lineage: Eukaryota > Metazoa > Mollusca > Gastropoda > Trochida > Trochidae > Phorcus > Phorcus lineatus. The sequence goes on from OV121085.1 coordinate 41,525,491, forward strand.
CGATGAGAAAATAAAGAAGTTGTACATCCATAGAATAGCATTGTCTCCCTTATACTAGGATCATCTAGAATGCCACTGAAACAATTCATACGATGTATCTTTGTTAAGATTACAAGGCAAAATTATGTGTACATCTAAACACACAATTTTATGTTATTCTATTGTCGGGCTAACCAAATAGAACACGAACGACCTTCACCTACAGGCACCAACTGCATATACAAAATGCAAAAACTTGTTTTGATGCCTTACTTTTTGAAAATATCATGTAACATGATGTTCGCCTTCGATTTATTCAACAATCAGTATGCCTTCAATTACTAGTTTTGAGGAGATAGAGAAAGATGTTATTATCACTTACTTAAAGATAGTACTCATAATACCACAATAACGCATTTGGTGTTTATTTAAGCAACAGTTTGGCTCAAAATACACATATTGTTTTGTAGGTAATAATATTTTCTGTTACAATTTACTGCTCTGGGATATTATCTTTCATCGTGTTGACATTATATTGTGTAAGTGTTGGACAGGGAAATATTCTCATAAATCAAGACGAATGTCGGATGTTATGTATCCTCCATGGGCCCAGCACAGGAAGAGATAGCGAGTTTCTTACGTTATGATGTATCTGCATCTAATCTTTGTTAACCATATGAGAAGTAAAGTATTCCTTTGAACTGACACAGATTATAGAGGAGACTTCTGACACAGATTATAGAGGAGACTTCTGACACAGATTATAGAAGAGACTTCTGACACAGATTATAGAGGAGACTTCTGACACAGATTATAGAAGAGACTTCTGACACAGATTATAGAGGGGACTTCTGACACAGATTATAGAGGAAACTTCTTACACAGATTATAGAAGAGCCTTCTGACACAGATTATAGAGGAGACTTCTGACACAGATTATAGAGGAGACTGCTGACACAGATTATAGAGGAAACATCTGACACAGATTATAGAGGAGACTTCTTACACAGATTATAGAAGAGACTTCTGACACAGATTATAGAGGAGACTTCTGCCACAGATTATTAAGGAAACTTCTGACACAGATTATATATTATAATATATACAGTATTTGATAAAAGTAATGATAAGATAGTCGCCCATTTAAGTTTCACTTATACTCGCTGTGAGAACAGTCATACGGTTATATATAGAAAGGTCTTCAGGTAAGATCTAAAGTGCACAATATATCTGTTTTAGTAGTCATATAATCGTACAGTCCCAGTTTTGCTGAAGGTTCTGTTCCTGTACGCTGCTGTACGGGTGGACGGAGCATGTTTTTATTTGCTGACCTCAATATTCTCTCCGGTGTGTGTACAGTTGCATTAATTGCCCTTTAATTGTGACTATGTATTTGAAGAGCATTAAGAAGTGGAAAGCAATTCAAAAGAGAGAAGTTTCTTTTACCCTTTACGTGACAAGTTTAAAATTAAACAACAGCAAAATAGGAACCATATAACTGAGATGTTTTTTTTGAATGTATACTGGCCATTGAGTTTTAAGCAATCAAATTATATCCACGCGCATCAGTAAGTACGAATATACAAACAATGACATCAGAGTTGAAGCTGAATATTCAATAGACGACCTACAGATAACATTTTCTTAATCTTATACTTCTCTTGATACCAATATAGTAAAATAGTTTTCATTGTTAATTTTGTGTGAAAAAAGATCTGACCAAGCATATCTATGACATTTATCATTCTTTCAAATTTACTGTTAGAAGTCCTGTATTTTGGTAAATGTTAACTTTAAAATGATAAACCTTTCTTGTGATAATATTAATTGGACCTCAGGGGCTTCAAGTGTGAAGTCAGTTTACTACATAAGTTAAAGGGACATTTATATCATAAATACGTGTTATAATTAATCCGTTTGCTCCCGGGTTTACTACTGTAATTAGAAATGGATCAATGTATCAATTAGTTAGTAATTAGTTGATTCGTCACGCGTCCATCCATCCCTCGGGGTAAGTCATTGGTATGTGAAATGTCGATCAGTGTGTCAATGGTTGTTTATATACGTATAATGAAAAGAAAATATTTGGACAATAATATGATTGACATGAATAATGGCAAAAATGAAATTAAAGTCAAAGGAAACTTTTAATTCATTGTTTATCGTTTAATTCCATTGGGCATTTTTTAAAATTATCAAATCAAAGTCAAAATATGGTTTGTTTTATCAACGATATGCACACGCTTAGCTACTATTCATCACATTATCTACACCAATTTGTTTGATTTAGATTCTACTTTGTAAATTATTGAATCAAACATTTTATCGTTGAAAGAAAATCGCTTTATAGATAAGTTAAGTTGTAACATTGAAATATGAAATAAAAACTAATAAAGATACTAACTGAAACAATTTTACTTGTGAATCAATATAAGTTCACTTGCCCTTGCTATAGAGCAAATGGTTTTGTTTTTATTTCCTCAACGTCGAGCCCAATGTACACTTTATTTGATATCACGTTTATAAGTAGATACCCAATCTCAAAGAAGGCAGCTGTTAACGACGGCAGAACCACTTATCAAAGGTCAAGTTTATCTTGAGGACACGAACAAGGCAGAATAACAGTCAACTAGTTTCAATTCGCTGAAAGAATGAAGGAAAAAGTTTCAACCGATAATAAACAGGCAGAGAAACACTCTCCTTGCCGTACACAGATTAAAAGAAATAAATGTTAAATAATCACACACTCACCAGAAAAGTCATTTTGAAGCATCCATGATAATATTCGTCCATTGTTATTATATGTTCTTGTAGTTTGATTTATTCATTTATCAGAGTAGATCGTCCTTTGCCAGCGTTAAGGGTATGGACAGGTTTCCCGTTGATAGAGTTTCGAGTCATTCTTCCTCAGTATCATTACTCATGTTTCCTATGCGTCCACCACCCTTTGCAGCGACCAAGTTACTTCCTTGTTGCCTGCTCGTTAGAGTTCAATATCATTTAATTTGCGTTTCACTAGGATTTTGGTATTGACATAGTTTTAGTTACTGACCTAACAGTCAACTTGACGTGACCCATCCTTATAAGGATTCACTCATTTTCATAAGGATATGTAAAAAATAACATAGACTAGCGGACAGAAAATATCCGAATGTTTGATTTTGATGATTCATCAGAAAAGAAATTGAGCATTAGAATTTAATTTAACTGTATATTTCATAATTTCTAATTTTCAAAACAATTATTTAGTAATACTGAATAAAAATAGAGAGGTTTATTATGACAATTTTAAATGTTGATATTGATTCAATTCATTCACCACTTACTGTAATAGCAATCATAAAAATAACGATATCCATAATTGTTCATTATGTTTGCGCTTTGATGTGAGATTTGTTAAGATTCTCATTTTTCCTATGGTAAAACTCCGATTCTAAGAAATGCTTAAACAATCTACGCATCGTGTGTATTTCATACATTTTAACTTTTCTTCTAATAAGATGGAATGTCTTCTTCTTATTCTACATCTAATTCAACCTGATAAGATGGACACTATCTTACCGTGAAATGAATAAGTAAAATACCATTTTTAAGTTATATATTTTATTGTTTTTATTAATGTTTCACACAAATAAAGAAATAACGCAGTGTAACAAATACAAAATAAAATAAAATAAATTCAGACTTTGTGATGTAAACGATATGCTGCATTCTGATTGGATCAGACATGGTCATGTGATCGGTATACATTTCAATGAACCCAAAGTTGAGGGTTATACAAAATAACCTTCAGTAAATGCAGGTTATACGATATCGTGCCGGAACTATTTTCTAAAGTGACAGCTGACAGCTGATAGCCTAAACACGCTGTACTGTCACCTAGATTCTGGACAGTATAAATACGCGAGTGTTATTTGTTAACTTTGATCTATTTAAATTAAAATTTACATTTTCCACTTTTTTCCAAAAATATAATCATTGTTAGTTTTTTGATACACAAAATGTATTATTTGTAGAATAAAAAAGTGTCATTTTTACCGAGTCTTTGGAACTATTTTGTTTATGCGTCTGAATACGGGTAGAGATCCGTCTTGGTGTAACCGGTACGTAGGTCAGTGCGACAAGCAGCTATAGAATTGCATTTCGAATGCATTTTCGCTTTAAATACAACGTTTGAATTTATAAGAAATGAATTTCATCATATGGTTGTCCACACGGTTATAACCTGTTTGAAACTTGTAAGATAAACTTTTGTATAACCGGCGTCGCAAGCTTGCCGGTTATACAAGTTTATCTTACAAGTTTCAAACAGGTTATAACCGTGTGGACAACCATATGATGAAATTCATTTCTTAACATATCAATAATTCATGCTTTGATATGGATAATTTTACAGTCGTTCATACTCTGAAAACATTTAATTCAATTGATCAGTGTAGGCTATATTGAGGATACTTCTGAAACATTTTTAAGTACAAATATCATGCACATGCACAAAGCTGGATTTTCATCATTTTATGCGTATGCCGAGTCTTCAAATGACCTTTTTTGATTGAAGAAAAAGGCCTGGACTATCAAATTGTATTTTGTTAAATGAATATCACTTTCCGTCCCTGATAGGTTATGTTTCAAATATTTGAGAATGTAAAACCGCCTCGCTGAAGCCGGTATCTACATAAACACAATAACCTACTGTTGTGACTTATCTAATTAAATCATGAGATCCGTTATTAGCAACATCCTTGTGTATTATATCCCTGTTCATTCCTGTCAAAAATAAAGCCAGATTGGTCTACAGCTGCATACCGAAAGTTTGTTCATATACGTGCGTATCCTAATGCAAATATCATGGAATTTCGGATGTCTTTAAGGCATTGTAGCATTGCAAAAACACAAACGGATGATGTTGAATTTTCAGTACAGAAGTGTATATCCATAATACCATAAAGCTATCGTATACCATACCTAACAGCTAACCGTAACAACTTTAGCAGATCGCTGTGTTGAAGGGGTCAAAATTTCTAAAATACTTATGTTTATTATTCTCAACAAAATCCTTTAACGATTATCAATGGCAATAAACACAAGTCATGTTTGTTCCTTTGTAAAGTCAAAATGAATGTGATTAATTTCTTTCTCAGATAGTCGATATAATATTATTGTTTTTCTTGTTATGATTATCATGAATATTATTATCCTCATCATCATTTTTTTTAAATTATTATTATAGTTGTTGTTTATGTTGTTGTTGTTGTTGTTTGTTGTTGTTGCTATTGTTATCATTAATAAGTGAACAAACTTTCGGTATGTAGCTGTAGATGTGAAATGGGTGTTTGATGTATTAGCATAAACACCTCACAACGTTAGGACATCCTATATTACCGAGTACCACGAACTCACATCCAAAGTTCGTATCCATGAGCTGTTGGTACAGCAGACCTTCATTCAATGATGGTCGTATAGAACGTCTAACGTGTAGAAATTGCATAAAAAATGTCCAGTAAAATATAATTGTTGAGGCAGAGAAGGGGAATGAAGGAACGAATTAAGTTTTAAAATGTGAGGTAATTCAAAAGGACAAAGTGTAATAAAGACACAATCCCTGTCTGAGGAATTCAGCGTTGAAGAAAACAGATGAAGACACCATTCCACAGAGTAAAATGGTTTGCGAATGTTTCATACCTTTATTTGCACCTTGCTTAAACGAATGAACCTTGGAATAGAAGCAGATGGTCAATCTATCTTTATCTAATAGTCCCTATATCGTTTTACGTTCAAGTTGTATCAATAGCTCACTAAAAACTGAATCTGACAATTATTGTGCAATATACAGACACTGTTATCATTCAGTTATGTTCTCGATGCACCCTAGAAAAGATAAAATCGGTTTGGTTGAGAGCACTTACAAAACTAATCGTGTTTCAACATAGCTGAGAAAAGATAAAGGCATTAAACTTAGGTGTCCTCCCAAATAGTTGAAAGTTCTGTTTACGGTGGAGTTATATCATTAACATACAGATGGTTATGCATATTACTGCCTTGGCATGGGGTCAGTCTCTGTTCGTCTTCTCTGGAGTGGCTCTTCAGCACTTCCATTGAGAAGTAGCCTCGGTTTGGTTCCTCAGGGGGCGTGGTCGAGCGCTGCTCACGCAGTGTCACATCTGCATAGATATTTACATCCGGGCTGGTCCCACGGGAAGCTTGAGCAATGTTGTATCCACTTTCCCCCTGTCTGTCAGGGGAAGCAACTCCATCGTCGACATCGTCGTGCTGCGGGGACGATCCTACACAACACCTGCCTTTGTTGCAGAGGCTATAAGTAAATTTAAAATTAAATATTTTTATGATTCATAAAAATATTTTGTTATCTCATTCAGCTTTCTCCGCAAGTAATAAATGGCGCTAGTCTACACCAATAGACATTACTGCATTGCATAAAAATTCATGGTTTTCAGTCCAACGCTAGTGAGATTTTTTTATAGTTTTATCAAGTTCTTGCGCAGAAAGCTAACGATCTGAATGAAAAGTAGCCGAAATACAGCAGGATTAAATAAGCCAGTGATGGAAATTAGCGTCAGTTTTGCCTTGCGAAGTAGTTTGTCTTCATGTTACATTATAGATGTTAAATATACCAGTTAGGTTGCTACGTGACCTTAAGAGTAAATGAAACAATCAAATATCACGCACATCAACCACACAAATGCAACAGCCAATGCACATCAGCTAGTCGTTATGCGTTCAGTTTGAAAATAATAAGATAAATAGTATCACAGAACAGTTATTTTTGCTGAAGATTGTCATAAAAAACCATTAAAAGTGTGTTTTCCTGTGTTAAGAGTCTAGTTAATCCACGATAGGAATCATATTATAATGAACATACACTGTGTTCAAATCAGTTCCTTTTTTAATCAACAGATGTGATCATCGGGTATTAAGATGATCAAATCTGGATGAGATTATCACTTTTATATTGTTTGATATACATGGTGGTAGTACTTGCAAATAACGAATGGTGACACATTGTTTCAGTCCATTTGAAATGTTTTCCAAATGTGTCTGCAGTTTAAAATTATTTGTCGGCAAGATTCTACACCAGTTTTGAAGAAGATGGAACCATCTTCAATTTATCAAATGGCTTCATTAGTGATTTTGATACCTTTTTATAAGCTTATGACCTACATGTACTATGATAAATAGAAAATATAATGGAGTGTGTGAAACCTTGTGTGACAAAATTAAAAGACACTCCATGTTTTGTTGGGCATCAACGTATTCCATGGTGTTATTTCATTGAAAGAACTGACTTTTACAGAAAATTATCATTTTAATGTCCCTTGGTAAAATGCCATTAGTAACAAGGTAAAGCTATACAGTTGCGTTGGTAATCGAAAAACCGGACATTTTACCGCGGCTGGCGCTTGCTAATTACTCAAACGTATCTTTAAAACGTGAATCTGAAGAACCAACAATAAAAATTGAGTCTTGTCATAAAACAATTATTCAAGCATAGACAGGATTTGCGGACAAGGCTGCTGCAAGTGTAATAGGTTGTTGCATAATTTCCATGTGGATTATAAAAACCAAGTCCTATGATTTTTCAATTGATATATCAACACATATCTGTATCGAATCCAAACAAAACTTTATGAATAACTGTGCGTTACAATATGTTCATATATCAGCACATCTTTGTATGAAAGCCAAACAAAACTTCATAAATAACTCTGCGTTACATTATTTTCATATATCAGCACATCTTTGAACGAAATCAAATCAAAACTTCATAGATAACTGTGCGTTAAATTATTTTCATATTTCAGCAAATCGTGGTATGAAATGTTGTCAGATCTGCTTACCTTCCGACGATGAGGAGGATGCAACATGCGAGTACTCCAATACTTGTAAGAAAGATGATACTGATCTGAAACAATCATCTTAAGTTTTATTCTGAACGCATATTTAGCATTTTATATACATGTTAAGAACACATGTATTTACAATATTATGCTTGGTAGTTATACTCGTCACGTTTCCAATCAAAATTCCACGTTACAGTGTCCCTTTAAGGGCCATCGACATGATAAATAATGAAGTGCATGTATTTAATTAGTAAGGTTATGGTCAAAACATCGCTTTAATATCAAATATTGGGCTTGTCCATAAATGTTGATTCCATTTTGGTGATTTGCCTATCACCTCATTGTTGATAGTTGAAAACTGCTAACACTGATGCCAATTCCATTTTGTATTTAGTCCCGACAAAATATCTAAAATTATTGTATAAGTTTATTTCTGTTATTGAAACAGGTATATAGTTTCATACTGAGGAGGATGTACACTCGGGAATATATATTTTACGTTTATTATTAACGTTTGTATTTGTTATTATGTTGTTGAACAACCTCCGGGACCTTCATCGAAATTAAATTTTGAATACCGTAGATCAACGAAAAGATATATACTGCAATGACATTGTGAAAGACAAATAAGTAATCTTACCATTTTTTCTTCATCGATAATTACAATGGGGTTGAATTACTGTCGCTGGCAATGCCAGTGATCACCTGAAATACAAGATGAACAATGTCTTAGCCTTGAAGGTTTATTCCATGTGACTTTATAGATATTGTTTTACAAAATATAAGTTTCAGAAAATAGGAGAGTTGGAAAGTTTTGTCGATGGTTGCCTTGAGGTCTCGCCGATTCATATATCAAGTGCATTAAAAACTGAACATTGTTTCAAATCAATGAATTTATCTTGTGAACGCGATTGGCACTGAATACATCATTTTCAACATTTGTACAATACAAATAGATAAATATACTCTAGAAATTTTTGAATTAAACTTAACTCAATTCTGATGAGTTCCTCTGAGAGATTGAAAAACACACAAAAAATTCTGATAACATTTTCTTGATAACATTGATTAATAATATAGGCCTTTTGAATTAAGTGTGTAATTGAATACATGTTTTCAGATTCAAAATGTTAAGAAAATGTTTGCTCACCTCATTCGTGACTAAGAACCAATCAAATCTAATGTAAAGCGCAATGAGATTTTTAAAGACGTTCTCAAGTTTACAGATGATTCAATAAACTTGTTTCTGTTTCAGTATTGCTTTCCTTTTAGGAGTGTAGTTAGCTTTTAACGAAGAGAAACCTTTAGGCGGACATAACGTTGCAGCTCAAGAAGTTTTCAACTTGTTTCCCTGTGTTCTGAATTTGATTTTTTTCAATCATTTGAATTAGTTCCGTAGATTTCTTTACATGTTTTTCACATTTGTATTGATAAATTGATAAATGATAAGCCTTACCCTATTATCTTCTCAAAATTATGTCAGTCTCCAATGCTGACCAAGAACATTTATGTTTGCAAAAGGCATAATAAATGAATCAACCGATTGCAGAGGTACATGTATATAAAAAAAAGTTTAATTTTTCAACTACTAATTCATATTTGATTGCATGTCCACTGATTTGGAGTCGTCTGTGTTATTTTTATTTTGGAAATATTATTTTATGTGCCAAAATTGAAAAAATATCCTCCAGTCTTAAAATATTACCCGTTCGGCTTTTCCTTTTGTTTGTGAATAGTTGGATAGTCAGTGAAGAGACATGTGCAAATGAAAAATGCATTGAAGGTTTCAAATGTGTAAAATGAAATATTCCATTTGCTAAAAAAATAAAGACGAAATCCCAAAATTAACTTTCTGTCAAATATAAAGAGGAAATGAAAAGATTTAGAATAATTTGTAAAAATCTTGTTTCACTATATTGATATAACATATTTGAATACAATGTACATCTTATGCAGAAATAACACAATTTGAAGGTTATCGAAACCTTTGCTGTAAGAAAAATACCACTTTGTTTGACATTGTGTCGAAGTTTATAATTACCTGTTAAAAATGACTGCCCGGGAAAACCGAGTCAAGGCACTTTATTTTTCAAGTTTTGTAAATGCTTATATCAAATCTTGATATCAACCAAAATTACATTAAATTTCTTAATGATAATTTTACTTGATTTATTTTGTTCATAGAGGGGACACTTTTGTTAACAATCATTGCTAGACAAAGTATTTATTTTTATTTTACCTCTTAAAATATATTCTTCTCTGATAGAATTTGATTTTCACATATTTTTACGATAATTGTGCACCGTGCAGATATTTTTTTTTAAATCAACAGTTTTAGATTGTACTAATTCTGATGAAAATGTATAAGTAAAACCATAATAGGGACCTCCTTCATATGTTATCTATATAAAATACTATCTGTTGATTTCTAACTTAAAATATATAGATGTTTGTATCATTCAAAGGGAATATAAACTGAATAGACAGCAAGCGCAAAGATAGGTGAGCTCATGATAAATGTAACCAGTTCAAGATTTTGTATGCGGGACTTCAAGATGGCCGCCCCCATGTAGAATTGTCGGCTAAGGTCACTCTGTTAGAATTTTGCTCTTCGGTCATAGATTGTCATAGAATAAATTATGTCTTTGCGGTTTTCACAGTTGCGATTGTTGGCAGAAGTATCGAAGTACGTATATGGTATTTCATATGTAAATAAAATGATGAAAAAAGTTTGTTATATCCTGATATTATCTTCATTTAGTTTGATAAAAATCTCTCAGACAACTCAAGGGTTACTTATATCATTATTATCGTAACTTAATCCTCAAAGTTATGTTTGCTATTATTGTTACATGTTCATTTAACTAAAATTGTACTGGTCATAGGAAATTGAAAAAAATTATTCATAAGTTGAAAAAATCTCTGAATGTGGGCCAAGTAAAATGTAGTCCAGCAAAATCCCCTCCATTATATTAATTGACTAATTTGACTGTAAAAGTGTTACGCTGTCTAAGTTTTTGTTTGATCAAATATATTTACATTTTGCTCATGAAACGTTTTGACCTCTCTCACGTCCATCTTTGGTAGACCTTTGAGGATAATGTGTTTGTCAGTCTGATTTTCTGTTGACATAGGGGGAGGGGACATTATTAAATATGTTTATTATACTTTTAGATATTTTTTATCTTCAATTTCCTGAAATTCTGCAAAGGCATTTAGAAGTTGGTGTAGTGATAGAAGACAATATTATGGATGACAACTTCATTTATTTCATATGACGTATCTTCTTGCCCCTACATCAATTTCCTTTTTCCTGTACCTATTTTCAGAATTATAATCTAAACCTTGATTTCTGTGCATGACATCTAGCATCCTTGACAATTTTTCACCAGAAGTGCCATTGTCATAAGTAATAACCAAACATTTACAACATATATGAATATTGAAATAATGTACATCATCACTACAGAAGCAAATAGAAGCTATGACCACACCTCCTGTCTCTTAAGTTATGATTGCGTTATCTCGTACAGCAAGCCCCATGCTAACAGGTTTGGCAATTTTCAACCAAGGAATAGCAATGTAAGACAACTCTAGAGTGAACATGGGCAATGCCTTTTTTTTTTTTCAATTTTGTCCAGGCAAAACTTTTTCTACACAGAACTGTTCTACATGCAGTAAGGTTTACGTGCAATACAACACTGAATTTCAGCGCAGTACGATCAATGGGTCACTAGTTACAGCCGATGCTCGCAGGTTCACTGCAATGCATAGACACAATAGTGTTGCGAGCTTTCTCCCTGAAGTACTACTAGCAGCCATGATATAAGTGAAATAGTCTTGAAAGCGGCATTAAACCCTAAATCACCTCGCCTAACCTCAATTTTTCATTGTTTTTAATCTTTATTTGCCAAGGGCTATTTAACCACAAACCTTTCGGCAGGAAAATGATAGACTCTCTGTACTTTTAAGTTGGAAACAACTCTCCAAATAATTTAAGATTTGATTAACATGCACTTTCAATAATGTCATTTCGTTCGTTTCAGTCAATGGTTGAAGTCTGTTCCAGCACAAAGCAGACTAGTATCAACATCAGCTTCACTTCACAGGAAGAAGAAATTTGATAAAGATTCAGAAGGAAGCAGGTATTGATTCATTTTTTGTGCTTCAATTTATGAGAATATTTAGGAAACAGTTTTAACATTATTGCCATTATTACAATAACAAATGCAAATCAGAAGTTAAGTCATAAAATTGTATTATACATGTACATCTATATGGTTGTCATGTATGGGATAAGTTTTCCCTTAGTTAAGTATATCAGGCCCCCCTGAGTAATTGAAGGAAATGCATCAAATTTGAAGGAAAACAGTGCATAATAGAAGGGAAAGCTTCCCAAATGGTAGGAAACGCAGCTTAATCGCGAAACAAACACGTCAATATCGGTGAAACGCGGTAATATCAGAGATTTTCCGTCCATATCGGAAGCAACCCGATCCCACTTTCGAAGGAACCCGATCCCACCTTCGAAGGACCATCGGTAGACTTCGGAAGGAACACGGTAATTTCCGTGAATTCTCGGTCGACAGCGGAAGCAAACGCATCTCAAAATGGCTACGAATCTGCAGTCTCGGTGAGTGTTGTTTATATGTTTTACTGTGTAATTTTTAGATGTATTTTGTTCTACATGCTTGCATTGAAAGCGCAATTGAACAAGGAAACGATAGAGTTGTAAAGTTTTGTAATGAAATTGAGTAGTTACGGCGTTACTCGCATAGAATCCGGGTTTGTTTACATCAGTCAGGGTTCCTTCGAAAGTGGGATCGGGTTGCTTCCGATATGGACGGAAAATCTCTGATATTACCGCGTTTCACCGATATTGACGTGTTTGTTTCGCGATTAAGCTGCGTTTCCTACCATTTGGGAAGCTTTCCCTTCTATTCAGCACTGTTTTCCTTCAAATTTGATGCATTTCCTTCAATTACTCAGGGGGGCCTGGTATATGCAATGCTTGAAATGATTCAGCGATTCTTCTGCAAGAAAATTCCCAAATGTCATTGTATAAGATACAAGTCTTATCTCTATTGAAAAACACATAAAGCAACAAGCCCTTGTTTTCCTAGGTATATTATGTATATACAAGGTTTAGGGCATTATAAAAACAGTTTATCACTGATTCATACAAGTAAATCTGCGACTAAATCTATCATATTTCATATTAAATAAAAATTGAATACAACCTAGGTGAGATAGATGATAGACAAATAAATTTGTAATTCCCAACCTATGCCTAAAACTCAATGGTCTGATATTCTAAAGCGGAAAATCATGTGGAATGACAAAGAAGATATTCTTTTATCTTTTTTTTATATGAAAGTTGGAAAAAAGTCATATTATCTCTTCTGTGAGCAAATGTAAACGTTTTTTGTAAAAACATAAAGATTGTAATATGTGTAATATCCTGTTTATAAACTGTACATTGTAATTATCAACTAATGGAGGAAATAAAGAATATCTATCAATCAGGTAATATCTTTCACTTATCTTCCACAATTGTTGATTCAAATGACACTTTTTCTTATTGAGATTGAAAAGATTTGAACATGGAGTCCTTTATAAAATATCACCTCATGTGCAATCAGATGTGGCGTGTTTCATTACTTAACAGAAACTTAATTTCAGCAGTGAGCATGCAAACTGATTCTCGCCAGACAGAGGTTACTAAAGTAATTTCTTCCCCAGTCTCTTCTGTTACAAGTAGAGTACATTAAAGACTAAAACTACTTGTTGCTGTCAGGTTCAGTTGGCTTGATTGATTCAAACTGAGGATTTGAAATGTCCCCATCACCATTGAGGAGACTTGAATGAAAAATCTTAAGAGCTGGAGTCAGTAAGATTGTAAAACAACTTTCAGATGGCGATAGGGGCAGTATCCGTGTTGCAGATTTCCCCTATGAGAGTTGTGAAAATTTTTAAATTATGACAAACTGTTACAGAGGATACATGGGAAGAAAATTCTTGATAGCCTCTTTTGGGAAACTTGCAACCGGGGTAGTGTGCTATTGCTAGATGTAAGTCATTTCATTGCTGGTTATGTGTGCCATATGAGGCATAAAGCCTGATAGATATCAGGAAATTGAAGTAGGACTGATGATTGAAATAAGCTGAAGAAATGGGTTGTTCTTTGATATGGTTTATTCTTACCCCTCCAGAATATTAACTTGGTGCTTGTGAAAGATATCACACAGATGATACTTTCTGACCTAGAGCTAAATATTCTCTACACCCAAATTTCAAAAACTTATTTCAGTGATGGTGTGAGTAGTTCTCTGAAGACAGCAGCTAAATCGGTAGCAGAGGCACTCCCTGGCAATAAAGACAGAACCGAGTCTGTTCTTCTGCAGCAGCTCAGAGCACAGGCTAAAGTAGCCAAGGGGCAACAAGATGGGCAAGAATCTAAATCTGAACCAAAGATGAGGTATTGTAGATTGTTTACTCTCTAAGTACAAGAAAACAATGTTATAAGGATATAGGTAGATTTGAAATTTTGAATAGTAATAAATATCTCATTGAATGATAAAATATGATTTAATGTTATTGTTAATTTTGATCAGTATTAATTTTATTGCAAAACATTTAAGTTTATTTTGTTCTGAAATTGCCTGGTAAAGATTTCCTGATAAATAGCTATCCTTTTGTTACCAAATACATGTAGTTTTTTAATTTGATATGTAAAGTAGATCTTGCTCCTTTTTATGATGTGTAACAGAAGAGATGGTTTATGATTGATATGAAATAAAAAGTGAAATGAAAGTTCATTCATTGTGTTTCTTTCAGCTCTCTTTTATCGAGCATGAAAGTCAAAAGAGAACAAAAAGAGACAAAAGGAGGTAAGCATCTTGAAATATTGAAATAGAAATAAATGTCATATTGTCATATTAATAAATGAAAATTCTAAAAAGATGACTTAATATTTCCTTTTTTTTTCATTTTGCTTTTCCTGAAAATAGAGTTGTGGAGACATAGATGGATAACTGTCCACAAGATATTACAGTACATATATTAACATATATCAGTATATATTATTGTATTGTATCCTATTTTGATATAACAAAGAATGACAACGGCCATCTTGTATGAATAGTACAAGACCCCCACTATATTTCTACCTACAATATTTATACTTAAAGATTACTTTTAAGTCTGTATGATTTTGTTACAGATTTTCCACGCACTCAAGGGGTGATGAGAACAGCCCCACAGGACAGAAAAGCGAGACTGTACGTATGGCAGGGAGTTATTGGTTTTGATTGGCGTTGGCACATAACATGAACATCAAATATAAGCTCAATCATGTCCTATCAAGTCATGTGATCAGTTGTAAAATCAAAACGTAGTATTACTCTCAATGAACAAAATTATTTAGTTGCATCCTTTAATTTGTTGTTGCCTCATTCGGGTGTTGGATACAAAGTTACCATTGCTCTGAAAACCTAGTTATGCTACTGTACTAGCCAAGTGTAAAGACAGAGGGACCTTCAATGAAAGATGAAGATATTTAATTGGATATTTGATTGCCTTTGGGCAGATCACTCAGATATGCTTTAGTCCGTATAGGTCATATTTTGATCATCCCTCTTCATTAGCATATTTGAATCCTCAGAGCCCCCACAATACCTTGATGTCTTTTAGGCCAAATGCCTTGTGTTGCTTAAGTCTGGTCACTCTTGGCTCTGTTTAGCTTGCAGTTATTTCAGCCAATGAAACATGGTTATACAAGTAGCTTGAAGCAAATAGTTTTAAAGGGGCATAGAGTTTGTCGTTGGATTAAAATTTTTCAAACTTTAAAAATTGTGTTATTATAATGATAACTACTGGTTGTTGTCGGAAAAGTACAATGGTTATCCATTCAGTATAGTGAGAATATACAGCTTATAGCTGTGATATATGATCAAAAAACAGACAGTGGCAAGTGATTCAAAAGTAGTTTTGTTAACAAAGACAAAAATGGTCACCTCACTAGTATACAAGCAAATGGGATGTAGATTTTGACCTTGTTACATGTGTATGGCCGTTTTTGGATTGTTATTGAAAACAACCAAGTACAATCATTTTGACATTTTTGTGATGAAAATGCAAGGTTTACGACCAAATTTGACCTTACACAAGACATTTTATATTTTGGCTATTATTTAAGCAACATAAAAAAAATATGAAACATACTCTGTGTCACCTTAACTCAACTTATATGTCGCCTGGGAACTGCCACTATTGCTAGATGCTAGTCGTTCTTTGGCTGGTTATGTACATAGCTATATGAGGCATTTGGTCTGATAGATATCAGGGATTTGAAGGTGGTGTGATGATTGAGATATGCTGAAGTAACATGATGTTCTTTGATATGGCTTATTTTGACCCCTGCAAAATATGAGCTAGGTGCTTGTGAAAGATATCACACAAATGTTAATCTGTGTTCAGATGATACTTTCTGACTGAGACCTAAATATTCCTACCATCCAAATTTCACATTTCAAGATCTTAATGTTCACGGATATTCTTTTTGTTTCAGTGAAAACGTGAAACTTTTTGGAGGTCCATCACTTGGTATTTTTAAGAAAATCTCAAAAGACACTAAACCAGGTAAATATTGCTTTAGATTACTTGCTTTATTTCTTTTGTATACATATTCAAAGTTTTTAGGTTTTTTTGGCAAGTGATAGGTGATGCAAGAAAGTCTGTTTTAGCATTAGTTCATCAGTTTAAGCAATAGTTCATCAGTTTTAGCATTTGTTAATCAGTTTAAGCAATAGTTCATCAGTTTAAGCAATATTTCATCAATTTAAGCAATAGTTCATCAGTTTAAGCAAACGTTAATCAGTTTTAGCAATAGTTTATCAGTTTAAGCATCAATTCATCAATTTAAGCAATAGTTCATCATTTTAAGCAATAGTTCATCATTTTAAGCAATAGTTCATCAGTTTAAGCAATAGTTTATCAGTTTAAGCAATAGTTCATCAGTTTAAGCAATAGTTCATCACCTCTTTATCTTCATGTTTCAAACAATAGCTGAGTCTACTCAAGGGAGATCACTCTGGGATGAAGTGGAAGCTGAGAGTTTGGACCGACTTGCCCACTTCCCTCCTGAAAATGCCTTTGAGGAAATGATTCAGATGACCAAGGAAGGAAAACTGTGGACATTTCCTATCAACAATGAAGCAGGTACTGACAAATATCAGCTACAACATTATTGGGATATTATACAATGTGAAGATAATGAGCTTTGTCAGTGAATCTGAATAAAACATTAGCCATTGTGCATGGGTATAAATATGGTTTAAATGTGTCAGAAAAAAAGTAACATGGTTTATGATAAGCAAATCAAGAATTTTTGAAGTCAGAATATCAAGAATTATTTTAGACAATGTCTTTCCTGGAATATACTCAAATAGCCAATCTTTAGCGCCAATCTAAAATACTTCCTGTTTTGTAATTTCTAAAAAAAGGTTTGGCACAAATTGATGAGATTTTTACAGTGTACATAAATGGGTATTATGTCAAAGTTTCTTGTGTTATTAAGAACTTTAGTATGGTCTTATTCCACTAAATCCAATTGCCAAAGTTATGTGTCAACATATATGCTCAAGGACATAGGATATTGAATAACAACATAACATTTGAGAACACATTACATTCATCTCCTAACTTCATATAAAACACTTCTATATGTTACAGGCATGACTGAAGAACAGACAGTTGGGTTTCACGAACACGTCTTCCTAGATCAACACATAGCTGACTTCCCACACCGAGGTCCAATCAGACATTTCATGGAGCTTGTGGTTACCGGCCTCTCCAAGAACCCTTATCTGACAGTCTCGCAGAAACTGGAGCATATCGACTGGTTCCGGCAGTATTTCAAGGATAAACAGTCGGTTCTGGAAGAAAGCCTAGGCGCCGATGGAGTCATGAAGTCAATAACTGATAACCAGCTACAGTAATGATCTTGCTTTGTGTGTACAATGATTATAGTGGTATTAAAATATTTGTGAGACAAAAAAGTGTTTGTTATTGCTAATGAACAGAGGAATCTTATGATGCCCATGCAAGAAAGTTTGAATTGATGAATCCTTTGCAGTGGTACACAGGTCCCTGAATCAAGAATGGTGGTTTCAAAACAGTTTTTTTATCTCCTTTTATTTTACGATAAATGTCTTGCCTTTACATGTAGACAAACTCAAAAATGATTGGTTGGGAGCAGAGTCATTCGATTCAAAATTAAGATGATTCAAACTCCTCCAAATTAGTCATCATAAATGTTAAACTAGTGTTAAAAAAATATTTATAAAAAATACTTTACTACTTGTTCCCCTTTAGCCACCATGGTAGAAAATGTCCCTTCTTCACAATAGATTAGTCACATAATGATTACTGGTCAAATGATGGGCATTTTCTTCATAGATAACCATTTCAAAGTAATTTGAATTTTCAGATTTTTTATTGGCTATTCAAAACATTCAATGTCAAGGGAAGATCACAAGAAGATACTAGCTATTGCGTTATGACTGTTTACTTGCACATCAGGGATTATAATAAACGTGCATAACTTTTAAGCTGCCACAGTGAAATTGAAAACATAGTTTACAAACATTAATCAGGTTTCAGACATTTATGCTAACCTTGGTAAAAGTGCTAATTATATAAATTCCCAGGGACATGTAGTGATGAAAAAAACAGTCAATAGAAAAACGAGTTAAAAAGTGAGCGCCTTTTACTACTTTTTTTATAATAACAGGTGCTTTATCGTTAAAACCAATTTTTTTGTTGACTGTTCTTTTCAAGTATACAAGTCCCTGTGGCTTTGTAAATAGTGGTCAGAATATGTATCCAAATGATGAACTTTTACAATGGAGTACAAAGATATTGTGAAGTTCGTCATCTTCATATTTTCTCCAAACAGAGGTTACTTCGTTCATTTCTTCCCCAGTAACTTCTGTCACAAGTACAACATTTTGGGCTAGAAATACACTATCCTCAATGGTTTCAGTCAATCAAAAGTTAGTTGTAAGTTGAAGAGACTGAAGTTACCTTACCTGTCTCATTTGCTTGCATATAAAACATACAAGACAGAAGTCAGTCACATTAGAATAAGAATGGTACGAGGGTTGCAATGATTTTCCGAAGATATTTTTAAAGAACGGAGAAATATGGTCCACTTGTAAGAGAGGGTTCATGGGAAGATATCACTTGAGTAACGGAGAGGATGAAAGTTAATCATGCACCAGTTAAATTTAAAACTAGAAAGTTAATGGGAATTCATGAATGATTGGTCACAGTTTGCAATTTTCTCTAGCTACGAGAGGATGGTAACGGGTCAAAACGCGCCAAAACCAAAACGTACCATACATACCAAAAGGTATACCAAAACGCCCCACGTATTAAGAAGTGTTAAATCTGACAGGCAAGGCAGGATTTTCCTGGCTTATAGATATTTCGATGTGGATAAAGTAAAAACAGTATCTGTTGATGTAATATATAATTACATATTAGAAGGCGCCATTATGCTTTACCTCAACGCTCCCTGCAGTACATTTAGTGCGCGTTTTGTGTACTTATGTGGCTGCGAGACGATGTTGATGTTATTAGGCCAATGCGACGATCTTCATGATCTTTGTTTGATTTTAATGTTACTTTTGGAATTGAATTGATTTAGTTACATTTATCTGATATCTTTCTGAGGAAAACAAATACATAGGCAATTTGATATTGATAAGGTGGTTATGTCATTATAGCACAAGCACGGGAGACATTGATACTTGTCATATACAATATTATATATGACCTGTATCGATGTCTCCCGTGCTTGTGCATTTAAGCACATCATTGTCACTTCAAATATTGTTCAAATTCAATATGATATCGAAAACCGCGCATCGCTGTTGTATACTCGATCTGAGTTTGTTTAAACAACACATATATAACTTCAACCATGTATTTTTTCCAACACGATCATTTGATTTAATGCCTTATTTCACAAAAAGAACACAGAGATACGTATACAGATGCATACCTTCAACATTTATTCATGTGTTTTTCAATTAAGGGTATTTTGTCACTAGCGCGTTCTGACCCGGGGCATATTTGTATGGTACGTTTTGGTTTTGGCTCGTTTTGACCAGGAACGGAGAGGATAATGCATAAGAGCAGAAAGTTTAATACCACTGGCAATGCATCGATACGCGATGAAATAAATGTAATGAAAATAGTGCTAGATGTAATGAAAAGTTTTCTTGGTTGGGAAATTTCAAACATATTTTCCTTTTTGAATCAACAATTTCGGAAACATATAGAGCACAAATTAGAAAAGTTTAAAAAACTTAAAGTATGCAACCAAAACATTTAGCAATGAATCTTTAGCTTATAAAAAATGTTCTTATAAACGCAATTATCAAGATCATCTAGTGGTCATTCGCCTTCGATCGGGATATTTTACGCACGCTTTAAGTTTTTAATCAGAGGCGTAAAAGTGGCACGTGATCTTCTTTAACCACATGATGAAAACATGGCGGCGTCCATGAAAGCGATGATTTCGCTCGTAACATTGTTTACGTTTATATCTTTGTCGTTTTGCATTTTCCCATTTAGAAACACATCGATGCCGATAGCAAAACGTGTTGAAGATCTCATTAATCGGTTGACACTCGATGAGATCGCCGAGCAAATGGCAGGTGCAGGGGGGAAGGGAAGTGAAGGTGGCAGGCCTTCCCCTGCTATACCGCGACTTGGCATAGGGAAGTTTGTGTGGTCTGTAGAATGCCTTAGAGGAGATGGTATGGCGGGGAATGCTACCTCTTTTCCTCAAGCCATTGGTCTAGCTGCTACGTTTGAGTAGGTTTTCATAATTATTTAATCATTAAACGTACTGATTTGATTATTCCAGCTTGCTAGACGTTTTCCTTCGAGTGCCCAGTGATCGCACATGAACCGAAGTTTAGATTATCTGAACTAGTAGAGCCTTATTTTTCATAATAGTCACATGCAGAAGCATTAAAGGTCTGATATTCAAAATGTTCAATAACATAGATGTTTTATTATGAAAATATATTTAATTAAGAAAAAGTAACATTAAGTTGGTGTGCCTCATGGCTCCTCGAGTTGTATGATACTTAAGGAGTTGCGATTGCACAAAGATGAGTCATGAAGAATGACATCCAATGATCAAGGAAAAACAAACTGCCTTTGAGCAGCTGATCTGGATTTTGACATAATACAAATGTTTCTATGTATGTATGTGCAATTAGTTGTCAGTGAACACTTGTTTTTATCTAGGATTTTTTTTTCAGCAATACAATTAAGTCCCTGTGCTAGACTAGTCACCAGACCATCTGGTGGTGGTGGTTTAATGCTAGAGGATGTAACCACCACTACCACTACAACCACCTCCACTGACGCGTGTTGGTTATATACTCCCCATTACATAGTGAAGTTTTCTTTCTTTCAATTTCCAACCATTTGTTGGTACATTGAAAGACTTCAACAAGTACGTTTGAATCAAGTGTTATCACAATTAGAGCACTAACTGGTACTTGACGTCAAGCATACCTCCTTCAGCTGTTTTAATAGCAAACATTCAATGTACATTGTCTGACATTAACAAATTCCGTATTCCATACTAAGTATAGGCTTACTTACATCTATTTCAGTCGTGATATATTGTACAAAGTTGCTAACGCTACTGCTGCGGAGGTCCGAGCCAAGAACAATGACTTTGTGAAGAGAAAGATATTCCATGACCACACTGGTCTGTCCTGCTTCAGTCCAGTCATCAACATCATGCGACACCCTCTGTGGGGGAGGAATCAGGTATATATGTTGTAAAGATGGGTATCACTCCTCGTTTTTGTATCGCAGTATATTCAATACAGAAACGCATATTACAATACGTATGGCAGTATATTGGTACTTTTCATATTTTAGTTTTTCCATGATTTCTTGACTAGATAACAGAAATTAGAACAGTGATCAATGCACTCGTCTTCGTTTTGTAAGCGAGACAATTCATTGTCTGGGTTCGGACACGTCTGTGAAATTTTCACTGAGTGAGTTCACACTTGTTTTCAACTTTCAGTAAACTCATGTAATTTTTGTTAATTTTTTAGCAATTTTAGTGCGATAATTTTTAATTTTAAAACCTCTGATATATTGGATAATTTCAGAAGAGTGTAATGGTACGTATTGTGTTCTTTCTGTATTGCAAAATACTGATATATTGATAATGCCGCGCATCCTCAATATGTTGGTAGTATAAAGAACACAAGGAAATCTCCCAATAAACATTAGTTTATGCCAAATGTATTATCTTCAGTGGGTCAATATACGTCATTACTCAACCCGATCATCGGTAGTCATAGAGGAAAAAATATTAAAAAGCGGCCCTTTTTGTTTGAACACCCTCTCAATCTTTTGAGGTGAGGGACATGGATTTTCATAGCTCTGTTGATTACGCTGTGTATCAGAATGTACGAAAACTTCTTTTGATTAAACACCATTGTCTTGCAAATGGAAACATTTAATAATAAGCTGTACAGTAGAGAGACAATGTAAAGGTATAAAGTTATAACTCGAATAATAAGTCAAAACTTGACAATGACATGTCATTTTGAATGTATGTGTGAGATCATTTCGATGAGTATCATCATAATTGGTGTTTTGACACAAGTGAAAGACAATTTTTTTTTTAAATGAAAACACAGAGTGTCATTGAAGATTTACTTTACTTGTTTTGAATGCATGTTTTTCAGGTGAATTGTTCAAATCCTATGACAAGCAATTGATGCAATTACTATGATTACTCTTAGCATTATAAAAATAATTTATAAATTTGTGATTTGATGTTTGAAAGACAAATTAAGAAAAGCTTTATTTTCTAGATAGCTTTTTTATTGTTAACATACAATAACCTAAGCAATTTTTTGATAACTTGATAATAACTGTTTTTTCTTTTTTTTCTATTCCATTTCAATTCATAGTATACAGATCATTCAACATAGATGGGGCAATACAATAAGTACACAGAGACATATAAATTCAATACAATACTATATATACTCAATAATAGAGTATAACGTGACATAGAATGCCAGAGTCATGATAGAGGTTGAGATGGTACTGAGTGGTATTTTATTGGTGCTTCATTTAGTACCAGACGTATTTTCCAAAAGTTAGTCTTATAATGTGTTTCCACTTCATATTGAAAGGATTTATTATTTCATTTTTTCTAGAAAAGAAATGTTTTGTTGAGCAGGTTTCCTTCAAGAGCTTAATAAATATCTCAAAAGAGGGTGCATTTTGCTAAATAATAACTTGATAATAACTTGGCAATTGCTTGAATTGTTGCAGGAGACGTATGGAGAGGACCCCTATCTGTCGGCTGAGCTAGGTGCTCAGTTTGTTCAGGGTTTACAGGGAGACCACTCTCGCTACTGGGCCACTGCCGCCACCTGCAAACACTTTGATGCTTATAACGGCCCTGAGGACCTTCCTGTCAGTAGACAGGTGTTTAATGCAAAGGTGCGTAAAGTGTTATGTGTAATAGGAATAACAATTCATCTTTTCATGTCATGTTAAGTCTGCCATGATGTCAGATATGGAAGTATCAAGTGTACAAAATCAGTTTTATTGCCGAATGTAGCTCATTTGTTGTCAATCTCTGTTGATTGTGTGTGCTAGGCAGAGGAAAAGGATATTAAGACCATTAGATTAAGATCAATTTTGCAGGTTACTGAATTTGACCTAAGGATGACATATCTCCCACAATTCCGTGCATGTTTGCGAGCAGGTGCAGCAGGGGTCATGTGCAGCTATAACAGGTCAGTCGGTGCACTCATTTCTTACATTTTGATTAGGCTCTGTAATATACACATAGTGAAGGTATTGAGGATATATGTCTGAAAGCAGATATTCTATTTATTTTATAATAAGATGCCTTTAATTTGCTCATCTGACGATAAAGGCCTGATGGAATTATGGCATATCATAGCGTCCGGAGTACTGTGTCCGGCTGTCTGTCAACATTTCACTATTTTATCTTGTAAACAGACTCCTTGACTTGGGAGGTTTCTAATTTATAGATTTTGCAACCCCCTGAGCTCTAATAAGGTCCAAGGGGACCATGCTCTTAAAACCTAATTTATCTCCAGAAGAAAGAGCCCTAGAAAACTAAAACCTTGTGTACAGACTCCTTAGCTGGTGAGCATTCTAATTCATAGATTTGGTGACCCTGTGGTGAGCTGAAGAGCCAATGGTTTTATTCTGATTTATATGCAGAAACCCGCTTAGAATATATGCTCAAGGTATCAAATAGATTTATATATAAATCTTGTTAAATAAAACCACCCCTACAGTGTGAATGGAGTGCCAGCATGTCTGAACAAGCACCTGCTGACCGATGTCTTACGGACAGAGTGGAAGTTCCCGGGGTATGTTGTGAGTGACGCTGGTGCACTGGAGTTCTCCATTTCCTGGCACCGCTACCTCAAGACATATGTCGACACCGCCGCCGCTGCCATACAGGCTGGTCTCAACATTGAGCTGTCACCATCGGGGTACAACACAACAGGTTGGTTACGGTAGAAGAGAGAAGAAAGATAGCTGGGCAAGAAATATCCAATCACTTTTAAATGGCAGGGTTTTTTAGCAATTCAATTTTAACCTTGTATATCAGTAGCACCCTATGAAGGTTTTATGACTGTTACAAGGCAACAGGTAAAAGATCATATAAAGATAACTGAAGCCCTGGTACCAAATTTCTCTTATCATTTTTAAAAGAGCCAGGTGTGCTGACACAATTACATGTAAAACATTGATACTTTGGTGAGCAAATTGTAATTAAATTATTGGTGCAATAGCTTTCATCTATCGCATCCATTATCTGATGAAACTTTTAAAACTGTTTTGAGGCTCCTTTACTTTGCTTATGTTCTCTCATTAGTATATGTCGACTCAGTATTCTTGTGTAGATCCAGTCCCTGTAACGTTTCATGAACAGCCTTACCCCTAGTGGTGCCAATTGAGATGCCTTATAGTACTCACTCTTAAGTTTGCTTTCATTCAAACTTGGAAATTTATGATTTGGTCCTGCCAGTGAAGATAATGTTTGTTGTCATTCTTTCTCCTGCAGTGTATGACGCTATACCCAAGGCAGTACAGAGTGGTAAGATATCTGAAGCCCTGGTACGGGAGAGAGCGGTGCCTGTGTTCACCACCCGTATGAAGCTGGGAGACTTCGACCCACCCAAGATGAACCCCTACAGGAAGTACAAGCTTGATCTCATACAGTCTCCCCCACATCAGAATCTCTCCATTCTCGCCGCCATCAAGTCTCTCGTGTTGCTGAAGAATGATGGAGTCTTGCCAATCAAGAAGACAGTTCCTAGACTTGGGGTATGTATATTATTATGTATATCTATGAACTGGACATATTATAATGGAATATGTTAATTTGAATAATTTTGAAGATTTATTCATTCTTTGCCTCTGATGAATTATGTATTATAGATGACGAAGTGTTCATTGAAATCATTATTGCAAGATTTGAAGTGGCTTCACCAGCAGGCTGCTTTATAAACAGTATATGAAAAGACAGCGTTCTGTTTTATTCTCTTGTTCAAGATTCGCCATTCGCAGACAGATAAGAGATTTGATTGAAATTTGCAGATGTTGATGAAATTATCTTTACTATCATTATTGAAGGATTTGTCAGTGCCTGCACAGCAAATGAAATTTTTAGATGGTATGACATTTACTTCAGATTGTTGGACCATTTGCGGACAATCTTAAGCAGATAATGGGAGACTACTCTGCAGATGTTGACGAAGTGTTCATCTCATCAGTGGTGCAGGGTCTCGATGATATTGGGGTGTGGGTGTCCTTTACATCGGGGTGTAACGGCACTAAATGCAGGGAGTACTGGCCCCACTTCATCAAGGAAATAGCTTCTGCCAGCAACATAACTATCGTCTGTCTCGGAACAGGTGTGCATAAGCATTATGATAGTTTGATATGCTTACTTTACTTTTCAAGGAAATTATCTTATGGTTGTTGTTGAATTATCCGAATCTGTCTATGAAAATTAACAATAATTTTATCAGTCACGAGATCATTCTGAAGGACTAAACGAAAATACAATCCTGTTAAAGTGAAAACTCAACAAGTTGATCATAAAGTAGATATAAAATGATTTTTACTTGACAGAAACTTTATTTATGTCATTATAGTAGCAATATCAACAACTTATAGGTGTGAACAATAAACTTGAGAATTTATATGGAATTCATTCAGGAAATGTTAGTTATCCTCTTGAATCATGTCTTTTCATTGAGGTTGTTTAAGGATTAAAATAAATGATAATTGAAGTGATGTTAACTTATGTCGGCATGTGCTATTTTGGCACTTATCAAAAAAGGAATAAAAAACGGAAGGGTCTTATTATTTGGTAAGCCTTTAAAATTGGTATTTTGAAAGGTATTTTATAATCAATGCTTATTATGTATATTCTGTGCCATGTATGTTTAGGTCAGGATATTGAAAATGAGAATATAGACAGAGCAGACATGATGTTACCAGGGAAACAAGCTCAGCTTCTTGATGATGTCATTAGATATGGTAAGTATTGACATAAGTCATTTGGGGTTTGTTCTCATTTTCAATATTGAGCTTCAAGAGGTTGAAGGTGATTAATCATGAATCATGAGTCACGAATATTAAATGTTAATCTGTATCTTAATATAAGGTGATTAAGCAATCGCAAAACTGTATAAGACCATTTTAGTGTGAACGTCTTTTAATCATTTCAGTTTGGAAAATAGATTCTTGTAGCTTAACTGAATATAGTACGTTGGTTAAAGGACTCTATTTATTGTTTACTCAAAATTGTCCTAGACATGAAAACATTTGTTTTTCTGTTCGTGAGATCATTTTAATTCCCTAAGAAAATATGCTAAAGTGTCTTTCAACACACTTTGAAATTTTGTAATCTTCTAATTATATCAAAAAATTTTTTGTTTGGAATTATTTAGCAAAATGAAGTTTGCAAATGTTAACATATCTATGTGACAAACGATAAAAACTGATATTGATACATCTTTCCTCAACACAACCAATTATTAAAACTCACATTTCTCCTCGACACAGCCACAGGGCAAGTGATATTGCTCCTTTTCTCCGCCGGACCTTTGGATATTCGAGAGGCTGTCTCCTCACCGAAAGTATCGGCCATCTTACATTGTTTCTTCCCCGCCCAAGCTACCGGGATTGCAGTGAACAGTGTTCTGACATTGAAAACTCCTCACAGCAACCCTGCAGGGAGATTACCATTTACCTGGTACCACTCTCAGAAACAGGTGTCTCCACTGACAAGCTCTCTCCATCAATGAATGATAAAGGCCTTGCTGTATTGCCCTCAAATTTGGGATTTGACTGAACTGTTGGATACTCTGATCAATCAACTTCTGTGGAAAGTTTGAGTCTGTCACTGATTCCTTTAAGTCATACAATCACTTTTGCAAGGCTACTAAACTGAACTAATTATTCTCCACAAGCAAAAAGCTAATATCATTAACACCAACCTCTCTAGTCACGTTAGCAATGATTTTCATTTTTATGCCTGTTTAACAGTTTAGTGTGATGCTGCGTATCAGAGCCTGCCATTTCAGCTCAGAGAGCAAACAAATCAAGTGCACCTGATCGCGAGTACGATATAAATCTAGTAATTGCATCACCAATACAGACAGACGCATTCTTCATTGAGTTTACAACCTTTTCATGTTCTTTCTGTAAGAAAGGTTAGCCTTTAGCTATTTTCATTGCACGTTCAGCCTGGAAATTTCATGTGTTCTATGTCATGACTTTTGCGAAATGACATGGTAAACCCTGTCATTGGACATGAATGGAGACAAAGTTCAGAAATTTGTTGCAAATGTCAGGGAAATAATTTAAGTGAGTGATGAACTATTTGCCTGGCATGCATTAAAAATTCCCGAATTGATCATATGACTTTAATGTCTTATTGCACTGAGTTTGTTGCAGCGCCCTCTTTAGTGTAAAGTAACAACCTCAAGGAGATTTCTTATAACACTATAAAAATGATATGCAGTAGACTAAATAGTTAGCACAGAAAGTTGAGGAAATACAGCAAGGCTTGAAATAGCTAGTGATTGGTGGAAATTTCATCGTCTTATGCTCAGTATGTTTATCAAAATTTATGTCTTCAAATGTTCGTATATCATTAATTGTTATAAATTACTCTCTCCAAGCAAGACTCTTCTCGTAAGTGGTTTTAGATAAATGTTTAGGTAAAAAATACTATATAAAATGTCACAGAAAGTGGAGGAAATGTAGCAAGGTTTGAAATAGCTAGTGATATTTTTAAATATGATATATTCTCCCCAAGGACAGCCTTCATAAAAGTGGTTTTGAGTAAAAGTTATGTTAAAAAATGTAAAATATAATATCAGCATGTTTCCAGGTGTTCAACATGACGGACTACTCGATGCACAACAAGACGTACAGGTACTACACAGGGACACCGCTGTTCCCGTTCGGGTACGGACTGTCCTACTCCTTGTTCAATTACAGTGACTTCCAAATCTCGCCAGACAAAGTAAAGGCCGGGGCATCTGTCTCTGTCTCCTTCAGAGTGACTAACCTTGGGCCGTACGAAGGAGATGAGGTGAGAACTTTGAACTTTCTTCCGAAATTGTTCTTCAAAGCCTTGTAAAGCTTAGAAAAGTCATGCAAGAAAACAAAATGTCTTAGGGTCAGTATTGATATGCTCTGTAGATTCCTGTAGAGCCATGTACAGAAGTCACTACCTACTTGATGCCAGTTACAATTGCATTGTTGATTTCTTACAGGTTGTTCTGAAATTTGAAGTAAGCAAATTCAGATATAAGACTTTTGTATTTTTGGAGACTTTTGTAACTGATATCTGCCCACATACGAGGGGTGATTGATAAGTAGCACCCCACTGTTGGAAGCCATGCAACACAATGCCCCCTGGCTGTGTACATGCACTAAGTCTTCTTCAGGCTCTGTCACCTACCCGGTACTTTCAATACATTCGCCGAGTGTGTTCAGTTGCATTAAGTCTTTTCAACAAAGTGGGGACAGTTTTTATTGGTATAATGAGTGATTAAGTATTTTCTTAAATATGGTCTAACACCGAAAGGCATTCATGATCATATGGTTGAGACATTAGGATGGTGTTACTTTATATGCAATGATCAATAAGCTGAATTCAAGCAGCTAGACAGTATTAGATGAACCATGTCTTTGTCAATCATTTGCTTCACCAGAAATGGTACAAAATATCCATGATGTGATAATCGATGAACAGCAGTTCACAGCTGGAGTAGTTGGCATTAAATCAAGAGGAATTCATTTTATTATATCACTGAAACTTCGGAAATGCATCCAATCTGTTTTTTTCATTCCTAGCTTTTGCATTAAGTGCTCAAATTAGAACAGAGGTTAGGTTAGGATTCAATGACTTTAGCTTCCTCTGTAAGGAGAGAATTAATTATAAGATCCATGAGAGGTTTTTCATGACTACTTTATTGTATTATCATTGACATGATTTATGTATTTCCTGTGACTGATATATTCATGAGATATTTACTGCCCTTTGTCAGGTGGCCCAAGTGTACATGTCCTGGCAGAAATCTTCGGTCCCTGCACCAAACATACAGCTGGTAGCCTTTGATAGAATCCACCTGGCCATGGGTCAGTCGTCCCTTCTGCAGTTCAAGGTGACCGGGGAACAGATGGCGGTGTGGAAGGATGGCAAGGGCTTCGTGGTTGAACCAGGTTAGTGGTCAATTTACATTGTAATTTTCACTTAAAGAATTGCTGATCCTCTGCATTTTAAAAGTAAACATTTTAAGTCTTAGAACATTATCTCCAAACAAAGGTAGCTCTGTGATAACTTTCTATACAACCTCTGTCCAAACATCCAAACAGGCGTCTTCATTCTACCCTGAAAGTGTTGGAATTAGAAGAGAGGATAGCGTAGAATTTTATTAATTGAGCTAACTGTGTGTGAGAAGAATGGTTTCTAAAAGATGTACCTTCATTGTTAATTCCTGCAACAAAAATGTTGCTTGTGGTATTGAAATAGACTATATGTAAGAAGATTATAACTTCTGAACTGATCATCTATACTTTTATCAAATTTGGTATGAACATATATGATATCCTAAAAATGTGTCATGATTAAGAATATTGAAAATATTTTTGTACAATTTTCCTTTTTTTTTGGCCATAAGTGGGAGTCTGTGAGAAAGCTGTTTCAAATCCTGCCTGGCCTAAAATATCTAAACTAATCATCTGATTTTTATCAAATTTGGTATGGGGATACACATGGAAATGTGTCATAAACAATTATTTTGTAAATATTTTCATAAAATTTTCGCTTTTTTGTCAAAATGTGGTGACTCTGTTAAAAACTGTTTGAAGTCTTTTTTGGCTGATAACTTCTAAACAAATCATCTAATTTTGATCAAATTTGAGATACAATATTACTATGTAGCTATGCTATTTTTCTTTTTCAACTATTCGAATATCACATGTCATTAGAAAATATTTCCTTTAAATTTTTTACCAGTAAGTGTGTCAGAAATGTGTTGATTTCATGTTTGTTTATTTTTGAACAGTTTCCTTTTGTGCAAATGACATGTGATTTAGCAAAATGATATTTACAAGTTGTTAATTCTAAAAGTCATAGAAAATCTTTAATTGATAAGATATATAAAATCTGAAAACACTGTGGCAATTGCGGAGGATATAATCAATGTCAGCTGTTTGTTTAAGCTACATGTACGTTTCTTATCATTTTTGTAATATTCATGTTCATAATTGATAACTAAGCACAATGTACAAAATATATCATTTCTTATATTTTGATATTTTATGTCCATTAATAACTAAGCACAATGTACAAATTATACCATATTTGTTTTCTTACAGGGAGAATGGTTCTGTACACAGGACACCAACCGGCCTCCCACACTAGTGCTAAAGTGAGGTCAACCCTGCTGAAGAGAGTTTTCACGGTTGTTTAATGATATTTCATATGATCAGATTTTATTTTCATAATTTTATACAATTGTTTAAAAATCATAATTGTGTTGATTGTTATTGTCTTACTCCAAATGAATTCCTTGTTCTTGTTACTTCTATTTGGTCCAGTGTGAAAGGTTGTGTATTAGCAATATGGGTACCTTCTTTGTGTGTAATGTTTGTACATTTTGATCTTTGCCAATGGTCTCAGTTGACCCTACTTATAAACTATTAATTGAATTCAATAAGAACTTATCTTAGAACGACAACACTAACAGGGCATTTTTTATTGTTTATGTGAAATACCATACAGGGGTAGTAGCTCAGTTGGTAAAGTATTTGCCCTTCACCTGTAAGGCCGGGGTTTGATTCCTAGCCCATTCATACCAAGAGACGTTATAAGATGGGAGATGTTTCTTCCTTTCTTGATGCTTTCAAGGAAAGACAACTCTCTAACTAGTGTCGGTTTGGGTGATGGGCTTGAGAGCACAAAACAATCCCCCAAAATGGCAGTTTGAATGTAACACTGTTCTTGATTGCATAGAGGTAAGAAATAATTTGTGTTTAAAAGTTTACACTATGATAACAACTCTTTATTGTTCCAGTTACAATGTATACATGCCTTTTATGTAAGAAATATGCACAGACGCCAGTCTCTGAATGTACAATATTATTTAAGTACATAAACATGAAGCTATATAACAAAATCAAGGTGTAACACAGTCCTGTCTGCAAGGGAACTGGAAATGGGAACTGGGATCTGTCTACGAAGTTTAAACAGGGTAATCGAGCCAGGAAACCAGTATAATCATTTCCGGTCCCCTTGAAGACACGACTGTGACATACCTTGTTCATGTTATATAGCTGCAAGTATATATACTTACATGGCGCCTGTGGAAATATGTTCTTATTGCATAATAAAAGGAACTCCCCTCCTCCCAGAAGTATGGGAACAGGCTGAATGCTCATTTTGAAACAATGATGCTGATTGCAGCCAATCAGGATTCTCCATTGATTGAGAAAGATAGGGAACAAAAAACTGGGTGTAAAAGAATTGTGTAATGTGGAGTTATAAACAACAATAACAACAGGGAAACAGTTCAGTTATTTCAATGAAGATTTTGTCTTGATAATTTTCTTTGCTGATCATTCATTAATTCATCTTCTACATTAACCCGATATTATTATGCATTATAAGGGAATTCTCACTTATATACAAATTATGAATTGTTACTTTGTCTTTTTTTAAATGATAAATGACCTTTCACTTAATACTCGAATATCTTTACCAACATCAAAACTCTAGTTTATGGCCCTGAAATGAAATTCCCTGAATTATCTGGGATATTATTAAAACATTCCATTTTAATACCTCTTATAACATTGGTGAACCTGAATATATTTATCAAATTCATATTATAAGTTATTTCTCATTACAGGTTTAGTAAGAAAATCGAATATCTCCACAATATATGTATGAGTCTTGTGATGAATTCCAATTTATTCAAAGGGCATTAGTGGCATTTATCACAAAAAAGCCAAAACGCCTTTATCTTCAGGATGAAGAAGGTATCTCGCTTTTGTTGACAAATGATATTATGTTTGCTTATCCTGATCTCCACAAGACCAAACCCTGATTTTTTACTTATAATATGTTACTGGAAAGAGTTAGAATTATTTTGATCAAGTTTATATAAATAACTAGGTTTAGTAGCAATAATGTTTTATTTTCAATAACAAAAGATTTATAGAGACAAATGGATGTCCTTCGAAGTTATTGACAATCAATATGTATTTTTGCCATATCCAAAAAAAAACTAGCTGAGAATATAGAAACGAGGTGCTAGTTTCCTGACTTGAACTTAAAGGAATATGTATATATTTTTGTTTTTAAAATAACGGAAGTAGAGAATAGTTTCTTCCTTGACCAGAACTGAGGATGTAATAAAATATTTTCATGTTACTATGTATATGTATCAAGCAATATATATATGGTTTTCTGTTTTTTCAGAGATTTCTGAGAATTCCTATGGCACAAATTTTGTGCCTCCTGATTTTTTGTAAGGAAAGTAATTATATTGTTCAATATTTTTTATCACAAAATGTTTGTTTTTCCTGCCTTTTTCATATTTAAATTTAAATAAATATTCATAAAAGTATATGCATGTAGTTGTTTATTTTACCATATCATTGAAGTGATAGGGCTATAAACATTCCTCTCTTGCAAAGGCCAATTCAAACCATCGCTTTCTGCAGAAACCTTTGAATGACAAAAAACGATCATCAAGATTTAAAATTCAGCAAGGAAGGAGGTAATTAGTTGCAAAAAAACAATTGATATTGGAAGATACAGTAGCTGATGCCTGAGGAATATGAGAAGTTTGAATTTTTTACTTCAAGGATAAACATCGTTGTGGTACTGAATCAATTAGCTAAAAAAAAGGTCATATTATGGAACAGTCAATGATTCTCAATGAATCAACATAATTGGTAAATTTTGACAGAAGGGACTCTTAAAAACATAATGTCACTAAATAATGGTGTAACGGAAACACATTTATTTTGAGTTGATTATCTCCTGCTTGAAAACTCTGATAGTATCTACACCGAAATTTCGCATTTCGTTTCGATAAAGAGGTTGTAAATAAATAGAATTCATATTTATTCTCAAACGGTAAATAAGACAAGCCTCAAACTGACCTTTTCAGCTAATGCAAAAGCCAGTGTTACAAAGCGCATAAGATGTTATTTCAATGGGATTGATAAAACACGTGGATATGAGGTGACTTGTTTACTGTAATGTGCATCATCCTAGTTATAAGAATCGACGTAGTGGAGCAATTAAGATCTTGTTTAAATGAGATTTACACCGTGGTGTCAGATCCTAATGATATCGTTTTCAATAAGGGCTCATCTAATTACAAACTTACAAGGTAAAACTCAAAATGATAAACTGATATCTCATCCAAAGTATTGAAGGTGTAATTTTCATCAACCTAATTATACAGCTTGGTGGCTATTGAAGTCAGATACATTTGTAATTAAATTTGAAACAGATTTTAATCAAGATCAAGTTCTTATGTTGAATGGTTGGTTAATACTATAGGCTAGAAAATTCTAAAGTTTTTCATTCTCTTTAAGTGACGGAAAATTCTTTAATAGTTTTCATGTGGCTTAAACAAATTTCAAAATACCATGTCCCAAGTTAAGTTCCAATCGGCTCTCTATACTGGCATCATTACCAGCCACAACAACATACTCTGTCCCCCTTTGATATTTTCCTCATTATGTACTTTTGCAAAAATTTTATTGGTATAGATATTTACATTAATATGGAGATGATGCTAGAGTGTTCAAAGACATGCTTGATTGGTGGCGAATGAGTCTAAATAAACCTGACAGCCTACCTTCAGTTATCATCATTGAGTGCGTTATTGTTTAATGCCGCTTGGGCAATATTTCAGCCATTAGCGGCATCATCATCTTTGAGGTAACTTGCTAGTAGTGATGGATTCGTGAGTAACCAAAAAGAATAACTATTAACAATTTTCACATGTTATTTATTCATTTTCGTGAAATACAATTGACATTCTGAAAGCTATAGTCGTATTTCTCTGAATAGTAGCTGTCACTGTAACCAATATCCCTATAAAAATATCTATAGCTCCATAGACTTGAAGATATACACACACTTACCCCTTCACCATTCGTATCTAATAGATTATTCACTCCTTTTTTTTTCACCAATGTTGTAAATACTAATCCTTTCACATGTTTTGTCAATTTGAGTCAACATTTAAGGACAGTTTGTATGAAATCGTTTTTGTAATAATAAAAAACGTTAATGTCAAACGATATCACACATTTAAGATTTCTCACCACCTCTCTAGCTTAAATGGCCTAAGCTTTTTGTGATATCTTTCCAAAACTGCTAATTGCAGGTTAAAATGTCTAATTCAAACATCACCACTTAAAATGTCTCATCATTTCAATAAGGTAAGGTTCGTAGTGGAAATGGAGAAAGAAGCCATCTGTCCATGCGTATGCAAAAGTTTTTCAACTTTGATGTTCGCACCATGACTTCTGCGGCAAAGCAGGAAACAGTATTCTTGTTTTTAAAAAAAAAGTGTCATTCGTCTATGTAGGGACGTCCAAATTGTCCTTGAATTTGAGCGAAAATAAATTCACATTCTTGTAGACCCTACCCTTTTTAACACGTCGAAGTTTTTATATTAATATACGTCCTTGGTAATTGTTATGATTTTTTATGATTTTTTTTCAAAGAAGATGTTTAAACGTTTATGATCCTACGTTTGAAGCGAAGCCGGTGAATATAAAGTTTCACATGGTTAAAGTTGTGAGTATTATCCTTACACCTTCAACAATGTCATACAGACATTTCAAAATGACGGACAGTCGGTTTAAATGATAACCTGCGTATTACTAAAACCATTCAATCACACAATTGAACAACGTTATGTCAGTAACAAACACAAAACACACTTTGAATGATATTTGAAGTTTAGACTATTCCTCATTGTAATTATAAACACTTATACCATTCAAACCTTATAAAACCAGTAATACATACCTTATGGCAGGCCTCTAACATTCAGCGTCTAACAATAATATACAGCAAACCAAC
Source organism: Phorcus lineatus (assembly GCA_921293015.1). NCBI lineage: Eukaryota > Metazoa > Mollusca > Gastropoda > Trochida > Trochidae > Phorcus > Phorcus lineatus. The sequence goes on from OV121085.1 coordinate 41,561,086, forward strand.
CATTTACAAAGCGACGTTCTAGGCATTAAAGGTATATCCTCTCTGCAAGAAGAAACACGTGCTGCTAGGGAAACAGGCTCTCTCTAAACAATATTCTAGGATTGATTACATAACCTATATCACGAATTTACAATGTCCTCTCTCACAGTGAGTATAAAGTAAAATGGACATTCCAATTGATTCTATCATCTGTAATCTTCAAACACAAGACATTTCTTTGTAACGTCCAGTTGACCAGTTGACCCTAAGCTAGGGGAATTAGGCTCACTTATAACAGAGATAAAGTAGAAGGAATTAAGTGTGAAGAGAACCCATTCTTTTTGTTGTATGGTTCATTGGCGATTTATGTAGTAAAGTAAGTAAGTGTGCGCGGTATTATCTGAAAATATCCAGTATATCGGAGGTTTTGAAATTAACAATTTCCGTGACAAATTGCAGAAAACGCAACAAAAAAAGGTGACTGAAAGTTGTAAACAAAGTGTGAACTCGCAAAGTGAAAATATGACAGACATGTTATAACAGCAGTCAGTGAATTATCTATCTGTACAAAACAACGGAAAGTTCAGCAATGATCATTGTTATAATTTCCTGTTTTTAATCAAGAGAGCATTGAAAATCTAAGATATGAAAAATACCAATAGATTGCAATATGCCTTTCTGTATCGCAATATATTGCAATACCGAAATGAGGAACGATGCCCATCCTTAAAAGTAAGTAATAAAATTCCACCAAGTGATTATTTTTTATGCAATTAATACTTTCACGTATTGAAACTTTTGATTTGACAATCGGTTTCTACTGAACCAATGATCTCACATTATCTTCCCACAGAGGTAGCTCCGTCATACGTTCCAATACTAACATCTGTCCTAATACGAGCGTTTCTCAGTTTAGAAATGAAGAAGCCTGATTGGATGCGTCAAAAGTTAGTTGTGCAATCAGCGACGCCGTTTCCTTGTGAAAAAGCCTAATTTATTTCCGTACCCTTTGGGAAAGGTTAACTTCATTCGAATGTGCACTTTGCACTCAGATTTTTTTCACAGAAAACTGTCGCCTTAATTAGCATAGCATCATTTCATCAGCCTCGTTGACAAAAATAAGTTCTCTATGCATCCGGTGGTATCGTTGGGTAAAATTTTGGAGACAGTTGGTGTTACAATATTTTTCCGCTGGGGGAACCTGCCGGAAACCTGAGAGAGTCCTCTGTCGGGAGCGAAAGATGACCTGAGGGTTCATGAAGAGGTATGAATTTTGTCACTCGTTCCTCGCTCTGCACTGGAAGAATATATAAGGCCTACTGTCCATTTATTGGTCTCCAATTCAGAAAAGGACACTTCTGTCGGCCCTAACCTTGAGACGAATATTGCCGAGGTAAATTCCATCCTTTGTGCGGTCAACTACCACTTGTGTCTCGGTCCTGAAAATAAGATTAATATTTGATCATGTTTCGTTATCAGACGTAGACTAATTACTTGTTATCAAAAGATAGTGATAAAGTAGCTAATACCACGCTTAGCTGACATTTTTAGAAATTGAACCAGATTGTCTGACATTTATTTGAGCCATTTTAGGTATCATAGACAGGAATCCGATGTCGAAAAGCAATAAATAAAAAGGCAATTCATCATATTCTATTTCAAGAATTATTTTGATCTACAGGAGTCCATTCTTATTGCATTAAAACTGGTGAATTTATTTTTTATCTCATTTATAAGGTATACAGTTCCATGAAATACATATGTACAGGCAAAATGTCAAATGTATCTTTAGAAAAAAATTAAAACACAAAATTGTTTCGTTTTATGCTGAACAATATACGAATCAAAAGGAAGTTTATCTCACGCTTGATACTGAGTGCCGACTCAGTCAAATCGTAGAAATTTTTTTAAAAATTCATCAGCGTTAAAGTGCAGAAATGTTGAAAAAGGTCACAATGAAATAAAATAATAATATATATATCTTGGGAGAAAGTTTTTATATATGTTTGTTTCTACTATGTCGGACATGCAACACTTGAGTGGAAATATTTCCTGAACTGGGGCTACCATGAACGTTGAAGATTGAAGGTCCTTTATGCTAACCAATACATAGCAGATACATAGTCTAACGTACAATGGCAATGATGTGCCCAATGAAGAAAATACGTTTTGGCATCGTTTCAAAATACGTTTCGGTAGTTAAGACCCTTGGAAAGTTCAAGAAATTGTTCTTGTGAAATTGTTGAAGTTCGTATTCGCTTTCGAAGTTTCAGATTTAAAGTGACACTGAGTATGTTTCATGAATTTTGTATGTTGCTTGAATAGAGATAAGATATCACATGACCTGAGTTCGGTTCAAACCTGTTCATCGCCCATTTAAAGTTACATCTTTATCCCATAAATGTTAAAATTATGACATTTTCTTGTTCTCCATTGTGAATTAAAAACGACCATATAAATGCTAAGAAGAAGATGTTAAATAAAAGTTAAATGACTTATATTTCATGTTGTGTCTGTTATAAATAGTTTTTCAAATTTACGTTTGAGCCATTGTGCGATTTTAGATCATAAATCTCGACTTTTTTCCTGTTTATTGTCACTATGCTAACTTATAAGCATTGAGATGTTAATTTTCAGAAACGAACATTACTTCTCTTTCAAATAAAACAATTTATGAAGTTCGTCATATTTGACCCCAACAACATACTCTGTGCCACTTCAGTGCTGTTTAAAGGCCTTGATAAATGTAACTGGATAAACAAGTCTGTATCATTTTTCTATGGAAATAAAACATGATAGTTGACGATGAAACAAGTCTGTCATAAGAAAAGAAATATCTCAAGAGCAAAGCTTTATCGTTGACAGAGCACAGCTGTTCTATTACCATATGTGGCTATACATTAATCCTCGATATAGATTGTCAGAAAATAGCTATGGTGACTCAATTTTCAACAAGTTGTTATCCTGAATAATATAATTTCTCCCATAACCAAATTGATAGAGAGTTGATCGTAGATGATATGATTTCTCTTTAACATGAATTGATAGTTTTCCTTGGAGATGATGATTTTTCTTATACAAGACACTTAATGTAAAATTTCATAATTTCTTTATAACAAAACTGATAATTTGATCTGATTGGATTACGAATTTATCATCTAAAAACTTAATCTTGATCGTGGTTTACTAAATAATTATTAAAAGACAGATAGAGAATTGATCGTAGATAAAGAAATTATTATAAAAACAACTGATAGAGAATTGACCGCGGATTATGAAATGATTATATAAAAACTGATAGAGAATTGATTATGGATTATGAAATAATTGTCAAAAATTAATAGAAATTTTATCGTGAGTTATTGAAACTAAAAGAGAGTTGATCGTGGAAGATATTATTTCTCAATGATAGAACTGAAGGACTTGATCGTGGTTAATGTAATTTCTCTATAGCAAACTGATAGAGAATTGATCGTTGATCATCGTTATAACGCAACTGATAAAGTCGGCAAAATATAAAATTTCCGTCGACTGCAGCTATCAGATGGCAACTGTTAACGAAAACCCTTGTCTAAGTGCTGCTATGTCATTTTGCCGACAGCAAGACTAAACTAGGATTATGAAATCGATGATCAGTGTAACAGTGAATTTTAAAGACAATATTTAAGACAATCATATGGTAAAGTTATGTCCAACATACCATTAAGATTTGTGAAAATTGTCATCAGCATCGACAGCAGAATTAAATTAGGAGAAATATTACAAAGCAGATTAGTCATACGAGGGGTGTCCAATAAGTAGATTTCAAGACTGTTTTCTTTCTTCAATGTTTGAAGCATTTATATATTTTTTATAATCTAATAAATGTAATCTAATGATCTAAATAAATTTAGATCGACAGTTCTATATTATGTTAATATTACAGTCAACAGTATGACCTGATATAAGAATAAAAATGATGAACTGGATTTACTGAGATTGATCTATACTAGCAGCCGCGATATAAGTGAAATAATCTTGAAAGCGGTGTTAAACCCAATATCACCTCACCTCACCTCCAAAACATTAATTACTGATTTGAACGTTTATTATGGTACCATGATAATAGGTCACACAAAAAGGGGTATGATACTAAAATATAACAGAAGCAATTTCAAGAAGGTTGAAAGAAAGGTTGTGTCGTTTTCTACTTGACACAGGCTACTTATTGGACACCCATTGTGCGTAGAACATACTTTGTTTAAAGGTAGGGCACACTAATTTCTTATTTCCATCGTGACGCTAATAGTCTACGGTAGTCAAACAAATTGGAAAGTCTAATTAAGTGTCTGAATTGTTAATGAGCTCGTTTCTTTGTTGTGAATGTCGTGTTCCATTTTGTTCACAATACTTACAGAAAATGTACGTTTCCGAGACAAAAATACATCAACGTTATTTCAATTATACCAAAGGACTTTTGTCATCGTTAAGTGTAGAACTTATTTAGATACAGCTTATGCCAAATATACTCTGAAGCAAAAGTTACTGTGACGTACAACACAGAGCACTGAAATATACATACTGTATTTTAAATTGATAAAACTAAGCTACAGTAGTCACAAGACATTTATCAACATTATGCTGCAAAGAATTTTGTAAGAAAGAGTCTATTGGATATGTAAATGAGCAAGTTGACCACAGGGGGTTTAGATAAAGTCACTAACGAGTATGGCTACCAACTTCAGCAACGCATTTCTTAAAGAATCCACCATGTAAAAGCTTTCGGATGTTGCTAATGAATTTAGCTCAGTTCTTAGAAGCAATCTCCCTCCAAAACACAGGGATTAGCGTAACGTTTTCCACGGCGTCTGTACCTGTAGCCCGACCATATGCAACGGGCACGCATCGATGAACCAGTCTGAACCACGTGGCCTCTACCTTCAAGTGACACAGAGTATCTTTTGTGATTGTACATGTGGCATAATAAATTATGACCTGAGGACAGTTACCATCGTGTCCTTAAAACTGCATCTACATCTCTAAAATGTCAAAATGATGATATTTCCGCCTTTAAATGCTGTCTACTTCACCGAAGGCGCAGTCGTTAACGTTCACGTGTCCAAATCTGTCGTCTTGCATGACGCCTTGCATGACTGACATTATTAGCTAGCCGACACCTTACTGTCTTGGATGGTATGCATCTGTAACGATAGACAGTCTGAGCTTACAGGTTCAAATCTACGACGGAAGTGCGTGGTTCGAATCCACCTGTCTTGCCATGATGTGGTTACTAGGTGGTGTCCAGCTTTTGGACGATATCTTACTTGGGAATATTGCTTGAAACGTCTTCAAAACCTTCTTATGTCTTTGGAAGTTCAAATGACTTGCAACCTCACGTTGTGATGTTTCAGCATCAATCACCATTCAATTGTTCTCGTTTTAAGGTAACTATTGCATGAAAATCCATAAAACTGCCGAACTTAAATGTTTTTCTCGCTATAACAACTCTCATCAATACCAAGACTAATAATATGACGCAAAATCATTGACTCTCTTACAAAGGCAACTTATATTACATTTCCTGCAAATTCCTTTTTTCACAAAAACAATCATGTTAATTTCTCAAATTGTCACAAACTGCATTCAGCGGATTTGTTAAATTTCAGTTTGAAAACAATATGTTGGAGTCACAATAACTATAGCCTCTGATTAAATTTGAACTACTGAACCCTTATATCCGTACACTTTGGAAAAAGGTGATACGTACAATGTAAAAACTTCGAAATGCCATTTTAGTGTGAACATTTCCAAATACGAGTTGGTCAAAAGAATTTGCATAGCTTACACTTACACTCTACGGTTGTTTTAGAACTCCTAACATTGATTAGAAACTATTGTTTTCCAATTGGTGGCATTAGTTTTTCTCTCGTGAAATTCCTTATTTCCAAAAAACGACCTACTGTACATTGAAGTCGATAAGGCCGGGTCTACACAACACAAGGACCGGGAAGACAACGCACCTTATAGGACTATGTATTCTGCCCCCGTAGAAACCAGCGATCACGTACTTCCTGAAGTCCTGGTTAAAGAGTCCATATATGACAGGGTTTATCACACACGAGCTTTTGCACGTCATGGTGGCGACTGTGGTCAACCAAGTGGGTAAAGATATCTTGACCATGTAACTGAGGGACAGCAAGGCATATGGTGACCACACAATAGCGAACGATATCACCATGGCCAGAGATATCTGAAAATTTCAATACAGATTAGGAATGATCAAAATGACAATTCGAAAATTATTTCATATCCACAAGCGATCACATCATAGTGAACAAGCACCATTATAAGGGCTATCTGAAAGTATTTAGATTATATTTATGAATATGATGGTTATTTCACAATCAAAGGTCGAATTAAATCTTATTATGTTGCAAAAGACCTTTGAATAAGTTTTGCCGACAATATCCCTATTTCAAAAGAAATTTTACTATTACTATTTTTCTACTATTTTTAGTATTTTTCATAAATCCATAACACTTGAAATAATAGTTGAAAGTCATACAACGACCTCACAATCTACTGATTTAAATTACCTCTACAGTGGTTTTTTGAGAGTTTTGATTTTAAAAATATCACAATGACACTTACGACAATATTATAAAAAGCGATATCCCCACTGAAAGAGATATCTGATATCACTTTTATGTTACATTAAAAATATTAAAGCATAGTAAGAAATTTATAGGTCCACCAAACTATAGTGAACAACATCACAAGAAAATGCTCTTTCTGAAACCTTATGTCTGCAACTTTCAGTATGACATTATCGACACCATCTAAAATGTTGAGGCCGTAGAAACAAAGGCGAATGATATCACAGAGATATCTGATATTTCTTTTAACACCTCAAGATGGTGAACGGTTTTATTTAGATTCAAAGGTTAACCAAACGAGAAGCGGGGTTATATTACCATTCCAAGTTACATTTTGAAAAGGTTTGACTTTGTAAGCGAAAATAAGAGAATTTAGCCTAAATGAGCCAGTTAGAGCACCATAAAAGGCGATTTTAGCATTATGCTAGGAAAAATACGTTGAGGTAACGCTTTTAGAGCTCTGCAGTCGTGTGAAAAGAGTATGTTAAGTGTAATTCATATACCTTCTTGCCAGGTTTGCCGCAAAACTTAATAACCAGATTAAAGTATCGATGTGAGAGCGAATGCATGATAAAGGTCGATTGAATTGATATAGGTGAGGTGAGTTGGTGTTGAACGCCGCTTTCAAGATTATTTCACTTATATCGCGGTTGTTAGTATTATTGCAGGGAGAAAGCCCGCAACACCATTGTGGCTATGCATTGCGGTGAAACCTGCGAGCATCGGCTGGAACTAGCGAACCATGGGTGATACTGAGCTGAATTTCAGTGTAGCATTGCACCCAAACCTGACTGCGTGTAGAACAGTTCTCTACTACAGACTAAGTTGCCGAGCCTCCTGATCCGAAGCCGAACGCGCTAACCACTGCGCTATCCCGCCCCCTGAATTGATAGATTATTTGAAAATAAGTTGAAAGTATAAGGACCGGACCCGAAATACGTGCCTTCAGCTACTATCTGACGGGTTACTTCTATTTCAGATGTTCTAAGATTTGGTGACGACCTTTGTAAGCAGCCTGCCATCACCGGCTTCGTAATGTTTTCCAAATTTAACCGTTTCTACGCCCTCCCTAATGATAGTTTATATTCTTCACGATGGTAGGACGATGGCAGCATGACGTTTAAACGAATACGTTTAATTTTTTATATTCTGATTTGGGAGTCGGTATCATCATGTCACCACATTTCTGAAAACTTTCTTTTAACTCTAACGTCTTGAAATTATCTCTTCTGCGGGAATCACTTCGACTCCTCAGAATCAAATCAATATCAAGTGCATCGAGAGGGAATCGTCAAGCTACCGGATATCTTGTACAGGGCATCGCTGGGTCGTGGGTAAGGTTTCCATGGCCCCGGAAGACACACAGTGAGAGCAGGTAAATTATTCGGCATGTCAAATAAGTTATTAGTTAATTAGTGCATTCTTGAAGTGAGTTTGTCTCGATATTGCCGTCCTTATTTTGTAATCGCTCTGCTATCGTTCCATGATCATCTTATCTTCGCCTGATAATAGAGTCCAATGGGGATTTTCATAATGACGATATAGGCGTTATGGAACTGATTGGTAAACGAAGGCAATACCAAGTCGATATGAATTCACAAGATGGCATCTCGATAGCAGTGCGAAGAGAAACATGTAGACACGAATTACCAACGGCATTAGCATGTAAAATGTGCTCCACTCACATAATGATAATTGTAACGCCTAATGATAATAATAAGACTGCTCAGTGGCGGTACAATGTACATAATTACCCTGAGGGAATTGCACTTTCGAGGCAGTTACAGAGCGCTTCGTGCGACCATATAGGTGCGTACATCCATTCAGGTACCCATTTGTACAGCTTGGTGGACTGAGTGCAATGTGGATGAAGTGCCTTGCCCAAGGACACAGCACAGTGTAAAACCCAGATCACAAGTTTTTGGTGTCTCCACCTGGAGTCGAACCCGGGCTTTTGGCGTGAGAGGCCAGCGCGCTAACCACTACACCACCGTGCTCCTATTATGCCACCAAAGCTTGATATTCTATTGCGGCGACCAAAAGTTGTTTTAAAATGTGTTTACGAAAGGCCCAATTTCTAACGATCCATTGGTAATTTGGACATAACTAATACGTGTTTCATTCTATATCAGTTTCGGCACAGTGTGAATCCTACTTTGTATTTTATCAACAAATACCTTTATGAGGAAACCATCTTGAGTATGAGCGTTTTACAACCCAAGCATAACCTCTGGCTCGTGCTCTATCCTACACTCCAACTCACCCAAACTAGCCGCCCCTCCTGTGAAAATGTCTTTGTTTCCAGCGCATCCTCAACACTCATGGTACCAGTTTGGGTACCTCGTATCTTCCTCATGAGATTACGAGACGTGGACACAACCCTCTGGTAGCAGAATGTCATAATTGACACGTTGATGAAATAGCAGCAGACGATGAGACATATATTGTAGGCGACCCCTGGAATGGTCTGGATGGACCAGTCTATACTGCACGAAGCTCCAAACGGCTCCAGAGTATATCGGCTCCAGCCGATGAGAGGTGATACAGTCCAGAATAAGGTATACAACCATAGGCCGCATATAACACGGCGGGTAAATTCCACGCTCAACCGATATTCTGTGGAAAAAGTCAAAACAAATTATTTCAGATTTACATTATCAGAATGGTTAATGTTGTTCGTGTTGGCAATGACTTATTATTAAAAGATACTTGAAGTCCAAATCCAATAGGACAGGTATATGTCTACGTAAAACTTAAATTTTGACTTGTTCAGAACGAGTTATTATTGATTGTTGATGATAATCGTTGAGGACAATTATTGTTATTCTTTTTTTTTTGTATATTCAGACAATACACTATTTGTTCACGTCCTTGCTTATTGTGTAAATCCCATAAAAATTTGCACTAGGATACAGCTGATAACCAACATTTAAATAATAAAGCTAAGAAGACAGCGATTTTACATTGAAGGTGAATCATCTTAATATCACGTACCATAAGGTTAATTTGAGAGAGAAAAGAATCACTACCACACACATCACAGAGAACTAATAGTCTAAAGCGCATTGCACAATTCTTGTCAAAGATCCTGACGTTTTGATCCATAATCATGTACACGTGACCAGTCCCGTACACGTGATATACAGACATGTCAACGAGTTGAACCGTTCAATAAAGAAAAAAAGTGTGTCACTGGGCTGCATGACAATAATAACCCTACCCTAGCACATCAAAATTAGTTAAGATGTCTGTGTCAATTCACCATATGTGTCCTCGACACACAAAGGTGAAGGAAACCTTATAGTCAAGGACTTTTGGTTGGGTTTCATCTCTGAAACATGCTTTGGAAAACGTCCATCTTGACTGTAGTTAAATTGATATTACTGAACCAGAGTAAACTCACATCTGCAAGGATTTCACGTTTAAAGCAATGTAGAAAATGCCTCTCGTGAAAAATTTGAAAGCATTTTTTTAAAGTCTCTGGCAATACACAAATGAAAAATGTTTTAGCTATTTCAACGTCGTTTACATGGATACTGTCATAAAACAAATTCATGTTGTACACCCATTAAAATATTTTTGGTATTTGGTGATTTAAATAGGTTGTTTTTTTCTCTAATGCAAATTTAAAACGATTGCAACTTTAAAAGCTTTTGAAAAGCACAAATATATAACCCTGACAATTTATTTAGCCTAATGTATACAGGTACATTTGAAAGCAGCATATATTGCAAGATTATAAATACAAGCGTATTGCATTTTTCAAACACACGTAGAATAAAACAAATTACGTTAAAATGATCGCCAACATAAACAAGCCATAAACGATTTTAGAAATATCAATGATAGTCATATTCGGATCAAATCAATATATTAAAAAATAACTTTTAAATTGTCAAAACAAATCACCAGCGTACGTTATCAAAAAAATGCAAACATGAACTTTTCATTACATTTGTAATAAAAGACTAATTCTCAGTACAATTTAGGTCAAATATCTATGTTTTTATTTCATCGAGAAATAGTGTCTTTTGTTGTAAAAATTCTCATTTCACCGTTAATCGATGCAGGGTGCGAGTTTCATATTGATTCTCCCTGGTAGTGTTTCTATATCATATACAATGACAATATTAGAGTATAAAGGCGCAATTACTTAAAGTTATTCTGACATTTCTAAACCGCAGAGAAAAGAAACATTAGTTTTAGGACTTGAGACATATTAAGTTATTGACATATATCAAACGGTTATTTGATGTTTATTGCAAAAAAGTTGTCAGATATTTGGCTTTTTGGTATGAAAATTAATGCTGATAAGGTTTCTTTGTGTTCATATCAGCACATACTGTTATCGAACATGACCCAAAATCCAACAAACTCTGTCCCTTTAACATTCATGGGCTAGCTCACGGAAAAACGTTTCTCACTGTTGCTATGGCGAAATTACTTTATTTATATCGAGATTCATTTGATATTGAACAAATATATAAAACGGAATGATGATAAGACTTCTTTGTTAGTAATATTTGATATTTAAGCCCTAATGACTTGCATTACTTATTCTTACACCAGCCCTAATGACTTGCTAACATAGGGCTTTCCGCATTTTCCGTACTTTTCTGTGCTTGTGGCTAAGGCTGCTGCAATAGTCCAATGATAAATCATGTGAGAATTGCAACTTTTCTTCTTGGTTCTTAACTTGTCTTTATGGAATATAACCGTCTGTTTTACAAGGTAAAAAAACAGTTGAAGGTCAATAAACGATTTTGCATATTCTTGCCACTACAAATGCTTTGTAACCAGTTAGAAAAATAATCAATACGGTGACGTTGGTGTTTTTGTTAAAAAAGAAGTTAACATCTTTCAGCAGCTTGAAACACACAAATTTACAGTTATTTTTTAAATACACATTACTGAAGGCATTCGTACTATACTGCGGCCAGCACATGTATATGTATCTGTAGACGCTGAGGCACACAAGGGTGTTCATGGCAGCTAAAGCAAATGTGAAGATGATGAACCCCTGAATGATGCACCCCGCCTCGCCGAACAGGAACCCCTGGGCGAAACATGAGGATGTGGTCAGGGGGTAGCCGAGCAGAGACACACCCAGGTCACAGAGGGTGAGGTTCAGGATAAGAAGATTCTGGGGGTTGCGGAGTAGTTTCCTCTTTGTGTAGACCACCCTCAAGACGCTCCCGTTTCCAACCGCGGATAGAAGAACTGCAAGCAAATAGAAAGAGGGTTTATGATTTGAAAAGATGTGGGTGGTAAAGGGTAGCCTTGAAGCCACACCTCCCTTTCCCGCTTCAAAATGGCTAGAATATTTGGGATTATTTGGATCCGATGCTGTACAAACGTAAAAACAATCAAGATAGTTTGGAGAGAGTGTCCATGTGCAGTGGCAGATAAACAATCAATTTCTATACCACAGCTATGCAGCAATCTTTGATCAGCTTATCTGTAAATGTAAAACGATGCATGTGTGGTGACAACAACTGAAAACATATCGCAGATTCATTACCAAATGTAAAATGTAATACCATTAATAGTTTTAAAAAGAATTTCTTTCAACAGCCTTAGATATATGTAGTATAGAAGCCGAAATCACACGTCAGCGTTATATGGTTGAGAGGTCTATCTCTGCTAAGAAAAGTTAGACTACAACGTGGGCCCTTTTATCTTTGTCTATTTCATTATACTGAACCAAATGGCACTAAACTGATACTGAAACCAGTGCTTCTAGGTAAAAAAACAACCCAACATTTGCTGCAGGCAGCCGTGTCTGGGAGTATGTGTATATTACAAAGGTGTATAATTTCAAATGACACCGTAAATGCATAGCTCAGGTCACCACAATGGGTGCAAGCAGATTGGTACCGTTTCCCCCAATGCAGTTATTTTCACGGTTTTGGTTTAGCCATAACCAACCAGAATAAGAATCAGACTTGTTACAACTTTCTGACAGTTTGTGATTGTCAATCGATCACCAGTTTTTCTCCCTTACACATAACTCCAGGCGTCAAATGTACATATACGCATGGTAATATATACTTACAATAGATATTAAAGATCGACTGAAATGACCCATGGCAACTTTCGTGATTCATAAAATACGTATTCTAATTTGCCAGTAACTTGAGTTTAAATTTTCGAAATCGGCCTATAAACAACTTTAATACGGATTTTTCCAATCACCAGCTAATTAGCACCAGTGAACAGAACTGAACTGGCCCGTGGTCACTGAGGCGTGTCCAGCCTCGTGTCTTGCCGCGTGACGTGCTAGTCGGCGGAAGTATAACCTCCTTAATGAAAAAACAACAGGAAATCTCACATTCTAAACAACTGTTTAAACATATCTAAAGTCATCCAAGCAACTCAAACCTTCGATGAATTGATGTTAAATATATCTTTAATGATTTGTATTGTTCCAAGCGAAAGACAGTGTTTAAATGTGATGCTATGCGCACTATCCCATAGCATGTGTACATCAATTACGACGTCTGCCAAATGTTGTCACAACAATCAGACTGGTTTAAATAATCTTATTTTTTATGACACACAGGTGGCCGTTATATAATCCTATCGCATTCAATTTCAATTCTTGATTTCATGGTCTCTAATTATACCTTTTGAATTTTAACGCCTTGGACCCACCAAGCGGAATATATGTCCTGTCATAATGGCGTAATCTTGGCATTCGACTGCTACTTAGTTTATTGTCACGGCGTCCAGTCATTTTGAACCAATGAACTTGGACAATGTATATTCAACCAATAAATTTAGAGAAGGAGATATGGCTCATGCACTTCTACGGACGATGACACACATTTAAAAAAGTACATCGGGAATAACGGGTACCAACATTCTTTAGGATTACATAGGATGTTTCTAACGCTTGCGCCAGGTATGTTTTTATGTCATTGATTGTTAACTTCGAAGACAGAGATATTGCAACACGGTGTGAGATGTTATACTAGCTAACAGTATAATATACGTTAGTTAAATACAAACGAATCATCCACTAACTACTAAGTTGTCATAAAGTGAAGTGAAACAAAATTATTTTTTCTACAGTAAACATTAAAAAAGTTTTTACATTCTCTCCCGTTTATTACAAAAACCTTCATTTTTTCGAGACAATTTAGAACTTCATATCGATAATAAATGTTGTAACACTACGTGATATCCCATAATAATGGATCTCTCACCGACCAAGTTCTTAACTTTTTTTTATATAAACCCACCCAAGAAAACCGCGTCCAAGGATTGTCACAGTCCAATCAAAATGGATTTGACGACTAAGAGGGAAAGTTGATATCATGAAGCAGTTACATATCGTATTTTGGAATTCTTTCGGTCATGCTATTGCCTCTATTTTGCTGTTGAATTAGCTTAAAAATACAGAGAAAATCAAAGGGCTGAACTTTCAGTGGACGACTAGCACGTCACACACTGGGCGTGGCTTCGAGTCATGCTTCGGTGATTTTGTCCAAGCGTTCGCCAGGCTCATTAGGAAGAAGAAGAAGAAGAAGAAATGTATTTTATTAAAGTGTCACACTGCATACAGGCAACATACAATCATATATATATATCACAACAAGTAAAATGTATGCTGTCTGGCCAGTAATGGCCTATGAGACACTAATTCTCTAAAAACGCTTACGCGTTAAAATATATATTAAAATAAGTTAAGATATGTTTCATATGCTTAAATAATAATAAATGGCTTATAGAAATGAGGCGGTTATCCAAAACAGGGGTATAAAAGGTCTCCTAGTAGTCGAATTAAAGCGTATATTTTCTCATATTTTGGCTCTATTGATTCTCATAAGTAAAGCGACCACAGATAATAATTTGTAATAATCACAATTATATGCGTTACGTCTCCTCTTTAATAATAATTTGTATAACAATATATTTTGCAAAATTAACAAATATCTTCATAAAAAAATATAAAGACAACGCAAATGCATGTTTTAAATGTTTAACCGTTAGTCAGTGTTACGGTTGCCAAGTGTTACGCATATGAAGAAACGATCGGCAAGATTTAAGTTGGTGACCTTGAAGAACATTGTATTAACTATTACAACACACGGTCGAAAGGCGAAGATTCAATTCCAACAAACCGTGCTTGTGTTGATAATTAAATCAAATTCACATGTTATTGGATTATTTGGGGTAAACCAGTTTATTGAATGCCGACCCACTTGACAATTTATCAATGTTTGGCTACCCAAGGCCTTGGGAATGTTTCTACAAAGTTTTGTAATGGAGTATATCAAAGTTTGCCAAGGCGAAGTGCTTGAAAACTATCGATGATTTCATCATTAAGGCATTTTGTCGCATAATTCACAACGTACTCCTTGTCATGACACTATATATATATATATAAAAATGACAATGTGACGCTGACAAGGAATATGTTAATGAAAAGGTTTTCCTCAGTGCAAGACACAGGTCGTGCCATCTCCAATCACTACCTTATTTAAGTCTTCCTGCATTTCCCGATTCTTTGTGCCAAGCCTCTATCTTACTGTGGCAGGTCTTGAGAGTCCTTTCAGAAAGCTTATATGAAGGTTGCAACTTTCGCTGAAGAAGGCACTGTACTCAATTCGAACTTTGGCAGTCAGTTGCTAGGCTTCAAATTACCAGATAGACAGGAGCGAGTTATGGTGAAGTCGTATATGAGAACACATACAGTTTTCTTCTTACTGAGGCTTTGCATCGGATGATTTGTAATTTCCATCGTCAAATATCTTGTCATTCGTCTATAGACCGTGTACAGAAAACTTTCAAATGTTTTGCATGTCGAGCACTATTTTTTAGTTCCACTGATTGTATCGGACAATTTAATTGATAAGGCTATGTGTCAGATTATTTACAATCTTCATCTTACATTATGAAATAATCAGGAATCAAGCAAGGGAAAAAATTCGCATAGCTTTACCGCTACATTAATGTCACATTGGTTCTAAAACTTCTCCTTTTGGTCAAAAGCATTGTAATGTAATTGGAAGCGTTTTGGTTTTTTTCGTGAGATCACATAATTTATCTAAAGAAATCTGCTTCTGCCCCTTTAAAGAAGCCGGATTAATAAAGATAAATCAGGATTAATAAAGATAAAGATAAGTTTAATCGACAATGTCAGGATCGTCTTCATCAAAAGAAGTTTGTAAAGTTGATTAAAAAGTAGGAGAATGAACGTAAAACTTTTTCTACATCTAAAGAGGATTTCACTGTTTGTCATCTTTGTTCAAATTCCCTTTGATTTAAAAGTTTAAAATTACCTCCTTTGTTTAGAGACATATTCATTATCATTTCCTTTTACTTCTTGCACTAGCGAGGCTTACTTCATCATCCTAATAGCAAGCTTAACTTTTATGGATTGTTTAAAATCGTTCAGAATAGAACCTATTTTCTTAGATCCTCAAGTATCATTTTACAATATTAAAATGTTATGTCAAACTCGGCAATGAAATAAACATCGTAAGGGTATTTCTTTTTTTGTAGACTATCAAAATCATTTAAGTTATACAAATCAATCATATGAATCAATTATTTTAAATAAAAAAACTTACTTTTATGTCGATTCGGGGACAATGGCGGTTCCTATGTGAAAGGTCCATTAATGTTTCTGTGGTCCAATTTCAATTCATGTTAACCTCAAACCCTTAAACAATGAACTTTTGAAATAGAGTTCACAATGACAATATAACCGTTTAGCACGCTTACAATGTTATATGACTTTAATTTTTTGACAATACATAGAGGAAATGACCTCTGCTCATCGAGCTAGTCAGAGTTTGTTTTTTTCATGACAGGCACACTCTAAAGGGAGAATATATATCTTTTCCACCTAACGATATGAGAAAAAGCATGGAATTTGACATTCGACATTATATTTGACATTTTGATAAATTTAGATAAATGTTTGTTACGTTGCGTCATTTAAAATTTATCAAGAGCGTTTGCAGTGGAAACACCGTCGCCACAGAATCAATGTGACGTCATAGGATCATTTGTAACGTCAGACTAATATTTATCATCTTAAATTTTAAATGATCGAATTTGAGTCAGACAAATGTTTATGCCTTTCAATTTTCAAATTTGCAAAATTAAGGGCAAGATATGCAGTCATTTGCACAAACAGAGAAAAACAAGGTACAATGTATCTTTGAAAAAAATATTTACTGCCTTTTTTCAAATTGCATAAGATTTGAATATGGAAATTCAACCTAGTGTCTTCTGATGTCAAATATAACAACACGTGTTGAAAAATCTGAACTTGCCGAAGGTGAGATTTTTTTATCATCGAAAATAAGTGACCATAAAGCCGCCATTGGCATCATGAATAACATTCTAGCATTGTGACATCATCAGCATTACGACGTCAAGGCATTGTTGCGTCATTACCATTATAACGTCATAGCATTATTATAAGTGTTGTCACTTATAATGAGAAAGATGTTAACGATGTTAAAGAAGTTTGAAATTTGTAAAATGTAGAAACATGGACTCGATCTTGTAAATAACTTGCTTATATATAAAAACAGATGACATGCAAGACTGTAAAGTGTGTATGGTATACCAAAATAACATGATATTTTTTGCCAGTGTTCGAAATATCTTAATATGATACCTGGTGATGATAGCTAAAAGGTTACATAGCGATCTATTGTAAATAAACGTTTTTTGTAAAGCTTATCATAAAAAGTTAAGAAAAGAGCTAGCTCTCAGTTGATGAAACTGTGCAACCTCGTGCAAGAAAAAAACTTATGAATACTGAAGTGGAGGCCTCGGCAGTGCAAGAAATAACAGGAGATGTCGACGAATGCGTCTCGAAACAAAGGGAAGTATTTTAAAAGTTTAAATCGATCGGAATTTGAAAAGAGTTGACAAACAGGGAAAATCCTCCTCAGACATTGAGAAGGTCTTTTTCAAATAATCTCATACTTTCTCACCAACTTTACAAACTTTCTTTGATGGAGACAATCATGACAATGTCGATGTAACCTTGCTTGCTAATCTTTTTAAACCCGGCTTCTTTTATTAACTGTCTTTCGCTTCAGTAAGATCGATAATTTAGCTGAGTCTAATGTGAAAACGAAACTTTTTCTCAAACTGTCATGAGACATTTCTTTTTTATACCTTGGAATATATGAATGGAAAGAAGAAGACATTGTTCATTAAAAATATTTTGTACGTTAGCACTTGTACAGTCTGTAAGTAACAGCACATTGTTCAAATTTAAAACCTACGAGCCCGTGTTCGAGTCCATAAAAAGCAACCCAACTTCAAATAGATGTTCTGGATGAAACATGACCCACGGGTATTATTTAAAAAAATAATGTAAGGTTGCGGGAATTGTCCGGTTTTAATGATGTTATAAACAGTCTGCTAAAACTTACACACAATTACATTTAATATCATGTCTTATTTCGAGATTTCGAGAACGCAGTTTTGATTAACGACGTCATGCCAAATTTTCCTTTATGGCAGAGGCGTAAATATCTGCATCATTTAACTTTGGCATAACTGCATTGTCTTGCACATCCGAATATTGATTTTCCATCAAAATTTTGTGTGACCTTTCTGTCAACGAACAACCTTGTCCAGAGGCCTTCTCATTCCATGAATCATTTGATTTTGAGGAATCCATTCCTCATGCAAAGCAGGATTAAGATCGTTCAGTGTTTTGTCCCATTGTCTTCCCCGGCGGATTGTCCCATAAGTGTTCTATCGGATTGAGATCTAAACTCGTTGTTGGACATAAGATCGTCTGAACCGCAGTTTGTTTAAAATTTGGATGACAACACGAGCTCTCTATGGCCAGTTATATTCATCTATTAAGTCTTTAGGCAAAAGGATTGTTTTCAAAATATGGTATAAAAGCCCTGTCAAGAAGAAGGAACCGTCCTCCACAACGCTTTGTTCAAATGAACACGTTGATTACATTAGTGAAGTCGTGCTTCTTCGTGAGCCGTAAATCCTGTCTTTTCCAGTCATTTCCAGGTAGCATTTCGGGAGTGATCAGTCAAATACTAATACGTCAAATACTGATACTTCACTTTTAAGGTTACCTACTCTCTTTACATATTCATTGATAATTGAATTTGGTGTTGTTAGATTAACTACTGAATATCTATAAAGGTTTAAATGAATATCAAATCTGCCACCAGTTTACCGCCGATTCTTTATTTGTTTTTATAGTGATTGTAAAAATTAGTAAAGGATTCTGTAATTTCCCGCCCTTTAACCCAAACTTCGCCGTTATATTTTGGAGAACGTTTACCAATATAGATAATTATAGAACCTGATAAAGAATCCACGGTGAATCATTACAGATGTCATGTAGCAGAATTTTAAATTTTGGCAACAATGAAGCGAGGCAAAAAATAATTTGAATTTGGCAATATCGCGTCAGTCAGTGCTTTAGACCTCGAGGGGGCTATTCTGTCTTCATTTTACATACTTTGTAAAGAGAAAGTGATTGTTCACAATTTTCTGTATTCTACATTGTTGCACTGGCAATGGGTTACAGTCTTGTTAGTTTTGATTGTGTATATTTTTGCTAGAAAGTTCCGTCTTTTCCGTGTATTTCTTGACTGCTTTGAGATTTTTTCTAGAACTGGAAATACAGGGAAGTCGTGTAACCTTTATATAAGGGCTGTCTTTCTAAATTTGACTTTGCGACCATTCTCGTGCGCCACGGTTCTCCTCTTGTTTAATTTACCGGCAAAATCAATCAAGACAATAGTAATCTTATTAACTGCTGTATGGCCAAGGTGAATATATATTTTAGAATATTGGGACTCATTATATTTTGTATTACCTTTTGTATTAGTCTTTTGTAACTCTTGAGTCCCTTACATATTATTGATGAAAATGTTACTATCATATTCAATTGTTTGTCATAATTTGCTGGTTTGGCTCAGGTTCAAGGTTCGTTTAACATCCTTTTCATAGAAAACGTCAGAGGTGTCTGATTCGAGCGATTTAATAATGACTGTAACTTGGTAATCATATGACTGATAGCTCTTCTCTTGAGAATGACTAACATCATTGTAAAATAGCATTACCGGAGTTAACATCCACAAGTAAGTCTAGTTATCTGTCAATACATATTACGTGAATCATCAACCAAACGTGGTAGCCCCTATGTTTTCTTTTGCAACAGCAATGCTCGTGAAATCGATGACATTGCAAATATACCTTGATAAAGAATAGTTCGTCCTTAATTGACAAGCTAAGATATTAAAGCATATTCAAAAGCTGCCCCCATTCATATTTCAGCCGTTTTACACTAAATGTATCACTTTAAGCACAACGAAGACTGAGGTTATTTTATCCCATGGAGACTTCGGACGTCTAAACCTTTTAGTTATTGATTGTAGGTCAGTGGTTAATATTAATAGGTGTTTTATGGGATTGATAGAAAGCTAAAGTGAGTGCATACATATATGTCATCATATTCCATAAATAGCCAATATGAGCGTGACAATGCGTGCTATAGTGCCTTTAATTGTACATATTCTACAATCTGTGTCACCTTTCTTACTATCTTTAAGTATCACACCGAGCAATCAGTATTGAAAAGAAACATAATTATAATTAATAAGTATATCAGTATACATCAAAACATTCTTATTTAAGTAAACGCTTGGAAATGAAATAAAGATACGTTGATGTATAATTGATATCAGAAGTTATTTTGGTGAGATTGGATATAATCGGGTAGTGACTTTGTACAAATTATAACTTTGTATAATCTTATAATAATGTACATGCTATAACCTGTACAGTTACGCTTGGGCATTTTTATAACTTGTACAACATAAATCTAAACTAGAGATCTCCATTCACCTTTTTTATAAAAAGTGAAAATATGATTTCCATACAACTGAATCATATTTATGTACTTGTTTGAACATGGTGATGATCACAATTATTTCAGTTTGGTCACAACGATTGCAGTAAATTTTCTCCTATTGTTATTTTGCACAAATGCAGATTCTCCCGATAGAATAAAAAAATAGCCACTTTAATTCGTCATAAAGGTTAAGTGATCAGCGGCTGGGCAAGCACAGAGGTATTGTATGGTGTAGAACGTTTGTAGTCCACTTATCCTCGTGAATTAAAAGAAATTATTTTATCGGTTTACCCACTTCCAGTACTCTAATGTCTGTGAAAGTTTTAAAGTATTTATGGAAAAATCATAGGCCCACAGTAGGTCCTACACTATAATGTTTTCGTTAATGTTGTCTGCTTATAATTTCGCTACAAGCTAATCTGAACACGCCACAGCATATTTGTTCAACAAATACTTATCATTATATGGATGCAAGCACATGCAGTGTAACACCACAGAGAAGTAATTTATTCATTGGTGTACATGTTTTATCAACACGATAAAAAGAGTTGTACAGGTCATGAGGAGAAGTAAATTATACAAGAAATAACCTACATGATTGCACCAACGATCTACATGTATAACGTACACACTTGTTGATTACAAGTTGTACAAGACATACAAGATATAACCTACATGATTGCACCAACGATCTACATGTATAGCGTTCACACTTGTTGATTACAAGTTGTACAAGACATACAAGATATAACCTACATGATTGCACCAACGATCTATACAGGTAGAACGTACACACTTGTTGATTACAAGTTGTACAAGACATACAAGATATAACCTACATGATTGCACCAACGATCTACATGTATAACGTACACACTTGTTGATTACAAGTTGTACAAGACATACAAGATATAACCTACATGATTGCACCAACGATCTATATGTATAACGTACACACTTGTTGATTACTAGTTGTACAAGACATACAAGATATAACCTACATGATTGCACCAACGATCTACATGTATAACGTACACACTTGTTGATTACAAGTTGTACAAGACATACAAGATATAACCTACATGATTGCACCAACGATCTACATGTATAACGTACACACTTGTTGATTACAAGTTGTACAAGACATACAAGATATAACCTACATGATTGCACCAACGATCTACATGTATAACGTACACACTTGTTGATTACAAGTTGAACAAGACATACAAGATATAACCTACATGATTGCACCAACGATCTACATGTATAACGTACACACTTGTTGATTACAAGTTGTACAAGACATACAAGATATAACCTACATGATTGCACCAACGATCTACATGTATAACGTACACACTTGTTGATTACAAGTTGTACAAGACATACAAGATATAACCTACATGATTGCACCAACGATCTACATGTATAACGTACACACTTGTTGATTACAAGTTGTACAAGACATACAAGATATAACCTACATGATTGCACCAACGATCTACATGTATAACGTACACACTTGTTGATTACAAGTTGTACAAGACATACAAGATATAACCTACATGATTGCACCAACGATCTACATGTATAACGTACACACTTGTTGATTACAAGTTGTACAAGACATACAAGATATAACCTACATGATTGCACCAACGATCTACATGTATAACGTACACACTTGTTGATTACAAGTTGTACAAGACATACAAGATATAACCTACATGATTGCACCAACGATCTACATGTATAACGTACACACTTGTTGATTACAAGTTGTACAAGACATACAAGATATAACCTACATGATTGCACCAACGATCTACATGTATAACGTACACACTTGTTGATTACTAGTTGTACAAGACATACAAGATATAACCTACATGATTGCACCAACGATCTACATGTATAACGTACACACTTGTTGATTACAAGTTGTACAAGACATACAAGATATAACCTACATGATTGCACCAACGATCTACATGTATAACGTACACACTTGTTGATTACAAGTTGTACAAGACATACAAGATATAACCTACATGATTGCACCAACGATCTACATGTATAACGTACACACTTGTTGATTACAAGTTGTACAAGACATACAAGATATAACCTACATGATTGCACCAACGATCTACATGTATAACGTACACACTTGTTGATTACAAGTTGTACAAGACATACAAGATATAACCTACATGATTGCACCAACGATCTACATGTATAACGTACACACTTGTTGATTACAAGTTGAACAAGACATACAAGATATAACCTACATGATTGCACCAACGATCTACATGTATAACGTACACACTCGTTGATTACAAGTTGTACAAGACATACAAGATATAGCCTACATGATTGCACCAACGATCTACATGTATAACGTACACACTTGTTGATTACAAGTTGTAACGAACAGGTAAATCCTAAAAGTCATAACTTGTACAGTAACGTACATGTTTAACTTATCCAAAGTCAAAACTTTACACGTTACATATGTATACATGTATGCTCTCCAGGTATTAATAAGTCATTCGTCCTATATTTCTTTTTTAACCTAAAAATTACTCTTTGAAGCACTATAAAAATATTTCAATCCTCTCTTGATTTCTCGTATCATGGTGATAATCTCAATGAATCAAAATATAATCAAATAGAATTGAGACACATATGACATTATATATTGCTTTAAAGAAAAATGAAACGAAAATAGATTCTAATTAATTTCATATTACACAGACATATGAAAGGGCAAGAAAATATGACCTACCTATAATGAGAAGGTAGACGCCGGTGATGATGTAGGCTTGCTGAGACAACAGTTCTACTCCATACTTTAGCTTTAACTTCTCCCAGGCCGTGTACGCTAAGGTTGAGTTCTGGTCAAGCATCGCTGTATCAAACCAACTTTAACACTTTCCTATATATCTGGCTGTTTAGTAATTTGTCACTTAATTTTCATGCTGAAAATTGCCAAATGCTGATTAAAGAGGACCTGAAGTATACTGAACTCTGATACTTTTCTATATGATCACCCACTGGTCACTTAGTACTTAACGATGAAATGTTGACTTCTATCTGTTTTGCGACACAGTGGAAATATGACCAAACTCCACCACAAATAGGTTAAACCGAAATTTGAATTTGAAGTTAACCTAACTTTGATACATTCATATATATCCAGTCCGGTCATCCAGTGGTCACAGATTATGTATGTATAGTGACACGGTAAGGTGGTAGACTCCATCCATTCACGGGTTCAATAGTAACACTTTCAACTTGCAAGTATACCCAACTTTGTTCACCTCCGACATATCCTGTCCGAGCATCCGTTGGTCACTAAGAGTAATATAGGAATTGTTCCAGTGATATACTGTCATTATCGTGACCCAGTGACAACGTACCTCTACATCCCATCACGCAGCACAATAGCGATTACAAGTGTTGCGAATATCAGGTATCTGTATGGTCACCTGGTCGAACATGTGCTTCCGAACCCTAAGTCTGAGTGGGAAGTCACTGAACGATGCCAACCAATTATATTATTTAGTCAACGCTCGCGCCGCCTACAGCTATGGCTTCTTCGTCTTACTGTGTACACTGCACTTGGATTTCTATGATTTAGGATGTTATCTTCAAAACACTATTGCACACTTTATATACTTCGATACATGTTCACCCACTTACGTTACCTGATAATGCGATTGTGAACTTTACATTTGTAAGAACTTTCAAAAATCGATCGTGCTTAAATACGATGCCGTGCGCGCTATCCCACATCTGCCAAATGTTGTCACAATCGTTAGACTGATTTCACAAATTCAAATTCAATTTCTTAATGGTTTGAAATTTTAATTAAATCTATAGGATTTTCACGCCTTGACCCGTTGGTATGAGCGGATTTATGACCTCTCTTAATAGCATAACTAATGGCTTTCGACCGCTTCTTACATGTAGTATATCGTTACGACGTCCAATCATTATGAACCAATGAAAGCGTAGTAAAATTCTTCAACCCATGAATTAAGACAAGGAGGGCTCATGCTTTCCTATCGATGACGACAATCATTTGACAAAGTGGAACGTTTGGAACGGTTATCAAACTCCCTTTGGGATAATATAGGGTGTCTCTAACGCTTGTTCTATGTATGTTACTATATCTTTGATAATTGAATTCAAAGACAGGGACATAACTACACAAATAGGGTATTAATATTAGAGAACAAGATATGAGAGATAACGACAAACGAATCATCCAGGTTAGTACCAAGTTGTCAAGACAGTCATACATTTCTGAAATCGGCCAATGCACAAATTATAAACGGATTTATCAAAACACCAGATTTAGCTAATGATATAGACTTACCCGAGAAAAAGTGGATTAACGATTGAGGGGGCATAGAATAAGCATACAAGAGTTATATATCATATTTATAACATATTTCTTTCAAAGACTTCCACAAGTCTGTTTAGGCGCTGATCCTGGCATAAAAGGGTGTCTTCATAGTCGAATAATTTATGTTTCTCTTTTCCTTTTAAAAACTTGATTTGATTCCTTTAATCATTTTGAAAACAAATAATAATTCCCAATGATTAAAATCATGCGTTACGCCTCCTTCTTTAGAAGTTAAGACGACCAACATCACAAAGGCTATGGTAAGTCGTTCGCTATATAAATAATTTTCCAGCCTAAAAAGCCTCAATGCACGTTGTAATGAGTGCATTATATGAATATTCTTAAAAACATTGATGTTTGACGTGTACATACCAATACAGGATACACATTGACTCTTTGAGATACAAACATGGTATATTTCTATTCTATAGACGATTTAATAAACGCAGAATGCATATTGCTTTTGAATTTTAGTGAGTAATGTATTTGGTGCTAAGATTGTGTGTGGTACATTAATGTTGCCCATATCATCCTTCATGCGAATTAAGGAAACATGGAATTTTCATTTAGAAATTGTTTATAAATTCATAAATATATAACATTTATAAACAAGTGATATTTGTTACAATACCTGAAGGTTTATTAATGAATGACAGACCTACAGTCTGAGTAGCTGAATGAAAATGTTGTTCACTAGTACCTTTAAGAACCCTTTCTTGAAGGTTTTACTCAAATAACCTTTTGAATGCCGTTGGTGTCATACTCCCTGTGTGTGGTTAAAGATTAATTCGTATGATTTCACTAGTGATCGACATCAGAATCCACACAGATTTTATGCAACCTAGCAATTGCATAAACGAACTGCCATGGTAAGATATTTTCATACATCTATATAAATCATCAAAGTAAAATGTTTATTCGGGTCACTATCATTAAATCGGGCATGATTTATTGTACATTTTGCTTGTTTCAAGTTGTGTGAATTTCACTCACCGTTAGCAAATTACTAATGTTCATCGAATGGTACAATTGGTAGGGAGGCTGTGAATAATAGAACATTAATTGCAATAATTACAACAAAGTATTGTACTTGCTTACTTTTGTACTATCTTATATGACGTTTTGACGAATTAGGTAAGCTTAATACAGAAAAAAACGTTTTTAAAATTATGTACAGAAAATAGGCCCTTACAAGTTCAAATCTTGTCACGAATTTTTTCCGAAAATGTAAAATTTCCCCTTAACTTATGATTGTCGTTCTTTTCTCTTTCAAACTATTTTCTTTATGTTGAAACGTCGTGGTTGCGTATAAAATACAGAGAAATGTTCTTCAAATGTTTTGATATAACATAAAGTAAAATCGAATCTAAAACAAGAAATCCAACTTGGATAAACTTCTCGTAAATAACGTAGACACATTTAAAAAGTTTTTTCTTATCTATATATCATACACATCTATAGATACGTCTATCAAAAGTAGAAAATTCCAGACTTTTAACGTCAATGTTTCATGTACATACATGAAGCGGATGGCACCAGATCTGTCTTTTTTGCTTTGTAACAGGTTACTAAGAGAGTTATTATTAGAGTTTCCGTGCCATACAATTTTATGACATGAGTAAAATTATTGACATTTATACACCAAAAGAGATATATTAAAATTAAGAAGTGAGTGTTGTAAACAATAAACATAATATTTCATAGTTACGGAGGAATATTCTTTATTATTGAAATCGTGACGAGGAAGAAAATGCATCGAAATGTACTTACCAACAGTGGCTGAGTGCCTGCCGTATAAGAAACACAACACCATAGACGAGACATGACGCATAAGAATGGTTTATGTCATTTTCTCAATTTCTTAAATATATATTGTTCACGTTTGAAGATGTAGGACAGGTATACATTTTCATGAAGTTCGATCTCCATCATATTGATAATTTTATAATTCACGAATACTTTTCTTAGTGTTGCCTCAAATAATCACTTGGAATTGGTGTTTGCTGATGTTTGACTAACATGATTTCCTCAGAATTTTGTTTTAGATATAAGTAATTGTATATTAGAGGGTAAATTGAATTTGTTGTATTTCAATCTTACCATGAAATGACAATAAAGAAAATCGATGCCTTTAAGGAGTGGCCTGTGATATGATTAGAGAAAGCAAACAAAATCCCTGTTACAAATATACTTATATAAAGTAACCTGTAGTTTTCTAAGATGTAACAATGTTATCAAGTCAATTGGGAATAAGATTTAAAACATTCTAAAGTAAATTGAACTACGAAGGGACATATAACCGATGGCTCTAAACCAGAACATTTTTCATTCTGCGTGAGAATTTCATATTATAAATCTACCATCTATCAAATATTATCCCTTTCGTTGTAATATAATAGAAATCATATAAAAATATATACCTAAAGTAAATAATTAAAAGTGATGTACATATCATGTTGTAAGTAAACATGCCATGAAATGGTATTTTAGTCAACAAAAAAATCATAAGGACATAAACATCACATGCTTGGACGCGTGTAACGTTTTTGACACACCGCTTATCGAATTGTAACACTTTCATGTTTAACCATTTCGCAATACAGATTCGCAGCGGCGGAGATCCTTCGAGTATTTATTGTCGCATATACTTCAGGCAGGCCCCTTCTTGAAGTGGTGGGGTGTCTTACAGGCCCTACCCCCCCCCCCCCCCCCCCCCCCCCCTCTCTCTCTCTTTCTCTTTAACCCTTACTTCAAAATTTGGTGATTAAGGCCTCTAAGGTCCGATTTCAAGGCGTTCTGAGCCGAAACAATCGGACACTAGGGTAGTTAAGGTCAAACTGTTACAAAGACCTATTCTGCCTACATACACCGAAATTATATACCTGTTTGAGATTATAAGTCGTTAGGTATATATTACGAAAACCATACCGATGTAAATTTAGACATGAAAAATATCAATACTCCTCAATACAAATGGAACTACATACACGCTGAGCGCAATCGCAGAGCGAGCTGACGCTGCTGTCAGTTGCACCGTAGTCTTATGCGTGAAGGGCAGTAAAAGGCAAGATCGTTATGTAACTGTCATATCTGGGGCATTCAGGATCCTTAACGCTTACACACCTCGGTGTGATATGTTCCCATTCTTTTAACGTTGGTTCATTCTCATATAAACCTCTTATGACGTAATCATCGGTTGTTTCTCCATATCGCCCTAGGGCACTATCACATATCATTCAAATCATATATTATGTCCTTTGTTTTTACGCAGGTGGGTGTTATGAGATGTTCAACCTACTTAAACGATTAGACTTGTAAAATTTTGATATTTTGACATTAGCGAAAGTTGGATTCGAACCCGGGACCTCTTTCCTGGCGAGTAACGCGTTCACCATTTGAGCTAACGAGGATCTCTGCCTGTAACTGTTCATTTTGTTGTGTCATGTCTGTACTGTTTTCCCCCTGGTATATATATAAATGTATATGTA
Source organism: Phorcus lineatus (assembly GCA_921293015.1). Classification (NCBI taxonomy): domain Eukaryota; kingdom Metazoa; phylum Mollusca; class Gastropoda; order Trochida; family Trochidae; genus Phorcus; species Phorcus lineatus. The sequence continues at coordinate 41,589,478 of OV121085.1, forward strand.
TATATACATGAAAATATATAGGTGTAAGGTAATGTCAATTTCTAATCTTTAGAATCAAATATTTAGCTTTAAAATCTCAAGCAGCCAGATATTGTTAATATCCTACTGGACTCGTTAGGTAAACACATAAACACGCAAAGTAAAACGTTTACAAATTAATTTTATAAAAACTATTTGGTTTGAAAACTTTGTAGGAATGTTCCGTGGGAGTGTAAGCCAAATAATGACCGGATTGCCTCTCGTTATGGCAAAAAAAAACTCGCGAGTTTTTTTTGCCATAATCGCTCGTTACCCGGTCATTATTTACTACGTAACATCTATTCGAGTCTGTCAAGTGGAGATTTAGACCTCTACTTTCGTTTTCGTGAAATCCCTTTGTTCATTAACAATTCTTCGGTACCTTTGATACGACAGGTTCTGATAACAATAACATGAATCAGCTAATAGCTTGGATTGAAATTAACAGGACTGAGAATTAAATGAATGAGAAGACTGAGTTTTGGGGCAATGCTTCTTGGGTAGGAGTCACAGTAACGTATGAGGTTTATGCAGGCCATGACTGAAAGAAGAAATGCATTTCAATTATTTAGTTCATCTGAAGGAAAATCATAATTACAGTAGAACACGGATATAAGGAACTCGGATATAGCGAACACTCGGATATAGTGAACCATTTTTTAAGTCCCGTCATAAGCTTTATATAATATCATTAAAATTATACGTGTATAGCGAACCCGGATATAGCGAATTATCTGATATAGGGAACTAATTTTCATGCCCCGAGGGTCAATTAACATCACTTATAGCGAACTCAATCAGTGTCAGCTTTACTCAATTAGCGGTAAGATCAACATTGTCCGTGGTGAATCAAAGCTCCTCATTATTGTTAGAGCAAACTCACTCCGTGTCAGCTTAGTCAATCAGCGGTATCTTCAACGTTGTTAGAAAATTAACTGTTAAGTAAACAGATGTTGTGTTTAAATACCCGACATGGTCACAGAATGTCAGTTCACTTGCGTTTCTTGTCACAAGATGGCGGGTAAACGTAAAGCTATCACTTTTGATACTAAACTTCGTATCATAGAGGCCGTTGATTTGGGTGTAAAATCTAAGAAAAACATCGCTTTGGACTTTGATATTCCAAAATCTACTTTGAGTGGCATCATTAAGAATCGCGAAGCTATTCTGGCTCAATCTGTGTCGTCTGATTTTGGCCCCGCCCGCAAAAAGTTAAGAGCTGCCAATCACCAAGATGTAGAAGATGCTCTCTACAAATGGTTTCAAGGGGCAAGAAGTGCATATGACCAGAAAGTGGAATACAAGATCACTCTTCTAGACGCCGTCCAGATGATCCACGCTGCATGGAGACAGGTCACGTGTAAGACAATTACCAATTGTTACAGGAAGGGGGGCTTCGTCATGCCTGAGTCAACCGAAGATTCAGACGATGAGGCCGATGACATGCTGCTCTCTGACCTACGAGTGATGTGGAAGGAAATCACAGATAAGCCAGATGGAGTAACAATGGAAGATTTCATCAATGCCGACAATGATGTCCTGGTAGCGGAACGCCCGACTGAAGATGAAATCTTGGAGTCAGTTACCAAGAAGCATGCCACGCCCACTGTCTCATCAACTCCCGACTCGGACAGTGACGAAGACGAACCAAGACCGAAACCAACGTTTGCTGAAGCCAATGCGGCAATACAAACACTTCGTGATCTGCTCGTGTGCGAGACGATGGGGTCGGACACTGCTGTGTTTGATTCCCTCGCAGATGTATGTCAAGCTGTCGACAAAATGAAGAAGGCCAAACGAGGTATGCAAACGAAGATTGCAGACTTTGTCAAACGTACTAGTGCTATGGATATGTAATTGTAAAAACTTTATCGTGCTCCTTGATCCTCCAGAATAAAGATATGAAGTGCAGTATAATTTATCTTTGTTATTTTTGTGTTTAGACATGTACGTTTTCATTTTGATAATCCAAGATGGCTGCCAAACGTGAGTAGCGAACACCGGATATAGCGAACTAGATTCGCTGGTCCCTTGGAGTTCGTTATATCCGAGTTCTACTGGCATGTGGCATATTTAGAGCACTTTAAGGCCTGGTGATACATAGGAATAGAAATGGTTCAAAATATATCATGAAGATGATATTGTGATATTGGAGAGCCTTAGACCCAAATACAACCAACTGCTGAATATTTGATGTAACATAAGCTTAATTAAGCAGTTTTCAATCTCAGTTGGCCAACTTTTGAGAGTTGTCAAACTCTTACGTTCACACGTCAAACATGATGTCGAACTGCAGAAAAAGAATTACATCCATCCATAAAGTAACATGATTCAAATTTAGCATGCCATTAATTACTTCTGAAAATATGAGTTTGACAACTGCAAACGTTTGATGATAATTTAATATCTTTTGAGACCGATCTTATTTTGACAGCTCGGAAAATGGTGCTGGTGACGAGTTCACACTGTCAAACTTAATTTACAAACTGTGTTGTCAAACTTCAGTTTGAATTATCAAGGCCGTTTCACATGAACAGTTACGGTTCTCGGTGAAGTCGAACGCCTTACCCGAACATCTCAACAAAACATATTTCATCTTTCACCTGTCAAAGATATCCCCATAGAGCTGTTAAACACCTTGAAAAATAATACTTGGTTGGCGTGACATTCAATTCGTGGACCTTTTTAATAATGCAGCTCTGTACATGATCTTCTTTTCCTAAGTCATTCTCTTTGTCCAGTTGGAGTTGCACTCTTGTGTCGAATCTATTAGGATCACTTTGTTCAGGACTTAACTTGGAGTTTGGAGCAACATAATCTTTCGCCAGTTGCCCCAGTTGTTTAGGTAGCCTTTATTGATTGGCTTTCCAATGAGCCTTGTCTTCGAAGCGTATTGCAGTTTTTCCCATTCCCATAGGATACCTTAAGATAGCTTGAATTTGGTCAACTCCTGGTGATTTTCCATTCTTTGGTAAATTATTGCTCTTCATAAACAATGGGCGGGTAAGTATTCAGGATATCAAAGTTGGAAGAAGATTGTGTGGTCATCCTGAGAGTATGTACGTGTGATCTAAGTTGTTTGCTGACCAGTAAATACTGATGATAAGGCGTCTCAGAGTGGCTTTCTGCCAAATGGGTGACTGCCGTTGGGATTAACACTTTTTCTTATCCACAGGGCACAAATACGCAGGTGTTATAGTTTTTTTATAATTGTCATTGAAATTACAGTTTTTCTAAAATTAACTCGAGATCTGATTCGTTGACAGAACTGTTTTCTATTCATTCGTTAATTGAGTTTACCATACACGCGTCAACGAGACATAAAAACAAACACTGGTTTTCATTTCGTATGGAATAACATGAAACTTAAGGATTTTTTATATGGTTTGTTATACTATTTCGTTATAAAGGATTGTCTTACTTAAAATATGATCCGTAAACATGTCATGAATAGCTGGAACTCCATTTAATGCCCAAATGAAATAAATGACATAATCGTTGTTCGTCGAACATGACTACAATGACCGAGTTCACTTGCAACGTGCCTTCACGAAGGCATTTTCCACGAGTACTATAAATTTTCTTAGATTCGAACTGGGAAAGAAAAACAATAACCAACTCCAAACTCGGAATTACGGTTACTATGTTCCTCGTGAATTATTGTGACAAAGCTCGGAAATTACAACAATAATCCGCTGAGAACGGATAAATCAATATTTTCTCGCATCATATTGACTATTCTTATATAACAAATCCGCGATGTTGGTACGATTATATAATTATATCGCGAGTTGCCAATTGACGTGACGTCATAAGGTTCCAATGTTAGCGATGCTACCGCAATCGTCGGTTTCTCAGTTGCATGTGTGCTTCATACCATAAATTTTCTTTCAATTTAAATACATTTACTACATCTACTGCGTAGAATAAGAAACTTTTGAATTAAAAGTTTTTTTTGAAATTCGTATATTGTAGTGGTATCTCTCGTCGTATATCTGGAATTATATTGAAAACTGTATTATGTCGTTTAGTATTTTCTATATGTTTGAAAATTTCGATAGAAGTAAGTCATTTCACTGTCTCGTTTTCTACATGAATCCTATCATCTGTCATTATCATTTTGCTTTCGCTCTTATCGTGTTAAGAAATATTTTTTTAAAGAACTGGATAAGTTTGGAACGTCCACAAGCGTCTTAAATTAGATCTTGAGAACTTCGATAAGTTTTCGAATCTGCCAGTAACGCATTTTCTTAAAGGCGTATCATAAAATGCTATACACTGATACGTTAAACCTCAAGTTGACATATAAGCCGTGCTAATGGGGAAATCGATACGCGAAAATAACTTATTCTTCTTTTTGCCTTTTTGATTACGTTCGTTTTCCTTTCAGATTGTTTATGTAAAGCTTAAAAGGCCAAAGTATATTCTTGTGGGTTCTATTGTTTCAATATCTAATCATTGTGGTAATACTTACTGATTGGTGAGTACGGTGAAGATCGATTTCGCTGAGCTAATTAAAATCCTTTAAGTTACATCCTTGTTTTGCAAAACATAATCGGCGAAAGTTTTCTGTATGTTTGTTAAGAAGTCAAATACATTTTGTTCCAAAATCGCAGTAGAGCGTGTTAAAGAGATAATAAAAATATTTACTATTGTTAAATCGTTTCTAGAAAAATAAATACAACGTTAAAATTAATCTAAATTAATAAATTCATGAATTCCTCGAATATCGATAGTTCGTGATCAGGGTATCGCATAACATATGAGAGGCACTGAAACACTTTCTTTTGGAAATTTCTTAATCTTAAAGAGCCACTCCGAGATTTTCGTAACATATTATTTACCTTTGATACGAACCTAAATGTCATATGTGGTGATATAAAATAAAAACATCTTAACTTTTCATGTCCAAAATATATATACTAGTATATGACAAATGCTGGTTTTCCACGAAAATCTAAAAACAGCCTTATAAATGCACAGAGGTGTAAATATCACGTCCAATATACATGGATACTCGTTATATAACCTTACAAACACTATCAACTCCTAACTGCCCTCCTGGCTGTTTTAGTTAGGTCTCCAAAATTACGTTTGACTATTTGACCTTTTAATCATCTGAATTAGGGAATTGGACTCGTATAGCTTTTCCGAACCTCGTAACTTCGTTTAAGTACTCCTTTTATTTATCAAAGAAGATCGTTTTTCATTTGTTTTCCATTTCGCAAGATCAATATCATATTTCCTTTAGGCATATCAACGTTTAAATCACCAACCCTTGATAACTTCAAATCCCACTTGAAGACATTCCTTTTCAAAAGATACTATGATTGCTAGATTCCAGTTTCTCTGCTTGTTGTATATACTTTATATATATATTTCCTCATATCGCTTAGAGTAGACTTTTAGTGCCTGGGGCATTTCAGCGCGTTATAAATCTACTCATTATTTATAATTATTTATTATCAAATCTGCAACGTTATACATAGATTTAAATGGTAAGGATTGTACTTAACTCAAGGCAAATGAATTTTTTAAAAAGTCATGGGTTATTGGAAATAGCTGTATATAAAAGTGAATTCCTTACTCAAAAGCAAGTACACGGTCTTTCGTGACAGATTATTTCAATACCTTTATAAAGTAGTTTTTAGATTGCTTGAAAGTTATGGAAAAAGACATGGATACAAATATATAGTTACCTTTCAAGTTTTAACGATGGCTATGCATGCATGTGGTTGTGGCAACAAATCTCGTCTCGCTGACTTTCATTGACACACTATGAAATAGCCTCTTCCGCCAAAGAGTGTCCCAACAAGCATATCTGTCCGAAATTGAGGCCAATTAGCTTTTAAAGGTATCTCTCAACAGCAGTAAGTACCGCTGGATAGAATATCATCATGTACAGAGTTTGACACATCACGCACAATATAATCTTCTCTACGCCTATTTAATACACTCTAGTACATAATTTATGTAAAGGCTAATTTATCGTGTTTTATATGCAGTATTTTATTTCAATAGATATAAAATTAGAAGCTCCGAAGGGAGTTGTTAATGTAAAAGGTTGTATTGAAGCGTGACATCCAACAATCTACTGACCAAGGTAAAAACAAACCTCCTTTGAGCAGCGTACTTGTAGATGGATATCGGCGTTATATGTTAATATGAATATATATTATATAGGCTATATGTTTCACCCGAAAAAGGCAACATGGAAGAAAGCGATAATTCGTTAATGTTAATTTATGTAATTATGAACTGAATTGTATCTATATATATATATATATATATATATATATATATATATATATATATATATATATATATATATATATATGAACTTGAGAGTAGTGTTTGTGAAGTTCCATGTGTATATATAATGCATATATAAGTTTCATTTCTTCATTGACGAGATGTTTTTACAATGTTCATGCCCTCTAAATGAGCTTGATATCGAACATATAAACGCTTGATCAATCTTGCAAATACATATGTTGCAAGAGAATTTCATAAAGGTTTTATATGTAAGAAAATCTGTTCTCTCTCGAATACACCATAGTGCATCAATTATTGACATCGATCTCCAAAGTAGCTGTCTCATTAACGCGTTGTCATGCCTCAGGTAGGTCCTCACTTATCATCTGCCTTATTAAGGATGCTGTTTGTCAAATACAATTATGATTTATTCGAAATTGCTCGTAATGTTGAATTGTATATCAGTTAAGGATAACATACAAGTAACCGTACATTCGTGAAAAAGAATGTACGAGCCGCGAAGCTGTATTTTTGGTTGATAATCCTAATGTATACATCTAAAGCATACGATGAATCAAATAATACTTTCTATAATACGCGAATCCTCCTTTAGCTCAAACTGTATATATTTATGAAAGTCATATGATTATATCAAAATATACATTTTATCACAAGCGGAAATTTTCTTTTAAATATAATGGGTCATATATGTAGGTCAATGATTCGTGTTGAACAGAGGTACTTAGCTTTTCTTAAAGTTAAGTGGTATTCCGGTACCTGGTGGAGTTCCCCCTGCTGTGAGAAAAGGACGAGGACTTCTTGGAGAAACTACATTCTGTTTCATCACCCCCAGAGAAGAAACTTCTACCTCCGGCAGAGTCAAGGATCTTCCCGACCAACACAGATGAGCAGACATGGCAGCCTTCTTCCCATCTCACTGGAGGATGAGACAGAATGCAAGCCGTCAACGTCAGTGGCACGACCAACACAATGATCTACACCAGGATCACCGCTGTCGGCGATGTGGTAAGTGGTCTTCTCATCAGGAAGTTGACTGTCATGCTAATTTCAAAAACTGCTTCTTGTGTGGTCAGGTTGGTCATTTGACTATTTGTTGTTTTGATGCCCCTTTGTATTTTTCACCTTCAAAACCTAGAAATTACCCTACCGTAGGGCACAGTTCAATCTCATGTAAAACACCTTCATCTGGCCATCATGCTTCTGCCGTATATAAAGTCGAAAATCAAAATCAAAAACAAAATCGAAGCCAAAATCAGAAACTAGAAACAAAATCTTCTTCAAAGCGAAATACTAAATCTTCAAAAAGAAACGAAAGAGATTCATTTCGAAAATTAGACTTCCATGTTAGAAAATATTTGGCTAGACAATTACCCTTTTCGAACATAGGAATTAGATCATTTTTCGATTGTGTCAGCACAATCGGTCCGCTGTTAGATGCCATAAGTAGGTTAACAGACAAAGTCTCTTTGCTAGAAGAGGAGAACCAAGAATTAATGCGTGAGAATGAAGCATTACATATTGAAAATATGGCAAATATTGAAGACAAAGAAACTGAAATAAACGTTTTACAAACACAATTCCAAGATCTTCTCGCAGAAAATTTGGTGCAAAAAGATGCTTCCATACGGCAGAATCAAGAAATATCAAGACTAAATTCATATGTAAGAAGTTTAGAATTTAGATGTCAACTATATCAGAATGATTCAAATCCTCACCACAACAATTACCATTGGAGATAATGCACGACAGTCATTAATCTTCTCATGTTGACCACAAACCATGTCCACCCACCCGCTGGCAGATTCCTGATCTAATCTCCCCAGCTGTGCTGAACTCAACTCATCTTCAACATACTCGAATGCACACCACAAACCCCATTAGGAGACTCGAGGACGAGTCTCACCGGGGGCGGAGGAATTTGTCATAGCGTAACTGTTTATATATAATTTTCTGTTTCATGATAAATACTCAGTGAAGTGTCTCAAGTCGGCAGGGTTCAAACCATCCCCTTGCCACGCTCCCAGTGAAATGGCTTATGTCGGCAGGGATCAAAGCATCCCCTCGCCACGCTAATCAGAGCACGTCGGCAGGGATCAAAGCATCCCATCGCCACGCTAATCAGAGCCCGATGCAGTAATTGAACGGCCGCTGTTCTCCGGACTTGACATATTGCAACAGTTTCAAACTGACATCTGGTGTGTAGTTTTAATGTTAAATGACCCTATTGTCCATAATCTATAAAGGCTCGTCCATAGCGTAAACCAGGCAGACAGGCTCGGAGTCGCAGCTACGGCGCGACACAATCCCCGACTTCTCTCGCCTGTGGACGCCATTATTGTAAAAGTTCTGGTGAAAACCTCCCGCAGAAAATATAGAAGAAAAACACAAGGTCTTCTTGTTTGTCATCTTTTATAACCGGCTTGCCACTTTCAAGTGGAGAAACATACGTATTGTATTTCAAGCTGTGTTACTTTCAAGGGGCTAATAGCACGTTTTTTAGCAATTTATTAAAATTTCCCCAAAGATACATCAGTTTAGGACAAATGCACTATCCCCAGAGGATCAAAACATCTCAATACTCAACTTATCCGTAGTCGAAGAGGAAATAATCAAGTATTGAGCAATAACCAAGGGGGGGGGGGGGGGGGGGGGGGATTTTTGTGTCAATACCTTTTACAGATAATGTTCTAATCTTCTCTCACCACCAAAAGCCTCATTCAAGATGCGACCTCCCTTCAAATTTTCCTATTTTCAAAAAACAACAAATGCACGTGTCAAAGTGGAACACGTGCATTTCCCTTCACATTGCCCATTTAAAAAAACAAATGTGAAGGGAGGTCGCATCTTGAATGTGGCTTTTTACATTGATCTGGGCACTTCCGTCTTACGATGATGCAATAAAACTCGCTTTTCACTAATTGTAGTAACGTAGCTCTAATTAAGAAGGTGACATACACGTAATCCACTTTTAAATTGGAAGTTGGTTATTTATGAATACGTTACGAGTGATACTTACCGATATCACTTTATGAGTATGTTTATAACAGCACATATATATCGGAGCCTGATATGTCTATGTGGATTGCCTTGTTATATATTGTATATGACCCGTATCGATGTCTCCCGTGCTTGTGGCGCCTGCATTCAAAAATATTTCTGTAACAATTTTAAATTATGACGGCTGTAGCAATCGGACATTGCGATATTTATAATCTGCGTAAGGTAATAATGTGTTTAGACAGAATGTTGTTTCATTGACATTTTTATCTCTCTTAGGGAAACCATGTCACTGTCAAGAATGGAGCTGACAAACGATAGCTGTCGTGCTGTTAAAACAATAGAGTCGTGTTGCACGTGCTCTTTACTGAAATGTACAAGCTTACACAAATGATGACAGTAGACCGAATGGTCAATGTCAATATCTCCCGATTATACGTACGCAAAGCACTGCACATTTGATGTGCCGGTAATATTCTGCACTAGAAAGAAGAAAAAACTATCTTACATGATATTTTTTAACCGAGTAAATGCAATCCAGGCTTCATTAGCAATTTTTGTGATAACTGAGAGCAATACTGGACAAACTATTTTGAGATATATGAAAATTTTAAAAAATGGGTCATGATGACATGATCCATCCATCGACACCCTGATAACATCTTAATCATACAAATTCAAATATACGTAGGCTACGAAGCTCACATGAACCAGTTTCGTTACAAATGTTGAATCGACTCGTCTACGTTTCACAGACATGTAACTTGGACATTTATTACTATTTTATAGCCAAGCCCGCGGCAAAGCACAAGTAACCCTCTAAATCACGTATGTTTTGACATTTCTCTTATTGTCTCCTAAATTTACTTAAATTAATTTATCAATTATGCAGATGATCATTGTACTCATCTTTGGGACGTGGCTTATATCGGTGGGCGTGGCAGTGTCAACAGGGACCAGGCCTTGCAAAATTGGATCCGTGAATGGCTGTTCTGTTCCAACTGGTATTTCAGTCCGCTACACAGATGAGTTCACGGTAGCTTGTGACAGGCATGATGTCTGTTATTCCTGTGTGAGTAGTTTTCTGTAGACAACCATACGTACTTTTTTGTGGCTCCGATACAATGGTAATGAGGCATTAATATTACCGTATTTCCTCGAATAAAACTCCGGTGATCAATTTCGATAGACACTCTCTTACCCCTTTACTTTATTCGAAGCTTTGGTTTTAACCCCCTAACCCTCAATATCCTGGGTTCAATTCGAGGAATAACGTTACATTATTTTCAAGGAATTGGTAGTTACTCTGACGTAATGGAGCTAAGATGACGAGATCAATTGTTCAAAAGGAATAAAAAGTTACAAGGATATTACCCTACTTACATTACATTAAACCTTTTTCTTTTGCACACATGAATGTCTGATACAATGCATATTGTGTTTGATTACTTACAATATTCATTCATCATTGCAATGTCTGTTATGGTTTACAAATATGAAATGTCTCAAAAACCTATTGCAAAATATTCTTATCCTTTGAAGATGCTCAAAGTAAAATGTGAATGCGTCCGAAATCCGCGGGTGTCGCATCTTCCACCAAATGGCCCGAAGTTTCACCGGTCTCAATCATTGACTAATTTAAACCTTGTTGTCAACACGGACTTCGGGGAAAAGATTGAAATCTCATAAAATTTCTCATGTTACATGTGAAAATGCGGCAAGGCCTATCTTAGCAAGTCATTAGGGCTGGCGCAAGCAAAGGCCAAGCGTGGGAAGATGCTAGAGTTATAAAATCACTATAAAAATATTTTAAAGAAGTATACATGTAGTGGTACTTGCTTAATCGTGGACTCCAGTTGTTTTTTTATACCGTTTTTTTCCACATAACACGTCCATATATATCTAACGTCTAATATTTCAGAATATTTATTTCTAAAGCACAAAAGCTTCATTTTGGTATAAAAATTTGCTGTAGGGAAGTAACAAGAAGTACTCGATGAGTCGGAGGCGATGTGATGACCTGTTCCACTCGAATATGCTGAAGATATGTGGGGCACAGAACGCTACGGACTGCGAGGACTACGCTCAGCTGTTTTACAGTGCTGTCCGCGGGTTCGGAACATCTCACTACAGAAAGAAACCCAGTAGTTGGTGTACCAGCAATCATGTATCTGAATGTATTAGTGGTTCGGTGTAATGTCAATTCTATGTGAAATAAATAAATGACAGTGATATTCCCCCTTGAAAATCTTTTTTTCTGGTCACTCTGGTCAAATGGAAATCCCCATACATTCATATTGGTTGCAAAAAACTGAAAACAATTCATTAGATTAATCAAGGTGTTGCATTTCTTTTTTCCAAGTTTGAATATTAGACAGACATTAGTGATATTTAACATTAAGTTTTAAGAGTTCTTATTTTCTACTTGCATAAATATTTTTACAGTTGTGCTCTTTAGCATTTTTTAATTTTTCCTTTAAAGAATTTTTTTGTGAGTGCCTGTCTAATTTTAAATGGTTATGAACGACCCGGTGTTAAACTGGGATATTTGTCAAGTAAATGTATGATCGAAAATGTTACCTTAATTCAGCTCCTCTTATACAATGTTGTTAGAACAACCTATACGTTATATTCCCAGTATGAAGGACTTTAGCAAACGATAATATTTTAACTGATACTAAAATTACACCATGACGTTTTTTAGATTGATAAAGCAATGTTAAAAAAACATAAGTAGATATTTCAAAATTGCAAAAAAGGTTTTTAGATAAAAAGAAGCAGTTTTAATACGAACATACCATGATCGGTTTAACTAAACAAATTGAATTCCCTACCTCAAGTGATTAAAGTCTCTTCACACAAAAGTGTACGTCAGAGGTTTTTGTTTGATACTTGATTATTTTCTCCAGCTCCATGGATAATCGGGTTGAATAACGAGATGTTTTGACCCTCTGAAGAGAATGCATTTGGCATAAAAAAAATTATTGGGGAAAATTTGAAGAAATAAATTATATGTATGCGGCCATTTCAGTGTGAACAACTTTTTGACCACAAAGGCTAGATAAATGGATTCTTGTAGCTTAACTGTCATACGCATGTTTAAGGAATATTTTTATTATTTAAAATTTGTCGATTCGTGAGGTCACTAAAAAAATGTGGAACGGTGCCTTGAAAAAAAGTTTGAAAATGCCAAAGAATACAGTTGTAACACCCAATAATTTTTTGTAACTTAGTTAAAAAACATTTTTAAAACAGAAGGGATAAAAATGCTCTACTTATTACATTCTCAATTTTTAGTCGCGTTTTATAACTTTCGAAAATTGATTCTTCTTGCACACGTGACCTTGAAAACTGTTTTGAGCTATTCATTATCTTTTTCTGATTGATAGCGTCACTTTTTATACATTTACGAGGTCTTGCTATTCTGCTTACATAAGTTATTTAACAAAAATAGCACTTTAATTATAGACAGTATATATTCTTTAAACTTTACAAGAAATTCTAAATTTTTCAACGTCAATCCTAACCTAACTTTAAACTAACCTTTTTTTACCAATATCGATTTGTAGAAACAAAATTACAAAGAAAATTTCATCAAAATTCCCCCAAAGGGAATTGGTTCAAAAGTACGTTTGCAGTTTATTTAATCGTAAACCACAACAATTTTTATCTTGTTTAGTTATATTTTTAAAATAACTTTTTCACCGGAAATGACATTCCGTAAGAACCATGTTATATGTAAATGTGTTGTGTTATATGTTGTATCAACCCCTTTGTACTCTTATCAGCTTTTGGCTTCACCACAAATGTATTTGTTCCAGGGTTTGTTTCAATAGTCATTCAATGCTAGTGTTACCCCTAGCTTGTAGTCACAACCCGGTGTTTCGATTCTCTTAGCGTATGAAAGATGACATTGTATATAGCTATAGCTAAGTTTAACCATATTTACGTATAGATTATAACTATAACTTTTAAATGACCTTTATACAATGTGAATTGGAAATTCGTATTGTGCCCATGGCACCCGGCAGCCACGGTGCAGCGCCAGTTCAAGTGATGTTCTTTCCTTAAATGTTCAGCGAAAGCAGGAAAGCAACATTTGCCATTTTAAACGTCTTTTGGTATGACGTAGTCGAAAATTGTACCCCTGCCTCTCGGGTGAAGAGCGGACGAGCTACCAAATGACCTACTTCCCCGGAAGGACTTTGAGTTCAATCTGTCCACGAATCTAAGTAGACAGTCATTTTCGAAATTGGTTAAAAAAACTAATGCACAAATGTGTTTATAATTAAAAAATAAAATATCCAAATCTCAGTGCAAGAAAGATAGTCGCTATGTGTGCTGTGATTAATTGATTCAAAGGCATCCATAATCGTTTTTATCTAAATTGGTTTATTCATTATATGTAGAGGGTTCGAACCTGAAGACACAAAAATAAGAAAGAAAGTCAATATTCAATACACCAATAGGCCCTAGTGGTTGCTGCAAAAGGTTGCAAATTATACTGAAAAAAGACGATGTGCTGTCTATGAGGTTCTTGGTTTCTCCTAGCCCTTTCCACACATACAACAAATAACATAACACACATTGGAAGGCTATGCTATGCACCACCGGTTTATTGCGTGAAAAAAGTGTGAACATTTGTTTCAAATAAACCTGAAATTTGAACATGGAGCCAGCCTCACAAACGGCGACAATCCTCGCATACGGTGACATCTCTCAAAGTCGGCGACAAGCCTCACAGACGCCATCAAGCCTCACAGACGGCGACAAGCCACAGTCCTCACAGACAGGACCCACAAACGGCGACAGGCCGACATCCTTAAACATATTATACAATCAAATTAATTTTCAATTATTAAAAAAAAATCAGAAAGTTTCCATGTCGCAATACGTCCGTGGTGCACAACAAGCGAGAATGAACATTCAAATATCTTACACCTTACATACTCTCATATAGTGCCACCTATCACTGAATTACATCCCTTTGTTGTATTACCCTACGCTAGGAGAAAGTAATTTCAATCTAATTCGTCTGTCAAACGATTTAAATAACATTTCTCCTAGCCCTTTCAACACCATACAACAAATAACATAACACACATTGGAAGGCTATGCTATGCACCGCCGCGAGACTCAAAGAACGGGCAAACTAAAGGCCAAGTGACTGAGACACTTGCAAACGCTTTTCTATAGAGTCTGTAACGTAACCATCTTTGGCGTTTTCGCTCTTCCACCTACCATGCCTCTTGAACATCCTATCAGGGATGCCACTATTAGCAGCTGCTGAGGCACCGCCAGCACGCAAACTGTGCAAATCATAGTTCTTTATATTAGAAACGAAAGGAGAAAACGTTTCGATAAACAACTCTCTCAAACGTGAATACGTCATACGCTTGTTTTCTCTCCTTAGGACATACTTATCACGGCATTTCGACATGCTCCTGTACAAATAATCTTGCGATTCCTCGGGAAACTCTGTAAGCGCCAGATATCTCTCCAACCACATGACTGGACACATCGTGGTACCTGTCCTACTGATCAACAACCATGCCCCATCTCGATACATATCAGTCTTTGATTTCTCTATGAAAACCATCATATAAGCTTCAAATATCATAACATCAGAACGTCTCAAATAAAGAAGCTCTGCAGATCTAAGGAAACCTGCAAAGGCAAGGAGGCACATCGTCACAATCCGAACATCTTTCAAGCAATTTGAAGCGTTATAAGACTCAACCAATCTTTCTAAGATATCAATAGAAATAGGCATTTTTTACACACCGGTTTAGCTCATTTGCGCTTAACAGCCTCCATGACATTTTTAACTAAACAATTGTCTGTTGGACTAGGCAGGCCAAAATGGTATGAGCATGCCGAATGCTATAAAAAGCTGTTTGTACAGGCGAGAAGGAATGACTAAGTTGCATCACAGAAAGTAAGTAAATAGCACAGTGTAAATGTATTATGAGAAAATGTGTAGGCATATCGTTACTGTTAGCCCACCTGAGCCAGCGTTGTATTCCATAGTCATATTTCTTATTTGTTGAATCGGCTCGAGCAAACCGTAACAATTCAGGAATAGTGCTAACCAAATTTTTGGCTGTGCGTGAAAGGCCCTGTATGTCATCAGCGTACGCAATCTCAAAGACATCTGTAAATAGAATAAAATCATCAGTATTTCATTTTGATCGCCAACATGTCAAATGACAAATCCCTTTCACCAAACATTCCCCCGGACATCCGGCTCGGTACGTAGGCTTCCTTATCTCTTGGTATAGATATACGAAATCAAGCACTTCCGGTATAAACATTCCTCTCGGACACAACAGAGGCACACCTAGAGTACCTTTAGCTTTGCAACATTTCATATGAGCTAGTACTCTACAAACAAGATACACAGGTGGCACAATCCAGTTATTTGTTTCACCCCAGTGTTCTGTAAACGCATCTATAGCAGAACATCCTTGATCCCAGAATCTTGAACAAAATGTAGGCACCTTTGCATTATAATGAGATGCAAATCTATCTATGTCATATTTCCCCCACATCCTTTCAAGATTCTCCCCAATCATCATGATCAGCTATCTTACTCAGAAAGTCAGCTTTTCATTCAACGATCTAGGAAGCCACTGCATTTCCAAATGTATAGAATGAGCTAAGCACACATCAAATATGGTTATGGCAACTGCTTGTAAGTCTGGTTTCATACTGCCTTTAGAAACTATTGATTCAATATTAGTATTGTCAGTGAACCATTTGACACGCTGCGAGGACCGGTTAACCTACTACACAAACTTCGTAGAACCACAAGTACAGCCATCAGCTCTCTCCATGTCGGAACTCTTAATTGCCTCTTCAGGAGACCAATGTCCATTTACCTCACTATTACCGACCTGAACACAATATCCACCATAACCACTGGAACTTGCATCACTGTAAACAATTTTGGAGACCACAGATTGTTCTATAAGCATACAGTCCTAATAATCATTCAGATTATCCTTCCAAAACGTCAGTTGATCTATACTCACAGGAGAGAGTGTAATGTAATCATTCCAGGAGAAAGCCTCTAGAGTCTGAATACTCAATGATCTTGTCATCAACTGGCAGACTGAACCCGCCACAATCTTCATGGAAATAATCTGACCAACAACCGAAGCCACTGATCTAACAGAGACTTTACCCGTGTGTTCTAACAAATGCTGAATAGACGACGACAACTTGTCTAACCTACGTGTAGGAATGGACAACATAATAATTCTGGTATTAATAACAAGACCAAGCCATTCTACGACCTGACTAGGCTCCCACAGCGACTTCTCAACCTTTGGTACAAAACCAGATTTAATCAAATCATTCTTGATAGCAAACCCATTTGCTCTTGCATTAAGCAAAATATCACCTGACATGATCCCATCATGAAGAAATGTTACACATTTGTAAGATTGAAATCGCCAATACTTTAGCAACTGACGCGTCACTTTAGTAAACACGTAAGGAGCGGTTGTGAGACTAAAGGGCATAACTACGTATACAAACTTGTAAAATGTTCTGTCCTCACCAATACCCCACGAAAATCCTAAAAAAAATCCGTATGAGGCTTGAAAATATCTATATGGTGATAAGCCGAATGAATGTCAAATTTCACCAACCAGTCATTTCTGTTTATATACATAAGAGCTGTACGCCAGTCTTCATACTTCACAGAGCATTTCCAGTGACAGATCTAAGATAAGTCTTTTCTTGCCAGAAGTCTGAGTTGCAACTGTTAGAGGACTAACTACAGTAGGTTTCTTCTTATACACAACAACAAGACCCTTCTGAACTAAATCACTGATAGCACGTTCAACAAAGTCACCATTACAGAGCGCTGATCTGTTATTCCGCCTGTCCATTATCTGGGGGGATGAATAAAAAGGTATCTTGTAGCCATTATCAATGATATCTAGGACAAATTCACTTGCATTGATGAATTTCCAAAACGAAATATTCTCTTTCAATCTACCTTTGACCATAATTTCTGCCTGGCCCTGTTCATACTCATAATAATCTGTTGTTAACCTGTGATTATCGGATGGTATCTTTAGAGATTCATGAGAACTTGCATACTTAACTTTCGTATCGCTAGATCCGTCTTGTTCAAATTGCACTCTGTCGGTCCGACGTGGCAGGCTTGCTGACGTAAAGGGGGTAATTCCTACGCCAGTGAGAGAAGTCACCGCAGTGGAAGCATGTTCCCGACCTTTGACCTCCCCGGCCACGAAAAAGCTGAGACCCAGTAGACACAGAGTGAGCGTGCAACGCACTCCCACCCGGCTGCACGGACTGGAAGCTGGATACTGGACGTGACATCTGTCTATACGGGAGTCCACGTGAAGATCGTAAACTTTTGGTCTTAATCTCTGCACATATGATTCGCCTGTCGTCATCGGAATCTTCGGCTAGGTCACGTGATACGTAGTGACGAACCGTCTCCCAACCCGCTTCCGGAGAATCTACGATTCTTATTAGTTTATTGCGATTCTCTATCCTAAGGATCTCGTTCTGTACAATATCTTTAACATAATCAAGCTTCTTATAATTAACACCAAATTCTATCTGTCGTAGAGCCTCGAGTGTTTCTGCGTTGAAAGTGTGCTAAATACGTTTACCTTCCACGTCAATTCTTTTTCGGCCTTGAGTTTTTGAATTTCATTAGATGTTTTCGCAAACCTCTCTTGCATATCCTCGAGACTTGCCTGGATTCTAGTGTCTATCGTTCGTTCTAGATCCAGCTGAGAAGAGTCCATACGCTGTAGGATCGCATCAAGTTTTTCATTAAACGGGTTGCTGGATTGACCGGAAGTTTCCATGTCGCAATGCGTCCGTGGTGCACAACAAGCGAGAATGAACATTCAAATATCTTACACCTTATATACTCTCATATAGCGCCATCTATCACTAAATTACATCCCTTTGTTGTATTACCCTACGCTAGGAGAAAGTAATGTCAATCTAATTCGTCTCTCAAACGATTTAAATAACATTCCTTTCCGTTTTTGTAATTGTAAATCATTAGTCAGGGGTCGCTGAACATAGGAAGAAATCAAGAAATGATTGGTGTTGCATTACTTTCTTCCAGGTGTGTATATATTTGACGCTCAATTTCAAACTTGTCACGAACAGTGTCGCTAAAACTGTGACACTATTTTTATCGTTCACGGCCTCATGACCATTGACAGCACGCGAAGTAACAATAGTTTATAACCAGACCAAAGACTTTTCAAACAGCTATATCATCAGCGAATCAGTAATAAAAAATATTAATGGAAAGATATAAATCATTTCTATGAGAACTTGTGATAATACGCTTCACATTCACACTTAAAGAAGTCACAAGTACGAGGTTATTTCGCTTTTTCGTTACGAAACCGAAAACTAAATGATATGTTTGGAGATTAACAGAGCAAGAGTTTAATCAATCTAAATGTAATATATAACTATTCATGTGAATATCTTTTTTTACTTTCAACTCAGTCAGCCAATCATGTGAAAATAACCCTTGACTTTGTTGCATGCATCTGCAAAGCGTACGGTCGTGGATTGAATTTCGCTTTCGCAAACGACCAGAGTCCTCTGTTATTTTAAGTTCACGAAATGCATGGCTGTTTATCATGACAATGTTTTTACCAAAATACCAAAGTGCTGATATGATTATCATTTCTATATGCCAAATATATTCATATTATGATGATTTGAGATTCCAATAAAGAATGATGGAACAGCGTGTACATAAGATACAAGAAAATTCTATTTACATGAATAACAATTATACAATCGAATACCGTAACAGAGAAAATGAATTTCTCTTCTTCAGTTAAGTTTCCAAATATAACCATGGCAAAGGTCAGCGGTAGTAAATTGTCCGGTTTCTGAACAAAATCGCGATTTTACACCAAAATGAACAGATGATTACAAATGTACTTTTCAGCTGCGTTCATTACTTCGTAACAGGTGAGAGAGAGTTAAAAATGTTTTTTCAGGATCGATCAGTTCTTTAGATTATATAACACTCATGGTAACGTTTAGTATCTGGAACTTCCACTCCACACGGGGTGTCCCTTTAAATCGCAAGCTCCATTGGTAGCCATCTCTTCAATCATATCTCGACTGTAGGATTGTTCAATGAATTGAATCGATATAACAGTACACCAGAAGAACATTTACACGTCCGTTATAGATTAGGGACAAATCTGAACGGTTTGCCAGCATTCAATTTATCACCGACATCGACACAGACATTGACCAAGTCTGAACAGCTTCAATGATTTTCCTCTTAATGATTCTTAACTTGATTCTTCTTCGGCAAACCTTTACTTGCATTCTCTCATTCACATAATTTGCTAACTTAGTATTCACGTGTTATTGATTTTCTACGGAGTGTATTCAAGACATGCGTGTAGTCGTTTCCTCAAAACAAATTTTGTTATTGTTATTTTATGAAATGAAAATATGTTTAAGTAATTGAGAAAAAATCGTTGAACGACGCCCTCATTACAAATGTAGATACATGTACATATTGACACATGCTGTTTATATGATGGCACGGTATGAAAACCACTGTACTATCTCTACTTGAACGTCAGATGATGGATGCAACATAGGGTTACTGTAAATTCTCAATATATCCGGTTTTTGACAACTGTTACCATCTGCCACTTCCGTATAGAGATAAATTATTCACACTTGCTAATCAGAAAAATACGAGGGCTGTTGTTCTGAATAACAACTACTTTACTGTGGAAATACTTTTTACGTTTCTGACTGTTATACTTTATTCTTCATCAGATCTGAGGTTGTAGCTATAAACAAAATTTTAAAAGTATATTTTGCATGTATTCTTCACCCTTCACATGATGAAGATTAAACTATAGGATCAATGGCAAGGTTTGTTTTAAAAGTTAAAAAATTGTACTGATACTTATGCTTTTTTTATATGTTGTAGCCACCTAGTGCCAATATAATCATTTAAAAAATGACTGCCAACGGCTTAACCAGCAAATAGTTTTCACATAATTCTGATGTCTATATGGCTAGCCTTGGATCAGTTTGAATTTGTAACAATTGTGTAACTTTAACTGCTTATCGTCCTCTTCATGATTCAGAGGTTGAATTATATTCGATATTCAACTCAAGTATTAAATATTCTGTTAGGTGACATGCAGTTTAATGGATTTGGTCTGGATATTAAAGTAAACTATAAATCTTATTGACAGCATTGCGCAGTGATTTTGGAATTAGACTCAAGAACGAATCATATAGGCTATCATTATCATTGAACATTTACGTAAAACACAATTTAGTTTTTAACAATTTGAATTGAAACTAACTTCTTGATGAAATCAACTTTAATATTGTTCCGGTATCATAAATTAAAAATGCTCAGAAAGTCAGAATATCTTTCAAAGATTTCGATTATCGATATACGCGATTAGTAACGTTAAGTAATTTGTGTAACGGCCATTGTTTCATCTGATAAGAATGATTGTTATCTGAAATGATGATTTCTATCGGATGTTTTTACTTTGACTTGAACAACAATTACAAACTGTATTGAGATAGTTTGGGGTTTTTTCACGCTAATTTCTTAACGAAAAACGTTTTACGATTATCTTCCACACCAGTTTTTCCCACGTAAACTCTGTTCCAACTGGTTCAAACTCTGTTCCAACTAGCCCGAGAGATCACCACGGTTACAGTGACAGATCAAATGGCCAGTTTTGTGATGATTGGAAACTTATCATGACATTCAGTATTTCTGGCTCAATACACAATTTTTAACATAAGAGATTTGGGAAGATGTGAATTATACACCTTTAGGTGGTTCTACTAGCAATCTCATTAAAATGAAATCTAAATGCTCCACTACATTATGCGTGTAGATCTCACCAAGCTTCGTTACGCCGTCAGGTTTGCCTCTGACATAATTCAAAACAGCCAATCAGCGAGTTCGCCCCGTATACTAGTAGTCGGGCAAATATATTTCGCCTGTACGCTTTTCAGCACTCGGAAATCGAAACAAGTTAACCATAAAAAAGTTGAGAAACAAAAACCACCAAAACATGTACATGTACAACTACAACTTGTTATATAATTATAAGAGTTCCTACATCAATCTCTTAGAGGGCCATTAAGATGATTGCTTGAGGGTATCTTCGGAAAGCCATGAGATTTAGAGGTCAAATTGAGACAAAGGTTAACCTGAAGGCTTGAGTTACGGAGCATAGTGAGATCTATGATCTGCGTAACGTAGTGCAGCAATATTATATTTTATTTTAGTACAACTAGGTAGGTTGAACTACGTTGAAACACGTTTGGGTACGTCAAAGTACGTTAAAGTAGGGTTAATCACGGCACTTCAGTGGTAGGGTATATAAAGACACACGTTTATGTATTTCATTCTTTTTCTTAATTGTCAAGCCAACAGAGTGTTAGTTAATTTTATCAACTATGGGTAAAACGAGAGGCAGAAAAAATCGCCCCGCACCTTCTGATTCAAATCTGATTCAGTGTATGATATTGACCGTGTAATGGTCTACGGAGGAGCCAGTCACGGGCCCACCATCTGCTTTGTTTTCTCTTCATTTCGTCGTCCATTTCAATGTTGTATACATATATTGAGCAAAACATATCATTTCTCTGTTGATAGCAGCTAAATGCTGTATCATTTTCACCTTCCTTCCACTCATCCTCTCTCAGTTGTGAAATGAACAGTGTTAAAATGCATACCAGGTGTTTCACTCACTTGTGACACAAGGTACAAATAAATAAATCTACCTAGTTAGGCGTAGTTTATCGTAGTTCAACGTAGTTATACTTACTTAAGTGTAGTTAGATGTAGGGAAACGTACTTAAACGTCAAAGTCTAAATACGAAACGTACCAAAACGTAGTTACACGTATTTGATATCGTAGTTAACCGTACTAATACCTAGTTTTGTGTACTAAAACGTTCTTCAACTCAGATGAAACTAGTGTAGTTTATTGTAGTTTAACGTAGTCAGACGTAGTACAACGTTCTAGAATGTAATTAAACGTACGAAAACGTACTCGGAAACCTAGTCAAGTGTAGTAAATCGTGGAAAAGTTGTACTACGTTAAAGAACGTTCTTAACTAGGTTCAACTACGATGAACTAAGTTCACATTTTCAATTAACTACGTCCAACTACATTGAACTACGTTTCTGGAAACGTAGTTCGGAAATGCTAAACTTTGAACATGTCCAAAAGTTAAATCACAAACTACGTTTTCTCACGTCTATGTCTACGTTTTGAGCACGGATAACTAAGTATAACTACGGATAACTAGGCTTAAGTACAGTTAACTGCGTTAAAGTACGTTCTGCATCACTACGTTCATAAACGTAAGTGTGACTGGGGCATAACAAACGTTCTTAAATGTAGATCAACGTGGTTAAACGTAGCCGAACGTAGCTAGTAAGTTGTTCAATGAACGTAGTTATCCGTTGTTAAACCTAGTAAAACGTACTTATATGTACTTAATCGTACTTACACGTAGTGAATGAACTTATAATGAAACGTTGTTTTACGTAGTTACTAAAAATGCACTAATTTTCGGCACGTTAGCGGTTTTGTGGCTACGTTCAATGAACTACGTTTAACTAGGTAAATGAACGTAAGTGTGACTCCCCCATTAATGAGATTGGTTCTACGGGTAACGGGTCGCTTAGTTTAAACCTATTTGATACTGCCTCCTAAAAAATCGAAGGTCTAATTTTCTGGAAAGTTTGTAATCATGCCTTTAGCAATGCGAATTAAAATTGATGGCTGCCCGGACTATGATAGGGACCACATACTCAGTGTCATATTATTTGAATGAAAATCTCCAAACTCATCTATCAAAAATAATGCAGTACTCGATGAGCTGCAGAGCCAATGGCTCAAATTTATACTTTTGTAACATCAGACAAAACGATATTACAATGAACCCCGGATACACTCAGGGACTTTAGCATGGGTGCACCACTGCTTCGGTCTTTTCTTATAAAAGATGTCCCCAAAAATGTCGACAGCATTGTAAAACAGTTCAGCGTAGTCCTCGCAGTCCGTAGCGTCCTGTCCCTGACAGATCTTCAGCATGTTCGAGTGGAACTGGTCATCACATCGCCTCCGACTCATCGAGTACTTCCTGTCACTTCCCTACAGCAAACACATGTCGAACTTATTACAGGTCTCAATACGTAACAAACAGTATGTACAATTTCTATACAACGCGAACGACATGTTTACTATTCTTCAAACTCGAGCAATACATGTATATATACTCTTAAGTTAAAACACGTCATTAACAAGTGTTTTTCTTTTTACACCTCTACTTAAAGACCTACAAGCTATGTATGTGTTCACAAGCATTACTCTATTACATTTTCTTACAAACTGATAGACAGTTTTTCTACATCTACTCATACATGCATAATAAAATGATCTCACTACACTTCCTACACAAATATATTTTCACTACATGTACTAATACAGGCATAATTTCACTAAAATTTCTTATACGAGTATAATTTCACAACATCTTCTTACACAAACATAATTTTACGACATCTCACACTGGCACAATTTCATTACATCTTTTACCACAAGCAGGATTTTACAAAATCCTCCATACGCATCATTTGACATCATTTTAAAACATAAGCAGTATAGATTGTTACTTGTACGTGCATGTAAAAGGTAACAGACATGTTAACAATATCATCTTACTTATATAGGGCAAATTGACCGAGGTTCGGACACCACCCGAGGTCGCCCGAACTTCAGTTACTATTGACCAGGAACTGACGCAAAAATACGTTCAATGTCGGCAATAGGTTTGTTTTAAAATGTTCCTTTTCAGCATGATATTTTATTCATCTCATTTCAATCAACTTTTTATTGTTAGTAATATTTCCTACATTTTTTAAATTTTTCCTGGGAGATACAATAAACGGATTCAAGGAAGAAAATGGCAAAACATTTGTCTCAATGTAAATGATGACTCTCGGGTCAGGAAAGGTAGGAAGCGCCAAAATGTTTTACGTGAATATAAGAATATAAGAAGTTAAATTTCATCCGTAATTACACAAGCAAAGCATTGACAAGCGCTGTTGTACCGTATTTCCTCGAATAGACGCCGGGTCTCGAATAGAGGCCGGGGGTAGGTTGTTTTAACTAAATACACGCCGGGTCTCGAATACACGCCGGGTGATAAGTTAAGAGTAATTAATGCTCCCGTAGTTGAATGCAAATAATGTAAATTATAAATTCCCAACTAGAATTTTATAGACACCGGCCTCGAATAGACGCCGGTGGTAAAGGGGGTCTGAAAAAATAGACGCCGGGGGCGTCTATTCGAGGAATACGGCACTCCCACTTACACACGCGTAACAGACGTCGTGTCTGTCACAAGCAACTGTGAACTTCTCTTTAAAGGGAATGTCGATGTTAAAGGGAACAGAGCAGCCATTCACTTCACCGATGAAACAAGGTCTCCTCCCAGTTGACTCTGCCACACCCACTGATATCAGCCACGCCCCCAAACTTAATCCAAGGATCAACTGCGTAGGATGGTTGGAAAACATATTGTTTTATATGAATTTGTCTCAAAATTACGTTTGTGAGAATGTGATGTCTTTACATCTGAAAAACCATTGTCATTATTAAAAAAGAGATATGCATGATATAAGAAGCTTAAACTAAACCTAAACAATATTTTTATAATGAACATGCATCGCGTTTACTTCTTACCCTCTCCCCTCAATTTCTTCAAGACATAGACACATCTCAACCATCATATGTTTTGCACTAAAGTTTAGTTTTTCCCTGAACTAATATAGTTAAAGCACAATGCCCAATGCCGAGTGGCTTTACGTTATAATTAGGTTAGACAAAACTTTACTTCATTGCAAATCACGTGATTCGAATTTGGCCGGTAATAGAAGATACTCGACTAGGGCCATACGACGTGATTTTTGCCGTAACGATGCCAGAAACTTCAACATTTAAAGTCAAAACAAAGAAATTTTATCCATAAAATCTTATTTAATCATGTGTTCCTCTCATAAATCTCATTCAAAAGAAAACATAATGTTTCATTGCATACTTTTTACTGGGGATTAGACATTTTCATGAAAAATTTTATATCGCTAAGTATGAACGTTTAAAAAATCTAATCAATAAATGGTTTTTTCAATCATTATAAACAAACATAGAACATAAAGATGCATTGCTGATGTGATTTTCTTACATACTTTTTTCTGTTTACGTCAATTGGGATAAATACGTTGAAAGTCAAGTAAATAATCAGTTACATATTTATCAAATAAATGTCATGGACATTATCTTGAATAAGAAAATTACAATTCCATTTAT
Source organism: Phorcus lineatus (assembly GCA_921293015.1). NCBI lineage: Eukaryota > Metazoa > Mollusca > Gastropoda > Trochida > Trochidae > Phorcus > Phorcus lineatus. The sequence goes on from OV121085.1 coordinate 41,615,187, forward strand.
TTGAGTCACAATGAGAAAAAGTTGTATAAAAATAAGATTTTTAAAGTGCTACAAAATGTAATAAAGGTTGCTTTCTTGTTTTGAAATACCTTTAAAAAGAGATATATAATTTGTTTATTTGTATAATTTTCACAATATTAATTATATTGATATTAATGATAATGATATTTCAGATAAAGAATTATGAACAGAAAGGCATCTCGTGCATATCATGATAACCTGAAGACCACAAGACAAAAACATTAAAAAGTAATAAATAATCTCACCGTGTGTCTTAGAAATCTAAAAGAGATGTTTAGATGTCCTCGATAGTTGATGGTCAGATACAAAGACGCAGGTGTATTCGACACTTTTCTTATTTTACATTTAACAACTTACAACTTGGTCAAGATTTTGGTTTTCTGAGGGGGGAGGGGTTGGGGGGAGGGGGTTTAACACGTGTCTGGTTGTCATTGCACCTTTAACTTGAAAGGGGCACAGACTATGTTGTTAAAGTCAAATATATAACAGTTTACTACTTTGTGAAGAATTAGTGGTTGTTTCTGAAACTTATACTCTTAATACCTATCAGTTCAATATAGTGACAATAAACAGGTAAATAAACATGCTAAATTCGAAAGTTTTACCAAAAACCGGACAATGTCGAGTACCATTGATTCAAACGTTATTTTGAAAACTCATTTCCAGCAAATATCGACTGTTAGTAGTGTTAGTATGTCAGTTACGTGATATTCAACAGAACACAACATTTCGACTTCTTAATAATCAATTTGTCGTACATGTATTTTGATTATTATTAAAAACAAGAAATTAGCTTTTGGGTAGATTTGAAATAACCTCAGGACATATGGTATTTTGGTAATCACTTTAATGTGACATTAACAAAGTTATCTCCACTGAATGATCTCTTTCACTAAAACGTGTACACATGAAGGAGTTTGCCACAATCATCTTTTTTAAGTGATTAATGTTCGAATCGATAAAATAATCACACGTACCACTTTATTGTGAAAATACACGGCCTTTCGAAGTATCATGCATAGTTCCTTCTTAATCACAGCCTACCTTATGAAAGAGTAAGCAAAAAAGATCGAAAATGTTCTTTTGCTTTTGAATAATAGTTGCGTTCAAAAATTTGTGAACCAGGTATATATGAAAGCACTTTGCTGACGAAATATCACCTACCTGTAACATGACTACGGCTGTATACCTGATGCAATGATTGATATCTATATAATCTGGATGTATATATCTACCATTGTTGGTTCAATGACAATCACAAGGAAATGCCACCTCTGGGTATATTATTATTTCACCATCCGTGTTCACGCTTCAGTTTTTTTACAATGTAGGTCAAACCGCCCACTACACGATTACTTCATATCTACCTCATCTCCTTGTAATAAAAGTTATATTTTGTTGATAAAATTATCTTATGTTCTAGTAGTTTTTTTTTTTACATTTAATCAGAATTAAATTGACAATCTTTTTTTTTCAAAATCATTTTTGGAGGGGTTTGGTTCAATTATGATTTTTAAAAATCATTTACGTGGATTTTGTACGTTGTACGGAGAAGGTTTGCTTCGGTGGATTTTAATGAGAATATATAATGACACATGTTTGCATGAACGTTATAAGAGCGTGATGATATTTTTTTATTCTATTGCGTATGTGTGACTTATTTTTTGGTAAACTATCTCTTTCATTCTTACTTGAAAAAAAATTATCTTAAAAAAGCATGTTGAAACTTTAGATATCATACATTGTTAATTGTTGATACAGTTTTGTTCAAATGAACTTTAAGGTCATTACACAATATTTATTTTAAAAAACTAAGAAAAATAAATACAATTGAAATCTAATGACATACAGCTGCATATCAAAAGTTTGTTCAATTACTACTGTATCTTAGTGCAAAAAAGGATCTCTCATTGTCAATGCGTAAAATAGCCATTTTTTTACTTAGTCTCTCGTGCAAAAATAAGAGTTTTGGCATGGTTAAATAGACAGAAAGGGTTACATTTTTCAAATATCGATTTCCTTAAATTTCTATTTAAATATTACATAGAACAAAATCAACAAACATGACATGTGTTTAAAGCTGTTGGTCACTTTGACCTCTGGCCACTTAATGACCTGCCAGAAACTATTACGATTAACTATTGGGTATGGCATACGACTGTGATACGGTGCAATAGATCTTCACATTTGTATCTAAAATTCAAAATAATCCGTTTCTTTTTCGCAATGCTACGATGCCACAAAGACATGCCAAATTACATGATATTTGCACTAAGATACGCAGGTATGTGAACAAACTTTTGGTAGGCAGCTATACGTACATATAAAGTCGATATTATTCAAATCAAACAACAGTTGGGTTAGAAATACTGGAATCTAGAATATTCAGCACATTTGCGTAATTGATACATGAAATCTGGCAAAGTTTTTCAAAGTACTGAAATGAAGTTTGTATTATGCATCAAAGCCTCAAGTTGGCTATTTTAAAACATATGGGACACATACACACATTTTAGATTTCTTTTGATGCAATAAAATACTGAAAACGGCAGCAGTAGGGATATGTTCACCTTTTGAATGTACCTTAATATCTAAACTGGTAACAAAGGATGACTTATTCGCTCTGAAGAAATATCTGTAACTTCGCTTATTTCTTATACATAGTTTAACGATTGTTGTTGAATTGTAAACACCTAGGCTGCCGTTTTGGCTTTTCTGGCTTTATGAAAATTTTAATATTGATACCTGTTTTTCAGTGAAAGAAAAATAGATTGTTATTGATATTGGGTTGCTCTAGGTTAAGTCAAAGTGTTTGTTTCAGGTTAAACCATGTCGACAACCTCCTTCAGAATATATCATTTTTCAATTAAACAGCCACCGATGTAACCCTTGTAAAACAATTACATTTCAAAGTCAAAATGTTTTATTGTAACAGAAATGCTCGATAAAGAGGAGGCGTAATGCATTATTTTGATTGTTACAAATTATTATTTGTATTCGTATCACTTATGAGATTCAATGGAGCCAAAAATGAGAAAATATACGCTTTAATTCGACTACCAGGAGACCTTTTATACCCTTGTTATGGATAACCGCCTAATCAGACTGGCGCCATCTTTGACAAAATCATCGAAGCGTGACCCGAAGCCACGTCCATTGTGTGACGTGTTAGTAGTCAGCTGAAAAGATTGATATGAATCCATAATGATTTAAACTGATCACTGATTACATAAGAAAAACCACAAGAACAGTAAGTATATAATTGGTGAAACTCAGATTAGTAAAAATGGACTGTTATTGTAAATGAATATATTGATATCACGAAAATAAAATAAAATGCTTCCAATTGCATGACAATTCTTCTTTAATCAAAAACGTAGTTTTAATACGTACGAACCATGAATTCGTTGCAGCTATGCAAATCCATTTCATTACTAAAAAAATGTCAAGCAGCAGTTTAACTTGATTATTTCCTCTAAGACAACGGATGATCAGGTTGAGAAACGAGATTTGTTTACCCGCTGCAGATAATACTTTGGTAATAAACTGATATTTTTAGACATTTTGAGGAATTTATGTTTCAAAAATCTGCTACTACCCCTTTCATATCTGCATGTTAAAACCAACATTACATTCCGTCTTTCCTTCGCCGTCAAATGCTGATGACGTCGTGCCAAACATAGCAAAAACACCGTCTGGTTTGTAAAGTTGTTTGCATAGGGATTTTGCTGCTTTTACTTCTTGTTTTAACGTTCACGTTACAACTGACAGTAATTACGAAATTCAATGCACCCATAAGACTTTCATGTCATTTTTCGATCGGAGTTAGGCGTATCTAGTTGATGTCAAAATGTTTATTTAACTGATGGATTCAAATACCTATCTCCAATAACTTGCAAAATACTTTGATTCAGGTCACACATACAAACTTGCATTCTCTCTGATTTAGATCAAATGCATGAGAATTAAAATGAATGTGCAAAATCAATCAATTGTCCGTGATTAGACCTAATTTAATTCATGCTTAAGCTTAAAACGTCCTCAAACAAACCGAAAATCGTCAAAATTTGGGGACAATCATTATTAGCAATAGCATACATACATGTACCTTTTTTAAATGTATCACACATTTCATGTTTTACACATTGAACAATGTTGCTATAGCTATGTGAACAGAATTCTTCAGCACTCCTTATTCTCAAACTAAGTAGATATTTTTTTAATTTTCCACACATTGGTTATCAATTTATTCCAAATGTTATAAACCCAGCATGAACTAATGTGAGCAATTACGCCCTAACAAGGAAAGGATGAGTAGTTTATAAACATGTAAATGTCAAGGAATCTCATTAAATTTCGCCATCTTTGTAATGGATACAATTGATATGATACAAATTAGAATTGAACAAAAGTATTCATGGGAAAGCTAAAACTATTACATTAATATGGTGTTTACTGATACTCATGTTGTCGGGTTGTTTTCAAAGTATCATTTAAGCCTTTGAACATTTGGAACATGGAGTTCTGGAAAAAGGCAAGGAAGCATATTCAATGAAAGATCTAGCCCATTCTACATAAAAAAGAAACGGGGTTTAAAAAAACCAAAGGCAGGTTATTTTCAAATTTTCTCAACTAATTTAGCTTTTAATCTTTTGTCGATAGGAAACCTCACCTTTGTTTGTCTGAATGTCTGTGAAAATGAAATCAGCAAGGAAATCAAATCAAGTGAGACGTACATGTAGACAGACACCCAATAAATCAGCACTAACGAGTTACAGTACTAGTGTTCTTATCTTGCCTTTAAGAAGCCACTCCGTGATTTTCATAACATATTATTTACCTTTGATACGAACCTAAATGTCAAATGTGGTGATATAAAATCAACTTTTCATAACCAAAAGACATATATATGAGAAATACTGGTTTTCCATGAAAATCTAAAAACAACCTTACAAATGCAGTGTAGATATTATGTCCATTATACATGGATACTAGTTATATAACCTAACAAATACTTTCAACTCCTAATTGCCCTCCTGGCTGTTTTAGATAAGTCTCTAACATCAAGTTGACTATTTGACGCGCGCCACTGTCCGGTTTTCGTTCATAACTGCCACGTTCTACCTTCATATTGTCACTGTAAAAAACAATAAGCTTTAAAATGTGTCTTTTTGGTAACAGTCGATACTTCTCGATCAAATGACACCATTGATTAAGTTTGGCATATATGACTCCAACAACTCACGTAGTGGCTCTTTAAAGGCATTATCCGTAGTTCTGCAAGAAATTTTAAAGAGTCGAGCGAAAACTGCATGTAGCCATTAAGTTTAGAAGTTTGGTAGGCTATACATGACTCAAACAACTCACGGAGTGGGTCTTTAATTAGTTGTTAAAATTGGAAGGTGAGTCGAGTAACTCTTCCTTTGCCTCAACATTGATATCTTTATTCTGTTTGATTTAGCAGTGTAGAGCTACCTGTAAACCGACTAAACCGATGTTGTTTATAGGGAGTGCACTCTTATGCGTATTAAGATACGTTTTTCATCCTTTTTGAAATTGTTTAAGGTTCAGTAGCACGTTTTCTTAGGTTAATAATAGATCTAGCGAAAAGGAACTTAAATGTTACCATTTTTAAGATAATGATGTTTGATCAAAAATGGCAGACGCATAATGTTCACCTATTTAAAAGACGTTCCGAACATTTATCTGTGCGCATCTTTTTGCGCATCCGTAAAAGTGCCGCTAACATTTTGAGTAAACACAAGTTGTGTAAACGTTGTAGAAAAACTGTCAATGAGGGTCTATGTTCGGAAATAAATGAAATTTTAACTGTTGAATGCTGAGTTGCCTATCATTCGATACATGTACATTTTGGTCTAAGATTTGAAGAATTATATGCATATGCATTGGTCATAATCGGCAGAGATGTTTTGACACAAATGTTCAATGAACGTGAATTCGTAATCCGTTGTTTCATAGGATTGCGGCTTTCCAAAATGTACTCCAATTTCACTGATAAGTATTAGATATACCGGTATGTTCCCAATGTTCCTACAGCCCAGTTTGCCTACAATGCTATCAAAACAAATCCATGCATGAGTGATTTGTGTATCGGGTTCCTCCAACCTATGTTTGATAATGGACTCTTCCACTTGAAAGTAAGTAAACAGAAATGTGTTGAAGAGAAGTTTGACTATGACAATTTTCACTTCACATGACATTTCACGCTTCCTTATTTGATGAAGTTTGATACTTTATTTCATAAAAAGAATTATTGCAATAATAAATGTGGTTTTACACATGTCACACTGCTTGGCTGCACTGATGTAGCTAGTTATATAGATTCAATGTCAATGTCAGCTCTTCTGACATTGGACTGCTCACGGGGATCTTCACGGTACTCTGGAGCAAGACCTTTCTCTGAGACATGTCGCCACAGTGCTTGGCAGTAATGAAAAAAACATTCTCTGATGTCAGCTCCTGGAGAGACATCTACTGCTGTATATCATGCTTTACTTTTTACTTACTTTACTTTGAGAGCAAAAGCTGAACATTGAACATTACTTGTTTAAAGAGATACGTTTCTAAATCAAACTGCTACAGCCTTTCCCATAAAACATGTTCTCATGTTAGGTGCGAATATCAAAAAGAAATATAGACTTGTAAATCCATTTTGGAAGGATTCATTGGACGCTTGGTTTAGATATATTCGAAATTATGATATGAATGACTATAAGATAAATGAAATACGTATGCAACTGCTCTGGTTAAATCACCAATGTTTTAATCCAGATTTGATAATCAACAACTGGTTCAAAAAAGGACTTACGGGTCATACCCATTTTCTGAGAAGGGGTGTTTTCTCAGTTCCCAAAGTGCCAACAAATTTTTTGTAGGCACATTGGGATATAGGCACATTGGCACCAAACCGATATACCCACACTTCCCAAGGTGTATCGCTCAATACACCTCCTGTTTGAATCGTGGGTCTCCAAGGCGTAGCGTAGCGAAGCCGAGGAACCACGATTCAAACAGGAGGTGTATTCAGTGATGCACCGATGGAAGTGTCGGTATATCTGACTCATACCCCACTCCAGCCGAGTTAAATTTGACAAAACAATGCTTTCCATCCTTCTATATGTATATATGTCTTGACCTTACTAGATCAATAGAATATAAACAATACTCTTTTAATTACGGTTTAAAACCATAAACTAACTTCATCTCAATTAAAAATTGGTACATACTAGTACCTATACATAGGCTTATATAGGGAAAAATAACAACATATACATAACACAACAGAAAGTACCTCTGTTGGTATCAATCCTCAGTAGCTCAGTCGGCCGAGTTGATGATCTGAAATCTAATGGTCCCAGGTTCGATTCCCAAAATCGTTGTTTATAAATTTGATAAATTTATAATACAGAATTTTACAAGTCCTTTTGTTTACCAAAGTTGAGGATCCCTCCTCCTGACTAAGTTTAGATGTACTAAACAGAGTAGGTGTATTAGAAAAGTAGAGGTGTATCGGTCGATACACCTACAGTTAGAACAAAGGAAACCATAGCAACGAGACCGGTAGTGGGGTATAACATTTCTTATCGTACCTCAGCTCCGCAAACTAGCGGCGCTTGTACGCGTTTCCTTTTAATCGCGCAATAAATAGACCTTTTGAGAGGAAGTTTAAGGTTCAATATTTATGGGTTTTTATCAACCGTCTACCACTATCTGCAACCTGCATCTTCGAGGCCCCAGTACACTCAAACGCAGTTTGAAAACTTATATCATGATCATTTACAAATACATGTAGAAAACATTTGTCATTGAAAACGTGTGTTTTTAAAATTGATTGTGGATACTAATATTTTGTTCAAACATGATTTGACCAAGAGGCCATGAATGTCATGACACTTCAAACATTTCATAACACTGGCCTTAGAATTTCATGAAATACTTTGAAACGGGATAAACTGTCTTGTTTCAAACAATTTTAATGAATTATCATTCAAGGGAAATGAAGAGTTACCTCCCCTTATGAGTTTGTTGATAAGTAAATTTAACTTCAGCTTCAAATATTTCGGAAAATAGGTCCGTGACATATCTATTTTCTTTCAAAATATTTCTGTGCAATATGTTTTATTCAATTAAAAACATATTTGAATTATTGTTCATTTATTTTTATTATTGAACGCGTCTTTTGAAGCTATTTTTGTAGCAATCTTCATCGAAATTGTATCTTTCATATTTGCAGATAAGTTACAAAAGACCAAAAAAGAAATACAAGACATCAACTTTCTATTACATTATCATCTCATTTAATGGAAAAAAGTTAACTGAATTCTAAATGTTTTTAATTTTTTGTTTTTAAGATTAAATTAGCAGAATTGGACATTTCCCCATTTTTTAAAACAAACCTGTCAAAAATCATCATTCCTCTGAAAAACAAGGTCCGTGACATGATTTTTAAAAAATTTTTAATATTGAAGAATTCATATTCAGCTTTCAGTATGCAAATTTACAGCAATTTTTCATGTATTTTGTTTATTGGGATGAACCTCTTTAAACTAAGAGAATACATTTCCCTCTCTGAAATGATTAAAAGGTGTTCACACAAAAATGGCGGTCGCTTGCGCTCTATGTTTGATTATTTTTCGACGACGGCTTATAATTTGGTTGAGCTGTGATACGGTTGACCCACTGATGGTAATACATTCGGCATTAACTAAGATATTTTTTTATACTTTCATGAATCATGACGTTATTTCAAAACGTGCTACTGTCCCTTTAAACAAGAATGATTGATAGGTTGCAGTTATGTTTTAAAAAATCCATGATTCGTGTCCATAGAAACATGTATGGAGTGTAGGCGTAATATATGTAAGATGTCAAGCAACATACGCACGAATGTGATTGATTTCATACATGGTGAATTATGCAAACATATCATTGGATCAGCGTTTACGGTTTGACAACCAATAAAGGTGTTGACAGAATGAAGCAGTCATATAACACATTTATATATTCAAATTCTTTTTTTTTTCAATCTTATTAAAAGTATCATGATCACTTTTCATCAAAACATATTTTAATGGTTTTTCCATGAACTTGCAAATTGAGTTTCTAATATCTACCAGATTCAATTATTAAGTTTCCTTTTAGGGGTTATATTCACTGGGTCGAAAAATTACCTACAAACTGTATTAAGACGTCGCTATTCGCAATACTGGCTTTATCTTAAATGTCAAATTACTGTAAATGTCACCGAAAATGTTATTTTGTCTATTCTGCTTATAATCAACTGAAAATCAAAGGCTTTTACGTCACGTCACTTCAAATTAACTTTAATCTATTGAAAGGATAATATTTTTTTCTCCTTTTGTTCCATTTTCCTTTAATAAATGTTATATCAAAGCATGCATGAGAGAAAAATATTTAACTTTCTCCTTTCTTCCTCTCTACTCAATCCTTTATTATTTTGGCCAAATTTCATACATTTGCTAGTTCAATCAAGTCGTGTATTTTTCATACGAACATATTACCTGCAATTTTCAAACGATAAAAAGACTTATATTTATGAGAATACCTAGAAAAATTTCGGAAAACTACAAAATCACTTAGATTCTAGCTTATTTAACCATAAAATTTCAAAATCGAATTAAAAACTTTATCTTGACTTCTTTGTGTCAATGTTCCAGTAATCCAGTTTCTGTTTTATGCATGCATGTATGAATTCAAATTGAATGGAAATTTAAAATGATAATAAAACATTTATAATTCCAAAAGGATGATTGATTTCTCAACAAAATTATTATGGAAAGTCAACACATTATATAGAAGCCCTCGTCCTCCTTTTGTGCATTATCAAGTTCGGTAATCAATACACACATGCACCGATTCCTTTAACTTTTTAAACTGTCACTCTATGGCTGTAAGTGCCAAAATGTGCACGAATTTTTAGCTATATTTATGCAAAATTGTATACGCAAACAAACTGCGACAAATTCAAATTTACGTTGGAAACTCCTAAACTCGCCCACATTGTGAGATGGATATCGTCCGACTCTGTTAGCCTAACGTTTACGTATTTTTAGAGTTATCGGTGTTCAAAAGTGTTAAAATGACACCCCGTAACTGTCATTAATTTTTACTTGACTTTTATGCCATTATGCTGTTATTATTTAGAAATATTTTACAAGTTCATTTTTAAGGCTACATTTATGACAATTGTTAGTTCCAAAAACACTTCTGCATAATGTAAATGTATATGCACAGAAACTGAAATCAATAGACCCATTTGAAAGAAGTGTGCTCTAATGTATACTTTGGATGAGTTTTGAAAAATACGTTTGAGTGATTGACTCGCGCAAGTAGCGCAACATTGTCTGGTTTTCGATCATAACGCAACTCTGTAACCTTTATTTTGCCACTATACTGAACCGATTGGCTTTCTATTGATACTATTAAAGAGCCACTCCGTGATTTTCATAACATATTTACTTACCTTCGATACGAACCTAAATGTGGTTATATGAAATAAAACATCTGAACTTTTCATGTCCAAAAGACAGATATATATGACAAATACTGGTTTTCCATGAAAATCTAAAAACAGCCTTATAAATGCACACATATGTAGATAGTACATCCAATATACATAGATACTAGTTGTATAACCTAACAAACGCTATCAACTCCTAACTGCCCTCCTGGCTGTTTTAGATAAGTCTCCAAAATTACGTTTGACTATTTGACGCGCGCCACTCTCCGGTTTTCGATCATTATTGCGACGTTCTACCTTCATATTGTCACTGTAACAAACCAATAAACTTTAAAATATGTCTTTTTGGCAACAGTCGATACTTCGCGATCAAATGACACCATTGATTAAGTTTGGCATATATGACTCACGGAGTGGCTCTTTAAAGGCCTGGTCACACAGCCAAAAAGTCGCTTAAACGCAAGAATCACGCACACGATTCGAGTCTTACGCGATAAATGCGCGATTTCTTCAGTTTGTCTGACGTTGAACCTCCGTACTTTGTCCGTCGATGTTCGCCGGATCGGCGCTTTACGCGATTCCGAGTTTTGTGCAGTTCAAAACTCAGCTTCGCGTAAAAGTTTACGCAGTACTACGCTGTTTTACGTAAGTTTTGCGTAAAGTGCGAAGTTCTTACGTGGACAGTGGGCGAAATATGTGTGGAATCAGTGATCCTTCGCGAACATGTTGCCGCTATCGCGTTCATCGATGACTTTCCACTGACGATTAGCAGTCATACGACGCATGGTTCGCGCATATGTGCCCGTTGTGCGCAGTCCATACGTGAATCATGCGCGATTCATACGAAGTTCATTAGTGCAAGTGCGCAGATTTTGCGTGGTTTTTCAGCGGACCTTTCGTCGCTCATAACCTCGTATTCGCCCTGTTTGCGTGTTGATCTATGCGCTGAAGTGCGTGGTTTGTTAGTGATTTGTGCGTGCTCTTTCCGTAGTTCATCGGTGATTTTTAATCGCGTAAGTGAAAATGGTCAAATCTTCGACGGACAGGCACGCACAACCAAACTTCGTGCGTGATTCGTGCGTTTACGCGACTTTTGGGCTGTTTGACCAGGCCTTAAAGCATTAGTCAGTTCTTCTCGCTCAAATGACAGCACTGCTATCAATGTCGTATTGAACTCCAGCAGATGTCTTCGAGAACTTGCCCGGCATAGTAACTGCATGATAACCGTGTGCAGGTACATTGATGCGCGATATCAATGATGTATTGAAGATTTAAACAGAAGTTTTGTTGCATTCGCATATTGCATATAGGCTTCATTTTGGATATCGTTAACTGGAATTGATGTTTCTATTAATATTCTAATTATAATGTAAATTCGTGACAAAGGATTTTGTAAACTCATAATGAATAATTTGATTAAATTCTTTTACATATGAATCTCTTTATTTTAAGTAATACCGACTAAAACTACTTTTTTTAAAAACTAATTAAATATCATTGATATCCTTTTGGTTTACAAGATATTCTCCGTTGTCAGATATCCTGGCTTTTATTAGGAATGCCCAGTTTGTTCCAGATAACGGTAGTTTAAATGCCAATTATAATTTTACAAATACGGTTGAACCCCATTTATCCGGACGACTCAATAACAGTTGATAATCGTTTGGATAGCGATGTTATTGGTTATCAGGGAAGTATTTCCAAAACAAACACACAGAATGTATTGCAGGGCTACAGATAAGGGTACGCCTATAAAATTACTAAGTACGGCCCTAAAATAAATCCCATGCGTATGATGTACGCTCATGCCTGTTTACGCTTGAACATTCATTTTCATGCGTATCGTATTTCTAAATATATCAAGGATGTTCTATATAATATAATAATTTCATGTTCAGGTTCATTTGACAAACAATTATCGATTGTTGATACCTTGTAAAATGTACTTCTAAAATTATGTATAGCTTCGCTAGTTTTCCGTCGGTAATACATTCATTGGTTGATTACAGCACTTTACATAAACCTTCATAAACAACATACAGACGTGCTCACACTTTGCAAGTACTAAAGTAGTGAGTACACCCCCAAAAGTTTCAGTACACCTCCACTTTATATTCAAGGTGTATGTACACTCACACCTAAAAAGTTATCTGTAGCCCTGGTATTGGGTGATCATTCAATACAAAAAACATATCGCGAAAAAAAAAAAAAATTAACCTTAAATATGAATTTTACAGTTAATGTTTCTTTTTTTTAAAACTTCCTTGACAGTTAAAAACTAGGAAAAAGGTTCACGCTGACGGAAGGGATTATATGTTATTTGGTTATTTGCAATAATATTGAATGAACTCTATATTCAACATTTTATACTTCTTTGTTCAGTTTAAACATTAAACACTTGATAAAATGCCCTCATATCTTTCGAAAAATAGACCATTTCTAAAAAAGATAAAGGATGTGACTAAATTTGTATGTCTTTTATCATTTCTAATACAACCAAGCACGTATTCTTGCATACAAAAATAATTTTTCTTGCATGTTAAGCAAATTAGAACAAGATTTCTGAATAAATGTTCCTGGAATTAGTTGGTGCGATATATTGCGACATGAAAATAATATTGCAATAAGTGTATTGCATAATCTGTACCGCAATATATTGCACTGCCCTAGTATTTACAATCAATTTTGAAGTTAATTTTTGATAAGCCAAATAATGGTTGGAATGCCTCTGTGGTCTCATGTCATGCAATGAATCTAGTTGAAATTATCTGTAATACTATGCGCTTCGAGGTCCGGGTCATTACATCTTGTTTTAACTACATTGCCAATTTGGTCATGCAGTATGCTACATTTTTAACTAAAACATAATAACTGAATTCAATTGCTACATCTATCTGTATTTCCTTTATATTTAGCAAATAATACCTTTTAAGATAGAGGGATTTGCTTTTATGTTTTATTTATTGATGTTAATAATAAAGATAGTATTTCATGTTATTCAATTAGGATCACTGTGACATTTAAAAGACAATAATCTCGGAGTATAATAATCTTACTTTAATAGGGGGGTTTTCATGTTAAGGGCACTAAAGGAGGTTTTTTTGTGTGAAATTAAAGGTGTATCATGAACAGAAAATTAGGGGACCATTTGAAAGACAATGGTGTTCAGCAAATACAGGATTTCTTTTACGAATGTACCAAGGTCGGTTAAGCCGTTCGATTCCATTTCTTTAACTCATATGACATTTAAATGACCGAATGCAGTTTTTAACACCTTACATCCGGATAATCGGGTTCACTAGATTTGCCTGTATGCAAACACTTGAAATATTTGTTCCTCATTTCATAGCTCTCTGTAATGCAAGAAGCTTATGTACGATACCTGTATCATGGGCTGTGGCCCATTTACGAAATAAAACATATATTCAACTAGTGATATATTTTACAATTTGAAGAATACACTTTTTTGCACACAAATTATGAGCTCGGGACAGTTACGAATACAATTTCAAAAACGCGCTACGGTTCTTTATTGTTCTAGAGGCAAAGGAGAAGCTGCCCTAAAATCTCTCAATACCTCATCGGAAATATTATATCTGATACATGATTGAGGTCCCAATGACGTCTCAACTATTTTGTCAATCTATTGCTGTTTCAAACCAGGGTCCCGTTGCACAAAACACTAAGGTGACCTTAAGTCACTAAGGTAGCCTTAGTGCAATGTTAAATGATGGCACTAAGGTTAACCTTAGTGTTAAGTTGTTTTGTGCAACGGCCCCCAGATTGGATTTGTCCCTGAATAATGTAAAAGAGAGAAGGCATAGAGAAGAAGAAATATTCTGCTTCCCATTTCTATCAAACAATTTCACCGTTTGTACGTGTCCTCTCTCCAACAGAGACACATGGCGCTCTGCATACTGATACGGTCGTTAAAGGCCAGGAAGCTTAACGATATTCGGAAATTTTATTTCTTCAAATTAAAAAAAATCCACAATAAATATGATATCATGTTTATGCCAAATGTATTTTTTTTCAGAAGATCAAGCACCTCATTACTCATTCCGAGTTTCTGTAGACGTAGAAGAAACTATTAAACGCACAAGTGTACGCCAGGTAAAGTCAATAGTTGCACACAATACTAGTTCAGCCGTTTCCAAGTGTCAATAATTTATCTGCTTTGTAAACAGTTAACCATAGATTTTTATATGTCCAAGCCGACAGCGGCTGTCTTAACGTTTTCATTGTTGATTGCAGGTAAATTGTAAAGAATGTTTAGTATTTCATTTCATCGATAGAAGGTTTAAGGGAATGCATAAGTCCTCGTAAACCTTGAAATAGCCAATTTAAACCGTAAAAGCGTGCACTAGTGCCTTTAAAGGAAGGGGAATGGATTCGCCAATATGTTACGTTTAGTTAAGATCAACTTCTTTTGATGTTAAAACATATTGCCTTCCAATTGACAACATATATTTCCGTTTTCGTGATCTCACTTTGTTTACCAAAAAACAAGGCACTTGCCCTCTAAAGTCACTCATTGTTTAAGTAAATGTTTTAAAAACTAAAAACGTTGCTCTTTCACTGAAACTGAATAATATTGCTAGTTCTGTAATACTTATGTTTTATTTATATATCATACAATGCTCATCAATAAAAGTTTTCACATTAGCCATTCTATATGGAATAGATCACTACCTGTCAAATTCATAATCATAATTACTTTCAACCGTCTCTTAATTTCAATCATATTTTTAATCCAAGCAATCTAGACTTTCCCTAAAGGTGTCCCTGTATTTGAAACTGATAAAACTTGTACATACAATCATATTTCGTTCGACAACAATAAAGGATGAGAGTAGATTAATGTAATTACATTTTCTCCTCTATTCCTGTGAATAAATGTATATCTTGTTATGTGTTACAAAGATAATTAAATTTCTATTATTTTCTTATTAACATTGTCACCACAATACAACAATCACGCGGAACGTGCCCAACCCTACACCAGTATACGGATGTTGGTAATGTTACTGAATGGGTTATGTCGAAATATCTCTTTAACGTGTTGCCAAATTATGTGCATATGTCACACTTGTAACATATAAAGCACAGATCACCCTAACTCCCATCGAATCATTCTGTGCTGTTGACACAAAAACAAACGTAAGTAGATTTCTCTTCTATTCCCAATGTTTTTATTCATTACTGTATTTATGTATCGATGGATATATATGTTTTATATAAAAGAAGATGAAGGAACAGTTATATACAAATCAATGCAAGGCATAAATTGTTATTGCTGTACAACAATGCTCACAATTATATTATTAACTGGACATTAAATCCATGAACAAAGTGTGGAGAGATGAAAAAAGGCAAAGAACTTAGGCTGGGTGATTCATTCATATATGTACACAGGTTCTTTGCTATCTCTCTGTCAAGAAAAAAACCCCAAATGTATTTCCAAACTTAACAGGAAGTTAATGGGCGAAAATCTTAATAAATTATTGCACATTCCCATTGTATTACAGTCCCATTTGATTTATCTCTCTATTGTTTGTTGTTTATTTGTCATGGTATTTTTTTACTCCATTTCATATTCCCTATATTCCACCTGGTGAGGAAGTAAGCATATACTCCGAAACGTCGTATTTTTCTCAATAAATCGCTCTTTTGATACTTTATCATTAACTCGTTTCATTTATAGTATTTAATGGAACGTTGCTTGGTACTGTCGGTGTATGAGAAGTAGCTGGTTCAGTTGTTAGAGACGCTCACATCCTGCCAGGGGCTCGGCAACTGTGTCTGCAGTTGAGAAATCTTCTACAGTTTGGGTGCAATGCTATTCTGAAGTTCATTGCAGTACCACCAATGGTTAGCTAGTTTCAGCCGATGCTCGCAGGTTTCATCGAAATGCATAGCCACAATTCCGTTGCGAACTTTCTCCCTGCAATGATACCAGCAGCCGTGATATAAATGAAATTCGCTTGAAAGCGGCGATACCCCAACTCAAATCTAACCTAACCTAGAGACGTTAACACTTGGTAAGCTTTTGTCATGGAGGGGTATAAACATCAATATAACTTAACTCCGCCCATGAGGCTGGTATCAGTTATCCTGGGTCAAGTGGACCAATCGGGGATTCTTACATGAGGTGGGATGAACTCGTATATGCCCATCGAAACTAAATTTTTCAAATACACCAAAACTATTATATAATACCATCCCCTAGAGTTGAGAAAGATGCGTCTGACGCTTGTGTTCCTGTTGCTCATGCTGTTCCTGCTGCCGGCCACTGATGGCTGGAGACGGAGAAGACGACGACGACGACGATGGTTGAGTCGGGGGAGACGGATCATCGGAGCAGTGGCAACCGCTCACAGACTCGGGATTATTGGCAAGAAAGGTTTGTCTTTTTTATAATATATCATCCTTATGAAAAATTGTGTACAGTTGTTTAAAGCAGTTTCTGTTCATATACAATCCAAACCCTTTGCAACAAAGGGGTTGTAGATTCATTTATTGAATGACTGAAAGTGACTTACTGTGTTCTATCGGTGAAATAAACCCTTTATTTACCTTAGCGATATTCATTGTCATAAGAATTGGTGTTATTTCCTGTAATTCAGTAGTAAATAGGAATAGTATAACACAATTTCTAGTAAATTAGGGAATGGATTATTCGTTTGAAAATAATCACTTGTTTCATAAAATTTTACCATAGAATACGTTGATTAGTATTCTCTATTTACAATGACAATTGGTCCATTATTCAGATCTGGAGAGCCTGGCGAGTGAGGAAGATTTTGACCAATCAGAAGACGACCTGCTCGACGAACGAGACGAGGAGGAGGCAGCTCGCAACACCTCACCTCGAGGCTGGCGAAAGTAATACGCATGCGCATATCAAATGCTCTTAATCTGTCTGAATGTTGATGATTTATACACAGATGGTATTAGGATTTGAGTTCTAAATTACAACATTAGTGATATATACATGAGTGACCTTATGAAGCACGAGTAAAAACGTATTTTTTTTTAAAAACATAAAAAATAAGAAAGAATTTTCTTCAAATTATTTATATCAAATAGACATTTCAGTAGGTGTCTTCTTATTTAAGAAAAGTAAATATTGCCTATGCCGAACGTTTGTTATTCTCCAATTCTGAACTTAAAATTGTCACAGAACATTGATCTGACTTCTGGTTTTCGATCAAATTGCGAATTCTACCGTTTATTTTCCGTTCAACCTACATGTATAGGTTAAAGCAACAAAATGGTAAATTCAATGTTTCTTGTTAGAATAAACCCATCGTTCACTTAACAATATTCCCTATGTCACTTCAATTGGTCCATGTATACTTAGCATACCTTTTCGGGTATGATCAGTTTATCATTATCGTACTAAAAACCTTACCAATACGCTTTGAATACGATGTATGTTCATACTGAACCTTGTATATTTCCTTTACAGACGCCTTGCCTAGGAAAACAGTTCATCAAACATTAATTCATCTTCAAATGAAATAAAAACAGCTCACGTCATCTTGTTATTGTTATTTTTACTTTTATAGATACTGCACCAGGGTACATTGAGTTCACTATCGTCTAAAATATGATTCCGTGATTTTCATGACATTTTATTTTGCTTTGATAAAAGCTTAAACATATATGTTATATGTTGTAAAGTATCTAAAGTTCATCTTTAAAGACCAAAAATTACATTTTATTAAAATCGAATATCCATGTCATATGTGTTCAGGAGCAGAAATCTCTTTGTCAGTTGGTATAAATACTTGTTATATCCATATCTTAATAGATATGTTCTACAAGCAAATGCTATCATTCATTTATATATATCTGCTATCGATATGTCTAAATTAAGTTTAAGTAATTGTCGCGCGCCAGCAGCTATTCGGTTTTCGATAATAAGTTCAGATCATGTTATTTCACGAATAGCCTAAGGCTTATAAGATATATTCCAGCTGTTACTTCTAGACACAATGACACCACTTAAGAACTTTTTCATATTTGATTTCATCAACTCATTGTCTATAACCTTATAACAGTTTGTGATCATAACTATATAACGCCCATTGATATAAAAGCGCATTCTCTCTCAATTCCTATACAACCTCTGTCTCAATACGAAGGTTTCTTGGTGTAGAAATGTAGATTGCTGATTGGATGCAGTAAAAGTCAGTTGTGCCATCAGCAACGCCGTTTCAAAAGGTATCATTTAAATCGCTTAAGTTATTTAAGTATGCCAAAAGCTAAACTTTATTCGAATGTGCACATTGCACTTCGAGTCGTCTTTACAGAACACATACGCCTCATTTAGCGACTGCATCATTACGCAGGCCTGTGTGACAACAAATAAGTTGTTCATGCATTCGTTGTTTTCATTTCATTGGCTGAAAAATTGCCAGGTAGTTTAAGTCGCAATATTGTGCCGGTTGGGGAAACTGCCGGAAGCCCGAGAAACCTTCATATTATTTAAGAAATTCTCGTTCGATTAAAAACTTTGCCTGTATATGTTTGGCTTTTTATGACAACACAACATGCTGTAGTACTTTTGATGTGTTAACAATCTTTTCATATATGTGTATGGTATTTATGACGACAAATTTCAGTTATTTAAACGATTTAATAATTTCACGAGTATTAGTCGTGAACATAATTCGTTATGCATTCACGATGTGGTTTACAGATCCAAGTAAAATGATGCTCTTTTGGGCTCCGTTTTGTATAATGTCAAGATGTAACAGAAGTTTCATTATCAACAAATGTTTTGTATAAAGTAACAACGCCATGTTATGATAGAAGTGGTATCGATGCCCTAATAATTTTACTTTTTAACTTTGATAACATTACATTTAGATAACTTTACCAATACTTGCAGTGTAGATCGCCATATTTATTCAAAATTAGCATGGTACAAAAACCATGATTTTATTTGAGAATATATTTTTTTCCACATAATAAAGTTTGCTACTCGAACCAGGAGTCCTCATGCATTTCGAAGATGAAAGCCTATCAAATAGTATCCGATGACATTATAATGTTAGAAAGCGCTACCTTTTTACGCAATAAAGTTTTAGTATTTAACGTAATGATCAGTCGTAAAGTCTTAATAATTGTTATACATATATTTGTCTAAGAGTATATAATATTGTTCTATTGAGTCATTGTCCTGAGTGTTCTTTAAAAGCATTTCCCGGAAGGAATAACAATGAGAAGATAAAGACATTTCATCGGTTGAGAACTTAAGGTGACACTTACGGTCACCAATAGTGCCGCTTCAGTAGAACCAAAAATCTATATCGAGCTGCATCCTGCTAAATCAGCGTATATGAATCCGCTCTCGTACCTTCCTAGTACCCTGATGTCTTTCAAGTCAAATCCCTTGTATGGCTGGCGGCTTGAAATTCATGGCTATGCTCACCTGTTATTTTTTAGCTCATGAAATGTCGTTAATTAAGGAGGCTGAAGCTACTAGCTTAAACTCAACGGTTTTTCCATCCGGGTTGTGCCGCTGTAGCTGAATGCGCGTCGTCTCATTGTCTGGTTAGATAGCTAGCTATACGAGGGTTTTGGCTTGAAAGAGATCAGAGTATTAGGAAGGATTCATGTATGCTGATTTAGCAGGATGATCAAACTGCTGTATGGTATGGTTTGGTGCTTGTCGTTCGACTTGTGTTGTGTAAATTAGATTGACTCAATATATATTCGAATGTACAATTGCAGATCATTGTTTTCACGACCGATGGAAATAACCGACTCTTCTTCATCATGTGGTATTTTCTCCTTCATGGAACAGTTACGATGTGGCAACTAGATGTAATACTGAAGTTGATATGGTCCTGGACGAGTTTCAGGATTTAACTGTCATTTGGATTGATTCGTCACCTTTCTTCGAATACTCTTTTCTGAAATCCAACCAAAATGTATCAGTGGTGTTATGAGAAACTGAGATTTTAAATGAGGTTGTTCCTTTTCTAATATTAAACGTCAATATATTCTGATAATTTACTTTTAGTGGAGAGCAGATACTAAGCATCATTTGAATATGTAAAGCCATTGTTGACCCAGCAGATAAACAGCATTAACTCATCCCATTTCATCCCATTTCTATCGTACTTAAAAGCTTACGCCCACTCAATAAAATATTTTCAATGAAACCATTTGAAGACAAAAGTTTGAATTTAGTATTTTAGGCAAACATTACCTTATACCCATATTAACTAAATAATTATGAAAATCATACAGTTCGGATGGGATTGTGATGATAGGGATACAAATTTCGATACATCGTAACGCTGAATTAATTTGGTATTTACCTTCCAAGATTTTCTGCATCTTCTATTGTTTCCGGTAACCTACTTTTGAGTGTTTCCGGTAACAGTAAAGCTAAAATACCAGCTAGGGCAGTCACACATCCAAATATCAACATTGGTACAATCTGACCGTAACGTCCCTCAATATGTAACGTCTGAAAAATTAAGGAGAGTAAGTACCAATCTCATTAAAATGAAATCTAACATTGCTGCACTACGTTACGCAGATTGTAGATCTCGATAGGCCCCCTTACTCAAGCCGTCAGGTTAACCTTAGCTTCAGTTAAACCTCAAAATCTCATTGGCCTCAAGCAATCACACTGCACGTTTCTTGGTGTCCTTCTAAGAGAATGCATGTAATTATGATAAGTTGAAGTTAAAACTCTTACTAAAAACTAAAAGACGAAACGTTTATTCAACGTAACTGTTTCCAGAATAAGCATTTGGATTGATGCGGTCTGCTAAATGATAACGTTGAGGAATGCAGTTTTTGCTTTGCAAAAGATAATTCCGTAGCTTCGATTTGACTTGTTTGTCCAACAAACCAAGCTAGGGTAAATTGAATGTACATAAAATACATTAATTCGGGTATTTAGGCAGTTTGACATTCGGAAAACATTCGGAAGTTTGTGGTTTCCGAGATCTGAAAAGCGTACAAGCCAAATGCAACTCGCCGGCACCATAGATTACGGGACGAATTCGCTGATTGGCTGATTTGAATTATGTCAGAGGCAAACCTGACGGCTCACCTAACGGAGACTGGTGATATCGACAGGCGTAATGTAGTGGAGCCTGTAGATTTCATTTCAATGAGATTGAGTAAGTACATAGTATAATTTACAAGAGATGTAGGTCATATCAATTTAGAAACAAGTGTGAATTTTCATGAAACGAGAAGGACAAGCGCAAAGTACATAAACCTGTACAGTTTCTTGAAGTCAAACTTTGCTGCTATCAGCTGCTATGATAAAGACGAACAAGTTTGGATTGTAAACTTCTTTATTGCAAGAAATGCTACTTTTCTATGTAGATAGTTAAAACCGTTATCACATGCTTGATAACGGTGTTAGCATCATTTTTGTCTAAGCCTTCCATTCGTTAGATGGAGCGTTTGCTTATGTCATAAATAGAGAATCGTCATTGGCTACAATTCGAAGTTAGTTGTGCAATCAGCGACGTCAAAAAGTGATATTGTTATGTTCCATTAACCTTTATTTACAACATATGCGTAATAAACCATTCTGCTACGTATTTTGACTATCAAGCTCTGATAACAAAGGAGATTAGAGTATACGAACACGCTGATGTAATTTGCTGGACAGTTTTATTAGAACCGTGAATTGTAGCTCAAATGCAACAGAGGTTACCTGGTAAGGTTTAACGTAATAACGCCCTGAATTGAGTTAGTAAGATATGAATATCGAAGAGTCTACTAACCAGATCGTTGATGTAGGGAGAGACGAGGCTTCCCACCCGACAGCACATGGAGCTGATACCCAGCCCGAAGTTCCTTGAGGTGGTGGGGAGTAGCTCTGCTGTGAAGACATACAGGGCTGCGAACCCTGCAGATACACACGTGTTGCCCAGACACGCCAGGAGGTTGATTATCCATGCCTCAGCTGAAGGTGAAAAGGTTTTCTATCAATCTGATTAAACTTAGGACAAATATATTAACACTCGTACATCGCTGCTTCACAGATCTGAGTACTGACATATGAGTCACTTCAAGTGAACTTTTACCTTCCAAACACCAAACCCGCTAAAATTTCAACTCGTACCGATAAATTCCTATCTTCGTCGCTGACTGGCTGAAATGAAAGGTCGCTTGACATGACCAAGTACTCAAAAAGAAAATAAAGTATAGAACACAATTTATTAGCGAAAGGTTCATTTAAAAAATAAGGATGTTGTTTTTCCATTTTTTGTCTTTACTCTCCCTCAATATATCATGTAGAAAGAGTTTGATGTGACTACACAACACGTACGTTTTTCCCAGACGAGGAAAGGTATAAAAGCCACAATACAAGCGACGCCTGCAGTTATCATGGAGGTACAGAGCATTAACTTCCGGCCGAGTCGGTTTAACAGGAAGAGGCAGAGGACGTATGCGCACGCCTCCACGAGGACGAAGAGGAAGAAGTTTAAGTAAATGTCTCCAGAGAGGTTCGTCACGTTCATGCTCAGTCCGTAGAAACCCATTCCTACCGCCATCCTGTAACGGGATGTAGTGGTTGGTTAATTACATATTTGGACTATCGTATCAAGGCCCATAATTAATATCCTAAGTAGACCTTAGGCAAAATATCACTTTATCCTAAAATTATGACGCAATGAGCAATATTTACTATGACGCTTAAGGTATATGATGGATTTTCAACATATATGTTTTGTCGTAGGGTACATGTATGTATGAAATATAAACCTTTATATGACTTGTCTCGGAGGTAATGAATAATTAATATGGTAAAACTCTATAGATTCCTTACCAGTTGTAGAATATGACGAGTAGTCTCCTAATCATTACGGGCGACTTGAAGAGCTTCCAAAACTTTTCGGACCTCTCTTCTTCAGTACACGTCACAGTATCAAGGTCGGACTCGCTGATGTAAACTTTGTTAGTCTTCGCCATCTTGAGCAGGGTTTTCTTGGCCTTCTCGTTCTTCCCCTTGCTGATCAGCCATCGCGGAGACTCGGGGATGAAGCTGGGGTAGAGATTGGATGAAAATACAGTGACTTCTTAGAGAGAAATGGCAATGTATAGAGATAAAGGAAACACAAGTTCTATTAATAGTCAACTTCTTAATTGATTGTTTTGATGTACATCAAACGCCGTTATCAATCTTTCTCTACCCGACATCCATAGAAATTGGTTTTCCTTAAAAAAAACAATGGAATCGCATTCTTAATATGGGTGTGGGCTTGGATTAGTTTTGGAGGTTGTCAAATAAATTTCAACTCAGTACCATCCCTTAACTATTGTCATTGTAAAAGAGCCTGGCCTCTGATATGAAAATGTTTGGCCAAAATCTATTAGTATTATCTTGAGTGAACGTTTTCATACAGCATTGCGGTTTTACCTATAATGTACCAACAGTTATAGTGGAGCATAACATGCCCATTTAGTTTCGTTTAAGATAGTTGATGCGCAGATAAAGCCATTATTGTTATATTACACTTAATATTGATGTAGGTAATCATGTCTCTAATGCAGATGTCCTTTGACAATATGGTAGTTAAGGCTTATCTGTTGAAAAGTGTATTCAGTATTATTTTTCACGATATATCCACAGCAAGGCTACCTTCATTGAACGCATTCGTGTAACATTAACTTCAAAGTTAAGACACTTCTTGTCTAGTATGGTTTAGATTTTCTTGATTTGAAGCTGGCAATTGTTCCTTATCAGTTCATTCAGTTTCCTCAAAGAGTTAAAGCTTTCCATCAGCCTTTTTTGGTTTTTCTAAAGTTAATGAATGGAATAAGTTCTGTTATTATCAAGATGATAAATATTTTTCAATAGTTGAACATTATATACTGAAGTTGTATACTCTAGAATGTAGAAGGCAATTTATTCTTCTAAAGTCTAGGAAATTATTCATAAGATGCCTGACCCATTGGGAAAAACCCGAAACAAAAATGACAGACTATCAGTGTTCCGGAACTACGTAAACATTGGCTTTATGTTTAAGATATTATCAATGTATCTCAAAATAGAATACGTATGCGAAATGGTTGAACATGAGTAGTGAAATATTTCACTTCTATATGTGAATATATGCACATATCTCTTTTGCCTAGCAACGATTATTTCAGCGCGAGTTCATGTAATTTAATGAATGAATGAATAATATCGTTTGCGACGTCATAAAACCCTTCTTCGTAACATTACTGGCTATCTCTGTACGGGTTTAATGGGAATTTATTGGTAATGAAGAAATCATTTCATTCAGATGTGTGTCATATGACTTTTACTAAACATGTGAACATTATTGTATCACCACAGCTCTCGCTCGGGTGATACACAGATTCACAATTGTATCGTAAAATTCATATGACACACTTCTTTGGGGAATACGTTCTATTTATTGCACCCATGGTATTGTATTAAAAATTGATATTAAGGGTCAATTTCCATATTGGAACAGTGTTCGATTTAAGAAGCCCGATTAAAAATGTTTGCAATACAAAGTTCCATCTTAATTGAATATGTGACTCTAACATTTTGAAACCAATTTTCAAAATAACTAGGTCTATCGACCTCGTTACATCCTTTTTATAGAAATAGCCACAGGGACTTGTATCGCCTAAAATGAGAATATTATTATATAATCAAAATTGAAAAAATGATATCTCATCTCTATAAATACTAAAGGGATGTAACGCCCTCGGACCCCTCGTCTTGTTCCGTGACGAAATCAACTTGGAAATTCAATATAGATTAATATAACAATACACACACATGAAGCCTGATAAATCCCCTTTCGATAGAATGTAAGATAATTAAAATCGGTTCACTTTTGACCGAGCTACACTATTTGGAAATCGAAAAAAGTCAGCTTTCTTGAGAGTACGCCAAAATCCTGCCTCACAAAAACATCGCTTTGAAACTGATAAAATACGAATTAAACAGTCGAATACATACAATAAACGCTAATTACAACTTTATCGCAATCCCTATGTATTCCGATTTCGTAAAATAACTATTCAAATGAAATATTACGTGATCCATACCTTGTAAGCGATCTTTTACTGCATCAAATGCGGTTTCGAGGTCAAACATGGCAGACTCGAGCGATCGAAACCGCATTTAATGCAGTAAAAGCTCGCTAACAAGGTATGGATCACAAAATATTTCAATTGAATAGTCATTTAACGAAATCGGAATACATAGGGATTGCGATAAAGTTGTATTTGTCGTTTATTGTACGTATGCGAGTTTTTAAATCGTATTTCATCAGTCTCAAAGCGATGTTTTTGTGAGGCAGGATTTTGGCGTACTCTCAAGAAAGCTGACTTTTTTCGATTTCCAAACAGTGTAGCTCGGTCAAAAGTGAACCGATTTTAATTATCTTACATTCTATCGAAAGGGGATTTATCAGGCTTCATGTGTGTGTATTGTTATATTAATCTATATTGAATTTCCAAGTTGATTTCGTCGCGGAACAAGACGAGGGGTCCGAGGGCGTTACATCCGTTTAGTATTTATAGAGATGAGATATCATTTTTTCAATTTTGATTATATAATAATATTCTCATTTTAGGCGATACAAGTCCCTGTGGAAATAGCTAGATAGGTGATTGACCCTTTTTTAGAAATAGCTAGATAGGTGATTGACCTTTGACTACAGACTACAAGCCCTTGTATATATTATACCACTCCTTAAACTACTTATCTTATCATTGGAGCTTACATTGATCTCTTTGGGAAATACCTAAAAGGTCCATTTCAGTGAGTAAACAAAATGAACGTCAAGAAATAGCTGTTTAACCTGGAAATCGTGGCTTCGATTCACATCATCACGACCAAAAGATTTAATTATGATTAGATGGAGGGACCTAGAGTTTAATCCAATGGAGAAATATGTTGAAATCAGATATTTGAAAGTCAATTACCCACAAAAGAGGTCAGTTTATTGACCTGTCAATTGATACTTAGAACAAGATAACGGGAAAATGTGACAGTCTTGTACTCAATACACTTCAACACAGTGACAAGCAGACAAGTGTCAACACAGTTCTTATAGTAGGTTAGCGCGCCCTTGCTTGCAACTCAGAGCAATGTAAGAAAAATAATATTGTTCATTTTAATAACTTACGTTTGTAAAGAAGTAAACTGATCAACACGTGTATTGATTGGTGACCGTCTATCCCCGCGAGATAAAATCATCTGTTGTCTTTCAACACCATAGTACCAATAATTGCGAGATCTCGCTTCCATTATTTTCGGGAAGTATGCCTACAAAATTGGATAACTTTGATAAAAAAGATAATCAGCTTTCATTCTTGAATGATTATGTTAGTTGGGATAACACTGTTTATATAGTATATGAGAGAAGTACTATGGGAGTAGTACTCTCAGTATTATATGTTTGTATTAGAAATACTTGCTACATAGAAAGTGAACAAAATTTAATGTGGACATGTTATGTTAGAACACACATTTTCAAGCACCTGCTGTCTCGATGCATAGACTATTATGTGCAAGTATACATGCTGTTGATTGGTGCTCAAATCTTAGGGTATGCGTTCGAATTCTAAAAAAAGGTTTGTACCTTCAGTGCAAGAGAGCGTATACTGTTGCAGAAAGTGTGACCCAGCTATAACAAGGGTACATAGATATGTAATTCAAATTGAAGTGATCACTCACAATAGATATATGTAGATGAAGGTAGGCACGCTGAGGACGAGTTGTCTTGTTTGCCAGTCTCTTAGTAGGTAGGCTGTCAGTGCCACGATCATGTTGCCAGCACTCCAGAAGAAGTTGATGGATATACCCGCCCACATCCTCTTGGACTGTCCTACTAGTTCCAAACCTGTATTAAATATGTATTTAATTAAAGAAACTATAATTTCAATGAGTTTTATAACAAAAGGGCAAATCAATTGGCTATTAAGCCCACATTTTGTCAAAGTGGTAACTCGATTTTAACTCGGAGTTAGCTGTTTAATCAGCGACGTCGTTTCAAACTTAGCAATCTGTCGTTCACAGGACGATTGAAAAGACTGGTTTTATAAGGGTGATCGAGTCGGATAAATGAAGGAAGAGTCTATAGTGCATTTTCAGTTACTGGAGTATATTTTCGTAGTTATTAATAACATTTTTACGGATAATTTATTATTTTTGCCCTTGGTTACCTACCATAGACGAAGCTGGCGAGGTACTGAGTGCTGGAGCTCGCTGTCATGAGTATGACTACAGGTATGAGCAGGTAGAAGCTGTCCACCCAGGTGAGACACACACTCAGTAGGTTACTCATCAGCATGCTCACCACTATCACCGTCTTACGTCCAAAACTGGATAGAAAATATGGGGGGGAAAACACCATAATAAGTAAGCGTTCAGAAATTTGATAATAACTTAGCTTAGTCCTTCATCGATTCCTTCATCATTTTATAAGTATTTTGAAATATTCAAGCTCAGGTTCAACAACAAAAACTCAGCAGAGTAGACTGGTTCAGTTTTGTTTGATACTTAAAAACTAAATTGATGTGGAATGTTTTACTTTGATGCATCTATAGCCTACAAACCATACAGACAGCCGCAGAACTTCTAATCGATTTACGAAGAAACCACTGCAGAGAAGATTAAGTAAGCTTTGTCTGATATTTGGAAAACTAAATCAGTGGATGCAATTTTCTTACTTTCATGCAGCTATAGGCTAAAAACAGTACAGAGAGCCGCAGGACTTCGAGTCCATTGTGTCTGGTCTATGATTACCCACAGATCTGAAAGGGGGCCACTGACAAGAACCCCAAGCATCTGACCCGCCATGTTCAACATCTTAGCATGACTGATGTACGTCTTCTTGTCACACACCATGTTCATCTGTATACAAAACATTTGACTTAATGGTTGATTTGAAAGACAAATTGGTCTATAGGTCTATGTGTTGAAATCTTCATTGTTTTACTTTGGTGTTGCACATGATGTATAATGGCTAATATATTCGTTGCACGCATGCCTGTCTGTCTGTCTGACTGCCTCTCTTTTAGTGTGTATCTATGTATCTATATGTGCAGACAAATATGCAAATACTTTATCAAATATATATTTACGTAGTATGTATTATGAATGTTTATGTATGCGTGTATGTATATATTATGTATATATGGCATTGTTATGATAACGTGTGAAAATTATGCTGTTATTTTATTCTACTTTTTCCCTTATATATCTCCATTGAATGTCATACGGGCCATTGCCTTATCACTCAGAAAAATCATTATATCGCAAACCCACCTGCTGCGCCATGGTTGACTGGAAGACTCCCTGATCGTACACCCATGAGCTGCAAGCTGTGGTAGAGTTGTCTGTGGTTGAGTTGGTGTACATCTCACATGGCGGGTACATCCCGTTCTTCTCTGTACCCGGTATTGTCATGTTGATCAGGTATTGATGGTACACGTTCTGAACTGCGAATGTGTCATTATTTAGTCCCGGGATTGCGCACCTATAAGAAACGTAAGTTACCATTCTTATATTTTCATCAAAAATCATAATTAATTCATAATAGTCTACATTCTTGGTTGAATATATAAGTAAGTCTAAATTTTCATTTAATTTTTATGTAGAGGTTCTCATTTTGATTTCGTCTCAATGTTTTTATCAAGTTTTATATGTTGATAGTTAATAAGTAAGATAGTTAAGAAGGGCATTATATTATCGTGTTAACCCATATACATGTAGATGTTTCTATCAAAATCATGTCTGACCTCCGTATTTTGTAGTTTATTTCGGGCCAAAGTTCGTCAAAGGTCAGCTGACATGACCTTAATCATTAAGTCTCTAAGTGTTATGACGGAAAATTATCATGACAGCTGGTTTAAACAAAATTGGTTAGTTACTAGTTATATCTTTGATCTTATGAACCTTTGGACTGTATAATTCCGTCAGATTTTGATTGTTTGGTATAGGGATGTCAATCGAGATCTTCTATTCAAAGAAACTAAACTAGATCAAAGACCCCGCTAATAAAATCCGCAATAAAGGATGGTTATTGAACAATAGTTATTCTCCCAAAAACATTCAGCCACGTAAATAGAAGTCGAAGGATTCTTGGTTAGGAACAACTTTACATATAAGAACAATAATTCTATCAAATCAAGAAGACAGAAAGTATTATGTATGCATCAATCCAATGAAATACACTTTTTGTTTTGGACTGGAATAAGGGACAAACAACCTGACCTTGGTATGGTAGTTAAACTGAAATATATTTGCACAGGGATAACATGTCCTTTGTTTAGTCTATATTGTTTGTGTTGCTTTGTACCATGGTTTACAAAGAGATGTCGTGGAATATACAATATGAGATAGTCGACTTTGATATTATTCGATGGCATTTGTTTTCACTTCCCTTATAATAACACAACAGCTAGATTGCGTCAATATGTTATATTTATGGGGTATATACTTTTATGTCGATGTAGCATTAATGGGTGTCACTTGTCACGACTTTTTGAATAGGGCCACATGTAAGGAAACATCTGAATGTATACTTTGTAACGTGGATGGACAAAAGTGTGAGTATAGCATCACTTGTGAATGTTGTTTTGTTTATGATTTGTTTTGTATAAAACCTACTGAATGTCTCACACCTTTCAAAAAACATACGTTTACCAAGGACGTTGTTTTTATGTTCATTATGCAGCCATTTCGCATATTGAAAATATTCTGCCACTACTGAACGTTCAAGTATTTCAGTGATGGCAGTTTTATTATGAAAAAAGAGGATGGATCCGAATCCGTAAGTTAGCAAGAATGAAAGCTTGCAGGAAAGGAAATATTTAAGCAAGTAGGAAAACAAGGAAGTAAGAAAGCTTAAAGTCAAGCATGTAAAAATTCATATGTACAGTTAGTAATGATAAGTAAGTAATAAAGAAAGAAGGGGAGGAATAAAGAAAGCAAGTAAGTGAGAATGAAACTAAAAATCAAGCAGGTACGAAAGCAATTAAGAAAGAAAAGCAAGTAAGATAGTGAGCTATTATGAAAAAAAGCAAATAATAAAGAAAGCAAGAAATTAGTATGAAAGCATGCAAGAAAGCTGGTTAATAAAAAAACAAGTGAGTGCGAAAGCAAGTAAGTAAGCTAGTAAGTAAGAAAGCTACTAAGTAAGAAAATACATAAGAAAGAAAGCTGGTAAGTAAAAAACAAGTGAGTGCGAAAGCAAGTAAGTAAGCTAGTAAGTAAGAAAGCTACTAAGTAAGAAAACACATAAGAAAGAAAGCTGGTTAATAAAAAACAAGTGAGTGCGAAAGCAAGTAAGTAAGCTAGTAAGTAAGAAAGCTACTAAGTAAGAAAATACATAAGAGAGAAAACTGGTAAGTAAAAAACAAGTGAGTGCGAAAGCAAGTAAGTAAGCTAGTAAGTAAGAAAGCTAGTAAGTAAGACAACACATAAAAAAGAAAGCTGGTAAGTAAAAAACAAGTGAGTGCGAAAGCAAGTAAGTAAGCTAGTAAGTAAGAAAGCTACTAAGTAAGAAAATACATAAGAAAGAAAGCTGGTAAGTAAAAAACAAGTGAGTGCGAAAGCAAGTAAGTAAGCTAGTAAGTAAGAAAGCTACTAAGTAAGAAAATACATAAGAAAGAAAACTGGTAAGTAAAAAACAAGTGAGTGCGAAAGCAAGTAAGTAAGCTAGTAAGTAAGAAAGCTACTAAGTAAGAAAATACATAAGAAAGAAAACTGGTAAGTAAAATATCAATCAAATACGAAAGCAAGAAAGTAAGTAAGAAAAACATTTAGAAAGAAAGCTAGGAAATAAAAATCACGCACGTAAGTAGAAAAACAAGTAAGTAAGAAAGAAAAAAGATAGATTGTAGGAAAGCAAGTAAGAAAGGAAGCGGAAATGTAAAAAAATGAAGTACAAAAACAAGGAAGCAAGTATAAGATAGCAGCTAAGAAAGCTAGTAAGTAAGACAACACATAAAAAAGAAAGTTGGTAAGTAAAATATCAATCAAATACGAAAGCAAGAAAGTAAGTAAGAAAACAATTCAGAAAGAAAGCTAGTAAATAAAAAATCAAGCACGTAAGTAAGAAAGCAAGTAAGTAAGAATGAAAGAAGTAAGCATGTAGAAAAGCAAGTAAGAAAGAAAGCAGGAAAGTAAAAAAAAGTACGAAAACAAGAAAGCAAGTAAGATAGAACGCAAGTAAGTTAGAAACAAGTAAGAAAACAAGCCAGTAAGAAAATAAGAAAGCAATTAAGAAAGAAAGCAAGTAAGAATGAAAGATAGTGAATTATAAAGCAAATAAGTGTGTAAGCAAGACAGCCAACTTAGTAAGCAAGCATGGAGGCAGATGGGCATGTTAGTGAGAAAGAAATCATGTAAATAATCAAGAATGGAAGAAAAAGGGTAGATAGTAAGCGCGGAGGAAGTAAGTATGAGCAGACAGCAGGTGCACCCACCTGTGTTGAGGCACGGAGAAGAGGAAGACGACGAGCGAGATGCTCTGTATAGCGATGGACACGGCAGGGATGCACAGCAGGAAGTACAGTCGCAGCTGATAGGGTCCGAATTCTCCAAGGATCCGCAGCAAGTCGTCGAACTTCATTCTTCAATCTAATATCTGAAAAGACAGAAGTCAGGTATTATGTAAATAACTCTAAATCTGCAGTTAAAAGTATTTGTTCTTATCAATTGGCCAATTAAAGACGTTATATTGGTTCCAAAGCTTATTGTTTAGGTGGCTAGATGTAGTTTCTTGTATAGAAATATATGTATATTTGATATTATTTCAAACTTCTAAAATGAAGCACCAATACTCCTCCTTATAGTCCTCTTTTTATGGTTGATAAAATGCAGCCGATTTAAATCTCATCTGCGAAAAGTAACCACTATGATTTTGATTTATATGCAATCTCTGAATGAAGATTATGACAAAGTTTGGAAATTCGCCACAGATTAACGTGGGAATCATTATGCTTATCACTAGCACTAATGGACTTCTATAGTATACTTATCAATAGCATTTTCATGAATGTGTTATGAATATGAATGTGTTATGAATATGAATTATAAAAATACTGCGTGCCGCTATGTCCTTACAATTCATGTATGAATGTATTTCTATTGTTGCTATATCTTGAATAAAAAAGGTTTTATTGTGTATATTATAAACATAACTGAGTGCTGATTTCTTCCATTCCATTTGCAATTAAAAGAGACACTCCGTTAATGGTATTCCATTTCAGTTCATACTTGTTACAAGACCAATTATAATGATATTCATTCAGAACACCTTACAGATTTACCCAAAACCCCGAATACATGACGGTTATCTTTTTTTTAAAATCGAACAGCACCCTTATGTTATACCAAAGTCGAAATCACATGTTTCAGTATCATTTACACTAATACAATCTACATAAAAAATCAACTCAAATTGTGCCTTCAAAATTTAGATATATTACAAAAATCAAGTTTCACTAATTGACGCGTGTTGTTGTCTTGAGTTTTTTTTATTTGCATTGCAACTTTGTACGCTACTCTCATCCTTCTGAATTTATTGCCATAAAAAACGATAATTTAGCAATAGTCAGTACTTCTACTTCCTAAGTTTGGCATAGCTGATAAAAAAACCAAGTGTTTCTTTATGTGTTATTCCTCATCTTCCTATGAAGGGCCTTACTTGTGCCAGCCCAATGACTTAATTTTGCCTTGCCGCTATTCCCCAACTTTTTCTGTGCTTGTCGTCAAGGCTGCTGCGAGGGGTCTCGATAGTCCAAATTAGAAATCATTTGAGAATTGCAACTTTTCGCCGGAGACGGCGCTGCACGCAAAACACGAATTTTGACGGGTTTAAAGCAAGGTTTAAATGAGCCAATGACAGAGACTGGTGCAAAAAAGGTCCTGAAGCATACTTTATTTCAGGGCTGGGACAACAAGACATTGTCTAGACTTAAGAAAGCACTTGCCAAAGGGTCTGGATGACAGACTTCTCGATACTTGAATAGTAATAGATAGATTAATAGATTGTCATATACCCCAGATTGTTCGTAACTAGTGCACGCAGCTGAAATTAATATTTATTAAATCTTATTGCTAACGAACCAATGACATTCTTCGTCACACAATGTGATCAGAAAGTTTAACCTCACGTACCCGTCCCCTCTTGAAGACTAAATGCATTTTAGGAAAGGGAAAGTATCATTTAATCCCGTTATTGTCTGTAAAACATCCATTCATTGATGTTATCAACACTCACGTACTGGTCAAACCTCTCGTTTATGATCCCAAAGTTCGCCTGCGTGTAAGAAGTCCAGCGAGATAGCCTTAAGCTTGTATAATATAGTAGAACAAGCACTGCATAGAGGCGTGCTCAAGGCTGCATGTTGACCTATGATCTAATCCAGATAACCCAGATAGTCGGACCCTCTCTAAAGTACCTTAAGTAAATATATCTGTTAGTCTTACCCACTCCAGAATATCAACGGGTAACAGAACTGTCGGACTGGGCGATCAGCACAGAGGTGACTAAACTTAAACATTCTCACGTAGTCTCTGTTAAAACAGGTTTCCTTCCAAAGAAATATCAATGATTGTAGATCGCATATTCCGGTTTTAACATATTTATTTCTAAAAGACGGAACCGGATGGGGAAACATGCAAATTTTTAATTTTAATAACGCTCCGGAAGATACGCATGATCCTATGGTAAGTTAGTTCGAGAGTTTCACAAGCCCTCAAAGGGTACTTCAGATGGTTGGAGTAACAGCAATCTTTCCCCAGGTTACTTAATCAATTTTCCCACGTAAAACCTGTTCAGATGCAAGAGTGTTTTCTTATTTAGAATCCTAAATGGTTACAATGTGATCATTATACACAAGGACATAATTTCAAACTGTTCCAGTAACCAAGAAACCTTAATTTAAAAAATTATTTTTGTCTATTGCAAGACGATGTCTTTTATTAAAACAAACAGTTATAACGAACGTGCTATGACGGTTAAGTGTTACGAAACCATATCCCTACCTCAAATGATTTCAAGGTGTTCACACACAAATGGCCGCCAGTGGTTTTTGTTTAATACTTAATTATTTTCTCTACGGTGACGGATGAGATATTTTGACCCTCGGATGGTATTATTTTTTGCCTAAACTAATGTTTATTTGGAAGAATAAATCTGTCAAAAACGTGACATTGCCCTTTTTTGGCTTATTCGTTCAGTATACAATTTAAATAAATTTAGATGTTAAGTTCAAAATAAATGTCTTATTATCAAGACTGTTGATCTGAATTTTCAGATTGGTTCATTATAGTGACAATAATTGAAAATCAGACAACGGTGCTCGGTAATAGGTCAAACGTAATTTTCGACAATATTCTCAAGAAGATGAAAATAATAATATGGGTTGTTTGTCGTTGTCGTATAATTTATGTATTTGTGTATGTAATTTCGTAATGTAATTTCGGCTTCTGGTCTTAATATAACTGAAATGTTAGGCACTTTCGGCATTTAGAGAAAGATGCAATTAAAGAGATTTAATTTGAACTAAAAACAGTAAACATGACAATTTGAAACTTTATAAAATCCTAATGATATTTTATGAAAGAAAACTGTTTCTTTAAAAAGTATGGATAGATTTACATACGCACGTCCGTCATCACTTATCAATCAATTTGAATTTGGATATGAACATGTACGTAAAAATTAAAATTATCCACGTCTCTATTTAAAACAACTAAGAAAAACATCTACACGTAATGTCACGTATTCATGCTTGTGAATAATGACGTACATTTACAGTTCATTAGCGCTTCTGGATGCATATATTATTCTAAAATCAACGTACATGTACTCTTACATTTATGTAGGTTATAGTAACTTGCTACATCACTGTCATAGTAACATTTCAATATGACATTGATCGTTGCGTTCTGAATCAAATCATATAGAAATCTTTCACGTAAATGCCATAGATTCCTTGACGCCATTGTTTATTTATAGTTATTGTTGAATGCTGTTAAAACACTCACGCATACGGAAGTCATCTTTTCTTTGTAACCGCTGTAAAAAGTCGAGCACTTCCTGATACTACATTGTATTATCCAAATTCCAAATTTCCATCGCTAGGGAATTTTGATAAAAAGCAAAAAGTAACGTGAGAATACACACTAATACAAATGTAGTCTAATCTTTTATGAGATTGTGAGCTGTCACCAGTGACAATACACATCTATATTCGTAAAATTCACATATTTAAAGTTTTTATTCAGAAATGAGGCTCAAAAAGGGTGTATACAGTTAAGGCTAATCTACAGTGCAAAACAAAAATGCATTTTAAAGGTATTAAAACTGCAATATCCGCGTTGTATATCGTTGATATATACACCAAGTCACACTTTAAGCACCCCAAATGATCTAGCAAAAGTTGTCTGATCGGATATAAGATAATGTTTCAGGAAAAAGTAAATGTGTTTTATGATAGAATCATTATGTAGCAGTTTAACAAAAACTGGCATTCAGATAACGTCCCACTATATTCGATATTTGCATTTATAAAAATCCTGATATTTTGGTGTCCAAAACCACGTTTAGTTGTACTGGGAAATACAATGCATTCATACATTGTAGTTGTTTTTATGTGAGTAATTTAATTCTGTCTAGTGAAGTGTCCATACTTTAAGTAATTGCCTTGCAACAAAATCCAGGTTACACTAATATGAATTTTCAAAATGCCAAATTTAAAAAAGAACCACAATTCAGAAAAAAATGTGCTTCATGACGTTCAGTATTTATTGAAATGACCGTGAACTGACTTATGAATTTAGTCACAGAACCTATGTTTTACATGTCAAAAAGATTTGATTCAATAAGAATATATTAACTTTCCCACAGAACCACATTTCTGTTTTGAAGATAGGGGGTGCTTAACTTTTGACTGGGTGTATATTACAATTAGAATTTCATTGCAGAAGGTGGCGGAACATTACATTGTCAACTTTTGTATAGTTAAAGGTTATGTGACCTACCTCCATAAATAGCTTATCACTATACATACTATATATAAACTATTTGTAACTATAATACCATATACTTGTACAAAATTCAGTGAAATATATTTGATCACGGTACATAAATGAGAGAAGAATGAGAATTATCAACACAACTTAGTGACATAATGGAATTAATTCACAATTTATCACGCAAATTTTGAAAGAAACTGTTGCACATTATGTTGGCCTGTAATGTACTATGTATTAATTTGTACTATGTATAAATCAAAAATAAAAACTGAGAAATTCCTTTCTGAGTTTATCATTGTTGCTCTGAATATTTGCATGTTTCATTGGGGGACATATTGGGGCAATATAAAGGTTTTTGATACGACCCCCATGCTTGTAACAACAAGGATTAGTTCACCAACCATGACCTGCCGGCATTCAGAGACATCCCCCAACGTGTGCTTAGCTTTGTGTTTCTATATCAATCAATCTTTAGTCTGCTACTTAACAGGCCACAGGTCTATAGTACATGGAATACATTGCTTTCATTAAAGAAACAACATGCGTTCTATGTGCAAATGCATAATATATATGCATGGACAGATGTTTTAGTTCTCGAGTGCTCGTGCTGTTTAATAACCTTAAATTTAAATTAAGTATTTTTAAGTATGTTGTGGCATATGTAACAATCTCATCCAATACCGAATTACTTTACAATAGGAGTAGATGTATAAAGGAAATCTGCCACATTCTCCATATACCATAATGTTTGGAGTGTTTTGCTTGACACCCAAGAACTTTTTACATGCATTCAGATATACCATTTTGTAATTTTGCAAATGTTTTAGTCCCCATATTTCTGCCCTATATAGAAGAATAGGATATATCTTTACATCAAATATTTTAAAAAGGAGTTCATACTGAGCTCATCTACAACACTTAATTGTCTAAGGATCCCTAATAATACTTTATTTGCCTGTACTGCTGCACAATTTGCATGTAAAGACCATGATAACTCGTTAATGATATATACTCCGAGATATTTGTAACAATTTGTTGTTTCAAGTTCACACTCTTTATAATACCATTTTTTCTTTTTGAGAGTTTCCCACCATTTTTTAATACTTAAACCTTGTTTTATCCACATTTATTCTCAACTTCGACTTGTCACAAAACAATTCAAGTTCATTAATTTGCTTTTGAAGACCTATAACAGTGCTTGATGTTTCACATATCACATATATATACTTACATTCATTACACATCTGTTACTGAATTTAACATGTAATGTAATCTTAATTTATAAACTTTTAAAATTGGTATGTCATAAAATTCATTATTTAATGAAACCCACTTGTTAACGGATATAGACTGGGTTCTTGGTATATCAATCTCATTAAATTCAAATATGATCTGCTTCAAAAACGTGGTTCAGCAATGTTGGATCTTATTTCAATAAAATTGTTGGTGTGTAATTAGGAGATGAAGATAAAGTGTTTGAAATCAGTGGCTTACGGAATTATAATAGCTGTATCTTTTATTCAAAGTGAAACTAGTATACAGACAACCAGTGAATTCTTGCACAATTAAAACGAAGTCTAAGTATAAATGTATATACGGTATTGTGATTGAAATAGGTTCTGAATTATACATATATTGATTGATATAACGTTCAAGTATTTCAACTCTTTAGATGGATAAAATAATTATTTTTAAGATCGATACAAAATAGGTACACTACATCATGACAATGATCTCAGATCAAATTTGCTTAACTCCTTAAGGTTTACGCGTAGTAATTTGAAAACTTTACGACATTCGATTAATGTCTGCATGTAAACATATGATTTACAAAACACACTATAAGAGAAAGACTATTCCAATTAAAAGATATTATTCACTTGAGACACGAAGGATTACATTGTGATAATAAAAATGTAAGCAACGTGCAAAAAATAACAGTAAATGCATACACTCATGATGTAATCTAACATAGTTGATTGAATGTTGGGCTATTTTTCTTGTATGAATGTGACAATATTCTACATGTTTATAATGACAAGACTAAGCTATCAGCCTACCTCAAATCGTCGAACGTAAGGCCAGTAACGGAACGTCATTCATAGCAAGGTTACAAACAATACGTCTCCAGCAGCTGCTAGTAGGGTCGAAATTATAAATCTACTGCATATGTTCAGAAAAAAATTCCTGTTTATAAGTCAAGGTCATAACAGTTTTTCTTAAATAAAAAAAGGTGTGGTGTTTCTTAAAGAGACTCTCCGTGATTACCATGGCTAAATGAAAGGGGCATTAGAACTTTGATTTGATAAATAAAATAATTTTATGTAAAAGAAAATAAATGTTAACAATTGCAAGGAAATATTTCTTAATTTAAAAAAGCAGTTTTAAACCGTACATGGTCGAACTAGCTATGCGAATCCCTTACCTTACCTCAAATTATCAAAAGGTGTCCACACAAAAATGGCCGCTAGTGGTGTTTTTTGTTTGATATTAGATTATTTCCTATACGGCTACGGATGATCGGGTTGAGTATTGAGATATTTTGACCCTCTGAAGATAAACATTTGGCATTAACTAATGTTTATAAGGGTGAATTTAGGAGATTAGGAGATAAAAACATCCATTTCCTTGTTATACTGCCAATCTTCTAGCATGCCACCGAGTCAAAACACAAATCATTATATTCATTCAAGCCATCTCTCTTATTTATCCAAAAATTCCCAATACACGACATAAGTCTCAATAAAAACTTCACCCTTACCTGAATGTTGAAAACGGAAACACATGTACCATTTACAAGAATACTATCAAAACAATAAACTCAAATTTTAACTTCATTTGTGATAAGTTTAAAAAAATGTTTTTGATGCGTTCGATCAGAATCGCGAAGAATCGCGAAAACATACCTTTATATATATAATGATATATAATGACAAATATAGCGAAGCCAATAACAAAAAACTAATAAAGTAAATTTACATATTCCAAAACAATATTCAGCTTGAGCCTTTAGGATTCAAATATATTAAGACGCTAAATTCCATCGTCTTTGACAATTGCAACCACGTCTTGCAAAGATCTCATCACGTCCAAATAGTTCTCACAAACGATTATGTTGCTTTCCAACACGGTATCTTCTAGAGAAGGGGGAACGTCTCCTAAATCGGCGTCACCCACAAGAAGGACCACCAATCTCCTGGGCATGAACCTTGCCTCATAGACAGCTCGTTCTGCGATGAACGTCATCCAATCGTCCTCGATACAGTTATGAGTAAGGAGTATCAGAGTCACCCAGCTGTTCTCCACTCCACGGACTATCTCCTCCGCAAAAACAGAGCCTGGCATGCTGTCTCTGTCCCGTAGGAACACCTTCAGCAGGGCATTCTGCTCCAGACGTCTTCCTAGATGGAGGCATGCGAAGCTGTAGTCGTCTTCAGAATAGCCAATATAGACATCATATTTGAAATCCTTCCTTTGAGGCCATTCATCTCCTGCTATGTAGTGTAGAAGACGATGTTTAATCACGCCCCAGTGCTTCACCAGAATCCAGATGATGATAAGAGCGATTGATACAATCATGAAAAGGATAGCGCTAATAAAGAGACTCAGCCTGCCAACACACATCCTCCACACTTGTAGATGGTGATGCTGGACATATGCTGTGTTGGTAAGGGCTCCTTGTTCGTCAACACATGTATAAAGCCCTTCGTTGTCAAATGTCACTCTGGTGACTGCCAGCCATTCTATAAAGTCTAAGGTTTGACATCCACATGAGAGACTGTTTCCGGCTAGGTTGATTGTGATTGAGTGATTAAAGCTGATTCTATCCAATGCCTCTCGCTGCATATACGGAATGGTTGTTAATAGATTTTCAGACATGTCCAAATATGTTAGGAAACTCAGGTCATCAAAATTAAAAGGGATGTTTTCAAATGTGTTTTCAGAGAAATCCAGCTTCCTCATATCATTGACATTAGTGAATATCTCAGATGGGAAGTCTTTAAGACGGTTCTTAGACATCGTGAGCTCCTGAAGACGTTGAAGATTTCCTAACAATCTCTTCAGATGTCTGTAGTCTCCTATGTTAACGTAATGAAGAACTAGGACCTCGAGAGACGTTAAAGTGTCAAAGAATGTTGGCACTACGGTGCTGAAATCATTCCCAGAAGCGTCAAGGTACAATAGGTTGTCCAGCCCGTAGATGAAATGAGTAATTGATCTCAGTCCGACAAATGAACAGTCAAATGTCTTTAAATTTAAACCATTTTTAACGACAATAGATGTTGTGTTCAAAAGCATAACGAAGTCACTTGAAGCTTTTATTTTCACGACTTCCAGTGTTATTGGAACGTAAATGTCAATCGTAGCATTGTTTATTGGCCAATTAAGGCTCAATCCTGAGATATGCTTGGTATAGCGCCATGGTGTAAATGGGTTCCATGTCGGCACAGATGAAACCGAAAGATCGAGAACTCGTAACTTGGTGAATGACGACAGGATCATGTACAAAATATTTCCTCCTAGAAAGTGGTTCTCAGACGCTATGATTACTTCAACACATTTGAGGATGGGCCGACCAAGAAATGCTGACATATCTGCATACAGCTGCTTGTTGTAACCAACGTTCAACTTTCTGAGGCAGATATCTGTTAGAGGTTCGATGACATCTCTGGTCAGGAGTCTGTTGGTGAAGTTAGCGGTGAAAGAGCTGGGTCTGTACATGCCATACAGATCAATGAGGTCCATCGTTTTCCCCTTGTACACTTTCAAAGCGGTTGTTACATCTTTTAACGGGACATTTCCTACCAAATTGTTTAAGGATAAGATCTTGAGATAAGGCAGGTACTTGAATGTCAGTGGGTGAACACTTGCTATATCCACGCATTGGGAGAGATTTAATGTGCTCAGTTTTGTAAATTCGAGATTTTCAAATGTGTTCGTCGAGAGATGGGTAATTGCACAACCACACCCTGCCATGTTGAGGTGCGTGAGGTTCTTCAGATGTCTGAACCTTGGTCCAAAAGTTGTGTTAACCAACGAGTCTATGGATAGATCTTCAAGAGTTGTCAGGTTTGCGAATATAAGATCCGGATAGCTAGATATTCCCGATACATTATTACAGAGTAGACGGAGCCCCTTTAGTTGAGGCAGGAGCGAAAATACATCTTTGGGGAATGAGTCGTATGTGTACTTCAGCTTGTTGTTGCTAAGGTCCAGGTGTCGTAATTTTGGCAGCCCATAAAAAGCTGCCGACTGAAGAGTGTGTATGTTGTTGAGAGGAAGGGATAAAACCTGAAGCTTTGGCGACGATAGGAAAGACAGGTTTCTGACAGTGGAGATGTTGTTGCCCGAAATGAGGAGATGAGTTAGGTTGTTGGGTAATGGTGAGGGGATGCCACGCAGACTGGCATTGGTACAGTTGAGAGTTACTGATGCCTCATGTGACGTCAAAGTACATCCATGTGGTATCTGCTGATGGGATACACTCGGATACATCACCAGAATCAACTCCATCACAGTCATGCCTCCTATCTGCAAAAAATCATCCATCCTTTTAAACATATCATAAAGTATATAATGGTATGGAAAACTTGTAGATTTGTTTTGTTAATTCAAGGAATTGATGATCTCCTTCAAAGATAAGAAATGTTTTACTGATTCTGTTGATGTGATCTGGCTTTCAATGTTATTGGTTTTTTATTTGACCATTTATGTAGAAAAATTTGTGCAAGGTGACAATTAAACGGCGTAGAGAAATAGTTAAAACGATTAGTGTAGTTCTGATGGCAAAATAAGTATATAATGGTTGAAATTTTGGAGTTTAAGCGTTTTTAAGTTATTAACGATATCCGGAGACTATAAAAGCTTTTCCAAAGGAAGCAGCAGCATTACTAATCATACACATGGGAAAAAATTAAGCAACACCCTAACTTTTCATATACTTTGTTGAACACTTTAATCACAGTAAGTCAGGCAATGAATCTGACACAATTCCTTCAAGACAGCTGAACACGTTGATTATAACTATACAATGATCATGGCTGATGTTTTCAAGTAGGTGTTCATAATCGGATATTTCATCACATTTGATCACTATACATTGAAAGTGAAAATACATTTACTCAATTTTATTCGATGACTGAACATGTTATCAGTCCGCAGAAGTAAACACAAACATTTTCTCCAAAGAGTAAAAAAAACGTACCATCATTTAAAGAATAAAATTGAAGACTTTGATATCATAAATCAGTCATCTATGATGACCATGGGTTTTTTACGACTTTTTACTTCTGACTTTAGATTACGACATTGCCAAGCTACTTCTAGTTGCCGCCCACCACAAAAGGATTCCCTGTTTTGGAGTATGTAAAATGAGTGGGGTTTTTTCAAATGTTTTTATTCATTTCAATTCGGTGGGTGTACATCTGATGGCATACAAAGACACTTCATATCAAACACTAGTTTGGAAAATGATGAAATGAGTTATATCATATGAAAACTTTAGTAGTTGTCAATTCTTGACTGATAACATGTTCATCAAGTCGTCGAGGTAGAAATTTATATTTTCACGAGTAATTTTAGTTAAGAACAAACATATACCCTCTTTAGTTCTCCGTCGCGTGTATGCTAAACCTCTGTTCAAAGAAGAACCTCTGTTCAAAGTCCGTGTGGAATATTAAGTCACAAGTGAAGCTACATCATTTGTTTTGCTTTGAAAATATTAACTGTATTACAATTAAATATTTAGATACCATAGAAGACCTACCGTCTGTATCCTTCTATATTCAATCATTTTACATCGTACGGTTTTTATTCCGATTGAAGAATGTTTGCATTTGAAATTCAATTAAATTTCAATTCAATTCACTGTTTAAAGTACGATTGGCCTTAGCCCCATACGATCGAGTTACCTACTTCACAATCTGAAGCAGTACATCATATAAAAGGCATTTAGCAAACTTTAAAGGTTTTGCGTAATATCAAAGCTTGGTATATAAATAGTCCAAGTTTAAATTGAAGTATTGGTTCTTTGCTAGATAACAACTTTTTGAAATAAAATATCGTATCGTAACTTGGCGGCGGTAAATATTTAACTGAGCTGGGCATAAATTGGGCAGACTTCAAGAAAGTCGTACACAGTTTTCAACTTCGTTACTACAAATGCTGCATTTGTCTTGCAGGTTTTTGAATCTTCCTTTGTTCACTTGCAGTTTATCAGAGAATTTCTTAGAGATTGAAATTTGATTTTCACAAACAGCAATTTAACAGTGTGAATTTTATCTCAATGTCTATTATTCACACATATTGATTTAAAGTATACATAATCCCTTAGGTGTAAAAGGATGCAGAAATGAATATCAGAACATATGTTTGTTTTGTTTTTTTAAAGTTCATAGATTGTTCAAGAAAACAAACATTATTTTTTCAACAGGAAAAACATTTATCAGCCAATCACATCCTGCCACATAATAAGGCGAAAATGTATTATCTTTGCGCGAAATATTACATCACCAAAAATAGAAAAATGATATGACAATAAGACAATTAGTTGGAGGGGTATTCGGTCAACAAAATTACAATCTTAATGTGATTATGTTATGGATAGTCAAATCACGGATTATATTGAGAGATCAAAGCGAGTGATCGGTGGTATGGCGATGTTTAGCATCATGATGATATATGAATTTTTCTTCTCTAAACTTTTGATCACTTTAATAACTTTAAGCTGATGCAATGAATATTGCTAAAATGATTTTGTCTCATATGAAAGATGTCAGGTCTGATCTTTAGGGTGTAGTTCCTTTCGTATACATGATTACATTTGTACATTTGGATGTATTTTGTGTTCGTTTTGGTACGACGTTTCAATAGGGGAAGCTGGTGCTTATTCCTGATGTTTAATGATTTATGAATAAATATTAAACAATCGACATAAAGATAATTCTAATTGATTGTGGTTGCTTTAACAGTATTTGCACACTCATCTTTTTTTCCACATCCAAGTATTTTGCAAAAGTTGTGATAGAACATAATTTAACAATATCCTGATATGAAAAACATTTAAATAAAACCATCGTGAAAGTCGTGAATTCAATTAAGAATTTTAATTAATGTTATAGGATAATCTTTGGAATTAATTACACATTAAGGTATATATTGATGTCAGTTAGCGTTGTAAGCTTGTTTTAACCTTGCTTAGAGGTATTCCCAGGTGTCCTTGCATCAGATATAAGGACTATTCTGGCTAATAGGACTGATATCAATAATGAACGGGACACTTGTATGAATGGTTGCCATGGACAACGAG
This sequence comes from Phorcus lineatus, assembly GCA_921293015.1. Lineage (NCBI taxonomy): Eukaryota > Metazoa > Mollusca > Gastropoda > Trochida > Trochidae > Phorcus > Phorcus lineatus. Next base: position 41,660,034 of record OV121085.1, read on the forward strand.
GTCAAAGTGGGATGTAATCTCTATTACATTAAATCTTAAATCAAACTTACCATCATTTCTACCAGCAAAGCAACCGCTTCCATTCCCCTTCCTAGAAATGAACAAGTGTCGTTGAATACTGTAAGTGAAAAGCATAAAAAGATAGTTCTAGACATATAATAACAATAGTTATCATATATACCACATAATTGTTACATATCATGTTACCTGGCTACACGAATTCTTTGAAAGAAAAATCATACTTCAGGTCAATAGACGGACGTTTCGCTTACTTTGAATCCGTGCACGCAAGATACCATTATTTACTCTTCATCGTTATTTTAAGAAGCAAGGGACGTGGATGACGTAGAACCGTTTCAAATTAACTTACTACGGAATTTTCCATTTGAGAGAGGGGGCTTCCCTAGACACCCCTGTTTCTATGGGCCTGTACTAGTTATGTTATCATCAGAAACAGTCTTATTTGAATGTAAAAAGAATATATTTAGCCCCGCAAACCCCACCCCTCCGGATCCGCCAATGCAGTTATTCACGAAAGGCCATCCACATTGCTTTCGATACTCTGGCGAACATGCATTATTGGTTATTATCTTTAAGATTCACATAATAATCATTCAATAGAGGTCTTTAACACAAATTCAACGCTGTGGAAAAGTCTTTCACGGTCCCCTTGGACCGAAGCTGTCTTAACTCATTTACCCTCAGGCTGCAAACGGCAGCATAAGAGGTGAATGAATATAGTTATAGTTATATAACATTCAATACATAATAAAACCTCTGTACACCGGTTCATTCAATACAGGTGTATCAAAGGATATCTTCCTTAAATATTGACATAATAATTTTACAAAATAGTGATAGTTTTCCTAAGGTTCCCAGATTGGACGTACATAGAAGGATGTTAATTCTGTATATACTTGGTCTATTAAGATAATATTTGTGGATATTTACCCTTTCTAGTTTTAATTTTGGACTGAACGTCAACGTTTAAAATTTTACCGAAAGTCGCTATAAAATTCATTACTTTGCTTCCTAGTGTAAAATATACCTTTAGTAAGAAATTAATGTAATACACGATCTTATACAGTGATTAGTATTCGTGCTTCAACGTGTTACTTTCTGAATGTCGATGACGTTGCACATAAGAATGTTACGTGACCTAAACTGAAACAAATAGGAAATTTATCGTATCGAATGTTATAAAAAAAGGATTCGTCGAGACGATTCACACGCTATATTGTAATATACGTTTCTAAAGTTTTCTTAGATATTTTAAATTTTAATAGTTCTCATATTTACATGCGAGTGATTCTATTCTTCCCAAATAATGAATCCATGTGTTCGTATTTTTAAAGCATTTTCACGTGAAGTACTTTAAAGTTGTAATTATTAACTGTTGTTCTAGCCAATACTTTTGGAAATTAAATTCGGCAAACATCAATACCTCGATTTTCGCGCACATAAATATCATCTCATCTCTTAGTAACTAACATTTATAAAGCAAACTCACTCGTTTTCTTCACTTTAAATCCTCATATTTCATGGTTTTATCCAAGGCTTCATTGTTTCAATGTTTGTTGTTTATATCATTCATATTTCCTCGTGTACATTTATCGGTCTTGCACTTTTCAAGTTTCTATGACCGAAGAGCGCACTGTGTACTTGCGCACAAATTGTTCTTAAATACTGATATTTTCATAATTTGTACATTCACATGATATTTATTATTGAATTGTCAATAATTCCTTGGTCGCGTAAAAACCTAATCATTAATAACTTAAACGTAGTTTATCGGAACTATTTCTTTTCGGCAATGTTGTTATTTTGCAGCTGTCAAACTTTTTGCACTCGGTAAGAATTTGCGGTTTGCCTGTTATCATCGATAAGAGTATTTATAATTATAATAAAAGTGAAATGCAATTGTTTTACATGTACATTTTAGTTCTGGCATCTGTATTTCAACTTTCTTCGTAGCAGCCATTGACACTGCCGTGACCTGTCAAAATCTGTCGTTGATGCCCGCCTAAATCCAAATTTCACTGTCCGGTTAATTATTTCTTTATTGTAGATTGTCCTTTTAGTTTCATTCAAAAGCTTGTATTAAACGGTCATTAAGGACATTTAAAGGACATTACATATTCCATGTACATATTAATGATCTTTATTATTTGTATATGAACTTTGACGTAAACGTCAGCTGCCATGTTTTTGCTGTGTTTTGATTGGTTGTGTTAAGTCACGTGATCACTTGGAAAGCCTATAAAACCAAGCGCCGTCATTCGCTTGGCACTCCCTCCCCCCACCTCCACCACCTACCCCCACTCCCAACCCCCATCTCCCGTCCCCCCTTTTCTTAGTAATTACACTCCCCTTGGCTATGTAACTTAATTTTTATTATCCCCCCCCCCCTAATTTAATAAGTAACATAGCCACGTCGGCGAAATCACCAAGAGGTGGAAGCAGACGTTAAACTCCAATCCAACAACAACTCGCTTGGCACTTCTGATTCAGACTCTGACTGAGATCCTTGATCAGAAACTTTTGACCTAACAATATAATCTTTTACACTTTTCGGAATCAAACTCTAATTGAAATAGGTAAATAGCGACATGACTTTTAGTCTGCTACATCCTTACAGATAATAACTTATTATAATAAAAACAATTTAATATATTACTTGGTTATAATACTGCTTTCCATTAGTGATAAGTGACCTGACACAATTTGGTATTTCCTCATATATGAAACATTCTGATCATCAACCTTGAAATAAGTTATTATTATTATTGGCTGAAAGTTTCTCTGGTATTCTATTATTGTTATTGAAAATAAATATCCATTTGCTCTTGTTGCACCCTCGCGTGTGTGACAATATCAAACGTCGCTTTATGACGATTAGGGCTGAAGACTGTTCTGTTATACGATGGGTCGATTCTTTAAAGTCTCGTATCTCCCTGGCCCCTCCTCCGGGCTTTTAAATCTTGGGTTCGTAAACAACAGCTGCTGATCAAAAGTTTGTAAAAGTCACAATTCAAATACTTTATCTGTGAACAAAAAATATTTAGAAAGTGTTCTCAAATTGAAGAATGTTCATTTGGTGATGGTAACATAAATTATTAGGAAATTGTTTATTCCTCAAAAAGAAGTTAGTTTTATGATCTTTAGTCTTTATTAAAACCTACACTGCTAATCATTGCTGAAATTGTGAAAATCAAGCAGCGCAAAGAAATATACTATATCAATTTGGTTTCACTGGAATTCTTATAATTTTTCTTTGAAATGCACAGATAACTCCCTGATCTTTCTTTTTACATATCCGTTATTGTACGTGGTTGTGCAGGAATAAATTTTGATCCTTGATATCTATTATGTCAAACTAGAAATACTACCATTTTGTTTTGGTCATTGGGGAATAGTTTTAGAAGATGTGAAGAAATTATTGCAATGATGACTTCCAAAAGGTCAAAGTTCAACAAGAATGTCTTATTTGCTGACCATCTGGGGTTTGTCAGACCAAAATGCTTATACTTAGAAAAATGACTCATCAGTGAATGGATGTTCGATCATTACGTGCTAAAGATTGTACAAATTAGCTTGTCTATATAATTTTACGCTGCAAACTGAAAATTTATACCTATAAGATATGACGTTTCCCATAAAATCGCACCTGTAGACAACGAACAGGAATAAATCTTCTCTCAAGTATAATGAATGTCAAAGGTTTGGTTTCAAAGAATCCACTGACAGAGGCTTCTGATATTAATGTGAAAGGAAGTCGAGTCACGTTCATCAATGCTTGTACTGACATCATTTTCTCAGGATAGTGACGAATACTACGGCGCGATACATTCGGAATGTCGGTGACGTCACACATTAGAGTGTCACGTGACCTAAAAGTAAGTATTGTAAGAAACACTCTTGTACCATATGAAAGATCTGTCTTTCAATCGAAATATATTTCAATATAAGTACTGTTGCTCTCCTATAAAGACTGCGTGACCAGTGGTCAAAATTGACGATGAACAACTTCATATGGACACGGATCTGTACGGGAGTCGGTCATATGAAAGAAGTGACAACCTAACAATAAAAATAGGGAACGAATCAATGATTAGATAGCAATCAGATTGCCATATGATGATACTTCTAACCAGCAGTAAGTTTTTACGATCAAATGACACCTCTGACCACGTTTGTAATACGTGACTTCAACGAATTAAGGGGTGTCAAATACCCGTCCCTTGTCTTTCCAAACCGGATGTAATCAAACAACATCTTGATTGTAAATGATACTAAATATAAGTTAACACTGCCATACAATAAAATCGTCATAATTAATTTACGTCATTGATTCCCTCAAATTGGTAATTCTACAACGTCAGAAATCGATGCTGTCATAAAACTCAACACTTCACCATGTTATTGGTTCAATATCAATGTTTGTGATATATATTCAAGAAATAGATTTCATAGTGTGTTAGTCCACATGATCTTGTTACGTCCAGTCAGAAGTAGAATTTTGTGTAAACGACAAATGCGGTATTTTTTATATGTATAATTCAGCTTAGGCTCAATGTATCCATCATTGCAAAATTTTAATTGATTTGAAACTTACACGAAAGCAATGTAGGCATTTGATTTAATTTGTGTTGTGAATATTGAGGCGGTTTTAATGAAGTTTCAAAAACAAGTGTTTTCTTGTTGGTATTATATACAAAAAAAAACGTTTAAAGATTAAATCAGTTTAACTCTTAGATTAGTGATAAATGATTTGGGGCTGCATGAGGCTTGAGTTGTTCCCTTTGCCAACGAGTTATGAAACTAAATTTAGTTAGTCCCATATTTTCAATACTCGCTAAGCGACTAACGTTCAGCTGATTTTACGTACGCATCAACAACTTCTTGATTCCGGTAGCGGAATGTACATCATACAATCATTCCGACTCTGAAATGATTTAACATATTTTGTGTACGCTTTTGTGCTTTTGGCTGCTGTGATAAGGCAAGATGTTTAGTTCTTAAAATGATAGTGAGTATACATTTCATAATCTATGTAAAAAAATCATTATATATATACATATCATATATCATATTTCCTATTTTCAATAATTTGTAATGTGTTTGTTGTGGGGTGTATATGCAGACGGCAAAACTTGTGTAAACATAAGTGGATTCTGTAACTTTGGTCACCCCGGTAGTGGATGAAATTTTGACCCAGCGGCGCTAGATAATAACTCACGATGATCATTTGTCCAGTGGCAAAAATGCAGAAACAGAGTAGCCTAGGTGTTTTACCAGGTCATATGTATGGCATGCATCAAATTGTGACCCGGTCCCACGCGGTACACACATGATAAAAACATACAAATTCGCTGATTCACAACAATTCAGGATTCGAATCCCATATTTGTTTGTTCTAACAACTCATTAATTAACCAATCTGAACAAATGTTAGATATACAAATAAAATGCCCAAATAGATAGATAATTAAAATTTTAATTTTCATTTGGTCTAGACCCTTTGGCGACACGAAACGAATACGGCAGTTTCTGTGTGCATCAGTACAAATGAAGACTCATTGTCAAAGATTGAATATTGTTTTCAGTTATGGACGTATGTATATAAATCTTATTAAAATCAGGTCGGAGTTACGTGACTCGCTGAGTTTCTTATGCCATATTATACGACCTGTTCTGTGACCTTTGGCCTCTCAGTGAATCTACCAATCACAGGTTCGATATCGAATGATGCCGACAATTTCGAAGCCTCGTCGCTGCTAATGTATAGTGATTAGGCCTTTCAGCATTTACCAAATCTTTCTGTGCTTGCTGTTCAGATTGCTACGACGGATCTCGATAGTCCAATGAGAATTTTCATGGGAATTGCAATATTTCGCCAAAGAGGGCACTGCATTCAAAACACGAATTCTGGTATGTTAGCAGAAAGGTTTGAATTAGTTTAAGATGGCGCAACTAAAGCCATCCGGGAGATGTACTTATATCAGAAATGCAGCGTAGATCGAGCATTAGTTTTGACCGCTTTTAATGAGATTGATTCAAATAGACATTCGGAACATCTGACAAAAACGAATACCTTCACTCACGTGGTTTTATTACTGAATGAGTTTATTGGATGATACAAAGATCCAAAGATTGTACAAGTCCTATCTCAATACTATGATGTATGAAAAGGGTGAAAGAATGGGAGTTAACTCGACAATGTAAACTTTTTTCGAAAGCGAAGATTCCGTGAATATTTTTTTAACAATTCATTGGTTATTGGATGAGTCCAAAACCTTTTCATATTGGGATGACAATTGTCATTTAAAATGCATCAGGACAATTCAAGATGAAATCAAAGTATAACTTAACGTTTATTTTCTAATACATGTTATGTAAAAGATATCAAAGATCATACAACACTACTTTTGTATATTTTCAACGTTGGTTAGTATGTTTAACAATTTACTGCTCGGCATAAAGGATGTTAGTTCTGTATCATTTCTAAAAATATTGTTATCAATATAACAATATCGACATCCTGTCAGAAAATAATTAATAAAGTTCCTTTAAAAAAAATATTGTCTGAGCAAGTTGTCTTAATGAATTCCCTTATCTAACAACAACAATATGCGTTCACCTGACAAAACATTGTTGTAGCTGTGAAAAGTGATAATAATAAAAAATAACAAATCGTTGGTTTGTTAAACTTTGAGGGACACTCCGTGTGCTTTTGGGGTCACATATTTCAAACTGTATCAGTGACAGCTTTAAAACAGTACCACATATAGTGCTGTTCGTTTCCGCAGTGCTGTGATTATTCAGACGTTATAAGTCGCTAATCTGATCGAAAACCGGACAATGTACTGCGGCTAGTTCTCACCATTAAGTCAAACGTGATTTTGGAAACTCTGAAGCGGACGTCATAACAGATTTAGGTGGTAGTGTTTACAACTATCATTCATCGGACGTATGATTTGAGCTGTACCCAATTTTTCTTTTAGATGAATCTGTGATATACATTTTAAAAGATGTCCGCCCATATGACATATTTGTACGTTTTAAAGTCAACTAAATATTACGAAAAACAGGAAGTGACCCTCTAACCAAATTAACACATGCACAAAAGCATAATTCAACAAAGGCTGATATGAAATTCAAATTTTAAGATAATGGAGGTTCGTGTGAACTTTGACTTTAGCGATACTTGAAAAATATTATGTTCATGGAAAGGTTTCTACTATTTTAGAAGCAGTAAAAACTGCACACACTGCATGTGCGTATAAACGCATGATGTTCTTAGCAGAACTATTTATTTTCTGAAACTTTTGCAGATTCCTCACATCTGCACGAAATGCACATGAACTCAATGCATCAACTATGATGAGATATGACGGTAGATAGATTCTCAGCATAGCTTCCGGCTTTTTCCTTCCGGGCATTTCCACGCTCCATTTTCATAACAGATACACGTGTAGCGCACACAATCCTCCGTGTAGGCGAATAGACGGGTGTAGAAAGTACGGTTCCCAACAACGCAACCTGAAGAAACAAAATTGTTTAAAGAGTGACAAAAATGATAATCATTATATTATTATAGCACATATTTCCATTCATTAGTGCTAGATCAAGGCGCTTCCAACATTATCACCTGATCTATCTTAAGCTGACATATTTGTCGCCAGAGGGGCACCACAACACACTGCTTTACCATTTACCCTTTTCTTGCTTTGAGAAAAAAGGCACATTTTCTGTTAGAACGTCTTTTGCAATATTTGACACCACAAGTCTCAAATCCAAGTCTCAGTATTGGGCAGGGAATTACCTTCTATCCTTCAGTTTACCGAGCAATGACGCGGTCAACCAACCCACCCAGCGAGCCCCGCCCAATGTTGCTGAACTTCACTGAACGGGGTCAACTTTACACAGGACCTCGTGTCACAAGGATACAAGGATGACAAAAATTATAAATTTGCGAACAATTTCAGAAATCGTCCTCACGTAAAGCCTTCCTTCATCTGCACACTACATATAAGAAGGGAAATTAGTGAGAAAATGAATAGTCTGAATAAAATATTAATCAACCTTGTAACGTGAAATATAAGTTTCAAATTATTTTATGAAGGCGAGATAATTTACCGTGAGTTATTTTGGATAATTTTGAAAACTAGACAGAAAGACACCCCCGTTGGTGAGGTAAAGTAGGTCAAATTAATGAAACATATCTAAATGGGACATCGGGATATTTGGTTTTTTAATATGTTTTCGTTTTTCATCGATAACTATTTGTAAGCTTATTTGGAATCAGTCGATGAAAATAAATGCTTAGAGGGATAACTTGCAATCATATGAGCTCATATGCTAACTTTACACATCAAAGCCAAATAGCATGTAATGATAAAACACTTAATGTGTTTGGAATGTCTTAAAATGATCATTAAGAACTCAAAATAGTAGTGGCATGAATGCACATTTATGGAACGATGTTATATATTCAATTAAGCCCAAACAAAGTTAAAATTAATGCACCCTCATTGATTTACATTCCCATTAGTTACCTTTCTTATTTAGCGGGCGGACTGTATTCTTTCGTCCTGTGCAGATGTCGGCAGACCTATCCTCGGGGCACGACCAAGTCCCATTACAGTTGCAGTCACACAGGAACTCCGTACAGCCTCGTCTCATGTTGAAGGTGCTGCGAGTTTTGATCACCTCCCCGTCTATCAGACACGGCTTGCACTGTTTGGACGGCCGATTGCCATTCTTGCACACATCTCTGGTCTGGTTGGCTGGACAGATGTGTTCCCCGTTACATCCACATTGACAGTTGAACTCCCAGCATCCTTCAGTGTACCGGAAAGGCCTCCCACCAGGGTGGGTCTCGTTGTTAACGCTGCAGTCTTGACAACCGTCTCTCCGCTGAAGCTTATCCCCGCAGATGTTCTTAGTGTGTTCTGGGGGACATGTCGAGGTTCCATTGCACAGACACTGGCAGGTTCGCAGGTAGCAGCCGTCCCGGTATTTGAACTCTTTCTCGGGAATGTAAGATTTGCCGCTGACGACACAACTTATGCACGCAGTTTGTTTATATGCTATACCGTTTCTCGTGTTGGAGTATCTAGTTGACCGATCATATGGAACCCTCGTTGTGAAGAGAGGACTTCGAGTGAACGGAAACCGAGTTGCAGCTTTCTGTGCACGCACTTGTTCCAGTCTCTCTCTTCGTTCTCGTTCCTTTTCTTGTTCGCAAACATTGACAGCATCAGTGGTTGGACACACCCAGCTCCCATCACAGTTGCACGTGCATTTGTACTGGACACAGTTATCCTTGAGAAGGAACTCGGCATGAGGTGGATACTCCGTGCCTCGCACATCACACATCTGGCAAGTCGACCCTCTTGCTTCCCTGAGCTCTCCGTTAGATCTTCTGCAAATGTTCTTTGGTTTCTGGGCAGGACAAAACCACTTGCCGGAGCAATCACAGGTACAAGTATACTCTGAGCAGTCCTGGATGAGCGGGAAGGTTGTTCTCCCGGGATGGCTGTTCCCGTTTACATGGCATCTCTTGCACCTATCTGAAGCATCCCCCTGGGGCCTCTGATCAGGTCGCTGATTCGGCTGCTGTGCTGTACCACACGCATTTGAGTACTCGCCTGAACAGGTCCAAGATCCGGTGCATTCGCAGTTGCATTCGAACTTTACACAGTCCTTCTCTATCCTAAACTGAGACCCTCCCCTGTGCTTTTTTCCATCTACTGTACACTCACCACACCCAGCCTTTGGGTTCACGGCAACCTGACCAATGTGTCTGTAAGTTGAACCCCTTTTGGGGTTATATGGTGCTTTAACGTGGAAAACTGCAGACCCATAGTGTCCCTGGCCGCCAGTTTGGTTGAACCCGCTGGTTTGAACACTCGTCGAGATGTCCTTCCTTGTCACATTATACACAGGTGACCCTTGTCCTCCTCCATGAAGTCCTGTCGCTGCGTCAATGCTTCGGCCTGAAGTGTCATACTGCCTGTATGTGTAGTGAGCGCGCTGAGTACTGCCTGATCCTGAAGGGTTATGAGTTCCGCCAGCAGTACCTCGACCAAAAGGATTGTTTACAAGCTGATTGTAGAAACTTCTTTGAACATTATACGGTATAGTTCCCCTGGCGGCAAACTGTCCATTTGGAACCAAATATTGTTGGAAGCCTTTAAGAACATATTGTTGTCCATTATGTGTGACTACCTGTCCTGGTGATACTGAGCCTCCAAGAGGGATACGTCCTCTCAGAACATAAGGTCCTGCTGGACCTCCAGGGATTCCTACGACGCCTGATCCGGCTGGAAATCCTGGCCCACCTGGCAAACCCTGCTGACCTGGTTGACCAGGCATTCCCGGTCCCCCACCTAAAGCAAATACTTGCTGTCCTCTGACCAATCTAGGTTGAACTGGCAGCACTGGTAAACCTCCCGGAAGACGTCCAGGAAGACCTCCGTGATTCCTCCTTGTGACCGTGTATTGCTGGCCTCCTTGATTGAACACTTGAGTTCCATGACCAAACGGCTCGCCAAGATTTCCGGTGCTGGTAAAAGTTCCGTCCCTAAGGAATCGAGAAAGGTGGCTGTTTGTGCAGATGTTGACTCTATCCCCTTGTGGGCAGAAATAGGTTCCATTACAGAAGCAGTTACATTCCTTCTGAATGCAAGGATCCTGAAAGTCCTTAACAAAGAAGCTCATGTTACCAGGATACACATAACCATTAATGTTACAGTTTCCGCAGGATGCTGAATTTTGTCCTGTTATACAAGCATTATCTTGAGTGACGTGACAGCCATAAGAGCCGTCACATCTGCACTTACACTTGTATCGGACACAGCCACGTCTCATGTCAAAATTACTGTCTACTGTATACCTCTGTCCGTCGACTTCACATTGTTTGCAACCTCGCGTTGGTTCTCTAGATCCAGGACAAAAGTTTTTAGCTTTGTTACTTGGGCACTCCCATCTTCCGTCGCAGGCACACTTACACTGGTATGATATACATCCTTTCCTCAGTCTGAACTCAGAGTCTCCGGCGTAAGTTTTGCCTTGAACCTCACACCTTGAACAGGTGCGCTGACCAATGTTAGAACCCTGCTGCGAAGCTGTGTTGCACACGTTAGTGGCCTTGTCTCTCTCACAACCCCAGCGTCCGTTGCAGTCGCACTGGCAAGGGTAGACATAACAACCTCTTTTGAGTTTGAAGTTGGAGTTTCCAGCATAATCGCTACCTTCTACCATACATTTCTGACAGTTCTGTTGTGCTTGACTTCCTCTGGATCCTGATTGACCTATGGCTCCAGTTTGACTACCTCTGGATCTAGTTTGACTACCTCTGGATCTAGTTTGACTACCTCTGGATCTTGTTTGACTACTTCTTGATACTGATTGACCGGTCTGAGCTCCAGAAGAGGAACCTCGTCTTGTTGATCCAGTATTTGTACAGATATTTCTCTGATTATCTTCACATACCGCAGTGCCATTACAATCACATCGGCATTGTCGCTCAATACAGCCTTGTACGTCTCGGAATTTGGAATTCCCTGGGTAGACAGCCCCTCCATGCTCGCAGCTCCTACAGCCCCCTGGTATCTCTCCTCTACAGACATTCCGAGCCTGGGCTCCAGGGCAGTTCCAACTCCCGTCACAGTTGCAGTGACACTGGTAGTGTATGCAGTCCCTTCTCATCTCAAAGTCAGTTTCTCCCTTGTAGTATTCAGTCTCGGATAGTTTGCAGCTCCTGCACCCTCCAGGGACCTCCCCTTTACAAACATCGCGAGCCTTCTCCCCAGGGCAGTTCCAACTCCCGTCACAGTTGCACTGGCACTTGTAGTGGATACAGTCCTTCCTCATCTCAAACTCTGAATCCCCAGGATAGTACTCCTCATCGGAAACCTGACAGTTCTTGCAGCCTCCAATTTTTTCACCTCTGCATACATTCCTGGCAAGTACTCCAGGGCAGTCCCAGCTTCCGTCACAGTTACAGGTGCATTGGTAGTGGATGCATTCCTTTTGTAGCTGGAAGGTTGTGTTGCCTCTGAATGACTGTGTCTCTGAAACCTGGCATTGATTGCATGTATCGGGTCTCTCTTCGGGCTTGCATGTATTTTTTACCCTTTCCTTAGGACAATCCCAAGATCCATTGCAGTTGCAGAAACATGTATATTCCAGACAGTCTCTCTGTTGCGTGAAATATTTATTTCCTTCGAAGAATTCGCCTTGTATTTCACACTCACCGCATCCTTTCCTGCAGATGTCCTTGGTTCGATCTGGTGGACACTCCCAGCTACCGTCGCATTTACAGTCGCAGTTGTACTGAAAACAGCCCTCCTCATACGTAAAGCGAGAGTTCCCGGGATGGAAACTGCCGTACACCTCACACTCGCTACAGCTTCCCTGATTAACTTTTTTGACACATGTGTTCTCTGTCTTGTTGGCATCGCACTCCCACTTCCCATCGCAGAAGCACCTGCAGTTCTTGAAGAGGTTGCACCCATCCTGCAAATCAAAGTAGTTGTTACCCTGAACAATCTTTCCCTTGGCATCACAAGTCTGGCATCGACTACTTGGTCTTCTCTGTCCCGGGTTCTTCCTCTCACACACGTTGACTGTGTGGTGGGCGGGGCAGTCATGTGAACCGTCACAGTGGCAGATACAGCGATACTTCATACAATTCTCCTCGTACTCGAACCGCGAGTGGCCTCGGAACGTTCTATTCCCTGCTTGACAGTCAGTGCAACCTGAAACAACAGAAAAAAAGTACCGAGCAACTTCAGAAGATAATAGATTGTTTATCATTTGTTACTTGTCATATTCGCTCTCTTAGTTGGACAGATAACTTAAAGAATGAACATGACATTAAAAAAACATAAATCAAAAGATTTTTCACTAGTCTTGACATTTTAGGAACTAAAAACTACCAGCAGCTTTAAAGCTTAAAAATCTTTGCAAGAGGTTAGAAAACTTTACAGAATGACACAATGCTTATAAGCAACAAAACGTCTTATAGCTATATCCGTATGACCTTGTTCAGCAGTGTAATATTTTTTTCACATCTTTATGATGTAATTTTTGGTAGGTATAGGGATTAGTTACAATACATACGGTTTCTAACGAGTTGATCATAAGGGTCGTGCTGCCCATGAGATCTGGCATCAGGCGGGCTCTGAGTAGCTCCAGTCTGAGAATGTCCTGTGGTCCTCGTCTCTGTCCCTCCCGTCCCTCTGGGTCCTTCATCCCTCCCTCGTCTCTCTTCCTCCGCTCTCCTGTCTTCCTCTTCTTGTCTCTGTCTTCTCTCCTCCATCTGCAACCTTCTTTCTTCTTCCTGCTTTCTTCTCTCTTCAATAAGAAGTCTTCGCTGCTCTTCTTGCCTTTCTCTTTCCTCATTCGCTAACCTTCTCTCTTCCTGTTGCTGTCTTCTTTCTTCTTCTTCTTGTTTTCGTCTTTCTATTTCTAATTGCCTTCGTCTATCATTTTCGGTTTGTTCCCTTCTTCCTCCTGTCCTTCCTGCTTCTTCTTGTCTTCTTCTTTCTTCCTCTCTTCTCCGTCTCTCCTCCTCAACCTGTCGCCTAGCAGCCGCGAGGGACCCAGATGTCCCGACTTGGAACCCGCTTTCCCTCCTAGCATTAAGCTGGTTCTGTCTATGCTGTTCACGTTCCTCTTCCTCGTACTCAAGTTTAACAGAGAAAGACTGGCCTACTCTTTTTTGCACAACAGTCGATTCGCTCCGATGCCCGCCCTGTGGCTGACTAAACTGTTTCATGCGCTGGCGATACCCAGAGTCCTGACTGCCACCAGTGTCCACCATTGGAGTCTTGATTTGGACTGATGCCGCGTCGTATGGGTCGTCTCCGTCCTGAATCTGGATGTGGCCTGTGTGGCTCTCCCTAGCTGCCCTGCCGTGATTTGCTGAAACGAGGATCATTTCTTTATGGAAAATGCAATAAATTTTAAAATCTATTTTATAATGCCTTTTAAAAGACAAATTAAAAAAAAGGCACGTTAAAGCGGATATCAGCACAAGTACATTTTGATAAAGTAAACCCACTTTTTTTTAACCGCCTAAGTATAGAGGCTATTCTTTGTGGCTGTCGATTTCATGTTTATGATCATGTGTACATTTGACCTTGAAGAAAGAAGAAAGGCCATGAACATTCATAAGAAATGTAAAGTGTCCTCATCTACTAAACTCATTAATATCGGAAAAAAACTGAAGATGAACAATAAACAAAAAGGCTGTGTGATCGCTGGGGAAGAGTGTTATTCAGTCAGTTACGTACCAGATCCCGTCCCGACATGGGCGAACACTGCCAGGAGACACACTACCTGCAACGAGAAGAATTTACATATAAATTTGTTTTAATTAGAGCAGGAAATAAATACCCATATGACGCCACACATCTCCCAAATCATATTGTTACATCAACATATTTTTCGCGCGAGGCTCCTTCATTACCATTATATATCTTAAAATAGAGGATACTGTATAGCTTCCCACAATTGCCGCGAGTATACTATAGTATAAACTTTAGTGGAAATTCAACTATAGAAATAACAGCCTGGCCTTCAATAGCCTCCGGGGTAGAAACCCTTTCATGTAACTATTTAACTGCCCTATTAGAGGAAATACGGTATCCGCTGAAAAAGGTCATAAGAGAAATAAAATTGGCGAATGTTAGAGAAATATAAAAAAAACAGTGATAAATCACGGGTAGTATGGCAACTGTAGGGATAGATTGTCTTATTCCATCGGTGGCACTACTCATTCCAAAAAAATACAACCAATTAACATAAAATTAATTTTGCTTAATTATGTAACAGATTGAGGAGATAACAGACAGAGGAGTTACTGTCTGGTCTGGACAATGGCGATTGATGTAGGTTAATGACTGTTTGGGTGTCGACAGTGGCATCTGCTACTTAAAAACATCCGGGTCGGATATTCATTTCCGGGTCAGCGACCTCGTTTTGGTCAGTATCATCTCCGATCTATCTCTTCAGAAGTGATTTCGACTATCCATGAGAATTGTCATGATAGAATGTAAACTGACATATAACACTAAGTTATTTATTTCAATTTAATTTAAGTTAAACACAATCTAAATGAAATTTGATCGTCAGTTGTACATAATGTTAACTAAAAACTGTTGATCTAAATTTATTAAACATGTCTTTGAGTAATAGCTTATATTCGTAGGAAGTTGTTAGATTTTCATCGAAAACAAGCTTTCGCATATCGGATTATGGATTGAATATGTAAGTCGAATTAAATTGGTTTAACAAAATAAGTCCCTTTGGTACGCACATGTTAATATTGCGGCTCTCCTTCCATTCGTTGACAAAATCTTTTAATCGGTCTGAAAATTGACCTGATATGAATAAAATCGGTGATAAATTGTGTATTATAAACCTCCAGTTATTACGGAATTTACACATTGCTGTAAAAATGCATGTAAATCGTTCTCATCTCCTATTAGGTTATCCAGATCATTGGCACCTTCTAAGTAACAGCTAAACGAGATTTACCTCTCATATGCAAAAGGTATCAAGCTTATTTTCAATATCATCATAAAAAAGTTATACCTGCTTTAAAAGTTCTTAAAACTGCGTTAAACTTGAATTTTTTTTTAAATGGTTACTCAACCTAGCTTCAAATTGATTAGTGTACCATGTCTTAAAAGTGATATTGTGAGAAACAGTAGCAGTGATCAGTAAACCAAGGCCAGAGGGAGAAGCTAATGGTACCAGCCTTATTTACAGTCTGCCTTCTAATATTTCACCAAAACTTTATCCTAGGCGGTAATCTATAAAAATCTAAGATTTTTCTTAAATTTTTACTGAAGTTTTTATTGTTTGACTTAGTTAAGTCTAAAACTTAAGTATGTATTCACAAAGCGACAAAGCTAAAAGCTTAGCCAATAGAACAAAATTAAGTCAATGGTTGCTATGCGTGCGCACCGTTTCTAAGAGGGAAATACTAGCAACAGTAACCTTCATTTGGAACTCTTTAACATAAGTGTCTACAAAAGGTAATTAAGAAGTAGGAATTCCCTCGTATTATTCCATTCGGGAAGAAATAGAAGTACATAGCA
This sequence comes from Phorcus lineatus, assembly GCA_921293015.1. Classification (NCBI taxonomy): domain Eukaryota; kingdom Metazoa; phylum Mollusca; class Gastropoda; order Trochida; family Trochidae; genus Phorcus; species Phorcus lineatus. The sequence continues at coordinate 41,676,152 of OV121085.1, forward strand.
AAATATTAGTCTAGCCACTCAATGCATTCTTATTATATATTGTTTTGAATTGAAAACACAATATATAACAATATACATATATACAATATACACTATATAACAAAATTATTCAAAATGCAACATATATGTTAAAAATATTTCATTTGAAGCGTAAATTAGCCATTTGCCGAGTGACCTAAGTCAGAGGCTAAAATTTAAGCCTACCTAGTTGCAGGCTTAGAATTCAAGTCAAAAAGAAGAAAAACTTAAGACAAAACCTTTTATGCATATGACTAAGACAAAATTTTAAACTTAAGTCAAAACATTAAGTTTTTTTATTCGAACTTAGTCATTTCTTAGACTTGATTTCAACCTAAGCCAATATCATCTCCCCAAAAAAATCCTGATTTAATCTAACACTCAAACTTCTCAGATTTCCCCGCTCAATAATCAAAAGAATGGTATTCTTAATGCGAGTAGTTACACAAACCAGGTTTTCAAGACTTTTTGTCAGCCTGACTAACCACCTTCACAAGAAACAACTTATTCCTCTTTTAAAGGGGCTGTACAGTACTTCTTAAAATATTTATTTCTTCAAATTTTCCACACACAAAATTAGTTAATGCCAATTATTTGATATTCAGAGGGTCAAAAAATATCATTACTGAACCCGATCACCCGTAGTCGTAGAGAAAAATATCAAATATCAAACACATGGTGGACATTTTTGTGTGAACACCTTTTAATCATTTGAGGCAGGTAAATGGATTCGCATAGCTTAATCGATCATGTTTATTACTTATTCCTAAAATCCTTTCGAATATTATAAAAATTTCCACTTAAATAAATCAGGTTTTCAGAGACTGGGTGACAGTCTATTGAGCACCATGCGATACGAGCTAAAGAAAACGACAACATAACAAGGATTTCTGGCTGTGGGCCTAGTTGGATCTACAGGTTCCCATGCTGCGTTTACTTCTAGAAGCTATTCAGAGCCCCAAACAAGACACATTGTTTGAATGAATTTCTAGAAAAATATCTTTCAACTTGATATCTTGCATTTGGAAACATTTCAAGTAAGGGTGCAGTTTACTCGGTTCAAAACAGTATTTAAAATGTTGATGTCTCAAAGTACATTATCGCTTCTGGTTCTAATTTAAAATGTTTGAAACCAAACACTCATTGAAATAGTTCTAGATGGACTAGATATTTTTAAAATATGATTGGTATTGCTTTTAGCTAAAACAAAAACACGTTATTACGAAGGTTTTGTATTATTATTAAAGAAAAAATGTTGCATTTGAAATTACTTCAAAGGAATTACTTCAGGTTTTGCAACAAGAGGTTGCTCCAAATTTATCGAAATTGGAAATAGAAAAATATGTAAGATCCATGATAAAGGCATCATCCTGTTCTAATCAAGTATTATTGAGGGTTTAGTTCCAGTGAAATCCCCACTGACAAGGTAACTTAGCAATGGAGTGGTACCGGGTTACTCTCTAGGTCCCTTTTTATTCTGCTTCACATGGTGGGCACCTTTAAGTCATAGCTACCATATGTTTAACCTTTTCACGGAAGTAGCAACTTTGTATCTCGTTAAGCCCAGCTTATTTTGATTTGTCACAAAACAAATAGTAAATACTTGGCAATCACTAAAAGATGAAAGCTATTTGAATTTTAGAGGCACGCCTTTACTGATGTCGGTTTCATGACATTTTGATTAACTGTCTTGTATTTCAATCAAAATGCATGTCTTCTTCTAAAAGCTTGTCTTGTTACTAGAACACAGACGTGCATTTAAAATATATGATATATAATTTTGAACAAAAACATATTGCTCTTCTCTTGTTGAATTTGGCATCTATCTCATTTCATTAAACTGTGTGTGAACTTGTTTATCTGTGTGTGTTATCAAAATAATATCAAAATAAGATGTTCATATTTTGTCCAGTACATTCTACAGCATTAAGAAATTTTACAAATATCGTTCGTTCCTTAAAGGCAGAAAAGCACTATTTTCACAACGATTGCCTATGTACAGCATAAGCTTTGCCGATGAATTAACCGTAACGGGCACGATTTTTGGTCTTTATTTTTGCTTGCAAAAATTATTGCCAATATCGTGATTCATGCGGAATAAATGCAATTTTGCAATACTTTCATTCTGTCTTTTGAAATCCACTTTATAGCCTGAATACGTACAGATTACGTCGATTATCTCGATTGGTAAAATCGAAAGATATGCATCATCTGCGCATGATCAATTTATACGAAGTATAGGTGTGAGCCAGTGCCTTTAAGAGAACACACAAGACCAAAACATAAAGAAATAGGAAAGGCAAAACAAGGTTAACTGGCTGTAAACAAAGTTTTTATTGTTCACTTTACGGACATAATCTTAATTAACCGGACTTCTGTTGTGCACAGCTTCTTACTGGGAGGTTTGTTTTCGTGAGAAAATGAGAATTTAATTAAAACGACTACCACTTTCTTAAACGAAAACCGATTAAAGACGATAATGGTGTCAAAACACATCCGCTTCAAAGTTGTAATGAAGAAGTTACTCCTAGTGTGTAAACTAAGATCGTGTCGAGTAAGTACTTTAAGTTCATTGTGTTAAAGGGGCGGTTATAGCGGGGTATTTCAGTGGAAGCATAATAAACAATATCTATTTTTAATACGTGTCAATTATTCTTAACTTACTGAAATTCAAATCAAATCACCCAATTTGTATATTGAACTCAAAACCTTTACATTTACCAGTTTTCATTTATATTCGAACAAATGCCCTATTGTTCAGTCTGAACATTGCTTATATAACTTATCCAGTTAGGTCAAGTTTAACATATTTACGTGCGCCATTATAGCTAGCTGTACTTGTCCGGTTTTCGATCAAAAATCACGACTTAAACCGCTTTAGTGTGACAATAATAAATCATTTGTGATTTTCAGCAACAGTACTGGATAAAACAGGTATATTTTATTTTGATACATATAAGAACTCTGAAGTAAATACATAAATATTGATTAACAACTTCTTTATTGCAAGTGTCGGACGTTTCGGTGGAAATGATATACCTTGTCAACCAATATGAAGATCACTGTAACACCGCACACCAGCCTTTCTTTTCATCTGACCAACTTCTAAATGCTTCTCAAAAGTAGACTAAATGAATTTCCTTTCGAATTAGAGCTTGCGATGTCATGCAAAGTTTGTTGAAGAAAATAACATTTTTTAACTTTACATACTTAATTCTCTGGTAAATATCAGTAATTTTTTTAGAAGATATATACTTAGATATAAATCGATAAATACGACTTTTGCTAAACAATAAAGCAAAAACTTGTTGAGTTTTACATTAATTGTCCATTTTTCAGCATATATTGATATTTGTAAAAATCAGTAAGAAAATAACTCATTAATGATGATAATAAAAGCAAAAATAATAATGAAATTTTGTTCAAGAAACAGCTTATTGCCTTATTTTCTGACATATTTCAAAAGAAATGTATGTTTAGTTAAGTTTGTTTGGTTGTTATTTTCTCTGAAGTAAAGTGGTAAACAATTGCTTTTTTCAAAAGACATCTGTTAAAATAAAAAGCAGATCAATTTATGTTAAAGGCCACAATGACATTTTCAAAAAGACGTTTTGTTGAAAAAAATTTTAAAACAGTTTCCTGATATTTTTCTTAAACTCTTTTGAATGATGTTTGTTCTTCCAATGGCTCAATATTATCAAAAGCCATTTGTTTAAAAAAAAGTATAACAGAAGTTTATTCAACAATACAATTGTTACGTTTTTTCTTTGTCAGGGGCCATTCTGACATTTATTTCCTAACTCTCTGTAGCCCACTGAGGTTGTTGAACAATGGCTTGAAGTGAAACTACTAGCTGTTATTCAACAACAAACCGGATATGTCAGGACATATGGTGACACTTTTCCTATACACGTGCTACATCTGCTGTGTTATCAATGAAAATATACACGTGATTGTGAATACAGGAAAGCTGAATGGTATTATTTTTCTTGGGCGGTGGTCTATACGTCTTCAAGTGCTGGTTTCGTCAGGATTTGCAGCGACCATTGTCTTATTACGTACTGTATACGTAGGTGTTTGACGCAACCTTAGTCTTGGTCAAGCGATCAAAATCATGAAGAATCTATTCCCATTGCTGATATGAGGTTCATCTTAGAAGATGAAATTATAAGAATAAAATAATAAACAAAATGTTCTTATCCATGAAACGCTTCTCGTGTAGTTATAATTGCTTGTAATCATGAATACAGAAATCAATATAATTCTTTTGATTTTACATAGCGTCTTATGATATCGGTAAACTTTCGGAAAATTTGCAAATACATTTACCAATGCATAAATGTTATTTCTAATACAATTGTAAATACATCTTATTTGATTTAGTAACATCAAACTGTAAATAACTTATTTCTTCCTGTTTCCTAAACCTTTAAAACGTTTATATTTGCACTTGAGTTATAAGTTGTGAATAAAGTGCAACAACTTACAGTAGCAAGCTTTTCGAAACTAGACTAAAATTTAGTTTATGGAATCTTGGGGGTTATTTTTTACACATAATGAAACATTTTGTATATTACTAATTTCTTGGTCTTGTGGTTTGTTTATTCAATAACTTTAGACCTAGGACCTAAACTGTATGAAAGATTCCTCTTCATACACATTCAAGCAACAGGACTACAGTGTAACTCGAATCATTCCAAGCAGGTGGTTGTCACCCACAGGCGGTGATAATGTACCAAAGAGACGCCCATACAGTCTATACTCCTCCTGTTATCTATGGAAATGCAAGTCCTAGAAAAGTTTTAGAAATTAATTGCATCATTTTGAAAATATATTTCATGAATCAATGTTTTAACATTTAGTGAAAATAAAGAAAACAAAACTACACACATGAAGTATTGTTTATGAAGAGGAATTTCTTAAACGTAGCATTTCTTGATAATGGATCCCACTATACTATATCTGTAGTAGGACAACTTCTTGTACGGTTTGTACTTCTTGTATGAAAACATTAGAACCGACCGTACCAATAGCTTACCCACATTATAACCAGGCCAAGATATGGTTTAGCTGTTACTCCGGCCAGTGCTGCCTAACTCTGAGAGCTTGGTTTCGAATCTTGCAAGGTTTTATATTATAAATATCACCATTCTCGCACGTTTTTTTATTATCAATTTGAGAGATTTAACTTCAGTCAAGGAATGTAACAACCACAGTAAAATATCTATTTCTGAGACTAAAATCCAGTCTAGGAATGTAACAACCACAGTAAATATCTATTTCTGAGACTTAAATCCAGTCTAGGAATGTAACAACTGCAGTAAAATATCTATTTCTGAGACTTAAATCCAGTCTAGAAATGTAACAACCACAGTAAAATATCTATTTCTGAGACTTAAATCCAATCTAGGAATGTAACAACCACAGTAAAATATCTATTTCTGAGACTTAAATCCAGTCTAGGAATGTAACAACCACAGTAAAATATCTATTTCTGAGACTTAAATCCAGTCTAGAAATGTAACAACCACAGTAAAATATCTATTTCTGAGACTTAAATCCAATCTAGGAATGTAACAACCACAGTAAAATATCTATTTCTGAGACTTAAATCCAATCTAGGAATGTAACAACCACAGTAAAATATCTATTTCTGAGACTTAAATCCAGTCTAGGAATGTAACAACTGCAGTAAAATATCTATTCCTGAGACTTAAATCCAGTCTAGAAATGTAACAACTGCAGTAAAATATCTATTTCTGAGACTTAAATCCAGTTTAAGAATGTAACAATTGTATTAAAATATCTATTTCTGAGATTTAACTCCGGTCTAGGATTGTAACAACCACTGTAAATATATCTATTTCTGAGATTTAACTTCAGTCTTGGATAGTAACAACTACATTATTGTAGACAACCAACACCCAGGAGGGAAATGTTTACGTTCTGATAAATCATAAACACGATACCATGAAAGCTGTACGTGATTACAAGCATTACAGAGATAGACTTTGTTTATATTTAGATTTTGCATGAACACATTATTCATTAAATCATGGTTTTATACATCAATATGTCATATCTTAATCATACATTTTCTAAAAAAGGCAAATATGTTTATTTATATATTGTAAACGGCTATATTTCACTAATTAATTAATTAAACAGTTAACAACTGCTCAGACAAATTTCAAGCGTTATGTCGTACAGAACATTGTATAAAGATATGATCAGCTGCTTGTACGGTCAATGTTGACTGAATCTGAAGGTTTGGGTTCGAAAGTATAATAGGTTGTACTATTGCAGATAGTGATATCCCAAATATCACAATTTTACCCTTTTCACTATCTAAATAGCTATATCTCCAATTACTGTTGTCGCTACTGCGTTATATTTTTCAGTTGCATATGAATTTTTCTTACAAACTCCTTCCACAGAAATTTTTCTCTTCTTTAACTATTATACGAAGTATTTGTACGTCCTTCAGATAATGAAGTTCGAAGAAGTACACAAACGCACAACAGCATAGTAATACAATTCACAGTATGTTTGTGTGTTTTGAACTTGTTGCTGAAACTAACCACAATAAAACACCAAGACGTTTAAAAAGCAAGTTCTCAGATGCCGGTGTTTATATTTTGCTTGTCTCAACCAACTACCGTCAAAACACAAATTTTCCCAAAGTCATTACACGCTTGATTAAACCCGTAATCCGAACCGCTCCTAGTTTGAACTGTTTACGATCTTGCTGTTTCTTGTAACCAAGGACTTAGGTTAAAATTGTTTCAAATACATATATCATATATCATACACCATAATATTTATGATATTGATATTCATAAATCTATAAAGATGAAGGAACAGTTCCATGGGGAATTCATTGAGACGAAAATAATATGACTTATATTTCTATTTGGAAGTAACACTCAACCCCATTAACCACTTATGTTCAAATTTAAAAAATCCTTTGTTTCCATATTTGTGGATATCAGAAAATCATTTTTTTTATATCTCATGTACACAGTGAATATAAAAAATCAAATAATCAAAATCTCATGTTCACCGCTGAATGTATTTATCTTTGCAAAACAAGCGATCTCTATGATAAGACCGGTTGAGGGACGTGTCCGCAAATACAATAAGAGCGTAAGTATGCAAGTACAATTAGTGATGCTCGATTAAAATTGACGAGACGAGAGAACACAGAGGGCTGGCAAAATATGGCTACTCAGCTAACATAGGGAAAACCTCTGTAGGAAGTTTTTGTAGAAAGAATACATTCAGTGGTTTACTCTAGCGCTTGTCTACTGGAGTCAAAACAGTGTGTTGTTATGATTATCAATCAGCTCCCAGTTTTACACCTACCCACTCTGTGTATATCCTCTTATCAACGAGGAGGTTTTTGATATGTTCTTAACACTTGTATTACACTAAGTAACCATCAGAGATGACAGATATAGCTTTATAACCTTTCTGTATTTATGAACAGCAGGGTTTCTTTTACCATAATGCGCGAATATGTCTTTTACAGAGAGATAGAGAGTTGCATCATGGGGACTTTGTAGGACTGTCAGACTCTAAAAGCGGTACATGCAGTAAAATTTGCATACAGTATAACTGATACATACAGTAAAACTGGTACACATAGTAAAAACTTGCATATACAGTTAACCTGGCCTGGTACATGCTGTAAAACTAGCACATACAGTAAGACTCGTACACATAGTAAAACTTAACATACAGTAAAACTAGTACATACAGTAAAATTTGCATATACAGTAAAACATATATACAGTAAAACTGATACATACAGTAAAACTGGTACTCATAGTAAAACTTGCATATACAGTAAACCTGGCCTGGTACATGATGTAAAACTGGCCCACACTGTAAAACTGGCACATATAGTAAACCTGGAACACACAGTCCTAGAAAATGGTTAGGCATACATTACAGTTCTTTGTTCCATTGGAATTGTTCCATTGGAATTGTATATCGCCGTTGCTGGATTTTAATTGAAAAAAATAAATGATCACGTATTTGGAATCTTCGGACCGACATGCAAACAAGATATCGAGTGATTATATGGCATACTGTTATTTTAAAGTCCAATGTACCGATAAGTTTGTTACAAATATTCATTTCTCATTTATTCATAAATGTTATTGACTTCACTGAAATTGCGACTGAAACAGTGAATTCCACGCTGATTGAAAATGGAAGTGCTTGATTGTATTACTTCTTTGATTATTGAAGTTTAACAAAACAACCACTATCCATATAAACTTATTTTCCTACCCATTCTCGAAAATTTTGTTGAAAGTTTGATTAGAAATATCGAGAGATATGCATTATCTGCGCATTCGTTCTGTAAACGAAACATTGGTGTGCACTAGTGCCTTTAACAAAAGAAAGGCAATCAATAACAGATTTTCACTAAATGTGACTAATACTGAGTAGTACAAGTAGTACAAATAGTAGATGTTAAAATGTTAACAATGGTTCTAACGAGAATTATAGTAACTAGAATTCTGACGAATTTTCAGTATGATTCATAATGTACAGAGGATATGTTCGTTATATCAAAAATGACAATTTAGCCCAAATACTCTTCATCACTGCTAACGTTTCTTTTAATATTTATACTCAAAGCTAAGAAGGTTTCATCTTTCTTTCTACACGGGACTTTGATATAATGAGATGTCATCAAACAGATATCTGTCACAACGCATTTCGCCTTTGGTTGATTCTTCAGGCAAACGGGAATATGGAAATTGAAATTGGAAAATCTTATGTCAATATCATAGAACAATTGGTCAATTATCAGAAACTGAAATAATCAATAGGATAAAGTTTATCTAAGAGGATCTTATCCTACAAATATTGGAGTAGCTCTGTCAACATGTACTTACCCCTCTGCAGAACGCCCCTGTTGGAAGCATAGTTATCTCGGTGGTTGAAGAGGACAGGTAATATACCGTGTCCTTGTCTTAGACCACACAGTTGACCAGTAATGGTGTGTAACTGCACGTATCCGAGGTGTTGGAACAACAGTGTGGAACTGCGTGATAAACCGACACACTTCCGAATGTACTCCTGAGATTTCCGGATATACTCGGAAACCTTACGCACAAATGTCTTACGCATCACTAAGTGTTAAATCCCCGGCTGGTGTAAGCTTGAGAGAGAGGCGAGTGCAATAGTCGTCTCTTCTCTTGGCGTACTGATGTAAACAAACGTGTTGCTTTGGTACTTGGAGATCTGGTATAAAGCTTGTTCTCTTGGTAAGGAGTTTTGATGTTGAGGTGTTTGACTTTTATAATAATATTATACTGAAAATGTGATTGCCGTCTAGTACATTCAATAAAGGGCGACTAAGCATGTATATCAGATTCAGCATATGTTTTCTCCCAAACTCATCATGTCCGACAGAACGTTGATGTAGCTGAACTAGTAATAAAAATTTGTCTTCTTAAAATATCATTTGGTAAAGGAAATTAATGTAACATTGAAAATCATATTCCACTTTATTTCTTTACTTCAAAGTTAAATTTTCATCTGAACTGCTACATCTCTCATTTTTAGAGAGGTTTACCATAACGAGGTACTTCTTAATGACTTCTTTTTTGCATTTACCAGGGCCTAGTATGTTATTTCTTTGATGACTAGTTATAAACGATTTCAAGTTAGATTTCAACAATATTGTTAATACCACACCTTCTGCGCTGATATGGTGCCGACATAACGTGACAACGCTTCTAACGTCACGTCACTTTATGTATAATATTGTTTAGATTTATTGAAAGCGATATATTTAGCAGGCATGTCATGATATCCTTAAAGTCATAGTCTCATTTTTGTAAGGCAACTAAAATGAACTAATTATTTTTCACGAACAAAATCTGACCACTAACACAAATATTTCCTGTCGCATTTGCAAAGATTTTCATTTTTATGCCCGTTTTATAGTTTTGGATGAAGCAGCTTATTGGCGTATGCCGTTTCAGACAGATGAGGTACCGAATCAAGTGCAATCCCATCGCGAGTACGAAACACCGGAAATCTAGTAATCGCAGCACCGATACTTATGACAGACGCATTCTTCATTGAGTTTACCACCTTTTTGTTATTTCTGTATTTGAAAAGCGTAAGCTATTAGCTGTTTTCATTGGATATTCAGCTGGGAAATTTCATGTGTTCTTCGTCACGGCCTTAGCGAAATGACGTGGTAAGGACTAACGCTCGCAAAAATAATATTAGGGTAGGGTAGGGTAGTTTGAACTTCATTATTGAGGGCTAGAATGCCTGCAGAGTTCTGAAAATTGTTGCAAACGCCCGGGGAAAGATTTCTGTGAGTGGTGAACCATTTGTCCGGCATTTATTACAATTTGCCTTGCAAAAATGAGACTATGACTTTAACAGACGTAACAACTTCGATCAAATTATACATTTTCTATTTCTTTTTTTTAAATTACCTTTACGCTACTTGACTATACAATAATCAGAATAGTTTGAGTCAAAGATGGTTTAAATATATTGTTATGGTTACCTTTTATAAGCACCGACTTGAACTCAAGTACCTATTTGTGGAATACAAGGGTCAGACAACTTACAAACGTTTAACTCTAGTGGTGGATATGAGCTCTAATTAGTGAAAGGTTAATTACACCTTGATGTTAACAAACAACACCTGTGAGCAATTCTTATGATATCCGTATCAAGAAAATATTAACATTGAAAATATCCAATTTACAGAAACACTTATACCACACAACCTGTATGCTTATTTTATGGAAAGTCTTTTATCAATTTATAGAAACTCTTTTACCAATTTTCCGAATATCTTATACATTCTTACAGAAAGTTTAAAACATTTTTCCAGAAACTCCTGTAAGTATTTACAGAAAGGGTTTCTTATACCAATTTCCACTGTATCTCTTATGTGTATTTACGGAAAGTATTACATTTGTTTACAGAAAATCGTAAATGATTTTACACAAACTATTTTCATTTTTTGTGGACACCCATATTTTTAAACACCCCTTGTACCTATTTGCAGAAACCCCTACATTTATATACAGAAAATCTTTGTACTTTTAGAGGAACTCCGGTTCTTACAGGAATGCCAATTTACAGACACTCATCTACTGAAATACAGAAACTCATATAATCAATTACAGAAACTTTTGTACTTATATACGGAAACTCTTATGCCAATTTACAGAATCTCTTTAAAGAAAATTTCCAGAAACTCTTGTACTCATTTACAAAAACTTTTTTACTCATTTACAGAAACGCTGATCAATGCCAATTTACAGAATCTCTTGTACATGTTAACAAAAGCATTTAAACTCATTTACAGAAACGCTCATACTCAATTACAGAAACTCAAATGCCAAATGTTTCTGAATGCTTTCAGGTCAGGAATCTATGTCAGGTAATGAATCTCGAGAATATTCACCAAGATCCTATTTTTCTCGACTCTCACTACTGTCTATATTAAAGTATCGATACTATTACAAAATTAAAGAATTTACTCAACTTAATAACAAATTAAGTAATTATTTAATAAATTTATGTCAACTGATACTAACTATTATTGGAGGGTTTTTTTCTTTTTTAAGTTTATTAATCAAGACTCATTCATGATTCATGAATGTAAAATCATGAAATGGTGTTGCAAAATACCTATGTAGAATGCACACGAATTGAGATGACAATCGTGTATCTTATTTTCTAGAAATTGTTTAAGGCAGCTAATTTTAATGAACGGACACATGCAGGTAGATGATGGTAGTGAGGGTTTAAACTTGTGTCAATTCGGTAGTGTTATTTGAATGCATAGCTAAAATTTTGCAAGGCGTAGTTAAAGATGTCTAAGTCCTTCACAACTTGAAATGACTTGGCTCTTAGTCTTCCGATACTCTTTACAAATCACCCCTGGGAATTTTCATCAGGAATACCCACCCTTTATTTGCGTAATCCAGTAAAAAAATCCTACAATTGGATCGGCGAACCTATTGGGGGACGTGTCACAACGCGCTTTTGTCACATTCTCGTATTGACAATGAAAAAGTCTGATTTAAGCATAGCGTTTCCAACTCATTTTTCATTTGCTCATAACTGGCAATTTCATTGGGTTATTATTTCTTAACACTACTCACGGGGGGGTAATGTAAGTAAAATATCTCCCGATGAAGTTTCAGGAGTGATTTGTGGAGAGTATCGGAACATTAGTCCTTGACGATTGTAGATTGACACTCAGTCTATTGCGATAGCTTGTACATTTCAGCGGGGTGCACGTGCAATACAAGATACTCATGCCTATGTCAGCTACCTGAAATAGACATTGTTTCTCCGATTCAGCAATAGAGAATACAACGTTATATATTTACATTACATGTAGAAAACGTGACGATATAAAGAAAGAAATGCATTATCAGCGGTATCAAACTTCATATAGTTTCGTTTTCGATACAAAGAGTCACCTCAAGTCCTAGACCTTATGACAGTAGAGTATATAATATATTGTATATGGTAGCGTACACAATCCTTCGTTTCAAGCACGCTGTAGTGAAATGTGGCCTCCTCTTCATTACCACCAGTGCCAAGTGTTACTGCTACCACTCGTAATTTTTTCACTTCCCATTCAGACTTCAAGACATGAGACATCCGTCAGCCGCTTTCCTTCTGTTCCTATCTCCAACAAGCAAATTGCTTTGTGACGAAAAACTCGACATATGTTGCCAGATTCCCAACGTATTTCCCAACACAGCCCCGAGGCAGTTGGTTTGAAGACTTGGCATTTTCACAAAACATTTCTTTCTCCCTTGTTTGTTGCCATGTTGTAAAGTTCATAACTCGCTAGCTATTCTACAAGATAGGACAGTCAGATATGATAGTAATTCTGCTCCGAATATGATAGGCTAATGGGAATAGATAGCATTTTCCCCTGTGTATGACACATAAAAACACATATGAAAAAATTGAGGTGTGTGGGAATAGGTAAAAATGTTCTGCTTACATTCCACTTTACCTTAACTCACTTGAAAATGGACGGAACTTAATTATTTTCACATTTATATAACTACGGGGTCGTTTACGTCATAATAACGTATAGATTTAAGTAACGAATATTTTTTAAAAACAGCCAAATATGTCAAAATAATTCCAGATATCATATTCCTATTATCCTTGTTTAGAAATAGTTCAAGATAATATATAAAAGTATGCAATGATATTTAAAATTTTCCAAAACTAAAAAAGCCCCGAGCCAATGAGTATCATTAGGAGAATGAGTAGTAACTATATGAAAAATAATAATAAAGTAAGTGAATAATTTATTTAAATTCTTTAATATATTTCAATTAAACAAACTGATGTAATATCAAAAATCAAACTTTTTTCAGATTCATTTATTACAAAGTTAATAATCAATAAAACTAATTCGATTTTGGGAAGATTTCAAATGATAAATAAAAACGAAATACAACCAATTGTACTTCTCCGTATAAAAACAAAAATAAATCAAAATGGGTATTTATTCCTTATATTCACTATTTTGTAACTAATATTGACTACAATGCATTGTTAAATGCTCAGGTTTCTCTTTGTGCGTAAACCATTCCTGATCAAGAACCAGTCAAGTATACACACTATCAAAACCATACAACATAACAAAATGTTTCAATATCTTATTTTTTATTAGCATGAAAGCAGAAAATCTTTGACATTTACATGAACCCTGCTTTCACCCTGAAGAAATATAATTCATCACAATAAATCATAGGTTACAATATAAACATTGAGATCAAAATCATTGAAGACAATCTTTGATAGCATCAACATACCGTAATAATGACTTAACGTGTAACACACTTCCTATACAAAATGCACAGTTGTGTATCATTCAACGACTACCAATGTCTCGAATGAACTTGGATTGTCAATAATTCAATTCAATAGGCATTTGAAGTGACAGTGAAAATTTTGCATTTCCTGATTTGTTGCATACATGAATTACGAACAATTCCTTAATCATTTGGGAAATTGACACAATCCTTCCAACAATTCATGGATTTATTGTATTTTATAATCATACATTTTTAGGTATGCCATGAAAACAACATGAAACAAACTCTTTAAATGTAGCAATCAAAGAATTATCGAATCACATCGTATCCATTAAAGGCTACACTTTACTAGTCAAAGGAGCCAGTTGGATATCAGATAAGTTGTTTAAAATAATATTAAAAATATACCATATCCATTTATTATGAAAATAGACTTTCCTCTTCAAAATCTACACGTGGTATTAAATTGGTAGCTGTGATTAAGAATGCCCTTGAGTTGGTGTATCACAGCTCGTCTTTAGCTTTGTCATCAGAAACTACTTTAATGACAATTTTCCCGTTATTCTTGTTTTCCTCCATCATCTTGTGCGCCTCGCTGATCTCTTCCAGCGGGAATGTGGTAAAGACGATTGGTTTCAGTTTACCCGTCTCGAAATGAGGCAAAGCGTTCTCACTGAACGACTTGATAAGGCTGTTCTTGTACTGCAACACACATGTAACGAATAAAGCCTATGCCAAAGAGTGCCAAACAAATGGATGTTTTAAAAAATCAAATAGTTTTGTAAATTTTCAAAACGAAACGAAATCCTGTAAAGAAGTGACACTATATCAGAAGTGTTGATCAGGTTTTTTTTTAAAGACTTTTTTTTTCAGGAAATTTTAAAAAAGTTGACTCATGTAGGTAAATTAAAGTGGACATAATCATCAATGAAAACATAGAAATATTATAACATTGTTCTGTAGTGTATATGATGAGCAATATGTATATGACCAAGTTTGCTCAATTAATAAGTTTATGTTAAAGTCCAGAGTTAAAGGCACTGAAGAACATTTTTTGAAACAATGTCCTTGTGTATAATGATCACATTGTAACCATTTAGGATTCTAAATATGAAAACACTCTTGCATCTGAACAGGTTTTACGTGGGAAAATTGATTTAATAATGGGTTCATGCAGCAAAACCGAAAATGGTATGTTCTTATAAGAAAATCTTGGAATTGGTTCATGCGATTCCTTCATTCCCCAAAAATGTGCTACAGCGCCTTTAAGAGATCTCTATATTGCAACGGATACAGCACCCATTTTCAAACTACGTTTAGCGACCGCACCTCTATTTTCCTTGCCCTCAGTGTTGTTGCTGTTAAGGTAACCCGCTTCCGTAGTAGCTTACCAAGAAACCCCGGCGTGCTGTCTCCACCTGTTGGAAGATAGGGGTGTAGAGGTCTAGATGTAGGTATAAGTAGGAACCATCTTAACACCTGTATTACAGCCTCTTTGTAGTTTTAGAAGCCTCTACTAATTAACGCTGTTCTCGGCTTCAGGTAATTGCTGTTCACAAACAATATCTTGCATTTCAAAACAAACATTGTGGAGATTCCGTGATTTCCAAGGTAAAATGAAAGAAATTTTGGCTTAAAAGTGACATAATAAGATTTATTTAACTGTTGATATAGAGAATTATCATGATTTTCGCTTTTGAATCCAGTGGCACATTAACTGTAAATAAACCTGCGGAAAGTTAATCATCGGTTTACTACCATGTCATATTTTATTATGAGTGTAATAAGAATAGAATGGCTAAAAAGGTAAGTTATCTTACTTAATTTTCACATTTAATTACTTTGAGTCGGGGATGTATAAACGATAAAATGATAGGGAAAGTCATTTGGTTTTAAGTTGGGTGGTAATGGCGTTTCAATGATCAAACAAAATCTTCGTGTTAACAGACAAGGTGAGCTTACCTGTTTCTTGGCGTTTCTTAGAAAAGTGTTACACAAAACCATGCAATATTTCAAAAGTGATTTCCAACTAATAGACGAGAAATGCCAGAGTGTTAGCCTAAACGTTCCCTATAAATCATTGTGGGGTATGGATCACTTTTTCATTCCATTCAAAAAGGGAAAACGAGAGGTCTATGTCGTACTCAATTACTCATGTCTGAAAAAAAAGATACATTTTCAACATGGTACAAGCAACGGTTTACTTCTTCAACAATATAAGTTAAAATATTCCGGCATGAAACCTTTCGCGGGAATAATAAATCCCTATGTCACCCTTGACGGAATGTTATAACGAATTTATCTTACCGAATGTCTAAATGTGTTATCAAAAGACAAACAGAAATGAACAACACCCATGACCTGATCACGTGACTTTGATTGATTGACGTGAAAGCACGCTTTACTCATGTAGCGGGGTATAAGGGATTTATTATGCCTCGGTGACGGTGTTAATGTTAAGTTTTTGTCTTTTGATCAAATGCATGGAACAACGACCTTTGGTGTAAGCGAATAGTTTATTTTTACTAAATGTAAACTGACTTTTATTCAATTTTAAAGTCCACAATTAGAACTGGATACGATTTGCTAAGTTCCATAGATACGTTGATATCGTGACAAAGGGACCTGTGACATTAAAGTGATCTCATAACAGACACTCTTGGTGGAAGAACTAGAGAACTAAAATTATTTATAACCTTTCCAAGTATCATCGTGCTTATTAAACAGGCTCATTGGTACCCTTTTACGCGACTTCAGTGTATCAACTTTAGTTGTATGCTCTGTCTTCTTCATCTACAATACACGAGGAGACCAATGGTTGAGAAATAACTTATTGTGACGTTGTTCATTATATGACATTTCTAATTGGGTTATGATGTCACTCTTTGGTATGAACAGTTTACTCCAATTCACGAGTCTATACTGCAAATGGACTGTTCTTCTCAGATAGGCGTCAATGTCAAGAAAGATGCATCTTGCTTGGTATACCTGAACACTTCATAAAACATCGTGAATAAGAGCAATGATTATTTGACGTGTGTGAACCAGGATTTGAATTCAGAGTCCATTGTTAACAGAGCGTCTTTACTTTGGGCTACGACCTATTCGAAATGATCTCACTGTCAGAACCCTACGCTCCTCACTAGAAGTGCAAACGTAAAACCGTACGTGGTAAAATAAGAAAGGGAGGTCAAAGAATATGTAAAGAAGGTTATTGCCTTAGGGCACAATGACCTCCAAGTACTTAACATCAGATAAAGTTTCCCTTATTGCCGATATTTCTCACTTAATTACAAATGGAAATTTCAAAGAGAAGTTTCAGCCAATGCTATTTGTTTTTCTCGTATCATCTCATATCGATTAACAAATGAAGAGAGCTGTAGCAAAAATATATTGTGTTGAACTTGTCGACTGCAATTAAACGTTTCGTTAATGCCTTGGTGTAAGAAGTTAATTCGTCGCGAATAGTCGAAATCCTGAGATGATTTATACATGGATATCTCAATTTTTCGAAAACTCTTTTAATAAATCAAAATGAGAAACGCACACTCGAAACTCTAAAAGCACTAGTTACATGAATGACTGCTTTATATTTCGAACCTCGATAAGTAGTGGTATATATTTGTTTTTCAGAATGAACTATACTTAGACCGGGTTGCCTCCCTTTAGCCTTTACCTTGCTTCAGATAACTTCAATTTAGAGATATAGACTATCCAATTCTCCAATAGAGTAGAGGTTTTTTCAATAGAGTTTTTTTCACATAATTCAAAGTTGTTCAATCAAACGACTTCAGGACAAAATCGATCTATAATTTTTTTTACATCTGTACATAATATTTTTTTATTCAGCTAAAATATTAACTGTCAAAAATGTTGATATTTGCGAAAGAAACATATATGAATTTAATACTATGCAATGATAAAATTTACAAATAATATTCTATATACGTTATAGGCATATGGTTTTTGACGATCCAACTTACTTTTATGAAATCATTATAAAGAAAAACTATTCAAATGACATCTTTTACTTATATTTATTCAAATCCAATCAAAAATAAGCACTTAGATTTATAGATAAGGTATATTTTTTTTAAACAGTTAAAAACTTATTTATTCATTGAACAATTTAATTTTATAAACTTTGCAATTTCATACCTAACACCATTTGAACACAACAACCTTGATTACAATGTTTGCTGTAACCGGAAGCGGTATAAAAATCGAAGATACCCACGATGTCGGCATAATCGATAAATAACGCAACCATTTCCTGATTTATCTAACACCAAATAAAAACAGAAAAATATAAAATTAAAATAAATTTGAACCTTCCATTCAGTCTAGATTCCCTAACGCATGTCTTGACTTCACCAATCAACACATCGTATATATGCCACAGCTGCACATCTATATAAGTTTTCTATTCATATAAATTCATAGTCGTCGCCCTGTCGAGTGAGAATGCATTAATATTCGAGTCTTTACATTTGATAGTTTTCAAAGTACTTTTACTAATCTCAATCTCCTCTCCAATCCGGTAAAATTGCCCTGGTTCCCCCCGAGCATGCTTTAATCTTGTTAACTGTCAATTGCACTGCGTTGCGTGGAAGTTTTGCGATTCATGTGTGTGGATGAATCCATTCAATAACGACCGTACTTTTGCATATCTGATGAGCAACTTACTTTGCAACATAATTTTACAACATATTTCGGCACATTGCTATGCCAAAATAATAATATATCGAGTATCGATGTCAAACAGAGTGTAAATAATAATAATAATCATCATCATCATCATCATCACTATCATCATCATCAATATTCCCCTCTACTTGGACTCTCTTGGTACCGTTCTGATGAAAATTGTAAGCAATCGTAGGATGGGTTTCGATTCATTGGGTTTTTGTTAAATCATGTCCCTTTTCCTCCATTCAACGTTGTTCGTTGCATAAAACATTTCAACGTAACGTAATCAATCTTAAAGTAAAGAATCATCAATGCCTCACCCCCGAGTAAACCGTATAGCACCCATCTCCCTTCCATTGCTATACAGTTGCTGTTTTGTTCCGAAAAGGAGCCTCCAATACAGTCTAGGATGACATCAACACCTTTACCTGCAATATGATAGATACAAACGTGTATGGTTATGCAAATATGCAATTTCAAATATAACCATAGATTAATGTTACTTACTGGTAGAATATCTGCCAAAATACAGAATTCCCTGAAGAAAGAAATCTTAAATCGACACAAGAAGTTGACTTTAGTTGACATTCTCGAAATACGGATATCCTTTGTTCCTTCTTGAGACATAGGTAAATATTAATGATTTTGTAAGTATGAAATATTATACAAATGATTTCTATATCATAAATATCTTATTTACATATATACAAGCTATTACATTTTAGCTTAAGTTCTCAATTAAATTCATTCAAGTTATTGAAAATGCACTCTTGAATGTATCATTCAAAGGTTGACACTCTAACGATAGTCTTCGACACGCCCTATTGCATTGATTTCGAGGGTGAACTGTATTTCTAATCAAACTGACTGGCACATGTAGTTACAATTAACCTCTCAAACCATCCGGTCTCAACATTTTGTAATTTGCTTAATGTTTTTTAACCAATAGATTCCATTCCACTCATCAAAATAAATCAAAACTAACGATTACATTCAATCGTAAAATTAACTTTTAAATGATTGGATATGTTTGGTCGTCTTCGGTCATCAAATGCTCACTCAACTTTGGTATTAGTACATAGACTTTATTTTTTGCAAAAAGATCTATGTCAAAATTTTGACAAATGTTTTTTTTTAACATCAAATTTCATTTGTCTTTTGAAATGGTCATCAAATCGAACAGCTTTGTGATCTCACCGCCTGTTGCCTCAAGCACCTTCTGACTAAACTCCCCCTCCTTGTAGTTGAACGCTGCGCTTGCTCCGAGAGACTTGGCTCTGTCTAGTTTGGCCTGGGACCCTGCCGTCACAATAGATCTGCCCCCTCTCAGGGCTACAAGCTGTACAGCAGCCGTCCCCACCCCACTGCCCCCTCCGTGGATCAGCACCGTCTCGTCTCTCTCCAGCTTACCTGAAATTGATAGACAACTTTTATGACATGAAATCATATTTCAAAATGGAGTTACTTTTACTTTATTATTCAAAATAAAAATCAGTACCAAGATGTAGATTGTTACGCCGTCACCCCATCCTTCCCCATCCCCCACTCCAAAAACTTTAGGGGATATAATACCATTTCGATGCTATTCGGTTCAGTATAATGATAATATACATGTTAGTATGGACAAAAAAAAGAGATTCTGATCGAAAACTTAACAATGTACGTAAGACTGGCCGCGCACCATACGTCATCTTTGTAACTTTAAACTATTTGGCATTTGGAGAAATAATAGTTGTCGACTAATATAAATTGTCAATTAATCAGTAACGTACACATGATTTTTGGCATATATATAAGCCACTTAAAAACTCCTTGTCCCTTTAATCCATTCACCACTCTGTCCATTCAAACATATTGCCTGGAGAATGAAAACCTGCAATTAGCCTCTAGAAAACAGAGAGTTGAACCCATGGTCTCAGCCTGTGACGCGTACGTTACCGAGAGAGAACGATTATGATACAGTTAAATGACGGAGGTTTTGATGTGCGCTACGTCTGGCTGCGGTCAGACCGTGTGAAGAGGAAAACCCTAGATGAACGAGTTCGAATCCCGGTAAAGTAAATATTCTGATAAAAATTTCTCAAGAACACGATCGATTTCAATCAGACTTTCTGTGTTATACAAATCGTACGACTCGTCTGCTTAAAGATTGGTATTTCTCGAGTGGTAGAGTGGGGTATCGACGTGAAGCTACGTTGGGTGTTATGTTTTTATCTTTACCACCTTTTCTCATTGTTATTTGCACTTTATGATGCACATTGCTCAACGCATGGCTACATAAAATTCCTGCATTCACGGGCTCTTCGTCTTTATGCTTGCAACTTGCCCCCACCTCTCACACACAATCGAGTAGAATATGCCGACCACGATGATGGAAAGATTATCTGATGTTTATACAACGTAAAATTATGTATGAGAAACGCCTGAAATGCTGAAATGGTGAAAATAAAATGCTGTTATACTCCATTTTGATTGGTCATTCAACTTATACTTGCCTATCTGCAGCAGCTGATATGCTGTGAGCCACACTTCCGGTACTGCAGCAGCCTCGGTCCAGTTCAGGTTACGCGGTATAGGCATCAGAAGTTCATCTCTCGCTGCCACAAACTCAGCATTTCCCCCTCCTAGCAGAAATGGCTAAAGTACACGTATAACGCATACATATTAACATACTGCATAAGGTATTTAAATTAGTGTGCACAGGGACGTGTATTGTCCAAAACAAGGTGACATTGTCAAAAACAACTGTAAAAGTGGACGATAAAGCAACAATTAATTTTCTTTATAGTAATAGGTGCTTGATCGTCCAGCTACTTTTTTAAACATTTGTTTACAACAATACATCTACCTGTGTTTGTTTGCAAGATTGATACCAACAATTACTTACAATGACGTAGGCCTATTATCCACTATTCAAGTATGTTTGACAATCTTCTCACTGTGCAGCACGATGCAAAAGCGCAGATGAGAACGGTAATTACGCTATTTGATAAACCTTATTTCAAAGGAATCATGTTAACGCACCAAATAAAAAACAGTTTGAAAGGAGAGTTATAACCAGGAATGATAAAACAGATCTCATATTACGAAAAGGGATCAAAACATGGATCATTCAGAGTTCACTTTCACGCTTTAGCTGGAATCCGAAACTTACACTGACTGTAGTATTGACAGACATAGAAATCAAAGGCTTTTTGTGATCATTTTGTATTTTTTGCAACATAACTGATTATGTTTGTTCCTATTGCCATATGTCTTTGAATTCAAAGTCTAACCTGAAGAATCCATCATGGCAGAAATCGCTTGTTAGCAAATGTGAATGTGAATATGTACCTGATTCTACAATAACACTATTTTATCTATATATAACTGAGAGTAGTATTTGTGAATTTTTCGTTTATATATATTAAATATAATATACTTCACATAGTCGTTTGCAGAATCATTCTAATCCGATACTAGTATGTCGTCAATAGTATTGACTCATCAGGGATGAAACGATATATATATTACATCATTACCTCCCAGAAGAGCCATAACTCTATCTCCTATCTTCCACTTGGACGAACATCCTGGTCCCAGTGACTCCACCAGCCCGGCCGCCTCAAGTCCGAGAATATCACTCTCTCCCGGAGGTGGGGGATACAGACCCTTCCTCTATGATGATTAAAAACTAGCTGGTAGTTTTTTAAAATGTTATGTATCTTAAAAGATTCAAGTGAAATTCAAGTGAATGATGCAAAATATATAAAGACCATTATGATGAAAATCGGTCTATCAGATTCAGAAAATGGTATCATTATATGAAATATATCAACAAGCTTTGAATACTGCCGCGTAGGAGTCATGTCATCCGACTCTGGTATTACACCAATCATAGCCCTGCTCTCATATGGGTTCGTGCACAAGATTTCCTAACTTTGTTGCTTATTGGCTGGAGAAAAGGGTAACGAAACACCACTCTTGCCAAGCAGTTTTCAGACCGATGAGAGTGAAGTCCGATCTGATTAAACAATAAACTGAAAAGCGTGTCGGTGTACGAGTGTTACGTTCTATCTAAGTTTATATCGATTGTGAACTACAAGATTATATTTGTTCGAACTGATTTTAATGAGATTTTACCTGCAGGGTATCTGCTCTGTTGATGGCTGTAGAGAAGACCTTTATGAGAACCTGTTTCTCCTGGGGTGAGGGTCTGGGCACTGTCCCGACAGACATCTTCTCGTACCCTCCCTTCTCGAACTGAACCGCCCTCATCATCTAGGGGTAAAAATAGATGCGAAATACAAATAAAATCAAACATGTTTGGAGGAAACCCATTTATCGATCATATCTACTGGGTACTGGGATACGATTTCCTTCGTTGTTTTACTCTTCATTCGTATCGCACTAAGTCTTACTTAGGACATAGCTATTTCTTATTTAGGACTTAATAATCGCCTAAATAGGAGATACTATCACCTAATTAGGCGATAGTTACTCCTAATTAGCAGATAGTACGCCTAATTAGGTGATAAATAAGTCCTAATTAGGACTTAGTTATCACATAACTAACTTGGGACATAGCTATTTCCTAATTAGTTGATACTTTCTCGTAATTAGGTGATTATTAAGTCCTAATTAGGATATACTAACTCCTAATTAGGTGATAATTATCTTCTAATTAGGTGATAACTATCTCCTAATTAGGTGATAACTTTCTCCTAATTAGGAGTTAGTATGTCCTAATTAGGACTTAATATCTCGTAATTATGAGATAGTTTCTCCTAATTAGGTGATAGTTATGTCCTAATTAGGCGATGATTAATTCCTAATTAGGTGATAACTATCTCCTAATTAGGAGTTAATATGTCCTAATTAGGACTTAATATCCCCTAATTAGGATATAGTTTCTCCTAATTAGGTGATAGTTATGTCCTAATTAGGTGATGGTATATCGTAATTAGGTGATGGTATATCCTAATTAGGGGCTAAAAAAATTTTGACTGTGGCACTAGGATGCTCCCATAGTTTGGGCATTTCAGCGAGGGCGATTTGAACTTAACTTAGCAGTTATAGTAGTTGGGCTCTTATTTCAGCCACAGAAAAAAACATCAAACATACTCAGTGTCACTTTAAGAATGAATTATGCCTATTACTTTTTACAAAGATAGAAATATAATCAACTCTGTTCCGAGGAAACACATTTACAAATAATTCCGTCTACCGGGAATACGATCTCCTGGTTTTCACATACGTTATACATACATATTAATGTATACACAGGTGCAAATAAGGTAAGGTCTATAGACATAGTCTTTATAATGTTATTGCTAAGCAGAGATACGCGACCCTGTGGCAGGGAATACAAAAACGCATTGTTCCGCATCAAATAGTGAAGTGTTTGCCACTAACATCGCAATGAAGCGACTGAAGTTGAAGTCGGTGGTACAGCGATTCATGACAGTCGCGTTAATAAAAATTTGTAAAGTTGCCAAAGTGAAGTGGTGAAACTTATCAAGATTAAGAAACTCGACTGCCCCTGAAGGTAGTCACCATATTTAAAAAGTCTGTGATTTCCTTCAATATTACATGGGTTTACATACGTTACATTACTCTACTGTATAGTCAAACCTGGGAAAAAATAGAGGAATGGCTTCCTTCTCTATAGTAAGAATTGTTAAGTATGTTTAAATTGAATTATATCCTGAATTTGATAATAACAGTCGTTAAATAAAATACATTAAGGACATACCCTACCCAGAAATAAAAATATTTAGATTTTTATGAAACTTAGCTTGTTTGTAGAACTGAGTGTGCTGAATTCAAAAATCAAATAAAAAATGGGGGTCACCATGCTCGTTTTCGAGTAAAATCGTGTCGAAAAATGACACTTTTTGTGAAAAAGCCCAAAAATATGAAATACCTATTTTTCCTCATAATTTCTTAAATAAGTGAAATTTATGCAAAACTTTAACCGTTTAAGTCAGTTAAAGCAGTATTGTTAATCTTAGTCCCAAAAATATTTTTTAATTAACATTAAAATTATTATTTTCGAGTATTTTTAGTCAATCAAAATTTCATTTTTAGCATGAAATTTTTATGCATTTTCAAGAAAAATAAATTTCCCAAATTTAGAATTTTTTTAAACTTTTATGATATGAACCTGATATTTTAAGAAACTGAAATTCGAAGAAAAAAATGGGGGTCACCAGGGAAAAATCGCGAACTTTCTGTCGTTGAAAATGCATATCGTCAATGAGAAAACGCCCACTGCAGCCGCAGCGAGTCTACAATGAGTGCGGTTTTGCTTGAGAGGCGACCTTGTTGACAGGTTGTGTAAGATTGTTCGAGCAACTCGTTTACAAGTTTAAACCCTTTAATGGGGTCTATCATCTATGATCTTCCACAAATTCTAAAACGATAAACACAACAACGAAGGGTTCGTTTTTCTGCCATGACCCACGAGAATCAAGTGAAATTTCGCCCTACTAGCTCCATCACTGCATTGAAAAACTAACCCACTGCATGCTCGACTTTCAACAGTGTTTCAGTGTTTATCATAAAATCATTTGACAATATCACATACGCTACTTAGTTTAAATAAGTGTTTCAAATATATAGAGTTTAACTGCAGAAAAATCTGAGGGCCAATGTCTGGATATGAAGAAACCGCATCAAAACATTGATTACGGAACTTCCGCCTAGACTTCCTTCGAAATCGTCTTGACTGATATTTTGTCACTTCAACTTTAAAGACATTTATGCAATATTTTCAGTTTATTTTCGCTTAAAATCGTCAATAAACTTTTTTTGTCCGTTGAAAATATTATGTTTATAAACTTGCGCTAAAATATACGGTTTTCATCTCGGAACGAGGCCGTAGCAAGTCTTTCCTTCGAGACAGTGCAAGTGAATTTCATCGGAGTCGATCGCTAAATTTGCACCAAAATCAAACTCATTCCTTTGCACACTCTATCAAAGTCAATGCGACAGGTGGCAACACATTAATTAACATTCAACCACAGTCGGTTTATCAAAAGAGTGCTTGTTTTGCGAACCAAGAAAATGCAGATGATATTAAAAATAATCAGTATCTAAAATCATGTAAATTACAGATGATAAATACCCCTCCCCATCATCAAAAGATATTGGAAGTATTAAAGTATTCACAAATACTAAATGACTTCTATTTACTGTGGGGAAAATGAATACAATATTAAATTATAATATAAAAAAGATAAACCATATTATGTTGATTCAAATGTTTTGTATCTTTTTTTTCTTTGGCCCTACCAAAATAATCAAATCAATCTATGGTTTGAAATTAATTTATTGAGCAATATTTAACAGCTTTTTTGGGGCAGATTTTCTTTTTACCTGATCTCAGTCTCACATGCTATAACACATAAAAAATAAATAAATTCAAATGTTTTTGTTTTTTATGTTTTCATGATCTTTGGTTTGCTTGAACTAAGCCAGGTTTGCTCCACATCTACATGAAGGGATTCTTTTTCAAAATTATTGACACACTTTGTATTATTACAAATAAACAGTTCATATCTGCCTCAGCCAGGTAGCCTTGACAGTGATTAACTTGCTATATTACCATACACACAGTGTTCAAAATTCCAGTTGACATTAATACAGCTGCACCATGATCTGCAAAATCAAAGGATTGTGATCATACTGTAAGAGTTATTTGTTATTTTTTATTTTGTTTGCTACAATGCAAGGATTGCTTGTAAACAGGTACCACAGGTACAAATATAAACTTAAAATTTTTGATTATGACTGCCTTTTGAGTAAAGTTTACAAATAAATGGAAGCAAAAACATAGTCTGATAATTATTATTTCATGCTGGTACCAAACAAACTCTAACATGTGATATGAAAATTCAGTGCATCTACATCTAACAAAAATCTACAAATATATTAGCCAATCTATGCAATCATAATCACATTAATTCAAAAAAGAGGTATTTGATCAGATCAAATGCACTTTATTCATTACCAAGACTTCTTTGGAAAGTGATATATGAAACGAAATTATTGATATATTCATGCATTGAAGAAATCTAAATTATTAGGTCGCTTGTTAACAAAGATAAAAACTTGCATCTCAAGTTTTAAAGGAAATTTGTTGTGTTTGGGGCCAACCTTATATTTTTTCTGCTAATCATTAATTATTAAACATTAAAAACGATGCACTGTTAAAGATGCTTTTATAATAATAATTACTTTATTTCTGTAAGTTATGTGAGGATTTTGAAAAAGGGCCTTAATTTCCCCATAGATCTTGTTTAAACAGTGTCACCTGATGAGATCTTTTGCCATGATGTTTTCCACATAGGTATTTCCCATCAGAAACTTCACTTTCTACTCATGTAGCAAAAGCCCAAATACATTTTCAGAGAACAGATCCTTCAAATATTGGTGCCTCACAACTGATCTCCAAAACAATAATTTATGTACATAAATTGACATAAGTATAGAGAGAGATATACGATTTTTAAAAATCCATCGGCTTTAATCTAATTTATTTATTTTATTTATTCATTATTTGTAAGATGAAATAATTTGTTGAAATGATTAATTGATAGTTGAAGATAATACACCTGGGTGTGCACTTCACGTCTCGCTTTCGCAAAATAAGTTATAGCAGCAATTTGATCTTGACTGACGATTCGACGGCTGCCTACCTCGAATGAAAGGGTTGCGCTGTGGGGTTGTCATGTTTTCGTTGGCCGCATACTTGAAATAATTTCCATCAGTTCAAAGTGACCTCGTCAGATTTCGGTATGGGGACATATCCTCGAGAAAGAAATTTCATGTCGATGGTCATGAGTAGGGAATCTGAATTTCATTTAGATAATTAATGCAGTAACATTGGGTCAAAACGTGATCAGCTGTTTGTCGCGCCGATATGGCTTGCGGAAATATTTTGTTGTAAAATCACTAATTCTTCAATCAAACTGAGAATTTATGCTAAATTTTCACTTCCAGTAATTCAATTCAGCAAGCTTTTGTAAATAAAAAGCTAGTTTCAGTGACAGTGTTCTCATTTTAACTGCCGATTTTCTGAAGTCCGTCGATCAGCTGATGACAGCATGGCTTGTTTATCAACACTGCCGTAGATCGTTTCCATGTCGTAAATGTCCCGTTTTCATTAATTTAGGAGCGCTAAAATGGGCTTACACAGCGTAACTATGCTATTATTAGTATGACTGATGGTTTCAAGTATTAAGACATACGGTCTTGTAAATTAGATGATTGTCGCATATTTTATTAACGTAACGAACTGCGATGCGCACAGTTCTGCGCAATAGACGTATTTTGATGCGTAGGGTATGTCCTTAAAAGAAAACGTTTAAAGAAGGCGCTATAAGGTTTCATTCCGAGCGCGTTAAAGCTTTTTCAAAAAGCCAATATAACAGCTAATAAATCTCTAGTCTATGTGACATAACTTATATAGACAAATAGAGTATTGGTCTCTTCTGTACTTAGGTACCTTTTCAGCTCAACTTTGCATATATTTCCGATTTTTATTTTCATGCACCCTTGTTGCGTTAAAACCGTTTCCTAGGAGACGTGTCCTAAAACATCTTAAGATGTGCTATGCATATATGGTTCACGAGGTGTCTCTGTATTAATACAGGACATAAAACCGGCGTGAAAAATATTGTTTAATCGCATATTATTTTCATACTAACCTTCATGAAGCGAGAAAATGTCCTTTCCCTCATGGTGTTCATAATGTACTTAACTACCTCGCTCTCTGGGTTTACGTCATCACCCATACCGAAAGTACGACTTTTTCTTCGAAACAATAAATTTTCAATAATTCTATTTAATATTGCAATGGGTTACACCGAAATATGATTTGCCTCATTAGTTGGACGTACATGTTCTCCACAATTAGAGTTGAAAACATTTTTTACGATACAAACTCCACAATATAGGTCAATGTCAATCTAATTACAATAAAACCTAGCCATTCGCTCACATTTAGTTTTTTCTACACAACTTTAGATGTGCTATATCAAGATGAATGGAAGAGAAGAAACGGTAGCGATTTAGCGGTGTATATTAAAAATGCACGTATTTTAGATCTCATTGAAATGAGATTGACATAAATGTAAAGCTCAATATTCTCTTATTCGTATAATCGACATTGTTAAAAAAGGACATACTTGTGTTGTTAAAATTATAAAATATGATAAATTATCCACTAAATAAAGGCTATTTAATCTCTATATTATATTGTTTTCTATTATTTGACGTTGACCAGTCCATAAGTACAGAAAGGTAGCAGTACAGTGAACCCAAGTGCACCCAACCATAACTTGTGTGGTTTTAACGCGTCAGCTTTTGAGACAATCTCATTGAAATCGGATGGAAACTTGTCCCTCGTAAACGCAGTGAGGTACAGGCGACAAGTTTCGATCTGATTGCAATGAGATTGACATTTGGGACGTCTGAGTTATAGGAGGTTTACATGACAGTCAGATTCCTCTTAGTACATGTATCTTCTACCACACGTGTGCGATTTTTAAACGGTTAGTAGCACGTTTTTTAACATGAATGAAATGATCTCACGAAAATAAACATTTCAAATTTCAAGACAATGCTGGGTTGTTTTTTTATCAGTTTTTACAGTTGAAAACGAACGTACCAGGATTTACCTACCTCAAATGATTTAAAGGTATTCATTAAAAATGACCACTAGTGGTTTTGCTTCCTACTTAATCATTTCCTCTACGGATACGAATGATCAGGTTGAGTATTGAAATGTTTTGATGCTGACGAAAAACAACTTGCCGTAATATAATACGTCCCGAATCGTTATTAAATCTAGAGAATTACACACTTATTCTATGTCGCGCAGGCATGAATCAATCAAAAGAGAGCTGGCCCAGCATTTCGAGTCGCGGATCAATGCGATCGTCTCGCCGTTCTTGAGCACCTCCATTACAAAAATGTTATCGATGTATCGCAGTGGATTATATTGAAAACTATTATGAAAGCATCAGTCATATGCAGGCATTGTTGATGGAATATTTCTTTGTTGTTTAAAATTCATTTGTGTAAAAAATAAATCAACAAATTAAGTAAATTAATCAGAAATAAAGTTGAATCGATAAATATATACAAACGTATGGAAACGTCAGCACGTGACATTAAACAAGATGCAAAAGAAGCTCGTCGTTGATGGGTTAAAAGCTGACTTCCTGCCCTCATTTTATTGGTCGTTTGAACATTCGTAAAAGGTCAGATAAACATGACCTCAATCAGTAATTCTCTAGATGTATTGACGTATCATTACATCTAGTTTTAACTAGATTGAGTGTGGTTTCAGAATTATGCTCCGGAAATGACCACCACTCTTTAATACTCTTAGTCAAACTTGTTGCCACGGAAACGCTAAACTAAACAAAAATTAAAGATGTTCAAACCCCCATAAGGTACATCTACATGTTATGGAGAGGCTTTATACCAGATTTGGTGATGATTGTTTAAAACGTTCAAGATAATGCTCCGGAAACAATATGATATGGGAACGCCGACGGAAACTCTACCAAAAACAATATGTCTCACGGCCCTGAAGGTTTGGACATCGAAAAGTGCGCATAAAGAAAAGTTGCCATGCACTTAAACAAATAATAAAATCGGCTGTAATAGCCAATAAAATTTCTCTCTTTTGGGATTTCTAGAATAAGTAGAGCATTCTTTTTTCTGTTTTCTAAATATTCAGGGAAAACCGGAAGTGCGGGATATTCAGATTTTAAAATGAAATTTGAATATCTAGTGCCTTGGTAATTATAGCTAAAGTTTTGAAATGCTACAGAGATGTTAATTTGGTCACTAGCCTCTAGGTAGGCTATAGAAGTTTATAGACACTGTATCACTTTTTCTGCAAATTCCATTTGCTCTAATTTCACCCTTAGAAAAGAGGTGCCTGCAAAATTTATTTATGAGGATAGAACGTCTCATTACACAGGCCGATTATCCGTATTCTTATAATAATGTGTCGCGTACCAAGCAAAAACTGTAGGCAGCCATTCTGGTGAAAACACCTTTGAAATAGTTGAGGTAAGCTGAAATGATTCGGAAACCGGCTCATCAGATCGTGATACGTTTGTTATAAGAAACCTTGTATTTTGTCTTGCAATTAGCATTACTTAACCTCTTTTCCTTTAGATCCCTTTATTTCTCTAAGAAAAATTGCTGCTGCGCATTTAAGTCAAGGATTTCAAAATCCAAAACCGGGTAATTTACATCAAATGGCGAGAGCCAATAAGGCAATCTGGCAATGTACGTGTCTAACGTGTCCTTCTAAAATAAACATTAAATTTACATGATGGAAAACTAAAGACATTCGTAAAACCAGTTACCATAATCCAACTCAAATCATCAGTGGAAGCGTCTTAGTCGATGTAAATGTACTGGTATAGCGATTCTACTGCTTTTATAGCATGCGCTGCTGTTGAAAGCGTTTTTTCAGTTCAATAGCGGATAACAAAAAAACCTTCACAATAACTATATATATGTATGACATAATATAACATAACTGTAAAATCATTTATTTTCGCAGGGTGTTATTTTCGCGCAAACATAAAAATTCAAAACTTATCTTAAATTCCATCATACATGTACATCAAAAGTATTCTTTACGTTTCTTTCCTTTCAAAATATATAAGTATATAAGTAAGAAGAAGAAATCTAGTTAGTAAGGCTGTCGGGAAGAAACACTGATAATATCCTATCTTCCTCAGGGTTTCTTGACGTTGGCCTTAACGGTTTAGCTGTCTAATCCAATCGATAACAAACACAACATCCGGGGATTTATTTCATGGCTATCGTTTCACTCGAGGAAATACGGTACTCTCATTTTATTTGTTTAATCGGGAAACTGCTTATCGGCGCACCCTAGTCAGTTTTGTTTACATAGATCCCTATCAGAGGTATCGTGTGTATAGGACGTGGACTTAATGAAAGTGTGTTGTGTTGTATGTGTTGAGGGTATAGCCATTAACAAACGATTATTGAAGGCACTATATAAAAACTTATATCTTAATCTTTTCCCCAAATATACTTCACAATTGACTCAAATTCACTGAGTCGTGATGAGTGGTTAGCATTGTATTAAAAATGCTTTTACCTGAAAAGTAACGACAGCAAAAGCTATTAGATTACAATGATCAATTTAAACATGTTTAGTTAAACAGCAAACGCAATTCCTTTACAATAAAACCATTTCAACATATTTAGTTAACAAACAAATGCAATAATACTACAATAATACAACTTCATCATATTTAGTTTAACTGCTTGTGACGACGCACAACATAACTTGATTGTTTGAGAAATGGATAGCATGATTTACATACAATGCCCCTTGTATGAGGGTTTTGGTCATTATGGTGCCCACATTCATGTCCCTAGCTATGAATACATTTTCAAGACCTGTAAACAGAGTGTTTGTCTTTCAAGGTGTAGATAAAACCGAATTGACGTTGCCATCACACCAATATGAATAATCGGTTCAATTAATGTTTCTGAGATGAAAATGATTCAATAGAATACCTAGTGGAATGATTGATAGAACAAATATCAAATTGTCTTCACATGCAATGGTATCTATAGAGAGGACGAGTATAGCGGAATATGCTATGCACGCAATTGATCTTTATTCTACACCATGCTTATCGGGAAGTAAAATCATGACATTTAGCGAACTATGTGGTGTGAAAATTGCCTAAACTTCTTGTTGTTTAAAAGGTGTTTTCGTATTAGTTGCTTTCTAAATTTCCTATTTGTTCCATTGCTAATTGGAGTACAAATATGATATTTAAAAAAATCTGTTTAAAATTATCAATGAATCAGTTTTACTGAAATTTTAATTTGAGCTAAAATATTAATTAAATTTTTTTAAATATAGTTTACAATAGAGGGGCTATTATAACTATTGAAGCTGCCACGCGTATATTGACACAAGACATTTATATAGGTCAATACAATACGATATAAGGTTGAGATACGTGTGGTCTTCGTGTTTCAATTCTCACTTTTTTTAAGTATTGCATTGTATATTGCATGTTTAACCTGCGACTTTCTATTCATGTTTACAGGGTCTCTGGTTTAACCCTCTTGATGCCGGTGTTCTGAAAGCTGTTCTTTTCATCTTTTCAAATGTATTGATAGAATATTATTTTGAAATTACCAAACGCTGAAATTATGGTTTATGATTATACACACCTCTACCATGTTTCCTCAGCATTTACACGATGACGCGATTTAAATATTATACCACCACAAATTGACCTTTGACCTTGCAATTGCTGCCACTCAAAACCTACCGGTTCACTGGCCATATCAGTGCTGACGGTGTAGATACAGTGGAGTGTAAGTATAACACAGTACAAGAGTTGAATGTCCAACTTCATATGAATATCATGTATCTTCGAACGTGATTATCGAATACTTCCCAAAGCGTGTACGCGAATCAAAGGGAAGTAACTGTTGTCTAACAAGATATAGCCATGTTGCTAGTAATATCTAATGAAGAAAATTGCAAGTTCAAGTCCTTGACAGCATTTCAGATTTTTTTCAAAACAGGGAAATAATTAAAACAAAATATACTTTGCTTGTAGGGAATGATGACTTATCCATGTTAGTATTTCATTACGTATGTGCATTTACATTTTAGCATCATTTTTATCTTTCATTCACCTCTACAAGCACTAAAGTTTGGGTGTATGACTACACTGAATTTCAGCACAGTACCACACATAGTTCAATAGTTCCAGCAGATGAGCGCAGGTTTCATCGCAATACATAGCCACAATTGTGTTGCGAGCTTCCTCCCTGCAATAATACTAGCAGCAGTGATATATGTGAAATACTCTTGAAAGCGGTATTTCAAAAAACCCAAATCAAATCACCTCTCCTCACCTCTTTCATTCATTTCATGCATTTCTTGAAGTGTCCATTAAGTATCCAATTAAGCATTCCTTTAACATTTTATTTTCATATTGTTAAATAATAATTTTCTTCAGGAAGTATCAGAGCATGACAACTCAGTACTTACCTTTCTTTAAAGCTTACTTGCTTTTTAAATAAAATGCAGGTAATTTCAGAACAGATTTTTTTAACAAAAATTTCCATAGGTGATAAAATAAATAGCATCGGAACATTAAGTCCTTGGTAGCACAAGATGGTCTAATCTTAGCTTTTTCTAATCGCTCATTTGCAATTATCTCAACAACCATTAGTGCAGAGTTATAGCATTACCTTCACAAATGTATATCATGTTATCTCTAAATGAGCACATCGTCTTGAATGGTAACATTTTGCCACTGCAGAGATATTACTCTTTGTCCATTTTACTGATTTATATGGCGGCAATTAATCTGTTTCCCTCCACCCTCGACTCCCAAATGACGTTTTTCTAGGATTCGACCTTGGACAAGGACAAGCTACTAGCACTAGCATGCCAACAACCTGAAGAAACGGCTACAGTTTGCTTACAACATAGCTTCAAAGGAATCCAGGAAGGCAGGACAACGCCACAAACAACAGTACGACAAGAAAGTAAGAGAGTCCTTTCTTCAACCCAACGATCGTGTTCTCGTGCGACTTGTAGGACTTAAAGGAAGAAACAAGCTTGCAAACAAGTGGGGAAAAGACGTCTACATCGTTGCAAACCAACCCAACAAGGCCATTCCCGTCTACACTTTGAGGCAAGAGAGTGGTCAGGGGCCATTGAAGACTCTCAATCGTAACATGCTCCTGCCACTGGAATCTGTTTCCCTACTGCAAGACACGTCCAGGACCGATCGACGCCAATCTGGAAGAAGTAAGAAGTCTGTATCACTCAGAGTGAAAGACTTCCAAGCTTCTGACAGATCCGAAGTAGACAGCCAGGATTAAGACGAGATAATTCTACTGCCCAGACTGAGGAGTCAAGCCAGACCTAGTGGTCCAACTCCATTTCAGCGCTCAGGATCTTCTGCAAGCCTGCAAGAGACCATGGAGCCAGCAGCAGTTTCCTCCCATGTCAACACGTCTGTTCCAGGAAGGTCGACTTCAACGTCGTTGTACCCATGAAGAACCAGAAGATGTTAAAGTCTCACCTGCTGAATCCACATCGCCTGCCCAGTATGACTGTCTGCAGTCGGAACCCGCCCAGCCTGGATGCAGAGTGACCAGTGGGTTACAAACTTCGGAGCCGTTGTATTGCAACACAAAGAAGAAGAAGTGTTTGTATGACTTTGTTGTATATAGTTTATTTCGTTTGTTTGGGGTTTGGTCAGGTTTTTTTTTTTGTTTCTTCAGTGATTTCAAAATCATTGAACTTAAGTTTTCAACTTCCCTTTTGCTTGGTTTTCCTTTCAAAGGTAGAAGTACCGTTGAAAGCTTATCACATCAAGTTTTCACATTATTTTAGTTTGTTTTGGCTCCTTTCCTTGTCCCAGTGATTCTCATCATTGGCCATTTCCTTTGCTCTTTAAATGTTGAGGACAACATTTTCCAAAGGGGTGGGGGGGAGAGATGTCGCTGACAGCCTTCTATTTCCCTTTTATTCCATCAGAAGGTTGTTTCTTCACTGTCTTTATGTAGTGAGTCGTATGTGCTACCCGTATTTGGCTACACGCCAAATCACGTGCGTTCCATACCTGTGACATGTGACACTTTCATGTCACCACCCGACCATGTGCTTTACTTTCAATATCTTTCTAATGTTGTACAACCCTCTTTCTACAGGCAATAAACTGGTTTTAGAACTGAAGCGACGTTCCCCGTCGTCTATATTGTCCACGGACGACAAATGACCTGAACCCGTGACATTGACCTTTGATTTAATAAAAAGTAGATTTTTAAAATGAACACTCACAAGATTCTGGTGATTTATTGACAAATTTACATCAAGGGACAATTGGGGTACTTACTTTTAAAGTAAAACCTTCTTACTTTCATGAAACCCTTTAATTCATTTATCAACTCATTTCAACATGATACCTAGTAACTTGATAGTACTGGGGAAAATCTCTTTAATCGTAATCATATTGTCCAATGATTATATCCATCCCTTGAATGAACTTGTTTGTGGTGTCCAGCACCTTTGCTTGCAATGATTGAAATGGTCCAACTCATTAAATCAATGAAATCAAATTACATTTTATTTGAAACATGACAATATGAAGACATTTAAATTATATGACATGTTTATGACTATGATCGTAGACATAACGCAACCAAATACTGCTACTCCATTTAAATAAAAACATGAACATCATTTCAAAATTAATGATTTCTCTCTTGTACTTAAAGCATCAACAGAAATTTGATGATGATAATGTGAAGAGATATGAAGAGTTATATTCTGTCATTTTTCCTTAGATCTTATAACTATCATATTGAGACAAATTTTTTACTTTACTCATTTTACTATTTTAATTTAATTCAAAATTTAACAATAACTATAGCAATGAAGTAAACACTGACAAAATAAATGTGAATTAAAAAAATTTTAAATGATATTCTGAATTGTTAATGTTGAATCTATAGTTATGTGCTTATGTCAGAAATTATAGGTACCTATGACAATGGTTGAATTCTTCTGTACAGATTTTTCTTTATCTAACAACCTAGAGTAATATACAATGTATCATTTAGTAGCAGCATATTTGATTTCATCGAAAGCTTTCCGAGCCTTCCTCAGTTCTTCACTCATCAACAGGAGTTCTTTCACTCGAGAGTATTTCTTAGGATCTTTTCGGATGAGAAAGATGATGTCTTCCACCTGTATCCTTCCAGGTCGACCAATCTCCATTGACTTTTTGGTCTGAAAAATAAGGTGATACATATTACTTGAAAGGGTCTTAAAAGAATCAACATGATTTCATCTTTACCAAAAAAACAACCTCGGAGTCGGAAGGGGCAAAAAATAATTGACTTGACATGAAATTTGACATTGACCGTTTAGTCTGGTAAATAAGGTGACACATAATACTTAAAAGGTTTGGCCAGAATAAACTCAATTTCATCTTTACAAATGTTTATCTTGCATGCTACTGAAAGGGTTAGAAAATAACTTACTCGACTTAACACTGACACTTAAGTTTTAATAATAAGATGATATATACTACTTGAAAGATTTTGAAAGAATAAATTCAATTTTATCCCTACAAAACAGTCATCTTGCATGCTACAGGAAGGTAAGAAATGAATGTCCTTGATTTCATTTCAACAAAAAATTCATCATGTATTCTTCTGTAAAGATTGAAGAAAGAATATGCTTGATTTTCATCTCTACATTCAACATTCATCATACAAACTACTCTCAAGGTTTAGGACATAATTATGATAATATACAAAACATTCACCATTGACAGTTAAACCATCTGAGAATAGAAGATTTAGTTCAAAACATTTATATCAACCCTGTGATCCTTTATCAATATTATTCTTTAAAACTGAAATATAAACAATTCAACTATGAGAAGTGTAATTCAAAAGTACCTCTTTAAATGGTCCTGTGAGTTTCTCTAAATGAAAGGTACATTAACAATTTCATGCTTAGGCCATTCACTTTAGTATGCTCTAAATAGGATGGTTAAAGAGCTAGAGCCACTCCGTCACTCAATCAATGGTGTCATTTGATCGCGAAGTATCGACTCTTACCAAAAAGACACATTTTAAAGCTTATTGTTTTTTTACAGTGATAACATGAAGGTAGAATGTCGCAATTATGATCGAAAACTGGACAGTAGGGCGCGTCAAATAGTCAAATGTAATTTTGGAGACTTATCTAAAACAACCAGGAGGGCAGTTAGGAGTTGATAGCGTTTGTTAGGTTATATAACTAGTATCCATGTATATTGGACGTGATATCTATACCTCTGTGCATTTATAAGGCTGTTTTTAGATTTTCATGGAAAACCAGTATTTGTCATATATATAGAATTTTTGGACATGAAAAGTTAAGATGTTTTGATTTTATATCACCACATATGACATTTAGGTTCGTATCAAAGGTAAATAATATGTTATGAAAATCACTGAGTTGCTCCTTAAAGCCAAAGTTGTAACAAAACCTCATTATTACCAAAATCAGACATGCCTATCCCTTTTCGGAAGAAATATTAGAACAACCATTAAAAAATAGTATTTTCAACAACTAAACAGTACCTATAGTAAAAAAACTGGGTTATATAATCTTACTCTGAATGGATGATTGAATTGGTACTGTCTAGAACTGGTTCACTTATTGACTGGTTTTGACAGGTGATCTTTGTTGACAATTATTACCACTTTTTTTTCAATAAAGACAGTTAATGAATGAAATACTAAGGTATGCTGCAAAACTGATGTTTGAGATCCTAATAAGAAATACAGAAAATAAGAATATACTTCTAAACTAGATATATTTTTATTTACATCTTATTTCTAATCCCTCAATCGCAAGGATGCAATTTGACACAAAATCTTCAAAGCCTCACACCAAAATTGTCTGTAAGAGGTTATCACACAAAAAGGTATCTGATATAGAATGATATTATATTCAACGATAGTTTACATATATAAAATCATAATGAATGACTACCGACCATCTCTGTGATGTATTCAATCACGAGGTCCTCTAAAAGGTCAACAGACTCTGTGTAGGGATTCTGATCATCTCCAAACCCGTACATCATACAGCGCACTGAAATATTGACAGTAACATGCTTTAAACAATGTGAAGAATTGCTGATTTATATCATTGATTAGTAAGGTTGCGCGGTATTATCGGTATATCGGTATATTGCAATACAGAAACACCACCATACGAACCGGTACAGTCTTCTGAAAATATCAAATATATCGGAGGTTTCAGAATTAACACTTTCCGTGTAAGATTGCAGAAAAATGCAACAAAAACACACTATGATTTTACTAAAAGTTGTAAACAAAGTGTAAATGTGCAAAGAGGAAATAGCACAAACATGTTAAAAGTAAGAAACCAGTAACTGATTTATCTCTCTTTGCAAAACGATGTCCAGTTGAGCATCGATCACTGTTCTAATTGCTGTTATTTAGTCAAAAGAACATGGAAAAACTAAATATAAAAAGTACCAATATATTGCAATACGTTTTTCTGTATAGCAATACATTGCAATATGGAAATGAGGACCGATACCCATCCTTATTGATTAGTAAGGCTGAGAACATTCTGTTATTGTATCATTGTCTTGCAGTAATGATGAGAACAACCCTTGGTCTTCAAGTAAATTCACTTTTATCATTCATTTTGTTCCTGATGAACTTGGAAAAAAAATTCTTTTCATCTGTGGTGTAATATAGACTTTAATGAGTGAGGTATTGTCTAGCATCCATAGGCAATATCAAAGCCAAAAGAGTGGTGACAGACGATAGGATAGATATCTAACTTGTAATTGAACCTGTTTCACAATGCTTATTGTAGTAACTATCATGTAAGAAAAAACACTCACACTCCTTAGAAAATATCTTTTTTCTTTTTTCAAGAGGTGCATCCTCTTCTACATCTTCTTCTTCAAACTGAAAAAAACCCATACTGCTTAGACAAAAACAATTAGTCAAAATTACATTAAAAATTCATTAGATTGTGATGAGAAATTAGCTTAAAGATTTTAACTTGAAGTCACAAATCAGATGACAAACCTCTGCCGCTTGTTCCTTTTCGCTCTCAGCCATTTTTCTGAAATAAAATTAAGAAATGTCAAAATACTCAATATCGATAGGCATAATGATTGATTGATTATATAATCGTGATGTTGAGAAGCTAATTTGGAAAACTAGATGACAAATTATTATCTTTGACGTATACTTGCATCAAATTAACCTTCGGTTTAGAATAAAATCACTATTTTAATCATAAAAACATACTCTTGTGGATAAATGATAAACATTACCAGTTAACAATATTGGCGGAAATGAAATTACCATTATGAACCGGAAAATTTCAGAGCACCTCTTCAATTAATTGAATTTGATTTACATGAGTTTTCGTAAGGATATATTCAGAAACTATAAACATTTTACTTTAGTTATCTATAGAGGTATATTAGGAAATCATTGTTGTACAAACATTGATATTACAATGTGGAAAAAACAGGTGCTTGGGCCAACAAACGTCCGGTTAAAATGGTCCCATGTAACATAATGGAAGGGCGTTAACTCTAAATTGATGTTGATGCGGCAACGTGATTTCTTGTTACTTTCGCAAGGACAATATTTGTAATGGGAAATTCAAACACAACAGCAACTCCTGCCCCTGCCAAAACTGGAAACGAAGGGGAAAAGAAATTAAAACCGTGCTGTGCATGTCCAGAAACGAAAAAAGCACGCGATCAGTGGTGAGACTATTTTACATAAGCTATTTATCATGCTACTAGGAAGGATTTTTACAAATTTGTCCTTGACGGTTAGATACTGTGAGCAGTGTTATATGATATGGCGTGGTATTTTGTGAACTTAAAACATCCTAAATCAAACGTACTCTTGTGCTACATTTTTTTTAAAAAATGAATAACAAAGTCTTGTTGACATAATTCCAAAAAGGCAAGAATTATATAAGGTTAATCATATTATAATAAGGCCCTATGTAATTATGTTTTGCAGGTAGTGATTTTACAAATAAACACCCATTTCCATGGTTGAAATAAAGCAAAAAAAATTTCCCATTTACATTTCACATGAATGAAACCTTGCATAATGATGAAGGTAGATGTATAAAGGGCAGAAACCTTTTGGAATTTGTAACAATTCTTATCAACACTGCATAATTAAATGTATCGTAACATTATGCTTATTTCAATATTTCATTTTCAAGTACATATCATTGTTTGTATGATTATTGATAACCTTTGAGTAACTACTTCAAGGACTTAAAAGCATGATGCAATTATGCCAACAGAGGTCATCTTTTGCTTAATTCAGAATGATGCATGTATTTGCATATATGATATATTTTTTGAAAACATCTTTTTGTGTCTCTCTTGATCAGAGATTTTCTATTTGATTTTATTCCAGTATAATAGAGAAAGGAGAAGCACAATGTGGAGACTTGATAGAAAAGCATAAGGAATGTATGAGAAGTTTAGGTTTCAAGATCTGATTCATTAGAGGTAAGTTATCATAAAATCCATCTAAATGTTTCATACAAAGATGTTTTATTTTATCTTAAAAACAACATTTAAACAACAAGTTATAAAGATCAGCTATTCAATTTGTTAGAAAAAGGTGACTTACATAAGTTTGACAGATTGGATATTTTAG
Organism: Phorcus lineatus; assembly: GCA_921293015.1. Classification (NCBI taxonomy): domain Eukaryota; kingdom Metazoa; phylum Mollusca; class Gastropoda; order Trochida; family Trochidae; genus Phorcus; species Phorcus lineatus. Next base: position 41,716,996 of record OV121085.1, read on the forward strand.
GACTGCTTCAAATGTTGTTCAGGGGTGCCATGTTCTTCTTTGAGTGCAAGTCTATGTGTTCTGGACCATTGTCCATTGTAAACATTTCAGTTTTGATTTAAAACTGAGAACACTCAGTCTCTCACTGCTTCGCATAAAATGATATGATTACAATTTCTTGTAAATATTAAAGGCATTAGTCCACCAAATAAGTTATTTGAAATATATGAACATATGCAGGCTATAAAGGTAATTCTAAGACTAAAAGACTAGGTACATTATCAGCAATTGTCAAATTTGGCACACAGCCTGAAAAACTAAAACGGTAGCTTCTATGGTTAATACAATAGCAATGCCTATACCTGGAGGTTTGTTGTTATGAATAAAAAGTGATAACTTTTATTGCGTCAATAGGAAGTTTTAGGTGAGTGCCAATATGCCCTTAAATAACCCATTTAGCACAAGATTGCGTGCACAAGTGTCTTAGAAGTCACTGTTATGAAAAGTTTAAATAAACCTCCAAGAACAACCAAAATTATAAGTATCTTAAAAGAAAATTTTCACAATTGATATTTTAGTCGCATAATAAACAAAGATAGGAAGATGGAAATTAGTGTTGTATTCTTTGTATTGGTATTGAGATTTAATTCGTTGTGTGTTCCTTTAATCCTTAAACAACATCTGTGTTCGAGCCACAGAGCGAAGTGGCTCTATTGTTTGTTGTTTTAGTACTTAAATATAGTGTTAAGCAGCACTTTGTCTTATGTTCCAGTTGCAAGAGTGGAATGTGTCGTGCAAGAAATGACTGAACAGTGAACAGATTCGTCCCAGAAAATGCAATGGCATCAATGTCTTACACCTTCTTAGGGACAATATGTGACAGCAAGTCATATGCCAGTCATAATGTCTTTTATGTATATACCACTTGTTTTTCTTCCTTTTTGTAAATAAAACATAACTTTATAACAACTTTGTTCTATTTCTAAAGGCAGCAATTAGTGCAGTGGTTATCATGTTCAGCTTGGGATCAAGAGGTCAAGAGTTTGAATCTGCAGAAGAGAACTGTTCTATGTGCATAAAGGTTTTTGGTGCAATGCTACACTATTTCAGCGCAGAACCACCCATGGTTCACTTGTTCCATGCTTGCCAAAATAGGGTTGAGGGCTTTCTACTCAATACTCTTCTTTAATACTAGCAGCCATGATATAAGTGAATTCTTCTTGATAGTTTTAGTTTAACACTCATGAAATATTGAAAGCAAAACTAAAAACTAAAATACTGTTTATATTAAAAGTTTATTTACAAATGGTATGTTATATACATTTCTCTTCTAAAATAGGAAATGGTAATTCACAATAATGTCAAAGCATTTGGTTTGGTATTTTCATGAAAACAGATCATTGGGTAATCACAATATGGTTATTTATTTAAACATTTTTTAACTTTGTCCATTACCAACACAAGGATTATCAATGACAAAGGCATGGAATGTATTTGAGTCTAAAAATGATGTTCTCCGCAAGTAAGATGTCTCCTAGCTGTCTAGTGTAGAAGAGCTGCTTTAACAAGATCCTTCTTGTCTGGAGTGAGAGATTGAGGAAACACGATATCAAAGTCAATAATCAGATCGCCCTTCTCAGTCGGATCTGTAGACAGAGGCATACCTTCTCCGGGCACTATCTTTTTGTAGCCAGGTCTGCAACATAAATAAAATTTCCAATTGATATCACCATTGAATCTTACCTTGTATGCCAATTCATGACTTGTTATTGTCCTCCCAATTCTTTGATATTCCATGAGAACGGATGATAATGTTATAATGTCAAAGATATAGATGTGGCAATAATTTGTCATAAACTGATTAAGTAATACTGTTTCTACATCACTGACATCATTACTAGTATAAGAATGCTAATGATTAGAACCCAACCCTTGGCAATTCCGATTTGACTACTTCAACGCTTTGATTTAGGTTAATTCTATAATCTGCAAGCCTTGGATAGTTATTTCTTTGATCGACACAAATACATTTGATATTATAAGACACTTTGTAAAGAATAAACATAATTTCATACAGATATAAAGACATTTAAAATGTAACTTAAATTAAACATTTAAAATTAAATGTAAAAATCTTTCACTCAAGTTTCCATGATATGTTTCACAAACTTTGATAAATGGATGAAGATGTTCAACGTCCACAACAAGGCAAAATTCTCAATCATTTGCTAATTCAGGCCTTGCTGTATTGTGCCAAAATTCGTTGTTTAACCCTCACAACCTCATGACATTTCTGTTAAGACCATCAATGATATGTGCAGTGGGCTGAAGAGGTGGCTCAGATAAGATGGCATACTGCAGCAAGGCTTTAATTAGCCAGTGTCCAGCACTGACACAGGTTATGCCTTGCACTTGAAGCTTCGAGGTGTATGACTGCACTCACTTGACAATATCATTGATAGGGATGTGAAGTATCCTTTCGTCCAAGGTATGTATCTCCACCGAGCAGCCGGTTAGTGCTTTACCCAGGGGAACCTTGGCCGTGTGGATCAGGTTGATGCCTTCGCGGTGGAATCGGGGATGGGGCTTGTCTTTCACAACAAACACTATGTCAGCTGTGAACAAAGATTTGAATCATGGTATAAATAGTTTAATATAACCAACTTTGTGAATAGTCTGCAGCAAGAATACGCCTGATGAGTTCACCCTGAAAATGATTCAAACACAATATGACATTGCGTATGAAAAATATTTATACATCAAAAGTTTAACATGATAGATAATAGATTATCAAATTTATCAAACACTTATTGAGTAATAGGAATCTGTTTTAACAAGCGCAATCTGAAAGATGACAGACAGTTAGTTGGATTTATTGACACACCAATCTCCCATCTTTCAAATTGCAAAGACATACGGTTTAAAGATTCAAAGACATGAAATGCCCTCAGGCCAAATAAATGTTCATTTCTCCCTGAACACATCCACACACCTGGCACGTTGTTGGGTCCCTGGTCCCCCTCTCTGGGAAACGTGATGCGTGTGCCTGGTTTCCAGCCCCTCTTTACTGTGATGGTCAGGATTTTGTCTCGGATACTTGACGTATGGCCATCTTCATTCATCACCTTCAATTGTAAGTGAGAATTATCAAAATATGAATTGAGGGGTTATTTTTTATGAAATATAAATGGAATTTTGATAATGAAATTAAATTGTCAATATGAATAATCTTCATCACCTTCAGTTGTGAATGACAATTATCAAAAAAGGAGTATGGTTTTCTGTTTTAATCATTATAATACAACCTACGTCATTATCCCAAAATTGATGACTAAGACAATTGATAAACATTTATTGACAAAAAATCTTATCTAGAACACAACACATAAATGATATACATATAAAATGATGTGTACAATAAAACATACGTCAATTTCCCTCAGAAACGACTTACAAACTGTAAGCAATAAAAGTATAATTGGTGATTTGTCTCTACATGCCATACAAAATGAATTAGTTCCCCTGCACACAGAAACTAATCACATGCTCTCTGAATAATTAATATTGCCTAGCATTGCACAACACAAGTCAATAAGTTTGCAGTTTTAGTCTTTTACTTATGTAGAGAATACCTCCCTCATGCAATGATATTATTCAAATGAATTTGATTTTGAATATTTTCTTCATTTACCCTTATTCTTTAATGTAACATAGAGTTTTGAGAAAGACAAAATATAGATTGAATGAGGAGATTTTACACTCAATCATATTTTTACATTTTCTGATCAAACAAATACCAGAATTTTTTTTTAAATTACACAAAGAATTTAGATAAAATATTCAATGTCAATGTCATAGTTTCTGACATTTCAAGTTACCACTTTATCATCAAAAAAATGAATCTGTCATTTACTTGTCAATTACCGAAAGAAGCATAATTTCAATAAAACAAAACAAATATACAAGCACCAATTATGATAAAGGGGTGAATAAATTAATAAAAAATTTAAATGACAATGTCAGGATTTCAAATTTCAATCATTTATCATTAAAACCAAGAATTCATCCTTTGCTTATCAAGTAGCAAAAGTAATACTAAGTACATATCAACAAGCACCAAAAAATACTAAAAAATAATTTATGATATAAGGCTATAAAAATTTGGAATTTTCATCAACTTTATAATCCAAACCAACAATTCACCATTTAATTGCTAAATGACAAGAGAGGCATGACTTCCTGGAGATCAAAGAACATATAAACAATCACCTTATCGGAAAAAAGGTGAGAACACATCACGTCAAGCCTACCTGCCTGGTAATTTTCATTTTCTTAGTACAGCCAAAGTAGACTTCCTCAAGAGTGAGATTGAGACTGCATGTTACTGTATTAGTCTCATGATGAGACATAACAGATGTGGGAGCAGACATAGCTAGAGGACCTCGTTACACCTACCCTTCGTGATATCTTCATCTTCTTGGTGCAGCCATGAAACACCTCCTCTAGCGACAGGTAGAGGTCTCGCTCGATTGGTGGATCCTGCTTCTTGCGACCTCGACCTTCAAGGCCACCGAAGCCCATGCTAAGGTCACCATCAACTCGGTCATGGAATTCTGGGAAGGAGAGGATTTTGAGTGATCATCTGGGTAGATGTTGATTTGTGGTAGACTGAGTTATGATGTCAGCTAATGTGTTAATATTGATTCGGAATCAGTGGGGCTCTAGAGGTATGGTATTATTATACAAAAGGAATTTTAAACAATAACATTTGTGGTATGTTAAACAAAAGATTTAATGATCATATCATATGTAATTTTTTATTATTTAAAAAATATATATTTAGTATAGTTTAGTATTTGATATTATACTTAACTCAACAACTGAAAGAACGTCAAATCACCAAATGCAGGAACATCAAAAGATACAATATATAATAAAAGATTAATCCAAGATGATGAATTTGTGGTCAGAAAGTAGTAGTTGGTGAAACTGACAAATTTATTCCACTCTTGACCCTCATTTAAGTAATGGCATGGTAAATCACTATATGCGGGAATATTGAAAGTTAGCATGCCAATTGGATTTTAATTATTCACAATGAAACACATTCTTTTCTACTTCAGTCCAGTCAGATTAATAATTAACAGAGAAGGTCACATTACCCGGTACCCCTTCTGGTGAAAAATCAATACCCTTTCTATGACATATGTTGGTGATAATTTGGCAACTACAACAATTGAGTATAAAGCTTCCTTTGCTTATGTATATTATATTACTTGTGAAAAAACAACACTTATATTCTTTTTTTACATCAAGTGATCATCTATTATAATTTTTCTCATGTTTAGCCTGATGGTCTTTTTCACCCTGCTACAAGACAGTATTGCTTCCACAAAGCTGTTAAAATATCTTGATATCTATCATGGCAAATGTCATGCATCGCTTTAAACCAGCCAATAAAATGACTCGGGCAATATCAGCAATGCCCAGATGAAAGAAGGTTGGAGATCATTTTACTTTAGACACATAGCTTGCATTATAGACATGATATGGCTGAAAAATGTATTACCAGCTGTCAGTGGTAGTATTCAAACCCTAACTTTTGTAAAGGTCAATAGATAAATTCCATATTGGAGGGTGGATCCCACCAACTTTAAAATATCCTGGATCCACCAGTGAATTATTGAACATAAGTTCATATCTTATGTTCGTGACTCACCAAAAATATGATAATTTCATAACATCAAAATAAGCTTCACAACAAGTTAGATCTCTCATCATAATCATGCACAAACAAGTTCATGACACGACATATGAAGTGTTTAGGATCAAGTGTTTATGACACGACGGTTCCACGATACCCATAAGTTCTTGGTGCTTATTTTCAAGTGTTTTTTGTAATGATATGACGGCTCCACATAATTAAGTTCATGACATTTAAACGGCGCTTAGCATCAAATGTTTGTGACCGGATGGTTCGGTGACATCAGTAAGTTCATGATATTAAAAGGCTATAACATATACAAAAGGTGTAACAATACAAGGTAGCCATATACACTTCATATCCAGATACATTCCAATCTTCTACACAAACGAACTTTTCACCAAAAAAATACAGCTTCTTGATAACTGTATGTATGACTTTCTGAATATTCAACACAACATTAGCAACTTAACCGAACTTAACCCCTGATCCTTAAGTAACCCTGAGGAAACCAGGCACAAAAGTCTGATTATAATTGACCGTGTTCAGAGGAATAAGTTTTTAAAAATTAATTCTACCAGGATTTGGACTCATTCTATACATGTTTCCCTCTTCATAACGTTCTGAAAGCAGCCTCATTAGTTGCATGTTCTGACACCACTTCGGCAAATACAAAACCTATTCATTGACAGACCAAGCACATCATTGTGTTTAAAGAAGGATGGCGGCCATGAATGAGTAACAGGATTGATGAATGGTTAACTCGATTTACTTTCCCCTAAATACCGATACAGAAGGCTATATTGCAAGACTCTTTGTGAGTAACTAGTTGAGATTATGCCTTAATATGTGAGTAATGAGGCTGTTTTTAGACCATTGTGGTGAGGAAAACCCCTGATAGAATGAGATTGATTCCTGGTTTGTCCCTGGTTTGAACGTGCATTTGATGATATTTTATTTATCATGATAAGTACATCCTTCAAATCAATATATTGTATCAATGGCCTTGTATTGAGAAAAAATTCTGTATTGCAATAATGTTAAACTTGTTAAATTTTGTCTCTATCAGATATATGAATTGGTTATGTTAAAATATCATCATCCTTCGGATATCATAACTTGCTACTAACTAGATGTATTACATATGTGAAGATAATGAAGAGACTCTATGAACTTTGGTACAATTAGATTGTCATAACTATCATATACATTTTACTTTTAAAAAAACAATCCCAATTAATCTGCCCCAATATCATTTTCTAGCTGGCAATATATCTTCCTATCATCTCTTCACAACAACGATCCTGTTTCACACAATGGCTGATAAATGATATGAAGAAAATGCTTGTAGCTTAATAGCTTAATATTTTCTATTACTCGTCAGTGGAGTATACGCCAAACATATAAAAAACCATAAGGCACAAGCCTTTTTGTATCAAGGTGTACCTATTAGAGCTGCAACGATACATTGGTATATTCGGTGAATCGAACCAGGGCAGGATGTGAATCGTATTCGTTATTCGTTACAATGAAAACCGAATATTTTTTATTTTTAAATTTATTTTTACTATTAATTATGTGCACGAAATTTGTAGTTAATCTGAATAAAAATACTTTTTTATTTACGTTCTCAAAGTATGTTATGTGTTATATTTCACATCTTATCAACCAGCCATTAGGAAGTAATGCGAAATCTATGTTCCATCTCGTTGTGATAAAACTCCATATTGCTGGTCAAAGTAAACATCACGAGACTCAAAAAGAATAAAAAATTTATTCAATACGGCAACAAACAAGTGATATGTTTATTTTATCTGTTGAATAATGCTGTAAATTGTCTTCTCAACGTAAATTTGTTTAAAAAAGCTTCGCCCCCGGAATGAGCATAAATAAATGTAAACTCCATTATTTCGATGTACCCATGATGGCTTAGCCAATTGCTGGCGTGGAAAAGACTTGCTCGACGAATGAAAAGGCTGGAAAGATTTTGCGGGAATGGATAAAAATTAACCCAGACTACCAGATTTTTGGTGTTTTCAATTTGTTTATTTTTGCATTCATATTCGTGAATAATTATTTGTATTCGCTACCCTATATTCGTGATACATATCGTATTCGCCTGGTAGTGTATTCGTTGCAGCTCTAGTACCTATCATCTGCAGAGAAATCAAGGATTAAATTGAAATGCCTTTACCTTGGAAGGGATTGTCCCCTCCAAAGAAGTCCCTGAAGACTTTCTCGGAGTTTCCATGGAAGGTGTATCCCTGGGTCCATGCTCCTGCCTCCCCACTTCCTGAGGGAACTCCAGCCTTCAACCCTTCCTCTCCAAACTGGTCATACGTCGCCCTTTTACGAGCTGAGTGGAAAAGGTAGAGCATTGAAATTTTGCTTATGTTCACACAACATGATTAACTGATTTAATAATCTAAAGAAGATTCTTTATACAAAACCAAACATTTCATATTTCAACTTCAGCATTTTCCAAATGAAACTCTTTCAGTTCTGAATAACAATTGTACAGGTAACGAAATATTTCATATAACACAGGTATACAGGTAACAAATTATTTCAAATAACACTTATTGTATCTTGTAAACCTTTTTTGAAATCAGATCATGATTGCTTGAATAAAGCATGGAAATATGTAAATACACATTTGTTGCATGTGACTTATTTTGAGACTTACGATCAGAGAGGACATCATATGCTTCAGCCACTTGTAAGAACTTGTCAGCTGCTGATTGGTCTCCAGGGTTCTTCTCTGGATGGAACTTTAATGCCAATTTCCGATAACTGCAAGAAATTATATTGATTTCAATGCTTTATTTTATTGACACTTTGTCATGACAATAAAGACTAGTGTTTATTAGTGAAAAAGTATGTTTTACTGTTTATCAATTCTTATCAAACTTTCCACAATTTTGGATGTGTTGGACGACTTTAAATTAAATCAAATTAAGGAAATCATTTCATAAACATATTATTAAAATGATGGGGATTTGGACTTAACATCTACGGGGCAAAACAGTTACTTGCAAATACTATAAATTGGTGAAACAGCAGTCTTAGGTTTTATTAAGTTTGCATCTCTCTCATGTCATTGTGAAAACAAAGTCAGTTTTGACAGGGAAATACACTGGAAGTAATATGTAGCACTCAATTATTTTCTTATCTTGAATGCATGATATATAGATATTGCAATAATATTTTGTGAAGTACTTAAATTTAAATATGTAGTTTTTTTATAGCTATATTAAAGCTAAATTGTTTGCATTCAAACTTACTGCAAACATCATCCATTTTTCACATTTGTACAAGTTTTTAGAGCATTCAGAAAATACAATAATACTAATAAGTACAATTGAAATAATTTAGCTACAACATAAGATACAGGCCTACCATTGAAGTTGTAAAATATCAACTTTATACATAATGTAAATATGACCTTTTAAAGATCTAACAAAAAGAATTTTCTGTAAAGCATCTTTTCTCAGAACAAATGAGAAATTCATGTTATCCTTCTGTCATGAATTGATGAACAAAAAAGTTGGAAAAAAACAAACATCATAAGATATCATTATAAAAAATATCTGTAGCCAATTTTGCCAGCTTTTGTAGCCATTTTTGTGATTTGTAGCCATTTTAGCCTGAAAGTCTTTAGTCAAGCATGATAGACATCTTCCTTCGTCAACATCTAGAGTCTAAAGCCTATTTAATCTGTAGCGTATATTCCCTGACAAATTGTGATCGGGAAGGAAGGATTTTGCCATCTACATGTTTGGCTCTGAATGATATGACCAGGTACCAAATCTACGTTCAAATCACACAAAAATGAAAAACACAATTAGTTTATCATCTCCTAATTTAACAGAATTTTAGATCATGAAATTAACGAAAATTTAATCGAATTATATCATTTGCTATCAGGACGTTATTAAAACACACACAGGGTATGGTAGCGGTCAAATTTTCTCATGCTTTATATCCTCCACGTTGATTTTTTAAAATTTCTCCAAAGATCTTGGTGATCGGGATTGTTCTTGAAAAATGTAAACAAATGGCAGCAACCGACACATCAATTGTATTCGATGGAGAAAAGTGACAAAAATCAGTGTTCATATAAGTTCTTACTGTTTCTTGATATCTGCATCTGTTCCACTTCTTGTTAAACCCAATGCACTGTAATAATCGACTCCCATTTTGCAACTTCTGACATCAAACACGCGACCCCTTGTTTGTATACTCACAAGATGGCAGCTTGTTGCTATGCAACCGTTAGTATTGTTTGTTTTCAGCCGCGTTTCGCACAATATTTTGGGCTTCTTGGGCTATTTGTACACTAATATTTAGAATTATAATTGTATAAGAATACATATTGCATCTAATTGAATGTGTATTGTCACATTTTAGTCCAAATTATATGAACTATTATTTTTTAAATGCGGTTATGAAAAGGAGATTATAAAGAGTCCAGGCAACCAACAAACAATATGGCGGACGGTGTCGCAAATCCATGAAGCGGACAGCTTCAATGTGTACTGTTTGATTTACAAAATATACTGTTGGAATAACACTAAAATGGAGGGGGACATATCTGGCGTCCGAATCACTCCCCCATCTCTGGAATTTTATGACACTGAAGCAAACATCGTATACCAGTTAAATATCAATGTGAAAAATGTCAGCAAAGATAGCAAAAGTATTCGTTATTATGGACCCAAAAGCAAAGTGAGTTTTAGCATGCTTTATAAACATTTTTAGTCATAAAACATCCTGCTGTATAATTTGAATATTTCTGTAAACATTATATAATTATTCTAATATTTATCTTTGAAAAGTTGAAAGCATTCCAATTAGAGTATCTGAAATTTTCCTCATCTAACAGTGGGCTCATTCTTAATGTGATTTTATAACTTTCCAATAAAAGGCATACAATTATGAGTGGTTATTTGCTCATTGATCAAGTGCTATATTGATTTTATTTTAAATGCATTTTCACCATGTAGTTTGTAATCGTTTTCAAAAGAATAATTTTTTAAACCTTTTGACTCAAATTACAAAGAAATATCAATTTTGAATTCTTCAATCAACTTTTTTAAAATATATGATTGAACATTGGGGACAATCTAAATCTGGAGAGTACCAATCATTCTCCCCTGAAAGTTTTTATCTCTGCAAAACTACAAATCAAATCAAATACTAACTACTAATAAATGTCAACACATGCCAATGAATCCTTGAACAAGTTGCGTTAATCACAAACTAATTGGTTTTCAGAACTTCCGTCTTCAGGTGAAGAATCCAGACAAGCCTGTAGCTCCAGGGCTGGGTGTGTCTGCAATAGTGGAATTTGAAACTGATGAAGTGCAGGATATCAAGGATAGGATAGTCGTAACAGTAGATGGAGATGTTCTTGAAATTCCACTCCATGCGTAAGCACTACTTACATTCACTTAGCCTTAGCACTTGTATTTATTACTGAAAATCTTAGATAACATACAGTTTGGACAAGCACAATGAATAGCCCTATAATACCCCTCTTATTCCTTTATAATTATATATCATCTTGATGAATGTAGCCCGCATATCATATGAAGCAAAAATCAAATCAAAATTACACACTTTGAACTAAAGATTTTACAGGTTTGGTTTCAATTTAAAATTTACTCCTTATTATTTCTCTGATTTTGAAACACACCAGTTTTATCTCCTAAATATTTTTATTATTATGTTATAATTATCATATTATTTTGGTTTTCATTTTTGTGCCAACTTTTTAAATATTTACAGTTAATTACATATGAAGGATTTATACTTTCCTAGATATCCAACACAACCTGTGTTGGAACTAACAAAGAGTGTGGATTTTGGCAACGTGGTTGCAAACAGCAGAGTGATCTCAAAAGAAATCTACCTACACAATCATGGCTCTAAAGCAGGAGAGTTCAAATTGAAGTACAGTGGAGACAAACCCATCAGCATTATTCCAAGCTCTGGGACATTGCAGCCAAAATGTCAACAGACAATCAAGGTGAGATGAGCGTCTAGAATTCAAAGACAGGTGCAACTTAAAGCACTGAAATTCTATTTTAACTGGAAAATAAAGAGTTATTATCATTAAATCATTGTATCGAGACTTGTGATACTTAATCTAATGATATTTAATTTATGATACCTTATTTATGTCTTGTTGACTTTAAAAGTTGATAATTGTTTATTTCAAGGTCAAAAGTCATTAGTTACACATTAGCACATTAGTAATCATGTAAAAAATAATTGTGTATCGTAAACATGTAATATAAAAAATCATATCTCGCTGTGAACATGATGTGTATAGCATCAAGATATGTCTATATCAACAAAAGTTTATCCAGAATAGTCTTAGGCCTAATGGTATATTCATAAAGTATTTCATTCTATTTGATGGGTTTGTTAATGCACGCTTTAGTTTACCTCATTTCATTGTTCACAAAGCTAAGTTTAAAGAAATAGATTCAAATCTTGTGTTTCTTGTGTTCAACTCAACTCAAACTTGTGAAAATTAAAGTACCAGGAGAATTGTGACAGGCAATTTATTTTCATTGCTGATGATCCAATAATTTCTACTTTTCAGGTCGAATATGTAGCAAAACAGCCTGGCAAATTTGATGAAGTTGCAAAGTAAGTTATGAAATTCTGATATTCAGATCATTATCACTATAAATATTTTAATGTTCAGATACTTTGAAACTGAATTTTTTCTATGTGTTTGTTCAAGTGTCTTTGCCATAAATTCTTTTAGATATTTCCCTATAAATTGTCAATTTAACATCAAATTCTTAGACTATCATTATAAAATTATTTGAGATTAGCAATTTTGTTTTTATTTTATTTTTATGTCATGAATAAAATGTATTAATGTATCTGTCTATACACTTCCTACCAAAAAGTTACTTTAAATGAATATGAAATTTCCAAAACATATTTCATATTATTCAGAGTGAAACTGGAAGGCCAGGAACTGCAAGCCCTGAGCATCAAAGGATGTATAGTAGAAAGAGCCCTGGAAGTGTTGTCTCTCCAAACGGAAGAGGCGCTACAGTGTGTCAAGTTCGGAAGCACATACTATGGGACGGACAGAACTGAGTGCGCACTGCTCTATAATAATGGTCCCGAGCCTGTCAACTTTGTAGCTGTCTTGGATGAAGATGCCATTGCACAAGAATTGGTAAGGTTTATTGTCATTGTTTAACCTTAGTGGGTCAGACAAAACTAAATGTATGTTTCATTATTTGGGGAGAGGCATGTTGTCACTAACTTTTTGCAATTATTTTCATTGTTAGAAATTCTGATTAGTATTTTTGTTTATAACTTGTGAATATAATGTAAGATATACACTCAACAATTAATAAATTTTTATTCCCCAATGATAATCTTTGCAAATGTATTATTTTCTGGTTAAGTTCAAAATCTATTTTTTTACCTGTAGCTATATTCGCATGTTAATTATCAATCCTCAACAAAATCATACAATAAAATTTACTGTATTATGCTCTAGGGTTGAGAATAACAACAAATTTTGTATTGCATTATATTGCACTATACAGCTCTTTCTGCAATACTATTGCATAATATTGAGGATGAACTTTACATGAAACTTTTTATACTTCTTTATGCAGTTTCAACATTATGCATTTTATGAAATGCCTTCAGATCATTAAAAAACTTGACCATCACTAAAAAATAAAAAGTTTGTAAGTTTGGCATATATATATATATATTAAAAAACTCTCTAGTGTCATTGTCATGCGGCCAAACAAATATTCTTGCACAGTGAAAGAACTTTTCTTACTCGTTAAGCTAATTATAACAAGCTTTCTGAATAAATTTGACTTGAAATGTGTTAGTGCGATGTATTGCAATTTGAACAATGATATTGCAATAATTCTTTTGCACAATCTGTAGCGCAATATATTTGTATTGCAATTATATTTCATGGCCCTAGCATACTCTTCTGAACAAAACAATTCTAAAATCTTGAATTCAGATCAGTATAATATTTTGAGGGTTTAAAATCTATTCATACTTAAGTTGTAGAGAAGAAATTTTTTTAAATTGCATATAGGTTGTATAGATGACACGATAATTATTCATAATTCAACTTGATGAAACTTTACCTCAGCCATCATTACATCAATCAATTTCCAACTGTTTATTTTAATGATAGGGTGTGGACTTGTCTAAAAGTACCACAGCAACGCTGGCTGATGAGAACGATAAGAACAGAAGCAAGGGACACACAAACGAGCTGACATCACTTATCACAGCCATCCCAAACCAGGGCATCCTCCAGCCGTACCAGAAAATACCCATCTTCTTCAGGTTTAGTCCCAGGTAAGAAACATTCTATAAAATCTGCTATTCCTTTTCTCATTAATCTTATAATAAACACACTAGAGTTTCATTTCCATGTTACTATATAATCCATCTAAGGAAGGATAGCAAAAAATTAGAAATATTGGTACTTAAAAATCATCTCACCTAAAACAGGAAAACATTAGATACAACAAACTGGACACACTCTAAAGAAGGGGTAAGATAATATAGTTATTTAATTCTATCTATTATTATAATAAACAACCCATAAAAATCTACTGCTATGTTTGTGTTTTCACTGTGATCAAGCTATTGAAATCAGATAACATTCTTTCAATAAAAGCAGTATAAGACAGTAATATTTGTGTTCAGGTGGAACTCGGCGAAACAGGGTTGGAAGTGTCAGGTGGCTCCCCCTCCAAGGAAGGACTTCGCTATCTTCATGAGACTCGAGATCATCGGATCAAGTGAAGGCTTCTCATCCAAAGATGCCACTAAACAGTCCAATGAGGGTAAACATATTATAACTGGATATACAAAACCTTGATTTAGATGATAAATAGAGTAATCATAGTAGATTTATCCATCTGCAGAATTCAGCACTGAGATTTTTTATGGATGGAAATTATACAAATTTGTTATCATTAATTTTTTCAGTTTTCATGGTATATTGAGGTCTTGAATCTTTGGAAAACTCTTCAAGTGATCACTTGACCCATCCTTTAATTTTTTGGACACTGATTTGATTAACACCTGTCATCCTCAATTACTTTTGAGTGTGATAGGTTCTTTACTTCCCTCTTCATTCGCATTCACATTTTCTGTAGTAATGACACCGTATGGAGACTTAATATTCACTTCCTCTAGTAACAAATTGTGTATTACCAGCCCAATATGAGGCAATTTAATGGGCGGTTGATAAGGAAAGAGCTAATATAATTGATTAACGGCTACTTTCCTTCAAAGAGATCCAACATCTTATTGCATATACAAACACTGCTATCAACCATCTGCTAGATAATGCCATTTCAATATCTACATATTTATCACATCTCCTTACAATAAAGAAGTTGTAAATACAGAAATTTTACATTTTCATAATTTATATACATTTATGAACAATATGACCCAACTTATTTATCACAATTTTGGTAATAAATGCATTCACTTCTCAGTTTTTCATATTCTTGTTTTGCAGGCAACTATGCAGAAATTGGTCTGACAGGAACTGCTCTTCCAGTGATGATGAACATCTCCCCAGCTACCAAGTATGATTTTGGTGAATGTGGGGTCGGGGAACATGCTGATGTCCTCTGTACCATCAAGAACGAGTCTTCTGCCCTCCCCGCAATATTCCAGTTCCGACGCATTGCTCACTTCACTGCTCATCCTCCCAACGGAAAAATCCCAGCAGGCCAGACCCAAGATGTCATCTTCTCATTTGCACCACGTCAAGCAGGTGAGGAAGTCTAATGTCTTGACTTTTTTTTTTCTTTACTTTGCCAGCATTTTTTCATCATTTAGTTCTTGAAAATGTTCTTCTCCTGTATATCTTATGGTTCTGATACTTAAATAGAACTAACAGCTCAAAACCAAAACTATCCAAAATAAAAGCTGTTTTTCTTTGAAAGTGATTGATAAGCAGGTAACTAACTTAAACATTAACTTTAGATATAATCAGGACATCTTGTGTTTTTTCCAAAATTTCTTTTCTCATGTGCTTTGATACTAACATATAGTTTTTCTAATCCATATTCAATATATTTTAAATGTCCATTTCCAGTTACATATACACCACAAGATTATGTATATTTCATCATCTGTATCTGTAGCCGCTTGACATCTTTGATGATTATATTCTGTCAACATACATGTGATATATTTGCTGAAATGTATAAGATAAAACACTAATTGATAAATATTGAAGAAATATTCAGTCTGTTTTTCTAAATTTGCATGTTTTGCAAATGCTATAGGGACTTTCAACCCCAAGCAGCTGCTTGATGTGATTGGTCAGGTGGCGGACGCTCGGAACCCAACGATGGCTTACCTTCAGGTCATCTACACACTGACCATCAACCTGCAGGGCAAGAGTAACCCGGTCACCAGGAAGAGGAGTCCCAGATTTAACCCAGGTCAGGATACAACACAATTGATATATTCAAATAAGGAAAATGGCAAAATCGGGGGATGGGGTTAGCTGTCTAAAAGGGGGTTTACTCTTTGTTTATTAATAGAATTAATAGAATTTCTGTGAGGACACTTTGCTTTTTATTTATACGTGTTTTCATTGCTTTTAATTGAGATCAATTCAGTGTATATAATCTTCAGTCTCTTCAATTTTGTTCTTTTTCATTTATACAAAATTTTGGGTGATATTCCTGTTTGACGACCATTTGTTGAAACTAAATAGAGCATTGTACATATGTCATTATATCAAATAACATCTGATCATTTGATGTCAGGAATTACTCCTTACATCACCAACGAGGTGGGAATGTTTGTCGACACTGACTTTGACTCGCTGAAGCCTGACCGCCCCCGTAATGCAGTATTGAGCGCCTCAAGGACAAGACTTCACCACCTACGTCTTTCCAAGTCGGCCAACGAGGACCTGCGTGGAGTGAAGGTTTCCTTCCCTAATGATCGGGCTCAGAGCGTCAGACCTAGCAATAGGCATGAGAAGTACAAGTAAGCTTTTGTTGCGTTTATTTTTTACTAGGTAAATAATCTCTCTTGGTAATGTAGTTGCCTTACACTCTGACATTCAGGTTGGTATATGGGGATGATTGAAACATTAAAAACTATAAAGATAACTAGTGGTATGGAAACCTAATCAATTGGATTATATTCCCTGTTAAGTTAGTAATTGCCTCCATTTGGTTGGTCTTATTTTTGTACAGTTTCTGAGAGTAATAGGTATACTTTGAGTCAGGAAAAAGAACTTGTTTGTTCTTCCTTTACATGTCTTTTGAAAATATCTAAGAATGCTGACTATGGCTACTATAAGTGTATTCATTACTTCTGATATCATCTCATTTTTAATTAAGTGATACATTAGATGAACTATTCAATAATATCCTATGAAACTTCAGGACAATCTTCACCCATATGGACCGTCACACGTACGTAGACCCAGACTACGCTTTCACTGATCAGGAAGCTGAGAGCCGACTCTCTCACCGAGATCATTACATTGGGATGGTTCGACAGATGAGGGACGCGAGGATTCATCTCAAGAAGGCAAAGTTAGTAATAAACCGTTGTCATCTTTTTGATTGAAGTTACTTGAAGCAAAATACTATATGTACAGATTTAAATTTGAATAAACTGGCTCAACTTACAAATAAGCACAAAATACCAAATACAATTTTACATTTTTCAGTGATAATCAAGCAAAGCACATATACATTTCCAAAAAGAAAACTTTTACCAGTTGTTTGACCTATAAAACACTGGCAACCCATATTTGTCTTTTTGTCTCCTGCAGATCAATTTCCAAAGTAATGTTTGGATGGATGTTGGCCAGCCACATTATATCATTATTATTTCAATAAAAATCATGACTTTAAACTCGGTATTGTTACTTATCCTATTTAACCAATTAGCATTAGATGTTTTTATCAACAACATTTCAGGATTAAATAATGTTTTTCATAATGTTTGACTATTTGACTCAAACAGCGTTCTTTTTAAGTTTATCAGCAATAATGTATTCTACTATTTTATGTAGAGTTCATGTAGAGTGACAATTCATTGGGTTCTGTTGGGTTTTTTTTTATTCCTTCCTTCCTTCCTTGATTGCCTTATGAAATCTTTTACTTATAGAGAATTCCGGGAAAACAACACAGCAACTGATATTGGTTTGAAACCAGCAGCTGGACTAAAACCAAAAGCTTTGACACAAGATGAAATTGTTGCTGATCCATTGTGTAAGTAAAATAGATAAATAATACTTTTTGTTTACATCTAATTTGCAAATAAACTGAGATCTCCAAATGTCAGGCTTTTTTGGTTCAACAAACCTATGAGGCCAGAATGGCTTATGACAAGGACCGTTTTTAGGCGTTTTGGAAACTTTCAACTTTTTCAACTGCTCTTCCTGTACTGTCACACCCCTAAACCTGAAAATTTTGGGGATTAATGTTTTTAGATTTTGTCATGCCCTCCCTCACCTTAAAAGCATGTTTGATCCAGTATTTTCCTAAACACATTCTCAAAAAAATAAGTTGACAAAGAAATGATAAACTATTGTGTAGACACATATTGTCCGGCAGATTATGATTGCATGTTGATTCATTGGATATTATGATCCTTTTATTAAATATTCAAATCATCTCATAGGTTTGTTGAATCAGAGAAACAATCATGAGAGAACTGATAGCTCAATCTTAAACCACTGTAAGAGGGCGAGGAGAATTATTTTACAAAGTTATTTAAGATATATCTTTACAGAAAATCTAGTATATATTCAATTGCTGTTTCAGCTCCCCGACCCCCAAATGCTGACTGGAAACTGCTCAGCAATAAAACCTTGTCAGACACGGAGAAAGAAGCATTAACTAAACCTGTGAGTGTGAATCCATGTTGAAATATGTTACAATTCTGACACGTTGTTCATCTATGATGTAACACAAGAATCATTGCTCTTGAAAACTTATAGGCAAACTATCTGTCATTTAACATCATTCAGCCATGAACTGTTCATATCATGTATTTAATCTTTATCTTTAATTCTAAAAAAAACCCACTTGTAACCCACCTCAACCAAGCTTTCAACATGCACATTTATCAATTGGATACTTCCTTATTTTAGTACAGATGGTTTACAAATGATTGATTGACTTTTTTTTTGCCATGCTAAATTCTCAGTTTGTAACCATATTTTAACCATCAAAGCGTTATGTGCAGATGTTACATGGGGAAAATTGAACTGAAATATGAAAATTTAAAAATGAAGTTAAGTTTGTATGTTGTGTGTTCCTGGAAGGTTTGTGACGGTCTGAATGCAGTTCCAACCACAGCTAAAGAGAAGGCAGATTGTCGCAAATGGTTGAGTCCTCAACAGCTACACCAGCTTGTAATAGGTAGGAACATCTCTTGTACTCTTGTACTCTTGTACTCTTACAATGGAAACTGTAGAAGCAACTGTAAGTGTACAATTGACCTTGCTTGTAATGTAACATATTTACAAATATATTTTCTTTACATGTACAAGCATATCTGTGAAGGATACTGAAATTCTTTCTACTTAGGTCCTCCGACTATCGACTTTGGCAAGGTGTGTCAGCGCTCGGTGAGTCAAAAGGAACTGAACATCGTCAACAATCTTGACCAGTATGTGCACGTGGTATCGGAGGTGAGTTTTATATACACCAGAAATATTCTTATCTACAAACAGAATTTCGTTTGGGTTTATAAGGGATTTGAGAATAAACAAAATTTAATGAAGGTGCTCGTTTTTGAAAAATGTTTTTAATATAAAATCTTGATGTTGTTTGAAATGAAGTTAGTCTTCTTATTGATTTTCCTTTTGATATGATATTGATGTAAAATGATGAATTAAGATAAAGTTTCTTTCATATATTGATTCTCCGGTACTGAACTGTTACAGAAACTGAAGTGTTTTTGCAAATTGTTTGTTCAATCATCTGAGATTTGACTATGGTTTTGGAGGATTACTGAAATAACTATCATACTTTTGGAAAGGATAGAAAAAGAAAAGATTATTCTCAACTGTAAATAATGTAATGGAAGTTTTAATATGTTGTGACAGTGTCAATGTTTCCTCACTAGATTGACTGCCGAGAGCTTAGACAGAGCAGCCCACTCGCTCAAGTTGTGCCGCCGAAGTCTCGAGCAATCATCCCTATCATCTTCGAGTCCAATGTCAAGGGGAAATTTCAAAGGTAATTGATTTTGATTATCTGACACATCAAAGCAGTACACACCAGAAGTTAGGACCACGGCTCGTCATGAAAAATATGCTCTTAGTGAAGTAGGGCTTAAGAATATAAGAAATAAAACAGAACTCCAAGATCAGTTTTTTTTTTCATTTTACCCAATCAAACAAAATGTGACACTCGGATTCAGTACTTTTTGAGATCTGTCATGTGAAAATGAACAAGTGCACAATGTTCAGTTTAATACACAGTGACCATTTGAAAATGAGAAGGTATGGAGCACTCAGCACCATCACTTATGTGACTTTGCAAACCATATCTGAAAGATTTAAGCGACATTTGTATTCAGCATTGTTTGAGGGCCATTACATTTACAATGTTTGTTGACAGGTCAGTGCTGTACACTGTGAATGGTTTCTACAAGCACCATGTGACCGTTGTGGCCGACGTTGGACCGGTCACTCTCCAGCTCTCCTCCGAAGACATCCTCCTCCACCCCTCGCCCGGTCTACCCTCAGATGCAGGTCAGTCACCCTTTCTACCTTTAAGTTATCTTTTGACTCTATTTGTTATTAATGTTGTTTATACTAATTGTCATCACTGACTGTCCTAACATTTTATCCACTCAACTTCTTTGAATTAAAGGTTCAAAACAACCGATTATTTAAGAGATATTCTTTATATTTAGAACCTCTCTGAAAAATAAAATGTTTTACAGCTATTGTAAATTAATTTCATTGAAGGCAGTATCCTTGGCATTGCCTCTCATTTTGATTGCCAAATCATTTATGACATGGTACGTAGTCCATAATTAACATATAACTAGGTTACTTTTTGTCATGGTCTACCAGACTTTGCTTAAAGAGACTGTTACCAAAAACACACATTTTAAAGCTTATTGTTTTTTTACAATGACAGTATGAAGGTAGAACGTTGCAATAATGATTGAAAACCGGACAGTGGCACGCGTCAAATAGTCAAACGTAATTTTGGAGACTTATCTTATCCAGGAGGTCAGTTAGGAGTTGAAAGTGTTTGTTAGGTTATATAACTAGTAAACATGTATATTGGACGTGATATCTACACCTCTGTGCATTTATAAGGCTGTTTTTAGATTTTCATGGAAAACCAGTATTTGTCATATATATGTCTTTTGGACATGAAAAGTTAAGATGTTTTGATTTTATATTACCACATATGACATTTAGGTTCGTATCAAAGGTAAATAATATGTTATGAAAATCACGGAGTGGCTCTGTAAAGTTAACCTTATATGGACTCTCTTAACAGGTTACAGAGGTGTGATCACGCTACACAACCCCCTCAACTACCAGGGGGAGTTCACCTGGTCCCCCAACCTTGGAGAGAAGGGCACCGCATTCTCTATCAGACCAGCCTCAGGTCAGATCTCATCCTCTTCTTCATCCTGCTACATAAATGTATTCATAAACATGATGTAAAAATTACCGGAGCTTCTTTTACAAATTTATCATAATCTGTTAAATTTTTCTAATTTTGTAGTAAGAGACCATTTTGCAGCTTTACATTAAGTAAATTCAACAAGCAAAGAAGTAAACTCTCTTAAAGTTGATTTACTTTTTCTAACTAACCTTCCTTATTCCGCTGTAGGTGTGGTGGACGCATACAGTGAGCTTGACTGCGAGGTTGTGTGGCACCCCTCGTTCATGGCGCCAGAAGACGGTTCCTTCACCCTCATGGTCACGAACGGTCCTTCCCAAGAACTCAGGTGTCTGGCACAGGTATGCTGGGACTATTTTTTTTAAAATAAAAAGTATGTTTTTTCAATTTGAAGTCTTTATGGCTTGGATGTTATATGTGAATTATGCTACTGTTTATTGAAAGCTTACTTATACTATAAAATCATTATATTTCGGGGGGTTTCATTTTCATGCTCTTCACGCAAAGCCATAGGCCTAATGCACGAATAATAAAACATCATGAAACATTATGGTTATGAACGTGAAGAAAAACAATAACAGACAAATAAATTGTTTGACACATTCTATACTCACAGGACTAACATACACAATAATTAGAGCTCTCATAAGTGTGTATGCCGATATTTCACGTTGTTTGTTGTGTAAACACAGTCATCACAAGTCATGCTCTCAGTTCGATGGTCTTTGTAGACATAAAAAATCATACATCAGAGCTTTCTGGCCATCTGATAGGCTAAACTTGTCACGTGTTACGGTCACATACGGGTCAATGACTTTGTCAACAAAACGTAGCATGAACGTAGCAATTACATAAGAACCAACAGGTAATTACTACTAGTATCACTGTAATCTTTTTTGCACAGTGCATGTAGTTTTGCTCACTAAATTTTTGCTATTGCTTAGTCGATATGCCTGAAAAATTAAACCCAGCGAATCAGTCATTTTTTATGCTTGCGCAAAAATAACACCCCGCGAAAATAAATGATTTTACAGTAATGTAAATGTAATGTTCTTGCCGTTTTAGCTTGGACCTACCTCAGTACAGTTTGTGGACCGTAGGATCCAATTTGGTGCTGTACCTGTCAACCTCACTACAACCAAAACAGCTTTGCTTCAGAACACAGGCCACAACCATGCTTTCTTCCAGGTAAGGAATTTCTCTATATTTGTAAAAATAAAGGTTGAAGTTAAACTGTTTCTGCGATTCAATTAATATAAATACACTCAAGTTTCTGAACATTTACCATTACGTTAATAATGTAGAATTCATGGTTAACATGAGTATTTCAATTTCAAGCGATTTTACAGTTACGTATTCTTCAGCCATGAAACAAAGCTTTTAACATTAACATTCTGAACTTCTTTACATACTCAAGAGATCTTGACAAAGAACTTGAAAAGAACAAATTGACACAATGTAAGTTCTCACATGAATATCAATGTACAGGTTTTGGATTCGAACCCGTTCCCTGGACTGACAGTGAGCCCAGTGCATGGTGTGGTAGCGGTGGGTGGCACAGCAGAACTCCAAGTGTCGCTCACTCCGGATGCAGTGCTCAAGTTTGACACCAGGGTACAGGTGGCCATCAAGGGAGGGAAAACCATTGAGCTGAGAATGGGAGGGACTGTGGAGCCCCCTAGTGTTGATATCAATATGGTACGTGTCTTGGGTTTGAAAGATAATCAACTGACATTTTGGTGTTCATTCTATGCTAGCATTAATGTAATTGTAACATTGTTGTATTTGGATCATTCAATCTGCAAAAGAATGAATTGTCACTGTTAATGGCTAAGTTAAGATAAGTTTCATTAATTGGCCAAGTGGATAATCTGTTTTGTACAGTGTGCTAGACTACCGAGTACCAACAAGAGTATTGCTTGCCCATAATATGGTGGGATCTGCACATTTAGGGTTTAAAACTACAAGGATTTTTACTATTGCAGAAAGGGTTTTCCATTTAACTATTTTATGGTTGTTTGGGATCAAAATGACATGTTTTTCTTTCAAGTGTCATTGATTTGGCTGAGTGGTGAGTTCTACATTCCCTCCAGGCTTAGTTCCATACTTCTGCTGGTTGGTTCAGTCTGACTCTTGGGAGGAAAAGTTCAACAAGAACAAAATATTTTACCATTTTGACCACATCAGGGTAGATAAACAACTTTTTAACAGAAGGTTTATACTAATTCAGTGTGTAGTTTAGAGTCACCTTGGTATTTTGTTACAACAATCCATTGTTCTATTTCATTGTCCTTATTTTCTTGCAGCCATCATTCAACTTTGGGGGAGTGTATTGCGGATCCGGATCGACCATCCCGTTCCAGCTTATCAACAAGGTATTGCCTTTTCTTCTTGTTTTGTCTGCTTTGCCTGATCTAGAACTAGAATTAAGGGTTGACTAATTCCCGAGAAAAAATTTAAAAAAATTTTCATTGGAGAAAAACAACATTGCTATAAAAAATGAAAGGTTATGCATTACCTTGCTATGTATATTCTATAAAGAATCATTTTAAATATTTAAGTATAAATTGCAAAATTGCTAGTCTGCTGCGTGTAACAAGCATGCTCAGACTCCATAGTAGAGCTCTTATAAGTCTCAGTTTTTCTTGGAAATTAACATCGTGTCTTAAATGGTTAAGCGTAAGCACTCTTGCTCCACTTATATACCCCTTGGATTTAACCCCACTAAAACGTATGCCTTGTAACCTATAATCTAGCCAATCAAACAGTTTTACTGTGTTTGTTCACGATAAAATTTCAGCCAACTACAGAGAGCCTCCTATATAAAAGTTGGCTTTCGCTCTTCCACAACATGGTGACATCCTCACATGAGCGAGATAAAATAAAAAGCTATTCACATTTAATCAATGTAGGTGTGGTAAATGTTTGAAAACACTGTATTGAGAACCTGTAGAAGTTCCACAGTGACCCATCTAAAAGAAAGCAGGCGGAAACTTGCAAACAAGGAGATGCAATCTTGATATACCAACTTGCATTGGCACTGCTATTTGGAGACTGTTCTAGATAGATCACAGGTCATAGGTCACAGCCTGGGGTATATGAATGGAGTGTTTTACCCTGAGACGGGATTGAAAATGAACTGATTGAGAACCTAAGATACAAAAATATTTTATATGTTTTGGGATTCTTTTCATCAACTGTCTTATGTTGAGGCTTTTATCCAAATGTGTCTGTTCTATTCCAAAGACTGCGACAAAATCCAAGATGGAGTTTGATCTGACTCATTTCAAGGACTTCACCTTGTCCTTCCCTGGTTTCCAGACTCCGGGTAAGTGAGAGGAAAAATCGTTCAAAACTGTGTTTTAAAGCAAAAAGGGTCAAGTTGAAGAGTGACCTTAAAGAATACACTGTTTTTTGCTCATGATGAGCGTGCCTCAGTTTGCCCTTTAGAGCTGCGATATTCATTGCCAGGTAGGTACTAAGCACAGTTGTTATAGAATCCGCTGATCAGCTGGAAATCCAGGCTTCAGTTCCCAGTCTTGCAAAAAGATTGGAGTCATTGCTTCTTTGCTCGACAGTAATCACAAGGACAGATTTACTTTTAACTGGTCCTGCACTTAAAGTGGTGTAAGCATTTCTTCCCCACAGAGGTAGCTTAGTCATTAATTCCTATACAACCTCTGTCTTAATCCAAGCATTTCTTCATCTAGAAATGTAGATTGCAAATTTGATGCAATCAAAATTAGTTGTGCAACCAGCAAAGCCGTTTAAAGCCTAAATTATTTCCGTAAGCTGTCCAAAGGCTAAACTTTATTCGAATATGCACCTTGCACTTTGAGTCTTCTTTACAGAACACATACGCCTCATTTAGCGACTGCATCATTGCATAGGCCTGTGTGTCAACAAATATGTAATTCATGCATTCAGTGTTTTCATTGGCTGAAATATTGCCAGGTAATTTTAGTTACAATATTGTGCAAGTAGGGGAAACTGCCGGAAGCCCGAGAAACCTTCGTATTAAGATAGAGGATGTAAAGGAATATGTGACAGAGCTACCTCTGTGGGGGGAGAGAATGTAGTGTCAGGTGCCATGATAACAAAACCAGGTTCAAATGAAGTTTATGAACATAGGACAAAAAGGCCTTGTTTATTGTTGTTGATGATACTGGCTACGTTGCTGCTGATGTTAGTGATGTCATTTTACGTCGTCATTCAATCCTCAGATGACTACAACTACCAGATGTTGAATCCTGGGATGTACTCAGTGACCCTGGGAGCAGAGGAAGTGGTGGATGGGGAGATTAACTTCATGCCCACTGAGGTAACTTTGATATCATATCCTACCTAGAAATCTTGAATGTATCTCTCATGGGATATCATATATAGAGAATACTGAACTACCGTCCTTCTATTTCTATTCCATGAGTTAACTGATTTTATGTAAAACAAAAACAGATAGTTTTATATCAAAATAAAATCGTAATTTAAGGTTTAATAGAAATAGTATCAAATGTTAGGAAGTTAAGTATTCTGTTTATTACTCACCCACATAAATCAACTGTATTTGTAACTGTGTTGAAACTAGCATATAATTTGACATGGCTGCTTGTATTACGTCATGCTGACAATATGATATCACATCAAAACATTAATTTCGATTTCATACCATACATGTTAAGCAGTATTGCTCTAGTTTAATATTGCCTCATAAATATTCCACTTTAGTATCTTACACAGGCGAGAACTATCTTGGATAAATTCTTAAAAATATCCTGACCATTTGAAGGTAAAATGGATACTTGATGTAATCAAAAACAAAGGTTCTAATTTTGATATTAATATTTGCAGGTTGCAGCCTATGACTTTGTAATGCCATGTGTCATCAACCATATGGGTGCCCCCACCCCAGCCCCCACTCCCTTCCCCACCACACCCTCCTTCTCTCAGAAGAACAGTCTACAACACATCATCA
Source organism: Phorcus lineatus (assembly GCA_921293015.1). Lineage (NCBI taxonomy): Eukaryota > Metazoa > Mollusca > Gastropoda > Trochida > Trochidae > Phorcus > Phorcus lineatus. Next base: position 41,743,328 of record OV121085.1, read on the forward strand.
ACCCCCGCCCCCAGCCATTCACGGTTGTCACTCCAAGGAAACACGTCATTGGAACAGCACTACGTCAGCCATTCCAGCTCTCTGATAATAGAATTGAGTTCCACTTGCCTGCCAGTCTGCATGAGATGTCTAGGGACACAGGCATAGGCGCTACTCAGGTGGGTACCTGGTTGTTTTGTGAATGATTCACTCATTCTTAGTGTTTGTGGGTTGTGATTGAATGTATATGTCATATTGTTGAGCTTTTATTAACATTTGTTATGTTTGTAAGAAGATTGTAAATTTTAAACAATTTTAAAGTTGTCTACATCAGCTGCAATTGTATCAAAAATAAGATATATCCCATTCTTATTCAATCCAAATTTGTTGGTAATGAAAGACAATTTAGCATTTGTATATTGATAAACTTGTCAAGCATAAGGTTAATCCAGTAACGGTTTCCTTTTATTTCAGAATAATGAAAAGGTATCAGTCTACTGCACTTGAAATTTCATCTTTCAATTCAATGTGGTGTGATGCATGTCTGAATTGACAAATTAACACTTGAAATGTACAGAGATCAAACAGTGAATGTAATCTATCTATCTATCCCCAATAATTCAGTGATGTCTGTCAAAACTTCTTCACAACACATTTTAGTGTTTTTTAACCTATTTGCATTCAAAAACTGATTCATTTATTGCATATATTATAGTTTGTTTAAAGTTCATGTATTCTGTAGTAGTCAAAGTCCTAAGATAAAAAGAGATCTAAAAAAAGAGACAGGTTCTATATTCTAAAGAGTATTGAAAGAACATTTTGACGTATGCCTCTGGATTTCTTATCAAGATTGCCTTCACTGTTTGACTCTAAACCATTAACACCACTACACTCGTATTTGATCATGTATCTCACTAGTTCAGTTTACGTGATTTGTTTCACTGAATGACCAACCACTGATGTGAAATTTGTTATAATCATTCTAGCTGTTGTATCTATCTTTATCTAACTCTATTAGCAATGATTTTTTTAATGTTTCCAATCAGGGCCCATATTTTTTAAGCTATCTTATTGCTAAGAGAGTCATACGCCCCTGTTGATGTTTGGTACTATCATAGTGCTAAAAGAGCTTTAAAAATCTAGGCCCTGTATCTGAAGATCTATATTTGAATTTCACTATGCAGGCTTCACATGAGTTTGTTTCCTGCTGAATCAGCGTATTTGTGTCCGCAAAGCTCCACGTAACTTAACAATACACTGTCATCTATCTTGGCAGATCATTGACAACAGCTTAATTATTGCATGAATTTTTTCATCAACTGATGAAATGTCGATAGCTCAGGGCCCCCTTTAACAAAGCCTTAAAGTGATTGAAGTCACTAAGGTAAACTTAGTATAATGTTAAATATTAAGATTGTTTAATATGAGTAAAGGTTCCTTTGTGAAAGGAGGCCCTGGGCTGGAGCAAACTCATAATTTAACCTCAAAAGTCTTGACATCAATGTAGCTTTGCAGATACAAATATGCTGATGTAGCAGGATGATGATATACTTGGTGATGGCACACATGATAGAAGTAACAGCATGATATTTTTCTTTGCAGTTTGTTATTGTTCCATTTCAACCCACTGATACGATGTGTTGTTGATATTATTGTCATGAGGGTAATTTTCATGCATAATAAAGACACTGTTGTTACTTTGAAAACTTCTTTTATGTAGAATCTAATCTTTTTGTGAATGTCATTCATAATCACCCGATGAATTTACAACTGACACTTATGTATTTGAGATAAATTATCATTGTTAGAAGGATAATGTTTTCCCTTCCGAAACATTCAAATCTAATACAGTTGATACATGAAAAACACTTCTAGTTTGCCTTGCTTATGGATCATATTTTCATAATTCGTGTTACATAATGGGACTCCTGTCCAGGGAACAGAAACCCCATTTGAGTGATAACTGTAAAATGGATTTATTATTTTTATTCACTTTTTTTTAGACACAAGAACAATCACATTGCAATAATTCATTACTTATTATAGTTTAATCCCTACTTTCTGAGCTTCTGCCTTTTCCAATTAAGACAAGGTGGCGTGTGCAAATATTTGTTTGATAATTGTAGTCGACAAGAGATAAGACATAGCAGTAACTTTATTTCAGGACACTACCTTTTATCATGATTTTATTAATTAGTCTAGCTGAAGGAAGTTAAAATTTAAAATTTCAGACTTGAAATTATCTCTATCACTTGTCTACATATCGGAATTTGAGATATGAAACAATCCTTTTCAGACCATTACCTTGTTGAACAAGAGTGACAGGAAGTTCAAGTGGGCGTTTGACCTGTCCAAGCCAAGCCGGGCGCTGGACGAGGGAGTGCTTAAGTTCACCCACGGGTCAGGTGTTCCCTTCATCAATCTAACCAATCAGCAGAGTCGTGGCATTGAGGGCGAGCTTGATGCTGGTCAGAAACAACAACTCTCTGTCCACTTCTGTCCCAGTGAGTACTCCTTTGGATTCATGTGAGACTACATGTTTAGCTCATCAGGCCTATTGTGCAAACTGACCATGGTTTGGTCAGTCTTATAAATGATTTGAATTTTCTTGAAAACTATATGAATAATAAGATGAAGAAAATAAAAAAAATAAAAATTGTAATTAAATTGTTATCCACCTTGACTTCAGTCTACATATGAAGAATTGCTAGAAATTTACTGACAATAACAGTTTTATTATATTCAACTTTAAAAAATCAATTATATTTATCATTATTGTTGGATATAACTTTTGTTGGTCAGATTAAAACAGTTAGTCCTCTTTCAGATGACCCTGGTCAGGTGGAGGTGTTGATACCTGTAGTTCTAGATGAGGTGTGGGACAAGCCCTACCAGTACCTGCACATTGTTGGTGAACTGCGTGCCCCCAGGGTCTGGTTTGACCCTCTTGCCATCTGCCTCACCCCCGTTCCGCTAGAGACAGAGGTCAGCGCCGACTTCAACATCCTCGCCTCACAGTACAGGACGTGAGTAAAATAGATTTGTCTAGTCATTTAAGAGGTAATCTATATACACATTCTCTATCACAGCAATTACTCAAGTCATTCCTTCCAACGTAACCTCTGTTGCAAGGCTTTGAGAATTCTGATCGGTTGCAATTGAAGTAGGTTCTGTCACAGAGATGATGTCTAACGCCGCCGATTCATCTTTTCTTTTAACCATTAAGAAGACTAGATTTCTTTCACCAGAGAGATGTGCACCGATGATAGATTTAGTTTACAACAATGATTTGGTATAGGGCAAACTGACAGTTCGGACAGTGTAATGATTCAAATATTTTGAAAGACTAAATGATTTATAACTATCTTAAGAAAAATTTATTTTCAAACCAAAGTATAAAAAATGTAATATTTCATTTGATTTCTTCCTCAATATCCATAATTATTTCAGTATTAACAGAAAATAACAGATTTATTTGTTTATATCAATTTGCACGAGGTTCAGACATATCTGCCCTAACTTCGGACAGTTTCACCTTATCTTCTTGAATGCATCCCTGGCTTTGAATATTCATCAAAATGATTTCAGACATCCCTAAACACTCAATGAATAGGCTATGTACAACAATATTATAGTTTTTGGGAGGATAAATCAATTTGTCACTGGCACAGAGCATGTTTTCCAATGTTAAATTCTTCAAATTCGAAACGAGTCCTTAAATAAAAAACTAAGTGTCCGAACCATGGTCAAAACTGTCCAAACCAAGGTCATTTTGACTTTTTATCAAAATACCAAAATTTACTATTTTATTCACTTTATATGTACAGATGTAAAGAAAAATTGCACTATTTTGTTATTTTACTTTTATTATGAATACAGTTGAAGAAATTATGCTACTCCCTGACCGAAGAGTCAACATTTATAGAAACAAATATTTCGCCATTTTCTTTCTTGATTCGTCATCGTACGTCCAGGCAAAACTTCGATTAGAAATATTACCAAGAATTTAATGTTTATCAAAGGAAAGAAATAAAATAACACACTGAGAAGATACATTTCGCAATAAACAGTTTGCAGGAGTCACACATATTATGTAAAAAGTGTCCGAAGTTTGGGCGACGTCAGGTGGTGTCAGTCAGTTTGCCCTAAATAAGGTAGATATCTATGTTGCAATATCAGAAGTTGGGAGGACTCAAGAACAGACTTGCCCTTATTGACTGCGTTAAAGCTGTAGTTTTCACATTGATTTATGATAACCTTAGTCAAAGTGGTTTAGTGCTGCACTTTATGTTGTGCATCGTTATTTTGGCTTTGACAAGGCAGTGTTTTGTAATTGCAATGATTATATAGAAGAGTTCCTTGAATTTTGTTGCAGAGGCTCAACACTGACTGCTGAGGTGCCGGAGGTGGAATGTGAAGACGGAAGTAAAGTGTCACCACTCACCGTCACATTCCCCGAGGGTCCAGGTGAGTGAGAAGTGACAAACATTCAAACATTTACTATCCTGTCTGCTTATTTTGTTCTTGCAGGAATTATTTTGAAATTATTCAAAATGCAATATTCAATGATTATTCACAATAAAAGAAAGATAATATGATCAGAATTGTAACATTATTTTACGGATAGTGTAACCCTTGTCTGCTGACTCATCACTTCAGCTGACATGTTGATCAACGCCAGACCCTAATGAGCAGGATATTTGAAAGAAACAAAACTTGATAACGACAAAAAATGAGTGTGATTGGCCAGCTTGTTGAAAATAGGCTGTCCCTAAACTTTCTTTGATCGTAGATGAATTATTAAGTATCTGTTTGTACCTACCTTTAACCTCTCATTCCCTTCATTAACTTGGGAGGGAAAGCGCATTGGTTAGTATAATCGGGTTTCGATTCCCACCAGGGACACAGCAATTTTGTCTGCAGTATTTGTGAATTTGAGCACAGTGCCAACCATGGTTTGCTAGTTCTAGCCGATGCTCGCAGGTTTCACCACAATGCATTGCAACATTAGAGTTGCAGGCTTTCTCCCTGCAATAGCTGCCGTGATATAAGTGAGATAATCTTGAAGGTGGTGTTAAACCCAAAATCACCTCACCTCACCTTCACGAACATTTTATGATTTACAATTTATTCATTAAAAAAAATCAATATATAAATAAAGGAGAGAAAAAAGGTTGTAAAACTTGACTATGAGCCAAACAGGAAAACTTAGAAGTGCTTAGATTGGGCAGGTGAAGAATGACCATTTTTAAGCATTTTCCTTTTGAGGTCTATGAATTATCCAAAAATTTGTACTCTTCAATTATTGAATAAATAGTAACAACCATTTACATAGAATTCAGGGAGACCAAGCGAGACATTATTTATCTAACATTATTGTTAATATCCAAAATCTATTCTGTCAAAATCTATCAAAACTAATGACAGTAATGTTCAAAATTTACTTATCAGAGTATTTTACTAATCATTGTATTACTTAATGAGTTTCAACTATATGTAACCCTTCACTCCCATGATTCCCTTCAGATTTGCGCCCCTGTGCTGGAGACGAGGGTCAGGTTGACCCCTTTACCCTCCCCTGTCGCATCTCCTTCTCTTGTGCTAAACCGATATCCTTCACCCAGCCGATCATCTTCACGGACAGCGCTGGGACACCGTAAGATTCAGTTTTCATTAAACGTCTGTGACACTGTAATGTTCATAGACAATTTGGTTAAGCATATTTCATTCATATAATGAATAAGCAGACTTTATAGAATATTTGAACGCTTCTGCCGCATTTGAAGACAATTTCTCTACTCAAGTGTCTCAACTGGTAACTTCTGAGGCGCTGACAACAAAATCATCTTTGAATTTGTTGCAGACAATTTGATCTTTCATATGTTACATTCATATATCTAAAAGGGATCCATTTTGAATCAATTTAACTGTTTTTTAAGGTTTCGTAGAACCTGTTGACAACAAATCATTGTATTGTAAAATCAAAACTTCAGCTAACAACAGGAGTTTTAACTATCTTAACAGGGCTTGATTTGGTTCCATGTGGACAAGAAACATAAGAGGTTATTAAAGAATTTGCCCTAACTTATCTTGCTGCCAATGTTTCAGGTTCAGCTTGATGGTGTCCGCGTCTGCTGACAACTGTTTGCTGACGTGCTACCCATTCTTGGCTCAGCACCGCACAGACCACCAGATAGTATGTGAAAATGTGAGCACTTGTTGTTGTACACTTTTAGCACCAAGCTAACATACACCCTCGTGTCAGTGGCTTATAGATATCAATGTTTTTTCATGGGGATGCAGGGGTTTGAAAATTCTAAACAGCCAGTTCCATATGAAGAGGATGAAAACGCTCATCTGTTCTACTTTGTGGGTTATAAGAACCTCCTTTTCTTTCTCCCTCCTCGGAAATATTATTTTAAATAGAAATAATTACATAATAAGTATTCTTTTCATCATTTATCCATTTAATTTGTCCTTTTTTTGTTAATTTGTCTGTCTGGCAATACTGTATGACCTTTAAAGTTTGTGTCAATGTTTGAAATACTTCACAATGGTCTGACACAAATTGTTATTTTATATTTTATATATGAGACTAGATTACTCCTCTCAGATACTTCCTGAATGTATGGATGTATAGTTAGCCGTGATTGATGAATCTCAGCCAACCCATTTGTAACAAGTTATCCTTCCTATGAATTGACCAATAAAAATGGTTTTGTGTTAATTAATGATTAATTGTCGATTGTTCATTATTGTAAAGATTTCTCAACCTCCATGTTTGTTAATTACGCAAAATTAGATAAGATCTACGTATCAAGAAATTTTCAGGCTTTATTGTGATTTTAGCTCATATTGCGGTGACCTGTAAAACACTACGTCCATTGTTGTGAGAGTGAGAAATGCATTGTATCTAATATATGTTCCTGTTGAAAATTAATATCAATTGTCTTTTATATATCACCACTAGTTAATTCCCTTCCCATTGTGGTAACAGTCACATAATGCACATAGTAAACATGATCCTGTTGACTAATTTTATGTTAAATGTTGTCAAGTGAATAAATTTTGTTTCCTTCAAAGAATTCAGCATGGTGCATGGTTATGAATAGAAACTTTTATTTAACCCCTAACCTGCTCGCTTATTCGGGATAATTTCAGGAAGAGCTTATGATTGTTCTTATCGTGTCACAAATGATTCTATTAATTTAGCCAACTGCAAAATTTTGCTTGAAACACAGCGTTGAGTATAAAATACACTTTGTGGTTTAGGTAATCAAGGTATTCTTAGACTTAGACATCTCTTTCCACTAGGGTTAATAAGTTCACATCTTTCATTTCATCAAAAAGACAAAGTAATCTTTTCAATCCATTTAAAATATATTAAAGAAATAACACTTGATGTAACAGTATGAACCAGCTTGATGTCTTCTCTTCAGTTCTGAGAATCTTATTAAATTCCCTGATTCAAGCTGAAGACATTTGGTGACACATATTTAACTATAACAGCTGCTGCCAAACCATCAAGATTCCAGATTCAGAACTCTTTACCTCCCCCTGAATTCAAGACCCATCAAGGCTCCTTTTACTAAATAGATAAAGGTCCTTTCTCTTGATGCTAATGTTCCAGTAAACATGTCTTGATGATATTTCATGCAAGTATTCTATATTCAAGCAGGGCTCCTCTCCAAAGGGACACAGACTGGCAGGCTCAAAGGACACGCTGAGTGCAGGGGAGGCAGTTCTTGTGCCATGTGTGTCCCCCAATCGATGTGGCAGTCGACCCAGCACAAGTGCCACCAGCTCAAACTTCCAGATCTCCTCATCAAGCTACGAATCCGAGAGCATCACTGGTCAGTATATATACTTCCTATAATAGGAATAGCAAAATTCTTGCCGCTAAATCAAGGAATCGGATTCGGCAACATTATATGCTGTATAGAACTATTTTTTATTACTCGCCTGTGTAAGATACTGCAGTGTAATATTTATACGGCGATATTAAACTAGTGTAATACTGCTGCTCGTATGACGTCATAATATTGTGTGGTTATGACGTCACAATGTTGGCACAGCCGCCACAAGTGCAGCCAAGTTGTGGAAATGTTTTGTTCAGTACACTTTTGGCAAGCATGCTTGATTACTGAGATCAAGAAATAAACAGAAAACTAAACTTCCTTCAATTTAATACTATATTTATTAAACTCGTTAATGATTTGGTTTCAAACTCGCTTTCGCTCGTTTTATACTGTATCATTAACTCGTTTAATAAAAATAGTATTAAATGGAAGGTCGTTTAGTATCCTCTATAGTTGTAGTTGGATGGGATGCAAAGCTAGAGTGAAGTAAAGTAGCACAAGTCTCTTTTTTTAGACAAAACTTGCAGGTTTCACAGCAATGGGTAGGCCCAGTTGTACATGATCAGGTACAGCAGGTTTTATTCCTCGAACAGCCACCATGATCTAAAAAGTAAAATATTCCTGATAGAAGAGTTAAGTTCAAATTGCTCTCACCAATACCCATATGGTAATTTTTAACTTGTATTCCATTGTATTACATCTGACAATGAATACCATTTCTTAAAACATTTCTAAATGCAAAGGGAAAACCTATAACTCCATTCGATTACCGGTAAATGATCTATTGATCCAAGAATATTTTTTACTTTAACTTCACAAAGTTGTGTATGGTTATCTACAGTAGCGTTTCATGTCAAATCAATTAAAACTTTCTAGTCAAATTAATACAGCTGTCAGAGGTCCATTTCTTGCAGATTTTCTGCTTGAATGATAATCACCATCATAATTATTAAGGAATAATTAAAAAGGGGTAAATAATCATATCTCATTGGTCTAATTATACTCTTTGTCATGAATCTGTAACAACCTTTATTGTTATTTAAAATTGTAACATAAATCCCAATAATACAGCAAAAGAAATATTGAAATATCAGTCAAACTATCTTATTATTAAAGATTGAGACAGGTGACAAGATTTGGCACATGCTCCTTTTGAATTTGTAGTTGGGGTAATATGTTTGGTTTTAGTGTCCTGTTTATGTACTTTTATGCCTATATCTTACCATAATTTCTGTGAACAGAATCTGCAGACAACAGCACCCCTCACCCAAGGGACGGAGCTATGAACAAGCCACGCTCTGAGTCAGACCTGAACAGCCGGATGAACCAGCGACTAGCAACACGCTCGCTAGGGTCGGCCATGTTCCCTGATGAGGACACGGAAGAAGGAATTTTCCACATGGAGGTGTTGTTCGCTGTACAGAGATGGTTCTCCTCAATGGGCTGGCCCGGAGGTCCCTTCCCCATCACTATACCAGAGTCTCTCAGGACGTAAGTGAAATGTTTAGGGGCACGTGACATTTAGATGTGAAGTGTAATTCTTTTTTTTTATCCCTGTCTTGAATAGAACAAATTCTATTATCATCATTGGGTCCCTTACAGGTCCCACAGAGACAGGCAACACAGCCAGTACTGACTGTGCCAATAACTCAACCTGGTGGTTCTGTAGGTAAGCTGTTTGGACAGACAGTGCTGGTGATGGTTGACTGACTCTTAGGTTGTGGGTTCAAATCCACAAATTGACTTGGCCTGAAAAATATCAATGAATTTGTACTATGTCAGATTTTGTATGTTTATTAATTTCTACCATATATTTGATGTAAAGTCTCTTTTTTTCAAATTCTTCTAACTTACTTAGTTAAGCTTGTAAAAATAAATCTAAAATTTACTTCCTTCTGTTTTAGTCTCATACCTTCCACAAAGCTTTGCGGTAGACGTAATGTTTTCACCTCCATCTGTGATACCTTAATTCTGTTATTTCAAAATGCTTTATTTTCCATATCTCAAAAAGTGTACACAATTTTTATGGAACTTGGTATGTGGTTAGACCCAGTGGTGGAATGTTGCCTTTTCCTACTTTTAAGTGTTCTGGTTTATTTTTTTTTCTGGTTTCCATGAAAACAATTTGAACTAAGTGCACATGCATATTAGGGGTAGGGACCCAAACCTTGTACATGGTTTGTCCTAGTGCCGGGTTGATGCCTTTTGCGACTTAGATTTGTTTTTTCTGGTTTTCCTTTTTTTCTGGTTTTTATTGAAACATTTTGAACTTAGTACATAAGTGACAAATAAGGGTAAGATGATAAGGTTTAATCGAAAGTTAGGAGGGACATGACAGTGCAACCCATTCACATATTTCTATGTATGTTTTATTTATTAAGTCATTTGATAAATTATCATATGTCAGCATAAGTGATAAACTAATGTGTGGAGAAAAAATCTTGAAAGATTTATCCGTTCAGTATAGGTAGGCTTCTTTACATCTAAAAAAACATTAGAAAAATCTTGGAGAACTTGTTGCCCTTTAGATTTTAATAGGATACTCGCCATTGCAAAGGGCCCCATCTTGTTTTGAAAAAAAAATTACTCCATCAACTTGCCACCTTGGAAAATATTACTTACAAAATTTATTGTGAAATAATACAAAATGATGTTTACTTCATTTTGAATTTTTTTTAAAAATCTTGAATTTTTTGTCATTAGGTATAGAGCCAGTAGAACTTGTATAGTTTTATGTAGAGTAGATAGAAGTGCTAGGTTCATTCCACTTGCTGCCTGTTTTCAGAGATGACCGTCCCCCACCCTCACAGTGAGTTGGTCCGTGTGTCTAGAGTAGATACTGATCTTTATAGATATGGGGTTAGACAGTATAGGAGACATTCATAGAGACATGATCTTAATCGTAGAGAATGTGTATTGGTATATTGGATATTGTTGATATCATAACCTTGCAGGAAAAGTATGGTGTGAATACTAACTAGAGGATATATTTAGAAGCAGATTTATAGATCAATGAAATTATATGGTTTGTGCATGATATGGGATTTATGTTTATATTTTAGAGATGAAACAAAAATATCTTATCAGAATTATGAGTATAAGCATTTAAAAAATTCAAACAAATATTATGTAAATTTGATATCATCATGTCAACCCCATGTTTTTTAATGTAAATTTTAAATTTGTTTATAAAAGTTTGTTCCTTTAACAACTTACCAGAGCAGCAGTATTCCAAATGCTATTTTCTGACAAGTGTCAAGTTCTCAATTCAAACGGCCTTCAATCTAGTCAAATACACAACCATCTATCTTTCTTGAAAAATTTGAGCTGGGGACCACAGGCATTGGGTATTTTGTGTAATTAGAAAACTTACAGAAAATTAGACTGCATGTAATGACAGCTGATATAAATTTCGAAGCTTCAATTCAAAATTGGGACAACTTTTACCTTGTTATGCTTTCATCGTACTAAACATTATATCACATTTGTCAACTTGACTTGACATGTATAATTTTATTAGATAAAAAACAACAATGTCTCTGATGAAGCCACTTCATCATTGCATGGTTTTGTCACTGCCTAAATAAAATCCTTCTCTATCTGTGATGTTCTCATTGTTTTATTTTCCACTTAATAGGGGAATCAGTCGCAAGCATCAGGAAGAGGACAGAAGAGGCAAAGCCGGCAAGAACGGCAACTATGACACCAACAACCTGAAGAAGGACTTCAAAACCATCTATGACATGATCAGCAACCTGAGCGGGCGCCCAGTGCCAGGAATACCAATCAACGCCAACCTCCCTGGAGAAGCTCTTGAAAGGGTCAAACAGATCTACTGGCAGCACTCCACACTGCTCACCTTCCTCAGGTGGGCCATAATGAGCATGATATTTGACAATAATGATGATGATAATGTCCCTGGTACTGGAAAGTTTTGAAAGTTTTTCGCTCTCTGCCAAGGAAGACTAGCCTGGTTAGGGCTGCCATTACCTACCATCAAAACCCCCATAAAGCCAGTAGAAAATGTGGCCAGTTTTTTATACACCATGTGACAAATCAAATTGCAAAATCTGTCACCAGATCAAAGCCAAAAACAAATTCAAGAGCTCTGTAACCGACCAGACTTTGTGTTTAAGCAGTTATTATACAGCGGTTAGCAGTATATTGGTATGACTCACATTAACAAAGTCAATTTTTTAAGCATACATTGTCTTCCTTCCATTTCAATTATCCTTGAATCCTCACTTTAAACAAATTTTCACCTTACCTACATGCAATTGGTCTTTAACATTTTACAACATTAAAAATGTAGGTTCAAACGGCTGAAACTTGGATTACCATCAGACAAATAATCCTCTCTTCCCTGCAGATGCCAGGGTGCATGCGTGGCCGCTATCCGCCCAGAACACCTGATGGAACCGCGTGACTACAGCTTGTGGAAGAGGCTCCAGCAGAACCTGAAGATGGAGCTCACCAATCAGGGGCTCCCCGAGGAGGCTGCTCGTATCCGTGAAGATGAGGATGAGTTAGAGGAGGAGGTGTTCGAGGCTGTGTCAAAGAGGGCATGGACAGACATCCTCCTGCAGATATACAAGGTGAGAAAATGGATAGGGTGGGTTCTTGGTTCTGGAAGAGGAATTTTTGTGGCTGTGTAACTAAAGACTTACTTTAACACAGATGATCCTTAACTGCTTTGATTGCTTTAAACTAAAGACTTGCAAGACTTTCACACATTCATTCTCCATTGCAGTGTCTGATCCTAGCAAAGGTGACGCCCAGATCGCTAAAAAATATGCCATCACCAGACCGTCATGTGACTATGCCAGGCATTAACCCAGATCCGCTGTCAAGCAACGTGTACAACGTTTCTGAGAGAATCATCCTAGCATGGCTCAACCACCACTTTGAGCATTACCGCCACATCATCTGGGAGGACTGTCCTAAAGGTTTGTGTCTTTCTTTCTCTAAGGGGTTTCCTAAGTCACATCTTCCCACAAAACCTCTGTTGCAATTGGATTGAAATATTCATTCCCTAGCAGTGAAAACTTGTAACAGGTATTTGTACTAGCAATTAAAAAATTGTCTTTCATATTAAACTGACTTCTGTTTAGTAAGAAATATGTGGACATCACACAAATGAAGGAACTCCAGTCATCTTAGAGATATGGCTATAGGTAAAATGCTCTGTTTAAAACAACCTTTTTGATTAAGAACTAACTTGTATAGTTTGAAAACAGGATACTTTATTGCTGGCGCGAAACAATTCTCTACTTGGGACAATATTGTGAAGAGGGATTTGAAAATAATTGATATGAAGTTTTGATACAGAGTTACAGGTGATGAGTACAGCTACAGTCATACAAAATCAAAGGGAATGTTTATAGGACATTTTTTATAACATTGAACGTGTGTCAGCTAGGCGACAACTATAATTCCTTCGTCTATGTTTTCAGGGGGTGTTCCATCATCCAGATGGATTGTCAACTATGACTTTGATCTCCTCGATGGTCTTGTGTTGGGAGCAGTCTTGGGAGCTCATATGCCTTTCTTGGTTTGTTAATACATCGTTGTTGATTGTCTGATATATCGCGAAGAGTCAACAAATGATAAGATTTAATTCATCCACCAATCAACGAACACTTCTAGTGCATACATCATTGTTGATTTCCTCAGCTTTTTCCATGAGTAAAACAGGAAATATTTATATATTTTACCAATAAAGTGAATTGATGGTTTGATAATCTATTTATTACCGATTCTTTAATGACATATGTTCTACAATGACATTGTGAATGCATGCAATGGAATGAAAGAATCATTTCTAGGCAAAAGTGATAAATGCACATATGCACATATGAAAAATATGTTGATACTTATGTTTCAAAATGTGGGTAATAAGAAAAGTTTGATTCAATCACCCAAAAACCATATCCCAAGTCATGATTCTCTATTTAAAACCTCTACAGATCAAGACGCACCTGAATGGAATGTACACACACCCAAACAATGCAGAGCAGTGTCTGCACAACGCCCTCAAAGTGGTCAACGCCATGAGATACGCAGGCATAGACTACGATATACAGGTGGGTGCTCATTTCAACATGGTAACCGACTGAAGTGAAGCATTAACCCTTCCGTTGCTGAATATTATTTTGACCAGTTTTGCCCCCGTGGCTGAATTTTCCAGCACTCGCCTCGCTACAGTAATAACGCAATTAGCCCCTGTGGCCGAATTTTCCAGCGCTGCCAGATGCGACCGTTTTAACAACATATGGCGTGTTTACATGGCGGAATACGGACGTTATCGTCGTTTTATACAAAGCGAGTCGGCGAATCCCTTGTTACAAATGGATGATACTTACTTGACACTTTGAATGAAATTTCTATCACCCCTGGAACGGTTTCTACAACTGAAGTAAACTTGTTTTCAATTCGGGCGCCATAACTCAATTCCAAGAGCGCATGCGCGAAATCAAAACGAAACTAAAGATGAATTGTTCCTCTTCACATCGATATAAAAATTATTTTTATAATATGTCTGGAACGAATTTTACTAAATTTTAAAAATTGTCTTCATTTCAAACATTATAAAATCATTTAATCACTGAGTGCACACATGCAAATTATATACGGAATTGAAGCTAATTTCTTGCTCTATATTTCACGATAAATTTTATTACGATACGCCATCCTAAACGAAAGATATAAATTACGAAAACAGGGTAATGATAAATCCCGATAACGTTCTGACCCCCACAGTAATATTACTAAGCTAATAGCACTCAGCGCATGCAGGCGGGATATCCCCGTTGAAACATACACTCACACACAATATAAATTGTCTTTATTTCCAACTTTATAAATCATGTTATTCGCTTTGTATACATGCAAATTATATATGGAATTGAAGGCAATTTATTCTTCTTTATGAAGAAATAAATCATAACAATCTTTTGCACTGTAATTAGAAGTTATTACCAACGAAACGTGGGTATAGCTAGTAATAAAGTCTTTGATAATCGCCTTACCGCAACATATGTCGCATCGTTTCCACACGTTTTATTTTGATGCAAATATGGGCAAATTTCACATGAAAATGAAGGTATTTATTTCTGCTTTACGATGATATGTAAATAATAAATATGTACCACTTGGTTTGGAATATATAAAGTTTGCAAAGATGGTACCCTCGGGTATTTTAGAACAAATTTTGATAATTGCGACATCACTAACCGCTCCTTTATTGTCTAATTGTAATTTGCAAATTTTATATAGAATTGAAGACGATCCTTTCCTCTTTATTGTGATATAAAAAAGATGATAATGCGCTCTGCCTTTAAATGGATAGGAAGTGTAAAAAGCAGTTGAAAAAAAATCGCTTCTCGGTAAACAAAATATGAATAGAGAAATTGCCTGTTTGTGCGATGCTCGCCGGGTCCTTTCTTATTTTCTTGTACATACCAATTTTATATTGCAATAAAGATCATCCTTTTCTCTATATTTTGATATATGAAATTGCAAAATTTACCGAGAAGTTTATGTGATATAAAGTGCGAGAAAATGGTAAAAACGTAAAGAATAAACAAAAGTCACAATTTTGCGGGACTTGCTGTATCTTTATTCTATATTGTGTATATAATTTTTTTATATCAAATCGAAGACAATTATTCCTTCTTTATCATGAGGTAATCAATTTCAAAATACGCCTAGATGTTGAGAAGATATGAGCGAAAGAAAGGCACGTGTCAAAATCGCCGTTCAGTTCACATGATTTGAATCGAGAAATTAGCTTTTTGTGCGGCGCTTGCCGTGTCTTTATTTATTTTTGCGCATGTACACATTTTACATGGAAAGAAAGACAATCTTTTCCTCTGTCTTATGATATAAAAATTGTCAAAATACGTTGAGCACATGATGTAAAATTGGTGTGACAAAATGGTGTAAAACTAAAAATATGTAAAAATCACCTTTTTTGCGGCACATGCTGTATCTTCAATTCAGGTAGCGTAGTTATGTAATTTATATTGAACTGAAGACAATTTTCTGCTCTTTCAAATGATCCAACCGGTATTGAAATCCGCCCAAGGGTTCAGAGCATAGGGCGTGCGATATAAGGTTGTACGTTTGGTGTGAGTGCAGGCTTGTAAGCAAACGATAGCACGCGCGGGACGGTAAGCTCGTGCGAGCAGGGAGAAAGTGCCCACAGGCTATTAGCACGTGCGGCGGGGAGTGGGGGAAAATTGAGTGATTTTAACGCTTACTTCGGTACCATAAACATTATCAATGTTCTCATAACTTTCGGAGCATGTTCGCGCATTATTTAGAACACCAACGAAACAAAACACGGTTGCTTAGCGACAGCCGGAACGAAAATACAAGCGTTGAACTGAGACTACTGCTAGGCAATAAATTTCCGGGCTTCGCTACCGAGACCCGCGGTCATAATTAGTTAGCGTGAGAAAAATAGAGTGTGCTACTCGCATCCCGCTAAGGGGACTTGCGGGCAAAGCTAATTTCATCCCGGAATATTCCGGGACCCGCATCTTAAGGGTTAAGCAAATATCTTGCATTGCATTGGGGGTATGTCAACTGAAGCTTTAGTATCTTAGCCTCATCCTCTCTCAGGATAAAACGTATATGCTCTCGCTCCACTCATATACCCCTGAGATATAACCCCACTCAAACTAATGCGCTGTATACGTTTTTCGCTGAGACAGGATGCTTGGCCTCTGTAATTGTTATTTGTATTGTAAATTAAAATTGAACCCAAAAATATCGAAAATTTAGTATCAGGATATATTCATACACCGACCTCCTCAATTGTTTACCAAAACTCATTGACATGAGTCATGTACATTGATTTTCAGGTTCTTCAAACAATTTTATTGAATTTCTATTTTTGTTCATACTGTTATTCATTTTTATTTCTTAAATTCTTTTTTCCAGGGCATTGATATCACCGACCCAAACCCGATCTCGCTGCTACTGCTGTGTGTGCACCTGTACTCTATACTGCCGCAGTACCTACCCAAGTCTACCGTCGAGTTTACCGGCAGTCTGCACTCCACGGTCGCCAGACAGGTAGACTCAACTTGTAGTGATCCTTCTTACTATTCCCTCCATCAGTCATGGCCATCACACATCTCATGGTCACTACAAATATGATCAAACAGTGAAAACCTGTTGATGTGTCATATTCATCACCACCTTTGGATGCATTGAATTTTAGTTGTTGAAATACAAATTACCCAAGAAATATGTTTTAACCATCAAGAAGCGTGATATCCATTCCCTGTTATGTCAAGCAGACCTGCACAAATATTCTAGATAACTGATTCTATTACATCAATCCTATTATTTCACACATCACCGCTAATGGCTGAAATATTGCCCAAGCGGCATTAAACAATAACTGACTCACTCACTCATTTCACGCAGGTCAAACTGAGCAACCCAAGTGGCAAGCCCCTGGTGTATCAAGTTCTGATAGCGGGTCTCGATGCTCGAAACTTTCGCGTGCCCAAGGGTGAGATAGTGACAGTCCCTTCCCACAGTACCTTCCCCATGTCAGTTGAGTTCACTAGCTGCTTCCTGCGACCTGCGGAAGCCACTCTCGTACTGGTCGGACGCAGACAGGGGTCTTCAACTGGAACAACCTTGACCTTTAACCTTCGAACTCAGATAGACAACATCACTCCAAAGGTAAATTTTTAGGCATAAAAAGTTGTCATTGTATTTATGTGATTCGATTTTTATATTCATAATTAATATTTCTTGGTTGTCCATTGTTTTATTATCATTTTTGTCAGATATATTCTTTGTGTATTTCTAATTGGTAATTAATTCTTTGTTGACCTCTTGTAATCAGTTGTTTCTGAGTAGAACCTTTATTTGCTAGGCATTTTTGTAGAGATTTCATGTAGTTTTTTGGTTACTATGCTGCTTCTTCATTTGTATTTCTTTATCTCCTCTTTTCTAATCTCTAACAACTTTGTATCCTTAAATGCATAATTAATGAATGCATAACAATTTACGGCTTTGCTTCCAGAATGCCATAAAGAACGAGGTATACGGTCTATGAAGAATTAATTTATATATTCAATGATTGCATACTAACAAATAAGATTGATATGATACAAACGAGTTGCTTTGCCCATTCCCACCTTGTTAAGTAAATACTGATTGCATAGTAAATCCAACTGTCACAACCCTATTCACTACAAGCTAGAAAATATTCATTTTCAGCCATCTTCTAAATTTTGTGTATTATACACAAGTCTCATAGGTATCGGACACTGGTTCATTGGCAATTATCATCTATTGAAATCAGTTTCGGAATTACAAGTACAAGTACAAAATTTAGTCTGTTGTAAAAAATTGCATATTATAACTATACTAACACCAGATTATGTATTATATATTCAAAATTCAGAATCGTAATCTCTTAAATAAAGTGAAGGCCAGTATTGTTTTACAACCTCTGTGAAAAGGATCGTTAATTTCATGAAATATGAGATTATTGCAAGCTTGTCAGTCAATCCCAAAAGCTATTAGAGTCCCTTCTGTACACAGCACAACCTTACCATGCCTCGGCTCTTAGTGCATTCCATAATGGCATTCCATATCCCTTGCTACAAATATGGTGGTTCCATCCGTCCCATCAGTTGAGGTAACTCAACTCATTCTTTCCACGTAATCTCTGTAACAATTCATATCCAACTGACTTTTGTAAGAAATTTTTGCACAATGTATGGGTGAAAAAATTCTAGTCTTTAAGTTATGGACCCATATTTGAAAGGGAGGGGTGTCACCTAATGCAAATTGGGCTTCTTCCTGGGGTTTGGGGGTCAACCCTCTTTATGATAATATTTTGAAAATAACTTACACAAGGCATGGCTTAAATCCCCTAAAACCTCCCCTTCTTCTTTTGTCACTGTCCTCTGTGTAATCAGAATGGAACAGATACTTTTTTTTAGATGTTGCTGTTTGGCCCCCTTAAAGCCCCCATCTTGATGAACAGACGCTTAGTTATAAATGTTGACGTTTGCAACCAATCAAGGTAATTACTTTACTGACACGAGAAAATGATTGGATTTGAAAAGAGATTGAGGGAATTAAATAATTTGAGTTACCTCTGTGCATGGGAAGAGAGTATTAGTTGTGGCAGACTTCAATGTAAATTTAATAAATGAATTTGGACCGAGTTTTGACACATTTGCACAAATGCAGTGGTTGTTTTGATACAATAATCAAAATAAATAATTTTGTAAAACTTGCAGTGATACTAATTCTTAATTCAATGCATTTGTTACAAACCATTGTCTTATAATGTTAAATCGAAGCTTTTAATTTTTGTTCTCATGTACACATAGATTTAAACTTCTACTTCTACCTACATAAATTATACAAATCTTAGATCAATGTTTTATAATGTATGTAGGAGTAATAGATTGAATATGCAAGAGGAATAAAACATTGGCTTCAATTACTCCATGATTTACTGTAGGTTTGTGTTTTTGTGTCACTTTCTCCCTCCTTTGTAATTAAGTTTTATACAACATTTTTTCCCCTGTCTCACTGTATTTCAATACTTGAAATATGACATAACATTTGTCTTGTCCATTCTGATTTGTTTGAATATTTCAAATATAATATCAACTATAAACTATCCTCACACCGCTAATGGCTGAAATATTGCTTAAGCGGCGCTAAACAATAACTCTCTCCCTTATAATAGATCTTGCCCATTTAATTTTAATATTCAACTATAAAAGACCTCGCCAATTTTATTTACAGTCCCATTTGGTTTTGATATTCAATTATTATAGAAGCTGCAAATTTTATTTATTTTGGTTTGGATATTTAACTTTGATAGATCTTGCCCATTTTATTTTCCATCCAATGTGGTTTGGATATCCAACCATGATAGATTTTACCAGTCTCATTGTCCAACCATTTTGATTTTGATATCCATCTATGACAGAACCTGCCAATTTTATTTTCCATCCTGCTAGTTGACTAGTAAAGGAGGTAAGTATAGCAACTGCTGTAGCACCTATAGTGGGTAGCCATATCATACATATCACTTATTCACAAAGGCATACATGTTACATACATGTTACATACTGTTGTGAAAATAATTGTGATTAATTAAATAAAAGTCCCTTTGCTGTGATATTTTTCGGATATACTAAAAATTATCTAGGCTACAGATACATAATTTCCGTTAAATTTTATGATGATTATGAAAAATTGCATCTATTTAGATAACACATATGCAATGTACCGGTAACGTTTAACATGGCGGACATTGGAATCACAAGTTGTGAATACGATGTTTAAAGTGTCAATAAGTATCATTCAAATGTAAAAATGAAATGTAATTGTCTAAATGATTTCCAAATTGTCTGCAAAATGTGAAAGCAAAGGAAATTTTACTTTGTTTATAATTATTATTTTTGCAACAGTTAATTAACATGTAAGTCTATGGAAATGATGTCACATGTATGAAATATGACATGGCCACCCTCTGTATTTGTTTTCAAATGGTCACAAATCTTCCAACCTTGAATACCATCACAATCTTGCAAATGTCACAAGAGTCTCACGTATGTTCTGCGGTTAGAACAATTTTCCAAAAAGGACAGATACTTGTTTGTAAATGTTTGATTCAAATATGGTCTCTGTGTTGTGAAAGTGGCATGAGGGGTTTCTCAATTGGAAATCACAGTCAAATTATTGTTTGTTTTTAAACTCAAGTGCCTTGTGATATTGTCACTTTCTTCAAAACTGGAGCAATTTTTTCCCAGCATGTTTGTCACAGTTAAATTAAATGATAAGAAAAATACATTTCATATCAAAGCCATGACTCATTTTGTACTTTTAGAACAAATATAAATATAAATCTTTTAATGCATGCAATCACTCTACTTTATTATTTAAATGTATAGATCATCAATACACTACAGCAAACTTGTTCTTGTCTTTTCAGTATGACTATAAGGCAAATTTGAATTAAATAACTGCATTTACAGTGATTTACCTATTTACCAATTTGCCTTTTGACCTTTCAACTGTATAATTATCAACCTCCAGCAGGTCAACTCTGCAAACATGACTGCAATAATAATATTTCACATATTTTTAGGTTTAAAAGTCTATATTGTTGATTCCGTGTTCAAATGCTTCAAATTTCTGAGAAATTTCATTATATGGTAGTGAAATATTCAAAACTTGCGCACAAACCACAAATGATCTTATAACTGAGTAATTTGTTGATGTTGACCATATTGAACCTTCAGAATATTCAGTCATAAAGCATTACAACTATAAAAACATCAATTGCCTGGTAACGGTGTAAGCATCTACTCCGAAACACCTTACTCCTGAAATAGATGAGTTTTCTATCCATAGAAGTTTTCCTCATTCATCTAACTTACATCTGAAAGAAGTTACTGTGAGACTCTCTTCACATTCTATTCCTTTATATACTTCACAGTAAGAATAAATTAGATTTTCTGAGAGGTCATGGAATAAATAACTTATTCCTATTGCAGTGTACAGTAAAGGTGGAGTCCCCATGCTACGAGCTGGAGCGAGTGCTACTGGACGTCACAAACCCATTCAGCGAGGGCGCCGAGTTCCGCATCGTGTTGGTGGAGGCCAGTAACGACACCCTCGACCCCAGCAAACCCACTGCACTGATGCGACCCAAGGAGACAAAGAAGAAGGTGATTAGGTCAAAGATCAACCATGGACAGAAGCGTGGAGACACACCCCCCTCTGCACCCACCAGCAAGTTTGTGGACAGCGAACTTATGAACAGCAGGAAGGACACAGGTCATTGTTTTGACATTTTATTGTACTTTTACACCTGATTAACATGTTACTAGACTAACATAGCTGCAGAACTATAGCTTTATAACCTCTTCCCCCAGTATCGTTGAGTTTGAAAAGGCAACGTCAGGGTATCAAAGAGCCTATTTTGGCAAAGCAACTGTAGCTAAGACTAACACATAAATATTATTGTGTTAATTATAGGAAAGGAGTCTCAGAGAAGTTTGATTTTCAGCTGTTCATCCAAAATCTAGATTTGGTTTTCAAGAGGTTATGAGTCGAGCTAGATTGGAATAAAAATTAGAATATTACCAACTACAGACTCATGATTAGAATATATTACCCTTATGGGAAGGTAGACACAGGGTAATATTTGTCCTGTAAGTCGCACAGGAGTTACACATTTTCCTGGCATATGATTGGTTGTTGTGAACCAATGAAAATGAATGTTGTGCCGGGACTATTTCATTCATCTTTAAAACTTTTCCCAACTGATGATTTGTTTACCTGTATTCTACATTTCAACAAGCTTTTATTTATTCCACATAGTTGCCATTCGTTATTTTTTATATATGCCGCCACAATAAAATGTGAAATACATCTGCCAAATTGCACAAATGTATAGAAATTAGCGATTATTGAATTTCTACGTCATTACTTTTAGCTTACAATCGCAAAAAAAGGGCCTTGTTTTGTTCTAGTGTAATGACATAGACACGAGCGGCTATGAGGTCACAGTGCCATCAGTTACATCACAAGAATTTCTGTTTTAACTGTCTTGTAGTATTACGGTAGGGCGTCGCTGACTTCTTAAAATTAATAAATAAAAACTGTTAAACTTAACCACTTTGGAATACAGTTATGACTTGTATATAGACAATAACTAACGAGTGACAAGAAATGACAGATTATCTTTCCCTCGTTATATTAATTGTGTAATTCGCTCACCAAGGCTCGATAATTACAAAATTAATATTGCTTGGGAAAGATAATCTGTCATTCCCCATCACTCATTAGTTCTTGTCAGTATACATGTTACATGCTGTACAAGTCATTTACAGTTAACATAATGTAATGCTTAACTTTCTTTCTATGTTAATCACATTATGATATTATATCATATAGTTGTGGTATTCTTGAGTGTCGTAGTGAGGATGATTACTGACTTTCTGAGGTTATATTATTACTTTTTTTACAACTCTCCCTCCTTTCATTCCTGCAGATCAAACCGCCCCTTCACTGAGCGCATTCTTCAGCCCCATGCAGACAGTGTATCTTGATGCACATGGCCAGACAGAGGTAGAGATCCACTTCCTGCCCTTCGCGGTGGGAGAGCGCCAGTGTTCCGTCATCTTCCTCAGCGAGAGTGTTGGAGAGTTCCTATACAGTATCGAGGCTCGGTCCCGCCTCCCCCTCCCCTCCGTCCTTCCCTTCGTCCCCTCCGGACACAGCGTCAGGATCAGTAGTGCCGCTGCAGCAGGTCAGAAATGTTACAGTATTTGTACAACCTTAAAGGAGCACTACCACGTTTTTCTAGATGAATAAAGTGATGTCTTAAAAATGAAAATAAATGTTTGACATTGCAAGACAATGTTTTTTAGTCATAAAAGACAGTTTTAAAACGAATGTATCATGATTGGTTGAGCTATGATCATCCATTTCCTACTTCAAATGATTAAAAAGTGCTCACACAAAAATG
The DNA here is from genome assembly GCA_921293015.1 of Phorcus lineatus. Taxonomy (NCBI): domain Eukaryota; kingdom Metazoa; phylum Mollusca; class Gastropoda; order Trochida; family Trochidae; genus Phorcus; species Phorcus lineatus. Next base: position 41,766,701 of record OV121085.1, read on the forward strand.
GCCATCAGTAGTTTTTGCTTGATATTTGATTATTTCCTTTAAAATCAGGTTGAGTAATGAGATGTTTTGACCCTTTGAAGTTAATACATTCAGCATTAACTCAAGTTTAGAAATAAATCATTAAAAAATGTGTTACTGCCCCTTTTAAACAGATTTGAATCTGATTTTTACCTTCAACAATATTTTTGTACCAAAAGGAGCCTTGAAACTGATTTAAAAAGTAACACAGCTGTTTGTGTATTTAGGGCATGTGTCTGATAGAATAATGAGGGCATTTATCCACAAACAATAAAAACAGTAGATGTCCCTAGAAAGGTAATAGGCTCAACTACAACCGCTGTGTAGGTGGTAAAACATGTCAAGTGACAAAGGCCAGAGTGCAAAAGCACTATTTAAGCATAGAGTATAGGAGGGCTCAAATGTTACGTATTAAGTTGTTTATTGATCTCATTTCCCCTCCTCCTGTAGTACATATCTCTGTGTCCAGGTTCAGGGCGAGGTATGTTTGGTGGAGACGACCGGGTGATCTACTGGAAGTGTGAGGCAGGTCAGACCCTGAAGGAAAGTCTCCTCATTCCTGTCACCAACATGGCCAAGGAGAGGGCTCTCACCCTCGCAGCTCAACAGGTCGGTACAAGTAGAGAATACATGTATTTGTACTATTTGACATGTTGCGTTAGATGACATATATACTCATTCATTTAACTTATTTCATTTTCTAAGTCACTAATCAACATATGTTAATATATGATGTGTTCTTAGCAAATTAAGACTTCACAGTATTGAATAAGACTTGTCAATTAATGTTCTATTTATCATTTTTCACAAATTATGAAGGATTTGTAAATGGCATTCCTTTTACGAACAAAACATTTTAGTTCCTTTGCTTAATTTTGGTCATCGTTGACATAATGTCACTATCTCTGAGTGACTAGATAGTGACTTGTAAATGCACTTCGAGACTTAATGTGTAAATGACTTACATGCCTTGTTCCTCTTCCAGCACATGAAGGACACAGAGTTACAGCGCCGCCATGTGACCGGTACCCTAATGAGCTGCAGTGTCACAGCCAAGACTGTGAAAACTCTCTCTACCAACCCAGCATCAGCAGTCAAACAGGCCAAGGTATCTCTCAGATTCTTGAATCAATGTTATACTCAGGATCTAGATTTGTTAAGCCCTCTTAGCACAAAGAAAGTTGTAAGTACCATTCACATAGGCTCTTGGCGGCGGGATCTTAGTTCTGTCAGAAAGAGCTACAAACACTCACATTGGCTTACCATTTTCTTTGTGCTATGAAAGAGAGCTATGCAAATTTAGCCAGATGGAAGATACTTGTGAAATGCAGCAAAAAATAATGTCACTCATCTAATTTTTCTTTTTACTTTCCTTACAATTTTTACAGATAAAGGCAAATCTTAATGTAACACACAAAAATCTTTTCTGTAAGTTTCTGTAATTTCTGTTAAGTTATCATAAATAGAATTTACAAAAGAATAACAAATTTCAAAAGAAACCTACCAAATGTGATGCATTTATGATGATACAAAAAACAATGACACACTATGATTTTCTTCACAGACCATCTCTCCACAAGGAGTCACTTACACAGTGGAAGCCAAATCTGATTTCTTCAAGATCCCCAAGAAGTTTGTAATGCCCAGCCCGATTGATTCCCACAGTAACGCTGCTCCTCCTAATGTCCGGGTTCCCAGAGGTAAGCCTTGTGTCAATAGTTTACAACTAGATTGTAATAAAATAGTTGTATATGAGAGGATGATGCAGGGATACCTGAGATAACGAGTAAATGATACCTTGGAGTAAGTGCTAAAGGTCATTTTTTCCTTTATTTTCTATAACTGGAGATAAAAAAAGATGTTAATGTAATGACAAAAGCTAATTAAGCTTTACCCTTTGATGAAACTGCAACACTAGAATTTGCCATTAAAATTTTTTATTCTAATCTTGACACTCATTTCAAATATCATTTTAAAAGTTTATGATGGGTTGAGTAAACATAAGAATTGTGGCTGTTATACTGAGCTTGGCCGTCAACCAAAGCAAGAGAGTAAAATAAATGGGGGAGTTGTACAACAAGACTTCTTTACTATAAGTTCCAGGAGTTAAGCTTGATGAGGGAGTGGTATACCTCCTTGTCATTCCTAACCCTAACCTAAAAATATTTTTTCATAAGTTTATAAACGGTTAAATGAACATAAAAATTGTACCTGTTATACTGAAGCCAATAACCAACTGACACATTTCCAACCAGACCACTTGATTGTATTTAACAGGAATGAAGCTTGATGATTGAGCGGTTTAGGAGTAATGCCTAAAATAATTATTTCATAAGAATATAATTGGTCAAAGGAACGGAAGAATTGTTGCTTCCACATTGAGATTGTATACAAACCTCCCAACTACCCCGCTGAACCTGACCATTCAACTATATATTACAGGAGTGAAGCTTGATGATGGAGTGGTTCAGCTACCGGTCAGCTTCATGGCTAAAGAGCCAGGCCACTACCCGTGTGAGATTGTTCTGCGCGGGGACGATGATGTGCGTGTGTACCGCATCGAGTGTACCGTCAACCCAGAGGGCAGCACCGCAGAGCTCGAGTTTGCTGCACCCGTCCATCAGTCTGTCACTCAGATGATTCCTGTTGTGAGTTTAATAGTTGTTTATTTAAATGTCTTTATAAAGAAAATACAAATTTAAAATGAAATACAAATAAAATAATTTTTTAAATGATTATGTTGAATGACGTCTACTAGATTATCAAATCTATCTAGAAAAATATAAATATAAGGATAATTACACATATCACCATGTCATATGACTTTTTAAAAACTAATTATTAGTCTTTCTAGGAAATTATAAGCATGAAAATTATTACCCAAAATAGTTTTTAAACTTTTGCTAAACAAGCATAATTTTTTTAATGCCTGAACAAGCGTGAAGGTAATTATGCTTACTTGGCAAAATATTCTTGGCAAATATTTTTGTCAGGTAAAATTCATTTTGCACATGTCCATATATGGAAATATATTGCATCGCTTAAGGTTTATCATACTTATAGTAAAGTATCACATTAATTTGAAAAGTATTTTAAAATTTCATGTTAAAAAGCAAACATCAAATTAGCTATGGGCTCGTTGACAAAGGTCAAAATATATTTGTATATATAAAACGTTTGTATCATCCTCAGATCAACATGACAAACAACGACTGGCCACTCCGAGCCAAGCTGTGTGGTGAAGGATTCTTCGGACCGTCCACCCTGTTTGCCAAAGCCTTCCAGACTGCCCACTACCCCCTCACCTTCAAGCCCCTCTACGAGAAGGAGATTCAGGTACCTAGCCACGGGCATTTGTGTCATAATTCAGGAAGATCTGAAAATATCATCCAAAAATTCTACTTTCATGGTTTTCATAAGATTAGAAGATTTGACTGACAGTTTGACTTGAACTTATGAAACATGCATATGAACAATAAAACTGACATTTTCTCCTCAGGGCAAGCTGGTACTGACCAACTCGGATGATGGAACTGACCACACGTTCCACCTGCAAGGCCGAGCAAACAAACCTCTGGCACTTGAGCATGTCAAACTGCAGTGTCAGGCCAAGAGCAGGTGAGTCATTTTCTTGTGGTAACATTTAGTGTTCTTCAAACAAATGTGAGAGGGGGTTGACCATCCAACTCAGGAGTATAAGTCATGATTACTTATTGTTACCACTGATGAAGCCGCCTCCACAAGCCATCCCCACTCACTTTCTTCTAATGGTCTGTTAGTCTGCCCCCCGGCATCCTTTAGTGGATCCGGATCAAACTCTCTACTGTCAGCCGTGGAAAACGCCATCAGACGAGTTCAAATAAATGTATAAGAATGTTGGAACACTGCCTTGTCTTTGTGGGTGATCAGGAATAAAGGTTGCTCAGAAATCCCTAGTTATACATTAATAGATAAATTGTATGTAATAGGATGATATCCTGGGTGAATGTCCCTTTTCAATAGTTGGACCCAGTTCCTTCATGTGTAATAACAAACGGATTCTTTGAGCTCCTTCAGTACATCTTGGCTTTGTTCAGCTAAAGCAATAGTAATAGCAATAGTAAAGCAATTGCTCACTTATCATTATATTTGTTCCAATTCTCTGGAATTCATTTGAGCTCCAATTCCAAACTTTGTTCCAATTTCAAGGGAATGATGTAATATAGGTGTGCAATTCTTGAGCTATGTATCTAAGAGAACAATATGGCAAGATATACAATGTATACCCATGAACTGGTAGGGTAACACATGACCAGTTAGCAATAAAACAAATGTTCTTTTCTTTTTAGTTTGGTTCATCAGTTGAAGATCCCCAACATGACCAAGAAGAAACTGATTTACCAGGTAATATACAAAGATAATTACACTTACAAGTTTGTAATATTAACTTTACATAAACAATTGTGATCATTCCTGTATAACCCTTTTCAGTTTGTGTAATTTTGTGCAGCATTATGAAATATGAAAGCCACTTCTATGGTAGTGAATACTATGATTTAGTCATAGCCGGTGTAGCAGGCCATTTCTTCCCCAGTCTAAACTTTCCCCGGGGAGAAAATAGCCTAGGCCAAACTTTCCTCGGGGAAGGTTTAGCCTAGGCTATTTTCTCCCCGGGGAAAGTTTAGACTAGGCCAAACTTTCCCCCCTGGGCTCTATCTTCCCCGGGGAAAGTTTGGCCAGGGGAAAGTTTGGCCTGTTAAACCAGTAAAATGTGACAACTTTGCCAAGAAACAATGGTTGCTAGACAAACGTTATGTGTACAAATGAACACACATGACAAATGTGACGCTAGATATGTTTACTTATAGGATAACTTTTATCACATAGGAGCAACAAAATGTTTACATGAAGCAATGATTATCCGTAACCTTAATATTTATTGTATTGATTCCTTTTCTCTATATGAACATCTATCTTATGCAGGCTAAGAACAAGGAGTTGTATCTTATTTTCAAAGTCTACATTCCTGACCTTTCTTTGCAGGTTGAGTCTGACATCCCCTTCGTGACAGGACTGAACAGTGTGTCAGTACTGCCAAGCAAGACAGGCACATATGAGATGGTCCTCACTCCAAAGAGGCGGGGCACTTACAAGGGCATCATTGCCTTCGTAGCAGGCAAAAGTCCAAACAGGTTATTTCTTTAACTTTCTGTTAAAATTCAAATTTCATAAGTTTGAGCCTTCATGATAAAAGTAACCAAAGGATCTTGCAAGAGTCGTCTCATTTCAACCTTGACAAGACCGTATCTACAAAATGAGAGGTTTTTAGGCAACATACAAGCATAGATTCTATTGCCATTGTCAAGCAAGTGATGCTTGACAATAATGTCAGATCTTTGTAAATGGTAATTCACAGCAAAAAGAAGTTGTTTATACATAATAATTTCAAGTGTTCAAGCTATGCATGTTTCAGAGAAGTGGACAGTGATGGAGACGAGATTCCATCTGATGATGAGACCAAGGAGTATGATGGGTACCGAGTCTGGTACTCACTGGACATCAACGTCACACCCCCACCACCCGAACGTACCCTCGAGATCGGATGTGCTTGTCAGGTTAGTTTTCTAACTTTTTTTTTCAGTTTTGTACAATTTATAGATTACAGAGATCAATGGTGGATTTTACAAGAGGTCAATTGTTCTTATGGAACAGGTTTATTCCCTGTTGGTTTATTTGTTGGTTGTGATTTATAAAGTACACCCCTCTAACTGATGAACCTGGATCCCTCTCGCCTTTTTCCTTTCTGGATGCCTGAGCCAAATGCTTGATAAAGTGTACATCCAGTCAGTGTTGGAAATAGCTGCCTGCCCACAAGCCAGTTGCTGGTTAACAACCATCTGGCTTGTGTGGTATTAGATATACTAAGCGTTAACACATTTCAGAACTTGTGGATTTGTCAAATTTTAGGAGGGCTGGTTTATTTTTCATGTCAGAAGCCTTGCTTGCCAGTAGGACTAAAACTTATTTGAACACTGCCTCCAATCACATGTGTTAGAAATAATTGCTTGAGGTCTAGATTTCTCACTTTCTGCATCTACAATCAGTGTGTTTGGGAAATTGCAAACAGGCTTTTCTTTCATTCAAATAATTAAAAAAGAAGAAAATATGTTTGGGAGTTTTGTCATAAAATGTTACCAACACATCCTGCATGAATTCACTCTTTCACACTATCAATTATTGTAAATTCAATCAATACAATATCTTCAAACATATTTTGGTTTCAGCAAAAGGCAGTGTTGCAAGTGGTTGTGAGGAACCCAACGCCTGTGGAGATCACGCTGGATGCGAAGGTCATAGGTCGTGACCTTACAGGGACGGAGTCAATCACACTTGGAGCTGGAGAGAAGGCTTCATATCTCCTAACGTTTGCTCCAGCTGTTGTTGGAAACAGGAAGGGCAGGTAAGGAAGGCTTGTTCTCAATAACAGAGGACAAAAGTAAATACCTTCCGGGTCATCATTGAGTAAGTTTGCCTTTATTGATGAACAAAGCTGTTCACTTTCTCCCTCATCCTGTCTCAGGGTAAGACGTATAGCTGACGCTCCACTCTTCTTAACCTGGGTGTAAACCCCAGCAGAAACTTCGCATCGAGACCTATGTCATTCAGCCAATCAAATACTTTTATCGCGATGGTGTGCGATTAAATTTTAGCCAACCAAAGAGAGGCTCTCAAACTGCAGTTGGCTTTTGCTCTTCAGCCAAAAGTTTTTCACCCGATCGACAGTAGTGATAATGTCCGAGTCCAATTTTGCGATTATGTTTAGTTTATTATAATCAATCATACATCCATCGGTTTGATTTTCCACCACTTGACCCAATAAGTTATCGTGGTGTGGTGGTTTTAGTGCTTCGGAGACCTGTGTAGCTATGCCAGCCGGAGCATACATGCTCCTGGCAGGGGCACCCAAGCGGGATGGGTGAAAGCCTGACCAAATTTGAGTCGTTCTAAAACCTGTTGTCTATATCTCACCGTGCCTTTCTTCCCGCCTTTTCCCTCATCCTTTCGATCTCTATCTCCCTAATTTGTCCACTCCCTTGTGGATGTTTAACCTTAATCCCAGACTCACCCACTCACTCGCTCGCTTGTTTTGATTTTCGAAGTGATGGGCGCCGTCATATTAAATTGCCGACTCGCCTTTCAAGCGCAGTTATTGGTTGATTTGTTTTAGAAAGTTTGTATGTCATAGGTCTCGGCGCAAAGTTTCTGCTGGGGTTTACACCCAGGGTAAGAAGAGTGGAGCCTCAGCTATACGTCTTACCCTGAGACAGGATGTTTCTCCCTGAAAACCATAGTTTATTACCATAGGCATGGCAGTTTTCTGCTGAACAGCTGATTTTTGTTATTTTGGGTTGGATTCTATTCTTTTCATCCTAGAACCTCAATTCCATGCATTTCAGCTGTTTTTCAAATACTCCATTGCAATCCCTGAAAATATGCACTGTTCTCTTGCAGCTTGATTTTCTACAATGAGAGTGTGGGAGAGTTCTGGTACGAGCTGATCCTGAAGGCGGAGCCCCCGACCCCAACACGTCTGCCCCATCTGGAGTGTGAGTTGGGACGCTGGACCAAGCAGGTGGTCATCCTGGAGAATCCCACCGAGGAAATGCTGGAGCTCAAGCCCACCATCTCCAACATCAACAACTTCTCCCTGGAGAGTGACAATGAGCGCCCGCTCCTCCTCCGCCCTCACTCCAAGATTGAGGTCCCCCTTCACTTCATGCCCTCCACCCTCGGTCAGGGCCAGCATCACACCAAGATCATCTTCAACAGTGAACAGGTAGGGTAGCAGTGGATTAAATGTCTTATAGAAGACTTAGATTTAGGGGGAGCACAACACCATCATTTTTCACAGCAATCAGTTCTAGTGCCGAAAATGTATGTGTTTCAGTGTTTTCAGGTTCAACGGGGGGGGGGGGGGGGGGGGGGGGTTCATTAAACTTACTGGTAGTTCTGTAACCATGTGACTGGCAAGCATCATGTCATGAGTACCTTGACAAGTCGGTGTATGCCAGTACCAAGGACAAGATATGCCCCTGTTCTATTCCCAACTCTCTTTTTTGTTCCATATTCATGGACGTTTTGATGTTTGAACAAATAAGATATGCTTCTTACGCTTCAACTGGCTGCTAGGTACAAAATAATGGTCATGGTAAAAAAAATTATGGTCAAGCTAATGTTGGCTTTAGGGTACAAACTAATGGTCATGGTACCATTTAATGGTTGGTACCACTTAATGATCAAGCTAATGTTGACAACAAGTTAAAAAAAATCAACTTTGAATCTAATGCGTGTATGTTTATATCTCTGTGTTACAGCTGGGAGAATGGGTATATGAAGCAAGTGGGACGGGACTGTTGCCACAACCCCAGGATCCGGTCAGTGTGTTCACGGCCGCCGGCACCAACACCACCCTCATCATCCCCTTCCGCAACCCCCTCGACCATGCTGTTCTTGCTCACATTGTACTCACAGGTACTGTCATTTGTCAGTTGAGTGTGCATGTCAGACTACATTTATAAATGGGTGCCTGAATACTGGTATTTGCCAAATGAATGAACATGATATACCAACTATCAGGCATGATTAACGTAAACCTTAATGTCTGAACATAGATATTTCCTGAAAAACAGTGAGGGATATTCTGATGGTCAAGCCTGAGAGTCATTAAAAAAATTGTGACTTGGACATTAATAAGATGTTATCCCAAAGTCCTGAAATTGAGGAAAATATGTAAATGTTTCTTAAAGAAAGGCCTGCTAACTACTATCAAAACTGCTTTATTATGTTGAACGCAATGCGTAAATCACCTTAAATAAATCATATTTTTAGAAAAGTCCTACAAGCAGTTAATAATTCTCTGTTCAATCAAATCCAATAGTCACAAACAGTAAATTCTTACAAAAATAAGCAGAGTACAGTCTGATTAAAATCGACCGTGTTCCGAGGAATAAAACTTTCAAAATATTGACTCTATCGAGATTCGAACTCTTTCTGTCTAGGCTATCCTCTCCACTAGGTCTGACCGCACCCTACTGTAGCGCACGTTCTTGCGTAAACTAAGCTAACCAATCACAATGCCTGCGGCAAAAGCATTCGGTATCAGTAGCTAGGGGCAAGTAACTCCCATTTACCAATTGTTAACCTTGATCGCCGCTATCTTTATTTTAAACGCGATGATGTGATTGGTTCGCTATTGACTAGGTTTTGTCTGCGCTAAACTGGTGTCGGCACGAGCGAGCAGTGAGGCTGCCATCAGACCTAGTGGAGAGGATAGCCTAGACAGATAGAGTTCGAATCTCGAAAGACTCAATATTTTGAAACTTTTATTCCTCGGAACACGGTCGATTTTAATCAGACTGAGCAGAGTATGCCACAATACATAGCCTTAAAGATATATCAGACTATCTTCTTAGTATCAGAAATGATATTGATGAAATTCACTTGAAAGTAGAGTTAATTCCTGACTGCCTATCCTACAAGTAAATTGATTCAATCATTTTGCAGACAATGAGCAGCAACTGGAGCGAATCACTAACGGAGTTGAGTCTGAGGAGTCTCCCTTCTGTCTCCTTCTGAAGCACAATTCAGGTTTGAGGGTCGGACCCAAATCTACCCTGGACATTCCAGTGAGCTTCGCCCCAAGTCAGATGCGCAGATACGAGGCTCTCTGCACTGTCGTCATCACTAAAGAGGACGGAACCACCTGGAATTATGTGCCCACAGACAGCAACGGGTGAGTGGACTTGAATGGGGAGGGATGGGAAGACAGAGAGGCACTTGGTTGTATTTAGGATTAAATTTACCTTAAACTTTTGATCTACTTATACAATGGTTCAGCAGTGAAAATTGAAAATTTAGATCAAGCTCGATCAAGTATTTGTTTATTTGAATCTTGTAGGCAGGGAATCTACATTCATCTTTATGTAGCTCCTATAACTTCTGACACATTTCGTTTGGTGGATTGAATCAAGGGAGAACAAGAAACTGCATAAGGTTTAAGAAACTTGTAATAATTATGACAAGAACATTCTTATGATAATATTATTCATGTATTATATAATTTAATTTATATCTAATTTCATCTCTTGCTAAGTAGCAATAAATATTCATTATGAATCCATGCAAAATATTTTGTTAAAAGATAGCAACTTTTTTGGCAAATATTTCAAGATTGTAAATACCATCATACTCATCTTACATTGCTCTACTTAGGATCAAAACTGCAATAAAGTACAAATTCTAAAACTTTCACATTTGACATTTTTATGCGCTTTAAACCAACAACTTCGGAGAGTAAGACAACTTTACCAACATTTACTGTAACAACATGTCACCCACTCGCCCACCAGGCCTACATTTGTTCACAGTCTAAATGGCATGTATTTCTATTGCAATATAGTCTTATAAAACTGACTCAAAGTTCTGTCTTCCCAACAGGTACCCAGTCTCACGAACAAGCAGTGCTGGACTGAGGGAGATCAGGTGGCTGTTCCCAATAAATGGAATCCCAGAGTCTAAACCTGTACGAGACAACCAAGGGGCGCTGATCGAGTGCCGAGCAAGGGAGATAATCGAGGAGAGACTGGAAGTGACACTGTCAGGAGTAGCGCCAAGCTCGGCTGGTCCACAGAGGAGGATGAAGTTGCGAGCCAAGACACCAAAAGATCAGCGACCTCAGGTTCCAGATGGCATTGTGGTCGGAGAAAGTAAGTGTAGCCTTATCTATCACCAAAAACTGACTCCCAGAGTTTATCATATATATGTGAAATCAAACTTTATTCGGAAAACGTGTCAATGTGTGCTGATATGTGTATAGTAAGTGCCTGCTGATGAGGTATCACTGCTTAAGGACAGGAATTAGAGTTTTGTTTAAAGATATTTTGATTTTCTTACTTCAGGATCATTATTACTCTTTGGTATTACAGATTCAAATTTCAAGCAGCAGAAAATAATGGAAAAAAATATAATTCACACATTTAAGGCATAAATAAAAATTAAACATTTAGACCCAGTATGAATATATTAAACTAGAGATTAACACGTATTAAACATCTGTTATAATTCAAAGAACACAATATTTGCTTTCACTTAGATAATCAGTAAAACAATTTATCTCTATCCAGCCCTTGCAACAGCCAATGAGTTCACCCATGAGTTGTCCTTTTCGACGGCGGACTCAAAGGATCAACTGGAACACGCTGTTAGCCTCACTCTGATCCGTCAGCAACGAGACGTGGGCACCGGGCTTGTCGTCCTCGTCTTCAATGTCAGGTTCAACCCCTTCAAACCTCTCTGGTTTGTATTTATTGTTCTTTCATATCAACAATGATATTAATGTTATCTCCCTGCTATAACCCTAGTCAATGTGATATAAACTGATACAGTCAGACCCCGATAATCCGGCCACCGATAATCCGAATCTCGCAGTATCCGAACGGTAGCAAACTGTAACCAAACTAATTTCTATATAAACTCATTAAATGTTGATTCATTAATCCGTTGATTCAGTCTCCGTATCCGAACGCTAATTAGCTGTAACGGATTAGTTAATTACAGCTATTTCTGCTTCATTAATCCGACTATTCATCAAAGCGTTCGGTAATCCACTAGTCAAGCGAGCACCACACTGATTGAATCGGTAAACATCAATGATAAGACAGCTGTAATTCGTGGTCGAGTGTATCTAAAGTCTGTTTTACAAGATTATGAACAAGAAGAAATGTTTTTGTGCAATGATTGTTTATTAATATATGTATCCCAGTTGTAATGTGTATATGAAATAAAACTCATTAGATATTCGTAATACGTTGTCGTCTGTCTGTAGATTTGGTTCGTTTCAGTAGTCCGAACGTTTCACTATCCGAACGTTTTTGATGAAAAACGGAAGTGTTCGGATTATCGAGGTCTGACTGTATAACTTTAACTATGATAGTTTAGGGCAAAACTGTACTTAATTTCAAAGCACTCTTCTGGCATTTTAACTTTTGTTTTGTGTTATATTCACCTAGACAAACAAAATGTCTGTTAATCATAATTGGTCATGTTAAAACCCTGGACCATAAGACTTAAGGACATTAGCTGGTAATATCATGATTCTAGTGAACTGTAATTTTGAACCCAGACCAAAATTATTCCTTTATCAAAGAGTAGCCATCACTGTAACAATTTGTGTAAGGGTTTCAATCTCTGTAACAATGTATGTAAGAGTTGCCATCACTATTACAATGTATGTAAGAGTTGCCATCACTATTACAATGTATGTAAGAGTTGACATCACTGATTACAATGTATGTAAGAGTTGCCATCACTATTACAATGTATGTAAGAGTTGACATCACTAATTACAATGTATGTAAGAGTTGCCATCACTATTACAATGTATGTAAGAGTTTCCATCAGTTTTACAATGTAAGAGGTGCCATCATCATTACAATGTATGTAAGAGTTGTCATCACTAGTACAATGTATGTAAGAGTTGACATCACTAATCACAATGTATGTAAGAGTTGCCATCACTATCACAATGTATGTAAGAGTTTCCATCAGTTTTACAATGTAAGAGGTGCCATCACAATGTATGTATTTGGAAGTGTTGATGTTTCAGTCAAGATGTTCAGCTCCACGTGACTGCAGCTACTGGGGGGGTGTGGAAGTTTCCGCTCCGATTTGTTGCTACCGAGCCACCGGTTGATGACAAGATCCTTATAGAAGCCACTGGGCTCAACAAGATGTCCTCTGTGGGTTTCAGGCTGAACAGCCAGACCAGGTGGGAACTATCAATAGTTTTTTTCTTTTACCATAGCACAAAGATTAGAATTGATCATAAATTGATGAATGCACAGTAAAATCATTCATTGAATATTGCCTTTCAATTAGTGTTAGATGATTTTAAAAGATGATTTACAAATTAAGTGTATTGGTTTAAATCATAATAGCTCACCCATATTATATAATTTTATTTTTAAAAGATCATCATTGATATCAGGTTATGAGATTTAAGAAATGCCAATGCAGTCTTAACGTTATAACATATTGTTATCTCCCTCCAGACTACCTGTTGAGTTCACTGCATTCTTCGAGTCCGGGAGCGACCCAGAGTTCAAGGTGACTCCCCAGGCAGGTGAACTACTGCCTACCGGGAGCGAGGGCACCCTCTTCACCATCAACTTCCTGCCTGAAGTGTACGGCAAACTCTACCAAGCTAAGCTAATAATACAGGTCAGTTTATGATAGAGGTGAAAGTTTTCCCTTCAGACATGCATTCAAGTAACCTGTCACAAGTCAACCTTTTTCTCTGTTATTTCAAAATCTCCTACAAGTGAAATTTGTAGCGTTGCCCTCCTTTCCTCTAATCAAACAGCATTGTAAATCTCGTAGCGGCCCCCGGGCAGTGACTTGTGTCTTAGAAGAAATATGTGCCATGGTACCATTGACAAAACACTGTTCAGTAAACAGCTCTGTAGCATTTTTCAAAAAAGAATTTTAATTTTCCTTATTAATTGTTACCTAAAATTTGTTTCAATCAGAAGGGTAAAAGACATCATTACTCGACATGATTTTCTCAAGTTGTAGGTTAAGGTATTAGGTATCAAGTAAAAAGTTTATGTGGCTATTTAAGTGCAGATACTTCCATATCATTCGAGGTAGAGAAATAGATTTACTCAGGCTAATCAAACTTGGTACTTTCGTTGTAGAAAACCTTTTATTCATGAAAAAAAACTGTCCTTTTGTGAGATCCCATTATTTCCGTTAGAAAATTAGCTACATTGACCCTCAGAGAACACAGCACAAATTACTTTGATAACAAACAGTGAGGTTTCTTATTTCCACTTGTATCGGAGGTAAATTATGAAGGAAAATTTTGCTTGACAATCTTCTTTTTGGAGGGGATGGCATTTGTTTAATCTGTGGATTATCAAAACATGAATGTTAGATACAATTTATGGAGTCAAACTGCAAACTCAAAGATAAAATATAATATAAGACGAAAGGCCAATATACTATACAACATTACTGCAATGTTTTTTTAATGGAGTTGAAAGAAACCTGCCTGTAGTTCAAAAGTTAGCTTTTTTACTCATTTCTGAGCATGCAACTTTATCAGCAAGACTTTCAGACAAGCCTTTTTTCACTTTGTTCCAAGTAATCATATATATATATATATATATATATATATATATATATAAACAAGAATAGGGACAGGACGGACATACGGCACTGAATACAATGCCGCCCCTCCTTGCCTCCCCGGCGGCAGGGGCCAGTGAGTACATTACCTCTGTCCAGTAACAACCCAGGCAATATTTCAAGTTTTTGTTAACCATCTGTTTCAGACCCCTGACATGCAGTGGAGTTACGAGATCCGTGGAGTTCTACCAGAGTACTCCCCTCCACGGGGCAAATCCTCTCAACCAATGGCTGGACCTCATCCCGATCCAAGGTTCAGAGGTGACAAGGTCAACTATGTGCGAGACAACCTTCACCTTGTAACAACAGCAGTATCCTCACCAATCAAAGGAGCTCCATTATTGAGGACTTACAGAGTGCAGTGACAAGAGTTGCACCCCCTGAAAAGACAATTTTACCCTGTGCATGTTTGAAGCTACATTCTGTGGAAATGGACCTCAAGATGTGAATATGAGCTTGAAAAAGGGCCCGTCTCACTGTAATACTACAAATGTAAATGGGAAAATTATATCAAGCATCATTTTGGTGGAAAAGTTTATGTGGCAAATTTGCCTCAATTCAACACCAATATGACAGAATCATTCTTCTTTGTCTCCTCAACTTAAATAAAATTATGGTTTTATATACTCAATATTTAAGTAAAAGACCACCTTATTTTCAATATTTATGTATTCGAGTTCATATGATCAACGATGCTTCAATACTGAAGTTCCTGATAATTTTGCCGAGAATATTATCAAATATGAAATATTTATAACACATGTACCCATCATTGCAAAAGTTTTAATTTAGTTTCTTTCATATGTTTTTTTCTGGTTTTAATACTTGTTAATTTATTGCTGCTGTGATAGAATTTGGTTGTTTTGTGATTGTTAAATTCATTTATACAATGGATCTGCTTATTTAGTATGTACCTGAAGTAAAGAAAATTATCCCTAAAATGCCAAACCTTTCAGTATACATTATTATCATATTCCATCCAAATGTCCCAAGTATTATATTAATGGCTTGCATTCCTGTGATATTCAGCCTTATGATAGATATGTTTATGTACGTGTTTAATGATCATGGTATTGCTGATATTTATGGAAAAGCATTGTCTTTGCTTTCTTCTTTGAATTGTACAAACTCGGCATCATATTCCATAACGAGTTTTAAATTTACTGCGAATAAACAAATACTACAATGTTTGGAATGAGTAAATTTAGTCTTATTTGGAAGTAAACACAAAACAACTCGATATTTGTATCAGCGATTCTGAACATTGGTGACAAGCGTTTCTTGGTTTATGTGAATAACCATTGAGGATTTGTAGGATAAAACATGACCCACAGGCATTATCAAAATGTAAGCCTTACCTAAGGATGTTAACTATTTGATAATTCCCCTGGGTGAAGTTTTATCCTATTCCTTTGCTGATTTGACTAAGTATGCAAATAGGGGGTAAAGACTGGTTAGGGGCGGCTCATGTTTTAATTTTTCAATTAACTATGAACTTATTATAATTACGTTAATTGAAAGAGAAAAAAAATATCTCAGTTATTTAAGGCTCAAATATTGCAGGTTTGTCAACTCGGCCGGTATGGTCCAGCGGTATAGAGGTGTATGAAGTATACAGGTTTAAGACTGATATTGCCAAAACATTTGCAGGTAAAGATTTGACAATTGAGTTATTTTTCAAAAGTAATGGTGAGTAAACACTTAGACTTTAACTGAAAATCAATAATCTAATCTGATTTGAAGAGGAAAATGAGAAAGATAATGTCAAGATAATTGCCCGGGGCAGAATGCATTATCAGGATAACTGCCCGGGGTAGGCAAGAGGGACATTATTGAGATAACTGCCGGCAGAAGCATAATTGAATTGGGTTTGAGGGGAAATGACGATAAATAGTGTCCCGCAAGAACAACAGTGACGTCACTGGAAGTTTATAATTATTGATATCAACCAAAATGTTATAATATTCTACTAATCTCAATGAAATAAGCTCTAGCCATTCGCTCAATTTTAGTTTTTTCTTCACTGCTATTTTAAAATCAATGGTGGACAGCAAATGGTACAATATACAATAGAATTGTTAGTCCCAGTGGAAGAGACAAAACATAGCTTTTTATGTACTTCCAACTCTTAAAAACATATCTGTTCTCTATCCGCTGAATTTCTACATACCCATGACTTTTGTACACAGTATCTTATTCTTTTCTGTCCCTCTCCAGCGCCGTTGAGCAGCTCTTGCTGGAAATAAGGCGCTATATAAGTTCATTATCATTATTATTATGTCAGGATTTCATGCTGTGTGTAGTATTTGGAAACTAGTAATTAGGGATCAATAATGGAGCACAGGACACTAGAACATCTCCTTCACGCCGAATGCCAGAGATCTACCAAGCAGGGTTATTAACAAAATGAGGCAATTATAGAACTTATTACAGAGAGAGGACCTTATTGTCACAGTTATGGAACTGCACAAAATAACGAAGATGTGATGACAAAGACTACACTAAGCCCTTAACTAAAACTGTAGAGTAACATAATCCTGTTCTTAGGCACAACATCTAGTTTCTATGCTACAAACAAACTCCCAAGGGATCACCAGAACTTCTATAAAAAAATTCATTATATTTCACTCATTAACTCCCAATACCAAATTTCAAGGATGCAAGTTAGTTTTTCAGTTCTTGCTCTGGAAATGATTTCTCACACATGGACAAACTGAATGCTATATACATCCAACTTTTTTTGGCAGAGGCAACATTTTTTTCAAACACAATGAAAAAATAAAAGCCACGGTGAAGATTTACAGTAGTTTTATTCTTTCAAAATATAGGCATCTATACCATAACCAAAAATTATTTTACTAATATTCAACAAATTTGGTGCGCATAAATAGAGAACAAGTGAATTTTCAATCAACATGATTTTATAGCAACTGTCAAAAAAGAACTTAACCTAGAGAAATGTTAGCAAAAATAAATTTACGAATCATAAAAATGTTCTGTCAAGTTACTTCATAATGATTGGTAAATGCAGTCAAACTTATTAATTTATTCAAACAAGACACTAGTTCTTCAAAGTTGCCTTGCTACTAAATTATAGCAGTGTATCATATTTCAAGACTTTGCAGTCGACAAATTTTAGATATGTACATAAACCTAGCAAATGCATTTCACAATGATTTGTCACATTGGAGATTAAGTACTGTATTTTGTGAATTGCTGAGAATTTCCAAATATCAAAATGTTGATAAAACTATACTGCAAGATTTCTCTTACATATCATAATTTCATTACCCACATTTTTTAAACCTTACTATCAGCACTTCATAAAATGCAGCCTTCCATAAGAACACTAGAAATGATACACGAAGACATTACACCACAAGTTCAACACATGACTTTGTACAAAATGAAGGCATGTTAAGAGATAATCTTCAGACGATTCCATACATGTATAGAACAACCCTAAACTGTGAGCAAACTTCGAGCTGGCAATATCCATCACCATCCAACAACTTGGCAAAATGTTAACTGTTCAAACCTCAACAAGTTTCTCACATTCGAGTTGAAGTGACAAGAAGATTGTCCACAATGTTCTGCAGTCAAATGATTTAACTTCTTTCACACCTAACATACGATATCAATTCCCTTTCAGTCAAACTTGATAGAATGAACATTCATGTCGATGGCTCCTCCTTTGTAACTGCCCCTCTTCTTTTTCGTCTTTTCATGCCGGAAACTCTTCCCCTTGGTAAATTTGAGGTCCTTGTTGGCTTTCTCTCCCCATGAGCCTCTGGCTCCACTCTGAAGAAACAAAGTAAAGCAATACTTACACATTCCAGCCATACTTATATAATCAGACCTTGACAAGGGACACTGTTTACCACTTACATTGATGTCATAATCTTAACATGAATTGTGATGGCAAAAATATATATGCTATATGCATTTAAATTTCAAATCAAGGAATGCAAGGGAATCTCACTAAACAGAGTTGATAATATTTACGAATAGTAACCTTATCAAAGGCAGTTTATATATTTGATAATAGAAGACACTTCGGCGATATTCTATTTATCATCCAAATACATATTTCGTTACTTATCAATGATATAATACATCTCTGAACACTAAGACTAACACTAAGACTCAATGCAGTGATGCCATAGCATTGTGATGTTTTAATGTTAAAGTCATATCATTGTGATGTCATTACTTGATGTAAAACATTTTTGTTGTCATGTACTCAAACATGGCAAGGGATTGTTCATAATCTACTGTCTAAATGATTTCACCTTGGACATATCACTTGATCTCCCACAAGTGATATATACTGTGGAACTGTAAAGGATAATAAACTTAAATCTTGCAACAATGGCATCATTGTATTAGGAAACACCCCTTACTGGTACCTAAAAATCATCATTGATGGAACCAATTTGAGTAGATTCTTAGGATTTCCTAAATTTTTTACAAGGATGAAAGTTACCTTTGCCTCGAACGAGTTGTTCTGAAGTCTATGATCTACCTCTATGTCTTCTGCCTTTACTCTTCTGAAAGGCTCGCTCTGCCGTCTCTGAAATAATCAAAGTTTGTTCAAATCTTTATTGAACTAACAGTTTACATTATCAGAATCTCCAAGTTATATGGAAGGCAATATATTCTGAGAAATGAAATTCATGTTTGTCAAATAATAGCAGAAATAATCTATTATACTGAAAATATTGTCTTCATAGTGTACAAAAACTAGATACAAGTGATAATAACAATAACACTTGCTCCTTGACAAGTAAGGATTTTAAACAAAAATGAACGCTTGTGAATAATCCCTATCTCAAAGTTCCAAAAATATTTGAACAAAAATTTAACCCTTGTGGTGAATAATCCCTATTACAAATTCCCATAAAGTAAGAAAATGTATCCTGAAATCATTGGTTGAATAGAAGTAATATCAAATAAATAATCAATGGGCAATATTGAAGGTGAGCAACTCTGATCATTAACCTACCTCGTGTCCCTTTCGACCTGCTCCTCCTGCATTTTGTGTTTTCTGAAAAAACAATTCAAAAACAATTTGATTAAACATAAAAAAATTTAATGGGGTACTAAATATTTTTCCTGAAGGAGACTTCATTTGGGTCTATTGCAGTGAAAAGCTTACTGTTTTTTTAAACTAACCAAATTGGCTGAGTGACATGATTGCAGAGGTAATACACCAATTCAATATCACTGTATGAATAATGTTCTTGTAGCATCTTCCCCAGTATAGTTATAAAAACTACTTGTGTAGTGTTTTTTCTAGAAGGATTTAGGTGAAATTTGTTTGCTGTTTGAAGGGCTTTTTCTCCTTTTGAGAATGATCATATTTTTACCATTGCAAAATGTCTTGATTTGTTAAAAATATTTCTAAAACGGCCTATTCAGTTGATCACCTACAAACCCTACTGTTATTTATAAACTACACCAAAAAGTATTTACATCAATTTAATCCAAAAAAATAAACAACCAACCTGACCGTTAACTTGATCAGATGCTGTAGACACACCTGAATCGGAATTGTCTGATGACTTTCCATTTACTTTTGGAGTTGATTTAGATTTATTCATAGCTTTAGATTCCTCTTCAGAATCACTAGAACTGTCTGAATCAGAACTGCTGTCTTTCTTTACAGCCTTCTGGGCTCCCTTCTGAGCAGTTTTTTTGGTTTGTTTTTTACCACTGTCTGAATCACTGTCTGAACTGTCTGAGTCTGAACTACGGTCTTTACTGGTAGCCTTTACAGGTGTCTTATTCACAGATTTGTTAGCAGGGGTTGCCACTTTTTTGGGGGGTTCATCATCGGAGTCTGAAGAGTCATCAGAACTAGAACTGGACTCTGCTTTCTTTCCACTAGCAGGTGCCCTTTGCATTGGTGTGCTCTTAGCTGCTGGGGTCCCAATAGCCTTCTTGAGGTTCTTTCCTGTTGGTGTTTTCTTGTTATCATCCGAGTCGCTACTGTCAGAGCTATCTGAACTACTAGAATCTGCTTTCTTTGCTGGTGTTGACTTTGCAGCAGCCTTTGGTGTAATTTTTGCTGCTGGTTTCTCGTCCTCTGAGCTTGAGCTATCATCTGAGCTACTAGAGTCAGCTTTTTTGGCAGGCGTTGCTTTTCCAGTCGGTTTTGGAGCAGCCTTCACAGCTGGTTTTTCATCTTCTGAATCACTGGACGAGTCACTGCTACTCTCCTGTTTCTTCGATTGCTTTGCCTGAGCTGGTGATTTTGCTGGAGTTTTCTTCATAGATGTCTTGGCAGGTTCTTCATCTGAGCTAGAGTCATCACTGCTGCTGCTTTCAGCCTTCTTGGCCACTGGTTTTGGTGTAGTTTTCCCTGGAGCAGGACTCTTAGCTGCAGGAGTTGCTTTCTTACCAGCAGGTTTATCATCCTCGTCAGAGCTGGAATCATCTGAGCTGCTGCTCTCTGCTTTCTTCTTGGCAGCAACTGGACTTTTGGTCTGAACAGGTTTCTTGGCAGCAGGCTTATCTTCATCTGAACTTGAATCAGAATCAGAGCTACTAGAATCTTTTGATGCAGCTTTCTTCATAGCAGCGGGACTTTTAGCTGGTGTTACACTTGCCTTTGCAACTGGTTTCTTTGCCGGTTTTTCATCCTCCGTGCTAGAATCTGAGGAGTCTGAACTGCTCGAATCCTGCTTCTTAACAGGAGTCTTCTTTGTCACTACTGGACTCTTTGCTGGTATGGCTGGTTTCTTTGTGACCGCTTTTTTGTCATCATCAGAGCTGGAATCTGAATCTGAGCTGCTTGAATTAGCTTTCTTAACTGGAGACTTCTTAGCAACAGCAGGACTCTTTGCGGGTGTGGCCGTCTTCTTGGCAACAGGCTTTTCATCTTCATCAGAACTAGAATCTGAATCCGAACTACTTGAATCAGCTTTTTTAGCTGGTGTCTTCTTTGCAACAGCAGGACTCTTTGCAGGTGTTGCAGTTTTCTTTGCCATCTTTGAATCTTCATCTGAGCTACTATCAGAATCAGAACTGCTAGAGTCATCTTTCTTGACAGGTTTCTTAGCTACAGCAGGACTCTTGGCAGCTACAACTGGTTTCTGGGCGACAGACTTCTTAACATCTTCATCAGAACTAGAGTCAGAGTCTGAACTACTAGATTCTTGCTTCTTTGCAGGTACCTTCTTTCCTGCAGCAGGAGTTGTGACCTTTGCTGGAGTTTGTTTCTGTGCAGGTTTTTCATCCTCAGAGCTGGAGTCAGAATCTGAACTGCTTGAATCTTTCTTTGCAGGGGCTTTCTTCACAACAGCAGGGCTCTTAGCAGGAGTTTGTTTCTTGACAGGTTTATCATCTTCGTCAGAACTTGAGTCTGAATCTGAACTGCTGGAATCCTTTTTCTTGACTGGGGCTTTCTTTGCAACTGCAGGACTCTTGGCAGGTGTAGTAGGCTTCTTTGCTACTGGCTTTTCATCTTCATCTGAACTTGAATCGGAGTCAGAACTACTGGAGGCAGCTTTTGCTTTAGGCTTGTTTAAGGCAGGAGACTTGGCTGGAGTGGCTGGTTTCTTTACAGGTTTCTTCTCATCTTCATCTGAACTGGAGTCGGAATCAGAACTGCTAGATTCTGCAGTCTTCTTAGGGACAGTTTTTCCAGAGGCAGGACTTTTTGCAGGGGTTGTGGGCTTCTTCACTGTAGCTTTCTCATCTTCATCTGAGCTTGAATCAGAGTCACTGCTTGATTCCGCCTTCTTTGCAGGTGTTGCTGGTTTAGTGAGTACCTTCTTCACAGCAGGGACTTTCTTTGGTTCATCGTCTTCATCATCCGAGCTGTCAGAATCACTGCTTGAGCTATCTGCTTTTTTAACTGGTGCCTTCTTAACTTGGGCTGCAACTGGTTTCTTAGAAGCAGTTTTCTTTCCATCATCTGAGCTGTCAGAATCTGAGTCTGAGTCCGAGGTTCCACTGCCCTTTTTGGCTAATGCTGGCTTCTTGGCATTCTTCTTGTCTCCATCTGACTCATGACCTCTCTTGGTACCAGCTTTTGGCGTCACTGCTTTCTTTGGTACATCAGAATCGCTGAAAAGACAACAAAATCTATTGATAACCGCATCGAAAGCAAATTAGCACAGGGTTTTTAATTGACTTTGCTATGATCCTAAAATAATATATCAAAACAACATTCAGTATTGATATGCCATCACTTTATTTTAGCAAAGGTGTTTTAGAATTGACAGGTGAAATGATTTATTTGGGGTTTTTTTCTTAGCTTTAAATTTTCCTCACCTGTCAGAGTCTGAACTTGAGTCAGAACTTGAGGAATCTTTCTTAGCCTTCTTTGCTTGAGGCTGAGTGGTGACCGACAGCTTTCTCTTCCCTTGATTCCTAGAATCGTAACAAAATATTTAATTGAGAGAACAACATTAAAGCAGACTTCATTCTGAAGCAATATATTATTTCATCAACTGCACTACTGCAACAAATCAGAAACTACTCAATCGGGAAAACAAATTATCATAATTATGGAAAAGCATGACTTTTTTACACTTACTTTTAACTGCCACACGAATGGATCAATACATAAAGAAACCTTTATGTCAGATAACAAGAAAGATGTTTGAAAAGCAATTGCACACTTTAGATGACGTCCTCTTTCAAACACTGGCCCCTACCATAAATTTCACACAATAAAGATAGTTGTGTTGGTCTTATTTTGATCAATTATAAAACTAGGAAAGTGGTAGTTGCAATTTTCAAAAACATTGATTGCATTTATGCATTTGGAGGCTTTAATGTATAAAAGTTAAGCAAGGGGGTCTGTGCTTGAAGGGCGCCAATTCATGTGACATTGTTTCAACGCTAAAGTTAAGCAGCTGGCTGACAAAATGTTTGTTTTCATGTAGAGTCACTTCTCATATACAGGTTTACAGATTCTGTTCAGGAAAAAGAATTTGTAAAAAGAGTCAGAAAAGACATTTTCCTTTTTAACAAGTCCGTATTAGACTTGCCACTCAAGGAAGATCATTAACTTACTGTTGCCAAGTGGAATACAGCTCCTTCAATTTAGGGGATCCTGGCTCACTGGCCTTCTTTAGAAAAATAGAAAGAGTATTTGACTATTTTTTTAATTCAATAAACACATAAAAATAGGTTTATATGGGTAACAATGGAAAGGCTTGATATAAAACAAAAAGAAAACGGGTCACAAGAAAACAGTTCATAGCTCATAATTGAGGTTATTCTGTTTGAGCAAGACATTACATATGATAATTTTAAAAATCTTTAGAATCGGTTTAAATTATTTGAAACAAAATGTGTCAAAGCTACGGCATACACGCCATGCTGATTAAATTCATTGAAATTCACAAGTTAAAAACAGAAATTTAGCTTTATTTCAATAATTACAATTCACTTAAAGTCAGGATGTTTAAGCCATACAAGTTTTATTCACTCTTAGAAATATAAACGTGCTATCCAAAACGTTGAAAACACAACCACGTGTTATGAAGAAAAAGAACCACGTGGTCTGACATCCGAATATGTCTGAATGCATTCCGAAACTAAATACGCAAATTAAAGAGTCAAACATCACCTGTTTGATTTAAAAACTTACAATCTTGAACTTTTTCTGCAGCGCTGTCGCGGCATCTTTGCATGACTGTTTCAAAAACTCGTAAACTATGGGTAGTAAAGTCTTCTCATCACCTCCCGACGCCATGATTGCAACACGAGTGCCGGAAGTGATGTTACCCTTTAAGGATTGCACTGGTGAGGCGATAGCGTTGCGCCAATGTAGTGCTTTTGCTGTTGAGAAGAAACCTAGTTTAAATACCAACTCAGTTCATATCTCTCATTTTTCAATTTAAGTAAAACATAATCTATTCAACTCGCATCCCCGTGTAAAATGTTAAGTTTGAACTCTAGAAAGGACATCCTGTGAAATATTAATATGAATGGTAGATAAGGGAGTCAGTCCACTTTATTATATCACACTTTCAAGACATATTCAAGACATTTATTAGAATTATTTATATTTCAAACTGCATTTATGACCACCATATCTTGCTTCTATTCAAAATTGCAATGTAGTTACATTTATATTATTTCTATGAATAAAAGGCATGCCATACGACACTTATATGTCCATTGAAATTTGATAAAAACATTTTTATCAAATGTCACGTAGATTTTGCTCAACGATTTAGAATTATATATAACCACATGTAGCATTTAACATTAAGCGATATTATGTAAGTGTCCCCATCATGTTTGACTTATTATCTAAATAGCGATTGTTATCAAATCAGGATAAAACACCACAGAGGAGAGTGAAAGAACACCGTGCAATATTGTGATTAGGTGTCAGAATGAAGATATAGTCTCAAGATTTATCAAACCCATTTCATAGCAATGTGTATTATACACCCGTTTTCAATATCGAGATATTCTTTAGTTCATATAATAATTCAAATGATCTTAAAAATACTTTTCGTTTAGTTCTGATGATTTTGCCTCTGTGAAGTTGCTCATCAGGTTCATCTTAGATTATTATTATCACTATGATAAGGGCA
Source organism: Phorcus lineatus (assembly GCA_921293015.1). Taxonomy (NCBI): domain Eukaryota; kingdom Metazoa; phylum Mollusca; class Gastropoda; order Trochida; family Trochidae; genus Phorcus; species Phorcus lineatus. The sequence continues at coordinate 41,791,510 of OV121085.1, forward strand.
CTTACTTCTGTCACAACACATTGTACAAACAATGACTTTCCTTGTACGTCCTAAAGGATATCTTCAACAGAGATGTATCAAATTTTACATACTTTTTAAGATATTTGTGCAGTTTCGGAGTTTAAAAATGACTACATTGAGCTCGTTTTAATGGAGATATACATTTAAGATAATAAGACCCACGACAATAGGGATCGCATTCATGTACATCAAGGGAGGCTTAATTTAGTGTCGAGTTGTTTGCCCTGAAAAGAGAACCCGGAGAGAGATAATCCCACCATAAACATATTAACACCTTCGAGCGTAATTATACCCGAAAACAAAGAAATACCATGACCTGGGTGAATTGGCCATTCTGATTGGCAGTTTTGATAATTAACTAAACAATCGAATAGGCTTTAAGATAAGATCTATTATTTCTGACAGTTACTGCGAAGAGAGTCATTCTGATAACAGACACTTATGTGGTAACAGGCCAATTTGCTTCGATATTTCCCCTCAAACATCGCTTCCGTGAAAGGTAAGAATTTCTTTTTAAGGAGTAAAACAATTTATACTTTTATGACCTTTAATTTTTATATGTTTGGTTGTTCTTTTTCATACAGCCCCAATCATTGCTTTATTTTCTTCTATACATATTATAAAGCATGTTCCACTTGATAATTATCATAAGTTCGAAAGAAGTTGATGAATGATAGGATTAGGTATTGAAAAGGAATGGCCGAGTGACACATGCATTTACTTTTTTGTTTATGAAATGCTTTTAATCTTTAATCATCCAATAACTTTTCTACCTTATCTAACTTAGTTACATTCCTCATAGATAAATAAATGTGATTTAAAACTATTTAATCACAATTTATGACTTTAGAAATTAGCCACAATGTTTAATTTCAAGAATATGCCTCGATTATTCGTAAAAGAAACAGTCTTAGACTTATTTGTTAATGCAGTTTAAACACAAATTTGAAATTGTGAATGCAAATGGTCACAAATAAACCAAGGACGTGTATAATGTACAGTTATTAATACATGTGCTTGGTCAAACCAAAGAAAGCATCCTAGAAAGAAAGTAAACCTACTTGTAAATGAAAAGGTTGCACGAGCATTGCCAAATGTAAACGGTAAAATCCGACATTTTCCAAATGGCAAGATTCCCTGCAATTTCTATTTCCGGGTTTTAACATATGGCGGGTGTTTTGAATGTTGTCTATTTCATTATATACATTTATCACTCTCAGCTTTTCTGCGATGGTGATCGTTTGTGACAAATACATAAATAGTATGACTGCGTGTTTCAGATAAGGAAGATGAGTACAAACAAACAGATTATTACAATAACGGGTTACATCGTCCCACCGAGAAAGGGAGAGAAGGAAGACAGCGAAGATGAGGAAGATGATGCTTTCGATTTCCCGGATTTCGATGAAATGTCTGCCGTGGCAGGTGGAGGGTCGTACGTAGATAACTCTCGAGCAAAGAGAAAAACGGGTTAGTGGGGTTGGTTGTATACTCTAATTAATTAGTAGTAAAACCGAACATTCATCAATGAGTATCTTAGAGACTAGTCGGGTGTCTGACGTTCGTGACCCTAAGCATCGCCTAAGAATTTATCTTCAATAAATGAATTCCATTAAAGTTGATATTCACAATAACACTATCTTATGATTTGGCATGATCAGCTTGATATTTAATGTACATCATGCAAGATTTGAATGAACATAACTTGTCTTGTCGGAGAAACGAATGGAGTGGCAATGTAAGTTCGTGAGCATGGCTTCGATGTTGTTTTCTTCAGGGCTAATTAATTTTGATCAGTCAAGTAACGTCCTCTGTTGAAATGACATAAATTTCTTACAGAATTAAAGACATATCTTTAAAAGTTTAATATGATTTGTTATTCAAGCTAGCAGAAAAGTCTTTATGTATTTAATTTTTAGCAAAATGGTGTGAAAAAGGCATAAATCCTGTTTTGAATTATTTCATTCTAAACTTTCTGTCGTTTTTTGACTGATTTGAACTATATTTATGAAGAAAACAAGGATTTTAGATGATTATTAATATGATTTTCAAACTACTTGTTGTGAAAGATTTTGGAATTTTTGAAAATATGTTTACAACCTAAACAGACAACTTCTCAGTCTCAAAATGATTAGTTTTTTTAAACAAATAGTATTTGGTTTACTGCCAGATGAACTTGATACCCAAGCAGACGATAGAAAGTTATTTCGATACATAAATTGGAAATATTCTTATACAGTAGAACACGGATATAACAAACTCCAAGGGACCAACAAATTTAGTTCGCTATATCCGGTGTTCGCTATTCGCGTTTGGCCACCATCTTGGATCATATGTACATGTGTAACCATAAAAAGTTTGTTAGCCTTAGTCTGCAACAATGGGCCATTTAACAGAATGTTCTCACTTCTTACAACATTCTTATAACAGTCAATTTCTAACAACTTTGATCCCACGGCTGATTGACTAAGCTGACAGTGAGTGACTTTGCTGTTAACAAAAATGAGGAGCTTTGATTCACCACGGACTGAATTGACTTTGCTAATTGACTGGAGCTGACACTGATTCGCTATAAGTAATGTTGATTGGGCCTCAGTGCGTGAAATTCAGTTCGCTATATCCGTTAATTCGCTATATCCGAGTTCGCTATACACGTATAATTTTAATGATATTATATAGGGCTTTTGACAGGACTTAAATTTTTTTTCGCTATACCCGATTGTTCGTTATATCCGTGTTCTGCTCTAGTTACCTTGAAACATACTATTGAGTGAGTTTATTAAACTTGGCTTTTTAGGGCATGATTAATTAAGAATGGCTTTTTGAGAGTAAACTTTATCAAATACTAATGAAAAGTGTGTCAGTCAATGTGTTTTGACAAGCTATTCAAAATGTTTTACTACTTTAACTCAAGTAATGCCCCAGCACACACTTTTGAAAAAGAAATGTCTCAGACTTTCGACCCTAACAAACTTAGGCTTTTCAACATAATGAACATTCATGGTTTCAAGATGGACAAGTTCTGAAATATACTTGATTCCGTTTATTAAGAAAACACAGTTACCGAGTCAATACAAATCTTGAAATCTGTCTGAAGCAGAAAGAGAGACAGTTATACGCTGATGGTGTTTGATATGTTGTATACCCGGTAACTAGTATTCAAGTTAACTGAAGTGCAATTACAGCTGTTACAAAGAATTAAGGGTGTTTTTTACATTCATTAGAACTATTATTTCTCATATGTTTATCTTTCATGGATGAATATGTGAGATGTTTTGATTATATTACCAATTATGGCTCTAAGGTTCATATAAAAACCATGTCATGAAAATCACAGTGTCTCGTCAAAATCTCCTATGTCATATTTTCAGTTACCATAAAAAGCCTAGGCAGGGGACCCTCAGAACGATGTCGAGGAAAACTTGTACTGACAGAGCCGTGGTGGCTGTTGACTGCCTCTATACAGAAGCGATATGACGTCAGTGATATCCGCTCAGTGTCGTACAAGTTGAGGCAGGACGACAAACAGGGAATACACAAACTGGTCACAAAGTTCTTGTTGGAAACAAGTCAAAATGATCCTCTTGTTGAAGATTTTGTCAAATTTTTAGAGTGAGTATAACATATTACACACATTTACTTAAAATGTTATTCTTTTAAGGGTATATGACAATTTAGTTTTGATATTTTGAGATACATTACCAAGCTCAGACAAAATCTCTGATAGTCCTGGAAATTTACAAAATCCAAAACTGATAAAAATAAACTATTTTATAAGTTTTAAAACTATTTGGTCATTTTTGTGATTACTCTTGTATATGTTCTTGAAAACTCAAGTCTTTAATTTGTTTAAATGTAATATGTGAAACATTATTATTAACAATTGCCAGGAAGAATAGAAAGCCTAAGGAAATGACATTTGCAAGGCTAGATGAAGATTTAAAGCGTTATATGAAATTCTCCGGCTTCAATGAACATGATGACAGAAGACTGAGTCTCTTGTCAGCTATTTGGACTCAACGTAAGTGATCTTCAACTTGCTTATTATTCCTCCTCCCGCCTACCTTCCCCGCTCATCGACTGCAAACAAGGTCATATTGTATTCTTTAACATTCACATGTAAGTCCATCTGTACAAAAGTAGGAAATGGAATATCTAAAGATCTGACTGCAATCTTTTAATAATATGTATTAAGTATAAGAAATCATTGAAGTAAAATAAAATCCTTGAAAAAGAATAATTCAATTGTGCTTCGTCAAGAGATTGGGATTCTTTTTTCAATCGTTTTCAACATTAATTTTTGGTTTTATGTGCAAGTTGGAAACCACTGAATGATCAATTGTTGTTTTCAGAACAGGGGAAATACGTTCGGTTTGCATTGACGTATCCACATTTGTTTAACATTACATCCAAGCTTCTTCCATCCCGGTTCTTGAGCCTCGCTGAGAATGTTGATGGGACGTTACATGATCTGGAAGTAGCAACAAGGACCTCAATCTGGGAACTTGGATTCAAGCAGGTGCTCATTTGTCATAAGAAATCACTTTCTCTAGACAAAATACACAAAGCCAATTGAAAAAACTGGGGATCTAACGCAATCTAGTTATAAACAGCTTAGATGTTAAATGTACTCTTTAGCTTTCCATGTCTTGCAAGGTTGAAAATTAGGCAATCATATCGAGAGTTGCATGGCTCTTCGAAAGGTGAGTCAGTATAAGAATTTGGCCATTTTTCTGGACTTATGACTTCTTTGAAAGGCATTTAGAAGTTGGTGAGATAAATAGAGAACAATCTATATGGATTTACAACTTATTTATTGCAGGTTTGGGACATTTCGGTGTAGATACTAACATAGTTATCAAGCAAGTGAAGAGTGTCATCACTTGCTTGATAACAGTGTTAGTATCATCATCACTTGCTTGATAACGGTGTTAGTATCATCATCACTTGCTTGATAACGGTGTTAGTATCATCATCACTTGCTTGATAACGATGTTAGTATCATCATCACTGGCTTGATAACGGTGTTAGTATCATCACCATTTGCTTGATAACTGTGTTAGTATCATCATCACTTGATTGATAACGGTGTTAGTATCTACACCGAAACATCGCAATCCTGCAATAAAGAAGTTGTAAATCCATATAACTTGTTCACTATTTATGGACTTAAATTAAAAATATGGACAGAGCTTTTACAAGCTGTTTAAGTGCTAAGGTAGACATAGGCAAATGTTAATGTAAGATACTTACAACTATCTTATCAAATGAGCTATGAAAATACACAACCTAAGTAGAAAAATAAGATATGAACTAGATGCATATGTAAATCCATAGAATATTTGTGTGTTTTGTATTTATTCATTTCTGCAAAAAATATATTATCCACTTATGTCGTGATATGTAAGAAAAACCACATGACGAACAACAGGTTCTGACAGTAGCCAAGATGTTGATTGAAACCTGACTTCATGCCTTGTTTTTTTGGTTGGACAAAGATAAAATGGTCAGCTTAAAATGACCTAAATCTAGAAATGGGAAGGATTTTTGCTTCATTTTCGTCATTTTAAAGTTTTGTGTTCACTAGAGATTATGAGTGCATATAAATGAATTTACATATCTGAAATGTATGTCCTTTTACCTAGATATTGGTGAATTGGTACACTCTAGCTTTAGTTCAGCTGGTATTGTGTTACAGAATTTTCGATTGGGTAAGCTTCTGGATTGGTACAGAATGAAAGACGTGCTTAAATAATCAAACTGCAGCTTCAAGGCAAAAACATAAGATGAAAGGCTTAAATTTTAGATTATTTATTTTATAATCAACTTTTTATGATAGGAATGTTACAAAAAAGAACCCAAGTCCAGGGAAGCTGGAACCCAATTAGAATTTAATTTAGATTTTATGTACCATCTAATTTGCATTGGGGCAATTTAAGTTGAATTAATTAAGAATATTTACATGAAGATGTCTTTGTTGAAGAAAACAATTTAATAGTGGAGTAATGTAATTAGTCTTCTGTTTGTATTTTGTATTGGTTTTTATTATGGTTGTCAACACTTGAATTATGTGTTTCTCACGTGTTTCAGATTCTTGGTCGAAAGTATGGTTTATATGGAATCGAGGCCCAAATGCCAGCATGGCAAAGCTCCGCCCTCATTGCGGATGTTGAATCCTTGTACCAAGATGCCCTGTATATCTACAATGCCTTGAAACTCATTTCCAAACAAGAGAATCACACATACGTTTTACGGGCAAGGTTGACGAAGAACGAGAGGAAGTATTTTAACCAGTACTCTGTCAAAAACTTGGCGCAGGCTTTGGAGTTTCTAGAGGAAAATGGAGTGATTGTAAGGGAAGCAGACACAGGCTGTATGAAAACAGATGGCTCTGTGAAGGTTTATTTAGCTTCAAACTTCTATGCTGAGGTGAATGCAGCTAAAGCGTTAGCAAAAGTGGTGAATGTGGACAGTGAGCCAAGATACTGGAAGGTTGATTTAGCCAGGTGGGTACAGAGGGTTTAACAACTTTTTTACTCTTCACTCCTACAATGCCAGAATTTAATATTCTTAGAATCTAGGGGCGTGTGGTATTATCAGTCCATCGGTATATTGCAATTAGACCTGTGGCCTTAGTTCCCAGACAATATATCCCAATTGAAGTTTTATACAGCGAGACGATATATCACTATATCGTTTTTAAAAATCTGAATAAATATCATATAACAAATGATTTCTTAGATACCAGCCTGTCATCAACATGAGATGTTTACTTGTTTACAAGTTACTTGTTTGAAACAAATTTGCTAAAAAAAAAATCAGGATATATCGTCTTGTGTGGCGATACATTGATATATCATGGACCCTCAGGATACTCATAAATATCCTGATATGTTGTCTAATTGTGTTCTGCAACGGTGCACTCACATTGCATAGTAGGCGATGCAAACATTGATACTATCGATAAACTGTTACACCACTAGTTGCTATACAGAAACAACTTGATACTTATCTACACACATCTGAAAATGTCAAACAATAATCTCAGTGCAAAATCATCTGCAAAACGGAAATGAGGATTGATACCCATCCTTACTTGTCGCAGGGGCTGGAGATCAGATATTATTTGTATTATTTGTAGACTGTCAACTCCTCCCCCCCCCCCCCCCCCCCCCCCCCCATAAAAATATGTAATATGATTCAGACACAGTGGACTAACTAACCAATGCTAACTAACTGTCAATGCTGCAATAATTCAAATCTTTTGAAATAAATATTTTCCAACATTACAAGTAAGAATTTACAAAAGAGTTCACAGACAGTAGACAGAAATAAAAAACATTTGACATGTGTTTGGCAAAGCATGGACATGGGAATTTGGAATTCTCATTTTCATAATAATAAATATGAAAATATTTTTTGCAGCGAGGATTTTGCGCAGATAAGGACAGACGAGGACCAAATGAGAGCGGTCAACCAGATGAGCCATTCTCCCCTCACCGTTCTGTCCGGGAAAGGGGGTTGTGGGAAGACTTCTGTTGTCACAACGCTTCTCAGTCACGCTTGCATTAAGAGCTTCCAGGACAATCATCCGGGGTAGGAATTGTTTTATCAGTCTCCTCTGTATTCTGCAGAGGACTTTTTAAGAATTTGTGACTATTTGAGTCAATTTTGCATCCAATTTTCTATATGCTGCAAGAGTTGAGCCACTCAGCCAAATGTTCAATGTTAGACCTAAAATATATTGATAACTAAAACATTCCAAAATATAAATTAAAAAGCTTCCAAAGAAATTAGGAATGAAGTCTTCTTGAAAAGATGTCTTCACAATTTATGAAAACCTTCAAAATCCTGAAATCGGGAATATAGGCAATGTCAGATGTCAACATTTTATGAGCTTCTTTCCTGTATGATTATTTACAAACGTATCTAAAATGATAGACTATAATTTAGTCAAATATTTAAATGTTTTACTCATCCATTAGATTCTTTTCTTCGGGCTCTTGTGTATTCCGTCAAATCCAGACTTGCTAAATGAGGACCTAGACTGTATTAAAGGCTCTTATTTAATACACATTCATGGCAGGAGTATTAAAATGGTATCAGTCTTGAATAAGATATATTTGAGATCTTATGACTACTTTGAGAATTCAGCAATTTGAAAAGCAAGTCAGATTACGCAATGGTTTCATTAATTATTTCAAAATTTTGATAGGTTTTATTCAGAGGTTATTGGCTATGCTTTCCAAAAGTTACCCTGTTAACAAAACAAATTCTAAATTTATGTCAACTGTTAGATTCTAATGGACACATATCAGAATAGATCCTTTCCAAATGTTTTATTACACCATTGTGTGACAGACAGTAAATCACAAAATTTCAATTGTAATTTCATTCATTGAATCATTAAAAATCCTTTCTCTTTAAAATGGGATTGACATTGGACAGTCATTGTACTCTTTGCCATTTAGAAAATGAAACTCTTGAACATTTCATTTTCTCATGTAAAAAAGTTTGAACCCTGAAAAACAAATTCAAAAGATCATATGAAAATAATAAATCTTCAAAATTAGAACTTAATGGACATAATTTTGTCCCGGCCGATCCGAAACTGAATATTCTTGAAAATCATATTTTCCAAATGCTTAACCAAATGCTATAAACATTATTTCCAATACAGCCAGACAGTTCCCACAATTGTTCAACTATAGATTAAAAAAAATATATTACAATGTTGAGAAATTCATTTCAGAAAACATGAGCAAATTTACCAAAAAATGGCCCCCTGCCAAATGCAGATTTATACATACCAAGTATATTACAGTTCTACAGCGGTTGGTAATATTATTATGTACATGTAACTAATCACCAAAGACTTACATTATTGGAAAAATTATCATATATTGTATAAGCCTTTCACTGTCATATTGCACACAGATTGAAAATTATCTCAGCTGCAGACACATAATTTCGGTTAAATTTTCTGATGATTATAAAGAAAATTGCATTTTATTATATAAAACACAGACAACATACCAGTTACATTTAAAATGGCCATCAATGGTGACATTGGAATCACATATTGTACATACAATGTTGGAACAATTATCATTCTGTAACTCATCAACTGGTAGATGAAATGTAAAGGTACGTATGTATAGATACATACAATATGGTTTTCAAGAATATTCAATTTCCGATTGCTTAGGATTGCAAAAGTGTCTGCAAAATATGAAAGCATAGGTACTTTTACTTCACTAAAGATAATTATTTTTGCAACAGCTAATTAGCATGTAAGTCTTTGTAAATAATGTCACAAGAACGTAATATGGCCACCTGCTGTACCTCTTTTCCTTTTTTACTCTACTTTTCTGCTTAATTCCGAGATACAGTAATTTTTTTGGTTATCACAGAATGTTTTGTTTTTGCTTATTATGTCCCCTGCAAAGCCTTGCGGGAGACATAATGTTTTCAGTTCTGTCCGTGGTTCTATAATTCCGAAGTGCTTTCGTGTCCGGACCATATCTCAAGAACCGTTCGATATTTTTTGCGAAACTTGGTATGTAGTTAGGTCTAGTGGTGGCGTGGTGCCTTTTGCTATTTTGGTTATTCTGAATTTTTTATTTTTTATGGTTTCCATGGAAATAATTTGAACTTAGTGCAAATGGGTGGGTAGGGTCCATTTCCGGGCCATATCTCAAAAACTGTTCAATATGTTTTTACAAAACCTGGTTTGTGGTTAAATCTAGTAGTGGAGAAGTGCCTTTTGCTATTTTGGTTATTCTGAAAGTATTTTTTTGTGGTTTCCATGGACACAATTTGAACTTAGTGCATATAGGAAATTCCGGGCCATATCTCAGAAACTGTTCAATATTTTCTTTCGAAACATGGTATGTGGTTACATCTAGTGATGGAGTGGTGCCTTTTGCTACTTTGGTTACTTAATTTTTTAAATATTTTTCTGGTTTCCATCGAAACAATTTGAACTTTGTGCATGTAGGGGTAGGGTAATTTTCCAACCTATATCTAAAAATCTAATGAGTTTTATTACTAAACGTGGTAAATGGTTAGGTCTAGTGCTTGGTTTGTGCCTTTTGCTACTGGCTATTCATAATTTTTCATTTTACTTGGTTTCAACGGAAACAATTTGAACTTAGTGCATACTGGGGGCTGTATGAGCGTAGAAGCTAATTATAATATTGTATGACTGTGTGAGTATCAAATGTCACATTCCCTACACTGAAGAAGTTGACAAATACATAAAGCTATTCCTTATGCACCATTGAACTTGTATATTCACGAGTCATTATTATGTCAAGTTTATTGATGCTAATATATTAACCTTTTTATTATATGTTTGGTATGGATTGTTTCTGGGTTGACTGGCAATAAGATGAATAGGTTGGATTAAAAGTTTGGAAGGGGGACATCACTGTGCATCATCACATGCACATATTTTCAGTTACAGAATGTTTTGTTTTTGCTTATGACTGTGAAATTGTTGATCCTAACCCCATCAATACAAATGTACTGTATTATTTGTATTAGTTTCAGAGACAACTTTAGCCGTGTCACTTTGTATTGTTTTCCCCAGACTTAATTGCTCAGGCCTCATTAGGTCTTGTAAATCTTTAATCCTCTCATACGAGAAGACATGATGTAGCATCCCTCTACTTGGATAGGATTCATCTTATGTGTGCATAACTAAGATTTTATGCTCAATAATATGAATATGTTGGACAAAAAGGAATGGTTTGTTACGATCATTTACAATTATGTAAAAATAGACATATTGTCACCTTTATTCGTGACCTAGTCCATATTATGGAAAATATCAAAAACATATATAATCATTCTTAAATTTTACCCATAATCAAGAAAGATTCTCTTTTTTTTCCAGACGTTCCATGAAGAGTTTGATGGAAGAACTAAATCATAAACCATCAAATGAGGAGGAAAAGAAAAAGGAATCAGGGAATGAGAAGTATGAAGATGACGGGAACCAAGAAATAAAGGACACATTTCTCTCAAAGACACCTCTTGGAGAAAACATCCTTCTGACGGCGCCGACAGGAAAAGCGGCAAGTTTGTTGGGGAGAAAAGCCAAGTTGAAGTCTTGCACGCTTCACAGTGTCATCATGAGCTACAGAGGGTATTGCATCAGGAGGAACAAGAAGAGGAAAGAAGATGCTGCAAAGAAGTTGGTCAGGGACTTTGATGGCAATCATTTTAATAATGATCAGATGATGGAGTATCTAGATGCACTTGCAACCGTGAGAGAAGAAAGAAGCAGGGAGGAAAGAGAAGCTAAATCATACGAAGAGTCCAACAAGGAACCAAGCTGGACCCATTCAAGCAAGTCTATTTTAGTTGTAGATGAGTGTAGTTTGGTGTCAGTCAACACATTTGCGACGATGATGAACATCCTGATGAAAGAGACCCCTATATGTAAGATCATACTGCTTGGGGATGTCCATCAGCTTCCGTCAATAGAACCCGGCAACTTTTTGGGGGATATTTTCAAGGTCTTCTCCAACCAGGGACTTGGCCTTGAGCTGAAGACAAATCACAGGGCAGAGTCGGAGCTGATTGTCAACAATGCGACTCGAATATCAGAGGGAGACTTTCCTAAATTTGATTCCCGAAGGAAATTCAGTCTGATTGAGACTGAAGATGAATCTGATAAAGGTGTGTGGTTTCAGAAAATTTCAAATAAGCCTATTGTACATGTAGTGGTATGCGCTTCAAGTATGATAGCCATGTCAGGATAACCTCCCTTTGTTATTATTTAGACATTCTGCAATTATTGGAAGTGCCTTGATCGCCTCTCTAATTCACCCGTCACTCATCTTGAATATGTAACAGTATATGTCTGAATTGGGTTTCTCCACCCACAATGCTAGGGGTTAAAAAGGTCCAAAGGTCACTAACTTACTAAACTTTTTCTTTTACTTGCATTTAAAATCATATAGGCTGGACTTTCATCCAGAGTTCTCTGACTTATTGCAAAGTCCAGCTGTAAGTCTGTGACTTATTGGGACTGAAAAGAAATTTAATCCACTAATGCCTGTGATTTCAAACTGGAATTAGAATTCGGAAAGTATGTTTTACAGGTGACAGGTGACTTTTCTAAGTGTTTGATATGCAAACCAGACACTCGAATTTGTAAACAAACACAGTGGAAGTATCATCATCTTATGTAAACAACCTTTCCATTGACTGGCTAATGTTTGAGATTATTTCATTTTAAATCCCAAAAAGTCACACTCCTGGCTTTTAAAAAAAATATTTCTTACTTCCCATGTTCGCAGCTCGAGAGGATGCGATAAAAAAGCTTCTGAAAACTGTGGAGGATTTGCAGGACCATACAACATCTCAGTTCGTTACTTTCACAAGGTAGATAGCATTTTTTCACTCTGATGGTGACAGTAAGTTTGACCTTCAACTCTGTAGATAGAGAACAGATAAGGCACATATTCATATCATTAATACAAATGATGCTTTAACCTTAGGGGCATTAGTGGTAGGGTCCTGAAGTATCATGCCTCAGAAGGATTGGATTCAATATCATACATGTTGGTTCTTTTTTTTAAATACAAATCTATAACTTTTGACATGACAAATATCTTGTTTTTGTGAAACAAAAAGCAAATCTTAAGTGAGCAATATTTTTCACTATACGGACAGTGTATCTCAATAGGTTTATCGTCAGATTGAGTAAAACAGTTGATAATATTAAGTTTTATCATCTAATCATTTGTTTACAAGTATTTTTTTCTTTTCATTTTGTGTTTTATTTGAAATGTTTACCATGATAAGGGTACCACAAATAAAAAACAGTAATTGTAAACTATGTATTATGAGCCATATTTCTTTCACTTTGCAGGAAAGTCGTGGAAGCTGTGAATGAGATGTGCTGTAAACATTACACTGGCAGTTCACAGATGGAGCCAGGCAGGAAGTTTAAAACACTCTTCAAAGAGGGAGATAAAATTTGTCTCTGCAAAAATGGCAATGTGAACCATCATTATGTGAGAAAGATTAAAAAGAATGAAAATGATGGGAGGAAAATTGAAGGAGATGCAGAGGTTGCAATTGAAAACAAGAATGAAGTTGAGAACAAACACTGCGAGAATCAAAACACACCAGAAATAAAAAGAAAGACTACCAATATTGCTGTAAAGCGAAATCTTTCAATTGATTTTCAAAATGGTGGATCAAAATCAGCAGCAAGTCATGGAGACAGTGTGAGACATGGTGATTGGAATATGCCTGGTTACCATGGTGACAGAGTCCAGGATCACTCTGGTGACAACGTTGAAAAGATGGAGTTCAGCGAGGTAGGAGATGAACTATGTGGAAGTGTAGACATGATTCCCTTTGAACATTTTACAGATATGGCAGACAAATCTCTCAGACATGAAACAGGTTCCAACAGCACTGCATGTAACAATAACCAAAATTATAAAGCTTGTCAGGAGCAACATGTCCTTGGAACATCTTCTAGTCTGAAAACATCGGGAAAGCTGAGATTAGGAAAAGACAGGTCGATGACTGTGAGATACAGAGAGTCCCAGCAAGACATGGAATCAATATCAGCCTCTGGACCAACAACATCATCAGCAGCAAAAGTAGCATCATCATCATCTTCAACATCAGCAACAGCAACATCTCCAACACAAGATACATCAACTGTTTCAGCAGAAAATATTTCAACATCAGCATCATCAGCAAAAGCTTCACAAACACTTTCACCCATATCAACTTTGTCTTCAGCAACAGCATCACCAACATCATCATCAGCAGCAAGAGAAGACGAGCAAGAGGCCCCCCTGAAGAGGAAAGCTAAAGATTTCAGTGTGAGATCTCTGGAGCGCCTGTGTGCAACACTTAAAAACAGAGCACCGGGGGAAGATGTGGATTCCAAAACTGATCATTTCAGGATTGACGTCAGACCAGTCAAGCTGAGCAATGGAGAGATATTCTTTATTGAGAAGGTGCAAGAAAACCTCTTGTTCATCCAATTCTTTTAGATTAAAACTTTATTTATTTATCTCTCATAAATGATTAAGAATGTATGGCAAGGAATTCAAAACATGTGTTGTAACATTTTAATTTCTTTTTTAGAAGATAAATTAGACAGAAAGCAAGAGGAACTGACAAATAACTTTGAAAATATTGCCGAAAGAAGACATGTCAATGGGATATGTTTTGGAATATTTCGAATAATGATGCATATACCTATGATGCTAAGCGGCATATTTGAATAAGGTTTTGAGGCAGCATTAAAAGAATGGGCAAGGAAACTATAGACCAGGGAAGCCAACCATTAACGAGGTCTATGGTTTTATTAATCCACCCTGGAGATGCAAGAGAGGGTTTAAAAGCTTGTAATAATGTCATCAATGGTGTCATTTGATGGAAGGAGTTTTGAAAAGTAGGATTTTAAGGCTAATAAGTTCAGTATAGTTACGAAATATAGAGTCAAAGTCATTTGATTAATGTACCGCAGCTGGTCAGTTTGTTAAAAGTTATTTTTGAACTTATCCAAAGCAGATAGAAGAAAAGATTGGAGTTGATAGATGATGATAGGTTATATAACTAGAATACATGAAAATGGTGATTTAAACTTCTTTATATACATATAAAGCTGTTGTAATATTTTCATCAAAACTATGATTTGTCGTAAAGTTTTGCTTTTAAAGATAATTATGTTAGATATTTTGTATTTCTCTCAACCTATATATTTTTTAATGATCCAAGCCCAGAGAAAAAGATTTTTCATCATTGAGTGACTCTGAAGGGAAGCAGCTGTTTTTCCTGTAAAAAGATTTTCAAAATCAACTGTACCCACAGTTTTTTTATGTAATTTAATCTTTATTATGTTTTAGGATTTCAATTATACCTGGCCTAGTAATGATGTGACCAGATTCCTGTACATCAATGATCGTGACCCTGAGAAACCACGCCGGTTCTGTGTGAACTTCAAACAGGTCATGTCTGAGTGCAAGATGAGACACGCCTGGACTCGGACAATACACACTTTCCAGGTAGATAATCTACAATCAGTTATGACATTCACTTTAAAGGTGACTTCACTTTACGCATTTCAGGAAGAGGGTAAACTTAAACCTTTTTTTAACTTTTGATAAGGTAGTATTTGTTTACTCTCTGACCTTGTCCTTTGCATAAAACACATTTTCTTTAAACTTTATCTTAGGCATCTTATACTTGACATTTAATGGGGTCATAACCTGGTGACCTTGACTTCAGTAAAGGACACACTATTCTGGGAAAAGCATTTGTAGAAGTTCTGATTGGTCAGTGCTCTCCTTTGATACATCTATATTTCATGTCGTCAGACCATTTACATGAGGTCTCGATTCACACTCGTCAAAAACCATCTCAACTATTTCAACAAGACAACATGAAGTTTCTTAAATGACTTACTAGATCCGTGTATCGTTGCCTTAGTGGAAAAACAATATATCCCGATTCCAGTCCTATTAAGCAAGAGGATATATCATGGATGTATTGAAAAGGAACCTGCGAGACGAGTATCATACAGTGGTTGTGATACAAAGATATCCCGATTATCTACACTTAATGAAGAAGAATAGTAAAGTAGTAAAGTAATGGTATTTATTAGCTACAAAAGTGTCATGTACAGTGCATGAAGGGAAATCACAAAATGAGAGTGACTGAAATTGCAGAAAAAATATCAGAAATGTCATATATTTTCTGTTTGTTTAATCACTGTAATCTATGAAATAGAAGTTTTAAAAAAAATTGTTTTTGTTCGAAAACAACTTTGGTTAACAGTTTTGGGATATTTTGTCTCATATGGCAATACATGGATGTATCGTGGACATGCAAACAACAATACTATCAATAAATCGTTACAACACAAACTGTTACTGTACATTTAGAGGTTAGGTAACATGCAGATGGTTCTTGTAAGGCAGCTTTTGTTTAACTACACTCAAATGATCCTTCAGTCAAACCTGATGTAAGACCTGTATTTCATTATTTGCTATTGTATCTTGAGGGTTCTGAGTGCCAGTCAAGTGATCTACATCCTGTAAAGCTTATTCTAAAAGAACTTAGGAAAAGATCAATATAATGATAAGTATCATTTAAATAAGGGGTCAACCATCTGCCCTATTTTCAGGGTTCCGAGTCTGAGGTCGTTGTCTACATCCTGGGGAACATATTCTATGAAAACTGGCAGCATGTGTACACAGCCATCACTCGGGGCAGACAGTCCGTGTACGTAGTTGGAACCAAGAACTCGTTAAGGAGAACTATCCAGAAGCCTGCCAGCAAGAGAAACACGAGTTTACAAGAGAAACTTGGTAAAGAACTTGAGGCTGAAAAGAAAATTAAGGTGAGTGTAATGCAAATTACAAACGTTTACTCCTTTAAAAACTGCCATATTCAGGAATTTAGTTGTCTGTACAACCTCAAGTATTTTTATAGATTTACTTTAATTTTTCACAATAGTGATATATACGACATTGATGCTCATTTTGTAATGGTAGTGATTCAAAAAGAACCTCCACTGATGTGTTTGTATTAGAGCACTCTTGTCTTCAATATATATTCATTCTGGATATATGTTTTTCCAAAGATTGAAAGATCTGTAAAAACAATTTTCTCCTCCCTGTCCTAACAGTTGCTATCTTATTGATCGAACATTATTTTTATTATTTTCAGGATAAGAAAAAAAATACAGGAGAAAACAGTCCTACCAAGGATGCTGACATCTTTGACAATTTTGAAAACAGTGACAGTGACTGGGTACACACTGTTGCTTCTGATAAAACAGAGAGAAGTACTAAAAAATTCACAGGTGTCAAAGACTTCCCAGTGGACACAAGAAAACCTCAATCTTCAACATCAGCTGAGGTTAATTTGGACTTTTCTGATCCGACACTGAAAAAAGAATCAAGTCCTTATGTAGCCATGGATCAGCATCCTCATGGTTTGGGATCTCTTCTAACTAACAAAATCATTAGTGGTCCTCAAGAGGGCACTAAACTGAAGAGTGATCTCCCCTCTGCCAAGGGCAAACATGGTTCTTCTCTGAAGAAGAGAAAGTCATGGGAAGCCTTTGGCAAGAAGGTTACTCCATCGAAATCCATGAAGACTGGAACTCCTATGTCTGTGACTCCGGTCCGATTATCCATTTCTGGAATGAGTTTGGATAATCAGAATTCTGATGATGACTTTCAATGAATTAAGTCTACTTCGGTTCTCATATAACTTAATGATAAGATTTGTTGGTTCAACCTAACCTTATCCCAAGATTTGATAAAAATAATCCTGAACTATTTTTTACAAGACTCTGAACAAAGAAAACCATTGCCTGAATAGAACATGATTTGTTGAAGAATGAAGATGGTTTTTTGGGGTTTTTTTTACACATAGAAATCAAATAAACAAGTTTTAAAATAGTATGGTTCCAAACATATAGTTGTATAGTTGGGAAAGTCTGTAGCAATTTTTCCAAAGCATCATCAGTAACATTCTCTCGTGATCCTGACTTTATTTCCTAACCTTCTAGGTCTGCAGGACACTTGGAACACTTGCTAACTCAGCAAACCATTGCTTCAGCTGTCTTCAATGTTTTTAAGAAAACTTGCCTGTTATTCACTCATTAAATTGATTTTTTATTCGTATCAATAATATGCTTAACAAATAAGGAAAATTATTTGGCTTTATACATCATAAACAGCTGAGGGTATTGATACCAAATTGACAAAAACAATCACTGTAATTCAGTGACAGATCTGTCAAGAAACATTTTTGTGTTTTGCGTTTATAAAGCTTAGTGAATACTGTTTAATGATTTGTTAATTTTTTTCATAACCCTTACATTGTCATATTGAGGGTTGTATTTTATTGTTTTTTAAGGAATGTTTTCTTTTATATTGGTTTGGCGTTTATCAAGTTTATTCATTTACAAAAAGAGAACAAATTTTGTTTGTACTTGTAAATAACAATTTTACAAATATTGTGACATATTTTGATATGTGAACATATATGTGTTACATTGAATTTGGTTGTTTAATGTATCTAAACATTATATCTTTACCATTTTACTGACACAATGTTACTAGAAAATGATCATATCTATTTATATAATATAATTATGTCTTTCAATCTTAATTTATTAATCAATTGCTAATTAACAAACACATAAAAGTTATCGAATGCAGTATGTGTTGCTTAGCCTCTTCAATATACCATGATGCTATTGGTTGAATCATATATAAGCATAATAATGAAAGAATGCCATGAATCCACTTTCAAGCTACTTCCTTCTCAACAACCCGTTCCCCATCCACGATAATCCAGAATATACCTTTGATAATGCTAATTTGGATTTTCGAGGATGTCCCTTCCTTTAAATTTCAGAAACTGCAATTCTTGATAAAGTTAAGGCAAAGTATCAGATTTCGTTAATATTAAATCTATAATAGTAAATTAATTCTTTGTTCTTGTATGGACGGGTTAGACTCCCTTTCTCTCTCGTTTCCCTCTTGTCCCTTTCCAATGTCTTTATATTAGCGCCCGTCCTTCATTAGATGTGGAAACCAAACTTGTATTTAACAACTCTTCTACCCCCTCCCCCCTTTTTCAGAAAATCTATAGATATGATATGGCAGCAGCTATGATAAATATAATGGCAACATGATTTTGTCCATAAGAAAATGTTGGTTTGTTTCCATGTTCTTGTTCCAATATATCTTATTGTTTTTTATTTGCTTTTACAAATTTATCTTTTATATCAATTCCCGTGGGTTTTTTGTGGAGTACAACTCTCAACTGATTTGGCTGCAAACTTTATTGATACATTCCTTGTAGACATGACATTTTCTGGATAACAACTTTTTTATTATGAACAAACATGACCTCTCAAAGTATACTAAACAAAATAAATTAAGGACCACCCCAATTTCCAATATTTAAATATTTTATTGTTCATATGATGATCCACATGCTGCTAAGATGTTGATTATTTTTTGTTAAACGCTTTGATGAATATAAATACTTACACCTTAAGTGAACCCACCTGATTAGGAATATAAGCATATATTTTGAAACTTTGAGGGTGTTTTTCAATAAAGAAGTTGTTGTCTGATAATCCTCATTTCTTCAATGAGGCATTAGTAAATAGTTATTGTTGTGTAATGATATATTACAAAATTTTTAGTTGTTTTACGGACAAGGAAATTTTTTTGTTATTGCCTAATCAATTCATATAGAATTTTAATTCAAATATATTTAATTATATATATCAAAGTTTGTTATGCATTTTTTATTATAAACTGAAATAGTGGCTTGATGTTAAAATGTTTCAAAGGTTGAAAAGAAACATAAATATGTTTATTAGATATGCTAATATATTGCTTGCTCTTAATAAAATATATTAATATGATTAAAGAATTATGTCAGTTTTTTCTTCTATTCCTTGATTGATATCTAAAAATGTGTAACTAATCATGGAAATGAATCAACCAGTATTGTATATATAGCATCAACCAGACTTATAACGCATCATTCACCTGTATGTTAGGTGAGGTGAGTTTGTGTTTAACGCCGCTTTCAAGATTATTTCACTTATATCGCGGCTGCTAGTATTATTGCAGGGAGAAAGCCCGCAACACTATTGTGGCTATGCATTGCCGCTTTCAAGATTATTTCACTTATATCGCGGCTGCTAGTATTATTGCAGGGGGAAAGCCCGCAACACTATTGTGGCTATGCATTGCGGTGAAACCTGCGAGCATCGGCTGGAACTAGCGAACCATGGGTGGTACTGCGCTGAATTTAAGTGTAGCATTGCACCCAAACCTGACTGCGTGTAGAACAGTTCTCTACTGCAGACAAAGTTGCCGAATCCCCGGCTCGAACCACGGACCTCCTGATCCGAAGCCGAACGCGCTAACCACTGCGCTATCCCGCCCCCACCTGTATGTTATAAGCATCATCAACCAATTTGGTATAACCATCATCATCAAATTTCTACCAATGATATTGTGTACTTTGCATATGTGATAGAGGTTATGGCACAGTACCAATTTTGCTACCCCGTCTGAAAATCCATTTATGACCCAAGATCGTATATATGACATCAACGCATCTGCTAAATGAACGAAAAAAGAATGGCACGGCAATCATCAAATAGTTTAGTCTTTGTATATATAATCTACTTAAAATGACAGTCCTATCGGGGTATTTTTTGTAGAAACAAAATACAAGATGACAGTGTAGTTTATTCATGTACATAATTGGTACATGAATTGGTACAAACCCAGTTAAAACATGTCACTAAGGGCCAGTCTTATTCGACCGTGTTCCGATGAATAAAGTTTTTCAATATTAACTAGCGGGATTCGAACGTACTCTATCAGGGACTTTCCTCTCCCCTACGTCTGAAAGCAGCCTCCTTGCTCGCATGAAAAGGTAATGACTTTTTCAACGTGCTTACTCATCTAATATTCTGCTAAAACAATGTCGGAACATGAAGAGTCATTACGTATCTAGTCTTATTACATATCCAGTTTTTGTGAGATTTGCGACTGTAAATGCATCTTCAATAAACATGGTATATGCATCATCGACCAGTATGAGAATGATACTATCAACAGCATGAACCAGAATAGCATGTGCATCAACAAATATTGTTTATGTATCA
The DNA here is from genome assembly GCA_921293015.1 of Phorcus lineatus. Lineage (NCBI taxonomy): Eukaryota > Metazoa > Mollusca > Gastropoda > Trochida > Trochidae > Phorcus > Phorcus lineatus. The sequence goes on from OV121085.1 coordinate 41,812,235, forward strand.
GATATCTACTTTAACAAAGATTAGCTAGTATTATATTATCTTTAGATGTCCAACAGCTCAATATCGAGGGATCGAAATATCACTTCACTGCCGTACATCACAGTATAAAGAAACTTGACTTGAATCTGGAGAGGAAAGTTATGAATATATGAACGAAATATTGATAATACCTTTATAACCTATAAACATGTTAATGAGAACAAAGTGTACCACACAAGATCATTAAAATTAAAATCTTAGATATGCTACATTACGCTACGTGGATTAAAGCGTAACACGGCGAAGAAAAACTATATTTCGTATATTAATGAGATTGGTTTGTGAAATTGCATAACGCGTAGATGATAAACTTACCATAAGGGTTTCTTGTTTACCATCCTAGTCGCATCATAGGGGTCAATCATATATTTATGTATATATATTTATATTAAATAAGCTTTTTCATGCCGTTCCGAACATCCTCGACTATCCAGGGTAAACGTCCGAGTGGAGATTAATCCTCGGTAAAGTGCCGTTAAGGGCTAATTAGGATGTCTTTCGGCAACCCGATATCAAATCTTTTTCATTTCAGATATATTGGAAATGTTTATCTAATCATTTTATGATACAAAATGGAGTATTTATAATAAATGTCTTTATAACCACAAAACAAAACATATGTTAAAAGATAACACTTTATTGATTGAACAAACAGCTTACAATGCCAAGAGTCATGGTGACAACAATATCCGAGTTTGCAAATCTCGAACGGCAAACCTACGATTGTTTTGAAAAAAACCTTGAAAATAAAATGCCTGACCCACAAACATTAAAAACCATCACAATATACATATCAAATCTAGTTGTCAAACGGTAATGACAAAGTAGACGCCTTTTCTTATAATTAGTTTCAATGAACATAACATTGTTGAACTGGCGTCTCTAATGAACAATGCTTGAAAACAAAATGGAATAAGTGCAAAAGAAGAAATGTGAATGAGAGGTTAACAAAAACATAACAAATTACACAACGGTATTTACAAACCACTGGTATAGAACTATATGAATACTTATGAAAAAATGAGTAACCGTGAACAGGAGTCTATAAGTGATGAAAATAAACATGCCCGAAGTAAATAGTATTATATTAAAGCCTAGTGCATATGAAAATTAATTTCAGTGGTCATTTTGCTATGTTTTCGATTTTCAAATGAAACAATGTCAATACGAGCATAATAAAAAATCAACATTTTAACGAAAATACGTGCACAAATGACAAGAAAGTGAAAACATTTAGTGAAAGTAACAATATAAACCAATGGGTATAATATCTAATTCAAATAAGAGATTCACAGAATACAAAGTTTAATCTCTCAAAGCAAGCTAGCATCGACTTGAATATGAAGGAACATGTTAAGGAACATTTTAAGGACGGTTAGCACTGAACACTACGACAAAGCATGACACGAAATAGTAACAAAGGCACAGGGAGCTGGGAGAAAAATAATTCTGTACAGGGTATCTATAAATGTAATGGCAAGGTCTTACAGCGGACATGACCAGCGTTGGAGAGTTTCTATTGAGATGCCTTCACAGGTCTAGGAGCGTGTAAATCACAAGTATTTGTAGACGTACAGTTTGTAGTCTTTGCTTGCCAGTACAACCGACCCATCATCCATGAGCGCAACATCGAAGCACTGCGCATGCTTGACCTTTGACTCGAGAGCGTTGATGAGCTGCCCGTCTTGGGTGAAGATGGTCAGGTTGAAGTTGTTGTGGTTGTCGGCCACGATCACCTCTCCGCTAGGGGACATGCGGACGCCGATTGGGTAGTTGGTGATTCCCTCGCCGCCGATCTGACGGAGGAATGCTCCCTGGTAGCTGAACACCTTGACGCAGTGGGAGCGGTTGTCGCTGATGAAGATCTCTTCTTTGTCGTTGACGACGACGCTGTTGGGGAATTGGAGATGTTTGGAGCAGGAAAAGGTGTTGAGGACGTTGCCGAACTGGTCAAAGATGATGACGCGCATCACCTTACACTCTACGATGATGATACGTCCCTTGTTGTCAACGGTCACTCCCCGGGGGTGCTGAAGCACGTTGGCGCCGAACTTGCGGACGAACTGGCCATAGTGGGTGTAGATCTGGATCTGGTGAGTTGGGCTCCTTTCTGTGACGATGATGTCGCCGGAAGTGTGCACTACGCAGACGCGGTTGGGATACATCAGCTGTCCGTCATGTTTGCCGCACTCGCCGAATTGGAAGTTGAATCGTCCTTCTTTGTCGAATATCTGGATACGATGGTTGTTTGTGTCGGCGACCACGATGTCGTTCTGAGCATTGACAGCGACGCCACTGGGTTCTGTGAACTGGCCTTCCAATACTCCGAACTCGCCAAAGCGGCAGTGGTAGATCATCTTCTCTCGGCGGATGTGGGAGACTGGTGGGTAGAGGCTAGGACTGGCCATGCGGGGGGTCAGGTCACCTACAGTGCTGGCTGCTGGGGAGAAGAGGTCAATTCCACTGGAGAAGATATCGAGCCCGCATGACCACTTCTCATACTGGTTATTGTCGGGTGGAAAGAAGTTGAGGCCGATGTTGCTAGAGTCTCGGGACATGTAGTCACTGTCATCCTGGTCGAAGAGACTGGCGGCTGTCAGTGCGGGATGGTTGGGCAGGCCGGTTATCATGCTGGCAGATCGAGGACGAGCGATAGGCTGGGGTTTCTGGGAGGCCATGGTCTCGTTGCCTTGACGAACGTAGCCGAATGTGTTGTTGATGACCACCTGGATTGCTTGATAGTTGGACACAAACTCGATCTCAAAGTACTCCTGGTTGGGGTCGGGCAGGAAGTTGAACATGTTCTGGAAGCGTTGCTCAACGAAGTTCTTCAACATCAGGGCTTCTGTGGTGGAGGCGTGCTTCAGGATCTTGTCAATAAACTCCACGCCCATGTACAGTCGGTCAACGCTGTCCTGAATCTTCTGAGCCACAGCACCTGTTTAAACAGAAATTATATTCAATTGAAGAAAAGGGTTAGTTGGCAGAAGCTCGTTTTAATAGCCCAAGGATACTTTTTACGAGCAAAACGTAAGAGGCTGTCAGTCGCAAGCATTATCCCCGGACTTTGCTCAATGGTTTTGTAAGAAACGATAAGGCTATTGGGAATATTTAGATTTGAAGCAATAATTGTTGAATAACAAAGAATTAACAAAGGAGTTGGTATCAAATATAAAGGCATCCACCAGACTTGTACCAGAGAGTGCCTAAAGAAATGGCCGATAATTCTTTGAAGAATGTTCTTTAAATCGAAAGTATAATACATTGAATTGCGTCTTTTTTGAACGCTAATCCTTTAAGTTTAATTGCGTAAATGACATAAAAGTGGAAAGCGTGCATAAGAATGTAAGAAGATTATGACAGGATACAAATAAGTTTTAAACACAAGTTCAATGCAAATACCAAATGTTGGATAATACTAAAGTTCGGACAATTACTCACCTATTCCAGCCTGCTTCATGTTGAAAGCTTGGTCCAGTTCCTTGTTTGCTTCAGCCTTCCGTTCCTCCAGCATGGCTAGAAAGAAGTTGTAGGTCTCGTTGATGTTGTCCTGGGCTTTGTGGTACTGAGTCTGAAGAGATGTGCAGATCTGACCAACTGTCTTGGCAGAGACTTGGAGATCGCCCAGTTTAGTTCTGGCATCTCCCACTAGGTGGCGCAACATGTCGACCTCCTTGTCCACAACGTCCATCAAGAAGTGACACTCATGACCGCGGCCATGGTCGTACGTGGTGCACTCTTTGCAAATGGGCATCACACAGGTCTTACAGTAGAACTTGAGCTCATCAGTCTTGTGTTTTGGGCAGGTGACCGTCTTCATCTTTGACCCGTCCTCTTTGTTGACCTGAAGGTCCGATATGCTGACCACTCGGTGACCTTCGAAGCAATGCATGAACTGATGTGCCATCACGCAGTTTGCACACAGGAAGTTTGCGCAATCGAAGCATCTGGCAATGGCGTTGATCTCCTTGGTTTTACATCCGGTGCAGTTCATGGCGGTTGAGTCGAGGACAGTAGATTCGAGGATGTTGATGATGGCAAAGTCGGTCTTGAGGCCTGCTACTCCGTCCACTCCCAGGTAGGTGTCGAAGTGGCACTCTGAGCAGGAAACCTTGTCTGCCACTCTATTCTTCTCTAGACACGGCTGAAACATGAGTTGGTGTCGTAAGATAGGATTCAAGAAAATCAGAGGACGTGTAATTACGATCTAGCTAAAGCTAGCGGTAATATTATACGACACAAAGTACAAAGTTTAACATTACTGCTTGGTTAGATTGGTGCAATTAACAGCCGTTATAAAACATGGGAGAATATCTTGATTGGCATTTTGGAAGTTTGGATGACGAGGAAAGAGGGAATACTCAAGAAATACATTTGTTTTGTTATCATATATCAGTTAAAAGTTACAACAAAATGGAAGAACCTATTGTGACCTTCTCTAAGTTGCACTGACAAAGAATTCGAGTGGACAACAATATGAAATCGTACGTGTAATTTTGTTTAAACTCTTAATTATCATTCTTGAAGAATACATTTAGCAACCTTAATCTGTTAAGGCGTCGTAAAGGTATAGAACAACAATACTTTAAAAAGGATAAGTTTGGGCATATTCTAACAGACAAAGTTCAATCGCTTGACAACAACATTCTTTTAAACAATAGTATTTACAGCAGATACAATGAAAAAGTATGTTCATAGTAGATCAATTAACTAATATTCATGCCTAAATTAGATGCAAATTTTTTAAAAACATTATTGAAAACGATAAAAAAAATTCTAATTTTTTCAAGATAAAGATGCGAGTTTAGGGGCGATATTTGAATTGATCGAGACGAATGGTATTTTGGCTCTTATTTTAGCCAAATAAAAAATTATGAAACATATTCTGTGTCACTTTATGACTTGATTTGTGAGAATAAATAGTAAGTAAACAAGTTGTTACGAGAGCGTACCTGACAGAATGTGTGGAAGCAACTGAGGACTTTGGGCATGGAGTAAGTGTCGCTACATAGAGCACAGCGGGTCAGGTGCCCGGTCGACTCCATCTCACCATCGGACGAGTTCGAAGCTGTGGTTAGGGTCTCGCAAGAGGAGGGGGTGGGAGACGCCATTGTAGGTGTGTAGGTAGATTCTTCCAGTATTCAGCTCTCAACCTGCAGGGACACGTGGAAAAACTAATATGTTGCATGAAATTAACGTTTTTTCGCGGTTGTAGTTGAAGTTAAGTCAGCGCCTTTTTTTGACGCAATTTCTACACATTTATCTGTCCACGTATATTCATAAACGTAAAACTCAATCTGAAATGATACTCAAACCTCATTGGTTTAAGTGGAAACTGTATAAAAATAGGCGTGTGGATTTAGAGAAAAAACTTGGTAACAAAATATGTAGTGAGTGAGTGAGTGAGTTATTGTTTAACGCCGCTTGGGCAATATTTCAGCCATTCGCGGCGATCAAAATATGTAGCAATGAAATGAAACTAAATCAATTTGATAGGGGAAAACGTCATTGTCAAACGAGAAATAAAATCTTTAACATGCATTCTCTTTCAATATAAAACAGATATTGAAGGGGGAAAAATCAAAGATAAACTTGAGAAATAGATTAATAAAGCATTTGAAATCTTTTTTTAGAAATCTTTGACCCTAAAGAAGAATAAATCTGTCTTAATGAGTATAAACAAACACTCCGTGGGTTATTGGAGTCCATAAGCAAACTTTATGAATAATGTAGTTTAACGAGAAACACTGACTGAAAGTTAATAATATTTTATGAATTTTTTTTACAAAAAGTATTTTGAATGCTATTCAGTTCAGTAAAGTGACAATATTTAGGTAGAAAGTAGCAATTCTGATCGCAAAACCGGACATTGAGGTGCTTAAATTAGTCAAACGTAAAAAAATCTTATCTAAAGCAAGTTGAAATTGAATTTGATTTGACAGTATTTAAAACATGTATGTAAATGGTATGTATGGTTTCGGGATTTTGCGCATATATAAGGGTGTTTCATTTTTATAGAAAAAACAGGCAATCGAGATAGAATAAAAGAATGTTTGATTAGAAAAACAGGAGATGGACTAAAATTCCCAGCTATACAAGAAATAGTAAGACATTATGGTTTAGATAAGATTTCGTACATGGTTCTAAATCAAGTTATATTTTATATACGTCATACCCAGTAAGCAAACTCAATCAAATAGAATTGAGACTCAATTGACTTTCTTAAAACATACTATATTCCTCATCTCATTTTCCTGTTTTGGAAATACGTATTTGATGTTTGCTCTGATTAACAAGAACTGTAAATATGAAACTAATAATCTCAGTATAAAGTGAATTTAGAAAATAAATCTATGCCTTAGAAGCCTATGATAATTTTATATAATATATACTGTGTCTACAATTAAATAACAAATTAATGACCTCCTAAATTCCTAATTCTAAAACAATTTCGTGGAATTGTCTTGAATTAAAACGATTATTCTTGAACTCGCGGGATAACTAACTTCATCTATACTATATTGTATACCTATATTCAAAAGATATAATATCAGCAAACAGGAGATGTTATTTCGTCTTCCTAATATGTATATCAATCAATCTTTATTTCCGTACTGAAGAAGCATCATGCCTATAGTACATTTACAGAAGCAGTTGGGATTTACGTGAGTTAATACTTTGCATTAGAGTGATATAATTAATGTTCTATACCTCATTGCATATGTACATAGCCAGATTTTGTAACGTATTTTGATTGTTACTGTTCATTAGATTACAGAATTTTATAATACTTGGATGGACATAGTAGTACTGTTTAATATAATATGGAAGTACTATGTAAAGTTAAGAAAGTATATCTGGCAAACACTACAACCAACTTCTGCTTCTAACTTCCTTACCAAAGCAAATAGAAAAAGAAAAAAAAGCTTCATATTGTACATATGCGTAAACCTTGAGTTCTATACCATTCCAGGCATCATAATATGCCAAACATAGAGGAGTATGGGTTTAACGCCGCTTTCAAGAGTATTTCACTTATATCACGGCTGATAGTTTTATTGCAGGGAGAAAGCCCGCAGCACCATTGTGGCTATGCATTGCGGTGAAACCTGCGAGCATCGGCTAGAACTAGCGCCCCGTGGGTGGTACTGAGTTCTCCATAGAATCCAAACTATGGATAAAGATTTTTATGATTATAAATTTAGACAATCACCACTTTGTAGACTTGGTAACGTATGTAAAGTCGATCCGATGTCCAATCCTCAATTTAATAGTGGATACAAATTCGTCAAAGATCTTTGACAGCATCTACTTGAATGTATTTGAAAATGAAACAGACTTTCACTTAAATATAAGATAAGAATTAATCTTCATTCAAAGAAAGAAGGGATGATGCTCTGAATTTCCTTTTCATTCTAAGAGAAATCCGTCTTTTATAGAAAACCTGTAAACAAGGTACCTACTCTCGCTGGCCAAACCGAAGTTTATCTACAATTATCAATTACATAAAACAAATACTTACTCACAATACATATATTATATTTGTCTCATTAAGGTGGCCCTAACACAACTTAATTACTTATAAATTGATCATGGTATATTTCACAATTATGTGTTTTTTGTATGAAATTGCTTTACACAGTTCAAAATAAAATAAAACGATAATAGACAATCAATATGTCAAATCCAACGTAAGGCAAATATATGATTATTGTTATACCAACAAAACTTATAGCATGTACGTTAACGATGGCAGTACCTTTTCGACAAAAATGTCTTCAAAACATAAGTCAAAGTGGATTCTGAAATCGATAATGACTTTTACAATAAAAGCAACTGAAATCGATTCCTTTGAAAGGAACACGATTTGTCTTGAAATACGTACATGAACATGAAAGAAAGAACGTACTTACCAAACTTTCAAATGTCTATATCACCGTGTCTTCTGAGCTTCCAAAACACACAAGACGATGAGTTATGGACGACCAAGACATTTTATAGCCGGCTAATTCAACCACGCGCTTCAATTACATTTTGCTAGTTTAGTGAAAAGCATACTTTTCAATTAGGGCCAGTTGACCAAGCGAGCTCGGACGAACCATGGTATTGTGCAACATGTAATATATTTTCAATTAAAGGTCATTGGGTCACAAGCGTGTAGCTTGAGATTTTAAAGCGCATGGCGCTGATATCTGATTGGCCCGCTTAAAGCTTACTGATTCGTACTTTTAGTCCGAGTAAACTTGAATAATTACCTTTTGATGATACCTGGCTTATGGATACGATTTACTGAAAAGGATTTTTTCAATTACTCTGTAAACAAGATGAAAAGATTGTGTCATTGTCTTATGGTTTGTATGAAATTTCTTGGAAGAAGGATTTGTATGCTGGAATGAAATTAATATCGTTTGTATACTTTATTGAAGTGTTATTAATGGGGCACAGTGTATTTTGTTGGATTCAATTATATCAAACTTCATAATTGGTGTAATTTCATCGACAAGAAGTGGTTGTTTCTGAAAAGTAACAACTCATTGTCAGTTGGCATAGGGACAATAAACAGGAGGAAAGTCGAGATTTATGATTGAAAACCAGACAATGACTCAAACTTAATTTTGGAAACGTATTTATAGCAGACACAGCGAGATATATATGTTGGCATTGCGTAGTAGGTGATGTTACTCCTATACATGTAAATGGGACACAGGATTTCGACTTCTTAACATTTATAGGTCGTCTTTAATCTCCAATCGAAAACAGCAATTGTCAATTTGGGATAAATATGCAAGTTAAGAAAGGCCATTTGAACTTAAATCAGGTCAAGTGATATCTTGGATCTCTTTAAGTAACATGAAAAAATCATGAAACATATTCTGTGTCACTTTAATGTTATGGTAAATATTACATTATTTTAAACAAAGTCCTGCCTAAAAACGTCGGTTTCGAAACAAGAAGGTTAAAATTTCTAACACTATTTACATCTCCCTGTGGACAATACTGAAACGATTGGGATTAATAAAATGTTGAGTATCACGATAATCGTCAGACTTGTTAGAACGTATAGCATGTTACTTACTGCAACTTACAGGTGCACTAAATTAACTGTTTCCGTGGCAATTTTTAAGTTTTATTTTTTACAAATAAAAGATTTTATGGACGTTACACTATACGTCTCTATACCGTTTACTAGACTACATCTGCTTGAAATCAATATAGGAATCTTAACGAAACGTTGCAATCAATGAAAAGTGAATAGAATATGAATAAATCTAATATCTTAGTGAGTTTATAAGTAAAACGACATTGATGAAACATAGACTCAACGAGATTGACTTTCGATTAAGTCAATATTTTAAAACTTTTATTTCTCGGAACATCGTCGATTTAATCAGACTGAAACACAGCTTAACAACACATTTCAAATGCTATTTTCATGTTTTCTTGTCAATCATTCATTATACAAGATTCAACATAATGAATTAGAATTCTTTTAACGTTATTGACTTTTTATCAAATTTTCATTGAAGTACGCAATTTTTCGTTGAAAATAAATCCGTTTTTACACTCAGTTAAATAACAATGCGATTCTACTCAGTGAAATAACCCTATAATTATGACGTCTTCCGTGACGTAAGAAAAAAATTAATGACGTCATGAGATGGCCGTAATAGCGAGGCGATCTGGCTATTCATTGAGGGATATGATAAATAGAACATACGTGATTAAACATTTCTCGTCGTGTACCATGTGGGAAGCATAGGATTAAATATTTACACTCGTGAACATATTAACTTCTACTCCATTCTATGAGATTGAAGTGTATGGTACTGGACGAGAAATGTCAAATATCCGCTATTTATTGTGCGTAAGTTAACTTTTTAAGAATAGGAAAAACGTGTCTTTCGGCGAAATTCTGGTTTCAATGTATTTGTGATGTATTTACTAGTCATGTTGATGCAACAGGATACCTTTATAGAGCAACTCCGTGATTTTCATAACATAATATTTACCTGTGATACGAACCGTAATGTTATATATGGTGATTTAAAATCAAAACAAACCTTTCAAATCCAAAAGACATATATGTATGACAAATACTGGTTTTCCATGAAAATCTAAAAAACAGCCTTATAAAAGCACACAGGTGTATATATCACGTCCAAATTACATGGAGACTAGTTATATAACTAATCACACACTATTAACTAAAGATAGTAGAATAGAACGCTACGTTACTGCATTTACTGAGTAACACTTTAAAGATTTCAACTTACTGTTAATTTTAAACTTTTACCAAATATGAAGTCTGATCATATGACATCAGTTTGTATATTCTGCCGTTGCCTTGTATGTGCTAAACTGAATATCAAAGTGACACAGTATGTTGCACACATTTTCAGTGGCTGAAAGAAGAGTCACATGTTCCAAATTACGTTCAAATCACATTGCTAGACTTCTATCTTCGTCTCTGAAACGCCAAAATTATGACATTTACTTATTTTCAATGATAATCGAAAAACGGGCTTAGAAATGTTAATTAGTCGAAACTCTACGCCATATGTACATGTTTATTAGATAATTTAATCCCAACTCATATTCATCTTTGCTTCTACTGTAGATAAGTTTGATGAATAACGCTTGAGTCATTGTCCGGTTTTCGATCATAAATAACTTTAACCTGATTGTTGACACTTCAGCTGAACTGATAAGCATTAAAATGATAGCTTTAAGGAACAACCACTACTTCTCAATAACACCTTTTTGAAGTTTGACACACACTTTTATCCACCAACATACTCTATGTTTCTTTAATATTTACAGTGGTACGATGATATATAATGATACATAAAATCTCAAAGGGCGTGATAGTTTTAATGCAATGTACTTTTCGAGAAATGTATAAAACGTTTCGAATCTGTATGTACTCATTAGACTCAAAACCTAAGATATTTGACATCGGCAATTGAAATTATCAGAACTGTTAATGAGTTTGTTTTTATTGTATAGTTTTAACACTTTAATACCAGTTCCTATTGGGTGAAAACAACCCATGAACACAAACAGGTATGCAAAAATTCAAACTTTTGGTCAAATTATGGTTAATTTTATCGATAATGGTGAAAATGCATTCTTAAAAGAGAAAATGAGAAGTGAGTATTAAAAATGATGTTTTCAAAAGAGAACATAAAAGAATTGGAAGTAAAAGACACCCCTGTCTTACCCGCCAAATGCCAGTTTTTCTTCTTACTCCAAACACGTTGGTGGAAAAAGAGAGGGAGGGTGTCATGATTTTTTAGCCTTCACTATTAACCTCAGTATCGTTTTGATAATTGTTTAAATTATCTCATTTACTAAGGTAACAAGATGGTGCGCTTTGAGGGAAATGGTTGTGTAGTTTGTTCCTTTTAAGCTTTTAAATAAAGATTCTGCAATTTTATCTGTTGACTTTGTATCTGTTGATCGGCGTTGAAAAAATGTTCTATATCAATCATTTGAGTTTTAAGGTAATACTAATCTATTGCCATAAATGTATGCGATGACGATGTATTGGACAGTTATATCAATGTATTTTTGAATATTGTGCATAGAAAGTCGCTTGCAAGACAGGTTAAAGGGTTTGTTCACTAAAGTTTTTAGGGACATCTGATCTGTGATAATATCAAACATTACAAATTTATCTGGTTTGTCATATAACAGACCATTTTGTCCGCCTTTCTCAGTGTTGTCGGAAGGAAAATATCGTTTTAATTGCAAAGTCTAAATTTTCAGTGGAGCTTTCATATTTTTATGGTTCACATAAAAACAATAAATGCATTTCTTTCTTTGCGCTGCATTATAGAAATCAACAGTTTCAGAAACGATGTTTGAAAACTGAAAGTTTCGGTTATTGTAAATTTATGCCTCTAAGTTTAACATCCGTTCCGGAATTGCCGTTTTCCGTCATTCAGTTAGACAAATAACCGTGCTTCAATTTGTACTCTAGACCAGTTTGAAACTTTCCGACAGTCGTAAAGTAACGCTAAAAGTTGAATTTTAGTTTTAAAAAAGAGTTTGTACACTTAACGTACTTTGATTCTCGAGACCTCATTGGTTTCCTTCTAAAAACCTCAGAAGGTAGATTTTCATTTTGTTTATAATCAACCCGTTAGCTGTTTAAGATACTTATATATCAACTGAAAGTGGGAAATAAGGAGTATTTTTTAACATTTTACAATTTGACATGTTCAAAGACGAACCTAGGTAACGGTAACTGAATAATCATAAAAAAACACATTGACGGACTTCGACGTTTAGAAATCGATTAACCGAAAAAGTAATATTTTATTAGATTGTCTTTTTTAACTCATACTTCAGCATTAAATTATCTCAAGGTCTTTAACGTACGTTGTCATTTTTAGCAGTTCATTAACAGATCTTAATTTGTTGTGGTCCTCAATTGTTCAGTTGAGTATATCACGTGTAATTTGAACAGAATATGCGTGTTTTTTCAAAAAATCTGACTATATAGGTCACAGTGTACATACTATTGCTGTATATATTTTAACACATCGGTTAAAATATACTGATGTATCAGATTTTGTGTTCTCCAAATAAGCATATCGTATTTGTACAATGGGAGTGAAAGAGAATTTATTTCTTCAATTTGTCAAATCCAATAGGCACATCGTGTTTGAGAAGGACGCGTATTCACATAATTTGAGAATAGATATGAATAATGGCAGAGTTGGTATCGTCTTTATCCATATACATTTATTTCTGATTTCATAGCTGTCCTCTGAGCAAGTGTAGGTGACGAGGTTCAGGAGTATCTGAGCAATTGAAGAGCCAGGTCAGAAGTCTAGGAGATCGGAGCCATGGTGTATGTTAGTGTTTCTCTTACAACCAAGATCAAATAAATAACGGTACTAATCTCTAAACAAATTATCTACAAGAAATGAACACTAAAAAGTCTCACCATCAAGACTTACAATTTGCCTTTTAAAGCCTTCCCTCTACTTGCAGATGCAACTAAACTGTTGTCATTTGACATATTTCTCTACTTTCATACCAAGATAATGTGACATAGAGACAAAAATAGTCTATTGAGGATCAGACTGATTGCCTCAGAAAAGCATTTGAAAATCGACCATGCCTAAAGAACTGAACATAGTTTGAAAATATTGCTGCTACTTCGTTTGCAGTTGTTTAGCAGGGAAAATAGTCTCGTCCCACAGTTAGGACATCTTCCTTCATATGGCCTAAATTGTGCCAGACCTAATGAGGGGCTATTTCACCAACCTTTCTGTGCTTGCCGTCCATAGAATTTTGATAGTTTAATTATAAATCTTCTAAGCAAGTTTTCTCTGAAAAGGGTACTGCAATAAAATTATGGAATTTGGCAGGATAGCAACAAGGTTATAATTAGCCTATGATGGAAACTGGCGCAACTTAAAGTCATGCCAGGGATGTTGAATTTAGAATTGAACACTTTTACTTAGGTCGAGTCCACCTGCATGTCAAGATTTTTCATTGAACTATTGAGATCCACCGCAGTAGCCTGGACATCTAGCACAGAGTTGGGGAAATGCTGCACAGCCTAAATTAGCCCGTCATTGGTGCTTGCCCAGGTTAGTCCATGCACAGGAAGTAACTAAACAGTAAGATTTCTTCACTTCCTTAGGGTTGAAAAATACGAACATACCAACATCCTCAATGGCTCTTCATTACTGATAGTTGGTCTACATCAGATAAACAGGTACTTTCCAAGCAATGGGACAACAAGTCACAGTGTGCAAGGTGAATCACAAAACCAATTTTATTTGAATAAGAATTGTGACATGAAATAGTATCTACACATACTGTACAAAACACAGGAAGAAATACATGATAATACGGCTTCTCACTGGTCATAACACAACATTCTTGCCGGGCCACCTTGCCTGCGACACCAGTATGAAATCAAATGACTCGAGAGCAATGGCTCTTAATGTCTTGACTCTTTTAAAGTCAAAATGGCTTCCCTTAAAGGCATCCAATGAAAACATGATATGAAAACGGATGTCATATAAACAAATGTAGGTGAATAGTTTATACAGTCGCAACTCTTAATGATACATGAAAACCTAGAATGATAAATGAGCAGTGAAATTATCCATGTAAGTTTGGGAACTGTCAATGTTCTTGTGATATGGCAATCATCTGTTTATAAATCTTTTTCTCCGACGCACTTTAGAGCACAAGCAGTTTTAATATGATAAGCTGTCAGGCGACAGAAGCTGTGCAGTATTGTCACACCCTATCATTCAATTCAATGTCTATTTCTGGCAATAGTTTAATTTCATTCATCTTTGAAATACAATATTTAGAAACTTTTCAGAAAAAGTTAAGATAAAATGTCTGCTAGCCTCATGTCCCAGCTTATTATGTGAACAAGGAGCACTCGAAGAGAACATCAGACAGAATCTGAGCAACAGTTTGGTCCAGAATCTGCGACATGACTAAGGCTAACAACCTACTCTGATGGTGAACAAACAGTTTACGATTTTCCTCAATCCTAGCTAAGCAGAGTAGGATATTGGCTGCCCTTCTCAACATGTCCAGGCTCGTGCCCATAACCTCAGGGTTGTTCTGGAGTGCACTAATGCCCTGGGTGTTTGCCACCTGCATGGCGTTTTGTTCCGCAGTTTCCAGGAAGTCTACAAGTAATGATATACATGGATGTTGCAGTGCTATAGCCCGTGCTGCACTGCTGTCACCTTGCACCAACTCTGATAAGAGAACCAGAGCAAACTCACGAGGAACTTGCTCCTTCCGATTGGAAAACAATTTGCACAAATTTGAAAAGAGGTCCACAATGCGTTCGAATGGAGGCGTTGCCAAGAGCAGGTCTACGTTATAGTCATGTATGCAGAGTTTGCACAAAGCTTCAAGCACAAGTCGCTGAGGTGATAGGACGGACTGAGGGGACATGCTCGGCAGCGGGTCTCTAGCGCATGATGACGGACACACAGCCCAATGCAGAAGGCCGTCCAGGATCGGGAAGCAGATGACCTCGGAGTAGGACGATAAGTTCAGATGACCACAGATGTTGGCAAATATCACTAGCGTGTTTTCACGCAGAGAATCTAAGTAAGACCAGTACCATTCCCCGTTGCCTTCACAGATGTCAACAAAGTCTATATCAGTGACCTCTGATTCCACATCTTTCTCCACCAGCTTGCGATGACACTTTGAGCGAGGTAGATGCTTGTGGTGCAGCAGCAGCAACTTGCCCAGGACCTTCATCAGGCCCGGGTGTTTAGACATCTCCACATCATTGCCTGGAATGCAGGAAAGACTACGGAAGATGTTGGAGATGCAGACACAGCGACGACCGAGCTCGTCCTGTGAGTCCTTAGAGAGGTAGAGGGGAGGTTCATCTCGGTGGTACGCTTCCTCCTCCAACCCACTCTCCTTGTGGACTAGGCTCTGCAGAGCTAGTTCAGACACACTCAGCTCTTCCTGAGGTGGCTCAGCCGTCTCTGGTTTACTCTCTTTCTCCTCCTCCTCCCCTTCAGATTTCACTTCCTCAGCTTCTTTCATTTCAGTTTCTGCTTTTGTTTCAGTTTCTGCTTTTGTTTCAGTTTCTGCTTTTGTGTCAGATTCTGCTTTTGTGTCAGTTTCTGCTTTTGATTCTTTTGGTTCGTCTGTCTCCATTTCAGTTTCACCATTCTCTTCCTTTTCAATCTCCTCTTTTTCATTCTCTCCATCCTCTACCTTCCCATTCACATTCTCTTCCACTACACTCTTGCTCACAACATCTGGCTTTTTACTTGGTTCGAAAGGTTCCTCTTTAGTGAGGCACGGTGCTTCTTGATCAGATTCTGAGGAAGTTTCAATTTTGTCTATATGATTAACAATTTTCTCATTTTCCCCACACTTGTCAGAGGCTTTCTCTGGCAAATCATTCACCTTACTATCCTGAGCCGCTGCCTCGTGTAAAGAAGAGTCATTAGAGTCTACACTGTCCAAACCTGAATCTCTGGGCTCTGTTTTCATATGAACAGACTTGATAAAATTGTTTCTAAGTTTTGTCTTTTCACACAAGGAAGAATGATCGTCCTTTTCTACTTTAATTGAGATTTGATCCTCCTCTGGTTCCACATGTTCAGAGGTATCTGCACACACCACCTCTCTCTCAGTCTCTTCAGATTCTTTCTCTACAACCAACTTTTTCACCAACCCATTGGAAGCAACACATTCACTCTTATCTCTAGTCCTTTTCCGACCGAAAAACATCTTGCTAAACAACTCTGTGGTCTTCCCACTTTCCAAATGGGTTACTATATGATCATTAAGGTCTCCACCCCCAAGCTGCCAATGGTTCCTATTGCTACCATAGCCACTAAACACATCCCAGACCTTCGTATCTGCCACCCAATTCTCGGGAGAGTCCTCTTCAATCTTAACAGTTTTGCCATTCCATGTGACAAAAGTGTCCTTTGCAAATAACAACTCCTCAGCTGTCTCAGCCTTATCCCCAGCTTCTTTCTCTCGCAGCTTCTGTTTCTGTTCGTAACCAATGTTGTTGTCCTCAAATGTGCCGAATATCTCCTGCAGGCATTTACGGAAATGTTCTACAAGAACTTCGAGAAGCCCTGGCAAGTGCACTAGATTGAAGTATGCGACAGTGCTGTCATCAAACAAGAGAACATTAAGTGTGTCCAGAGCCCAAGTGCTCTCTGCAAGTAACCCAGATTTTAAGGCCATCATAAGTCGCCAGGCTTCCAGGGGTCCTGTTGATAATAAGAAAAACCACCATTATAAAAGCTGGAGTGGCAAGGCACACACACAACTGAACAGAACATTTCTACTACAGCAGATTGATATACTTATGAAGACATACATGGGATAACATAATGATTTTAAAATGAAGAGGAATTCTACATTAAATGGAGTGGCTATCTGGATTCAATGTCAGTATTAATGGGCTTCGGACATTGTAAGCACTAAGCCAGTTTCTCAAAGAAGCCCAATTACTTTGACCAGAAAATAAATCAGCACAGTCTATTTATGTAACGATGAAAAAAATCATGTATAAGGAAAATAAATAAAATATCGCCAAAAACACAAGCTGTAAACCTAAATTTGCTTTTCCTTTGCAGCACAAAGCTATTTTTCTGGTTCTCACTGGTATCAAGTACCTTGATTAGAGGTTGAGTCAAATTTTTTTATTCCGAAGTCCATTAGTCTCGTTAACATTTAATTAATTAAGGTCAGCAGTCACCACCTCCATATTTACAGACGAAAAAAGGCACGGAAGTCAAACAAGTACATTTAGATTAAAAAACATGATTTCAGATTTTGGTTTTGGTTTACAAGAATGTTTACAAATACTTGGACAAATGATGGAAGGATTGACACGAACGCAAGTACGTACGAGAGGAGCGTACAAACGAGCATGTCAGGTGTTACCGACCTAGATCTTTGCTGGAAAGACGACGCCTCTTATTGAGAAGCGGTAGCGTGGCCTCAACGCTGTCATGTGGGAACACTATCTCCTTCTTAGGAGGGAACTGAGCGTTTGGAAACAGAGGACCTGGCTTCTGCTGCAAAAGAATCAGCAGAGTTTCACAGTGCCTTAGCTCAACACAGAGAACCAAGCTAACATGGACACCCAGACACAAAACATTGGGGGAGCTGGTCGCAATTTTCTTTATGTTGACGTTTTAAGTTTTGATGGAATTGTTGAAAATCTTCACTGTTACACATAACTTGAATTTGAAACAAACAAATTCATGTTTTATTGAACCTCATTAAAGACTTTGTCACATCCGTAAGGGAATTGTTATTCGAAAGTTTTCTTAAAGCATGACATTATAAGAGTTACTTATTGCAGTTTACAATATAGAATTTACTAATTTCGAAGTACCTGGTAAGCAAAGTTCCTATACTATTTCTTTAGAAAGCATTTCAAATATGAACCTTACGAGTACATAAAAACAAGACAGTGCAAAAAAAAGAAAATGAAAAAATTCTTGCAAACAGCTGTGCAAATTTTCAATCCATTTTTAAAACAAGCGGCCAAAACTTTAGTTTCTTAAAAAACTTCAAATATTGGGAGCTCTCCTACAAGTTCCTCTGAATCTTCATAAGCATAAAGACTTGAAACCCCAATGTTTTGTAGGGTGGCCACATTCAGACATCTAAAAAGCAGTTACTGAACTAGACAGTTGTAACTTAGGCTGGGGAAAGGAAGAGGGGGGTCAGAGTCTTGGAACTAGTCTTATGTATCGATGCTGCCGTGTGCCAACCTTGACGACTTAAGGCGAAGCAAGCTCCATCTTAGACTTACGAGGGTGACCATTACAGAACCTAGCTGTATCCCGTTACCTTTAGGCGCAGTCTCAAGTCGCTTGGAAGCTGCTTTAGAGAGAAATCAACTGCCATCCTATATTTAACAGACTTCAAAACATCCTTGTGCAACATTCATAGATTGAAAAACGTCAAAAATCCTAGATGAAATTTCAATGCCAGCTGTTACATTGTGTCACTCCATGCAGTTCTAGAACAAACTTGAAACATTACTGGCACAAATTGGAACGTTTTCAAAATTAAACATGCATGAAAATGCAACACTACTTTAGATTTTGAAATTCCCCCCAAAACGTTTAACATTTGTGATACTGTTCCCATAAGACTGACTTGAGGAAGAATAGATGTTAATATCTACATTCTACAACTAGCACTAAAAGCTGCATGCAAAATTAGAATATCTACTAGCACAAAAAGCTGAAACTTGGCTAAATAGTAACTTAAATTAAAACATTAATTAAAGAAATTGACAAGCGACTACACAGCTAGTGAGGCCTTCGTTTTGTGAATGATTGGTAAAAGCAGTTACATAATACTGTGATCTTAATCATCAATACACATAGTTAAGCACGTCTGTCGCTTATTTACACCTCATAACCTATACTTACTTTCATCATGTGAATCATTAACTGCAAGACGACAGTGATATAGATAAGAACTGATTATGCGAATACTGCATTACAGAAAGAAGCTACCAAATGTACAGGTGTTTACCTGTTGCTTGCTCATGTAGGGTTTGTCCCGGGGATGGGGCGAGCCTCTTGGTCCGATACGACTGTAGGGCCCCATGGGTGGGGTGGAGGGGGCCACAGGGGGCATGCCGCTCATACTGTGGGGTATGAAGTTTGGGGGGCCTCCAGGCTGTGACCCATAGCGAGGCGTCATCGGAGACCACTGGCCGACATCTCCTCGCCGAGGATCTGCGGAGAGAGTAAAATTGTTATAGGTGTAACATTGTTTCGAAGAAAAAGTAAATTGTTATAGATATACTTTTTTGTTATTTATAACTTAAATATGAGAGCAACATTTGTATACATTTATTTATATCATAAAGATCACTTACAATAGATAACTGTACTACTGAATAAGGGGATGAAAATTCACAGACACTCTCTACAGGGAGGATTGACCTGCTAACTATACATTTGCTTTGGAAAAAGTTGTACTGTGCAACCCAACATGGAAGGTTAAAATTATTGCCTGAAGATTAAATACTTAAATACAAAAGATGCACAATTAAAAAAAGGCTCAGTAAAATGAAATTCAAGTATAAGTAGTAGAATTTTGATGTATTAACAGCAGATCTACATCTATGATCATTAGTGATGACATAGAAACAAAAAACGAATGAATATGGGTCCTGTATCCCATCAGGCTTTGAAGTCGTTTGATTTTAATAACTGTAATGTAAAAATTCCAGCTTCAGGGCTATAATTGGGTTGAAGAGGGGGAGAGAGAAGAGTCAAAACTCATCTCGGATGCTTGATAAGCGTTGCCATAAACAATCTTGCCTTTAAGGCCTGACAGGTGAAAAACTCAGATCACAATAATCAAACAATGAGTCAGCGTATTAATAGCTAATTAATTGTAGAATCATGAAATACTGCAACGGACATATTAGTACAGAAGATAAATGTTTAAGTTAATTCATGAAACTGATTAAATACATTTTGAACATCGCTGATACAGTCCAGTTTGAAGATGCCATTTTTGGGATGAACAGGAGTACACACAGATTCGAATACTGTTAGCCTGTCCTCTAAGAACAAATATCTAATAGTATTTAGCAAGATTCAATGTTAGTGAGGTACTACAGACCAAGAACAGGTTCTACAGCTACCAAAATGATGAAAATCCTGAATGTAGCGTGTTAGACAATTTGCATCAATTTCTCAATAAGATGAAATTTGGAACGGTTATACTGAACTTTTATGAAAACCTTTTCGGTGGAGATCTTCTATTTAACCATATGACAATTTTGCGATCTTTTAAGATTTAATTAAAATAAACACATGTGATTACCCAAGTGCAAAATGCAGTGGTAGTCCAGTGTAAACAAAATTTAACTGAGTGAGCTAAGGCATCATGTAGCTTAAGAAACATCTTTTTCTGAAAACCTTAATTACAAAACAATATAAACTGAACCCGAGACCAACCAACGATTGCTTCGATGAATTTTTCAATAAAAAGTGTGCACAATTCCAAACAGAACTACTTTCACAAATGTCTATGTAAAATCAAAATCTCGGGTAAATTCATTGATGCAAATTGTCAATGTTTCTGTAACAGGCCGACAAATTAGTACAAAAGCTTGAACCAATCACTGAGAGCCTACCAGTCATGTGAGCATCATGATGAGATATTATTGCCTCGTGAGAATATGCCATGTGACTAGGGGTAGGCATACCTCGCTCTGTATAGGGAGACGTGTGACCAAACACAGCTGTCAAAAGAGACAATAGTGTCTCCCTCAACATAGTGCAACTTTAGCACCTATCTATGACAAATAACAACTTACAAGTGCTTCAAAGACTTGATTTAGTGTAAATTACCAATAACTTCATGAATTACTTAATGTCATAAGCTCTTCTAATGGTGCTAATTTTGCACTTGTTCTGTCAGTTGAAGTTTGATTGTAATTGCTTTTACATTGACGTCTTAGTCTGATCTTCTTGTTTGAAATTTTTTTACATTTAATCCTTTTCAATATTTTGACATATGTCAGCACTGCATGTGTCGGATATTATCATATAATTATAGTTTCATTAAGATTTAGAAAATATAATCAGAGATGTGACACTTTTACTTACATTCATTTTCAAGATGGTCGTTTCAATGGCAGACAATATTTCAGATAAACTAATGGAGATTTTAGATATTCCAGCAACAACAATAATTCCCTTGGGAAATGACTTGAAAGCCAAACGTGTTAAAAGTAATCTGCTGTATACTATTTCAAACACGGGAGCTTACAATCACAGCACTGCAGAACTACAACCACACCCACCTGGTGCCATGCGGTCCATATCCGGGTAGTGTTTGTTAGGGGTACGGTATATCCCGCCCGTCATGTCCCTCGTCATAGACGGGCGGGGCCCGGGAAAGGAACCCTGTTGACCAGAGTAGCCGGGGTATCCATCCTGGCTCATCATAGACCGTGGACCTGAGTACCCGGGGCCGGGGGAGGGGTAGGACTGGGAAGGGTACTGCTCCTGTGGGCCTCCATGGGGCGGCCTCATTCCCACCATCTGCTGGCCAGGGTAACGGGGGCCGTACATAGTCTCCGGCCCCCCTCCCTGGTTTGGGGGCATCATCCCTGGTTGTGATGTTGGCCGGAACTGCTGGCTGGGATGTGTTGGACCTGGTTGTTGTTCGAACCTGAAACAATTGTTGCAAATGAAATATATTTGGATATCATTGAATAGATAGAATAGGGGAACAATCTTACCAATTTTGAAATATCACTCTACCTTATGCAAGTGGTTGAAAATCCACATTCTGTGACATAACTGTAACTGCCAGCTAAAAGCACAATCTTTTGAAATTGAATAGGATATTTGAGTTCATAGAGAAATAATTTTGAACTTTACTGTTTAAAGTGGTTATGAGTGAAGAGTTGTATTAAGAATATAAATTAGGTATATTATATAATCAAAACATTCATTTTCTTGCAAAATATCAGTTCTTCTAAAACTGCATGTGCCATATTAAAAATTAATATTTAATATTTATATTACTGCCCAAAGTGGTTATGAGTGAAGAGCTGTATTAAGAATATAAATTAGGTATATTATATAATCAAAACATTCATTTTCTTGCAAAATATCTTCTAGTTCTAAAACTGCATGTGCCATATCAAAAATTAATATTTAATATTTATCCTAGTAATGTACACAGAAGATTCAACCGAAATAATACATTACCTTTCTGGTCTATCAAACTGCTGTCCAAAAGGGAATCTATTTGGTGTGCTTGGAGCCCGACTGGTGAACTGATTTTGACCAAAAGAATCTGTGGGTCGAGCACTATTGGGTGGGAAGTTGTCCATGCCTGGCCGAGGGTATGAAGAAGAGTCACTGAATTGTTCGCCTTGAGGTGGCATTCGACCGGAACCTGCTTCTGAATAACTGTTCATACCAGACTGAGTCATGGGCGTGGAATAAGGGGGCATGTTTGGGGGCACCCCTGGGCGTGGGTTGTACCCGTAGCTGTTGTTGATGGGTTGAGGAGGCTGGGCAGGTGCTTGTTGTTGTGGGAGGTGCTGTTGTTGAGGGTTGGGTGTAGACTGGGAGGGAGTTGCTTGTTGTGGTTGCGAAGGTTGTGACGGCGGCTGTTGTGATTGAGGGGGTTGTTGTTGCTGTTGAGGGGGTTGTTGCTGCTGTGGCTGCATGTTTGAGTACGGTGGCATTTGAGAGTTGACACTTTGACGAGGGGAATATTGGGAACTTGTTGAAGTGGGCTCATCAGCAAATGGATCCTGAACACTGATACTGTCCGATGTTGAAGGCATTGTCGTGCCAGAACTATGGGGCATTGCACTAGATGTAGGGGGCATCATGGAGTTGCCCATCATGCTGTTGGGGGGCATGTTCCCCATCATATTGTTCTGAGGGTTAAAACTGTTTCCACTCATCATATTGTTATTTGGCATATTTCCAGGCATCATACCACTGTTAGGCATATTGCCACCCATCATTCCACTAGAAGGCACACTTCCCCCCATCATACTGTTGGGGGGCATATTGTTTCCCATCATGTTATTCTGTCCCATGCTCCCCGGCATCATGTTACTGGGCATCATGCCCCCACTCATCATACTATTTGGCATGTTGCCGTGCCCTCCTCCCATCGAGGACGGGTGGGGCATGTTGGATCCGGGCGGCATCATAGCATTTGGGTTCATCATATTGTTGGGGGGCATCATGCCCCCACCCATGGGACCCATGCCTCCCTCTGAGTTCTGCATATAAGGCGGGGGCATGCTGGGTGAGAAGGGGTCCATGCCCTGACTGTTGGGGGTGCTGGGAGGGCGGAATGCATCCTGGGAGGAGGAACCTTGAGATCCAGCTGAAATAAAATTGGTTTAATTCAAATAAAGAATATTAAATGAAACTTAAAACTCTAAAATGGGACATGTTTTTACACTCAAGTTATTCATATCAAGGTCATGACATTAAATTTCATGAAATTAAAACCAAAATATATTATAGCCAATCAAAATGAACACCGACAAATATTGTTGATACAAGTACCTTACAACTATGTGACAAATCTACAAATAGGATATGGAATAATCCAAAGGACTACATACTTCATATTTGACTGGCCAGTCATTATTTCAGACTAACATATCAACGTTTAATTTTGAAGTCTCTTCTCACAAAAATATTGATCACTTAAAGCAGATATTTACCTGGTGAGGGCGCTCGTTTTTGTTTCTGTTCTCGTTTTTGCGCTAAAGCTTGTTCCATCTGGTTAAGGATAGGCTGAGGGTCGATCCCTCCTTTGTCAAACTGACACTCGTATGCAAATAAGTATTTGATATAGTTCTTCTTAAGGGTAAATGCAGCACTAGCAGATGATCCGATGTTCACATGGCCACAGATTTCCTTCCATTTTTTGGCCTTATTAACCTGGGAAAGAAAGAGACGTTATCATTTGACGGAAGTCAAAACATAAGTCTATTCATAAGAATTCTGAAAGCTAAATGTATAATTGCAATGACCTCATGCAACATTCATGCATTTTTTAGATTATCAAAACGGGCGAAGAGATGGCTACATATGCATTTCTTCCATGCAAGTTATTGTTTAGTGTCACAAAGGTAATATTTCAGGAAATAGTCACCCCATATTAACCAACTTATCTGGTGACATAACAGTTCCTGACAGCTGAATTTGGTATAATGGAATAGAGGTGAGGTGAGTTGCTGTTTAACGCCACTTTCAAGATTATTTCACTTATATCGCGGCTGCTAGTATTATGGCAGGGAGAAAGCCCGTAACACTATTGTGGCTATGCATTGCGGTGAAACCTGCGAGCATCGGCTGGAACTAGCGAACCATGGGTGGTACGGCGCAATGGAATAGACATGAAGACTGGTAGAAGTGAATTTTCTATTGCAATCTATTGTTGCACGAACTCAAACTTTTGCTAATCTACTCCTCATAAAACAACAAGTTATCAGCAAGTTCATACCGTCAAAAGAAAAGGCTGTTACTGGCAATCACTTAATAGCAATTTTGAAACTTGGTAAGAACTTACCTCGACCATGCCACCCTTCTCTTTGACACAAAGGTAGAGCTTGAAGAGATCGAGCGGTTGTTTACTTATCGACGGCATCGTCGCAACCGGCGTCCCTTTGTCTTCTAAAAACATCAGTAATTTGTCTAAGAACGGACGGCGGTCAGGTTCCATTCCCATATCATACAGTTTCCCCAAATCTGCTGCTCCACCGGATTTCTGCAAATTACAAAACAAGGCTCCATGATTCTCTGTCACATTCTTGTGTTGGACTATACACAAAACAGACTCCCTTCTCCAAATTTCTTACTTGATTATGTTTTAAAATATAATTTTTGAGGACAAATAACATTTAAAGCCAGCTTGTGTAGGGAAATTGCTTAGGTTACAAACACCTTAGTATGTTAAAGCTCAACTCGGAATTAAATCATATACATATACATCGATATACAACTTGTTAATAATGTTAATGTTATATTTTGTATAATGAATGGTTACAAGCCCATACACATTTTTCACTCTTATTTCAAATTGTTTTGAACTTGGGAGTCTGTTTTATGCTTTTTCTCATTCCTTCGTGACACATTTCACTTACGGCAGACAACAGTTTAAATATACCATGCTGCAAGAATTTTTCCAGAGACAAAAAATGAAAATGAAAATAGTGATAAGAGCGGCAGCACAAACTGAAAATATGGATACAAAACCATGACCAAACAATAAAATGCCTGGCATATCAGTCCCACATCATCCAAGTTTGAGATATCAAAATTTGTGTTTTCAACATCAATGATGCGGAAGTTAACTTTTACAATTATCTCAGGAAATTTCGAACATTAACCAAGTAAACTAGAAATTGAAATCAAATCAAAACTCTGATGATGTTTGAGCAATGTGTGGTGAATAAAACAACAGAAAAACAAAGGAAAGAAATAAACCATGCGTCACTGAAACACAAAATAAAACTGTAACTGAGGCCTGCTACGTTGCTGACGACGAACCACGGCGGCATGAACCAACCAGCCACGCACTCATGGACGCACGAACCCCACGGGGAAGGAATGAGTACTACAGTATAACAGTACACAGACACCGGTTACGTCAGTTACGTTAGTCAGTTAGCTTGCCACGTCTTCACCAGACACCGTACGTACAGGAAGGCAGTAAGGTAATGGGAACCTGGTGATCGGGGGGGATGGATTGACGGACGGACAGGCACAGGGATTGACAAAACAGAGGGCTGAATGGATGGATTGACTAGGTTGGTTTAATCGTTTTATTGGTAGGGTCAGATAGATGTGTTATCAGATTTATCCAATTAAGTACCCGACCCTCTCACCAGGGCCCAAGCAGTGGGGATAGGATAGGCTGAGCCAAATCCTGAGCCGATTAACGAGCGAGCCATTCAGATTTCCTAGTGACTTACGGGTGTTCCTGGCAAACTGGGGCTACTGCTCATATCAAAGTCGTCCTGAGCAGAGGAAAGATTAGAAGCGCCCGGTGAAGGCGCTCCAACAACCACTGGTTGGTTTGCATTGTCCTAGAATAAAATCACCGGTACCTCAGTCGAGTTACAAAATTTCACCATTGTTTTTTTTCTCTCTCAAAACGTTTCAAAGCCAAAATGTTTCACATTTATCACAGCAATTGTCTAAATTTTGGTTCAAGTCCTTTTTTTTATCCAAGAACACCTAATGGTCTTTTGCTTAGTATCATGGTTATACAATGAATCACTTGCACCTCTGTGAAAATTTCAGCTTAAAATACACACATTCTAGCGACGACCACCTACAAAATATGCACAAAATGTTCCTGTCAATGCTGATAAATTTGCCCCAGCTGCAAATATAAATACTCATTCTATTTTAAGAAAGTGTAAAAAAAATAATTAAATATTCTGCTCAAATCTAAAAACATAAATTTCTAAGCTGACTATGAAATTCCAAAATGGAAACTGTAATAATATTGCGCATGTAGTTTAGAATCGATGCTCAGTTCACTCCTAAAGGTTGATGTGTGTGTCTAGAACCAAGGGAAAACAGCTAACACGAACAAGTTAAACAAATCTATGAAAAGCTAACCTATCATGCTAGAATCTACAAACTTAAGATGCACTAATGCATGGAAATTGTTGTAGCAAAAAAAAGTTGTCATACTAATGATGATCAATGGTTGTAATGAATTGGTTTAAGCAAATTAAAACATTCGCATGAAAATAATTGGATAAAGCTGTTGTATTTATGTAAAAAAATAGATATATATATATATATATATATATATATATATAATTGGGAGAAAATAAATACATGAACGTTTCAGTTTAGGAGTAAAAGCAAACCAAAAGGATTCAAGTTCAAAATCAACAGGATCAGGTAGCTAAACAGAGTTATCTCCCTTAGACTAGACCAGGACAGCTTTACTGTCGGGCTTGTCAAATTCGTTTTTAAACCAATATATTACACTTTTCTGAAAGTAAAATCCAGTGTAAAGTAAGATTGAACATAAAAAAAATTATTTTCAAAATTCTAAAATTTAATTATTATGCTTTTTCTTTAATCATAAGCTGTAAGAAGCTTTACTGGTGCAACAACAAACCTTTTTCTTTTTCTCCGGTGGTTCGTCTGGAAATGTTGGCATTGGAATACAATTCATGGTGGGCATACTCGGAATACTGTCTATTCCCATCTGAGAATTGCACGTTGTCGTCTCCGCAATACACGTCACCGGGCATGTGATGCTCTGCGTCACTACAGTCGTTGTTCCGACTGAAACATACAAATTCCACAACCTATTAATATATATGCAATATATATGAACATATTCCATGATAATGAACAAATTTTATTCTATCATGCTTCATATAGACTCTTACAGGTTTTTAAAAAATGTTTTTCTTTTGATCCGTAAAATATAAGATAGTTCTTTTAAGGCTTTTTGTCTAGAAATCTTTTCAAAGTGATTTTGTCCTTCCTTGCACTAATCAAAAGAACTGAAAATTGATTTAGATCAATCTAAACTTTCAACATTAAAGACAGAAAGATGGCAATGTTTTGCAGACATCTTATTTTTTGTTAGTTTTATTGTTACATTGAAACCAAAATAGATTTCTTTGGAATTGTATTCATAGAATTAGATGAATTCATGTTCTTTAGTTAAGAGCATCTTATTCTGCGCTATGTGATGAAACAACCAGATAAATCATCTATACTGCGAGATTGTGAGAGCTTTTAAGAAAACATGTAGAATACAAGAAAGCAAAACTAAAAGCTTCTACATTAACTTTCTAAAATATGTGGTGTGAGAATGAAGTTAAGTTTCAAAACGTTTGTAACTCCAAAATGAGGAATTAAGGAATGGAAATCAACAAACGGAACCATGTTTCCCAATATGTAAAATGAATGCACATTTCAGAAAACCTAGAAGCAACCAAAAATGAAGAAAATGAAAATGAAGGTGGAAGAAAACAAAGAAAGGGAAGAAGGCAGAGGATGGCGACACGAGACAAGAGACAACACATGGTGAGGCAATATGGCAGCTCTTGGATACAAAACAAAATAGTCGAGTTTTAGCTAGGTAACACTGTATACAACAAAATCAAGGAATAGCTAGGCAAGGTGGTTGCGAGGCAGATCAGCGAGTTCTGAGCAGTGCGGCTATGTGCTGTGCAAGACAGGCAGTCTGTGTGGGACTGCCAACACCACTTACCCATGGTAGTGATAGCTGTGGATGTGATAGCCTGCGAGTCGGGGGTTGAGGAAAGGGGAGGAGGGCCACAGTCCATCTTGCTTTCTCCTTGACTAGATTCTTGGCTTGGCATGTTCGGAGCTGGGGACTGCCTGCTCATGTTTGACGGGGGTTGAGATTTGTTTGGGGTAGACCTGCCACTTTCTCCTCCGCTGCTTGTGACAGAATCTGTGTTTGATATTGAAGTTGAGGTTGGGGCAGCTGTGTTTGGAGTTAGGGACGATTTGTCTTCACTTGCAGAGTCAGCAGGTTTGGAATTGGACTGTTGAGGAGATGAATCTTGTTCTGGTGCACTGGGTCCGTTGTTTACTATCGATGAGTCTAAAGTCTTCTCGGGGAGTTCAGAGTTACCGTTCTTTGAGTCTGTTTGGCTTGAAGCTACTGGAGATTTGGAGTTGTGAGACGGAGATGAGGTGTCGTTACAGTTAGGGACAGATGAGGGTATACTTGATGGAGCTGAGGGTGGGGTGGAGTTTTCTGCCACAGTTGAGGGAGGCAGGCTGTTTGATTGTCCCGACACTGTGGATGGGGGCAGGGCTGTCGTGTTGTTATGTTTGCCCTTGTGAAGAGACATGGGACCTCCAGGGCCCATACCACCGGGACCCATGCTGCTAGGTATGGGACTCAACGACATACTGTTCGGCATTTGATTCATAGAGTTGGGCATGCTGTTCATGTTGGGATTCATGCCGCCCATGCTGTTCATGTTTGGGTTCATCGGACCCATGTGATTCATATGTGCCATCTGATTTGGCGGCATCTGATTGGCAGACTGTGGTGCAAACATCCTTGGTCCTGCTGACATGCCCATGGGTACAGTTGGCACAGACCTCATCTGCCCCCCTCTTCCTACTGCACTATTTGCAGCAGCGATCATGGCAGCCTGGGCCGCTGCTTGAGCCCCCTTGACTCCACCTGGTCCAGTCATTGTAGGTCCCGAGGGTGGAGACGTGTGCATTCCCATTCCTGGTTGAACTGTCTGCCCTGGAGGTCCTACAGAATTGAGAGAGGTCTGACTCTGAGGCATGTTGGGGTTCATGCCCGGTCCTGACTGCCCCGGCCCAGGACCTGACCCTGGTCCTGGCCCAGGTCCCGGTCCCATGTGGTTGTTGAATCCACTGTACTGATTGTTCATGGGCCCCATTTGACCCATCGCCACATTGCCCTGGCCTGCGTAGCTGTTGTAGCTCGAACTACTCATGCCTCTGTTCATTGGCATGTTGTTGTACATTGGGTTTCCTGGACCCATTTGGTTAGGACCATTATACATATTCTGAGATGGGTAATTTGACATACCAGAGGCATTTTGCATGCCTGGTACATTAGATGGTCGTCCATAGTTTCCTGAAAGACAAGCGATCATTATTTTTACTGCCGGGACTGTGAATGAATGCATATTGCATTGGATAAAGAGGACATGATCAACAGGGCTGCCTAATTGCCTTTCACCATGAAGTGAGAAACCGTGATCAGGAAAAGCCAACAGAGGTGATGAAACGGGATAAACAAAGGACCAGTTCTCCACAGACCAAAACACTTTAATTCGACAGATAGTCAGCCTACTTAGCCAATGGTAGTAGTTGTTTAATAATTCTAAATATTACACTACAATTATCTATCAAACTACAGATTTAATAGTCCTAAGCAATTAAAATATTCGAAAAGTTCAAAGCATTTAATCTTGCATCTACAACTAGACTAGAATCGTCATGAGAACTATATCAATGCCATTGCAAGCCTTTCCTAGTCTTGTTGACTTTACAATAATTTGAAGATGGATATCATTTTCTTAACGAGTTAGTAGGCAAGTATTTAAATTGGTGATCAATTTGGCAGCCCTGTCAGAAGGACAAGGTTTGGTTGCATATATGTACAGATTTAATCAAAGACCACAAATGCAACAATATACCAAAATATCTACACTCCACTTAAACTTCACCATACATCAAGAAAAATACTTGAAAATGACTATTTAGATTAATAAAACACATATGTTTACCATTTATTTACAACATGCAGTATGAATGTAGCTAATCTAGTTCTTCCTTAAAAATTTTGAAGTCAATTTTGTCCCAAAGTTCTTACAGCATGCATAGAAATCTACATTTCCTTTTTCACACTAAAATTTTAACATTATCATGCAACCAGTTTTTCTATCACACATTAAAACCTAAAACAAAAGTTAAATTTTCATCATGGTTACCTATTTCTAGAAAATTGATTTTGATAAAAGCATGCGGATTTCGAATCAGGATGAACCTTTTGAAGTCTAACGTACATTATTAGCACTACGAGAGGGAGAGATAAACACAGGGAGACAGACAGACAAACCGACAGACTTCACAACACGAGGCCCACACACAAGCTACACTAGGGACCGACCGTCTAGCGGCATATCACATCAGTTGAACTTGCTCCTTTATGATTTCCTTGTTTGCTCATTTTATACTACTTTATACAATTTAATTTGAAAACATGTTGAACAAATTTTTTCTTTCAAGTAAAAACTTGCTGTGTACAATGAAATTTTGAAACACTTATCGACAAAATAATGAAAGATGCACAGTACTCAATTTGAACTCTTGCACTGTTACTTAAGAACAAAACTTCAGAAAATTTATCCTGAAGAGTCGTGTTGCTGTTGAGCTTATTTTTTTTCATGATCTATAGTCACATTGAGAACTAAAAACTATTACGTAAGCAAAATGGTCGCGAGTGAACAAGTAATAATTTCCTATTGCAGTTTATTCAAAACTGCACCCAACAGCTTGAAGCATAAAGTTGAACATCTGATGTGATTGCCGAGAGGCAGAAGACTACAAGAAGAAAAAGGCATGCAGACTTACCTGGGACTGGGTATTGGTTGTTGTACTGGCTGAAGTGACCCCCCATCTGCGCCCCAGGGCCCATCTGCCCAGGTGCCCCACCCATCTTGTTACCCCCAGGGCCAAATCCCATCTGGTTTGGCCCCATTGGTGGGGGCATCATTTGTTGATTGTAGCCTGAACATGGAATAGAGAACATTGTTGGTTGTAGGGTATCTATCCATATTGACTTCAAACTAATTCGCTGTATGTAAAATCACAAAGAGTTGCTTCCCTTGCACTGCCAAGTCATATATTTTATAACTGTTACAAGTTTAAATGAAATGCTCTCCATTTCAAAGATTAAATTCAAAGATTTCTATTATAAGACTTTGAACATACTTTGAATATTCTTAAAATTCAAAAGAGAGATATTTCAGTGATTGTAAGTCTCATTACAATGAAAATACTTAAAGTGTCCTATTAAATATTACCTTGTGTTGCCATTGGTGACTGACTCATACGACCTTGACCTTCCAACTGACTGGATGGGGGTCGAGGAGGCATAGGACTGCCAGCTTGATTTCCTGTGGAGATGAAAAATAAAAGTTACATTTTTTCAGAGGCATATTTTATCTCATGATTGATAGTGAAAAACTAATACATCAAATAAACTTTAAAATCAAGATACGAATAGGCTTTTTAAGTTACACTAATACAGCCATTTGGACTAATACATATTGAAAGTACTGGCCTTAACACTTTCTAGCAAACTTGCCCAGTTGATAAGATAGTTTGTGATTTAACCATTTCTTCAGATAACCAATCATTATATATTAAACACTGAGAAAATTATGTACTAGTTACTTGTCATCAGTCACCAGTGACTGAAAACAACTTAGCCATGAGGCAAAACAAACACTCGATGTGACAAAAGGCCCATGTCATCTTGTTGCTATGGTGACAAAGTTTTCTGATGACAACTCAGGTTATAAAAAACTGATAATAATTAAGTGATGATAAAATAATATCTTTTCTCTACAAATAATTTTCAAGTTATCTGCTGAGGAGAAAAAGCTAAATATCAAATTTCATGAAAATATCAACAATTAAATGAACAAGGTATGTCTAAGAAAAGACGGATATACTTTCAATATGATGCAAAGACGATTGTTTAACTCATTCATTAATCTCTTAACAGTAATGTAGATCCTAGGACCTGTTATATTATCAAACACAAACATATTTTACAATACTATAAAGAGGAAAGTGTCACGGGAAACTGAAACTTGTATTTCACATATAAAAGTAACATATTTCATCTGCTACAAATAAATACAGGAAATCAGCACATTCACTATAAGAAATTCAACAAACTCTGCTTGAAACCCAAACCCATACACTTGTCAAAGCACCATAGCATATCATGGCAATTTGGGGATCTATATATTCATTACCATAAAGAACAACACTGGAAACTTGGGAAAGATGATAGGTCATGGAGATTACACGACAGATATCCTATCATACAAAGCACCTGCTGATAAACAATTCTCTACTTCCTCTATCTAGCCGAGCAGGAAATGTTCTAGCTTGTGTATAGCTTCTTTACAGCCAACTAATCTCTCTCCACGCATGCATACATCCCTTATCAACACCAAACCATATTGCCTCACTTTCAACACAAACTTAACATATTACCACACTTGTTTTTAAATTTGCTACTACATGTGTTTTTTTGGCTTTTGGAACAAGAGCTTTATATTTGATATTTATCTTGAGACTTGCATTTTATGGGTAAGCTTAAAAGCATGAGGCATACACATAATTATCGAAATAAACATGTAAATATTGATTATGATTGACTGAAATGTACATTATAATGTAGATTGTGAACATACTCTTCTTTAGTTAGGGTTAATGATACATCAATGTATTGCCATAAGAGACAATATTTTCCGATAATATCATCATAATTTGTTTGAAATAAATAACATTTAAGCTGACTAAGTCTTTATTCTATTTCAGAAATCAAAGTGATTAGACAAACTGAAAATACCAAATATTTCTGATATTTCATCCGCAATTTCAGTCTCCCTGATTTAGTGATTTCCAATCATACAATGTTTTTGAAAGTTGCATAATAAAGAAATAACATTACTTCTTCATGTCCTATGCATTCTTCTGTATAAACAGTAGAGAACCAGGATATGTATTGTATCGCAACCATAATCATCTCGAAAAATCCTTGACAATAAATCGTCTCACCTAATAAAACTGGAATCTGATTACATCATCTTGACACTAAGGCCACAATCCATAGATTTTCTTACGAATTTTTCTCAATGCTACAATCATTTTGTTTAAAGGAAAATGACTAGTTGATTTATCTACTTCTTGCACATAAAAACTATTTAAGCAAGAATTACTTGACTACTTATATGTGTATAGTGAGTGAGCGAACTGGGGTTTAACGCTGCTTTCAAGATTATTTCACTTATATCACGGCTGCTAGTATTATTGCAGGGGGAAAGCCCGCAACCTGACTGTGAGTAGAACTGTTACAGTTCTCTACTGCAGACAAAGTTGCCAAGCCCCTGGCGGGATTCAAACCACGGACCTCTTGATCCGAAGCAGAATGCGCTAACCACTGCGCTATCCCGCCCCCTATATGTGTATAGGAATGGCATTTATTTCGGACCGACATGAAGAAAGCTCTGCCATTGATTGCACAATCAATTATAATAACTCTTATTGTTAATAAATCAACAAAGTTCATGTTATTCTATCATGACACTCTTAGGATAAAAAATTATTACACAAGATACACTAAATTTTTCTGAAGGCAAAAATCTACCTTATTTTGCTACATAATTCAACCATGGCATATGAAGTCCAAATGATATAATAATTGTATATAATGCAGTCTACGACACTGTATAAGAATGGAAGTTCAAGTATTCGTTGGTTAAAATTATGCTGGCAGCCGTTACCACGTGGTTGCAGGCAGACCGTGTGTACAATTGATTGTAGTAGATTGCGGGGTGAAGATTACTTGAGACATGTGTTGCTCCCAATGATCAATGGAATTTCCACACCTTGCTGCGAGGCTCTACACAGGGGGGCAGCCGTACGCATACATCATCTTGACAGTTCACACAATGGCACTGCTCTCTCGTTTTCTTGCTTCATTTATCCCGTTTCAAGAACATTTTTTGCACTTCATGGTTATGAATGCTTGAACTTTGTATTTTCCCTAAAATATTTACTTGATGATACGAGGTCATGTTTTGAAAATTTGTAATCAATTTTTCTTATCTTGTGAAAATGGAAAATGAAAGCATTGGAAAGTAAATTTTAATTACATGTCTTTAATTGAATCATTAAAAATGAAAGTACCTTAGAGACATTTATCATCAAAACTAATCCATTTTATGGAAATCAACCACAAACGACCAAAATTTTCTTCAGAAAAATTATGACAGTTCAAAACCCAGATGGGCACTAATTACTATCAATTTCCTTAAAACATCCCTTCCAGTGCCGCAATAGGATAAAGAATCGTTATGCAAAGAGAAAATTCTCGAGCAATATTCTGACATTGAACTAGATTGGAGCTGGCATGCAAAGCCAGAACTGGCATCCCTTCCTTATCATCTGAATCCATTGATCGAACGGAAGCAGCTCTGACTCAGCTAGACGAGGCAGACTTGGTGAAGCAGAGAACGACGCGGAGCTACCGCCAGGCTCCAGGTAAGATTCACAAGGTAATAGGAAATCGGTGGTTGGCTTGGAAATTCTCCTATTTACTCCACTCGATTGGCTTCATCAATACCGACCAACTCGCACAGAGGCAAACTTGATGAAAATTAGTCGTAATCGCTTGCTACAAATGATTCTTCGACATTGAATAGCGATTAACCTTTCGGTTCTGAGTCCGAGCAGGGTTGCATTTAATTTGTTGAAATTAAGTTTGGTTATTAAATTAAAGTATTTGGAAACATAAGGACAACACTTAAGCATGCATATTTTTCTTCTCACTAATTCTCGTTTATGCATATCCAAATTTTATTTAGTATTTGAAGTCCGATTTGTTTTGCATACATTTAACCCTATCTTGGAAAACATTGAAAATGCTCCTAAAACTCGTGTCAGAATGAAGACAACATTGAGGCATTGCTCTTTCACAAAGCAATAATGGTCAAATACTTAACAATCAGCCTACCAAATATACTAGAGATTATTTTCCTTCTTGTTTTTATCATTATCAGGTCGGTCCATATGTACTGTAAGAACACACTCTCAACAAAACAGTTCTCTTCTTATTCATCAATGGTGGTAAGCTGTAAGGGTAAACTGTAAGAACTGGATAGTGCATGGAAGATACAATGTATCATGTAGACCTTGAATTTCAAAATATCACATTTATCTTGCTGACCTTCAAGGGAAATTCAATTTTATTTATCAGCTGGTAGGCAAGAATGAGAAACTGATTCCTGTTTCTATTGTCTGAATGCAAGTAGCTACTTGGATAAATTTTATACATTGGTACATGTGTTGAAGAAGCAATGTATCGATCAGATGGTTACATAGGAACATATATGTAAGAGAAATTTACCTCTGAGATGGAAACATAAGAACATACATGTAAGATAAATTTACCTCTGTGATGGTTACATAGGAATATTCATGGAAGATACAACATATTCATCAGCTGTTTGCATTGAAATATTCAGGAGACCTGCTACTCTTTAACAAAGCGTGATATGCATTGGAGATATGATGTCCATGCCAGCTGTTTGACAATGGAATATGCATGAATGATCATATCAGCTGTTAGCGATGGAGTATGCATGGCAGACACTGTCTGAATCAGCTGTTAATCAACGGAATATGCATGCAAGATACAATGACCAAATCAGCTGTTTGACAATGGAATATTTAGGGAGATCCAACTATGTCAGTTGTTTGACAAAGGAATATGCATGGGAGATAAATGACCACATCAGCTGTTTGACAATGAAATATTCATTGGAAATACAATGACCATATAAGTTGTTCATGATGGAATATGCAGGAGGATACTATGTCCATATCAGCTGTTTACAATGGAATAAGCATTGGAGATTAACTTGTATTTATCAGCTGTTTGAGGGCATGGGAATACACTGGCTATGGACCTGAGGGTCTGGAGGGACTGATCCGCTCATCATTCGTAGTGCAACAAGACAATCCCTGCGTCTATATACACTGCAGTCTTTAACACTTGTCAATAGGGTTACTCGGTGCAGCAGCTCCTAATGTAAACCTCTATGATGGATATCTCATTCAGACTCCCCCTCTAGAGCCCTCTCCCCCTCCTCTCGCCAGGCAGTGACGGGGAGGGGGAGCGAGACTGGTGTGAATGAGCTCGAGAAAATGGGGAAGGATAAAAGATGATTGGCAGATGGACTACTTCCGGACTCTCTGCCTGCCTCACACAAAGGTCAGGGCCACCAACCCTCTTATACCACAGTGATTGGCAACATTGTGTAACAATGTCTCCACTCGCCCTGTCTGACCTACTGATCTACATTGTACTAATGACTTATCAACATTGTTCTACACCGTTGCCAATTTCCCACCCCCACCAAAACAATGACTCAGCAGTCAGTTTTGCTACTGAGTGTTATAATGAAGTGGCTGCAATAAACAGAGCTTGCCTCCAGGTGCCTCTTGATAGGCAAGCTCCGAGAGGCAATTTAATGGCTATAATTAGTGACCCAGAGATTAAGCTCCAAGCAGGGAAAAACCCTCTCCAAGGCTCTGGACTACTTCATGTAGGGAAATCCCCTCCATAAAATGTCACAATGCCAGATGTCACTTCAACATCTGTTTATGTAATAATTGACATCACATTCTTTGCAGGCGGGCACTCGTGGCAACAGTCTGTTATATGTGTAAATACTCTGATGAGTTGACCTCTACACATGTACACATTTCTCAACATGTATTTTACTTTGTTTTCTACTTTGGTAACAAAGTGGGGTTTTTCTTCTAGAATTTTCTTTTTAAAATATCAAAAGGCAGTAATTAAATACTTTCAGGTTATTTCGCAGTAAGGAAATTTTGTTTTGAAGCTTGTGGCGCAAAACCATGTATGCATTTCTGAACATATATTATATTTTACATTTGTTTTTGTTTATTCGAAAATAATATTGTCTCTAAGTTTTAAACACACAAAATATATCTATCAGACAGTGAACAAATATCCACCAGAAGAAAAGAATTTTCAAAAAGTTTCTGGTCTCTTTCAGGGATTGGGAAAGGCAGGGGATGAAAAAATGGCCCATTCAAATTGGAAATGTTACCATTGCTACTATGGGGAATGGCCCATTCAAAATTCTGAAAATGACAAAAAGCCCTATAAATGGCCCATTATCAAACGTGTCTTTCCCAATCCCTGTCTTTAAAAACATTTCTTAAGATTTGAATATCCACACCTCCACATCTAAATTTATACCAAATTCCTAAATGAAATCAATGTAATACATAATATTTCGAAGAAATGTCCTCCATTAAAACTAGAATTTCAAATCTAATTGAATAAACATGGGACTTAAATATTTCATTTTCTTTCAAAAGTAAATCATAAAACATGCAAAATTAATTGGTGGTATAGTATCAATTACACTGATATCAACATGATCTTTCGCCATTCAAAGAAACACTTTGACTTTCTGAATAACTTAAATGTTCCGCACTTTAAGTCCAATGTTTGTGTGTCAAAAGTTTGAATAGCATTTAACATCTGCAATATGCGTCTCCCTCTGATATTACAATGTGAATAATAAACAAAGGTATGATGCTCTCATATCATAATATCTCACACGCTAGAGGTCACAGACTAGAAAAGCATTCCAGCATATGCACCCCTCATGCTAATAAGCCTAAAACATTACACAAATGCTAAGGAAATATCATAATTTTTCAAATATGTAAAAGCTCATCACTTAACAAAATCTTTTTATTTTTTTAACTTTTTTTTGGCATCTTGTAACATTTTGTTTTCTTTCAAGAATCCTTCAGAAGTATTTTTTTATCATGAAATATCTCGCAAACTTTAACTGCAAACAGTATGAGTGCCTTGACATAAAAGCATCTAGCCTATCAAAAAGACAAGAAAACATCATTCAAATGATTTATTTTTGAAAAAATTATCAAAATTATCTAGGTATAAGAGTAACATAAATGTTGTATGTGTTGCCTGCTACATATATTTAAGTACCTTCTACAGCACAAATTCATCTTAAAAGCAACATAATGTTTCTTTTCAAAAAAAAAAATTGTTCATGAAAATATGAGGGTTTTTTTAATCAGATGAATCAAGTGAAATGGTTTTTCATAGGTTAACCCTAATCCTTTACATAAATTAACCCTAATCCTTTACATAAAATTTACATAACGCGATACAAGTGATCCATAACTTCTGTCAATATTTGACATGGCACTGATAGCCATTGATAAGAAAATCTACTTTGATCTATGCGACTTTCAAAGCCCAGTTCAGAAGTCTCCTATCCAAGTGGATGTGTAAATACTGCTGTTATGTTAATGTCAACATTAGCATTTGTGCAAACAATTACAAAGGAAAAAGCTGGCTTTGTTTTGTTATAGTCTATTTTAAAGCTCCTCTTAACTTAGAAGTCTTTTTTATTATTCAAATATTTTTTATTATCATTTTTTATGTAGATTCAAGTCTTAAAACATCATATTTCACTGTTAAAAGTACTACTCTTATTTCATTAAAGAAATACATAAAGGAGTCAATATCTAAAAATATTCAATATTACAACAATTATCTTTTAATGAATAATTCAAATGTCATATCTTTCAACTAAAGCACAAAATGTCAAAGTTGATTTATACAAAGACATAGAAAATATCCCAAGCTGATAATAACACTTAAAAATGTGTTTCCCATAAACTTTTGTATAATGTTAAACAATGAGTTACCATGCATTAATGATACAATGAGTGTGTTGCGCTTCATTGGAAGTGAATGTCCCCACATTAACTCTATTGAAAATATTGCACTACTGGCTTAGAATTTTGTATAGCTTACAATAACTGCCACATTTCAAACAGATCCATTTTGAGTAGGAATGTTAAATTCCTCTAAGACACATTTTAATGTTTTCAAAACAAATGAAGCTTATTATGCTTCAAATTAAAATTTTGCTAATCAACTGACAAGCACTCAGAAATGGAGGAATTTCTTTGTTTCATCTTAAACAGTACAAATTTATAGTAATTACAACAAATTCTATCTTTTAAATGAAAAACTTGATAACTAAACATGAAATTCATCATTTTTTAAATTTTCAAAAAAGCAGCCATTTTCTCTTAACAGGAGTTTCACATTTTTATCTTTGATGAGCACATCTAAATCATTGGTATTTGAGGGACAATATGCAAGCATTATATTTAAGAACTCATTGGTTATGTAGTCATTTCATGTGTGAACATTTTAAAAACACTGACGCTCAAGTTTTACAATATTTCTAAAATAATGTAACAACATAAATACTAAATCTTTAAATAAAAAATCAATGTTTTTAGGACTGCCTTTTTACACCATGTATTGGCATTTAGCGAGTGGAAGAGTGAACATATTAATATTCACAAGTGTCATGAACAAAATCACACAATAAAACTGCTTTTGATACTCTGAGTTGTCAATTCGTTGGATGGTTCCTCTTTATATCTTCCTATAAGTCTGTGAGAGCAGATTACTAAACGTTCTTGCAAGTCATACAAGTACATTTCACTTAAAATCTCTGGATCAACTTTTTGTTAAATACTTAGACAGTACTCAGACAAAAAGCATGCAAAATATAACTAAAATAACCCTGCAAATACTACTTATGCAACACAATTGTCATGTGTGTGGCCTTGAAACCTTTGCATCACATAAAGTGAAATGCTCTTAAAATCAAATGGACATTAATTGAGTAATGATGTAATGAAAACCTGTGTGGTTTCCGATACCCGACCCATTTTATCTCACACTTGAATCTTTTGTCATTTCGAAATATTTGGACATCCATCCATTCATGTGAAGTTATGTAACTCATTGATAAATAATGGAAAGTATCAAATTCTGATGGGGAAATCATGGACTGATTATCTCCCTTGTATTGTTGTCAAATAAATCGAAAGACAGATAGTTTCTATGGATAGTTGATTCCACACAGAAATGTAAAATATATCTATAGAGTGGATATGTTTGGAACTGTCTGTCATTGTGACACATAATGGCTAAAAGGCAATTCGGAAAATATTCTATACCGGCAACTGCAACTCTCAGCAATAACTGAATAGTAAAACATATCTTAAAGTATTGGCCCATAGGCAGTCCAGCTAGCCAACTTCCATCTCCATGACCATATTGCCTGTTATGTGAAGTACATGCCTAGCACCAACATCTA
Organism: Phorcus lineatus; assembly: GCA_921293015.1. NCBI lineage: Eukaryota > Metazoa > Mollusca > Gastropoda > Trochida > Trochidae > Phorcus > Phorcus lineatus. The sequence continues at coordinate 41,852,868 of OV121085.1, forward strand.
GCCACACAACTTCTCACTTGACGGTTTTGTAAGAATTTCAAGTAAGGCATACTGTAGGCTACACAGCCCTATGTACATAGTTTATACAAGAAACTTTAATCAAATGACTAACCTGGAAGCGAAGCTGGTGTGTTGGATCTGGACCCGGTGGATCCTGAGGGGGAGGGTACAGGTCTAAGCGAGGTCACCCCGGGGTGTGACACACCCGTCGATGTTGGGGTACCCCGCGAGTCGGACGTCTCTTCGCCACTGCCGGCTGCTGACTCCTGAAAGGAAGCGGAATGATTAAAAACCAATAGTCTGGCGGTTTTGGGTCCAAACCTAATTTATTTCTTTACCATGGAGTTGTCAACCACAGAGGAACAACTAATACCTATGGTATACAACAAAGTTACTATGAATAACAAATTTGAATTTCACACAATTTTTTGTGTCTTATGCAACTTAATTGTGGGTAGATTCATTAATCTAATCTAGCAAAGTAATTTAACAGGGAAGATGTTTGCTTTAAACTTACCAAATCTTTGTCTATCTTTGAATCATATGTGCAGAAAATGGTACAAAATTAGTTCACTAGCTTGACACTTTCCAAATTGATGTGCAGATCTACACTGAGTCTTAAAGACTAATTCTAAATTGACCATCATTCCATTAAGAATCAGAATAAACTTCCTTAAAGTAGTTAGTAAAGGTTCATTATCTAAATAGGGTTTATGTTCAAAGCGTACCATTAAGTAAAATCCCATTAAACAAGCTGCCAACAGAGGGCACATCAAATACTACATGTTAATTGATGTTGGTACATCTTCAGACTACAAAATTCCCTAAGGGCATTATCCTTGAAAGAACATATAGCTTGAAAAGCTAGACAATAGAGATCCATGTGTGTTAAATGGACCAAGCTGTATTTACATTCCCAGATTAACCACGATGGAAATTCCTACAATCGTTCCTCCAGGCAATCATATATGCATGATAGTCTTATGTCACCTGGCTTAATGCTTTGTCAGGTCATTCCCGTTTGACCTATATCTACATACTAATCTCTCTTTAGCATGCGATGTTCATTCATTGGTTTTGCTTACACTACTATGCTGTCTACTACAAGTGATTCCACGATGACATTCTATATGATCAATACGATAACATGATAGTTGAAACTGCCATTGATATGTACAATCTCCTCGAATTAGTTCTTGATGTAGTTTCAATGAATAAAATATTAGAGTTAATTCATTGACATTTGGCCCTCAGGCTTTTTCCTGAAATTCTTCTGCTTTAAACTGTATTTTGATATAAATGTTAATAATTTAACAGATGATGTGAAAAATGTTCATTGCAGATTAATAACTTGACATTTTTTATACCTTAAGCTATGTCCATAAATCTTAATCATCTTGGTTCAATGGCTTCAGGTAAATGAATAACATTGCACATATGACGTAACTTTTTCAGTGTTCCTGATTTTTTATAGTAACTGTTAGGAGATATAACATTTTGAACAATCATTAAAAATGATTTCAATTTGAATTTATCGTGTTAAACATTTACAACAATAGTAAAGCATTAATTAAGAAAAACTACTGAACTGTTTACGACATACTTTAAATAAATGTAAGTAATTTTCCTAATTATCAAGTAGATACTACAATGAGATTTTCAAAAAAGACTAAGAGTTTAAGTAACATTCTTGTCAAATTTGAAAACATTAACATATCAGGATACTCATATACACTACTATTATCAACAAATAAAAATATTTAGTTTTAAAAAGTTAAAATATCCATAATGAAAACTTCAGAGTCAACTAACTTTCAAAATAACAATATTTCACTAAGGTTTACTTATAATCACTCATAAGCATACATAATCTAAAAATAACCAAACTTTCAAAAGTGTCCAAAATATTGAGAAAAAAGTTTTCCCAACAACCTAAACAATTTTTATTTAACATCAACATCATTAATTTTCATCAATCACTAAATAAAATCCTGCTTTAAACAATACAGAACCATTTCAAAATTAGACGAAAATTATTCAACCACAAACTTCATTACAGCTGGTTTTGTCAAACCACATACAACCATATTTCTGAAAATCAACATTAACTATCACACTATCAATTCAAATACCTAATAAAAACAATAGGCAGGAAATATCCAATAGAGAAAGGGAGTATATATTGCCTTGCTTAACTCCACAACACAGCCAGCCCATGCTCAAGGCAGCCATATTCAACCCATGTGCCTGGTTGGTGGGTTTGCCAGTCAGTCAGTTCGTCGCTTACTCCACAAGCCTTATGCATATTCAACTAAAGCTCTTACTCAACTCTGCTCCTACACACAATACTCACTGTTAACCACTAGCCTACCTATTACAGCATTAATTTCTCCCTTTTTGCTTTATTTCCCTCCTATCTTCTTTCCTTCCTTCACGCAAACAAAGGTTTTGCCTGACCGCTCAATGTTCAAACAAAGCAAAGGTCACCAGTCTGCCTAGATAACCCACACACATAACCATGTGTGCACACCTTGATAAATTCCCTCCAGGTAAACAGAGTTCATAACTCTATCTACTTTTTTGGGAAGAGAGATTGTCACAAGTTGAGAAAAGCAATGAATTAGAAGCTTGTGAGGGACTGTTTCCTCTCTCTTTCCTGCCTGCTTGGCTTGCCAGCACGGCCAGGGCAGGCTATATTTATCTACAAGCCTCCATTTTCTCTTCACCTTAATTATCCTTCCTGCCAGCCCGGTAGGGAAGAGTCTGTCAACACAAAAGAATTAATTCCCTTTGTTTCCACAGTCTACAGTTGTACTTACTTGGGTGAATCCCTGAACAATCGAACCTCAGATGAACAGGCAGTCAGGCTGGCTGACTGTCTCTCACGGCTTGCCTATAATACCTCTAAAAATATCCCAGCTTGTGAGGAGAAACAGGATATACCAATGTGAAAACCCCCTCTCTCGCTCGCTCTCTCTCCGCCTGTCCACAAACAGAGGCTTTTTCTTTAGACAGGAGATTCCCCTGGCACCGTCCAACACTTCCCTGCCTTTACAACATGTTCCTGTTAGCCAGTTCAGGGGAAAAGCCTTCTAATTGAAGCTCTTGCCTCTCTCCCTCTCCTGCACAAATAGACTGGTCCAATTTACATTCTGCCCATGGTTGAATAAGCTGTAAGGGACAATACAGCAGTCCCCATTTATCAAGCAGTGTCAGCCGTACTGCCTGCCTGCCTGCCTGCCTCGCTATATAGCAAAGCCTACACAGATCAGACTCAGCAAGCCGAGAGGTTGCGTTCTCTCGTCCTATCTGGCTCACTGGTTATGTTATATATTCACCAGGAGGTTTTTTTTCATATTCTCAACTCACTTTCCAAACTCAATATTTTTTCCATCATTTCTTATGCATTAGAATCTCAATCTTCCCCTATAAATTCAATTCGAATTTTCTGTACGCTGTTATTGAAACATGTTCTATTTCACTGGCTAATATAATGGTTTATTTATACGGCAACCATATTTGCATAAAGTAGTCCCGGCAAATTCACCGTCTCTACAAAAGCCATGCAAACTTCGCTACGATCAACACAAAAATATTTAAACAAGACAAAAATTTCAATTAAAACATTAATGTCAATTTCATACTGTATTTTAACATAAAAACATCCCTAAAATAAAAGCGATGAGAAATTGCTATCAGAAAGTTGTTATTTTCCTTTGCGAAGCTAACCAGCCTGACTGGCTGTGTTGTCAACCCAAGCCTGATCTTGCAGCCTTTCTACTGAGTGTAATCTATAGCTGTAGCGGAAAATCAATACAAGCCTAGAGCTGGGGTGCTTATCTCTCGCTCCAGGTTATAGTCTGTTTCAGATTAATTTTACTTGTATTCAGCGTTATAAGCTAGCTTTTTTCTTATAATTAGCTAAGATAACACTTGTATACTATGCCACAAAATTAAAGAAATTTTTTGTTCACATTTTTAAATAGTCACTTGGGTGTTTGCATCAAGGGAAAACGAGATATTTAATCCTTCATGACATAATTTTTTTATATTCTTATGCGATTCAATTAATAATGACTTGAACATTACATTTTGATCATTTTCTTTTTCATGTGAACAGTTATCAAATTTGAAAGAAAAAGAATTTTGTTTAAGATGTAAATGGTAAAAATCCTTTATTTTGTATATTTGACATAAAATCAATTATAGTTGTGAATATATTTGTTTACACCCACGTCTGAAAGTTCTGAAGTAAAAATTAGCTTATACCATTTCCAAGACTAAATGAACAAATTTATCGACATTTCTATAGAAACAAATTGTAAATGAAGCAATTTTCAAGTTAACAAAGCAGAATTAACTATGGGCAAATTCATTTCACTGAACAAAGAAAGATACCATACTTTAAATATTTACATGAAAACTAACATTCCTATATCCGGTGAATTAAAAACTCCAATTCCGACAAACAAAAAGAACACTTTGGGCCCAAAAATCAACAAAGAGTTCTTAAGAAAACATGAAGCAATTCATAATTTATGAAGCAAGACGCCGCTTCGTAAAACAGACTATAGGCGAACTCGCTGTGCCAGATGCATCAGTGAGAGGACCTACCATAGCTTGGCCGACTCTACATGTGTCCCGGCTATAAATAGACGAGCTTTTCTCCCTCAACAAAGGGAGTATTCACTCTGAAGGGAATTCCATCAAGGCAAAACCCTCCATCTATAATGACGTAGAATCATAAAGAAACCCTCTCTACACGAGGGCCTGTACTATGTTACAAAGAACAGTAATTATCTACTGATGGATTTTGTTTCGAATTATGACACAAAGGCTCAATCATATGGAAAGCCTTCATATATCATTTGAAATTGTTAATGACAAAGCTTATGTCTTCATAGAAAAACATGGAATAAATCAAGTTTTTAAATATCCTAAACACATTTTCTTAAAGTTAACAATATGATGATAATGGATCATTGCAAAGGTAAATTCTGAATGTTTTGTTTTAATTCCTTTATTGAAACTTACTGTGATAACAGGAAATATTGAGATATGTTTTACTGATGAATTATTAAACCAATTCTAATATCTCTTCTCATAAACATTCTTAAATGAAACATTTAAAATGGGCAAAGATTCAGAGTAAATATTACAGAAATATCAATCATCACATCTTGAATAATTCATATGTACAAATAGTTCCATAGAAATCTGCATCAAACAATGCATTTCTAATGATTATTTTTAATATAATATATCTCATGTTGAAAAACATGTTTAGATTTTCAAATAAATACTGTAACAAGATTCGAAAAGCTATCAGGATACTAAAATAGGAACATATCAGATCTTTTTATATCTTTAAGCACAAATTATGCACATAATAAAATATAGGATTTTTCACAGGTTATAATCAGTGTCATTGAAAATAATGTCAGGTGAACTAATTATGCATTCAACATATAACGCCCACTAGTAAATCGGAACATAAACCATGACAAACAATTCTCACCCTCTTTATGATAAGTATCAAGATTTGCTGGTTACCATGGAAATAAATCTGTCGAAATATAACATCAGAATGCAAATCACAGAGCCAACCACATTGTTATTGTACACCAGTTGTGTCAAGTATCAAATCCATTCATGAATCAAACCAGTTTGCAAATTTACTACGATGTATCCGTTTACATTTCATAATAATTCAAATATGTGAAGATATTTTGTTTGACTCTGCATAACCCAAAAACTAATGAAAACACAAGATTTGAAAACACTAGGTTCTGTTTGAATTTGCATATCAATTCAGTACATCGACAATTAGTTCCTGTAGGATTGACCCTTTAATGCCAAATAAAAAGTGTAGAATCTAAGAAAATACATTCTTGGTGTGACATGGTATACAAGTACCTCAATGCACATCTGTACAATGTTGGTTGTTACAGTGACAGGATCTTTCATAAAACTTATATTTGAACATGCCAAAATCTATCACATACCGATTTCCAATCAAATCAACTCACTCATATTGTATATTCATCTCAAAAAGTCAAAATAAAATATTTAATTATTAATCAAAATATGAACATATTTCATTTTTGACAATCTAGCTAAAGTCTTTAATCTGTTCAGAAGCCAAAATTTTACTTACTAAGTAACTGATTAATCACACTAGTTATAACCTAGTCAGCAATTGACCAGCTCTGGTCACTGTACATGTCCAGTTTTCGATCAAAAATCATAACTCATACCTTTATCTTAAACATACCTAACCAATAACATAATTCACTAATTCTACTGATCCAAAATTTCATATCTATTTAAAAGGCTATAATCAATTATAATCAATACTTTCCCAAATATTCAAAATCTTTCTGAATCATCTATCTAAATGCTATGATTGAATGTTGAATAGGATGGAACACTAAAATCATTCAAATACTTTGACATATTGACTAAAATACATATAAAGGTAATACTGATGTAGTGATGATTTTAGTGTCTACACTGTTTAAGTTAAGAATACCAGGGATCGTATAGATATATATACGATCCCTGGGCATACTAACTATGGGTTAATCGGCAACTGTTATTGACTTGAGAAACTGCATCTTGTTGGGAGGTTTTTTTCTCAATTGTTACATTTTTTTTTCAACTGTCGTAACATGTTATGTATACTAAGGATATTCAAATTACTCAATGGTAGTCAGTCCAGAAAGTTATTTCATAAAATGGCTTTATAAAAAAGGTTGACCTAAAAACAACAACACCTTTTCGTTGTATTTTCAGAAAATTGAACTACCTTACATAATGTAAACGTCAAGATTATATGTGGTATGTTCCTGAAAACAACCAAGCAGGCTGAAGGTTAAACAACAATTCTAAACAGTTGACAAGGAAGAAAAAACTGAAGTTGTTTGTTATCAGCAGACATGGTTCTGTTGTGTGTGGGTTGAATCACTTCAAGGCTTAGTTGAAAACAAAACTATTAACCCTTCACCAGCTGTGACTATGTGCTGGTATAAAGTATCATAAGACAGTGGTAATTCTTGCATAATTTTCTTTATTTCAATCAGTTTATTTCTGCACTAATTCTTTTATGAGCATTCTAAAAGTTGAGATGATGAAGAATGATGAAAGCAGATTATGGATATACAACTTCTTCATTCTTTATTTCAATCAGTTTATTTCTGCACTAATTCTTTTATGATAAGTTGAGATGATGAAGAATGATGAAAGCAGATTATGGATATACAACTTCTTCATTGTAATAATCACTATAATTTATTCCAAAGTTAAGATGTTTACCTTTACTCGAAATTCTAAAATATTTTGGAATTAACTTAGCAGTGAGTAGAATGCCGATGAATAAACTCTTCAACTGCTAAACTAGTGTTACAATTGAAAACTGCCAACCAACATGGATAACAACACATTGATGATTTCAGAACAAACTCAAATGTACGGGTCCTTTGCCTCAATTCTTTCTGATTAATTTCTAGAACAATTATTTTCTACACAATAAAATAAATAATGTACTTACCCCTTTTGACTCCTCTTCGCTTTCTGACCTTTTGCTTTGACTCGTTCTATTATTTTCTGTTGTACCCTGAAAAATCAAAAGAAAATTTTAATTTCATATAGTTTCATTTCTCTTGGTCAACTGACATAACTTGGTCAACTGACTTAAAATATTGCTAATAAATTCAAATTTACTAGAAAATACAACTGGATAATGTTTCTAACAGCATTACAGTGATGCCCAGCAAGCTACTTGGGTCACATATGCCAATTATCAAGTTGGCATTTTATAAAGAAGTATTGACTTGCTGAAAATATAGTAGGTACAGCAAGGTGATAACATGATGGTTTTAAGTTTCATTTGATAAAAAACTGGACAATGTAACGAAACTGGCGCGGTGTGGTACGTCCATCAATTTGGACAGTTTGGAGTCGACTGTTTTTGATAGGTTATATGATTGCAAATTATGAGCTTCTGCACACATATAAGGTCATCATTCTAATTCCATTGAAAAATGTGAACTTATAAAGAAGGATGTGTAAGTTGTTTAGAATTTATAACAGCATATTTATTATTTTGACATGTACAAAAGCAAAATTTAAATGTCAAGAAAAACAAATTTGGTATATAACAAAATCTACACGATTCTGTTATTGTAATTTTCTCAGCCCATAAAGAAAAAGAAGAAAAAAGGTTCCCTACAAATAATACTTGTTTCATTTACTTTATATTAAAGAAATATGAAATTTTGAAAATAGAATTATTTGGAAGTAGTGGAAAGGTCATTTATGGTTTTACTGCGGAAATAGTTCCAGCTATGCATAAATCTTCTTTTTTTAAATAATTTATTTTTATCCCATTACCATTTCCCTAACAAACAAAAATCATTGATTGAAACTGTTACTAGTTTTCACATAAAGAAGTCAATTGCTCTTTAATTCTTAATATTTTCTACATTAATCAAATTGGAAACAAAGCAATGAATGTTACAATCTTTCAAGAAAATAGGGGTGAGTTCAAATAAATACTCAAATAAATATTTAACTATATCGCCCAAAAAGTCAATTTCTTGGTAATTGGTCATGGCAGAAAATTCTTATGTAGTTTTAACTTGTTGCTTAAAAACAATATTGAAAAATATTTTACAATACCCATTTCAGAATAATTTTGAATTATAAAACACATTCATAGCATTCTCAGTTAAATTGCTGATTGGTGAGTTGGATAACCAGAACAGTGCATTTACACTGTGCCGGAACTACTTTCAGCTGTTCTCTGGGTCACCTATCTTCTGCATGGCTCTACATTGTCAAGACCAAAATATTGTTTAAATAAGCCTATTTTCACACTTTAGACCTTTTCATTTATCAATGATTAAGAAATAGAAAACACATTTACTCATTAGACTTGCAGTACACTAGTTTTTAAATAAGACAGAGTTATGAAACTGGCCTCGTGCCGGAACTACTTTCAGCATGCTGGCCTTAATGTTAACTCATACAGTAGAGATGTTTACATTTCCTATTAGTTTTTCGAAATTAATTCTGTAAGCAAAATGATATTTTAATTTAAGTCAATCATACCATAATCTTAAAAAGAAAATTATGGCAATTTTGCGATATTCTTGAACATACTGCATTAGACATTTCATTCAGGTGGAGAAGTTTTCAAATGTTTTGTTTGCATATCCACAGTTGAATTCCATATGACTAAAATATATAATTCATTTATAAGATAATCAAATGGGTTTAATATAAATATGCAATGACATCATACAACTTATATATATAAAATATAAAATATAAAAGTTTCACCTGTTCAAGGGAAGTTTAAGTGGCATTTTACTTGTTTATTACTAAGAATTAAAAGCATTTATAAACACAATATTCTTCATTTGCTTGAACTCTGCTTTTGATGTAATTCAAAATTTTAAATAAAATTTTCCAAATTCTGTTTAGAGTTTAATTTAATGTATGTCTCATCTACTCACACTATATTCCAAAACATCCTATTTGCAAAAGAACATGAACTAGTACAAGTATTCATTTTATGATAAAAGGCAGAACAAAATTAACAACACATATATGTAATCGATTATTTTGCATAATTTTGATACATACAATTTTATAGTATGCAAAATCGATGTTGGTATATCACGGCTGCTAGTGTTACAGGAAGAAAGCCACTATTGTGGCTGTAGATTGCAGTGAAACCTGCGAGCATTGGCTGGAACTAGCGAATCATGGGTGGTACTGCACTGAAATTTAGTGTTGCATTGCACCCAAACCTTACATGTAGAGCAGTTTTCTACTGCAGACAAAGTTGCCGAGCGCCTGGCAGGATTTGAACCACGGACCCCTTTATTCGAAGCCCAACACGCTATCCTGCCTCCTGGTTAAGAATTGAGTTACGAACAATAATTATGCAGATTTCCTAAAAAGGATCTATTCTTCTGTGATAGCTATTAGACATAAGGGTGCAGTTATGCTTAAGTGGGGTTAGAAAGAACACCATGCATTTCTACCTCTGATATTATTCAGAGATTTAGATTACTAATTTGCACCCAAAAGACATTCTTGAAGGTTAATTAAGTAATCAAATCCATTGTTGCATGTATAGCGCTATTAAGGTAAGAACCGATGAATGCCGATTGGTTGATATCAAAATTGACAATTATCTATTTTGTTTCAGAATAAGCAATATCGTTGATAACTGATTTCTTTGTCCAATAACTTTGACCAACTATTGTCTTGTAAGAAATATGTGCACATCACACAGGCAATGGAACTCTAGTTTATCAACTAAAAGCTCAATCTCAAAGGATTCTCTATCGCTAGCACAAGAATAGTCATGGTTTATTATAGCAGTAACATGGAAGACCCGACTTGTTTTACCATTCTGGGTAGAGGAGCAAGAGTACACCTACAAAGGATAGACAGACAAAAATATTCTCACAATGACTACTTTCCAAGTTTTACCTTACCAACGCTTCTTTCTTGTGCCAACGGTCATGCTTAAAATGTGTGTTAAGGTCTTAATATACAAAAGATCTTGGGGGTACCACAGGCCCTCGGATCATTAAAAAAAATATTTAAAAAATATTTTTTAAATTTGAGAACACCCCCTGAATAGAATTGTACCTCTGTTAATAGTATATGGAAAGGCCAGACACTCCATTCGCCCCCACCCGCTTTCTTGACCGAATGCCACAATAAATACGCACGCAATCAATATAAAATCTATGCAGACATGATGTCAAATGATTTGCCTTTCTACTCCAACTCACTTAAACAAATAAATCTTTGGGGTTATTTAATGAGGACGGCCGAAAGACGATTTCCAAGCCCAACTAAATGCTGATGGGACAAATGGCCGCCCGTCACCTTGACCTTACGGGGTGTGTGGCCGCAGCGACAGATCTCATTGGTTGCAAGAACGGAGAATTAGAGTTATCTGTTCCTAACTTTGCATCAAACCAATGAGATCTGTCGCTGCGGCCACACACCCCGTAAGGTCAAGGTGACGGGCGGCCATTTGTCCCATCAGCATTTAGTTGGGCGTGGAAATCGTCTTTCGGCCGTCCTCATTAAATAACCCCAAAGATTTATTTGCTTAAGTGAGTTGGAGTAGAAAGGCAAATCATTTGACATCATGTCTGCATAGATTTTATATTGATTGCGTGCGTATTTATTGTGGCATTCGGTCAAGAAAGCGGGTGGGGGCGAATGGAGTGTCTGGCCTTTCCATATACTATTAACAGATTTACAATTTGATTCAGGGGGTGTTCTCAACAACAAATTTTTTAATTTTTTTAAAAATTGTTTTTAATGATCCAAGGGCCTGTGGAGGTACATGTTCTTGGGGTTTGAACAAAAACAAATTTCTGTACTAACCTGTTGAGAAGACTGTTCTGTATTGTTGACAGGAGGAGCTGATGCCCCCTTCATCTGTTGGGTCTGTTGCTGTAGAGCCTGGATGGGTGTGGCAGGGGGGTGTGACGGGGAGGGGGAGGGTTGACTGGTAGGCTGGGAGGGAGGGGAGGGACCGGGTGGTTGTGGCTGTGACGATGGCGGTGGCTGGGGGAGGAAGTTTTGTTGTTGAGAAGTAGGCATGTTCTGACTGTAGCCCATTGAAGGGTTTGCATTGTTGCTACCAGGCCCCGGCTGTGGTTGCTGTTGATTATAATGAGGGTGCATCTGAAATAGTCAAGTAAGTCTCAAAGACCATTGACTTTTTGGTTTGAAATACACTAGCTACATAATTTCATGGCAGCAATAAACAACTCACAAACATTCTTCTGAAAAGAACCGAGTCAGTCTCGGGGACTATTGACTTTCTGTCGCAATAAAATACCTATACCTTATTCATTTATAATGGCACCAACAAAAAGTTGCATTGAAAAGGAAATTTGGGGTTTAAAGACTTTTATGAAGATTTGTTACAACGAAAAGTTTTCTCCTTTACAACTGATTCGTACCAAGAATCAAGACAGAACGTTATTTCTTCATACATGAGTAAATATTTTGTATTTCAGAGAATTATACGCAACCAATTCAGTTAAAGGAATATATAATCCATTTTCAGCAGATTGTACAATTTCTGACTAGAGTTTAAGTAAATTTTACATTAACATATGCTTTTTTAAAATTTTTATTTCCTCATAACATTGTCCAACTGAAACTTGTGACATGTTAATGATATATCTATTCATTTTAATATTGGCTATCCTGAAAAACACCCCATGATTGCCAACTTGGGTTAGGTTCCGAATTTCCAAAGACACCTAATACAATTTCATTAAAGTTCATTCAAGTATTTTTCTTTTACTGAAGTAGTTGTTCATTGTCAATATTTGCATTTGTCATTTATCATAATTTATTATTTTGAAACATTTGGGTCAAAATTATAATCTTCTAAATTGGATTTATCATAACTATATACAGATTAACATTCTTAACAGAAATCAAATAAGTAATAATAATTCATAAATCACTGACATTTCATGATGATAGAAATAATTATTAATTACTGCCTGTTACAAGCTGTTCCTCAAACCTTATTTAATACTAGAATGTTTCCTTTTAATTTATGACAGACCCCAAAAGGAGCAAAGGTTGATTTATGAAAATTTGTATTCATTTATTTTTTAAGTGAGTTATTGTTTAGCACAGCTTGGGCAATATTTATGCCATTAGTGGTGTCTTTTAACTTTTGAAATTAGGACTACTTGACGCAGGCAGTTGAATTACTTATACCAGCGTATTGGATAAGAGCCTGATTACCCTATACTTTTTTCTTTTTAGCAATATTTTGATGTCTTTGGGTCTGTTTTTCATTATCTAAAGAAAGGAATTACCAATTCTAGGATGACTATTTTCAGGCCTTTTCACGGGTTGGGAAAAATGTAGCTGTCAGCAAGTCTGTGACAATAAAATCATCATTAAGTCAGAGCTATATTGATCTGCCAATTTCGCAATTAACTGTTTTCAGAGAGAAAGTCGCAGACATTTTGGTAATTTTTGGGCATGTCATAGGACTAACAAAGTCAAGTCAGTAACCTCAGATTTTACCCTACTCGATACTAGTTATTAAAGATCAATTAGGCTACACACCTGATCAAATGGAGGATTGCCCATGGGCCCGGACATCTGGGTACCTGGGGGTCTGCCCTGCACCCCCATCATACCCCCATAGCGCTGTGAACCCGGGGAGAATTGGTGGGGTCCCCCCACATACTGTCCTGGACCCCCCTGGTAGCTGGAGGGGGACATGGAGGGCTGGCGGCGCGGCTGGTTCATCTCCCCTGGTATGGAACCAGACTGCAAGAAGATGGAGACAAAATTAAAAGTTATGAAGGCAACTGGAAGAAAATTTGCAGTAGATTATGGTGTCTATGAATATAACCATAGATTTATTTTATTTATGTTTGGCATCACACTATCTAGTAAGTGTGTTATGATACAAAAATGTATACACACATTTTTACTGCCGATACGATACATGATAGACTAGCGATACATTTATTTTGCAATATTAACACTCCTCTTGGTTTTGTTCAATCGAGATTTATCTTCTTTTCGTAGACGTGTGACAATATTTGATTTGACTTTTCATTATTTCATGTTTAATAATTTCATTTCTTTATTTAAGATAAATGTGTTCTCAGAAATGCACCTTGACTTGTTTTAAGTTACTGATTGGTAACAGTTAAGCTTGAAAACACTGTCTCTTCCACAATTTGAATGAAAAATATGTATTTTTTATCGTCACCTTAATATCGTGATACATATATCTGGGGGGTGGTGTATTGTGACACCACTTTTATCTAGGAAATTACTTATTCATGCAGAAGTCTGTTTCAGGATTTGAACTTCAATATAAAGAGCAGGTTCAGGCTTATTCATTTTCAATTTGGCCAAGAATCAAGTTCAGTTCTAGACCACAGACACTGCTAACGTCCAATCATAATTGATGTTGATGTCACAACACTACTGTCCTTGACATCTTAACACAATTTGTTGCACATCAAAACACTATTGTTGCACATCAAAACACTATTGTTGCACATCAAAACACTATTGTTGTTTACATCACAACGCTATTGTTGTTGACAAAATTTATCATTGATTCATGACGTCACCCATGTTTTATTGCAGAATAAAATATGGCTGGCACTTGGCTTAAACAATGCTTGAGAAAAGGACAGATTTTTTTATCTTTTTTTTTTACACAGAAATCACCTTTGCGTTAAGATATTTTAACTATGCATTTAATGCACTTCTGGACATGATTCCAAATTTATTTTCTACAAAACTATGCTTTAGAATATATGTTATTTCTATCTCTGATGGCCTTGACTGCATTTATTCATAATATCTCATTGAAACACCTGCAGTATCTTCATTGCAAATGACACGGCTTACCAAGTAGTTGGGCAAAATATTTTGACAATGTTTCTTGAGATGGAAATGTTTTTATCATTAGGCTACCCTTTTGACCATGTCCTTCAAATGTTTTAGAAGTTACACGCTCTAACCATGGTCAAGGATTGCAAATGTTAAGATTTTGTTCAAATAACTCTCTTGCTTGTCTAACTCTCCCTTTATTTCTGGAAACTCTACCTGTGTAATAAATGTGGGGTTTTTTTTAGTGCAGCAACAGAATATCCTGTTTGGTTGCAGTTGTACTATCGGGAACATTGTTTTAAACTTAATATTGAAAAATTGTTGAAATATGAGCAATATGTAATCACGGTTATCAGTTCAGTTCAGTTATTTTCAACTCTTGAGAGAGAATGTAGCAAAATTGGGACACCATTTTTTTACTTTACAATTTGTTAAATCCTTGTTCCAGACTCTAGATAAAATTACATATCACTATGTAGCCAGAGACAAATAAATCAGTGTTACACAATGATTGAGATTAAGATTTTCTCTTATAAATTTACTTTTCATCTTTTTTTAAGAAAAGTTAAATCCATGTCTTTGTATTTAAGCTATGTGGGATAATATGTCAAATGTAAGTTTCAATCATCAAGGATTTGCAAGAAAATAAACCAGGTTTAACATGCTTTCCAATGTACACTTTAGGCCTGTATGATTTGATAACTGAAACAAATAACTTCCAACAATATTTTATTGAAATAAATGAGATCATTGGTTAAAAAGAAACAAAAAACTAACCTAAAGAAATACAGGGTATAAATAATGAATAAGGACAAAATGCCATTTATCAACAGCTTCTTGTACTCGCAAGGGCTCTCTATCTAGATGAGATGAATTCTAAACTTCTCTTAAAACTATTTAATCTTTTGAGACCTTTCGATTGACCTTCATTTTTTGTGCCCTTTTCTTCTTTATTCATTTTCAGTAAAATAAATATAAGTTAATGAAATCTGATTTGTGAGAAACAAAAACTAATTCTATCACACATATTTCTTAACCTTTTTAAAAGAATTATTTCATGTAAAAACGTAACCATTTCAATTGATAATGTCTTCAACAAAAGCATCTATCATGCAAAGCATTTTGATAAAAAGTTACTTAACCTTTCAAAGCATATAAATTCATGTAAAAAAAGTAACCATTACAATTGATGTCTTCAACAAAAACATCTATCATGCAAATTAATTTGATTACATCTATGAAAGAAATATCCATATAAATATATATATTGATTCACAACAAAAACAAAAAAATCAACAGAGAATTCTCAAAAATAAACGTTCTAGAGCAGACTATCAAATACCGGGTCAACATCAATCATTGGTAAAAAAAATAAATGGTCACTAATTTTTATTAAAAATAAATAAAATAATGTGTCATCTCATAATCTAAAAACAAAATTGGATATCAAACTCCTATATCCATTCTGTAACTTGACCAATAAAACTGACATGATTAGATAATAGCTCAGATGAAATCCGAATCTTAACACATGATAAGTTGTCAACATTAAGAGTTGTATCATCTTCATGAAATGTCAAAGATCCCACCAGCATATTTCATTCATAAAGCTATGAAAGGGCAATCAAAGGGCACCGCTCATCCCGCGGCACTCTGATCTCTTAATGACAATAGACTTGATCAGACTGTATAGCCAGGGAGAGCAATCCCATTTCTTCATGGGAGAAGGGGAGGGGAGTGTGAGGGGGAAGAGGGGGGGGGGGGGGTGTTTCTCGCCTGACAAGAAAAGCATTATGAAAGCCGGCTGCCTGGGAGGTTTCTACTCATGTTTACAATGTCACTATCGGAGTAGGCGCCAAAAAAGCACATGGCTAATCAACATAATGAGTAAACATTGGCACATGGTTTGAGTGGCGAGGGGGGCTTGAGGAGGGGGAAATAGATAACTTGACCCTATGTGCCCCCTTTCCCATCTCACAGGTGTGGATCTCTATTAATAGTCACTGTTTACTATACTACAGGCAACATGCCACAATTATACTATCAGAATGACTCGGATTCTTTGAATTTTCATCCCTTTTCTTACATAATTTCATACAAAATATGCCTAAAAAATGTTGGTTTCTTACTCTCCATACTATAATATCTTGTCAAATTAAGATTTGATTTTCTTTTCAAAAGTAGCCTTTTTTAAATATTTCATGGGGGTGCCTTGTCAAAGATTAAAGAATAACCCAAGCATACTGTTTTCATTATACAGTTAATTCCAAAATATAAAGGAGGACAAGAAGATTACCTGTATTACAGTTCTTTAATATTGTGAAATTCACAATGTTTCCGCATATACACTACTCCTTTATCAGGTTTCTATACACATACTTGCATAGGAAAATTCATATTTTCACATTTAAAAATTCAATAGATTTAAATTTATAATTGAATTACATTTTCTCTAAAAGTACTTCAAATAAAATTAAAAATGATACTTAGGGCTCTTTTTATCACAAATAATTGTTTCTACTCTCATTAGTTCATTAGATCAATAAGATCATATACATTACTTAAAATACTTAACCCTTGATCAGATGCATATTGTATTTTGTGGTTTTAATAATTCATGTACGTAACTGGTAATTGTTCTTAATTATGCCTAAGGAAATATGACTCAATCTATTTTTTATTTGGACCATGTTTTAAATAACTACAAACTGAAATAGAAGATATTTTTGAGTGATTGCATATATTATATAAACCTAGTCGTTTAGTTGAGATTTAGGGGAAAATGCTAAATCGAAGACCATATTAAGCAATTACTAATGACTTGTTAATGAAATAGCCAGGAAGAGACCAAAACCACCAACAGTGGATGGGTTTAGGGAATCAAAGTCCTTGAAACTAAGATGAAAATGGTATGTAGTTTTCTCTGAACAAGGTTTGAAAAAGCTTGGGCCCAAAACTACAGCGCCATCTTTGAGGCAAATTGCAATCTAAATCAGATTTCTCATTTGACTTTCAAATTCAGCCACTCCTAAAGAACAGCCATAACTCTTGGGAAAGCTGCAAGACTTAAACTAGGAAGTGATTTAGGCATAAGCAAGTTATGCCTTGCAGAGAAGTTCACTCCACAAGACTCATGGCAGAGTCAGTGTTGAGATGACATGAATTGGGGTTTCACACCTCTTCCTAGAGTATTTTACTTTAATCAAGGCTGCTAGTGTTACTGCATGCAACTATTGTGGCATTACATGAAAGCATCGGCTGGAACTAGCAAACCATGTGTGGTACTGTGCTAAAATTCAGTGTAGTAGAGCACCCAAACCTTACTGCATATAGTACAGCTCTCTACAGCAAAGTTGCCATGTCCCTGGTGAGATTCAAACCCCAGACCTCTTGATCGAAGCCAAACACACTAACCACAGAGGCGTCAATTCCCCAACCCCTCTCCAAGTCAGTGATGAGAGGAATCAATACCCATATCAAGTTCATACCATTGAAATTTTTTTGGACCTTTTACTGCCAAACATGGTTGTTTATAATCTGACTGTAAGTCATTGACAACATTAGTAATCAACTAGAACGAAAAAGGAATACATCTAAACTTTGAGGTGAAATTATTAAGCCAGATACAGAATTTCTCTTTAATAACAGCTAGTATTCAAAATCTAAAAGATAGCCTGCAACACCATAGTTGTGAAAAAAATTCATGGTATCAAGAATTGGAGACTTAACCTGATGTGATAATCATATGGTCTTTGTATCATGACGGCCATTGTCAAATTGTATATTTTCCTTAAGAAACAAAGTTTTTTTCTTTTTTTTTAGTTAAAATCCCTGAAAAAGTATATCTTGGCATTTATTGTTTTGAGTCGTATTATCATGTGATTACATGATACCTGTAATATTTAGAATGTATATCGTGACATCACAACTCTAATGATGCCTATGCACTTAAAATCAAGTGACTTGTCATCTAGGTGGGCTGCTACTTTGGAAGCAAGTCATTTGTTTGATGTGGTTTGATACATAACGATACAGGGCAGTTGACTTGATAGATACAAGGTATTAAAGGAGCATTCAATTACACTGATTATATACCTTGCAACGTCATGATAGTCACTCTTTCACAAGAGAGAAGTTGTTATTAAGAAAATCTTGATGTTCTTAGTAAACCATGGATTGACAAACTTAATTAAGCTTAGCTTGCTGCATGTAAAACACTTCTTTTCAGCAGATAAAGTTTGTCAAGAACTCAACATCAACTGAATCTGAAAGGATTAATTATTAAGCTATCATTTTCATAGTTAATGACAACAAAACTATTATTTTTAGTTTTAGTTAACTGTTCATTTGAGATGGTAAGTCAATAAGTGCACAGATTTTAAGCAATACCACTTAACCCCCTTTTTATATACGTTTTGCTTATAATTCTAGTCAAAAGCTAAAGGCTTCCTTTATAGAAAACAAGATGTAATAGGTCTGTTAATGACTAGATTTCGCCTGCACTGTAATGACTAGGAACATTCCATTTTACAAAGATTAGCATCATCAGACTATTTGGAGAGGAAATAAAACAAGTTTCCTTCCCAAATTCCCAGTATTTTGAAAATATTTCTCAGAACAAAGTCAAGAAAGAGTTTAAATGACGTCATCTACATGACATGAATTGAGAATTTCAGGAATAGCCGATTGTACTTTGGTTTATTTGGTGGCTCTTTTATCTGGAGAAGATAGGTCCGTAGGTCAAACTAATGCATCAGCAAGGTATATATAGGAAAAGTAAACTAATTTTAGTGAAATTTTACCTATGTGTGATAAGCATGAAACTTATCTTGTAATTGGAAATAGACTAAATCAGGGGTTGAAATAACATCAACTCGCTAGCTATTCGGATAAATGACTTTCTGTTTGTTCTAGTCCAAACAAACTCCAGCAAGCAAAATCCCTCTCCATGGCCATATCTTCCAAAATTTTAACTGGTTCTTCAGAGTACCAGTTATTACACATTACTAGTCCATCACTTTTATCATCAGGTACGGCTTATCACACTAGTGCTAATTTCCAAACCCTGATGTTACATCATTGTTTGATTCAAAGAATAATCATTTTCCCAAAGGTTGACTTATCCGAGGTCTGTTCTCTCTTACCTTTTATCATGGTGTTGGATATTTCTTTTAACACCAGGGGTTAAAAAATCTGCGAGTCCCACGTCACTGACTTACGAAATTTTACCATTGACTCCCCAAAAAAATCTACGATATGCAAAAGATTTCCTACCAAACTGCCTTGACTTTTAGATAAAGTCCTGACTTAGTGTGAAAAACTATTGCAAGTCTGAACTAATGGCTTCGGGAATATTTCTTACACCCTGCTAATTGTGGAAGGAGTTTCTCTTAATTCTATGGAACCTTGCATTATCTGCAAGGAAACAAAAATGCTTTATGACAACAAGGTTGAAAATAATTTAGATTTGCAGCACATTGCCATTCACAAGGTTCATTGATTTATTTAACATTAGTGATGGACAGAAGTAGAAAACCGGATACGAGCGACTAAAAATTGAAATGAATAGTCATAATGAAATTTTCATTTTTTCCCATACAGTCATCAATAGGAATAATGATTGTGATCATTTTCCTTACAAGATTTAATTTTTACACCTCCAATTCAAGTCCTGACAACTTTTCAAAGTCATGTTTGACTTTTCTAAAAAAAAAAATCACTTCCAAGTCAAAGAACTTGTCTCCTCTAACCATTTGACTTCCTTAAGCCCAGGAACCAATGACTGAAAGGAGTTGCTAACCCCCTGATCTCATGTACCCAACGTAAAATTCATTACCATTATGTATAATATAAAACTATAAAATAAAATATAAGAAATAATATTTCAAAACAAGCTTACTTCATAATACTGAACTGAAATGTATTGTTTTTAATTATTAGTTTAATTATTGTTTTAACAAACAAAAAAAGTTGAATCTATAATTAGCACAATTGATTAAATTGAAAAGGTATTCTCTGAAAATAGCATCAAAGAGGATTCCCCAGGGATAGAGAATACCCTAGAGAAGTAACAGCAGTAGCTGGCACACTGACATGGCCCTGAACTTATGTGTATACGAAACAAACATCTGCTTTTCAGCTGACACAATTTCAGATTATGTTCTCCATGGCAACGGGGGAAGCTTTCACTGGGCAAAAAAGTAATCAATGAAAGCATGGCATTTCTATAAATAGATAACTGGAAAAGAAAAAAGCCACCATTATGTGAAGCGTGATTAATTGATTGCTTGACAAAGGCCATCAACCAATCATCTTGGGGCATTAGCACATTTACCCAGCTGTCTTGCTTAGCGCTAATTTTGCCTCCAAATTTAAATATCAGTAAGTCACCATGCTTGAAACATGTGAGTCTTCTTGAGACTGACAGATGAGAAAAATACAACCATTCTCTTCATGACTTAAAGGTTCTCGCTTTTGTTTCATTTCTCCTTTTGTTGTTTCAGCATCAGGAACACAGCCAATTCATTATACCACATAGACACCAAGGGAACCTGAATTAAAGAAACAAATTTGATAGACAAAGTTGAATTTATTGCAGATTGACAGAGAAACTCACTTGATTTCTGTATGGAGAACTGCCACCCATCGCACCAGGAGGATAAGAACCTCGAGAGTTCCATGGACCTTGCATATTGTACGGCATATTCCCTGACCCCATGTCATTCCCCTTTCCAGTTCCACCTGGATATTCACTATAATTGTTTGGGTATCTTTGTGTAGAGTTAGGAGTCTGTAACAACTGATTTAATGTCGGTGTTGGGCCTGCTTGCTGTGATATACTCTGTCCAGACATCATTCTCTGACCATTTGGATTGTATCCAGGGGGTGACATCATGGACATCCCTGGGGGTGTCATACCCGGTCTGGATGGACTCATACCTGCTTTGACCATTCCTGGATAACCTGGTCTCACCTGTGACTGTGAATACTGTCCATGAAACTGTGAACCCTGCGTCCCAAATTCATTCCCTCCTGCCATCGCCGGCATACCGCCATGTTGCTCAGAACCTAGGCCATAGCTCCCTCGATTGTAAGGGTAGCTTTGCATTTGACCTGGATGCATACTATCATTCATTCTGACGTAATTATCAGGACCCATTCCATGTTCACCTGATCCGGGTGGGAAATTATTCATTTCGGCGTTCATATGCGACCCCTCCATGGGAGGAAATTCACTCTGATCGGAGTTGTTCATGTTTTGCTGGCCTCCATCTTGAAAAGAGTCCATTGTGTTTGGTTCACTCATCTGGTTGGGAGAACGCAGCTTATTATTAACTATCATTCTGTCTCCGACATCATCGGGGGAAATATTTTCCATAGTAGGTACTCACCGATTTGTTGGTACCAACCCCGGTGACTTGGATCGTCCTAAATCCCTGCCTTTTTTGTTCACGCTGCAAACTTGATCAAGCATAATGCCAAGAGCACACACCCTGAGTCGAAATTCACGAGAACAGACTCCGATCTTGCTGCAGATGAACCTTAGCTTGCTCGTCCCCTCCTGTCCTACCTCGATGTTATGTTACACACGTGTGTGGGGATGAGGTTTGGAAACAGTAGGGGAAAACAGTCTCAAATAGCAGCATGGTCTTATCATACACTCAGCTATTATATGGTACACTTCAATAAGCGGGAATAGGAGAGATTTTGCCAATAGATTCATGCGCAATGGCGTGTTTCCGGACAAAACATAACGCGCTATTTTTCTATTGCTCTTACTCGACATATATTGGCCCTGTCAAACATCTGCAATAAAGTAGACTTTATCGTGCGGTTTTGGCACGCAGCATCCGCTGAAAAGTACCTTGGAATTGTTTTCTACTCTCCCGCTACTGAGCGGATGACCACTATATTCAGGTTGTGACGCGTCCGAGGCATTCTTTTCAATTCTGCCGTTTCAATTAGCTGATCTTTTCACCTCCCTCAAATGAGTAATAGTTCATGAAATCAAAAAAACTATATAACAAAAATATATAGTTGTGTTATCATGAATATACAAGTATCGATTGTAGCAATCTATTCCATAATCTGTAATAGAAAATGGCTGTCGTTTTATTATAGACAAGCCGCGCATTTATTTCTACTTTCCAGGGGAGGTGAATGTAACAGCCGGAGTTGCCAAAGGGCTTTCGCACTGACGTCAACCGGAGGCCAAGTCTCATATTATTGGGCACGCAATTGTTGTTATTCATTTTTTCTTCCAGCCGGTCGTGAGGGAGATACTGCAGCCGATCTGAGGCGTTTCTTTTACAGAATATAAACACCAAAAATTTATACATCTAAAACTGGGAGAAAATTCAGAAAAAAATCCTACGAAGTTGGTGAAATAAGCTAGTACGCGAGTGTAAGATATCGAGGCTGTTCCCGTTATAAAACGTCTCCCCTCGTAACGTCGATAACAGCGAGCGAATCTAGCTCAACTGTGCAAAGCAAGAGGAAAGGTCGGTAGGCACGTTAGAAATGGAACTAACAAGGGAGGCAATCATGGTAGCGTGGATAGAATTTACGCGCATTTATATTGATGTGAAGAGGTTATTGGGGGGAAATGAAAGCAGACGATTTTTCTTGATTTGTTATTCTGTGCGAACCACGTGCTGCGCTGTAGTGAAAAAGGGTCGCGTTTTAAACGACAAGCATCGATTCGTTGATATTTGCTTCGGATATATTTTAGTTTCTGAATATGGGAAAATCTAAACATGATTTTATAAATCATTAGATCTGTATATATATAACAGCCAACTGACACCTTTATCATTGTGACTATATAAATTCTATATGATTTATATCATTACACGAATATTTTGGTATCCACAATTATAAGTAGATTTATATATGCATAATGGATTGTACATATAGAAGGGGAGTTACGTTTTGGATAATTGATCATCTTACCAGCCATACATATTCACAACTGAGAGCAAAAAACGTTATAGCTCAATATGGGAAACAAACCGTTTTGGCCAAGCTCGCAGAAATATCGATCGAGTTATGTATGTTGCCAGCGAAGGCCGCTTGTATATGCCCAGTTAGTTTATGTAGGAGTTGCTTGCGCTCGATATTTACAAGAGGAAAATAAATTCTCCAAAAGCAAACAAGTATATTTTCTGTGCGGCAAAATATGTTAGCATATTAAAGTTAAAATACAACTATTGTACGATCGTTGATAATTATAATTTGGAAGCCGTGAAACGATGCATTCAGACTAAAGTTTCTCTTGCGGCCTGCTATTTAGTGTGGTTTCTATTTCCTTACCTTGTGTGTTTTTCTAGGATATAAATCAAGTCACGTTGATTCGCAGATACGGTGTATGTAGCAATGCCGCCGGAGACAGCTGGGTATTTTTACATAAAACGCAATTTGTTTAAAGTGATATATATTAAAGGATAACATTAACATGGGTTGTTCGTAAACTTATTGTTCACGTGATTACAAATATTTACATAAATCAAGAAATTACGGATAATTTTGATCAACTCGAAACAGAATTAAGAATCGATTCGTGAGGACGTACAACTGTTCATACGACGGTTCAACCTTATTGGTTTGAACAGTATAGACTAACAGAAGGGAGATTACTCGTACAAAATCTTTGTCGCTAAATCCTATCGGTGCAGATATTTTTGCCAAGGTCGTAACTCAAAATTGTATTGAATGTCTTATTCCCCTTATGATATATTCATGATATCTTAATTTTCATATTTTATGCAACTCATATCATCAAACATGTAACATATAGCCTAATAAGAATACTTCAATGAAAACTAATACAAGAGTATGGTGTAAAATTGATAAGGCAACTATTTACCTGCAGAATAAACCTGATGTCCATAGTTTACCCAATGCCTGAAAGTATCATATCAATTTGAATTTGAAACCAGCGCCTGAAAACGCCATTTTTTATGGAAGGGGATGTGTGCCAAAAATGAAATCATGTAAACTCGTAATTCGCAAGTTGTAACATGTTGTTCTCAACCATGCACTTCTCGAAAAGACAAGTCCAAGTCTGCAAACCTAACATTTCATTCTTGTAAAACTCAACTTTCTGTTCTCAACTTTTACAAAGTTCAAATGTAATTCTAGAAATGTTAAGTCGAAATTCATTTTTGTATTTCAAATACGAGGGATATACACATTTAGCAATGCTACAAATTACGTTTTACAATTGGTGAATGAAAAATGAAGAGTTGTAAAATCACCCTTTGGAAACAGACTTTTGCATCTGGAGTTTTACATGAGTTGCATGGTTATGATTGCAATGTTCCGAAATACATCTGTACACGATTTCGCATTGACCATATTTGGAAGTTTAACGAAGTCTGCCGATGATTCCCGAAGATGATCGGTATTTGACAACAACGAGACCTCCCTGATCCAAGCTCCATGCAACGCTTTGCAAGCTTTCCGGATAGTGTTGAGTTGAGTCCACCTCAATGCGCGGAGCTTGCGCTTGAGCATGCCGTCACCTTTTGTAAAAGTTCTCAGTAACTCGCGTACGGTGTTTTTGGACCCCTAAGGCAAATAGCAACAATTATCATTATAATAATAGAACAAATATCATTTGCAATTAATTCTTATCTGACCATTATCCCAAAAAAATTTCGTGAATACGTCATTCTCTAAAATATACCCGTGTTTATTGTAAGAAAATTTCCGAACTCTTTTCGAGCCCCTCAGATGTTGTGACGGAGTCAACGCATATTAACTTTTCGAGGGCCGATTTCAATAGTTCAAAACACTTAATCAATTTCGTGGCATAACAAATTTTTACAAAACTGAAAAGTATCATTTTTTCAAAGTACATGTTTATTGTTTAGTAATTGGTATAACAATGGAATATGAGCGTTTCCGACGCATTTGGAAAAGCATGATTACTTTGTAGACCATCTTTCAACACCATACTTTTGTGTCGTCTTGGCAATCAATTTCAAATGATTATTATTTTATGACATCACCTAATTATGATTTATCACTAGGAGAATAATGGTTTACATTAATTAACTGATGTGAAGTTTGATTTTATGCATGTACTCCTCAAACCGCACTCGCGTAATAATACCTTCAGTTGATGAACACAGTTGGTAAGATTTGTAATTATACACAGGCCCGTAGCACTAATTTCGAGGGGGGGGGGGGCTGAAATTAGGGATTAAAATTGCTCTCTCGGGGGGGGGGGGGGGGGGGGGGGGGGGGTAGAATAACGATTATACTTTATAGGTAATGACAGATTGTTTATTTAAGAAAAACTCCCGCTTACAACGTCGTAGAGAGCAAATACAGTGCAGTTAATGTTCACGTCACTCACAAAGTCATTAGTGCCTTTTGTCAGATGGCGCATGAAACTTATGATATTCTATTTTTCACACAAACATTGAAATAAAGAGCAAAAAAGTTGTTTTTTACCCTATGGGCCTGAAACACACTGGATAATATTCAAGATATACACTACGTGAATCGATAATTAACTATCAATTACGATACAATAGTCGTGTTTTTGTTGCTGTGCCACTTGTCTTGATGCGAGAAATCTAAGTTGTACACCCCTAAGTTATACGTATGGCAATGTATAATCTTGTATTTCAAATAATTGTTAGAATTTTAACATCTTGATGATAACAAAGGTATTTTGATTTAAATTGTATCTGATATCTGAATTTGCAAGAGCTTTTCGACTTAAAAATGGGCAAAATAGCCTATGTATCGAACAATGACCTGATGTTCTCTGGCGGCCTGCCAGACCAGGCAAAAATTGATAGACCGTTCGCTTATAAGACGACGAGTTAAAAATAACATGTCACATGATATGCCAGTCATTTGATTTTGACATGTTCTTCAATCAAATTTGTTCAAAATGTTAAAAAAACGTCTTGTTTAGAAGGTTCATAGCTTTAAAACATGACTTTAAACGGTATTAAAAAAATGTTTCTTTTAACGAAATAATATTTATTGGTTAAACGACCGAATGAAAGACTAACAAAAGAAAAAATATTCTTTTCAATGACTTTGGAACTTTCCCCTTACTTTACGTTGCGTAGTTATTTTTCTAACTATTAATTTGAAAGAATAACATGCCCGTGTTTTAAGGGTAACGTGGGTGTACAATATAGATATATTTTTTCTACCGCTATTTGTCTTTGCGACACAAGTATGCCGTTGTTTTATTATTCTAAATCAAGTCTCGTAATTTGGTGAGTTTTTTTAACCCAACCTAAATATCTAAAACGATATTTTTTTATAGTGAATCATCTCGATGGAGTAAGTTGTGCAGAGATTTAGTGTCCAGTAAAGTCTAACCCAGAATTAAAGTTCACAATATTCTTTCGTGAGATAAACCTCGTGTAACCCTTACGAAAACAGTAGAAACAAATTATCTAGATCAACAATTGACTAAGAACTTTGACAAAAGGTGAAGGTCGCATGCCCAAGCTCCGCGCATTGTGGCGGACTCAGTTCAACACTATCCGGAAAGCTTGCAAAGCGTTGCATGGAGCTTGGATCAGGGAGGTCTCGTTGTTGTCAAATACCGATCATCTTCGGAAATCATCGGCAGACTTCGTTAAACTTCCAAATATGGTCAATGCGAAATCGTGTACAGATGTATTTCGGAACATTGCAATCATAACCATGCAACTCATGTAAAACTCCAGATGCAAAAGTCTGTTTCCAAAGGGTGATTTTACAACTCTTCATTTTTCATTCACCAATTGTAAAACGTAATTTGTAGCATTGCTAAATGTGTATATCCCTCGTATTTGAAATACAAAAATGAATTTCGACTTAACATTTCTAGAATTACATTTGAACTTTGTAAAAGTTGAGAACAGAAAGTTGAGTTTTACAAGAATGAAATGTTAGGTTTGCAGACTTGGACTTGTCTTTTCGAGAAGTGCATGGTTGAGAACAACATGTTACAACTTGCGAATTACGAGTTTACATGATTTCATTTTTGGCACACATCCCCTTCCATAATTTTTCACACATGCTGACCTGTTGCATGCGCAGTACACGGCGCAGCGTGTCAATTAAAAGGTGTCAATTGCAGTGATACATTTCACGCACCTGCTAATGAACCACGTGATAAATGCACGTGGAAACCGTGCAAATGTATTACGCGCTCGTAAGCTTATCACCACCATACACACATAAAGATGAAGTTTTTCTCACGTGTTTGTTTTGTTTTTTTCCTGCCGTGATTTTGTCCCTATAGAGCTTTTTCACATTTATATCGGTTGCCATAGCTACATTAAGCGAGTTAACAACACATTTTGAAGATCTTTACTTCAATACAATGCTATAATCACTTTTGTAAAGGAGATTTATTTTTGGATTGAAACAATGATTTATCCGTTGAACATCTGAGGCACGGACAGCAAACCAATGTTGTTTTTTTATTGAATCATTGTCTTAAGGAATTCAAAACATCCAACACTTATTTCAATATATATTTTTGATTTCCAAGTGTCAGTGGTGATATCAATAAGCTTTTCTCAAATGCAAGTTTGAACAGATAAGCTGACAAAATGTCAATATGTGAAGAGAAAGATGATATATTTTATCTTTACAAAACCGTTTTACAAACTAACGTTGAATTTGACATTTATTTAAACATTTTTGAATAATTTGAGTTAATATCTGCTTTCGGTTAAATTTGAATGACATTATGACTTATCTATCCACCAAATGGAAACAGACATTGATTCAAAGAAAGATAAAGGGACTGCTTCTAGATAAAATACATGAAAGGTAAAAAATAATAAAACTGGTTCTATCCGTACAGTAGGGTAGTGTTTATCTACACGAGTCAATCTAGCCGTTTCCACTTGACAAGCACAATTAAAGGGACACAGAGTATGTTGTTGAAGTCAAAATGTCAAACTTTATGAATGGCGTTATTTTATCAAAGAGAAGTGATTATTTCTGAAAATGACCATCTTAATGCTCACCAGTTCATTGTAGTGACAATAAAGAGGTTATAGTCGTGGTGTGTGATCGAAAATCGGACAATGTCGTGCGTTAATGACTCAAACGTAATTTTGAAAACATATTTAAAGCAAACGCAATGACAAATATGTTTTGGTAGCATTAAAGAACATCATTTAACTAATATTCTTGTAAAATCGATGCAGAATTTCGATTCCAATACATTTATATTGCAAATTGGCTGTTTAGAGATAAAGATGCCAGTTTGGGGATGCGATTTGAACTTGACCGAGGAAAAGTGGCAATATGTCTCTCTTTTAAGCCACACTAACAAATATGAAACCTCCTCTGTCAGTTTAAGATAGTGATTCTGTTAATTCAATTTCATTTTCTTTTGACTTATTTCATCAAACAATAGTTTCTCTTGCAAAATGGTATTCCTCTGATACAAACAACTTCGCTTACCATGTTATTTTTAAGAAAATCATTTTTGACCATCAGTTATTCCAACGATAACACATTTCAGCATCAGGAATGTCTATAATTCATAATTAATAAGTCATAACTTTACTTGTTTATAATGAAACGTTTCCGGTTGAAATCTATTTTAAAGTAAACAAACTTTATAAGAATTACATTCATTCTTCCATTATGTCTCGTGAACAGAATTTTTTTAAAATTAATTAGGTATATATCGAAATATACTGTATCATCGCTGTACGGCATGTTTTAGTCGTTTCAACTGAAATATACTCAACAATTATTATAATATATATATAATATTTCGATGGCGATTGCTGTAACACTTTTATATTTGGGACCCAGTGACTACAATAGTGCAAATATCATCACTTTTAATTATAACTTTAAAGGCACTAGTGCACGTTTTTCGGGCTCAAACTAGCTAATTTAAGGCCTACGAGGGTATATATAGTCACTTAAGCTTCCTATTGATGAAATAAAATACTTCTTATTCGTCAGAATGAACCTGCATTCGTTAATTAAACCATCGTAGCGGATTGCTCGGAAAACGCCTACATTTGCCATATATGGAATGTAAACAATTGCTCCGCACATCGGAAAGTGTCGCACGCGGTGCTGTGATGAATATCAAACTGGTTTCCAATCATTGCGCGTACCGTATTGTTTGAGTCAGTTGATCATTGACACTTGTTGAATCGCCGTTTACAAGAAATTCATCTTATTATTGATGTTATATTTTTTATGAAATATCCAACACGATGCCCTACCGAAACTGAAACATGATTTGTTAAATTGCTTATAATTACAAACCCTTACTCAATTGGAACTATATATAAAGCTTGACTCTTTAATTGTAACGGCACTCTAAATAAGCTGATTATTTGTTGGTAATGATCATGACAGTCTCGAATTCCCGAAAATGAAAACTGAGAAACGTTTTAATATAGCTGCTGTCTTGTTAGTTCATCAGTTTTTTCATGATTTTTGTATTTATCTTAGATTGAAGAATTACGTAATGATATCCAATGAGCCATCACAAAACATGCAATTTTAATTTGCTTCTCAAAATATACGATTTCAGCATTCTAATGCTTTGTTTTTCTTTAGTGAAAGTAGAAGTATTTCTGAAGGGCTGTTTAGAATATTTTCCTCCTTTTTTATTCCCCATCCAAGGTGACCTGACTTTCCCAATACATCGAGAAAAATAAGCATGAATTCCAGAAATACGCTGTCAATGCTTACTAATTGGCTGAGCGAAATCAATGCAGACATCGGTTTTGGATGTTATTCTTTTTAGACAAACAGACACTTCTAGTTCATAATCATACGAATTGTATACAAGTCGTAGCGTCCATTAGATAAATATCCTCTCCCTAAATATGAACTTCCCTGTATGACTGGTTTACATGAGAGAAGTCAAAGGATGGCTTATAGTTTGACGAATGGCCTATATTTGAAGAAGAGTGAATACCAAATCTTTAACAAATAACTGTCACCATATATTAAAGATAGTCAGGAAATTGAGCTCATGTGCTTTGGTGAAGAAATCCTTTGCTGACAATGCTCGACCAGACCAAACTTGTGAGGAAATCAGGACATTATGCATTTTTAAAAGCATATCACAACTGACATTGAGAGTAATCTTAACTAAATTGAAGTAAGAAAAACAAAACAATAAATGTCTTTCTTGTGATAATATTTATTAACTGAAATAGCATAGTACGACACAAGACCTTTGATCTAAGCAAGTTAATATAAGAGAAAGGAAATTACTTTTCTCTTGCATAACAAATGTATTTAAATACTTATACTAGTTCATAGCTGTTTTCCCCAGTCACTTCCTCTTTATAGCTCTCCAACCCCTTCCTCTTCTCTACCCCTCCAAGTCTTGAATAAAAATTTCAGAGTCTTGTAATTTTTTATCATTTTTGCTACAGACGTGTTATTTACCTCATCTGAAACTTCATGCGCTATCCTACTTGTTTACATTCAGTATTTTATCACAGCCCTCAGGGTTAAAAACTCTAAACTAGTGCCCCTACCATACATATATTTCCGGAGCACAAGAATGAAATTAACCAATGCAAGTGGCAATCCAGCAGGCAACCTATATCAAATATAAATAGATCCATTGGCTCTGTAGCTAATAAGACTTCATAAAACAGTTATATTTAAAATAAACAAAACAAATTTTCTGGAACTGTTCTATTTCGCCATAACTTATGTCTGTGTACAAAATCTGTCCCTGAGAAAACAACAGAAACTCTTTTCTACAGTTTGACTCCTGTTGATTATGACAAATAATATCAATTTGATACAGGGACTTTGGGCACTAGATTTTCAATTTAAGATATCAAGATTCTGCATCTGGTGAAAGTGATAAAAATAGGAACTGTAGGGCATGGCCCCATGGCCCTCAGTTGGGTATTAAAGTCTACAATGTAAGGTACATGTGCACAAGATTTTAACTTTCAAGGGCTTTTGGGTCTGGAGATGATGAAATACTTTTCTATGACCCCCATTTGGGACAATAGACTCACCAAAATCCACAAGTTTTAATCATCCTGGGCCAGTGTACCTTTGCACAAGATTTCTGTTTTTATGCGCTTTTGGATCTTGAGGAGATTAATCACAAGGCCCTCATTGGGGCAAAAGTATCACCAAATCTTCAATTTATTTTCCCAATTGGATTGCCTAGTGCCAATAGATCAATAGGTTCATGAAAATGATAACATATTACATTATAACATTTGGAGGCAATAAAACTTACATGTGACATTTTGCTAACAATGATTTAAATGGCACTCTATTCCATAATGGGACATAGCAAATCACAGGTATTCATTATTATTATTATTCATAAAGACCATTTGTAATCCTTAAGCAAAGATTTCAGCTCTGAAAACCAATCAGTTCTTTGGAAGAACTCAAAAATACATCCACTGGCTCTGTAGTACATTATAATTCATACAATTTATATAATAAGGCAGAAAAGGGGCATTATTTGTAGGGTCATAGCGTCATCAAAACCTGAAATATTGAATACCATTACCCAAAAAAGAAAAGACCCTATTTCAAAAGGAAAATAATATGGTTGATGTGGTTCTTATTAGTGTCAAGGTGTGGCAAGAGCAATTATTTCAATAAGCAAGAGGTCTGTAAACCATCTTTAGCTTTATTGGTTAAATGCTCCTTGTAAAGAAGATGAAAATGGGTATTGGGGTGTGGCTGATGTGGCCCTTATTGGGCTACAGGGTAACCAAATGCATTATTATGAATATAATCTTCATTAGGGAGTTGTCTTGACACTACATTTCATGTTTGTAGGCTTTTGGTGGAAATTATAACTTTAGGGAGTTGCCCCTGTGCTCTTTAGTTGGGAAAGCAGTAACACGAAATCTACAATTTATATTCCCATAGGCCAAGGTACATGTTTACACATTTTCAGCTCTCGAAAGGCAGAGGTTCAAGAGAAGTACAAAAAGGCGAAATATTTATGGACATATGCATGGACGGACAGACAGAAACCAGTTGCCATGGCATGCCATGAGTGCAACAGACCAGCCAGATTTGATAAAAAGAAGATGCATGATTGAGAATACTTAAATCAATAAACATGTATATTCTGCATCTTTCACTTTAAAGGATTTGTCTTCATTTTCATATGGTACTTGGCGTGCTCATCCTTCTTCTGGAAAATTTTATGCAGTCACTGTTAACCTGTAAAATACAAATAATGCATTTAGAATTTTAAGATGGAAATGTGATCTTGCAATAAAGGTGATAGTTTGCACAGTTACATACTCCCTGTAGTTTGATCACTTTTACATGACATGCATTGATATGAACCTTTTGTAATCAATGAAGAGGGCAGATAGCTTTAATTTCAAATTCTGGTTTTTTTTACCTAAAAGCTACAACATCACATTAGTAAATTCAACAGCTAATGATAATTTTAAATAAATGTATAGGTTTTTGGCCATTATCCATCAAAATTTAAGTTGCAACTCCTAAAAGTATAAATGTCATCAGGTAGGTGACATTGATTAAAAAAATCATATCAAATACATTTTGAATTACAATCAGAAAACTATTTCAGGCGGATTCATTGAAATCTTGATACCTCCAAGTAAATAAAAGCTGGGGTATATATAGCATGACAAGTCAGTATTATTCAGAAATAACTTTGTACTGTTACTACATTATAATTAAATCCATTTGACAACAATAGAATAAATAAATGCTCTTTCTGCAGTTGTTAACTTACTAAAGCTCTGAAGTTGATAACATTCATGTAGAAGATATTGAGCAATGGTTTTCCAGGTCCATTTCTTGTCAATCATTTCTGTGCATAGACAAAAAGGAACTTGTCATTAAACTTTACATGCATTCAGAGTTTAAACATTTTCATCTCATATAAACTTATTCTGTTTAATTATAAAATGTATTAGACATTTCTTTTACCAGCCAAGTAGTAACATTTTTGTACGATGCCTGAATGGCCCACAACATTTGGCAATTGTATCTGAGTGACAAAAATGTAATTTCATACAAGCTGTACAAACAAAACCTTTGGTTTGTTTTCAAATAGATGTTAAAGAGTATTTTATTAGAAGTTGCTCAACAATGGGAATTTGAATAGCCAATATTGTTGTTATTATTATTAGCATTATATCTTCTCTTCTGAACATTTTTTAAAGATGATACTTATGAGACACTCAATCAAAAAATCAAAAGAATCATTATATATTCTATAAAGATACTTTTCATATCACTTCTACAATGTTGAAAAAAATTAAAGCTTCTACATACCCAAAGTGACACTTCTGACACTACGTCCATTGCCTCGTGTTCAAATTATCATTTCTGTGATGTGCACTGAGACTGGTCATGTCTAAGAAAGGCATCATTCCTGTTGACAAACAAGATCTAATGTCAGATATAAAATTAAAATGCAACAACGTAATTCTCTTTACAGAAAACAATTTTCTTTGCATGCTCTTAATGACATTGTTGATAGCACCTTTAACATAACTTACGTTTTAAAAAGCTGGCACTTTGTTGGTATTCATTTTAAAAATTTAAGGAAGCAATTCAATGCATTACCATTCATAATCTTGAAATCATATTTCTGAGGGTAGTACTTTGGTTGCTAAAAGTTTTTACAAGAAACTTATATTCATAAAAAATAAATAAAAATTAAGAATTGAAACATGTGGAGAGTCTTTTAGGAGTTAAGGTAATGCAATCAGCGCTATAGCTCTTATAAAGCTATCTTCAATTTGTTTCATTAATGGTCATGGGATCACAATATGAGCTGCAATAGGTTCACCAAATCAATTTATTTGAGCTTGGGCGTCGGTACAAGATTTGACCTTCCTAGGCCTTTTAGAAAAGAGTAGTTTTGAGGGTGTGGTTTTTAAGGTCACATGGTCACCAAATCTATGAATAAAAATCAACAAAGGAATCTGCACACAAGGTTTCAATATTCTAAGATATCTTGCTTCTGAAGAAGATTATGAAAATAGGATAGATGAAGATAAAAAAAAGGCGTTTAAGTTGTGGCCATTGTAAGGGGTCAAGGGATCAACAAATCTATAAATCAAGATCCTAAAGGACATAACTAGGAGTCGTTAAAACAGATTTCAGATTTCCAGAGTCACATGTTCCGTTGAAGAAGATGAAAGAGTAAAGAGTTCATGAACAGATGAACAGACCCCAGATAAAATATCATGACCTGAGCCAATCAATCAGGGGTACCAGTCAAATCGCCCCACCTACAAATCGCCCCAGCACAATTGGTCAAATTGCCTCAGAATTTTGGTCAAATCGCCCCAAGTTTGGTCAAATTGCCCCATGGGGGTAGTCAAGTTGCCCCAATGAGTTTTACATTATCATTTTTGCACAAGTTGACATCTAAATTTCATGTGTTACCTAGGTATTGTCAATGTTGATATCATATTATCATATGAAGGTTAGAAATCTATATTTGATGGTCTCCAAACAAAATTTGTATTTGAGCGGCATTAACATATACTTTTCTTTTGAAATGAATAAAATATGTTTAAACCATGTGAAGGTTATTTCTCTTAAATTTGTAATAATGAAACTCAATAAGAACAAGCAGTTAATCGAAAGATATGACATGCCCTATTGTAACATAGTGAGGAAAACTCAATCATTGTCCCATTTCTAATATTAATCTTAGATGTTGCAAACTACAAAAGCAAGGGGGTATCATTACAATTTAAGAAAAGTTTCGATAATAGGGAAAACATATATTTAGTATATGTTAAGAGATGAATGCCCGAATGCCCGATGCCCTGGTACTGTGACACAGATGGGAAGCGACTTCACACCCAGCAGCATGCCCCATAATCATTCAGCTAATTCTGGCAAATTACAGACATCTCAAGTTAGAGTTAAAGAGCCACTCCGTGAGTTGTTGCATGGAGTCATATATGCCAAACTTAATCAATGGTGCCATTTGATCGCAAAGTATCAACTGCTACCAAAAAGACAAATTTTAAAGCTAAATTATTTTGTACAGTGACAATATGAAGGTAGAACGTCGCAATTATGATCGAAAACTGGACAGTGGCGTGCGTCAAATAGTCAAACGTAAGTTTGGAGACTTATCTAAAACAGCGAGGAGGGCAATTAGTTGATAGTGTTTGTAAGGTTATATAACTAGTATCCATGTATATTGGACGTGATAACTACACCTCTGTGCATTTATAAGGCTGTTTTTATATTTTCATGGAAAACCAGTATTTGTCATATATGTGTCTTTTGGACATGAAAAGTTAAGATGTTTTGATTTTATATCACCACATTTGACATTTAGGTTCACATCAAAGGTAAATATTATGTTATGAAAATCATGGAGTGGCACTTTAAGGTAAGTATCTAAATCCTGACAATCAACACTGAGGACCCAAGACCCAAGCACTGTAGACCATGCGGCTGCAGAAGACAAACCTTTCCCTTTGATTTTATTCAAGATTTTATCTGATTTAATTTGTACATTGTATTTATGTATAGGTCTATGAGTAGTTCCAAAGAAACATGGATACATATAAGGTTGTAATGTTGATATCCAGGTATCAACATATTTGGGGAAAATGTAATGTTTTATTTTCATTCCTCAAGCAAACTCTGTCCAATTGTGCTATTCTCTTACGGGTCTTAGATGACGTGATGTTAATATAACACAGAAATAAAACATAAAACAAAAATTCCGAACCTTCATTCTTTCACCGTTACATACCCATTTATGTTTCTCTAGCTTGCTCTTATTGAGTTTCATCTAACAAATTTAATAATTTAATTCTAAATAACCTACATATGGAAACATAATATCAAACTTGACAATAACTAGGTAACACATGAAATTTAGATGTCAACTTGTGCAAAAAAAATAATGCAAAACTCATTGAGGCAATTTGAATACCCCCCTGGGGCAATTTGACCAAACTTGGGGCGATTTTACCAAAAATCTGGGTCAATTTGACCAATTGTGCTGGGGCGATTTGTAGGTGGGGCGATTTGACTGGTACTGTCAATCAGAACCCATAATAAATCAGTTTCTAAGAGTTCCAAACCTATTGTTTTGTAGTCCTGTATGATTCATCTTCAAAAATATGAAAAGAGTCTCGCCTTGAATCTCAACTAGGGGTCTCGATTGAATGGCGGGGCTGAAGGTTGTCTGAAAAAATAGACAGAGGGATGCATATTCTGGTGAAAACCAGTATAAGCAAAACAATCAATAAAATTGACTTATTGCAATGACAAGCATTCAGAATAATTTATATTTGTATTGAAAATACCAGTATTGACTATTTGACACTGAAACAACAATGATAGATACAGTAAAAAATAATTTTAACAGTAATTATAGTTTATTTGTAGGTATTATATCACAATATATAGAAAACCTACAGTTCCGTGCCACTTATATTCGTACGATTTCAAAATGGTTTATGACGGACAGTTTTGATATATTTTTAATCACTTCGCGCAATATAAGTACATAGGAGCAAAGATAGACCTACATAAAAAAAATCTGAACCTCATATATAAATAAATATGACGAAGCGTTTCATCTTCGTGGATCTCGTGATTCAGAAAAAAACAATGAAAATATTTTTTATCATGAGAGCGAAATCAATTCATCGATGCGAGATTCAAGGAAGATATAGTGAATAAATGATTGACTGTAACATTGAAGTTTTTGCTCACCTTTGAGTTTGAGGCCTGAGGGCCAACATTTCGTCTGTCAGCATCGGCATCGTGCCTCTCGCTTCGATCCAGCGTTGCATTGCCGTCTTCCTAAATACACCCTTGTTTACCTCGTCCTTTCTGAGCAGCATCTCGTCCCAAGCCATTTGTATTCGGCGAATATTTTGCACAGATGCATGCCTCAATCATAAACATAAACATAACCCGCCATTTTAGTCCCGGCCGAGTTTTGTCTGCAGCGACTTTTGTAGCGACGGCCCCAAGGGAGAGAAATCGCTAGGGTTCGCTTTATTTCCTGGTTGGCCGACAGGGTCGTGACAGTCGAATTATTGTTACGGTACAAAAAGTCATTTGAGTTTTATTAAATATTTTTAAAATTTGAATACGCATATTTGTTCCAAATGAACCATATGAAAGAGTACTTTCAGGCTGATAGATTCTATCATCAAAAGATGACCGTAATCTACGCGTAAGTCTATAAAACGAAAAAAGGGTGTGCTATAGTGCTTTTAAATAGACCCTAAACGCCTTTCCTATAATTTTTTTTGGGTAACATTTCAAAACATAAAATTGTCATATCCTTTCTCAAACCATCTTAGACAGGAATAAGGAGGTAAGTAACTCGAATCTGTTATATATCGTCGATTTCTTTCTAGGGTGTCTGACAAATTAACAATTGATACTGCATTAGCATGAAACGTATATCTTCCAAAGCATAGCGCCACATGTGGTAAAACTATTATGAAATCAATTGTTTGGGAGATGATACTGCAACTCTACAGGGGTAGTGCATGTTCAAATTAATTATTACTGTCTTGTGAAACGTTTGATCTCGTTCCAGTCGAATGATTTAGTATATTGATATGTTCCCCATCGCTGATTTCCTGAGTTTCACTAGCTGAGAACATATTATTTGAGTCACGGCTTCATTTCTCAAAACAAATCTATATTAAGGTTAAAAAACAACTCTTACACACCATTCTCTCCACATCAAGTAGTCCTGCTCGACCACTGAGTATTGAATTAGAGCATTTAAAGGGACAACAGTACGGGGTTTTTTCATTTTTTAAAATGTTGCCACAAAAATATAAGTTTTTGCCAAGTGTTGCTTTTTCTTCAGTTGGTCAAATACGTTATTACTCAACCCGATTGCTCATAATCGTTGAAGAAAATGTCACGTATAAAGCGAAAACTGTTAGCCCTTTTATCGCGAACAACTTTTAATAATTTTTGGTAGGGAAATGAATTCGTATTAGATCTTAACTGAACATATAACGTTGGTTTTATAACTTCTTCTGTTAATTAAAATGCCTTGCGCTTTGGAACATTAGTTTATCTGAATAAACGTGCGACTGCACCTTTTAACAGTCAGGTTCCTCAGACTAAAGCAATACACACGACCGAGATGTGAATTTTCAAAAATATTATGAATTATTTCTAAAAATAAATTTCATAGATTAAACCTTTGTCTTCTCACAGAGATTAATCACCAATGTCTTTCCACGTAGGAAGAAACGTCGTAATAAATTAACAGGGTCCTTAAAATCGTCTCGTTTCTATTTCAGCAAATCTATAAACACTACCAACCAATGTTTGTATATGTATCTGCTAAAAAATTACGTTTGAGTCATTGGCGCGTGTTATTGTTCGGTTTTCGATCACAAGTCACGATTGTTGTCACTATACTGAACGGATAAGCATTCGGAAGCTGCTTTTCAGAAATAATCACTACAATTCGATGAATTTAAACCATTTATAAATATTGAACTATCCGACTCCAAAAAGAAATGTTTGTCCCTTTAATGTGATTTATTGAACCCGTCGTTTATATGTTTATCTGATAATCAATATGTTGTTGGATATTTATCAGACTACAACCACATATTCTGTGTACCTTTGATATTGATTATCAGATAAAGCATAAAGCTTTATCGATCATGGTGCGTTTGTTATACAACTGCTTCATCTGATTAAGAAACATTGTATTGCAGTTGTAAATTTATATTTTCTTTTTCTCAAGATCACTATGCATATCTAAAAACATGCTACCTTTTAAATATAACTTTACTTCACTCCCCTCCTATTTAGCGACGCGCAGTGCTATGTAGTCGTTGTTGTACTGACGTCGTTGCCCTCTCTGATTCCTATGTAGTTTACTCACATTTGTGGTTTTAGTTTGCATAGTCATCGTTGCATTCCTATTGTCTCTTGATAGTGATATCGTTGCATTCCTATTGTCTCTTGATAGTGATATCGTTGCATTCCTATTGTCTCTTGATAATGATATCGTTGCATTCCTATTGTCTCTTGATAGTGACATCGTTGCATTCCTATTGTCTCTTGATAGTGACATCGTTGCATTCCTAATGCCTCTTGATAGTGACATCGTTGCATTCCTATTGTCCTTGAATAGTGACATCGATGTTTTCCTATTGTCCTTGAATAGTGATTTTGATGCTTTTCAATTTTTTTTTTAAATATCAGGTTTGTCGCTTTCCAATTGTCTCCATATAGTGACACCGATACTTTCCGATTGTTGCTGTGATAATGGAAATGGTGTTTTTCAATATAGTTTCTAAGAATGGTATACCTTTCATTGTTACTAAGATAGTCACATTTATGTTTTCCTATTGTGCATTTATATTGTGTCTAGATAGTGAAATTAGTGCTTTAATAATGTTTGTTAACAGTGACATTTATGCTTTTCTCTTAATCTAACACACAGACAGTAGTTTTTTTTTACCTCTACATAACCTCTTAATGGCAAGCTAGAATTGAAATATCTACAAATGAACCTTTTTCTGAGGTTCTTTTCTAATATTTGATAAAATAATCGCGTTTGAGAATTTTTTTTCATACACTTGATAAAAGTCTAATTATCTCTTATATAGAAGGTGAAATTAACGCTTTCTCATTACATCGATAATTTCACATTGTTTGTAAATAGGGGAATTTTCTTTCGTCTCCAAGTTGGAAACCTTGTAAACCTCTTTTTGTAAAAGTAATGTCCTTTTTCAAAAAATAAAATCCTTAGCCTCTAAATATTACATCGACCAAATGAATGAAATTTTTGGATTATATTGTATGTTGTATATTTGTATATATTTGTATTTGTATATATGCTGTAGTTAACAGACTGATTGCAATTAAGTTCGGTTCATTTAATTTGTCTTGCATCTATTGCCTCGAAGATGGTGACATTGGTGTTCTCATATATATCTGTTGGTTTTTTTTACATTTACGCTTCCCTCTTGTCTATAGGTGACGGCATCGATGTTTTCTTATTTATTTCCCAATAAACGTGACGCTTGTGCTTTTAGGTTCTTAATAGTGACGTTTGTGCTGTCATAAGGACTCTAAATAGTGTGAAGTTGTAAACAAAGTTTTATTATAGTTCTCTTCTTATATGTCTTTACCCCCTAAAGAATATTGAAATCTCTATAGAGTTGTTCGACTATGTTTTAAAGACTTAATTATGTACTTGCTGTCTCTAGCAATACTCCATTATTGCTTTCATTATGACTGTAATTAATGACGTCGTTGCTTTCCATTTTCTCTTAAATTTTAATGTTTATGCTCCCATTGTCTGTGAAAATGTAAATTGACGTTTCCTTATTATGTCTTAAGTAGGGACATTGAAACATTGCAGTTCCGCTAGGAAATTTGTTGCGTTTCTTTTGACTGTAAGGTATTGTAATTGGTGCTTTCTATTATCTATAAACTAGTGCCTGAATATATTTTATAACCTTAATGATGTGATTTCATTATTTTGCTTAGTATCATATCACATATTTGCTTTTCCGTCATTGTCAAGTCATTTGTTATTTTAACTTATGACATACACATATATCTTAAAGAGCCCCTACGTGAGTTGTTGGATTCATATATGCCGAACTAATCAATGGTGTCATTTGATCGCGAAGTATCGACTGTTACCAAAAAGACACATTTTAAAGCTTATTGTTTTTTTACAGCGACAATATAAAGGTAGAACGTCGCAGTTATGATCGAAAACCGGACAGTAGTGCGCGTCAAATAGTCAAACGTATTTTTGGAGACTTAACTTAACAGCCAGGAGGGCAGTTAGGAGTTGATAGTGTTAGTTAGATTATATAACTAGTATCCATGTATATTGGACGTGATATCTACAGCTCTGTGCATTTATAAGGCTGTTCTTAGATTTTCATGGAAAACCAGTATTTGTCATATGTATGTCTTTTGGACATGAAAAGTAAAGATGTTTTGATTCTATTTCACCACATATGACATTTAGGTTCGTATCAAAGGTAAAAAATATATTATGAAAATCAAGGAGTGGCTCTTTAAGTAAAATGAGATATACGTGAACAGCATCGTGATGTTTTATAAATGCACAAACAATATATTAATTCTTACTCCTGGTTCACGATGG
Organism: Phorcus lineatus; assembly: GCA_921293015.1. Taxonomy (NCBI): domain Eukaryota; kingdom Metazoa; phylum Mollusca; class Gastropoda; order Trochida; family Trochidae; genus Phorcus; species Phorcus lineatus. The sequence continues at coordinate 41,894,413 of OV121085.1, forward strand.
TAGAATAAATATTGGCTCTCTGACCTGCACTTCTAATCGATATGAACATCTTCATTATATTTAATCAAAGAGAAGCCACACATACAAGTTAAATGTGTAATTTAGATAGATAAATTCCCATCGCGCATTTAAGGGTAAAGAAATAAGCGACGTCACTGTTTCTTTTATGACTGGATAAAATTAGTTTATCCTAGGAGCGTACGACTATCTCGTGCTCGCATCGAACGTCGGATACACACGAGGCAGCTAATCGATTTAGACTCCCTGCATCATCAAATTGTATTTGCTCCAGCGCACAGAACCAAGAGCAGGGCGTGCATGGGATGCTAAAAAACAAAGTCTTCTTTCGCATAACTTTTTTTCACGGTACACATAGCAAGAGGAAAATAGTAAATGTGGTTTAAATGTCCATGGTTGTCTCTTAATCCAATTTATACAAACGCTTACTACCGTAGTTCATTCAAGATTAACGCGTAGGTTTTTAATGTCGTCCTTGACATGTTAAACTGAGAAAAACAAGGATAGGCTGTCCTTAAATCGTTGGATATTTTCATGTCTTAAAACTTTTTTATATAAAGATTTCTTGGAGAATCGAGGCTGTAAGCCTAATATTCTCAGATAGGAGGATGTTCTCTCTCAGGTTGGGGCGACGTCTAGGTGAAATCTTAAAAGGCTGTGAGTCACACTAAATTATATCCTCATCTTTGATATATCATCACTTTGAATATCAAAACGAAACTTGTATTTTAGGAACCCCGTAAACGTCTACGCCCCAAGCAAATATATGTCTCGTAACACTGTCGTTTTATTAATACCACAAGTTTTGGAAGGTATATGAATTCGTGGAATAAAATAAAAATTGATACGATATCTCAATCCCTTCTTTCTTTTGTCATATATGTTTTCAAACAAATTTTATTTTTGAGGGTCATTTTAAAACGAAAAAGTCTTCCATAAAATGCATTTTCTATAAATGATTTTAGGTTAGTGATATAAAATTAAAAAAATATTATTTAATGTTAGTGATATTTTAGATGCAGAATTTAGTTTAATCATATATTCAAAACTAATTTGTTTTCAATAGCGATTTATTCAAAAGTGAATAAGGTTATTGATGAAGTCAAAACTGATTTAAAGGCACTCTTTTCCGCGCTTGAATTGCCTATTTTAGGGCATATGATGACACATACACTCATTAGCTTTCACTTGATGCAATAAAATACTTTACTTTATAATCAAGCTGCAAGTAATAATAAAAAAAGTTAAGGTGGCCAAAGTCACAAAGGGATGTAAAAATCTGAAGTGTTATTAGTGTACAATTCGAAAATATCGAATATTGAAAACGTCTGAATTAGGAATACCTAATCACTTAACTGAATACAACGGATGAAATGTTTGATCATCGACATATCTGCAGCTTTACCCAGTTCTTACACACTGTATAAGCATTGCTGTCGTGTGAACAGTCATAAAAATCACCTTTTCAGGCTATATCCAAAATCATATCATATCATATTGCCGATATCGTAGTCCATGCGCACTTAACGCAACGTTGCATTACATACTTCCGGTTGTTTAGAATTAACTTTATGATGTGAATACTTGCATTTTTTCCAAATAACTTAATTGGCAGATTATCTGTGTCATGTCGTTAGTGCTATGGTATGCATTTTCTGTGCATTATTTATATTTACAAAATATCGGTGTGCACTAATGCCTTAAAGGTAAGGGATATATTTACAACTGATTTCGATAAATGATATATTGAAAACTTGTTTAAGATAAAGGATGTATTTACAACTGATTAAATGTTAGTGATGTATTTACAACTTATTTTGATAACTTATATATTCAAACCTGATTTCAAGTCTTAATAAATTCTAACTTGAGATCAAGGGGCGCATAAAATTTGGTATATAGTATATTCAACTATTCACTTATGTTTAACTTGATAAATAGTGTTATTTTATCGAAAAGTAGTTGTAGTTTCAGAAAATTAACATCTCAAAGCTAATCAATTAAGTATAGTGACAATAAAGAGTACAGTTAGAGATTTGTGATCGAAAACCGGACAATGACGCGCATCAATGACTTAAACATTATTTTGAAAACATATTTACAGTATACACAACAACAACTATTGATCATTTTAGGTCATGTTACTATGCTCAATTCATTTAACGTGTAACTTAGACGCTGAACATCGACTTCTTAACATTTATATGGCCGTTTTTCATTTACAATTGAAAAAAAAGAAACTATCATAAAGGCGATTTGAACCTAATCATATTAAAAAAGATAAAACATATTCTCTGTCACTTTAAGTGATGAAGTCAAAACCGATTTATTTGAGGTAAAATATATATTTACAACTGATTGAGATAAGTTACATATTAAAAACTGATTAAGGTCAGCGATGACGTTGAATGTTAGTCCCATCAATATTAACTTGAAAATAAAAACATTATAAATGTTTTATCCCTGTTCCCAAATCGACGTTTTGTTCACATATAATGATGCATCTTAATTTAGATTTCACCTGTTCAGAAATACTAGTAATCGATTTTAAGAAATTGGAACTTGTTTTTTCCCCATAATCATAATCATAATTATTCCTTCTCATGCGTTAGCAAATGTTTTTTCTATAAGGCGATTTTCTTATCACTTTGATTATTCAAAGATGTTGAACAGAACTTCGCGTCATAATTACAGTGTAAAACCTTACTTTTATGTAATTGTTTTTTTTAACCTGAACGTAACCCACGCCAAAATCAAAAGTAAAACTGATTTATATGAATATCAGAAAAATGTTCAATCCCGTTTTACATTATGTCATAGGCATACACGTGTTGATTACATAGAATAGGTTTTTATAAAATCTAAATTGGCATATTAATTCTGTTAATATGTAATAGAAAATGCGTTGATAGAGAATCAAGAAATATGTTTTTTTACAAAAAGTCCTCCCAAAACGGTTACTTTGGACGATAAGGTGACATTATTTATGGTTGAATTTATTTTTAGAATTTGAATGTTAAAAAAAACTGAAAACCTTACGTTTTTTAGTGCTCTTACCAATTCTGTATGTGTCTTATTATAAATCCAATTCTTGTTATACTTGTTGCAGAGAACAAGACTATAATAAATAAAGTGATGAAAGTTTTCTTATTGCTCAAACTGTTGTCCTTTGACCGCCGATTTAAAAAAAAAGGCATTAGTTACCATACAGTTACTGCTCAAATGAAATTGCTTTCCTTTTACTGTATTTCTCTTGCTAATTGGCAAGAATTGAAAGTTTAGAATTAATCAAGTCCAAAGTTTCCTGTCATATTTTTTTCAAAAGTTCGTACCATAAATACCTAAAAAAATACCTTTAATGATATGTTTATTTATAAAATCTGATAACCCGGTATTAACAAAAACGTTTTTTCCAAAGAACAATAGATTAGGCAAAAAGGTCATATACATCACTGCCTATCATACATCTTTGCTTGTTAGGTATCACCACACGTTTCTCATTAGTAATACAAGTTGATCAATGCTCGCTATCAATATAATGTTCTGTGAGAAAATAATAATCCGAAAATACGAAATACTATTTGTAGCTGATCCAAATTTAGATCGACAGTTATATATTATGTTATTATATAAACATATCTACATATATCTATCTATGTATGCCTGTATGAGAGTTCGTTACGTTGACCTTTCGTGAGGGAAATAAATATGATTTTAATTCCTTATTAAAAAAAAATGTGATGATATTTTGATTGTATGAAAAGATGTATGCTTCATGAATAAATAAATATTTTTTCTATGAGAGACGAATATATGGATGATTGCAACTTAATTATTCTGAGAACGCGACGTTTCGACACGCTTATTTGTCGCGTTCACAGAATAAAGAAGTTGTCATTCATATATTCGTCTCTTATCTGATTTCCAACTTCTAAATGCCACTCAAAGAAGTTATTTTCTCTATAGTCTATAATATTAGATAAAAATAAAAAGATCAATATAAGGGATTTATGAAGTAAGAGTTATCTCTCCTTACAAGCATTTTTGTAAATATTGTACTTTACGCGTGCAGGTTTTTTTCACTCTAACAACGAGTCATTGACGCCGATAAACTAAACAAACCCAATTCCAAATTTAGAAATGATATCTATAAATATATGTATCAGCATCCGATTATTCATCGAAATACTAAATTAGGTCGCTCGCCGCTTTCCGAATGAAGCTTACTCATAGACCGTGTGACGATGTTTTGAGTGTCAAAAAGGCTAAGGCGATTCAGGCGTATTTTCTGATTGGCTTAGAGGCAAAATGTAAAAGTTCATCGGGACTTACGTTATTACTGATCAATGTAAGATCTACATTGCATGATATTTGAAAACTGTTTAGATTTATCTATATTGTATTTATAGCAAAATGAACAAGATGTATATTCATAATGTCGATTATGTACTGATGAATGTATTTAATAATTATGTATGCCCTTCTCCAAGAATATAGGAACAGTTTACAATCGTTTTGTTTCCGTGTACAATTAATAAGTTTTTCTGTTAAAAATAAAGTGAAACACATTATTTCACTAGAAAGTTAAACACATTATTTCACTGGAAAGTTAAACACATTATTTCACTAGAAAGTTAAACACATTATTTCACTAGAAAAGAAACAGATGACACAGACATGTATCTCTTCAATTTTCGAACAAAGAATTTACTTGGGGTAATCATCATTTTTATTAACTACAGTGGGGTGTCCCTTTACAATATCAATTTCAACCCCGTATCAGCATAATGTGTTTTTCTAGATAAAACTGCAAGACATTAACTAGATCAGAATTAGTTATATGTGTATCACTGTCCGTTATACATCTTTGTTTTTCAGGTTCCACCACACGTGTCTAATTAGTAATACTAGTCGGTCCTGGCTCGCCATCAATGATATGTCCTGTGGAAAATATATAAATAATCCGAAATACTATTTATGCCAAATTATCAACATTAATATCAATGTTGAATGTCATGGTCACGTTTTGTTGAAAGCCATGATCACGTTTTGTTGAATGCCTTTATAAATTTTTGACGAATGTATAAATAATAAGTATGACTTTCTTCAGGAGTAACAGAATAGGTTAGAAGTGTTTTGTTTCACTGTACAGATTTGTTGTAAAAATTCAAATCTTTTAAATCATTTTCTGACCACATAATTGTATTGTACAGCTTCATTTCGAAAGTTGCCTTCACAATTTAGTGCCAATTATATGGATTTTTAATGAAATTAATAACCTTTTAATGACATTAATAACCCGGCCGTGGCACGTCTAAAAAACAATGTTGTTTTTTTGTTTCGTAAGTGAGGTACAAAAACCAAAAAATATCTCACTTCATTTTTCACGAATGAACGTTTATTGGCAGCTCGTTGAAGTGACCAAGGGTCTTATTTTCAAAATTTGAAATTATATTGTTCTCTATAAAAATCTAGATAAGTGATAAAAAAAATGCTCACTCAATGGACGTAGGGTGAACGTTTATAATTAAGTAGATATGAAATGTTTTATTCCAAAATAAAGAAAACTGAAATAATGATAATATTAGCCCTTTTGTCTATTTCATCGTGTCAAAGTAAGAAAGCTTGTTTCATTGACCTGATACTTTGTCTGTGCACTGATTTACATCCAAACTTAATCAAAATAACATGATATGTCCATTTGGAGACACCAGTAGGTGAACAAACTTTAGGGATGCAGCTCTACACACGAATCTATTCACGGTACGGTAATATGATTTAGATTTGTCGTTGAAATATAATTTATCCTCCTTTTGCCAAGAAATTATAAGGTTTCACCGTTTTACTTCTGCAAACACAGGTATTGACTAAACACTGTTTTTTGGGCGAGCACCTATACAAGAACTTATTCATTTACATACATACACGTTTTAAGAATATGACGATCGTTATTTATTGAACCGTATCAACCAATCTGTAAGAATATTACCAGGTAAGTTTGAAATGTTCCTGGTCCCTAAGGTAAATTTGAGAACTTCTCCTTTTATCATAAGAAATTCAAAATTGAAACAAATCCATTTTAATTGGGTTTTTTTATTTCCAAACGCTATATATTCTAAGGTTAGGCCTATAGTAGTTTTGAATTTGCCAAACCTAGTGCGATAATAAACCAGTAAAATATAAGTGGTATTGCATTTTGGCAATCTATTTAAAATTAGCTGTAACGTTTTATAAGAAGAGCAAGATAATCTGGATAACTTCTGTCTGGTGGTCATGACGACGTTTCAGACTTTATATACTTACTCATTCATTGCTTAATGCTAGTGAAGGAGTAACTGTATACTTCAAAACTTCGTGATTTTCGAAATAAAACTGTTATCCAGAAAATCTTGCTCTTATGTATGCCACTTCCAGACCCCCTTCAAAGTTTGGAAATTTTGATGTCCTATAAGCCCATCATTACTAGTTTCTCATTAAATTGGGTCCTTGACAAGAATTGCAGTATGCATAATAAAGGCTTGACAGAGTTCACGAAAGCAGATGCATTCGGCTTTTTCCCTTCATGTGTTATCGAGGGTATGGAATAAAAAGAGGATGCGAGTTTTATGTTAAAATCGACTACTTCGTGCAGTCCATGACAAATCACATCTTGTGACATCGGTTTGTTATTGACATGTTTGAGCGATTTTTGGGAGGTTACCATTGTTGCTCTACCACGTAGCGTTACGATGACGCGACGTCGATTTATAAGACGTGACATCACTAATCCGAGTCCTTTTCATTTCAATCATTTATAACGTAACAACAAATAGCCCAATGCCCCCCCGAACCCCGAACCCCGAACCCCAAACACTGTAAATCATACATAACGTAACACGACCCCCCCCCCCCCCCCCCCCCCACCTTTTTTTCTAAAAAATCCTGGATCCGCCCCTGATTAGAATATTATTTATAAGCGTACATAATATACCTATTAAACGATATATTAAAACCTGTCTGTCTGGCAAACTTGGGAATACTTTTCTACGTTGTTCACTATGCTTGATGCGTCTTTTGCAAGTCTAGACATCGCTCGGATGAGAGACTGTTATGTACTACAAAATATTACTCTATAATAGTCTCTAGAAAAGAATAATCTTTGCCGATTTAGTGGTGAAAGTGAATTTCTAGGTCTGCTAAAATTAATCTTAAATAAGTTTTTCACGTCACGACTAGAGAAATTAGTCGATATCCATATTTAAATATTAATTTGAGAGTATTTCGAGATTCGTTACATTTGTACTAGACGCAGCCAATGATTGTTAAGTTTATATTTAGGAGCTAAACTATCATGAATAAAGCTAATCCAAAACGTCAAACTTTAGGACCTTGTTTGCGACTGGTTATAATATGTCGGCAGTTTAAAAGGAGATCACTGTAAAATTATTTTTTTCAATTAACTCTTTATCCTTAAATAGTTCCAACGAAAGCAAGAACTCTTTGACGTTCATACGTACAGTGACAAACGCAATAGCATCGATTTATCCGATTTCTGATTCAGAACGTTCTCATTGAGGTTTCAAGTCGCAGTAAAATTTCCACTGTAGCTCTACCAAACGAGAACCTGTTTGTGACAGAGCCTACAGGAATGACTAAGGGTGACTGGATAATTCGTCTCGCCGCTAATATCGGATTTAATTACATATGGAGATGCAACGGTACGGGAAAATTGAATTCTTTGATATCAGTTTATTGTTTAACGCTCTCACTCAAAGCGTTTTAATAGGACGCGGTAATAAATAAACAAATGCTGACACATACATTCGGTATTTCGAGCTCGTGAGAAACAAGTCTGACCCATGACCTCGGTGATTTAGTACAGAAGGAGTTTTGTCCCTTGATTTATAGATGGACTCAAATCGAAAGTTTAAAGAGTCGCCCGTATAATAACCCAAAAGCGATCATTAACAGTTCAGTAGTTCTTTATACGTGATGTATATTCAATCATACGTTTTTGAAGATAGTTCAGTCATTGTATGAAGAGCTAGTTTACTTTTATATAATTCTAATGCTTCGTACCGTAAGCGTTTGTAGCAATTCATATAAGTCATACTTCATGCGATTTACATTTCTATGCGACGAATTGGTAAAGATGCCGAGAGCCGCTTGTGCAAATATTGTCTGCGATTTAACATCCGTCTTGTTGAAAATGAATATCCTTCTATCGTTTTTTGCTGTAACTCCTCCGATATAAGGAAATAATTAATATATTATACATAGTAACCACAGTGACCCTTCATTTTAACTTTGTTTTCAACTTATGTCTTCAAATCATTAACTTGCTTATGTTAATTTGTCTAAGTATATTTTTCATGCTACGAAATTGTACGAATACCTTCATTTAATATTGCAATTTTGAAATCGTATTTACTGTTGAATTATGGCCAAGAAACATTTTTTCTAAAACATTTTTATCTATGTAATACAAGTATATATGAAATAATACTGTTACAAATGATTGTGTAACATTTCAAAATGAATGTAAAACCATTAACAGTTTGATCTTTATCAGTGAATGTGAATATTGAAATATTTACAATTCTTATTAATAAATGATAGCATTCAGAAATACTTGTCAATCTTTATAATTGCCTGAGAGAGAACAACAATTTACTAGAGGAAAAAACACAAAAACCAAACTGATGTATTGCACATGTTTTTAATGTAATAATTTCTGTACAAAAATATATGTAAAAATCTTGGGTTATTTGTACAAGTATGAAAATACTCCTATTTCATATAATTTTGACTTGTAACTTCTGTTTATCACTTCCAATCGCATGCAATGATCATAAAATCAAAATAATTTATTTTGCAAAAGCAAGCTTTCATAATTGTTGAAAAGATAAAAAGAATCAAACTAAAATAATTGACAACCTATTACCTTTCCTTTTAACTATGGTTTCCATGGGTCCAATAAATTGGACTCGAGTACTCAAGGGGTCAGACTCGAAATTCTCATCTTCACTCAAGAATAAAGTCATGTAATTTTTGTTCCGACTAGATATAATACCCATTTATATACAGGGGAACTCCCTCAGTTCCTGCATAATATTGGAGTTCTACTGTAAATTTTTACTTAAACATAGTCAAAAACTGTATTCTTGACATTTACATCTTGAAATGATGAAGATGATCATCTTACAAACATTTATAACTATTTCAATGAGTAACAGTAATCTCCCCTTTTTGAGTTCTTGTTTCGAACTGGATTCAACTAGGACTTGAGCACTCTAGTACCCATAGAAGCCCTACATTTGGCCACTGTTGGAGATATGGACGATTGGCTTCTGAAACAAAAGAGAATTTCCATGGCTCCATCATAATAATATTATTTCACACAGTGCACAGTGGTGCAGTGGTTAGCATGCTTGCCTCTCACGCCTGAGACCAGGGTTCAAATCTGTGACTTGGGTCTCATCCTGTGTTGTGTGCCTTGACAAGACACTTCATTCATTTTTCACTCAGTTCACCCAGCTGTACAAATGGGTACCTGAACAAGGGGGAAGTACAGACCTAAACGGTCGTGTAGAGCGCTTGTTAATCGACAGCACCAAACATACTATCCCTCCAGGGTAATAATACGCATGGCGCTTTGAGCATGCTTTGTCATGGATATATGCGCAGTATGTGAAAGCTATTATTATTATTAATATTATTATTATACTGTACATGTACATGTGTATTTAAATATTATACCAACAAGGGTTTGTGGTTTGAAAAAAATCAATCCACCCCCTCTCAAACTTTGACAAGCCCTGCAATATGTTGATACTAAGGGTATATTTAAGTTCCACTGTATATCTAAAATCCCTCAAGTTAGGCAGGCTTTCTGACCTCTTCTCCAACAAACCAAATCTGCAATTAACCTGCATTATGCTGGTAGGCAGTCAGCCTTCTAAAACACTGCCTAGCACACATCAAAAGCTCTGCATATATAAAAGATATAACACATTAGAAGCAGGATTTAACATTCTGCTAAAGAATAACCCATTTCTGAGAAATTAAGATTACACAAAACTTCATTGCTTAAAGAAATGTGACACACACAAATTTGAAACAAACGGTTTCCTTTCTTTCCATATTTTGATTCCTAAATGTCAATGTACACTATATGTGTATCGGTTTATACTGTCCTTTTCACCATATCAGATATTCTCCTTATTCTACCATGCAACAGTTGAAAAAAAAATTTAAATAAAAAAAAGCTTACACAATAATGCCCCACCCACAATTCAATCTCTTTCAGTAGTGGAGTTGTCATGATGAAGACGTGTTGAAGACACTAGAACGTTTGCAGATTCTCTACATTATGAAATCCTGAGTTATAATCAGCTTGAAAAGAATCAACATGAATGAAATCAATCAAATAAGGCCTCTCCAGGATATGAACAAGTTCATGGTCTCCTTTCAAATGTCTGACAAGGCACAATATCAGTCAAGAAAACAAATTTCAAATTATTGACTCAACTGCGATAGTCACTTGTTTGATGGTTTCCCCTCACCATCGCTTTCAGTAGATCACGTTCTGACACTATTTTAATAAGGTTATACCTGGTATAATGAGATCAAATCAAATCATTGTGTTTAAGAAGATTGTCATTTGTATGCATTAAGAACCCTTTGTCTACACCTGTCACAAAGACAAGACTATAGACTGTCACAAAGACATGACTAGAGACTGTCACAAAGACAAGACTATAGACTGTCACAAAGATAAAGAATAGTGTGTTGGGGTAACTTATCACTAAATTCATGACCTGAAGGCTTTTGTTGGAAGATTTGTGATTGGCTACGATTACGACAGAACATGCAAGTGTAGAGGCTGTCCTTAGACCTTTGTGTACAGGAAACCTAATAGTTAGAGTCTCGAAATTCCATATGATTAAGAATTACAAGTTGCAAAATATGCACAAAAACTCCTGAAATGCATGTAAATGCTTATGCTCAGCACTGAATTGCTTTTTTGAACAGAAAACCTTAGAAAATATAAATTATTAATAATTTGAAATCAGCACTATTGATAAAAAGAGAAACATAACAGATGAAATAACTAAACCATAGTGCTTGGAAGTAAAAGCAAATGTACAAGACAGCATCAAGATCTTTCATTGCACAGAATCAATCATGGCTTCCCAAAACGCTGTTACGTTATGTATGATTTCCTTGTACTATATTATGGCCACGCACTGTAGTATATTGACCTATCATGATGATGGGGAGCCAGATTATGTCAATTTGGTTAAGAAGTGCATCATTGAGCATGGCTCAAACAAAACGTCCGAGTCACAGAAGCTTCAGATATTGGATTAGGTAAAAATTCTATCAAAACCACTAGGTTGTATTCCATCAGTTAGTATCAGAGCGATGAATGAAATAACATGTGTGATGGAGGGATTATTACTTCTTTGTAGAGCTATTAAAAGTTAACGATTTGAATTCAACGTCATGATAGCAACTTTAAAACAATATTGCTTTTTATATCTTGGCAATGTTACCACAGCCTTCCAATCTATACAGAAATCAGAGGAAAAAATACAAAAGTATGTAAGGAATGCATACAAAATCAAAGCAGGTCATCATCTGAGAATTCATAGGTGAGACTAAGAGCAGTGAGAGAACTTCGAACAGGCGTCACTGCAACATTTTTCTCCGATTTCTTTGCTTTCGGTGGCGACTGGAGAATACTGTCATCTGAGTGTGATCCCAATCTCTTGCTTCTAACGGGAGAATCTGGTGTCTCAGATTTTGTAGGAGTGAAGTGATAGTTATCTCCCCTGTGAACCAAAAAACTATCTCCCCCTGTATCAAGGACAGACCCATCAATGTCAAGGCCGAATGTTTCATTTAAACTACACATCCAGCTGTCATCACTGTCAAACATAGTTTTCTCGTCTCCTTGAGAGTTATGTCCCTTCTCCTTTGATTCTCGATCATGCTTCAAACTGTTGGCTATTTGCTGTACACATGACTGCAAAATACAAATGTAGAATAAATAATTCTCATTCAATATCTTCTGAGTTTTATTGATCCTTTTGTACAACTTCCACTTGTAGTAATGCAGTCAGTTGCCATAAAACACTGTGCTTGTGGTTTGAAAATAGACATAAAAATTTTCTTTCAAGAATTGACAGATCCTGTGATATTTAGACACTTTATAAATCAACAGCTCAAATTTACTAGCAAATCACCCTATCTTAAAATTAACCACTGCCACTAATACTGCCTTCAAAGCTTCCAAAAAGAAGTAACAAGCATTTATATTCACTCAAAGCTCCTACAATTCTCAAATTGTCATGTCATTGTTGGAATGAGTGCGCTACAGATTTCCATATTAACTAATAACGCTTATTTAAGTTTATTTTACACTAACCTGCACCATTTTCTCCCTGGGTTTGAGGTGGTCCATTAGCTTGACATCCAGCGTGGTCAGTCTAGGGGGCACTCTGCGCACAATAGTCTTGTTGAGAGTGATCGGGCTGCCTACCACATACACGGACTGTCTGCCCCGAGTGATGGCTGTGTACACATGCTGCCAGTTCTCGTAGAATATGTTGCCCAGGATGTAGACTACTGACTGGGACTCAGAACCCTGGCCATGAAGAAGTAAATAAAACTTGTTCTTATTCTTGAGGTGCATTGATCACTCTAAGAATTAATCTTATGAAAAGTACAACTGAGAAATCCAGACTTTAGAATCTAAGTGATATGCCCCCTTCTGATTGGACTTAACATGATCATGTGACTGGTATACATCCAAATAAACGCTAAACTACGGTTTACATAGTTTATACACTGAATTGTTTAGGTTACACAAAATTCTGGAATATTAATGGTTTTGAAAGTTCAATTTTGACAAGGTATTTATACCAGTTTAAATTGCACTCTTCAAACCGTTTATAAGCCAGTGAATAAACACATTATTAAATCTATTTCTTAAATATTTTTGGTCTATATTTTCAAAAATTTGTGTATGATGGAGTTATAACCCCTTCAAGGCATGCCACATATAAGCAACAACAATACCAAATTGAAGTTTCATAGTTTCAAGCTGTGCACAATGTCACAGAGGGTTACAATATATACTTGATGAGTCATAGTTGAGAATAATTTTTGAAATATCGAGGCCGATACACAAACCTAAGACATCAAGTGAAAAATTAGTTTACCTGGGGGTATATTGTTCGAGAGTCCACCAATAGATTATTCATTTTGAATAAATAGGTTACTGACATACTGAGAAACACGAGCATACCTGGAAGGTGTGTATGGTGCGGACCCAAGCGTGTCTCATCTTGCAGTGTTTCATGAGCTGTCTGTGCTCAACACACACTCGCCTCTCCTTCTCCTCGTCCCGGTCACTCAGGGTCAGGTAACTCTGTGCCTTTCCATCCGTACTCACACGTGTGAACATCTAGCAGAGTAAGGTTTAACTTTTATCATCAAAAACTGTAAAGATTAACACACAGAAACTGAATTATTCAATCCTCTTTGGCAGGCATTCTAGAAGTTTGGTTGAAGAAGCATAAAAGATAGTTTCATGTTCAACTTCTTTATTCTGCACAGACAATGTTGCGACATATGACATATTCACTAGAAGTTGTCTATTCAGGATAAAGAGGTTGTATATCAATAACATAAAATCAATCTTCTGCTGACAAAAATAATAGTTAGTTATATGAAGTTTATTGCATTAAAGTAGTTATGAAGCCTGAGAGGACAGTTATGGAATATGAATCAATTCCACTTGTGTCAGGAGGCTGTTGAAGTTCTGTGGTGTGTGTGGTAGCGTCTGGATCAACTAAGGATAGAGTAACTGCCAACAGCACTTGATCATTATAATTATGATTAGTCTAATTCTTCCATCCCCACTTGAAAGATTCTCTTGATAGTAATATGGTCTGATGTACCATCATTGAAGCAATGTTATCCCGAAGCTCCAGGTGAGGAATGACACTGGTTAATGGATGGCATATCAGACCACTGTATCCAAGGAAGACGAATACTATCTATCTATCTACTGCCATGATGTTGATATAAAATTTGGCTTTGACTGACGATAATGGATAACTTTGCTTCTGTGAAATTTTTTACACTGTAAGAGTCTTGGAGTATGTACGGAAAAATGTATCAACCATTTTCTAATCCAAAATGATCACTTTACTAGTCTTTTACTAGGGCATTCAGAAGTAATATCAATAAGGAAGACAAGATTTTCTGGATGACAACTTCCTTTTTTATCTCATGTTTTTACTAAAAATTCCCATTTTATTACACGAGTAATTTCTCTCAGTTGGTTTTCTCACTATGTTTCATGCTATGGTAAATATGTCCTCCCTTTCATATTCCCTACATGAAGAGGGAATAGGCATACATACTACGAAATGCGATGAATTTCACAATAAAGAAGTTTTAAACCAGAAATCTTGTCTTCCTGAGCATTTTACAATAACGTGTAATAAATATATTTATCAGCAAGAAAAACTGAATAATCATGTTGAAAGCCACGAAGTTGACATATTTATGTAACATACAAGTTAAAAAAGGAAATAAACAAAATATTTATCAATTGTTTTCATTATAGGATACTGATAGGTATTAAGACACATACCCTTTCAATGAAGAAAATCTCCCCATTACACAGTTTAACATCCCTCCGTGCTATATCCCTGTCTTCAGTACTGCCATCTATTTCCTGTTCAGGCTCCTCAGGTTCTGGTACTGGCACTAGAGGGCGCTCCAAATTCTCACTGCCATCTTTGGAAGTTGAAGGTTTTCTCTCATCTTTCACTCCAATTGTGGAGTTCCCAATCACACCATTTGTTGTCTTCTTTTTCAGTCTCAACTTATTATTCTGAGACTTGCTAAATTTCTGTGAACTCGGTTCAAAGAAATCATCCAAAACAGAACTCACATCTGTCCTGTTGAGTTGCGAGCTCATTGGATTGTCATATTCTGCATCAAAACTGGAGATATCAGCTCTCTCACAATGGCCATGGGCTGCGTTGATGAGATCGTCCAAGGTATCTTCGTATGGTTGAGTGTTAAGAATATCATTGAGAGAATCGTCAAGAGAATCAGCACCACCAGTGCACTGTTTGCGACCTTTTGTCAAATTATGTCCTGTCCTCTGTTCCATTTCTGGTACTCGAGAATCCTTTTGAGCTTCAGCCGCCCCTAATTCTGAAGAAAGATTTCTTTTCACAGGAGTTTTACTCCCATTTCCTTTTTTGCCTGAAAGTGTCTCACTTCTATCCTCATCTTCAGTTCTCTCCCATTCTTTCTTCCCCTTTGATTTGTACTTTTTGACCGTGTGATGTGAGACGAGCCCATTCTTAGTCATGCACACTTTGTCCCCCGGCCGGAACTCCCACTTGTCTTTGGGTCCCTTTAGTGAGTGCTTGTTGTAGTGGCGGCAACACAGCTCATTCACCGCCTCACAGTCTCGTCTGTGAAACAGGAAATCATTTTACCACAAGTGACGATTATCTGTTTTAATTCATCTTTCTTAATCCCTTTAATCAATAATCATAGATCACAAAAAAATGATTATGGTAGAGGGTTTGGTACTTTTAAAGTCAAATAACTCATGAATGTGTAATATTTAAGTTGTAATCTTGATGTTTTTATAACTTTCTCTCGAGATTTTCATTATGAATATTGCAAAATGTCTTGATGTGAAAGCCTTTCTTGAAATTTGACTTTCAACATGTTGTTACTTAACTTTTCTGATCTTTATTGTTGATACATATATTGGTGAAATTTCAAATTAATTGAGTTGGAAATTTAATTCTTATTGAAAACCATTTATAACTTTATCACTGTCGTGAGACAACATAACTCATCAATATGATGAAAAATTAGGATTAACAAATGGCTATAGATGTGTTCTAAAAAAAAAAACGTAAACTCCAACAAATAAAGGATGAATATTGAGCAATTTTACCTTGTAAATGCAACAAACTGTGACTTTGTGTGATCCTGAATATCTGCAGCAGTGCGAAGCAGCCATCTCACTATGTCATCTCGACCTGTAACATGTGTGGTACTTAACAGAACAGGGGAAGAGTTGAATTGTTTTCCTGTAACTGTAGGAGGAGTACTTAATGATAAACAGTCAATACAAGAGATATTTAAATTAAATAACATTTTGAGAAAAAAAATAATGGAGATTGGTTTAGCCACATGATAGGTAATATCCATTTTCATTGTATCATATACATTGTTAGCTTGGTTCACCTTGAAAAAACTTAAATCAAAATACAGTTTTCTGTGATTATTTTGCTGTTCTTCCTCAAGCTTTCGAGATAAGGGAAACAAGTCTCTCGACTGATAAAGATAAGAGAATGATATGCCCACCTAACTGATTAATTAGTTTGAACTCTAAAATAATTCACTACATCTTTTTACCTGAATATATTCCATAGGGAGTAATATCACTAAAGCAAATATATGATGGGGGTAAACAGTTAGGTGTTAGGTTTAAAGTGAAACTTCTATAGTTCAATCAATGATCAGGCTGCCTACCCTGTTGATCCTGTTCCTGAGGCTGCAGAAGATGGAACTGTTTTGTAGAGTCAAACAAAGGATTGGTCTGATGAGAGATCCTTGTTGCATTCTGTACAATCAGCTCAGACTCTGCCCTGTGGTTTGTCCGTAGCTCTATACTAAACCCCAAGGGAGCCAGCACATTGAAGACGTCCCCTAGAAAGTTGCCTGGTTCAATGGACGGTAGCTGCCTCACATCACCGAGGAGAATAATCTTTTTCAAGTTACACTCTTTCAACAAGATGTTAGTAACAGTTGAGAAAGTGCTCACAGACACTAAACTACACTCATCGACTACAAGTATCTCCTTTTCGGCGTGAGTCCATTCCGTTTCCTCATCCTTTCCACCTTTCAGATTTTCTCTCTTCTTTCGATTCTGAGCAACACAGTGCATTTTGAAACTCATGATGACACTGTGGAGTGTGCATGATTTGAGTCTTGCTTTACGTCCAAGCAGTATGGCCGCTTTTCCAGTTGGAGCAGTGAGAAGAATCTTGGAACCGAGATTAGTTTGAGATAAATACGTTTCACTTTCGTCTTGGTTCCCATCCTTTGTTATAGCTTCATTCTCACTTTGTGTAATTGGTCCAATTGACAAGTTCATCTTAGAGTGATCTCCCTTAGATTTAGAGGGTGTTTGTTCTTCATCTGATTTTTCATCAATTTCATAATCCCTGAAAATTATTAACCAACAAAAAAAATGACTTGTGCGATAATTGAATAAGATTTATCAAGTACTTATGCTTATACTCTTACCTACTCTCCAGGCCTCAAAGCTAAATAATTAGCTACTATTTTGAAAATAAAAGATGGCTGAGTGTTTTGGTTGGGTTCAGTCTGCCAAAATATAATTTGTTGAAAGATAATTTTTTTCACAAACGATTCATCTGATGCTGATGTAGTACATGTACATGGCTATATCATTATTCCTGGTAAAAGAAAGGTAAATAGAAAACATAAAGATGTAGGTTATCAAACTTTTTTCTATTTTATATCGCTAAAGGTATCTTTTCTTATTAAATAGGACGCATCATGTGAGCTACATGGGCTAAGCAAAAAAAATAAACTGTGGTCTCGCACAAATGAAAAGTTAAATCAAATTTGAAAAGGAATGTCTAAGTTGGAAAACTTCTGCCCAATCCTTTTTTTAAATGAATAAACTTGTTTCCAACAATCAAAGTTGTCTGAAATGAAAATTGCTTTGCTGCTTTTGTAGATTATTTTTACAACTTATAAGAAATTGTACCAATGGACAAAAACTATTCACTTTATCAATAGTGATTTATTCACTATCCTTATCAAAAAAGTGTTTACTCGTCCCAGATGAAAAGTTCAGTGATACATTATGTTTCAATTATTACAGACTCACTCTTTTTTCTCCAGTTTGCCACTGCGCACACATGCATGACTAAGAAGAGTTGTCACCACAGAAGTCTTTCCACAGCCTCCTTTCCCAGACAGAACTGTGATTGGAGAGTTGCTCATCAGGTGAACCGCTGTCCACTGGTCCGGGTCCCTCCGCACCTTGTCAAAATCAGAGCTGAAAAAATATCATAATTATTCTTTTTTTATTTACATGCCTTATCAAAATCTGAGCTGGAAAAAATATCATTATTATTTATTTTATTTTTTCCAATAGGTCTTGTCAAAATCTGAGCTGGAAAAATATGATAATGACTGTGCTTATTTTAAACATGATAATTGATAAACAGGTGTTGTGTTCATACAAACCTTTTTGCATATTCATTAATTATCAAAGCTAATTAAAGGTTATTGATTGTTCATATATTCATAGGATGAATGCCATATATTCATTCACCTGATGAAAGAGTAATTATAAACCCGAGATGTCTATATCTATTTTTAAGATGAAGAAGTGGTTACTACACC
The DNA here is from genome assembly GCA_921293015.1 of Phorcus lineatus. Classification (NCBI taxonomy): domain Eukaryota; kingdom Metazoa; phylum Mollusca; class Gastropoda; order Trochida; family Trochidae; genus Phorcus; species Phorcus lineatus. The sequence continues at coordinate 41,912,908 of OV121085.1, forward strand.
AATGAAATGTTGTGGAAAAATTTAACAATTGAATATTTGACCAATACAAAAATTACAGTTATAAAGTACTTTTTTCTGATATGCAATGTCTTATAGAATCAAACATGTATTATGTAAAGTGAAAATGAATAAACATGTCTTCCAGTGTTTTGAGTACCTTTACCTATCTAGATCTACGTCCCATTCCAGTGGATCCTTAACCCCGTTTTCAAGAACTGCAGAAAAAGCTTTGGCTGTGTCCCTCTCTGCATACCAGTTGCTCTTCAGAAAAACCTTCACACAATCCACTTCCGTTTCACGCACTATCACAGCGTTTACATCCAGAAAGTCTAACGCATCCTTCCAGTTCCGAACCACATATTTCTCCATGAACTCGGCTGACTTGTTCCGAAGGTCATTCTCCGGGACGTATGTGTGACCTCTCTTTCTGGCACACACTTTGAGTGCGTTGTAAATGTAGAGGGCGTCTTTCTGAACTGGAGGTAAAGTTTGAATAAGACCGGAGCTGATCCATGAGCGAAGCTGAGCTTCCATCCCCATCACCCCATACTCACGGTACAGAATCTGAAAACAGGGAAATGCAATTTATCTAAATTTCGTGACATTTCTCTACATTGCTCATTGAAAGGACAAATCATGTTCACTGACATATATAAAATATTTTTAAAGATTCTCCTTTGATTACCTAGATGTATTTGTCATAAAAAAGATAATCAACTATCCAGAAGACCGCTACTCAGTCACGGGTCAATTTTTAAATTTTTTTTATAGACTGCACCCTGTGCAACTTGAATGTTTAACTGGGTTGAACTGAACATAAATTGGCTTCACTATAGTTTTACTTTTATTCTGACTTCCAAATTTACCAAACCAAAAATGTTTTATTTCTCTTTACATCTTATTTCTTTTCATCTTTTGATACAGAAAATGGTTTTATTTCTGCCCTCTCGTCACTATATTGTGTGGTACATGAGTCATCTTTTCCTTCATATACCTTTTATAACTTTGTATAAGTCACATTTTAACACCAGAAACTGATGGGTCAAAGTAGTTGGTCAACTTATATATAGGATCTATGATTTAGACCTAGAGGTTCTGTATATTCATGTGAGGATCTGCTTGACGGGTGACCCAGCGAGAGGAACTGATGGTTTTAAAATCTAATTTAACCAAAATGTTACCTTCAGAAGCATGTTTCAACTGGGTTATGTTATAATCATGTTCTTATAACAAACTTGTACAAACAGAAATGTCACCTTGAAATTGTCTCCACATATAATACCCCGATAGGACTGTCCTTTTAAATGTATCAGAACAAAGCTTTTTCTTACCTGTTTAAACCCGAACACCCATGGACAGTTTGTGGTAGCTTTCTCCAATTCATGTAACTTATCTTCCTCCATGTAGCGAGATTTTTGAGCCATTTGAATGAAGTGACAGGGCAAGACTTGTGATGCCATCTTGAATAGGTTTGGGTACTTCATTGCAAACCACACAACTTGTCCTTCAGCTGAAATTTTAATCAATGATCACAGATGAAACAGAATTTGAAATAATCCTATGTAAGCACATAGTTTAATTGACACATTTAAATGCCTTGGCACTTAGAAGATTGAAAAGAAGGGGGAATGGCACGCAATAAAATTGAAAGAAATGAGTGAAACATCTTACAACATCTTACAACATACAGAAATATATATATACCTATATATTTATATATAAATACACTTGTAATACACTTTGTAAGCATAATATTTTTCATGTTGATAACAGAATTTTTTAACACAGAGCAAGAATAAGAAAATTAAAAAATCATCAAATAAACATCTTGATATTCTAGATCCAAAATAAAGGAACCAATTCTGCTCTCGAGCTATATTCATTATTGATTAACATTTTTAGCTTTTCCCTTCCCCACAAGGAATGAAAAGTCGAGGAACATAGATTATAGAAAAAGAGGGAGATTCAATGATGAGATGTTTTCAATTAAACTATCTTAGATTACCTAGCAGGGTAAGTTATGAGAAGCAGGAGCTCATTTTTGTGTGTCTCAAAACGAGGATGGGGGGATTGATAGGGAAGTGGCGCTTATTGTGTCAAATGTGGATTAAGAAATTTGAAAAAGATTAAAATGTAGATCTTTTTAAGATAAATCGTAATTCCTAATTCAAGGTTGATTTTGAACTGACTTAAGATTTTATCAACTTCACTTGCAAGGCATTCCTCTTGCCAATCAAGCATTATTTACTAGGGCCAGATTCAATGATAGTATCAAGCTTAAGGGTGTGTAGATGGTTGCATGAGCACTTTCAGCCCCACCAGTGCTAGAAAGATAGTTAACTCTCTAACTATCAATAACAATATCATTACCTGATAGCCACACAGAAGAGTAAAGACTTTTCTTGTAGTGAGACTGTTCTCCTTCATCAAGAGTTGCAATATAACCATCTACTATTTCTTCCATATTTTGAAAAGTCAATCTGTTTTCTAGTCCACTCTCTCTGAAAGATCAAGGAAGATAACATGACATGAAAATAAATCATACCCAGATATTCATTCAAATATATTAATATTACAGATAATTTATTGAGATTAATCAAGTTAGTTTTCTATTCTTGTTTTAGACAATAATCATTGTATATCTAATATTTTATATTTAAATCTTTCAGAAAAAAACCCCAACTGACTGCATTGATGATATGTAATAAAATTAAAATGTATTCATATAGCATCTTTAACAGTAATTCACATCATTCACCACGAACCAAACACTAAATAAACTCACTTCAAATATGTCAACAAAGCTTCAACTATTGGATCCACTTCATTGTCAGCTGTTCTTGCCACTGTTGTAAGGAACTGTATGGGCAGTTTGTGTGTTGCAACAAGATTGTCAGTCCGTAGTTCATAGGTCGGGTACCCTCCGATATAATGGACTCTTCCTCTGTGTTTGGTCTGAGCAGTAATCAGCCACCAGGATTGTGTCAAGTGCAGATGTCCTTCACAGATGTACTGGGGCATTGGTGGCCGTATCGACTTAATAGTTACTGGAAATGATTGACTGAACATCATAAGACAGCTTAGCTCCATCACATTATATCCCTCAAAATAAGGTACAGAGTTTCTTTAAACAGATTTTATGTGACTTTTGAAAGTGCCAAAATATCACATGTACTGACTATTGTTCAAATCATCATATATACATCTCCAAATAAATGACATTTACTTGTTCTCAATCATAATGGAAAAAAGGTCATATACACGTTCAGAAGCCAATATTCTTTGTCCCATTTACATAAACACCAGTAATGTATCCAATATTTGAAAGAATTCTGTTCCTTCTCTTTTTGGTAGCGAAATTAAGGGCTGTGAGACCAGCATGTTAAAATATCTCATTTAACTTTCTTAAATCATTTCCTCTAGATTCTTACAGATCCTGACCCATGATTTAGATTTTACTTCTATGGTTCATGGACCTAAAAAAATAAATAAGTTAGATCTCTTTTCTCAAAGAATTCAACTAACACATTGACCTGAGCGCCCTATATGTCTTCTCACAAAAGCACATGTTTTATCCTTGATAATGAAACAGAACAGGTTTGTGAAATATGATGAATGTTGCTAGTTGTATTGCATCTGTCAACAATGGACTTGAAAATGCATCAAAATCCCAATCAATCTTGTCATTGATAAATTCTAGCTTGTCTTGACATGACTGTGAAAATTTCACATCACATAATTATGAAGTTGATCAATATTAGTTCACTGTAGTTGCATCACTCGTCCTTTTTATTTTCTTTCTTTTATGTTTTAAAATATTTAAATAATGAATAATTGTTGCTTTAAAATGTTTAATTCAGACAATAATTATATATGTTAAGTGAAACCAATGTAAAAAATGAAAAATTAAACGATTCATTCTTTTTTCTTTTAGGCCTAGTTGTCATCAAGGCTATGTTCATTTTTATTTATTTATTTTAATATCAGATAGACATGGACAAGTTTGTATTCAAAATTAAATATCAGTCATTCAAATTTTGTTTATAGATTACAATAAATTACATACCCCTCATTTTCTTGGGCCTTGAATAACTTATGTAGTTTCCTCCTGATGCCATCGCAGACATCTCTCCAAAATCAGGCCAGTCATTATCATCATCACTTCCCTCAAGGTCGCTGTCGTCGTCATTTCTGTCTGGAAGAACTACAACGTATCCCTTGATGATAGTTACACCTCTTGCTGCAGCTGCCATTGCAGCTTTTGCTACAACTCGCAGATAAACGAAAGTAAAGTTTAGATAAAGCGCTCAACTTTCTTATGTGCTGCCATCTTGTTTCAAGAAATATGAATCATGGTTCTAAAACGAAACGATGCGATCCGTTTTTATTACTCCCATAAAATCACCCAAATGAAACTATAAAGTATTTCATTCCTAAATGTCATAAACGTACACAATGAAGAATTAATCATCAGGACATTTCGCTTTTCTGACAGAAGGAAAGTATATATTTTTATATAAGAGTGACATGTCATCAATCTACGCAATATTTTCTTTTCATTGGATATATTCTAAAGTGACACAGAGTATGTTGTAAACGTGATTTTAAATGTGGGTTTAGTAAGAGCCAAAATACCTTAGTACCTGAGGTAAGTGGTAATTGTTTGCCTCTCTTAGCTTGCATTTTTACCTCTAAAATTTATAAATTATGAAATTTTATTTGTTTTCATTGATAATCGAAAACGGCTCTATCAATATTATAGATTCTAAATTCTGTGTCACATTTATGTTTGTCTTTGTGTCTGCTGTAAATAAGTTTCCAAAATTACGTTTTTGGGTCATTGGCGCGCGCTGGTTTTCGATCACAAATTACGACTCAAATCCATTTATTGTCACTATACTGAACTGATAAGCATTTGGATTCTGATTTTCTGAAACATCCACAACTTCTCGATAAAATAACATCATTTATGAAGTTTGACATATTTGACTCCAACAACATACTATGTGCATGGCCCTTTAAACGACATGCCACTTCAATTATGAATATCAGTGATTAAAGTTTTAGTTTAAGTTTGGGACATTTCTATTACACAAAATCAGATATTTTGATAGTATTTTTTTTTTGCTCGTCCTTTTTTGACATTGTCCCGAAGATAATTTTGTTACAAATATGGGGAATTTTAACTCGACAAAAAATAGGTATTACTCTTTTGATTGATGTCACAGTTTTCCAACATGTTAGACGCATGTATGCAAATATCTGGTCGGTCATTTTCATCTAAATACGATTTTTTGTTTTTTAATTTTCTCGAAAAACTCCATCATCTGAAGTTACTGAACCCATCTTTTGGGACCCAAATCGCGGGCCTATTTATTTATCACTTGGGTTATCAATAAGATGGGTACAATGTATACCGTTAACAATTACAAAGCCAGATAAGTTAAACCACATCCCTGTCCAAAGGCAGGAGGGAAAGTATGCCGAATTACCATCGAGTTTGGTATAGTCATTGAAAATAATATTGGAAATAAATTTGATCTGCTGGACAGCGAATCGCTCTGAGTCATGTGTTACAACAACACTGAGTTAACAAAAAGACTTTATAAAGGTTTTAAAACAAGAACAACTAAACTGACTTTAATGTAACATAACGTTTTTATTTTTGATTGGGAACATTATCCTTTGAATAGGACAAAAAAACATCATAAACGAGCATTTTTAATAGTTCTGGGTAGACTTTATAAGAAACTAAGATCACAGTCAATCTCATTAAAAAGAGATCATAATTTTGCCGCACTATTTAACACGGATTATAGTAAGATTCTTATTTGCGTAGCGTTAAGATCTTAAATTATCTACGTTGAATTACAAATAAATTCTTCAACAGTTGATTGTAACATAATTTTAACTGCGGATAACCGAAATCTTAAAACGAAATCAATGTGTGAACCATCAGGAGTTAAATGAAAAAGGATTTTCCTACTCTTTTCGACAAGAAACAACAGTCAGGCCTATATCATGTATACATATGACCTTTTGTCAGGAAGTTTTATTACATCCTTTTATTTAACAAAGCGTCGTTTGTATACATATATTAATGTCGCTTTATTGACAATGAAAATATCATTTCATGGACTGAATTTTAAACGTCGCGTGGGTAAAGAGAGTGCAGACCCAACGTTATTTGCGGGTGTGGGTTCGAATCCCGGAAGGAACTCGACCCGAAAAGGTACAAGAATTATTTGTTTTAACCAACAAGCACGGAGGGGATATCACTTTATACTGAGAAGTATCTATACGACTTTTATCATATAAAACCAATGTTTCTTTTTTTGTCGAATGTATATCGCATAATATCTCAATTCGATGATTGTGTAAATGTTAATGTATGATTTTATGTTCATGTAACACGAAAATAATAAGATTTAAAAAAAAGAATGTATCTTTTGCAAATCGATAAAGTGATCCCTCATATAACGTGTCACGGCATTGGATAACTACACAGGCCTGCAATATAAACTTCAAAATTTCAGAAGAAAATATCACTAGTTTACTGTGTTTTTTTGAAATTGGTATTTTGGTTTGATCTTTTAGAAATGCGATTCTACTTGATGTGATATCTGATAACTCGATATCAAACCTCAAGAACTGGGCTAGACATTTTGACTCCAAATCCGATTTAATTCTTTACCCAATTTTATACTTTTATTTGCTCAGCAGTTAATGTCGGACCGCAAACTAAAATCTCTAAATAACAAAATTAATAAAGGATTAAGCTTAATCCAATCACTGAAAGACTAAAAAGGCAATTAGTTAATTACAAGACATAGTAAGACAGGAAAATAGCTTAGTAATTTGCGATGTTTACAACGGTTGCTATGCGATTTGCCTCGGGGCTGTTACTATATATACTTCCGTTGTAAATAGTGCTCGTTTTGACTTGAATCGGGTATATTCTAGAAAAAGGCAGGAGGCAAGGAATCGTTTCAAGGTAAGAAAAGTTCAGAATACTGAACTAAATTTTTTAGAGATTTTGAACATAAGTTTGATATGATTATCACAATTTTGATGTACAATTTTCAATATTTTTTGGGTTTCAGCTTCACAATGGTGAAACTACACATGAAAAAGGGAGATGAAAGCCAATTTTTGTATGAAACAACTGTCGAACAACCAGTAGAAGATCTTGTTAAGGATGTGACGGCTATCTTCAACGGTAGACTCAAAGTGATGAGAATATGTGCTGGTAATTTTTAAATTTTTTTTTTATTATGACCTGCTGTCTCAATATTTAAAAAAAAATCGTTTTGTTCGTTTTGGCATTAAACGGCCAGTTCGACCGGGTATTTTCTGTTCCACAAATATTCGGGAGGGAATTCCCTTTTGCACGCGACACGTAACTTTTTTATATATTCGATTTGTTTTCTATTTTCTGTGTTTACAACTTTTTCATGTTTGGTAATTAGTTGTAATCCGTCCTTCAAACTGAAAAAAATAGCGAAAACAATCGAAGCCACTGACCAGCACTACCAAGGGGCTTAACTCTATTGCGATCATGGCGGCCATTAGATTGTTGTCCGCTGCATGATTGATCTGCGTTGTAGTAACCTTGTAGTTACTTGGATGTTTTGATTGTTGGGGATTAATAATGTAAATAATGTTTGCATAACTAATTATGACATCTCAAATGGCTAAGCTCAATCAATATGACACTGAGGAGAAAAGTGGCTTCGCTCCGGCTTCCCAATATAAACAAAGATTCGTCCAGACTATCGCACTCCAAATTACTCACAGTGCTGCAGTTTTCCGTACATTAAAAACTTTATGTGAAGTAACTTAGATATCTTTCTTAAAAAAGAAGAGTTTTACTATGAGTGAAGTTGTGCGAAGTCGAGGGCGACCGCGAAAGTACGATGACCAAGTACCCCGCATCACCCCTCAGACCCATTCGACACGCTGACACAAACGTGATTGTCGCCATGTTGTGAAAACATGCAGCGTTGCATTATGGGAAGGGACTTTTCTCATTCTATTTATAGATCTACTTAACTGCTGACGCACTGTATCTAAAAATAGCTTCGTTAGCAGCATAAGCTTATCGCTGAAAACGTAATCGAACTGGCCGTTTAACAACTATGTCTTCATGGTTAAGTTTACAAACAAACAAACTTTTCGAACTTCAGATTAATCATTTAGATCAAAAACACATTTCTTGATTCTTACCTATCAAAACTGCATGATTATTTTACTAAGATTGAGAATAACACTAATCATACAGAAAATATAACATGAATGCATATGTTCCACTTCCTTTGAATAAGTTTCATTTTAACCTTTTTAAATGAAATATCTAAGGCAAGATATTCTATTCCCAGAAATGGAAGAGCTAGCAAAGTTTGGGATCACACTTCCCCCAAACATGCAGGGTTTGACAGATGATCAAATATCTGACCTTAAGCTGGTTGATGAGTGGGCGGAGAAATGTACACCGAGTGGAGGATATAGGGAGAAGAAAGATGAGATTGGACGTAGAAACGGGAAAGGTGAGAAAATATTCATTGCTCATTGTGATAATACTCAGTCACTAAATTTTTTTATAATTTTTGTTTTGATATTGGAAATAAACTTAAAAGAGAGTTAATCCTGAATCTAGACTTCCTTTTTAAGAGGTTATATTTTGGGCAGAGTGAATTAAAGAATAAGCTGTTAACCGTTTGTTCATTAAATTAATTATTGTCGTGATGAAAACTCAGGTTTACTTATAAGCTGAAATTAGGTAATTTTGTTCAATCTAAATTTCAAAACATTTTCTTTGTAAAATTGAAAAAAGATGTTGTTAAATTCCCTTTCAGAGGCAAATTATATTCTACATAAAAAATCTTTATCAAATACTTTTTTCGTTACAGCTCCAACTGAAAAGATGGCAGAAGTTTTAACAAAAACAGTTAAAGAAGCCAAAGATCTAATTTCAAAGGTTTGTAGAAATTGAATGTTATCATGGTACTTAAAAATGATCAAATCTGCAAAAGCACAACTTCAATCTTTGAAATATAACTCTCCGCATACAACTTATCATAATGTGTTAAAATCCAACTACCAAAGTGATTTTAAGTCAATGACTAAGACTAACATGGAAGGAATCAAGATTATTTATTTGAATTGAGGTAAATCATAAATGTTTTAAAATCCCAGTACCAAAGTAATCATAAATGATAAGTGAAATGAAATAAAATTGTAAGAGATTGAATTTGAGCTCATTATCTATTTCTGAACAGGAGAAGGTAAAGGCTGATAAACAAGTGACTCAAGCAACTGTGAAAGAGGCTCTAGATATGTTGAGGGGTGCGGTGATGATTGTGTACCCTATGGGGCTCCCCCCTCATGACCCCATCAGAGATGAGTTTGAGAATAACGAGGATCTTTCAGGCACCCAGGTACTGTAAATCATTGAATAATTGTTGCCTTGATTAAACCTTGGTCAAGTGGATCAAGAAATAAATTAAAACCTGCCTTGAATAATTATTTGCTCAATTAAATCATTGATACAAACCTATGAATTTATCTAAGTACATCACGGATGATGATATATCTATGCACTGTTTAACCACATGTTTTGAAATTCTATTACATTGTTTTATCTTTTATTGGAATGTGGTAGCCAATCTACGCTGGAAAGTAGCTCTTTTTTTTATGTTTATGTCTAAATTTATTTAATTTGGTAAAGATTTTTTTTGTCCATGTCATTCTATGTATATGACACAAGGGCCTAAACAGAGCAAATCGAGAACATCCCTCACGTTTACATGATTTTTACAAAAAATTAGGTTATCGTGTCATAAACTTGACACAGACACTCATCTTTTATACTTGATAAAAAAATTTTTTTTCCTAAAAACTTTATTTCTCAATCCTTTCAACAACAACATCAATAATAGTACTGAAAGTCGTAGTACATAACTTGATACTTGATATTATCTAAATGTCAAGTAAAGAGTCAACACGTTTCACTAACACTAAGTCCTAATATTTTTATTTTCAGGCTTCTTTAGAAGTATTGGAAGAAGCTAATACCTCTATTTGGTTTTCTGGTAAAGAATTTATCAGGGGGAAGAAACTGAAGGATCACATTGGTAAAAATGAAAAGACAAAGATAATTGCCAAAATACAGAAGGTACGTTAAAGTCTTGTTTGCGTTAAAATTGAAAAAAAGTGACATTTATGTCTATATGTGAAGTTGATATGAACCTCTTATTACTTCTGTTATTTGCAATAGTGACTTATACATGTTTTATATCTTGAATAGTTGCTGTATATCTTCTTGTGTAAAATATCAGTTTTTATTTATGTCTGAAAAAACCCATGATTTTACTCATGAATATTATCTTTTGTGATTGACATGTAACACTTTGTACAACATAATGCATAGATTCAACACTGTTACAAATATTATGTTGACTCAATACTTTGTGTTATAAAATGGCATTAATCTATGGAAGGGGATGTGCGCCAAAAATGAAATCCTGTAAACTCGTAATTCGCAAGTTGTAACATGTCGTTCTCGACCATGCAATTCTCGAAAAGACAAGTCCAAGTATGCAAACCTAACATTTCAATCCTGTAAAACTCAACTTTCTGTTCTGAATTTTACAAAGTTCAAATGTAATTCTAGAAATGTCAAAGTCGAAACTCATTTTTGTATTTCAAATAAGAGGGATATACACATTTAGCAATCCTACAAGTTACGTTTTACAATTGGTAAATGAAAAATGAAGAGTTGTAAAATCATCCTTTGGAAACAGACTTTTGCATCCCAAGTTTTACATGATTTGCATGGTTATGATTGCAATGTTCCGAAATACATCTGTACACGATTTCGCATTGACCATATTTGGAAGTTTAACGAAGACTGCCGACGATTTCCGAAGATGATCGGTATTTGACAACAACGAGACCTCCCTGATCCAAGCTCCATGCAACGCTTTGCAAGCTTTCTGGATAGCGTTGAGTTGACTCCACCGCAATGCGCGGAGCTTGGGCATGCGACCATCACCTTTTGTCAAAGTTCTTAGTAACTCGCGTACGGTGTTTTCGGACCCCTCAGGCAAATAGCAACATTTGTAATAGAACGAATATCATTTGCAATTAATTCTTATCTGACCATTATCCAAAAAGATTTTCGTGAATACGTCATTCTCTAAAATATACCCGTGTTTATTGCAAGAATGTGACGTAGTCAACGCATATTAACTTTTCGGGGGCCGATTTCAATAGTTCAAAATATTTAATCAATTTCGTAGCATAACAAATTTTTACAAAACTGAAAGTATCATTTTTTCAAAGTACATGTTTATTGTTTAGTAACTGGTATAACAATGGAATATGAGCGTTTCCGACGCCTTTGTAAAAGCATGATCTTTCAACACCATACTTTTGTGTCGTCTTGGCAATTAATTTTAAATGATTATTATTGTATGACATCACCTAATTATGATTTATCACTAGGAGAATAATGGTTTACATTAATTAACTGATGTGAAGTTTGATTTTATGTTCTCCTCAAGCCGCACTTGCGTAATAATCCCTTCAGTTGTGCACTTGCACACAGTTGATGAACACAGTTGGTAAGATTTGTAATTAAACACAGGCCCGTAGCACCAATTTCGAGGGGGGGGGAGGGGGGGGGCTGAAATTAGGGATTTGCTAGCTCAAGGGGGAGGGGGGGGGGGGGGGGGAGAGAGGGGAATTAACTATCAATTACAATACAATAGTCGTGTTTTTGTTGCTGTGCCACTTGTCTTGATTTTTCTGATGCGAGAAATCTAAGTTATACACCCCTAAGTTATACGTATGGAAATGTATAATCTGGTATTTCAAATAATTGTTAGAAGTTTTACATTTTGATGATAACAAAGGTATTTTGATTTAAATTGTTGATGATATCTGAATTTGCAAGAGCTTTTCGACTAAAAAATGGGCAAAATAGACTATGTATCGAACAATGACCCGATGTTCTCTGGCGACCTGCCAGACCGGGCAAAAATTGATAGACCGTTCGCTTATAAGACGACCCTATAATAACTGTTGATCGGGCGGAGAGTTAAAAATAACATGCCACATGATATGCCAGTCATGTGATTTTGACATGTTAATTCTTCAATCAAATTTGTTCAAACTGTTTAAAAAACGCCTGGTTTAGAACGTTCATAGCTTTAAAACATGACTTTAAACGGTATTAAATAAATGTTTCTTTTAACGGAATAATATTTATTGGTTAAACGATCGAATGAAAGACTAACAAAAGAAAAATTTAATCTTTTCAATGATTTTGGAACTTTCCCCTTACTTTACGTTGCGTAGTTATTTTTCTAACTATTAATTTGAAAGCAGAGATTTAGTGTCCAGTAAAGTCTAACCCAGAATTAAAGTTCATTATATATACTTCGTGAGATATACCTCGCGTAACCCTTACGAAATCAGTAGAAAAAATTTATCTAGATCAATAATTGACTGAGAACTTTGACAAAAGGTGAAGGTCGCATGCCCAAGCTCCGCGCATTGTTGTGGACTCAACTCAACGCTAATCGGAAAGCTTGCAAAGCGTTGCATGGAGCTTGGATCAGGGAGGTCTCGTTGTTGTCAAATACCGATCATCTTCGGAAATCGTCGGCAGTCTTCGTTAAACTTCCAAATATGGTCAATGCGAAATCGTGTACAGATGTATTTCGGAACATTGCAATCATAACCATGCATGTAAAACTCGAGATGCAAAAGTCTGTTTCCAAAGGCTGATTTTACAACTCTTCATTTTTCATTCACCAATTGTAAAACGTAATTTGTAGGATTGCTAAATGTGTATATCCCTCTTATTTGAAATACAAAAAATGAGTTTCGACTTTGACATTTCTAGAATTACATTTGAACTTTGTAAAGTTGAGAACAGAAAGTTGAGTTTTACAGGATTTCATTTTTGGCACACATCCCCTTCCATATTAATCAAACACATTGTGTTACAAAAATATCATTAGTTAAAAACTTGTGTTACAAAATTATCCTTAATTCAAAACTTATGTTACAAAAATATCATTGATTAAAACTTATGTTTAAAAAATTTAATTAATTGATAATTTGTGTTACAAAAATATCATGATTTCAAAACTTGTGTTACAAAAGGCATTAATTAACACACATGTTCATTTTGTGTTACAGCGAGGTCAGGGAGCCCCAGGTCGGGAACCGGTGGTGTCAGAAGAACAACAGAAGCAAATGATGGCCCACTACTACAAGAAACAGGAAGAGTGGAAGGTGGGTGTGTCCTCAAAATATACCTGTTAGTGTCAGTGCTTACATATGCTCAAGCAACTTTTACCTCTTGTTTAAAAGGATATGATAAACACTTACCATGGGAATTAGCCTCTTTGACAGTGCACAATTACACCCACAGTCATCAACATTTCACAATGATTTCCTCTTTATACCATTCATCCATATTTCTGCTTTATGAACTTTATGACAGTTTAAACTACCAATTACCTACTAACAAGTTCTAAGAATATGTGATGTGGTTAATGAATATTAGAACATGGTTGAATAATTTGAGCCTCAATATCAAACTTCTGACATTGGGTCTATTTTTTGGATGATGTGAGTGAAAACTTATGTTATTCAATTTTAAGAGATGTCAAATTAATGGAGAAATTATGAAATCTTATTTTAGAGGATGGAAGCTGACGCTGAGGATGCATATATGGACTCATCTTGGGCTGATGGTGGACAACTCAAACGTCAGTTCCATGGCATGAACAACATCAAGTGGGGACCGCGCTGAATCAAATCATTCTAATATTGATGAAACAAATGGATGTAAAGACGATTGAATACACTTTCAAAGAGCGATAGTCAATGAAATGTAAATGCCAACATGAAAGACTTCATTGTTAACGGTCATTGTATGATGTATATTTAAAGATCAACCAAACAATCTCCATTGTCGAATCATTTCCTCATCATTCATTTATCATATTTTTTTTTTTTCTCAGATCATTTATTCTAAAAACATGATATCATCATCAAGAGAAAATGTGTCTATTGGTGCAAATGAAATTATTCATATCATTTCTTTCAATTAAGTGAAAAGCTCCTTCCATTTTACATGGGTGTCATTGCATTGCCTGTCTATACTATTACTGTTTTGTGAAGAGAAGTTTGTAAATTATTATTACTTTTGTGTATGTATTGTTACGTTGTAAATAAAACAGTGATTACTAAATACATATGTAGTCATGCAGTTTGGAAATGATCACTTTAATATGTCATAAAGTTTTCATTCCGTCCAGGTAATCTTTTAGTTTGTCAAACTGAAGAAATAAAAAAACTGATGAAATAAAATATATATAAAGAATGTTCATTTGTTAATGCATGATTATTCTAGCTATGGAGTTTTGACTGATAAAAGAGCAGCTAATAGAGCAATCTCATTAGAATCATATTTTGACTTTTCATAACTTTATTACAAGACACAGAATCTAATGACAGCTGTTAACCTAACCATACCCTCCAGATCTGAATCTGATTGGCTTAAAGTTTTTAAAATTTGACAAATCACATTAAAAATTGGTTAGACAATCAGCATTTAGTTTTAATAGTCCAAAGTAAACAAATTTAAAATTCAACATGTCAAGTGTAGTTAGTCATATAGTCATATCTCGAGGATAAATTGCTGTCACTGATGGCATGCAGTTATGTTATTGGGGATAGCCACGTTTTTTATCATGAAATGCGGCATAGCTTAACTAAGGCTAATTTTAATAAAATTGATGTTTGATTTAGTACTCAGCCTGTTTCCTGATCATAATGCTAACAGGAACATATTAAAGTGATCAAGAGTATGTTTCATGATTTTTAATGTGGCTTAAAGAGCCACTCCGTGAGTTGTTGGAGTCATATATGCCAAACTTAATCAATGGTGTCATTTGATCTCGTAGTATCGACTGTTACCAAAAAGGCATATTCTAAAGCTTGTTGGTTTTTTACAGTGAAAATATGAAGGTAGATCGTCGCAATTTTGATCGAAAAGCGGACAGTGGCGCGCGTCAAATAGTCAAACGTAATTTTGGAGACTTATCAAAAACAGCTGGGAGGGCAGTTAGGAGTTGATAACGTTTGTTAGGTTATATAACTAGTATTCATATATATTGGACGTGATATCTACACCTCTGTGCAATTATAAGGCTGTTTTTAGATTTTCATGGAAAACCAGTATTTGTCATTTATATGTCTTTTGGACATGAAAAGTTCAGATGTTTCGATTTTATATGACCACATATGACATTTAGGTTCGTATCAAAGGTAAATAATATGTTATGAAAATCACGGAGTGGCTCTTTAAAGTAGGAGCCAAAATATCTCATGACCTGAGTTAAGTTAAAATCAGCTCCTTAAACTTGCATCTTTTTCTCTAAAGTGCCTAAAACAAAATTATTTTCTTGTTTGCACCGATAATCGGAAAACGGTTCTATAACTTTTAAGAATTCGAAATTGTGTGTCTAATTAATGTGTATATCAGTTGAAAGACCTACTTAACACTATCAACCAATGTTTGTCTTTGTGTCTGCTGTAAATAAGTTTCCAAAACAACGTTTAAATCATTGGCGCGCTCCATTGTCCGTTTTTTTTTTATCACAAATCAAGACTTTAACCCATTTATTGTCACTATACTGAACTGATAAGCATTAGGATTCTGATTTTCTGAAACAACGACTACTTGATAAAATAACACCATTCATGAAGTTTGACATAATTGACCCTAACAACATACTCTCTGCCCCTTCAATACACAGTGATGGATCCAAAGGGAAAATGTTTTTAAAGATCCACCCTAAAATAGGTAACCTACAAAGTTAAAATTTCCTTGATCCGCAAATGATACAAATTTTATATTCTATTGTGTGACATAAAGAAGAATCTTCTTTTTGTGTCCTTTCAGAGTAGATTAAACATGGCAAAAGAAGACTAATAAAACAAAGAGAGTTAATTATGAACTAGCTTCTTCAACCAGAGGTCACTTAAGTTAATTCTTCCAAACTAACCTTTGTTACAGTGAACCTTATATTTTTTGTGTGCATAATCCTCTAGATATTGCAACATAGTTATTGTTTTTATTTCTATACAATCACAATCAATTTACATGTCTGACTCACTTTTTTTATAAATGTTAAAAATATGTGCGAACCACACAAATGATGGAACTCCAGTCTTCTCCAGTCATGGACTACAGGACATACACCTACTGATTTTTAAAAAACTTTACTAATTAACATGTAATACAACAAATTGGGTTTCTTTATTACTAGCAAAGAAACCTCTTAACTTTGAAAAGATTTTCAATGTTGGAATACCCTTGAGTGACCATGTAGGGAGAACAATATGTAGTACATAGTGAACTGTTTCATGGTTTTCAATGTGATAAACTCTTCCATATTCTAAAAATTGCTGGCAAAGAAGTTAACCTGATTCAATCAAATCAAAAGGTCATAAGTCTCTTAATGTTGCAGTCTCTTAATAAAAGAACCTGGAACACTATACAACTCCTTGACATGTGAAATTAGTTGACCATGGGGTTACCTTTGTAATTTTGCTTCATCACATATTATTGTTATTTGATCATATCCTAGATTTGTGAGAGGAGATCACAATGGAGTTTTACCCTTTTATTGTCTAATTGCAATCTGACTGTGCTGTAAGAGAAAGATCACTGGAACATGACATCTAAATAGACTGTTATTGACATCCTTTTTGTGTAAAATAGATTAGGATCATAAAAATATGTGTGATGGGTACCACTGTCCTAACTACTGCCATTACTGAGCAATAAAACTCGGAAGGGAGTCTCTTTATTTTGATGTAAAATATACTTTGGGAAGCTTTTGGGTTCATTTTGTGAATGCTTTTGCAACCTTCAACATTTTAGTAGTAGGGAAAATGTCCGCTCATAAACATTAACAAAAAAGTCATTTTATTATGTAGTTATGTTTGTTTATGTATACCCAGCTGCTTCCCAACAGTCTGTTCAATTGCTTATGTCAGTGTAGATATGTAATTTGGATTCAATAACCTAAACAGCATTTACCAAAACTAATATTTTAAAGTTTATAATATACAGAGATTGCAGGAATCAAACAGCAAAGCTTTGCGTTGTAGCTTCTTGTAGAGATCTTGTTATCCTTGATGTAATCCTTGATGTTATCCTTGATGTAGTCCTTGATGTTATCCTTGATGTTATCCATGATGTAATCCATGATGTAATCCTTGATGTTATCCTGATGTTATCCATGATGTAATCCTTGATGTTATCCATGATGTTAACCTTGATGTTATCCATGATGTAATCCTTGATGTTATCATTGATGTTATCCATGATGTAATCCTTGATGTTATCCTTGATGTTATCATTGATGTTATCCATGATGTAATCCTTGATGTTATCCATGATGTTAACCTTGATGTTATCCATGATGTAATCCTTGATGTTATCATTGATGTAATCCTTGATGTAATCCTTGATGTTATCCATGATGTAATCCTTGATGTTATCCTTGATGTTATCCATGATGTAATCCTTGATGTTATCCATGATGTAATCCTTGATGTAATCCTTGATGTTATCCATGATGTAATCCTTTATGTAATCCTTGATGTTATCCATGATGCAATCCTTGATGTTATCCATGATGTAATCCTCGATGTTATCCTTGATGTTATCATTGATGTAATCATTGCATGTTATCCTTGATGTTATTATTGATGTAATCCTTGCATGTTATCCTTGATGTTATCATTGATGTAATCCTTGATGTTATCCATGATGTTATCCATGATGTAATCCTTGATGCAATCCTTGATGTAATCAAGACACCTTCTAAGTACATTCACTATTAGGTTGACATTACTATTGAGAAACATGGTGGTCTAATGGCAACCATTATAGAAAACACTAGACTAGCTTTTTTAATTCACAGACAGCGAGGGTTTTCTTATGTCTACCAAAACTGCACCCTTGTATTTTCTACATATTATGAACTTAAACAATTTCTGTAGTTTGCTGAAATGTGTATTACACTTAAAAATAGTAAAATACTGTTTAGGACTGATGTTAATATAAAGTTTTGAATTCATGTTTACAGACATTATTAAAACTAAGCTTAAAGATATTATATCCCCGTTTTGTAGTCGACTTCAATCCCCATTTTCATAAAGACAATACATTCAAGTAGCTAAAACACCAAAAAGAGTTTCGATGAGTCATTCAATTAAAAAGATAAAACGGTTCAAAGTGCGTAAAAATTGGCCGCCTCGAAAGCCCAATTTAAAAAGTTCCTAAGGAGGCCTGAGCTTTCCTTCGGCGGATGTGACGTAATAGACAGGACTCGCTCCGCGTTAGTTTGTAAACAAGTATATATATCGATGCAGATATGGGTCGCATTCGTCTACGTTTTCATTGCGAAAGAGACATGCCTTCTTCCTGCGTTGCTGCACGCTGTACTAATAAGAAATCAGCAGACATTCAACTGCATCGGTTTCCGAAGAATTGGACAAAGTTTGTTAGTCAGAAAAAAGCGAAGTGGAGTCGAAATGACAGGTCTGTCATCTGCTCCGATCATTTCACAGAGGACTGTTATGATCTTTCCTACGATTTCAAAACGGACTTTGGACTTGCCCCACAAAGGAAAGGACTCGTCAAAAATGCCTAGCCAACAGTTAATTAACAGATGAAGATGATAACAGGCCCAGCGAGATATGTCAGTCAACCATATCGGAAGAGAAAACGGACGGAATACTTAGAGAAGAGGGAACGAAAGAGGATAAGGAATTTGAAAGATAGGCTAATCCAAAATTCCATTCAGGGGCAGGTAGGATAAATAATCATGAAACTTTTGGGGAGTTGAGAATAATTGATGATTTTGCAGACGAATGTTGAGTTTTTATCGTCAGTATGAATTTATGTCTCTTTCGATTAGTCAATATTATTGTGACAGGTTTGTAGTTTGTTACAGTACTCGTTTTGGGGTATATATTATTTCGGTTGTTGCTGATTACTCTAAGGATACATACTCTAAGGATTAATTGTAGGCACGTCACTGATTTTTGTATGTTGACACTATAGTTTTGGTTATAACATTTATGGAAAAATTAAAATTTCTTGCTACAGCGTCATTTTAGAAGCATCAAAAAGTAGAATTAAAGTCATAAAGCTGCCCCGGAGAAGCATTTACCATTTCATGCAGCCTTAAAGTGGGTAATTTGTTACCTATTTGTTACCGATAAACATTGCAGTATGAAATAAGATATTTAGTAATACAGATATGTTAATATAGTGTCATGTGTCACGTGTATCGACAAATCTAATTACCTTCATGCCTTGTGCATTACCAAATGGAAATGTTCCAGGTGCCGGGGTCATTAAGTTTATTGCTTAATTGCCATAACGAACAGGTGTACTGCATTTCATGTAGACTGTTAGGTAATAACTTTATGACTATATTGTCTGGTGTGACAAAGTACTGTTAGGTAACTTTAAACCTTTGTCTGGTAAAATACCGATACTAAAGTACTGAAGGAAATGGGAATGATATGCTTTTCAGAGTTAATATTTTATTTGGTTGAAATAGTTAAAACTGAAAAAGAATTTCATAATTACAATACATTTCCAAGCAGGCTTTAACTTACATCACAATCACCAATAAATGCTGTGTTATTATTGACAATATTGGCCTACGTCACTCTAGATTAGCACGACACTCTTTATCTCAAACACTGACCATTAACTCAAACAAAACAACAATACTCTGTATCCTTACTATGCAAAATACATTAGTACGTAAGTTTTGATGAAGGTGGCATATCGCGAATCAAGAGGTACATTTACTAAACATGTCAAAGATTTGACCTTCGTTATCACTAATAACTGGGTAAAAAGGCCTAAATACAGCTGCTCGGAACCTCGTATCCCAATGACGAGATTCGGAAGTTGCCGACGGGTAGTCCATCAAAAGCGAGATCTCATTGTTTCAGTCATGCAAAGCAGAAACACGGAGTTACGATTTTGAGTTGACACTTTAAAATGGCACAACGTAGTAACAAATATTCTACATATACAATGGTCAATCAACTTCACAGGGGGTTAGTCGATTTGTCTAGGTGTTCAAACAAAAAACAGTCACAATGTCGGCAGATATCAGCTGGGGTTCACTCGATCGGCATTGTCGGAGATTAACAACCCAAACAAATAACAACAACAGTTAATTAATGTCAAACAGAAATCTCGATGTATTGATATTAATTACTTTGGCGACTTACGGTCTTTTTTTATAAGTACAATCATTGAAAATATATACGTACATGCCCGCTGGGATCTAAGATGTAAACAACGACACAGAACAGCCAGTCGTTAGCGAGTCCTGTCTATGTCGTCACAACCCCCCTAGCACCTGATTGGCTAATAAAACGTTTTGCGTCTGTTTTCCGGAAGTGTTTATGAAACACTTTTTTCTGCTATTTTCAGGTGGATGTGAACCTAAATAGTTGTTGAAATGTGTTCTAAACTGTTTTATGAAGTATTCCCGCTAATCGTACCCCCTATGTGGATATAATATCTTTAATAAAATTTCTGTAATAAGATGCCGAAAAAATGACAAGTATCAACATAACACATCATTAATTTTATAAATGCTTTGTCCTTTTTATATAAAAGTTGAGCAAAATCATAACATTTGTCCCTTTGAACATATGAAAATGTAAAGATAACTTACCGGTACATAATGATGCCTTAACCTTGAATATAAAGTATCCCTACAAAATGATACCTAAACCTGGAATATAAAGTATCCCTATATAATGATGCCTAAACATGGAATATAAAGTATCCCTATATAATGATGCCTAAACCTGGAATATAATGTAACCCTACATAATGATGCCTAAACCTGGAATATAAAGTATCCCTACACAATGATACCTAAACATGGAATATAAAGTATCCCTAAATAATGATGCCTAAACCTGGAATATAATGTAACCCTACATAATGATGCCTAAACCTGGAATATTAAGTATCCCTACATAATGATGCCTAAACATGGAATATAAAGTATCCCTATATAATGATGCCTAAACCTGGAATATAATGTAACCCTACATAATGATGCCTAAACCTGGAATATAAAGTATCCCTACACAATGATACCTAAACATGGAATATAAAGTATCCCTAAATAATGATGCCTAAACATGGAATATAATGTAACCCTACATAATGATGCCTAAACCTGGAATATTAAGTATCCCTACATAATGATGCCTAAACATGGAATATAATGTAACCCTACACAATGATGCCTAAACCTGGAATATAAAGTAATCCTACATAGTGATGCCTAAACATGGAATATTTAGTATCCCTTCACACGTATTCCTAAACATGGAATATAAAGTAACCCTAAATAATGATGCCTAAACCTGGAATATTAAGTATCCCTACATAATGATGCCTAAACATGGAATATAAAGTATCCCTATATAATGATGCCTAAACCTGGAATATAATGTAACCCTACATAATGATGCCTAAACCTGGAATATAAAGTATCCCTACACAATGATACCTAAACATGGAATATAAAGTATCCCTAAATAATGATGCCTAAACATGGAATATAATGTAACCCTACATAATGATGCCTAAACCTGGAATATTAAGTATCCCTACATAATGATGCCTAAACATGGAATATAATGTAACCCTACACAATGATGCCTAAACCTGGAATATAAAGTAATCCTACATAGTGATGCCTAAACATGGAATATTTAGTATCCCTTCACACGTATTCCTAAACATGGAATATAAAGTAACCCTAAATAATGATGCCTAAACCTGGAATATTAAGTATCCCTACATAATGATGCCTAAACATGGAATATAATGTAACCCTACATAATGATGCCTAAACCTGGAATATAAAGTATCCCTACATAATGATGCCTAAACATGGAATATAAAGTATCCCTACACAATGATACCTAAACATGGAATATAATGTAACCCTACATAATGATGCCTAAACCTGGAATATAAAGTATCCCTAAATAATGATGCCTAAACCTGGAATATAAAGTATCCCTAAATAATGATGCCTAAACCTGGAATATAAAGTATCCCTAAATAATGATGCCTAAACCTGGAATATAAAGTAACCCTACATAGTGATGCCTAAACATGGAATATAAAGTAACCCTACATAGTGATGCCTAAACCTGGAATAAAAAGGGTCCCCTCATAATGATCTCCATATCTAGAACATAAAGTATCCCTACATAATGCCCAAATGATGATGCCGACATCGAATTGTTGATTCGGTTGATTCGTAAAGATTTGGCACAGAGTTGGTGCTTGATTTACATTACAGTATAATTTTACACAACTTTCCAACATATGAATGAATGCAACCCTTTAGAAAGTTGAATAAATAAAAGTATTAAACAGATGTTTGCCACATGTTTACATAAAAATATGATGTGAAAAATGCAATGAATCGTGACCAAACATAGAAATACAATTTGCTGCTAAATTATTTCTAAACAAGATGTTATTTTGGTGCTTTTAGAAGAAGGCAAAAACGATTTTAAGTAAAAGGGATAGATGTTAGTTATTAACGATTCTGTAACAATCAATATAGAGTTCATTATTGGTTATAAAAAAAACGATTATTTTGAATTTAAAATGCTAACTTTCTATGGATGCAATGAAATACAGATGACCTATAATCAAAAATGAAAAAGTGAAGACGGCCGTAGGCAGCTTATAGATACACAGAAGGAAAAAAATGTTAAACATCCCCAAGTTTTTCACCAGTAAGTTTTGTCTGAGAATAAAGAGGATCAGGACCACGTTGCAGTAAAAGTAAATGCATGATATGATAGAATCATAATTTTGCAATTTAAGAACGTAATTTCATTAAGATATCATTTCGGATTTTTTGAATAATTGAAGTTATACAAATTAGTAATTTTGAGTTTAAAAGGTGAATACGTTCAGAGAGTCAATATATTTCGTTTTAATGTGTATTATTCCATTAATCCTATTC
This sequence comes from Phorcus lineatus, assembly GCA_921293015.1. Taxonomy (NCBI): domain Eukaryota; kingdom Metazoa; phylum Mollusca; class Gastropoda; order Trochida; family Trochidae; genus Phorcus; species Phorcus lineatus. The sequence continues at coordinate 41,936,049 of OV121085.1, forward strand.
CACTGATCAAACTTTATTATGGATCTCTCCCAAAATCTTATTTTTTGGAAAACGACCCATTAATAAAAAGGGACTAAAAGGGGCAGTTTAACCGTAACAAAGACTATAGAGCAAACAGAGGTATAGGGTTACTGAATCAAAGTTAAAGAAGACCACATTTTTTCCGAAATCGTCTAGTTGTGGCTATTTTCTAAAAATTATGGAAAAATCATATCAAATTTCAAAACCCAAAAATGTCCTTATTTGAAGTAAACATGATTTTTAAAGTGTAAAATTGTACCTGTTAAAAAATTGTTGTACATGACAACTAACATTTGAATCCATCGAATACCTTTGACAAACGGACAATAGTTATTTTGGGTAAAAAATCAGTACCATTACGTATTTTATCTTAAGTTCTCAAAATGTCATGTGTGATGATTTTAAAGATACTTAGTCACGAAAACTTTAGTTTCTATGTCAAGGGGATCCATTTAGTCATATCGTCGTATTTTTCTTCAGATGCATTTTGCAATTTTGAAATGTTGTTCTCCATTTTTATAAAATAAAAAGCTATGGTCAGCTGTGCACAAAATTGGGAAGATATGGACAATTGAACTAGTAATGATTGAACTAGTAATATGTGCAGTTTGTTAATTTCTTAAAGCAAAATTTGATTATTTCCGATATCGCATTTCATGCGTGTTTAAGGCAACGTTGCATTTTATACTTCAGATCTCTTAAAGTCAACTTTATAACCAGAATATTTGAATCTTTGAATAACTTACGAGGAAGATTTTCTGAGTGCGGACAGTTAGCAATACCGAGAGATATAAATTGCCTGTACATTCGTTGTACATACGGAATATTGGTGTTCACTGGTGCCTTTAAGGAAATAGGAAAATAGTACCCCTTCTGTCTTCTTCATCATAACAAAATTTGAATTTTTCCAAGAGGGGCAAGACATAGAAACCTGGATAAGTTAAAGAATGGCTATAGCAAAGGGTGACCCATGGTCTGCTATAGTCATTTAATGATGGCCAACTAAACCCAAATTACATGATATTTGCACTAAGATATAGTTGTACGTAAACAAACTTTCGTTATGGAGCTGTACACATCATGTTAAAAGTTCCCTGACTAATATGGTGAGTGACTGCCCCCAGTGATAGGTAGAATGTAGGTTTTATTGTTAATGTATATCTATATATCGGAGACCGTTCAATATGAATGGTCATAACTCGCCAAAACAACCTGCTACACAGACAACAACTCGCTGCATGTAAACAAGTTTACACGATCAGAACGAGATCGTTATTGTAAGTTTTATTTAAGAAAATTCTTTTTTTAAATGTAAAAAATATTATTTTAAACATGAGTACTTAATGGAAGGCGTGTACATGAAAACGGTTTTCAAAAAAAAATATTGACGTGTGTTTGACGAGTAACAAACTTGACGTAGAGAAGATGCTTTGTAAATGTATTCTTATTTCTTAACATATTTCACTTTCAAACGATTTTTAAATTGATACATTGAAGCTTAAACAGAGGATATAGGATATCCAATTTCATGTCCACGTGTAACATAATTTGAAATAGTTGACTCTCTAAACCATGTCCAGATAGCGTTTTCCTTTAAAAACACTTTGACGTTCAATTTAAATTTTGTAATACTATCAACAAGCTCCGGCATTCATAACAGTTAAACTTGCACCTTTCAAATCGATAATAAGCCACGGAAGAAACACTGTGATTCATGTTTCGGAATTGCAGGTAGATAATTGAAAATAACTTCTCGTAAAATGAAAAAGGTGAGTGAATATGTCTTAAATAACCAATTTGTGTTTTCCTTTAACCTATAATTTCTTACCTAATATATACTTATTCACTTGCATTTTAATCAGCAAAAAGATATCTCAATTGTCAACGTTGTGTAAGTTGTGGATCATGAAATAATGAACCGAGTCTAATATTGTAAACAGTTTGATTAAAATAAAATCAATAGTTTCTTTAACTAAAAGTTTCAAACTATTGCTTATAAGGAGATACGAACTTTTTATAAGATTTCTCTCCTTAATTTTGCGTTTACATCTTATAAAACACCTTTCACGCGGTGAAGTGTGCTACAAAAATCATGTGTAAGTAAACCAAACCAAACGCAACCCCATGAATTATTGAACATGTAGATATGTCGGTTAATGGTAAAGAAGTTTGTTAACGTGATGGTAACGTGACCTAATTTTGTCAAGGAAACGGATCGGTCTCGAATCATTAGAACGTCACGCTCCGCAATCCTTCCATTATAAGATTGTAACATGACTTCGTTGTATTCTCGATTCTGATTGGTTGATTTGAAAAAAAATTACCCTATATTGAATGACAATGACATATGTTTAAGATATTTGCAATATTTTCAATGAAAACAAGTAAATGTTAGAAGGTTAGCTAGTAAAGAGGAATATGCATATAAAGGTCGAATGAGGGAACTTCAACTACATATGATCTAGCAAGTTATTAAAACAAACAATAAGTTATCATACAAAATCTCTTTAATTCTTAACTCTGATAAATTATCAATTCTTATTTTTAAATATCCTTATTTCATGTCCAACATAACGTAATAGCAGCAATTTAAACGTGAGAAAAACTTAACAGCACAAAACTTGTTAATAAAATCACAAAAATCTACTGTTACAGCAAACGCTTTGCAATCAATATAGCAACAAAAACAGAAAACGGTAGACTAGTAGTAAAAATCTACGGAAAGTAGCAGCAAAGCATAAATACTGTAGAAGAAAAACGTAATGCATGAAGAAACCAAAATGAGTAAAGTAACTTCTTAACATAAGTAGTTATAAAACATGAAGAAAACCCGAAGCACAGCAGAAAATATATAACAACATAACAAAATCCAAAGTCATGAACAGCAGCAACAATATCAACAAAAGTTCATTCTCAGATTTTCTGGCAAGTAAATGTTATTCTCAGGTCTCCTATTTCTGATCCCAGACTATGGAGCGAGGGGTAACACAGCGGGTTGCTATAGTGGGGGCTGGTATCTCTGGTCTGGCCGCCATTAAGTCGTGTTTGGAGGAAGGCCTGACACCCACATGCTTCGAGCAACACGACAATATTGGTGAGCCTCTACTGTACTCTAGCCTGTTTGGAATATAGCGTTTTCCAATTTCCCAGTCCTTGGTAACGTCCCCCGTAAAGCATTTCTCGCGCCAGTCTCGATCACTGGCTAACATAAACCATGCTTCATTTCTGCGCCAGCTCTTCAAATTACTGCATTTGAACTTGACAGTCAAATCAAATATCATTGTTGGTAAGTTATTATTACGAGTAATAAAACAACAATCCATGGTTGCAGTATGGGTTTCAAAATAGGCCATTGATCGATACAGACATTATAGATCTTTGGTTGTAATACTGTCAAGATCAAATGCTTGCTCAAAAAGAAGTCGTCATTGATGTTCTCGCAAATCAACATCTGTAAGAATGATAATGAGAAATTTAGTTAATACTAGACAATTCTTATGGATAAGAACTTCTTTATTTGATTTCTCACGACGCTTCTGGGTTTCTTCTTGTCCCTTCTTCAGGCAGGCAAGAAGGAGTCCAGGAACGTCGTGAGAAATCAAATAAAGTAGTATCACACCAACTTCTAAATGCCTTGAAGAATTTCAGAAATTGAGTTGTAATCATTTTGTTGTAATTTCTTGTACACACGCCGCCGTTTGCTTAGTGTCGGCACTATCCTACTATCTTTCTTTTGCTTTGTTGTAGAACTGTGCTTGATTAAGTACCAGGTATTTTACTTCTTACTATATCACTGATTGTGGACATAATTTCTGTATATTTTCGAAGTATGGGTTCCTTAAAATCTACCAAGACGATCCAGATGAAGATGTCAACATAGTGCCAACACCATTTCGCATACTTGAAATAGGGCTACCAATCTTAAATAGGCCGTAAAACGTTTTAATTGAAGTGGTCGAATGAGAACGTAAATAAATCTTTCAAATTTCAAAGCAATACTTTTAAATGAAAAGATGTAGTTTATAAACGTGAGTACCATGATGGCTGAAGCTATGCGAATCAATTTTACTGCTTTAAATGATTACATTTCGAGTTCGTGTGATCTGAACGGTATTCCAGGGGGCTTATGGTACCACACCGAACACTACAGACTGAACCAAGGTGCAAGGGCCTTTGACAGTCTCACCACTAACGCCAGCAAAGAGATGTTCGCCTACAGCGACTTCCCCTACCCCCCTGACGCCTCCACCTTCCTCACACACAGAACCGTGCACCGCTACCTCAATAGCTACTGTGACCACTTTGCTCTCAGAAGGTATATCAAGTTTAACACTAGGGTTACCCTGATAAAAAGGTCCGACGACTATGATGTTACCGGGAGATGGAGGTTGAACATTGACGATGGGGGCAAGGTGACTTGTGAACTATTTGACAAGGTTATCATTTGTTCTGGTATCTTCAAAAAGGCTCATGTACCAGATATTGAAGGACTCGACAGGTTTAAAGGAACAGCGGAACACGCCATGACGTACAAGAATGCTGACAAGTTCAGAAGCAAGAGGGTTCTTGTTGTTGGTATGTTGTATTGATTTAAAAGAAAAAATTATTGGGATTTTTTTGTCGTGATAATAGTGATTTACTTGTATGAGAGTTTTGTGCAATATTATCTTACACAAAGAAAAATATGACATAAGTATAACATCTTAAATGATTTCCGATTTTTTAAAATCACTTTTGTACCAATTATTATTTGGTGTGTATGATATCTTCTATAGGAACTATATATATAACTATCCTCTATACACAATCATCGTTTATAACATTCTCTCCCAGTAGAGTTTTTTTCCTATACAACCGCTATCTTATTACGAAGGTTTCTCGTGCTGACGGCGCTACCTCTGTGGCACGAGAATGCGTCTATAAGGAAATATAGTTCATTATTATATATAAAATAATTGAATTCGGAAATTTGATTTGTATTCTTAAACCAGGCAATGGCAATTCCTCTGGAGATTTATCAGCAGAAATATCCAACTACGCTGATATGGTAGGACACTTTTTGTTATAAATCATATTGTTTTGTTGTAAGCCTTTCTATGGTATTGCAACGCATGACCATTTTCCCTTTAAAAAAAACCTCTACCTAATGATTACAACGCATATCGAAATGAGGCAGTTCCTTATTACAAAAAAGTAGCATATCTGCGTATTCTGTTACACTTTCTTTTTTTAAAAAGAGTGTTGTTAATAGATGATCCATTATTTTTCTTCATAAATTTTCAATTGTTATTTATAATTCTTATACAATTTTCATCAGGCATATTGTTACAAGTGTATTTTTGCAGGCGCTCAACTATATGAGACCGCATCCTGTCTCAGGGTAAAACGTAAACGCCACCGCTCATATGAAAGTGGAAAGGCGTATAAGTTTGACCCAGAGACACGATGATGACATCGGATAAAATTTCTTCTCCTTTTAATATATCACCATGTCACAAACAGGTTTATTACAGTGTAGGCCCAGGCATGTGGATTCTTCCAAAATATAAACAACGTGGAGTTCCCTACGATTATCTCCTCTTTACACGAGTCAGCGCCTGGAGCAACTCGCGAATAGACAGACTTGTCTACAATCTTGTCAACGACCGTCTAGACGTTAGATATTCCGGCCTCTGTCCGTCCACTAGACCAACGAAGAGCCGATCAATAGTACACGACGATATTCAGATTCGAATCATGCATGGCAGGGTCAAGGTCGTGGGCAGACTAGTCCGGCTTGGAGAAAGGGAGGCTGAGTTTGATGATGGGGTTGTTCTTGAGGACATCGACTCAGTCGTATTTGCAACTGGGTATGGATACGATCTCAGCTTTCTGGACGAGAAGGTTTTAGGAGGTATGTTATTGATATTTTGATGGACAGTATTTTACCTCATTCTTGATGGTTGTTTTAAAATCAATAATATATTTTACGATACCACTTGTTATTATTCATTTGTATTAATTAATAAGAAGTAAAGTGTGTCTGAACAAGGACATATAATTTGTCTAAAGTTCTCTGTGTGTTTTCACGATTAGGTATATCTTATTCACATCTGTCTTTTGGCAATTAAGATTGTTTCCGGGAGTTAATTTCCTTTGGCTTGTCAATCCTCTTTAAAGTGTCATTCAAATATATCATGACATGTAAAATATATAGATGTTTATTTAGTGATCTGCCTATTATTCATAATACTCCCATGAAGTCAGTTTCAACTAGGTTACGAGGTAGTAAAAAACAATATTCAACAATCTCTGGTAATTTCTGATAATATTTTAATGGACAAAATAATTTATATTTTAATAATTTTATATGTTTTAACGTTTTACTGCTAGGCCCACTTAGCATATAGTCAATGGCGAAATATATAATTATTGATCATTTCAAAATGTGCATATATCGCTATCTCTTAGGATATATCTATCTATATAGGATTGATGGAAGTAACAATGGTTGCTAACGTTACCTTCAGAGAATGAGAAGCTGTCGATGTACAAGATGCTGTTCCCTGTGCACCTGCCCCACCCCACATTGTGTCTGGTGGGGTGTCTCCAGGTGAAGGGGGCGTACCCTCCCATTCTTGAGCTCCAGGGTAGGGTCGCAGCGAGGGTGTTTGCAGGAAATCAAGAGCTGCCGTCTCATGATGTCATGAGAAAGGACGTGGATCGTTGGAACGATGTCATCATTAAACGATACGGGCGTTATAAGTACTTGGTAATGAAAACTATTATGTGTATAGCAGATATATAGATATAGCTATATAGCATTTGTTTTATTAAGGATCAAATGCGCAACCCGCATTGTATTTAAGTGATTTAATGTAATAGTTCAGAGAATAACTGTGCTTTCTTGCAAAACACACGGTGGTTAAATGTAGCCTATTTATTCATCATTTTATGTTTCTCGTCACTATATTATGTTATACAGAGAATAATCTTATGTGTTATCTTTTCCAGTCTCGCTTTTGATAAACCATATTTGTGCTTTTGAGAATCCTTTCTCATTTGGAGTAGCAACAAACTTTTTTTTATGTCCTCTTGAAAGACTAGAAAACTTCATGGAATGAAGAATGAAGTGGTCTCAGAATTTCTTCTTATCTTATTCTTAACGTATCATTCCTCTCAAATTCCAACCTGTTATCAGATGGTCGGCGATTTTTTTCATATCCAGCCAGACAAGATATTGGTACAAAAAGAAACCATTTAATCCCTCATGTCAAATCATGCTTGGAATGTTGAATTATAACGAATATTTTGTAATAATTCACAGCCTCCTTCCTTCACAGAGTGGCACATACTATATTTCGTATTAACAAATATTGAATTTTTATTCAGATGCCCCTATTTCCATTCCGAGATGAGTTGGCCCATCTAGCGGGAGTCTGTCCTACCTGGTTGGATCTAATCAAATCCGGACCTTCATTCGTTTTTAACTACTACTATGGACCTGCTTTACCTTACTATGAACGTATATGGGGGCCTCATTCCTGGTCTGGGGCCCGAAAAGCTGCTGCTTATGCCCTGGAACATGGATACTATGCCAAACAGCCAAGACGAGCACCAACACCATTTGTGCCAAACAACTTCCGGTTCTACATAGTCGTCCCAATGGTTGTGGCTGTCTTGTGGTTTGTCGTCATATGTATGATGTGAGCTCTACTGAATACTGATACTGTATATGTATGAGAATGAATCTTCCTTACATGTCCTATGGCAACCAGAGTTGATTGCATCTGCATAATCGGTGTTGGGTAGGCCTAATTGATGTCGGGAGTGGTAGGACAAAGAAGTTGTAGCACGTGGTGTTTTGCCGAGCTTTGATGATCACGACGTTGAAGTTCAGCAACATTTGACACAGCTCAGGGGATGGATGACGTAAAATATGAGAAATTGAACAGTTGATTCCCTTCCCTGCATTACGTTACTAGCCTAAAGACTTGTGCAGCCAACTTGGGAAGACTTAGTTCTAAGTGTGCATATGTCTACCCAGCAGTATATTTGGTACCTGGTATAATATTGTTTTAGTCTTAATTCCAACCTTGAGAACCTGACCGATGACAGGTAGAATTCTCCTCAGGGAATGTTCATCTTTACCAAAAGTTATAAATGATCATGACCCTTCAGGCCGCAATGTGCTTTTAAAATTAAATAAATTATCAATATTATAATCTCTATTATTACACAGAAAATCATATATTCTTTCTCTGTCTCAGACCATTTATATGCAAACAAGGTTTACTTGATTATTATCATTCATACATTATTACAGCATTGACCATTCAGGAAGATGTCATTGAAATTACTGTTAGGAAAAAAAATACAAAAAAACCCAACAAAGATAAAATGTTTTTCCTCAAGACATTTAATCTGTACAATTGATACAGAGCATACAAAAGAGCTATTTAACATGGCAATGTGTATATACATACATCAGTAGCAGATCTAGGGTGCTTCTTCTCAAAGTAGGTCAACTCACTGTCACAAGAACAATGCAGAGAACATAAATTAGGTCATTTACAATGTGAAAAGAAATTACATCACTGCTATCAAAACTGAAATATGGTTATGGAATATTCTTTGCGCTTATGTTTGTATCAAATGTCTTATTTTGCTTTCATAGATGAAACTGTTCAAAGGATTTTTGTACTATAAACTTAACATATTTGGCAATAAGTAAACATCACTGAACTTCCGAACCATACGGATAAACATTGAAATTATTCATATCTATTCATGACTCATGATTTCCTTCATTTAGAAATAAAAATACCCTCAAATATGTGTTTGTTGCTATGGCAATGGCAAAACACATAAAAAATTAACAGTCAGTGAACACAGTACTAGTATGTTGGCAAGTGTAGATAGGTCTTTTACAAGACAACTTTGTGCCTCTGTAAGGAAAACTTACTTTTCTGTCTCTTTTATTTTGATATCATGAAATAGCACGTTCCAACTTTTATAGCATGATCTGAAGTCTGAGCAAGCCTCTATAGTGAAAATTGCACATTGTCATAATTAATCCTAGTTTTAAAGATATTCTTATCATTTTAACTCATTTTCAATTTCAGAAAGTTAATACATATTTGAAGAGTGTAAATAAAATTTAACCAGACTCTTTCTTCTAAAATGTTTCACATAAACTGTACATTTCACCATTTCTAATGTACAGCAACATTCTTGTTACATGTGTAGAAACAATATTGATTCAAATCATGTATATTTCATCAAACATGTGATTGGTTATTTTTTCATATTTGTGACTTTACCTCAACATGCAGTATTTGAATGTCATATGTTTTTGCATTCCAATAGACCATTTAATCATTTGGTCTTATGATATACAGTCTAATAGAAATAACATACATATTATCCTCTATCTCCTAGAAGCATATAGTCACGACATCAATAAAAAAATATACCCGTTTTCGCACATGTTCAAAGTTGAATTATCAGTGCAATATTTCCAATTTATGAACACTTTTTCAAAATTTATTAAAAGAAAAATGCATTTAATATTTTATGAAATTTGTCAAGAAAATGAATCAAGCAATCTTTAATACTGAGTACCTTGCCCTCATTTCAGCCACTCATGATTTTCTTTGTTGTATTAGAACTCAAACTGGTGATGTTTATTGAATTTGCTGCCATTCATTTGACAAGCTCTCACTTTGCCAAGACTAGTAAAAGGATACATATTTACATGTGGTATATATTATAACTTTGGTTCCACTAGATGCATAAATCCCTCGCTGAAAGTATAATAATACAGTGTTCATATCTTTACCATATGACTTATGGCAAAACTATTTGTTTCAATGAGATAAACTATTTTCAAACAATACGCTTGTCATCATGTCAATTCACAGTTAATGAATTCATGAAAAGTGAATTAAGACAAAATTAGACGACCCTTTACAATCCTGTTCATCTTGATGCTTTTTTTCCTGTTTCACCAACCATTTAAATTGATATTCAGTTCCAAATAGAAGATCTTGTCTTACTTACATACAACATGTTGGCTAAGCTGACATTTCATGGAAAAATTCGAAACCTAAATATCTTGACTAGAAAATGTATGAGACACACACATAATTGCAAGAGTCAGTGACATTTTAGAAGAGAATCTAGTGATGAGAAAGTATTTGAAGGGCATTAAGTGGCATACATAAGAGTAGGAAGATTTTCCTGAAAACAATTTCTTTGTTAATTACGTACAAGATGTTTTATAGATATGTTGAAAAAAACTATATGTTTATGTTAAATTGAACCAGTTTGATTAAAAATCATTTTAAAAAAAGAAGAAAAAAGAGAAGACTTGTATTGATATTCCACATCTTTTTTACTAACAAAGTTTTGGTATAGATCCTAATACAGTTAACAAGAATCTTTACCAAAATGATACTATCCTGTTGCTAAAGAAGTTGAATATCCCTAAAAATCTTGTACTTCAGTACAACTACAACTTCAATAATGTCACTAAAAGAGAACTTCTTTATTGTTAAAATCATTATTATCTGGAGTATTTGTTTACTCCTTCATCAGCGGGATGTTGGGAATAACAAAATGGGATACTTATATACCAATTATATGTTAGTCCCAATGTCCCACTTGACTCTGAAATGTTGTGATTTTCACAATAAAGAAGTTGTTATCCTGAAAATCTTCTTGTTCTTAGAGATGAAAATCTAAAATGGAAATTTGACGCTGTCTTAATTAGACCTAACATGACACATCATTAGATGATAGGTTGACAGTAAATAAAACTTTGATATTAAAGTATAGTTTGCTGCATCTTCACAATCATCAGGTTACTTTTAAAAGTAAAAAATCTCACCCACAAACTAAATTTCATAACAAAAATCAAATTGAAAGGTTTCAAATTAACTTTCAAATGAACTCCACTTATTTGTAGTAGGTTATTCTCTCTCCATAGAGGTTCATCAAGGTATTTCTTACCACATTACCTTTGTTACAATTGGGTTCTATTTTTTTGGTCTTGCAAAATTACCTGGTGAAAATGATTTGCAACATTGTTCCCAACAATATTTCTTTACTGTGAAAATTCTTCTTCTTTCTAGTAGGAAAGATGTGCACATCACATTTTGAAATGTTACTGTAACAGATTGAATTTTCAGTTTGAAAATATTGAAAATTGCACAGCTTTGATTCCAACTGGTCATAATTCTCTATTTCTGGAAACAAGAAAAGAAAAACACTCCAATTGTGACAGAAGTTTTTTGGGTAAAAATGAGTTGAAATACGTCTGTTGTCAGAAAATAAGTATGCAACAATAGGTTCCACCAAAAAAAAGAGAGAGAGATAATTTGATGCAAACATGAACACAAATTGTGCCAATAAGTATGTAAAGGTAATGATTGTCACAAAAGTACAATAATGGAATTTACTCTTTTGATTATTCTAATTTCTTAACCAAAAGTCTGGAATCAAAATACTTAAAAAGTTTGAAAAAACTGATATCAAATCTCCTGGTAATGTCAATAATTATTAGTGTCTAAATATCATATTTAAATAAACCTAACATCAAAAGTGGCCAATGTTTAGAAAACACGACTCATTACTTTTTATAATACACTTTGATTGGTCACTTATACTAAAATTGTTTCACTGCATTAGCATTAACATTTAAAACACTTCAAATTCTTGCATACTGTCTTCAAAACATGAAACTTCATCTATTGACTTAAAATTTCTGATAAGAAAATTCCCTCCAATCAAATTTGAAATTTTGACTAATTCAAAATCTAATTAATTTCAAAGGTCATCTGTTACTAACTTGCTTCTGTTCCCATACAGGCACAAGATGGTGCATTGGAAAGCGTAAATTAACCTGAGATTGTGGTTTTGTTACAATTTACCTCAATATGCTGAGAGGGTTTGGCAGCAAAGTGGCTTTCACTTGTAGGATAAATGACCATAAATACATACCTTCATAAAGATTATTAAGTACACAACAGTTTCTGGTCTTCATTTGGTGGGCATTTCAAATAATACTCTCAACAATTTGCTAAGGATCAAATAACATTTTTAAGGTTACCTTACCATAAATTAATTCTAAGATAAGATTATATTATAACTTTTTCCAAGGTGAGTTTTATTTTACATCTCATACAGCCCTCGATTATAAAAATATGAAATCTGAAACCTATCAATACATCACTAGAAGTTTATCAAAAAATGTTTTTATTTCCCTTTTCCTCAATATGGTCAAAAGAAGAGACATTTTGGACGAGTCTCACATAATACTAATCATAGGTATATTCTGAAATCGTATGACAAATTAACTGTGATGATATTTTCAATTGATATATCAGTAAGGTTATAGGTGTAAGTAGGTATATTTTTGAACATGTTCTATTAGTATACCAACTAATAACATAAATAGAAGTTACAGCAGGCTGAATAATGATTTGATCCTTTGCAATTTGTGGAAAGTATTTTTCATTTTCTAAGAAGTGAAAATGTTTCAAGAAATGTTTAAATGGCAAAATATAACAATAAAGACCAGAAAAATATTTGATTTTTTTTCAATTTCAAATCGACTATATTTGTGTAAGAAAGTGATAGAAATGTATAATATATTATTGACAATGTATACATATGGAATGCTGAAAAATAAACACCCAAATTTACAAAATGTGGCCATTTCTTAAAGAAAGTTGTTTAAAATGAGAGATTCATATATGAACATCTTGTACAATAAATAGGTTCAATCTTTAGCAGAGGAGACCTTTTTGTAAAATATATTATGCAAAAAAGTACAGATTAAAAACTGTTTTGATCATAAATATATGCATCCTGACAAGAGGTTCCCCAAGCACTGTCAAGGGAGCTAACTCCATCAGAAAAATTTGTCCCCATGAACACAATTTACACACATGCCCTATTAGATATATGCACAGTTGATCCAAATTCTTCTTATATATTATCATAATTTTATTTTCCATCCTTGAATTTTTGTAGTTTGGTTACGATGAATATCACAGATTCCTATATTTTAACCCATTGCTAATTGATGTTTTGAATAACACATGTTAAGAATGATTGATGAAAAGTTTGAAAGCAAATTATATCAAGTTATAAAACAATGTCAGCATGAATTTTAATAAGTGTTGAATTAAATTAAAACAGATGTGAAAAATGAAAATATTTGCAACCAACCACACTCTGCAATAAATCCTTAAAATGCTGATGAAAAACACAGACCAGCATTTTCTTGTTGAAACAAATTAATTCCACATCCAAAATGACAATGATAATGTAATCCAATAAACTCCGTGATCTCATACCTATATACATAGGTACATCAAAGTCAAGAAACCTGGACTGTGGTTGTGTCGAAGAAGTCTATGATTTTCTGGTGAGCACTTTTGTTGTCAGTATGAGTCTCGTCCAACACCTCATGAAAAGCTAACTACAAGTCAGTTCCAGATTTTAATGTAATATCCTTGTAAATAGTTCCCCAAAGTCAGCACTATTATTGCTCGCTGTCTCTCCGTGATCAAATATCCATACAAAACACTACTTTTGTATGAACTATGTGAAAAATCCACAAAAAATATATTTGTTTTGTATACATTTTTTGCTTCACAAATATCTCCATGTCACAATTGCACTTGCACATCACAACCAAGAAACAAGGGGAGATAACCCTGCTCAAGGGAGGTAACTCTCATCTATCACAAAACCTTTGGTTACCGGCCATGGCACATTAACTAATATCAAACAGAAGGATCCCTGCAAATTCATCCATAGTAGTTACTTAAACTTCTTGTTCCGTTATCGTTCCTTAGCGTTCCTCGAGGGCTAAATCTAACAACTTCAATTCTGTCTATAGATTCAGCTCTTTCTAGCGTTCCTTCCAAAGGATGATGGTTTGAGGTTACATTATGACTGTGGGTTGGTTCAGTGACGTCAAGCTTTGCCCGCACATTGCGTTTATAATCACGTCCAATTTTAATAAGAATAACTGTTAAAAGAATGATGATCCCCACACACACTCCAAGAACAAAGTACAACACGACCTTCTCCGTGTTTCCTGTAATGGAAAACAATGCATTTTAATATGGTAATCAAGGATCATCAAGTGAATAACAACTCAATTGGAATCATTTTCAGATCAAGTATTTGTTTCTTTACTGTTCATGCATCCTTCCTCTTCATATTTTCTATTATGTTAAAGAGCCACTCCGTGAGTTGATGGAGTCACATATGCCAAACTTAATCAATGGTGTAATTTAATCGCCAAGTATCGACTGTTACCGAAGAGACAGATTTTAAAGCTTATTGTTTTTTTTACAGTGACAATATTAAGGTAGAACGTCGCAAGTTATGATCGAAAACCGGACAGTGGCGCGCGTCAAATAGTCAAACGTAATTTTGGAGACTTATCTAAAACAGCCAGTAATGCAGTTAGGAGTTGATAGTGTTTGTTAGGTTATATAACTAGTATCCATGTATATTGGACGTGATATCTACACCTCTGTGCATTTATAAGGCTGTTTTTAGATTTTCATGGAAAACCAGTATTTGTCATATATATGTCTTTTGGACATGAAAAGTTTAGATGTTTTGATTTTATATCACCACATATGACATTTAGGTTCGTATCAAAGGTAAATAATATGTTATGAAAATCACGGAGTGGCTCCTTAATATACTGTACTGGATGACCACCATTGTTGTAAGAGTATGGAGAACAGTTATCAAATTATTGGATTCATAAATACAAATTGGTATTATTTGAAAGTGTAGGGAAGAGGGATCTGCCATTGAAGAATATGTACCTTACATCATATTATAAAGTTTAAAATACTTACTTGATAAGAAATTAACCATTTTCAGATAAAAGCACTTGAAAGGGGAAATAAGGAAAACGGTATCTTCTGGATTACAACTTTTTGAAATGAAAATAATCACAATTTGTTTAATAACAACCTTCAGTTCTCAACAAAGCAGACTGTTCTAAAAAAATCCAGGCTAATGTCAAAGTTGCTACTCACTGGTTAAGAAGTCAACAGCATTCAACCAGTTGACGATGGCCCCCATGGCGGTGCTACGGCTGCTAGCAACTGGTGCTACGGTGTAGTTGACACACACGACGGTGGGAATGTTCTCCTCACTGCTGCTGCTGCTGCTGTTGTCCGGGAGATAGGGTTTGGAATTGTCCTTTTCGCTTGACCCGTCCTTTTTGTGTGTGCTTGGAGGACTAGATGTGCTCTCACTATCAACATCTGCAGCATCTGGGAAGACAATAATTGAATCTCTGAATTCATTGTCATGATGCACTTGAGATTCAGATTAATGTGTGAAAAAACAGATTATATTTATTGTATTTTATTTTCTAATTGTTAAAGCATAAATAACATAATTGGAGCAGAAAAATACTCGATGCCAAAAAACATTCCATTTGAAACACATCCCTAGGATAATATTTAAATTTTTTTATCATTCATAACATATATTGTCAAACGAGTGTTTTAGGTTCTGCCAAAAAATAATATGACACAAAGAATCAATTTCTAATTATACTAATGATATTTTCATAATCATTTAAACATAAATGGACAGACGGTAGTGAAAATTGCTCCTCCGAAAAATTCTCTGAAACAAACTATTTTCAATGACGATCATTTATACCACCTCTACTATGGCTCCCACAGAATACTATGTGTCTACTGTTCCTTTAATTCATTCTAGCACTTGCTTCCTGGCGCAGCTATGCTGATTCATTCACTGAGGATAACCCACTCAACTCGCTTCCTTAAACATCTTATATCTCACAGTTCTCACGGCACCAATTTTCTCTCTAATCTCATAACCCAGTGCACTCTTTTTCATGCTTCTTATTATATTAACTGTGTATCTACAAACCCATCTTTTTATCTTTTTATTCATCCCTCTTCATTCATTCATTTTCCTGTCTATCTATCATCTTTTCCACACTGCTATTGGCTGAAATATTGCCCATGCAGCGCTAAACAATAACTCTCTCACTTGCTATTATTTATTCTTATAATGTATAGAATCTGTTCTCCCTTTTTCCACAATAAACAAAATGATATATTTGAATTGATCTTAAATTTAGAACAACAATATCATGTATTCACTGCTGGATTTCATTCAGGGTTCTTTAAGTCAATCCTTTCTTCTTATCCTCTACATCCATCTTTTCCTCTATCCATCCATTTCTCCCAAAAACTGTCTTCCCCTCTTAATCATTCATCTCCCATGCATCTTTGCCCCTCTTATAAGTTGGCACTATCATCCATTCATTTTTCGATCAATCATAAATCTTTCATCTTCTGTCTATCTTTACTCATCCATTTCACCTTCCATTATTCCTACTTCCTCCAAAATCTCTAAGTTCCACATCAATTCACTTTCTTTATAAATACGTCCACTTATTTATCCAACAAGTACTCAATCTGTAGGGTGTGGTTCTACCTCATTATACAATGGGTCATGGTTCGAATCCCAAACATTGGTCACAACAATACTTAAACTGTTGCACTGTGTAAAGTCGCAAAATCATATTATGTACAAGGACATTTAAAAACAACTATGATCTGCTGTCCAGAAATTGAAGTGGTGAAGAGTATACAGAACACCTTAATTAATGGATGTACAACTTCTTTATTCTTTAAGGAAACATTTTGACAGAGACTTCAATGAAGACTTGCTGAATCTAAAATTATATCTAAAAGGAGCCTATAAAGAAATTGTATGCCCATGATAATAGTCTTCATTATACAATCAAGGTCTACCACGTACCTGCAGAAGCCTGTTCAGGGTCCGGTGTCACAACCTTCTTCACGGACCTGTAGCTGGGCGTGGATGTCTCAAGCACCTGTTTAGTAAACACCTCCGCTTCTGTACTGCTGCTCCTCAGCGGTTTCTTCTTGTCTTTCTTCTCCTTCTTCTCCCGGTTCTTCTTCTTGTGGTGCCTTCTTCGCTCCTTCACTCGCACTGCCTTGAATATCTTTTTTGGAACTGCAATGAGAGATTGATATGAATTTGTTATTTGGTAAGAGAGAGATACGTGTAAGATAAGCTTGAATTGAAGCCAGGATTGAAAATGTAAATTTGCCAAATTGATGATTAAGCTCAGTAGGTTTCTGTCCAACAGTGTCATTTTGTTTTATAAATATTAAGTAAAAAAACCTTGCAAGACAATGTCTTATCTGTCAAATAGCTGGCATTATTTCAAAATTGCATGAATGGGTTATTCATCTCATGTTAATTTAATGAACATTCATCTTCTTCATCCAATTTTCACGTTGCCTATATGCAAGAAAAGAGTGAATGAATTCATTATTTGCTATCTGTCATGGAGCCGACAATCACCACAATAATCTGCGGCCTTTAACTGTCCATTCATAAATGCACGATACCTCCTCACAGCCTAAACACATGGAACACTCCACCGTAAATAGTCACAGAAATGAATCTCTAAATACCTCTAGCTTGTCAGCGTAACCGACAAACCTCTCTCCAAAATGGCCACCAATGGTGCAACATCATAAATTGACTGCACTTCCAACATACAGACTCAACATGTGGACTGAGTGATTCCAAATTACAGTCGTTTGACCTAATTAATGCAATTAACCACAAGTTCCATGACTCAACACATGCTAGCTGCAGTTTGGCGAGCGAGCCGGTTCCTACACTCCACTCTCTCCCCAGCAGAGCACCAAGAGATCTGCAATCAATTTTTTCACACTCTCACATTCGCCAACAGCAGAAATTCCATCAAACAATCCCCCTGGGTGTTCGACACTGATCAAGACTCAGAAGCAAGCTAATTCTATGAAGCTGTCCTCCTTTGCTACTTACATGTAATTCTAACATCATAGCTTATTTGTCTTTTAAAATAGCACAAGCAAGGAGAACTTGCAGGGCATTCTGACATCTTTAGTTTTAGGAATGATCACATATCAGCATCTTTATTCTGTGATAATATATATATATATCAGTATCTTTTTTCTGTGATAATATTTATATATATATCAGTATCTTTATTCTGTGAAAATATATATATATATATCAGTATCTTTATTCTGTGATAATATATATATATATATATATATATATATCAGTATCTTTATTCTGTAATAATATATATATATATATAAGCATTTTTATTCTGTGATAATATATATATATATATCAGTATCTTTTTGATTCTATGATTATATATTTATATATCAGCATCTTTATTCTTTGATAATCTATGAAAATATCTTCGTTGTGGTACTTACATGTAATTCTAACATCATAGCTTATTTGTCTTTGAAATACAATTAGGAAGGAGAACTTAAGCAGGACGTTCTGACAAATGTAGTTCTTGTGATAGATTCCGTATAAACATCTTTATTCTATGATAATTTCAGAATCTTTATTCTATGATAATCTCAGCACCTTTATTCTATGATAATTTCAGCGTTATAACTCTTATGATAATCTGAGCATCATTATTCCATGTCTTCCTCTGGTACTTACATTATAATTATAACTTCACAGCTTATTTGTATTTTAAAATAGAATGAGGAAGGAGAAAGGCCAGAACGTCCTGACATGGAACTTTTTATAATGATGGATTCCCTGGATATAACTTTTTATAATGATGGATTCAGCATCTGTTGTCTATATTCACCAGGAATAGTGTCTCTGCATCCTATAGTTCCTTGATGGTGTTTTGACAGTATTAAGAAACCTACTCTTGTCATCATTGTACCTTGAATAATATATTACTACTTCTGAAATACTTGAATTGAGTTTTTAGTTTTTGTACTGTATCAGATAAATTTAAGATAAAATTTATTGTCATATCAAATATTTGTCATTTACAAAATCATAAGGAATAAAAGAAATCATTATATTATCAAAAGAACTTTATAACAAATCAAATGATGACAAAATGATTAATTGTACACCATATGCATGATAAAGAAAAATCTTATAGTTGAATAAAAATGCAGAGAAACGTTTCCTACATCTGGATCTATAAACAAATAAACAAAATGACACCTAAACTACCTCTCTCTATCTTGAAATATGCCAGGATAACAAAATCAACATATAAATGAATGATTCTGTAAATAACGATGCCAACATGACCCTAAAGCTTTAAAAATAACGAGCCTGAACCAAAAGTGACTTATCGACAGAAACAGGCCTTATTTCATATACCGATAAAAATAACAACCATCTTAAAAACACCAAAATAGAAAAACAATAAAATTACCGGCAAGTACTCCAGTGATCCAAGAGTTTCTTCACAAGACAAAGTGTAATAAATCCTTGTGCTCAAATCAACACCAACGGGAGTTATCTATTCCCAGGGTCTTGTATAAATACTGTTTTACATATGTAGTACTGTGTATATCCGCCTCAGAGCTGTATAACTTCCCTTTTACAGCAGGAAATGTGCCTATAGAAAGTCAATGGTAGCTCGTTCAATTGAGATAACCAATGAGGTATATCCTGCCAGTTGATGAAAATAGCGCTGAATCGTATTACATGTCATTACATACTGGTGGAGGGTATTTTACCAGTTCGGATATGTCAACACTGCAAACAGACTTGTACATAATAGGCGTCACTTGTGCCTCTACTAAATCATTGTAGAAATAATTGATACCATTACTGCAAAAATACTAGCCTCAAATATCGATAAAATAACCGTGATAGGGCCTCAGTACTTACCTTTTATGACTTTTAGGGACAGCTTTAAGTGTATTTCTAAGTCAGATCATATCAATATTATCTTTCAGCTTTAAGTGTATTTCTAAGTCAGATCATATCAATATTATCTTTCAGCTTTAAGTGTATTTCTAAGTCAGATCATATCAATATTATCTTTCAGCTTTAAGTGTATTTCTAAGTCAGATCATATCAATATTATCTTTTGGTATAAGTAATTGACCAATTATGATTTACGCATTTTCTTCTGATTGCTATTCAGATTACAACATATGTTGTTGACCACTAAATTATTGTGAAAATAATTTATACCATTTCAGAAAAAAAATACTCGCAAATACAAATTAGATACTCTTGAAATAGCCTAAGAACCCAAATTCACCTTTCATAACTTCTGGGGAGAGCAGTATTTGTAACAAAGATCGTATCAACCATATCTCTTGAAAACATAATTGATCAATTATGATTTATGCATAAATTTGTTTTACTCCGATTGCTATTCTGATTGTTCCATATTATAAACGTTAACATTTACCACCACAGTTAGAAAGGATTGCCTTCAGTAGTTGCAGATACTTAAACATCTATATTGAGCAGTTATTACTTGCAGAAATAATCATAACTCAGTTGCATTGTGTGCAAATATAATTGTTTGACACTTATTATGATATATATATATATGTACTGCATATATGTTTTATCAGAGTACCTTATGATATCAGCAGCAAAGGCCTTTGATCTTATTAGTTATATAATACTAAATAATAGTTCCTTTTTTCTAATTCTTGTTTCATAAAATTTTCCCGAATAAACATTATATAATACATCTTCAGAGGATCAATTATGTCATTACTCAAGCAACCCATGCAATTATTCGTAGTCGTAGAAGAAATTATCCCGTATTAAGCAAACTATACGTGGCGATTAAGTGTGAACATGTGAATACAATTTGTGTAGAGAACAGATCTTGGTACATTTAAAAGCTCCTTTTATTGATTATATAAGATTGATTTTCATCTGGAAAATTTGTGTTTCCTTTGTCTAAGATCACATTATTTCTCTAAGAAAACCAGCGTCAATGGCGTTAAACAATCTAAATGTAAGAGCCCTTAAGAACAAGCATGAACAGCCACCTCCCTTTTTCTAAGAAATTAACTGTAAATTAAAAGCCATGTGCAATTCACAATGTCTGTTAACCCAAGACCCTGTCTCATGAGAAAGTAAAATAGAGATTATTATCCGAGGAAGTGAGTCATTTCACCACTTTCACCAAACAAGTTTTAATTTTTGTATTACCTTAGTTTGTATTACAACTAGTTTTATCAAATTCACGTGACACACTACCGAGTGTTATAATTAACTTCTTTCAAACCGGTTCTATATAATTTAAATTGCATGGCAATATCAATAAAACAGCCTGCTTTCCATTTGATGGCCAGCTGCAATGACGTCACAAACAATGGCTTTATGATGTCATGCATGACAAAATATGGGAACCCACAGTGAAACCATTCTTGCTAAGCAAAAGTACTACGTACAAATATGAAATACATGTCATAGACTAATTATGATGACCATATGGGTAAAAAAGCTGTATATCGAAACGAATTTGACCCAATTTACCCTTGTTGGAAATATATTTGACAGACCATATTTGAAATGTTTTAAGATATCTTGGACGTCGTTAGAGCCCCTTCATCATTTGGTCAATCTGCTCATTTCATGTTTTTTCAACGATGACCGAGATAATCTTTCAGAATTCATTTTCTATTTAAAGCAATTAATATTTTCTAATGATAGCCAACATATTTGTTGTAAAAACACAATGAAACAATATCAATTAAATTAATTTATAAATAGTTCCATTGTTAAGTCTTGTGCTCAAAATCATGAAAAATGTTTTTCAAACACTTAAATTGGCACAGAATATGTTTCATAAATTTTTATGTGGCTTACATAAGATCCAAAATACCATCTGTCCTGAGCTAAGTTCCAAAACTGTCGCAAAATTGCATCTCGGTCTCAAAATGTAAAAAATAAGGATGTTTACTTATTATTGATTGTCATAGATAAACAGCCAAATAATTGTTAATTAGTCAAAATTTTGTGTCAACAACCCATAATTGTCCTTGCATATGCTGTGAATAAGTTTAAAGAATTACGTTTGAGTCACTTACGCACGCCATTGTACAGTTTTCCGTCACAAATTACAATTGAACCTATTCATTGTCTCTATTATACTGCACTGATAAGCATTAATATGGTGATTTTTAGAAACAACCACTACTTCAGGCTAAAACACATCATTAATAAAATTTAAGATATTTGACCTGAATAACATACTTTGTGTACCTTAAATAAGCCTGGAAGTGCATGGAAACTACATCGAGTGACAATTATTTTTGTCACAGGGCAATATCAAATAATCAAAATTCATGTATCAAAGGCAGTTATAACATGAAAAAATAGAATAAACAAATCTTAGCTTATCAGATTAGTACAATGATACCAATATCAGATCAGTTGTAATACAATGACACATTATCTTTGTTTTATGAATTGAAACATAATAGAGATATTGACATTTTTCATGGTTGACTTTCCATAAAACTTGTTCGTCTTAATCGCATGTATGTCAAAGATATGATATTAACATTCATTATTCATTTTCACCCATCAATATTATCTTGCTGATGTAATTGTCAGTGTTTTACTTAACACCAGATAATAGAGATAACATCTAAAGCAATCAATTATATCATTATGACAGGATGTTACATAAATGTCTACTCTTTCACACGATAGCCTGTATAGCCGGTTTAATTCAATAGAATTATCCAATCAAACTTAGAAAGAGAAATCTTAGGGTTTTTTAAAAAATAATTTATATGATTTTCCTAAGAATTGTTAAAATTCAAAATACCATTTATGTTCATCTAGTAATTAATTTTTGTTTTGTAGTGATAATGTTAAAGCGTACTGGCATCTTCCCGCAAATCCATTTATTGCTTCCTTTAAATTGATATGCTAATAGATAACTTTGTGCCCATGATGTTCATTTTCTGTGCTGCAATTAGTCAAGTGGAGACACATATCTTTTTTTTTGGCATTTGTTAATTTTTATTTGATGAATATTTTGCTAGATACTTCCTTTTTAGTCAAATTTAAGAAAAAAACACTTTAACTTTCATGATTTTTGATCAAACAATCTTTCTTCTCATGATATGCGAGATCAGTTATAGATATCTTATCATCAAGATTTTTTGTGTTTGACCTTCAAAATCTTTACAAGAACTCAACACAGAGCTTAATAAATCCAGTTTCCCAATTCCTCCTAAAATGGAAATTTATAAAGAAAACTCCTGTTGCGAACTTAAAAAACATCCCCTGGTGAATTACAGAACATCATTTGGTTCACAAATGCATACTGAAAAGGTCAGAGAAAAAATGCAGGTTAAAACCAGCTAAACCCCAGCATCCAATTGGCTAATATTCCTCCACCAAATGTCAATGAAGTGATTATCTATTCTAGCAGAAAATGTTATCTCCCTTAGCAAGGCATCCAGCCTAAAATGGAAACAACACTTTTTCATTTAGATGCTAAATTGCAACCAAATTTAAAGAAAATAAAGTGGTTTCAAAATAAATTTTATTTCTGTTCTATTTAGGGATATCTGGAGACATGCATGAATAACAAGTACCTTTTTCAAATTTCTTGAATGAAATTGGTATAAATCTGTGGGTGTTTGAATGCCTAGTGTCATTTTAGACATGTCTTATCTAATTCATTTGTTTCTTAAAAATTAATTCTACTTTATGGTTTTAACAAATAGCAATGATTATGTTCTTTAAAAAAAAATTTAATAAGTTTGCTACAACAAATGCTAGCAATCATATTTTCAATAAATTCCATTCAATTTCAGAAATTATGATTGGCTTAAAACAATTAGAGATATTTTGCAATAAAATATCCTTATCCTTGAAATAGAAACTCAAATTAAGCAAAGTAGAACATTTTGACTTTACACTTTCGATAAACTTTGTTATTATATCACAAACAATTGAAATGTCTAAAGCAGTTTAAAAAATTGATAATCAAAACAATAACCATAAGTTATTACATTTACAGATAAAAAAAGAATTAAATCAAAGTAAAAAGAAAAAATTTAGATTGATTATATGTCTGTCTGTCCAACGAGTTACTAGTAGATGAACTTTCCACAGATCAAACAATATTTTTCACTCGTCCTATGTTATAGTGCAGTTTCTCATGCAAACCTTAAGTAATATCATGATAAATCACACATCATATTTTCTTCTACGACATACATATAAAATAATTATTGTAAAATGACTGGCTCTTTTTTTATGGGCAAGGTGAATAAGCATTTCATTTGCATGTTCTTGTCTTTGGTAATACAAATTATTAAACCCTGAAATTGCAACAATAAACAACAGTTTATGAAATGTTCAAAAAATATCCTTAACATTAAGCTACCTTTAAAATCATAGTCATTTTTTAACCAAAGCCATGACACATTATCAAAATAATACATTGACATTACCTCTCTAGAAGATTAAAGAACAAAACAAAAGAATTAAGTCATTTACTTGTTTAATTAATTGAACCTATTGATGATAAAGCATGGGGAACGATAGAAAAATTGACGTTTAAGTCGTACAACAGTGTAAAACATTCTTGGTTCCAATACAGTATACTGCATAGGTTTCTACCAACAAATGATCTGCTATTTAAAATGAAATACAAAGAATCTAATAAATGCACTTTCTGCAAATCCGAGATAGAATCAATTTTACATTTATTTTATGAATGTAAGGTCATCAAAAATATTTGGGAAAAACTTGGAGAATGGATTTTGGAAAAAACAGGAACTCATATAACTTTTACTAGGAAAAACGTTATTTTAGGTTATTGCGAAAATAGAAACTATGTCCTTAATCTGTTAATGATTGTCGTAAAATACAATATATACAAAATGAAACAACAAGAAAAAATACCAAACATTAAACACGTAAAAGAAGACATTAAGACAATGTACTATGTTGACCGCTTTAATGCCTACTCAAACTGTAAATATGAAAACTTCATAAAGTTCTGGTCGGTATGTCATGACCTCTTTTGATATTCTTTTTTGTACATTTCTGTTTAGAAAGTACCTATCTTTCCAAACAATTGCTTGTAAATCAAACACTGTGTTAAAGTAATCTTGCTGTGTATTGAACTGAATATGTGATTTATCTTGTCTTGTATGGAGATTCAAAAATAAAAAATTAAAAAAAAAAAAAACCCCTGAAATTGCAACAATAAACAACAGTTTATGAAATGTTCAAAAAATATCCTTAACATTAAGCTACCTTTAAAATCATAGTCATTTTTTAACCAAAGCCATGACACATTATCAAAATAATACATTGACATTACCTCTCTAGAAGATTAAAGAACAAAACAAAAGAATTAAGTCATTTACTTGTTTAAAATCTTGATAAAACCGTTAAGATTGAAATAATTAGAAACAAAAGAAAATCAGTCATCTTCTTGATTTAAACCTCGCCTAAAATGTGTTTCCTAACCTCTTTGCTGGTCACTAAAGTCATGAAATATGATCAAACTTCAATGATATTATCTCCAAAGATGGAAGAAAAAAGAATCAAAGGAAAGTAATCATCTATTGGTGTAGATCCTGTCTGCTGACACCAGGTTATGCAAGGCAAGATGTGGCACGGCAGGAACTACTGGAGTTCAGTCTTTGTGAAAGAAAGTTTCACAGGAGGGATTAGCCAGTAAACAATTGACTGTTTTTATTACAGGTTCAAAAGCTACTGTAGATTTTACAATTGATGAAAGGCATCTAAAATAGTCTTTGATGTACAAGTGCCATCTTCATTCAGGGTAAAGAATAGTTTTAATCATCTTGTAATCATTAATTGTCATTATGTAATTTTGACGTCCTGTTTCTGATCATTTGTAATAAATTAATATGAATTTCTTATCTGGAGGTAGTACAGTTTCTTTATTAATTCCAGAATTTATTAATTAGTAATTATTATTTAACATTATCTGTCATCTAGTAGAAAACTTACATTTCATCATTCTGAATCAATCATTGAATAGATTTATCTTAATGGGTAAAGGATTTACTTGAAGAGAACTAGAGATAAATCTTTATTGACTTTCATAAGTATCACTTAACAGCAATGTCAAAAAAAGGAAGGGAGGATTTCATATCCCTTCACTCCCCCTAACAACAAGAAAGACAACTCTTTCATGCTCATCACACTAACCACCGCACAGGCCAGTCAATGAATACATCACCGTTGGGTAACAAGTACGTTTTAAATTGATGGTGTCTGCAGAGATAAGGAGGACATTCCTCCTCGACTTTATCTCCTTGTGGTAAATCTTTATCTCTGTAAACGCCTCAATTCACTTTGTAAACCAGACCTAATGCCAAATCTTTTGAAACTTTACACTTAGCCTCTCAAACCAGACATCACTCCAGATATTTGGGAACTATTTGAGTAATTCAGCGATAAGGTTTGCCCTTCTTACTTTAATTTAGATTTACCTTTAGATTCTTATTTATCTTGGTTTTTTTTTAACAGAATAGATGACATTGTTGCAAATTCAAAACTTGTAATGTGAAAGTTACTAAGCTTTTTGTTTTTTTTATTAAATGATCTTGGTAAAAATAGAGGATTTAATTTCTAAAATTCAATACACCTTTTTAGATATTAAGTTCTTGTTGGTCTAGCCAAAGTGTTAATTTTTATACCCTGGACAAAAATAGTTAGGGATAAAAATACATTCTATTGCAACTAAAGGTCTATCATTCATTCAATCATTGTGAAATATTGATAATAAAAATGCTGATATATATGATTTGTTCAGTATATGTGTAAATATAATAATTCAAAGATCATTCAGATTTCCTCTGTTTATAAGAAACAGTCAAGTCATAATCAGCCTAATGTTAGATTAAAACTGAGAAAAACAAAGACATTACAAAACTACTTAGCACATGAGCAACATTTTTAAATAAAAACTTATATATGCTGAACCTACACAAAATTTCAGAGATTATGCTTCCGAGTTTATGCTTCCGAGTTAAATTTATGCTTCAGAGTTTAACTGTTTCTCTATGCACTTACTCCCAAACATCATGTGTGTTCACAATAAAAAACATAATCCAAAAAAACTTAATGCCCTTCACAGAACTACTTACCACATGTGTAAGTTACGTTGAGATATTTATTAACCCCGTCGCTGCAGGGATTGCCAAACATGTACTCCTCCGCCTCCAGCACGCACTGCTTATGTCCATGACACTGCTCTCGTACTGCCTCGATGGTGTTCCGGGCCTGGCAATCTGTGAAGTATCATAATAATATACTGCACAAAATAAGTTAAGGAACGGTGATTTCTAATATTAAAGATATTTTTCATTTCATATAGTGTATCCTTCTATGTATTTATATTGCATATTGAGTTGGCCCTTTACTTTTGTTTTTCAGTACATATCTGTATTGTCAGACACGTGCATATAAACCATTGCAAATCAATAGAATCCATTTGTAATTTGAAAATTAGATCCTTAGCAATTCTGTCAGATCTTTTGTTAAAGCATTTGAAAAAAACTTTTCAGTTGCTACATACTTTGTGTCACTTCTTAGTACTTTTATTGATTTTTACCCATTATTGAATTATTGTCACTACTTACACTACACTTACACTATTACCTGTTATTGAATTCAGTGCTAAAGCCAATGATTTAACTTGATCATCAATAATAAATGTGATAAACAAAGTGTTTTTAACTATCTTCTTTAAAAACACGCCTATCACAAAATAAGGTCAATATGATTAACCAAAGGTTGATGACATGTGTTGTTTAAAGAATAAGATATTAAACAAGATGTCCCACAGAGAAAGTACCAGACAAGGTAAGAAGGTTGTTGACTTCACGTATTAAAAGAACATCTGTCTTTGTTTAGCTTTAACTCTTTGCATACTTTAATAGTCTAGTGTATTAATGAGTAACAAGTTCAAGAAGTTGTTGACTTCATGCGTTACAAGAACTGCTTCCTTGATCTAGCTTAACTCTTTACATACTTGAATATTTCTGTTTTAATGAATAATATGGTCACAAGGTTGTTGACTTCATGCCTTACAAGAACTGCTGCCTTGATTTAGCTTTAACTCTTTACATACTTGAATATTTCTGTATTAATGAATAATATGGTCACAAGGTTGTTGACTTCATGCGTTACAAGAACTGCTTCCTTGATCTAGCTTAACTCTTTACATACTTG
Source organism: Phorcus lineatus (assembly GCA_921293015.1). Taxonomy (NCBI): domain Eukaryota; kingdom Metazoa; phylum Mollusca; class Gastropoda; order Trochida; family Trochidae; genus Phorcus; species Phorcus lineatus. The sequence goes on from OV121085.1 coordinate 41,964,162, forward strand.
AATATTTCTGTTTTAATGAATAATATGGTCACATGGTTGTTGACTTCATGCCTTACAAGAACTGCTGCCTTGATTTAGCTTAACTCTTTACATACTTGAATATTTCTGTTTTAATGAATAATATGGTCACAAGGTTGTCGATTTCATGCCTTACAAGAACTGCTGCCTTGATTTAGCTTAACTCTTTACATACTTGAATATTTCTGTTTTAATGAATAATATGGTCACATGGTTGTTGACTTCATGCCTTACAAGAACTGCTGCCTTGATTTAGCTTAACTCTTTACATACTTGAATATTTCTGTTTTAATGAATAATATGGTCACAAGGTTGTTGACTTCATGCCTTACAAGAACTGCTGCCTTGATTTAGCTTTAACTCTTTACATACTTGAATATTTCTGTATTAATGAATAATATGGTCACAAGGTTGTTGACTTCATGCGTTACAAGAACTGCTGCCTTGATCTAGCTTAACTCTTTACATACTTGAATATTTCTGTTTTAATGAATAATATGGTCACATGGTTGTTGACTTCATGCCTTACAAGAACTGCTGCCTTGATTTAGCTTTAACTCTTTACATACTTGAATATTTCTGTATTAATGAATAATATGGTCACAAGGTTGTCGATTTCATGCCTTACAAGAACTGCTGCCTTGATTTAGCTTAACTCTTTACATACTTGAATATTTCTGTATTAATGAATAATATGGTCACATGGTTGTCGATTTCATGCCTTACAAGAACTGCTGCCTTGATTTAGCTTTAACTCTTTACATACTTGAATATTTCTGTATTAATGAATAATATGGTCACAAGGTTGTCGATTTCATGCCTTACAAGAACTGCTGCCTTGATTTAGCTTAACTCTTTACATACTTGAATATTTCTGTTTTAATGAATAATATGGTCACATGGTTGTTGACTTCATGCCTTACAAGAACTGCTGCCTTGATCTAGCTTAACTCTTTACATACTTGAATATTTCTGTTTTAATGAATAATATGGTCACAAGGTTGTCGATTTCATGCCTTACAAGAACTGCTGCCTTGATTTAGCTTAACTCTTTACATACTTGAATATTTCTGTTTTAATGAATAATATGGTCACAAGGTTGTCGATTTCATGCCTTACAAGAACTGCTGCCTTGATTTAGCTTTAACTCTTTACATACTTGAATATTTCTGTATTAATGAATAATATGGTCACAAGGTTGTTGACTTCATGCCTTACAAGAACTGCTGCCTTGATTTAGCTTTAACTCTTTACATACTTGAATATTTCTGTATTAATGAATAATATGGTCACAAGGTTGTTGACTTCATGCGTTACAAGAACTGCTTCCTTGATCTAGCTTAACTCTTTACATACTTGAATATTTCTGTTTTAATGAATAATATGGTCACAAGGTTGTTGACTTCATGCCTTACAAGAACTGCTGCCTTGATTTAGCTTAACTCTTTACATACTTGAATATTTCTGTTTTAATGAATATTATGGTCACAAGGTTGTCGATTTCATGCCTTACAAGAACTGCTGCCTTGATTTAGCTTAACTCTTTACATACTTGAATATTTCTGTTTTAATGAATAATATGGTCACAAGGTTGTCGATTTCATGCCTTACAAGAACTGCTGCCTTGATTTAGCTTTAACTCTTTACATACTTGAATATTTCTGTTTTAATGAATAATATGGTCACAAGGTTGTTGACTTCATGCCTTACAAGAACTGCTGCCTTGATTTAGCTTAACTCTTTACATACTTGAATATTTCTGTTTTAATGAATAATATGGTCACAAGGTTGTTGACTTCATGCCTTACAAGAACTGCTGCCTTGATTTAGCTTAACTCTTTACATACTTGAATATTTCTGTTTTAATGAATAATATGGTCACAAGGTTGTCGATTTCATGCCTTACAAGAACTGCTGCCTTGATTTAGCTTAACTCTTTACATACTTGAATATTTCTGTTTTAATGAATAATATGGTCACAAGGTTGTCGATTTCATGCCTTACAAGAACTGCTGCCTTGATTTAGCTTAACTCTTTACATACTTGAATATTTCTGTATTAATGAATAATATGGTCACAAGGTTGTTGACTTCATGCGTTACAAGAACTGCTTCCTTGATCTAGCTTAACTCTTTACATACTTGAATATTTCTGTTTTAATGAATAATATGGTCACAAGGTTGTTGACTTCATGCCTTACAAGAACTGCTGCCTTGATTTAAATTAGCTTAACTCTTTACATACTTGAATATTTCTGTTTTAATGAATAATATGGTCACAAGGTTGTCGATTTCATGCCTTACAAGAACTGCTGCCTTGATTTAGCTTAACTCTTTACATACTTGAATATTTCTGTTTTAATGAATAATATGGTCACAAGGTTGTCGATTTCATGCCTTACAAGAACTGCTGCCTTGATTTAGCTTTAACTCTTTGCATACTTTAATAGTCTAGTGTATTAATGAGTAACAAGTTCAAGAAGTTGTTGACTTCATGCCTTACAAGAACTGCTTCCTTGATCTAGCTTAACTCTTTACATACTTGAATATTTCTGTATTAATGAATAATATGGTCACAAGGTTGTTGACTTCATGCCTTACAAGAACTGCTGCCTTGATCTAGCTTAACTCTTCACATACTTGAATATTTCTGTTTTAATGAATAATATGGTCACAAGGTTGTCGATTTCATGCCTTACAAGAACTGCTGCCTTGATTTAGCTTAACTCTTTACATACTTGAATATTTCTGTTTTAATGAATAATATGGTCACAAGGTTGTTGACTTCATGCCTTACAAGAACTGCTTCCTTGATCTAGCTTAACTCTTTACATACTTGAATATTTCTGTATTAATGAACAACATGGTCACAAGGTTGTCGATTTCATGCCTTACAAGAACTGCTGCCTTGATCTAGCTTTAACTCTTTACATACTTGAATATTTCTGTATTAATGAATAATATGGTCACAAGGTTGTTGACTTCATGCCTTACAAGAACTGCTTCCTTGATTTAGCTTTAACTCTTTACATACTTGAATATTTCTGTTTTAATGAATAATATGGTCACAAGGTTGTCGATTTCATGCCTTACAAGAACTGCTGCCTTGATTTAGCTTTAACTCTTTGCATACTTAAAAATACAAAACAATGAAGGATAAACTTATGGACAGATGAAAACTGTCTTCAAATAAAGTAAGGTTGATTAGATTACATGTGGTACATATAAAACAAACACATTCTATTAATTCAAAGATCAATTAATAATCGACCACTGAAAGGAATGAATGTATTTTTTACCTCTATATGGGAGTGAAACTCGCACTGTACACAATAAGAAACGTATTTGCTGCTCACCTATGTTGCTGGGACCCGTGTTCTTACAGACGCTTGTCCCGTTGGGGGTGCGGCCAAACATAGCGGAGTAGATGGCTACCCGGGTGGACCTCTTACACCACAGCACCATCTGCTCGCCCTCGCACACCACCTCACTCTCGTACCCATCTGTAACACAAGAACACAACTTATAATCATTTGTGAAACTGATGTTTTATATACACCTCATTCTTTACAGGATTTAATGAAGTTGGTCAAAAATCAAGCCTCACACCATTCCCATCCTCCTGGTACAGATATTATTGGTATTTCCCTTCCACCCCTAAGAAACCAGTAACAAAGGCTTTTACAGGTCTTCTTAGAGGTAGGTGGGGTGGAAGGGTTAATATATGGTTAATATGTTCTCTTTACACCCAACCTCTCATTTTGACATATATATGCAACAATTAAAATTCTAGGCCTAGATTTTCAAAGCTGTCTTAGCACTAAGACAGTCATAAGTGCCATGCATTAACATTGGCCTATGACTATCTTAGCACTAAGAGAGCTTCGATGCTGGTCTCATTTTCTTCTGGGCCTTGTACTGTGTTGTGTCCCCGGGCAAGACACTTCACCCACACTGCACTCAACCTACCCAGCTGTATAACTGGGAACCTGAACACAGGAAAGTTTGGATCTAAACATTTGTGCGAAGTTCCTAAAAGGCTGCATCAAAGTACTATTCCTTCATTGTAATAATAGATTTGTGTGCTTCGAGCATGCCTGTGTATGGAAATAAGGCTATTTATATGGTCTAGAAAGTGGAGTTCGAAAATAGCATATTTCCTTGAACATAACACTGACATCTAATTTTCTTGATCAAAGGATCTTTCAACACGCCATCATCACCTTCTATTATATTCAGATTATGCATCAAAGGATTTTAACAACCTTCTTAAAAACAGAATGAGATTTCAAATAAATCAAACCTGACATTTCATATCTAATATCATAAGATATTTAGAAATTTGGGGGAACCCAATTTTTATACCCCCTTTGAATAATTAAGAAATCTTAAACAAAATCTGACTCAATAACTATCATACTTGATTCATTTTAAAATATATTTTTTAAAATCACACAAGCATGATATTTTTGTAAAAAGAACTCATTATTCACAGAAGTGGGACCACAAGGACTCACAGAACTGAATTTCTGAATCTGTTTGACTGGCTTTTTTCAAACAATGACATGAATTAGCCTAATGGGTTGCCAGTGAGTAAAGCAAAGACACAGACATGCACAGTGTTGACAATTACTATCTCATTCCTCCTGACACTTGGCAGAAACAGATTTCCCTGAGCAATGTTTACCGACATAAAGAGCATGTTCATTGTGAAGAGAGTACAGGATCGGGAGTCAGAAGTTCATCCGACTGTCTCCTCGCGAAGTATCAAGATTCATTCAACATTCTTTGTTTCGAATGTGCATGCATGATCATTGGACGGATCAAGCTGAAATGTTTTTATGAAGTTTTCATATTTGTCTTCTTTGTTCCTGTGTTGTATGTCCCATCATTGAAGTGGTTAAGCTGCAATGATTGCAATTAAATCCTCACTATTTCCAAATTTATACAATATTTACAGACCATTCATTATTCTTGTTGGAAAATGGTGTAAAATTCTCATCGATATCACTGAATGTTTTAAAGGCAATGCAGAAAAAATCAGTGGGAAAGAGAAGGAATCTCACGTTGAAAGAAAACAAAATTTTAATCATTCAAGGCAATCTTCAATTTATGTATTTCTTCTTTAAGATACTAAGTTCGGTTAAGAATGCTATGTGTTTGGTTTTTACCAACTTTCAATTCAGTTTATAATATGTCTCTGATTTCCAAAATACTAGGTTTATCTCCTAAATGAATATACTTGATGATTGACATTCAAGATGACTACCGATAATGAAGTGATTGATTAATCAGTAGTTGCCATGGAAACATATGTCATGGTATCAGCAAAATCAAAACAGTTCCAAAATAAACATTGATTTTTCACTAATAAGGATAATTAATCCCATGTCACCATGTTAATTTGATCAAATCAGAGGTAACCCTGTTGAACTTCATCCATCTCATGTCAGGGGGCAATTTGGTTTATATACAAGTCAGCAAGAAGTAAGAAGATAGAGATAACACTCCATGTTATCTAGTTATCTAAGCAATTAGAGGCTAGTTGGTCAAATATACACCATCACTTCCACTTAGATGTATTTATTTGTTCATTTAGTAATTATTTATGTTAGATTATCTTCCTGTTGGTTTCAAGGGTTTGATGGATTGACAGTAATTGAAGACTTATTTAAGGGGGGGGGGGGGGTAACCTCAAAACACAGATCTCTCCTCTCCCCATTCTCTCTTATCATAATTTACTGGTACCTTCGTGAATACTTTATTTGATACACAATTATTATACTCGAGCCTTTTCTCCAATACGTTAGGGTAGGTAATAGCCTCCCAAACAAAACTCATGATAAGTGTGTATGTTGTTATAACTTAATCATGATAAGATAAGTCAAATATAGTTGAAAAAAGGCTTACAACTGTTTCTTACTGAGAGACAAATGAGGTTGGAGCACCGATACGACAAGTCATTCCTTCTCTACCGAATATAAAAGACCTGAATCCATGACGATATGTAAGTACAACTTGTTTCGTACAGGTTTTTGGTAAAGATTGTAAATTTTCGAGCATGCCTCAAAGATACATACCAAAACATTGCTTCTCAATGATAAAGAAGTTGTATATCAATATCAAAGATTTGTCATATAAGACTATGATGAAACTGCTATAAGAAACGTGTTTCTGCCATTGGTTACTTCCAAAACTCATGTCGTATATATTTTTTCCCCGTCTGGCTTTAGAAACATTTAACATTTACCTGTTGACGTCATGTTAAACCACTGTAGTATTACATGTATGCCCTACATAAATATGTACATACATGTGGGAATTCTTCATGTGTTTATGCCTACACATGCATTTGTATAACTTCTCTTCTAATATCCTGGAATTTAGTCGATAAATGTTAAGCAAACTCGCTCTGAACCGATCTGATCTTTTAACACACATGGCAACACATAAATAGTGTTATATATGTCATATGTGCACTTATGAAATATAAATGTTTCCTATCAGTAACTGTAACTCCTGCAATATAATCAACATTGAAAGTGATTGCCTTTTTTTTATCTCTTCCTGATCGTCACCAAATTTTACTTTTATTTAGATTGCAGCATTCTATCTTATTCTTATTTTGAAAATGGAAGAAGCATCTACAGTTTATTATCATATCATGAAAATTGATCATCAGGAAAGTATTCTTATGCCCCATCATAGGAACATCATACACCCATCTGCTTATCAAGTCAATATGTTTGTCACATTCTCTAAGCAAAGTATCCTATATCATTTAGTGACATACCAAATCAATATCCTCACGACTACTCCACCCATTTATAGATACACTTGTGAATCTGTCTATAGTGATGATATATATCATATGCCATAACATATCTATGAACAAATATTCCCTCAGTAATATATAAGTACAGTGAGCTATTTTTCATCTAATTTTGTCAAAGCAGAAGCTGGAAACCTTAAGTTTAGCAATTGATTCAGATTCCTCATATACATTTAATCTTTGATCAAGATAATAATGCATGTGGGTCAACCTCAGATCTCTAGAGGAAGAAGAAGTTGCTGTTTAACTGTCATGTAAGCTCGACCACGTGTAAATCCCTCAACCTTTGCTCACAGTGTCACATAATGCTGAATAAATGTGATGTAATGAATGTAAATGACTTATAACCATCAGAAACATCCACTCCAAACAAGCTTATCACATCTAATGTCAGAAAACAGAGTCACATCACATCAATATGTGATAGCAATTAAGGTCGTCAAATGCAGCTTGCCAATCTATCAGTCTAATCACATGTGCCATGCCCACCTATAACTGACATTCTCAAACATATCTCTTAAGCAAACATAGTTTGATGCCTTGCAGCCATAATTGACACAAATAACCTTTAAATGTTTTGGTTTAAATTCAATACGATAAATATTAACAAGGATCAAATTGCAATTACAACCTTAAGCACAATTCCAAGACCATCCATCAGTTTTACCACATGTGAAATGTCCACCAACATATTCTTTTTCTTAAACTTCTTTAACTTTATACATACACAAGAGCATATCTAGTATATTGACACAAGAATCCTCTTAAAACATGTATCTACTTCATCTTAATCAAATGTGCATTAATAAATTTCAAATTGCAATTACATCACCTAATGCACCTACCAGTCAATCTATCACTTTCATCACATGTGTCATGCCCACCAATATGATTAGTTTCCTGACGTTCTCTAACTTTATCTTGTATACACAAGAGCATATCTAGTTTGATACTTTCAGCTTTACCTGACAAAGGCATCCTGTTCAAACATTTCTTACTTCATTTTAATAAAATGTGCATATCTTTCAAATCACATTTATGTCATCAAATGCAGCTCCTGGCCCATCTATCAGCGTAATCACACGTGCCACGCCCACTAATATGTTTGGTTTTCTCCTCGTCTCTAAATCCTCTCTTGTATACACATGACTGCTTGTTCAAGAGCAGGTCTGGTTCAATACCTCGCGGCCCCACAGCTTACAGACCCGCTGTGTCAATATTGCCTCAATTTCGTCAATATCAGGCAAATGAGCAGCAGAGTCATTCAAGTTGAAAAATCTTCTCCAGCATCGGCCATTAATGTGATCATCTGCCAACAAGTCAATTTTTCATTCCACTTGACCTTTTTAGAATTAGATGATGGAACACATTGATCAGCACTAAGGCGGTGGTGTGTCTGTTGCTTGGTTGTTGTTCAACACGATGATTGCTCTATTAATGAGTGGGGGATTCCCCTCATATTGACTACTAACCCAAACCATCACAAAGACTAGAATTTAGTGTATGAAATTTTATAATAATTATTGTACCTTAATCTGAGTTATTTCATTTCTTTAGGATATTCATACAGTAAAATCTAGACTTTAGGATCTTGACTGTATTAAAGGCTCCTATTTTGATTCACAGTCATGAAGCAGTTCTATCTATCCCAGTGAGGGTAGTGATAGTTGCAGAGTAAACAATCTACCACCATGATTTTGAAATACCAATCAAGTACCTAACTGCTTGTGTTTGTAACATAGTTATATCACCCTGTATCACCCTGTATGAAATATTAAAAATCATTGTACTTTTGGGTCAGGTCCTTTGAGAAAACCATAGCCTCAGAGTCAACGTTAAATTTGTTCACTATTTATATATGGATATCTCCCCTGATATCTGTATTGAATAACCTCAATACATAACAGATCCATGTATTTTACTCTAGATGATTGAGTTGCAATTGTTAATTGATCGATTAAAAAATTTGGAAATGGATGTATACCAAACTTAAAATGTGAAGAGTGATGTTCAAATTTCAACCAAATATATGTATATATGTGTCAGTTACTGCATTAAACGGCCTGATAAGCAGGTACATTCGTACCTGCTGAAAACGTTTGCCAAATATAATTCAACTTCATCTTCTTATTTTTAATATATATGTGCATATATATGTGTATTAATCTCTTATATTTTCTACAATGCATTTGATTAAAGAGTAATCTTTATATTCACAGGTAGTGTATGTTCACAAAAAAGAAGTTTTTTCCAGAAAATTTTGCTTAACTTCCTTTACCATTGTAATCTTGAACCATGCAGTGACCAGACATGCTTTTTGATGTGCAGTTTACTTGAATTTTAAGTTTTCGATTTTATTTTTCACAGATGAAAATAATATTATTCATGGTATCAAGAAATTATCATTTCAATACAGTATTTTAATTTTGGATGAGGTATCTAAAGAAATACACAAATATATATACATGATATGTAGAACATGATGTTTTTGGAATGACAAAACTTTGATAAAAGATAAAAGAAATTCACATCAACTCAAACAAATTCAACATTTACAATCAACAGTCCATGATTTGGTCATGTAAACAATATATCATTACCCAATACCAAAGTGTAACAAAAGTCCTTGCTTTCTGATGATGTTCATTGTTGATGACTAAATAATTAATTACTGACATTGTTACATTAAACTGCATGGTTAAATCAACCATGTCATGCCTCATATCATATTCACAAGGTTGTCATGACACTATATGTTAGGTTGACACTTCCTTTATTTATGATATAAAGTGAATTGAATAAAAAATGCTTCCAAGCCTTCAATATACACATAGTATTATTAATGTAAACATATTTCAAGTTTATCAAGTTTAGATAGATTAAGTGATTTCCATTTTCATATAAGTTATATCCTCCTTGTGTGTGTGACATCACCCACCTCCATTTGACATGACATTATGTCAAACCATCACTTGATGTTCAAAATATTATAAGGAAGGCAAGACAAAATTTTATAGAAATATTTCAGTCATATAACAAGTATGTAACTTCTTCAATATATCAAACACTTAAGTGTATTTACATTTATTACAAAGTTATTCGAATGATTTAATTATCCAATAGAGGCATGATATAACTTATTATCCTACCTCATGTAAGAATGCCGATCTCTGATTGGTCCACTTGACCCTAAACAAATATCCATATACATCGTCACCGAGGGATGATAAATCCCTTATACACCGCTACATGAGTAAACCGTGCGTCAATCAATCAAAGTCACACGATCAGGTCATAGGTGTTGTGCATTTCTGTTTGTCTTTTTTATAAAACATTATTACATTCGGTAAGATAAATTCGTTATAACATTCCGTCAAGGGTGACATAGGGATATATCATTCCCTTGAAAGGTTTTATGCAACTCACATAAAACCTTTCGCAGGAATAATATATCCCTATGACACCCTTGACGGAATGTTATAACTCATAATAATTATTGCTGACATCACAAGTGACATATGGTTCAGTAGAGAAAGGACTCTTTGTAACCATTTATATTAACCTTGACAACAAACTTGATAGAATAGATGGTCATTGAATATCATTCATGGATATGTTGTACATGAATATATTCACACATATTGATATCTTTTTTAAAACTCTAATTAGATTTTACAATGTGAAATTGGTTCTACACATTTTTTAGAAGAAAGGACATTGAAAACTGAATATATCATTACCTAATTAATTGGGTTTGAATAAAGTAAATGGACACGTTCCCTTTCAATCATTACCTGTTAATAATTGAATGTAAGATTACATTCATCAATCTCATGAGATAGATAATCACTTTATGAAACATATTAGCTTTATCAGTAATTTCATCAAAGATACTCATTATTTCATTATAATCTTTCAAAGCTCATTAGTATCGGATACGGATAAGCAGCCTAATAATTATATCAACTCCTGATTCTAATGTACAAGTAAGTCAAACAATTTAATATTACCACTTAACCCTATAAAGAAAGATTAATATTAATGTTGACTATCTGTCTGCCATTTTTAAAAAACCTGTTGTAGTTTTACTAACTTAACAATAAAATAAAAATGAAAAAAAGGTTGGATAGAATATCCACAGATTAACAATAATTGATAAAAAGGCTGATCAGCAATGGCTTAATTCTCATCCGTAGCAAGGCATTCCACACTCGTAGCACTCGTTTCTAAATATTTTTCTTTGTAAGTGTGGGCAATTCTTAGTAAAATCATAAACACTTAAGCAACCAGACGTTAACACTCAGTAAGTAGCCTTCAATGAATGAATGAAATGGGAATGTGCTGATGACATTTTATATGTATATACAGGAATGTCCCCTTGTGTCCATGAAAATAAATGACAATTGTTGAACACCAAAGTCAGTATCCCCATATTTGTTCTTGTTGGTTCATGACTGCAGATATGTTTTCAAGATTAATTGAGAGTAAAATCTGTCCACAACCTTTATTAAAAAGTTTTTTGAAAATCTGAAAATGCAATCAAAGTCCTCATTGGCAGCATGCATTAATACCAAGGGTGAGACATCCATTTTTAAAGATTATATCCATCCAGCTGAGTCAACCTGTGTATACACACGCTCTTAAAGTTACTTGGAATGAAAGTTTCATATCATGTCAGAGCATTCGAATTCCTTCATTCACAATTAAATACCACTGACAAGGATTTTTTGATATTCTGTATTTTCACAATGGTGCAAAAGCTTAGACATCTAAAAAAAGAACTGAAACATCTTGCAGTGTCTGTATACTATCATCTACATACCTCCAGAACCCATTTTTTCAAAACAGCAGTGCCTGCACATGTAAGTAGATGCACGTGTAAGATATGTAGACATTTTGAGACATACCAGTACTATGTACTACCACTCAGCTCCACTTCCAATGTCATACAAAGGCTGCTAATACAATGCTCCTTGTCAGATTCATAGGCTTGTAAAAGCCATGTACAAATAGACTACACTAGATAGTCTGGAGACAAGGGTGAATGATAACTACTATATCATTGCATCAGAGATAATTGGTATCAGACTGAAAGTAGAAAATATTCTTTTTTATCATAGTATGCTCTTGTGGTGTGAAAGTTTTTCTTCCATAATAGCCCTATTAAAAAGAGGGAGGGTATATGACATGTCACTGTCTTATATGAAAACACCATTTGTTCAAGGTGACTTGTTGAAGTATCTACATGCTGTGTGTAACCCCAAGTTCAGATGAGCTGATCCGTGCTGTGCAAGGTTAGTGTATGGAGCAGACAGAGTAGCACATGTTACATATGGTGATGTCTGATTATATATACAGCATTCTCCAGAATCTCTACATTGCATAGAGTACATTACCGTGTTACCTCTGATAAGCACCAGGCAAAATAGAGTGCTGCTGGTGACTTATTCAAAAAAAGCACCCAGAGGAACATAAAGTGCATTGACCAAGGTTCTGCATGTTTAAGTTTTGGAACAGAGGCTCTTTAAGTGCTGAAGCTCTATTCAGCACGGAGGCTAACTGATGATCTACAAGTGCCAGATCTCCCTTAAACACGAGGAATCTATTTAGTGCCAGGTCTCTTTTAAGGACTGAGGCTCTATTTACCATCAGGTCACTTTTAAGCACATAGACTCTATTGAAACGGGTTGTCTCGTAAGCACTGAGGGTCCATTTAACATTTGGTTTGCAATAAGCACAGAGGCTCTATTTAACATTTAGTTTGCAGTAAGCACAGAGGCTCTATTTAACATTTGGTTTGCAATAAGCACAGAGGCTCTATTTAACATTTAGTTTGCAGTAAGCACAGAGGCTTTATTTAACATTTGGTTTGCAATAAGCACAGAGGCTCTATTTAACATTTAGTTTGCAATAAGCACAGAGGCTCTATTTAACATTTAGTTTGCAGTAAGCACAGAGGCTCTATTTAACATTTGGTTTGCAATAAGCACAGAGGCTCTATTTAACATTTAGTTTGCAATAAGCACAGAGGCTCCATTTAACATTTGGTTTGCAATAAGCACAGAGGCTCTATTTAGCGATGAAGGCTGATTTAGAGCCAGGGCTCTATTTTGCACTGGGTCTTCTGTTAAACGCTGAGGCTCAATTTAACTCTGAGGCTCTATGCAGCGCCAGGTCTCGAGCCTTTAAGCACAGAAGCTCTAGTCAGTGCTACAGCTCTGTTTAGCACAAGGTCTTCTGTAAGCACAACGGCTCTATTTAAGTTAAAGTAATATTTTCCAAAGAGGGGCCATTTGCACTAAGCTCCCTTATACTAAGGTGATCACAACTCAGTAGTTTAACCATAGGTTAGGGTGGCCTTAGTACTTAGGTCGCTTTGTGAAATGAGGGCAAGATCGCCATTAAGCACCAAGGCTATATTTAGTGTAGACTAAAATTTAGTCTATGAACTATTTTAATAATTTACTGTTCCTTCATCCACTATAATTTCTTTTTTGGGTTCTTAATTTCATATGTGTATGCAGTCAAATCTAGACTTGCTGAATGAGGACCTAGACTGTATTAAAGGCTCCTAATTATACACAGTAATGAAGCAGGACTATATTTAGTGTAGTCTGAAAGTTTGCTGGATAGAATAAGTCCAGATGTTATTTAGAGGAAATACGGTACATGCAAGTTGAGGAGGTGAACTTCTTTTAAGGTTTCTTATCAACACATTCCTTCACATGATAAATCATTGATAATCATATTTTTTTTTTAAAAACGTGTAAGTGAAAACAATTTCCATCATATAGCTTTCACATGACACAGATATGATACAGATCTAGTTTTCTTTCGAATTCTATTCTGTTTGGAATTTACTGTTTTGATCTTAAGCAAGCAAAGATTCTTATTAACAGAAATATTTTCGTTCTGTATCCATAAACAATGAAAGAATTTCTTATAATTTGCAAATTTCACATAAAGGTTTAAAATAATTCAATTTTCTGAAATTCACATCCATTGTCATTAGATCTAAATTTCAAACAATAAAGATGATTATCTACCTTAAGTATACAAGAAACTTAAAATCAGTCTAGGGTACCTGTTTGGACATCAAGAGTCTCCAGATGAACTAGTCTTGATGTCTTGGTCTGGAAATAATCTTTTGTAATCAACTTCCTTCCAACAATCTGTTTACAGGGATTTAATTTCTCTTAGAGAGGAAGTACAATTTATAATTCCAAGGTTCTCTCTTATCTTTCTTCAATAGCGAATTAATGGTTTTATTTGACTTCCTGTAAGGTACATGTGCAAAGCATTATGGATTAAAATTATCCAATAACATTTTCAGGAACTCATAAATCCTAAATTTTGACTTAAAAAATCAGTTTGTCAAATTAAATTTTTTGGGCCAAATTTTCATTTCAGATTAGGAAGCCTATCTCCTTCCTGCTTCGATTTTGGTAAGAATGATACATATACATCATATGGACATATATAGAATAATTAACTGATTAATTTCATATTGATCAGTCGCCAGATGTTTCACATCTCTTGAGGATATTTAACACGGGTCCAAGGGCGCCTATAAGTGACTGTACTCATTTTCAATATTACCATTATCAGAAATAATATGACATAATTGATTCTCAGCATGATAACTAAATCAATATTCTATTAACCTTGTTCTACCATAATCCCAGCTGATATCATGTACGTGTCATGCCGATCTAGATAAAGGAGGGTCTATAAAGGCCAATTACTGACAATTGTTTATTAAGGCAACTAATCATTAATTTGAAAATATTATTTGAGGGATCTAATTCATTTGAGTTTCTTACAAATTCCATATGCCAACGTTGAATTTTTCTTATATAGTATATGAAAAAAACAGCTTGAATAATAAGTCAAACAATGCAAGTAGAGGTGTCACTACACTGAGTAAAAAGATATTCAATAATACAATAAACAGCCACTAACTAGGCTGAAATGTGACCCAGGTTTATATATATACCTCTACATTACTGACAGTATGTATAAAAACATGTGTTTTATTTTTCTACATTATATATATATCTTATATATTGTTCAAGAAAAGAGCTCATAATTGAATTGATCTGAAATGTTTACAAATGATCACAAAGCAAAGGAAAGTCGCTGAAGAAAAATCATCATTTCTCTACCTTATCCAATGAAATTGATTCATTAGAACTGCATCAATGAAAATTCATTAAGAAGAATTACTTTGTAGATGATTACTTTTTAACAAAAACTTATCAAAGTCATCAGTATTGTATCGATTATACCTTCTGCTTGAAATAAAGTGAAAATTTGTGCATCCAATTTTCCATTATGATAGTTAATAATAAATGAGAAATATATTAATCTATAGCTACATGACTTTTCAAGGACCCACAGTGTTCTGAGAGCAATCAACTCACTGTCAATAAATATAAGAAAAATCTTGACATCGTCAACTTCTGATTAAAGTGACATAGAGTAATTTCATAATTTTTATGTGGCTCAAACAATAGTGAAAATAGTTTTTAATAGATTAAATTTGAAATATTTGACTCCAATTATATACCCTGTGTCCTGTTAGTGTTTCTTCGTTTAATCAGTAACCAAATTTGAGATATGATATTAAAGTCTGACAACAACTAAGCAAAGGTTCAATGCAGTATTTCAAAGCGTTTTTACACTACAAGATATCCTAAACAACGTCAAACCCCAATTACAACAGATCATCGAATGGCTATGATGTAAGGGACGACATTAAAAATATAAAAACTGTCACTGACATCATTCTCCCATCTCCTCAACCTAACACATGCTAATTAGTGTTATCAGCTTGTGATTAACCTAGCATTAGGCATAAATCAATGGAGTCTGTATACATAAGCACACACCCAATCTGTGGGTGTAGACTGCATACAAACATGTTATCTGTAGTATTAGTCACACGGCTGAATCAGAGAATGGCGTAACACTTGTACACATCATAAGCAGATTTCTCATCAATAATCTACAGCAATAAAGAAGTTAACCCTCGGTCTGTTGTTTTACAGGCCATTTCTTCCCGAGTGGTTATCTTCCCTGGGGAGAGAATGACCTTGAACCTGGGATAAGGTTTTGTTAGGGGGAAAGTTTTGACTGTTACACTGGTATCAATAAGTAGATCTGAAAATTATACACAGTAAAGTTTTAAGTTTTAAGTATACCAGTGTGACAAAGTCATTTTTGGAAGGCTTAATATGATAAATAGGCTCGCTTATTCATTATATGTCATATGATTAAGGAAATATAATCGTGTGCACTGAGTTCTGGGAGAAAATGGATTGAATTAAGTTTACATACATTATTTTCCATGGTAACTGAACTATTCAAACTTAATGAGTATCAATGTTAGTGGTAAACCATTAGTGACACGTAGAGAAATGTCAGTCATTAGATATTTAAATTGCAAAACCAAAATATTTCTCAGTTTTAAAAAAAAAAAATCAATTTTCATAAGTAAATGTTTTCATATTTCTCATTGTCATGCATTCATCCATACTTTTTAAAAAATAACTTATGTTATACAAAAGAGTTTTATATTCAAAATTTGTTTTTAAAAAAGGTTTTAATCAGGAAATACTTTTTTCAAAATATTTATTTAATAAGCACATTTTAACGTCAACAACTTCTATTTCTAGATCTATTAGATGTTGACCTTTTATTTCTATTTGACATTTCCATTTGGAAGCAATCAGTTGGAGCATGAATAAGTAATTAACAAGTTGTCGACCTAACACTTTCAAGCGGTTCCTGGTTTATCCTTAAACTCATCATTTACAGAGTCAGTGAGAGTAGGGGATAATCACTCACTGTACATTTATCTCTCTATCTACTTCAAAGGGTACGTGTCAGTGAGTGTATTTACTGAGCTATTCACTGGACATAAATATTGTGGTTCTCTTCTGCAAACTGTGTATTTATGCTGATGGTATCTGTTGATACATCTACTTTTCAACTCTTCAGATTTACAGATTAAAAAATCTATCAAATTGAAGGTCAACACCTTGGTGTTCTGCTATAAATCAATTGAAATAAAACAAACTGTTTAAATGAGCAATTAAAAGATATCAATCATTTCAGAAAATTATCCAAACCTTATCTAGATTCTATATTCATGTAACACCAAGATCATATGATGAAAATATTTTCAGTTGTTCTTGCAGTAAATAAAGCATCAATTTCTTTTTCAAAATGTATAAATTGAGAATTTTTGTTGAAGATGTCATTGATGTGACATCACATGTCAGTATAAAAGTCTCACAAGAGATAATGTAAGTATACTCTCAGAACTCGATACTTGTCACAGCAAAGCAACATCGAAAAGTCACATCCTCAACTTTATGAGGAACCACAAACTAGCTATTACATTATGTTTACACCTTTATGTTTTCCTCTATTTGTCAAATACACAAATGTGATGTGACACTACTAGAAGCCCTCCAAGTATCGACACTGTCAGGTTTCAAACTAAGGAAACTATTACCCAACACATGAAACTGGATAGCTTTTATTAGTGTGAAATCTTTACTGGTAGACTTGAAGTTTTTATGCTCCTAATCTTAATCAGGCTGGCTTGTAGTAACCTACACTTCTAACACAACTTTAATTGGGTACTCATTTGAATGGTGCACATTTTGTATGAAGGCACTTACCTGGGGTGACACCACGAATCATTTAACTCATGTCCTCGTGTGGGCAGGGAATTACCATTTTAACCCTCAGTTCATCAATCCCTTCTTACTGTTGCCTTATCCATCCAATTTAACTCTCAGTTTACCCATACTCCTAACTCTCAGTTCACCCAGCCTCTCTAACTCTCAGTTCACCCAGCCACTCTAACTCTCAGTTCACCCAGCCACTCTAACTCTCAGTTCAACCAGCCTCTATAACTCTCAGTTCACCCAGCCACTCTAACTCTCAATTCGCCCAGCCACTCTCACTCTCAGTTCACCCAGCCACTCTCACTCTCAGTTCACCCAGCCACTCTAACTCTCAGTTCACCCAGCCACTCTAACTCTCAGTTCAACCAGCCTCTATAACTCTCAGTTCACCCAGCCACTCTAACTCTCAATTCGCCCAGCCACTCTCACTCTCAGTTCACCCAGCCACTCTCACTTTCAGTTCACCCAGCTGCTCTAAACCTCAGTTCACCCATACTCCTAACTCTCAATTCACCCAGCCACTCTAACTCTCAGTTCACCCAGCCTCTCTAACTCTCAGTTCACCCAGCCTCTCTAACTCTCAGTTCACCCAGCAACTCTCACTTTTAGTTCACCCAGCTGCTCTTAACCTCAGTTCACCCATACTCCTAACTCTAAGTTCACCCAGCCACTCTAACTCTCAGTTCACCCAGCCACTCTAACTCTAAGTTCACCCAGCCATCACATAAGGAGATCATAAGTCTTATAGTATCACTACCTGATCTAGAACTGTAACATAGTTCTGACCTTTCACAAGTGCTAAAGGCATCCTTAACACATAGTTAAAATATTGGGTAAGTCTTACCTTAGGGTAAGGGACCTCTGTGTATTTGTGTTAGATCATGTGTTTAATGCTAGCCAAAGGGTATTAACAAGTTATGCTCCATGACCCTGTATAAGTACAGTCTAGGTCCTCAATAAGCAAGTCTAAACTTATTGAATTCCATATATAATATGATTTACATAATGATTGCAAGATTAAGAATTGAGCAACAAAAGAACAGATTTTTAACTTAGAAAATAATATTTCAGAGACTTTTGCTTTTTGTCAGTATCTAGCTCACGTTCAATAAGTTATAAATTATGCCTTTGTTATGGACGCAGCTTACACTGCACTGATATATAGTCACCTTGCATATAGTCCAATTTTATATTTGTGAGGCTAGATAGAAGAATACACACTAAGAGTTAAAATAAATAATGGATGATTGGGGGAAATCGACTTTAGCATTCAGTTTATATTTTTTAGACTAGGTATGAAAAATTCAAAAGAATCAAGGCAGGGTGGCAGGGGAGAGTTTGGGTGAAACATGGTATTAGATCTCAAGGAATACTAAGGCTACAACAAGATTAACAACTTGAAAATTTCACTTTAAGACCCTTTTTTTTCATGAACTTAGTTATTATATTCTTTGTATAAAAGAAAATATGATTGAAACTACCACAGTGATAGTGACTACACGAAGGTCTCTATTCTATATAAAGAGACTACATGCAAGAAGCTAGCACATGGCCGAGAGCAGATGAAAAGCGTGGATCCCGAGGACGAACTGTTATCTTACCTGTGAGGAGAACAAGGGAGAGTGTGACTGTGACAGTCAATAGTAATATCCTGCAATCCACAGACATCACCTGCTGGCTCTTACACTCCGACACAATGATCCTGCATCCTTCTGTACAGCACCTGACTCCTTGACTGGACTCCTTGACTGGACTCCTTGACTGGACTCCTTGACTGGACTCCTTGACTGGACTCACATGTCTTCCCCGGTGTTATTGTTCTAGGTCATAGCTCCATAGTCTTAGTTTCCTATATGTCAGATATTGGTTTGATATGAGATGCTTGACTCTCAACCTCTCTCTGTAAGGTTTAACTGTTCTTGATTGTTTGTCCTAGGTATCAGTTTCCTATGTGATGTCCAATATTGGTTTAGTATGAGATGCTTGACTCATAGGTCCTCGTGTCCAGATCTTCTTGTTCTAGATCATAGGTCCTTAGTCTTAGTTTCCTACAACATATTAGTTTGATATGAGATGCTTGACTCACAAACAGTCTCTTCAAGGTGCACCTGTACTAGATTGTTTTCTTAGGTCTTAGTTTCATGTGAGATATCTGATATTAGTTTGATATTTGAAGACAACTACTCATCTTAGTATAAATCTTTAATATCAATCCTCTTTGATCAATGTGTTTTTGACTCATCAACATCACACAACACTTTGATTTGCTTTGATTCACGGATTGTTCGAAGAACCACATTCAAATTCTCAAGACGTTTGTCTTTGATTTTTTTTCTCAATTCTCCAGACTCCCAAATATTGCCTTGCTTCCAAGATCTGAGTCTCCTGTTTCCCTGAATTCAGTCTCCTGTTGTCTGCCCCAACTAGCTCCGCATTAGCTCACACTGAACTGGACAATCCCAGTTGGGGAATTCCTGACACTACACTCACCTCTCACTAACAAGCTGGGTGAATAAGCCCGGACTCCCTCTCACTGTCACTGGGCGTGAATCTACCCACACCTCACATCAGATGATACTCAGGAGTGCTTGTCTCTTCATAGAGATTATTCCTTTACTTCCGCTGTGAGTCCATGTCACGTTGAGTATTTCCTCTATTCCTTCACTTCATCTATCTTTTAAACTGTATTTACTACATTCCTTCTATACCTCTGTTGTCTTCAGTAGAATTTTTCCTTTATTCTTTCTATTCCTCTATCTACTATATAGCATTTTCCCTCGTCTTTCAATTCTTCTGTCTATCCTCTAATTTCTGTGTATTATGGAGTACCTAGGTGCTGATATATCCAGCACATAAGACAATCAGAAGATTTCGTATGAAATCCCTCCACGAGTATTATCCTGTCTAGAAGATCACAACTATGAGTCAATTTCCTGCTATTGGGAAATCTCTTGATGAGCCTATAAATTCACAATATCGATGAATCTCTCCGTAAGTTTTCTACAAGTACGAGCTGTCCATGAGTTATTCAAACATGGAAAAGGATCCACTGGTATCTGAAGACTCCTTGTGAGTGAGAGGACACACGAGAAGGGCCGGCTATTCCACACACATTGCATCCATTGCCATGCAAGTCATCCCCTGGTCATCTCTCAGCATGGCATCACTGACTGACCACTCTGGACTCCGGGCTGGAGTGTGGACTCACAGGACATCTGGTCTGAGGTAGAGCTGGTTGCATGGATGAGATGAGGATGAAGATGAATGGGGACCAAGTCAATGGATGAATGAAGGGCAGGAGTACTATGGTTGTGTGACTGAGACAACCTGGTCGTGCATACAGATAGCACTAAAATCAATAACAACCATGAACACGCCAAGGCCACAATCAATATCCGACAGGCTGCTGAGTTTGGTGAGGTGCTGTGTTCAGGGGTAGTGGGGAATCAATGCCTGCGTCATGCATATGCATAGCAGCTGGAAACAGGGTGGGGTGCTGGGGGGAAAAGGAGGGGGATGAGGTAAAAGGGAGGGGGAGGCTAATGGGGGAGAAAGGGACACCTGATCAATGATCAGGGGTTGATCACTGTGAGGGAGACAATGTGATTTTGGGACATAATCTAAGAAGTTTAATTTTCATCATTCTTAGTGTAGAGTTGGATGATAGGGGAATGGGGGAGGTGGCAAGGAAGAAAGTGGAAGTGAGAGGATATTTCAGGGTACCTGTCGGTGGATCGACGCAAGGTGGTTAGCATAAAGAACATTGTGTCAGTGTAGAATCAATGAAGTCTTTATTCATTCTTACAGGTAGAGTTGATAGGATTGTTCATGCGAGGGCTTGTTGAAATGTTTTAGGTACATCAGAAAAACAAGGAGCCATTGTGCCTAGGGGTAAGATATCAGTGCTATAAAAGCACACAACATAACGATTGGTTGAGCGTAAAAACGAGAGAATAAAATAAGAATGGTGGGACAAATATTGGGGGTGAAAGGAGAGTTGGGGGGAACCTGGGGGGAGACCTGAGGGTAGATCAATGTTAGCAGAGAGGTATTGTGCTGAAGTGACTGCACCGCAGGACGGCTATTGTTCACCTGGGCTGGTATTGACTCCAGGGAAAGAAAGACTGCATTATGAAGATGCACTCGGTTCAATGTAACGGTAGGGGTCTTTAAGAAATATCTGATTTCAACAAAGATGGACTGTAACCTTACCAGAGGTTGTGGTTCGGGGATGGAAAAGAATGTAAAGTGCAGGTTATCTTATGTTCATAAATTTATGTTATGAAAATATCAGTAAATGACTATCGAGTAAATATCCATCAAGATTTCAAATCAACAATACCTCTACTTTTTAAGACCTCTTTAACAGTTGTTGAAAATTACATGAAATAACTATAAACGAGCTTCCCTATTTATCAAAATTTTAAAGAATGTTCATGATGATTATTTTTTTCATATACATTTCATTTCATATACCAGTTTTAACAATCATTTTATTCATAGTCAGAGATATCAAATTTTAAGTGCCCATTAAGCTAAAAAAAAAGTCATCAATGTATGGTAGAACCCAAAACAATGGTAGAATTGTCGCATTAAGGGAACAGAAACCAGATCAATCAGCATTGGAATATTCCAACTAGTAAAGACTGGTGGAGCCTTCTGCAATGGATGAAATAGATTGTCTGTCTATAAAGAACGGAAATCAATCTCTACATAATTAGAATTTGCTTTAATGGATGCTAATAGAAAATATCAATTTGCATCTGAAAGCTGACCATACGCTTGTCCCAAAACATATGGATAACTCACATTTGGTTTCGACCAGGTTATTATCAAAAGGTTTGATAACCATAATTAACAATCGATTCACATTAACAATAAAACTCATAATGGTCTCTTGTAACGCAAAATATCAAAAGAGTTTAAAATAAAATATACGTCTGCGGTAGAAGGGAAAAAAAAGGAAAAAAGAGCATATCTTTCATTTAACAATAAGTATAGAATTATAAAGTAAAATGTATTGATAAGTTAAATCTAAAGTCATTTTTCCATCTAAAGCTCACAACTCATAAATCATTGTATGAAATCAACTGAAAAGTTCCAACTAAAAGACTGATTTTGTCATTTATTGGGCAAAAGAAAACCTCAAAAACTTACCAAAGCCAAAATGGCCTTATTCAATAAAGTGATACAATAAAAAAAAAAAAAATCATCATTACGACCTCATATTCATGTCAACAAAACAAAATGATCAAAAAACTGTTTTCAGTTCGCCTTTGCCTTAGACACGCAATTAATCAGTCTTAAACAATATCAACAACGTCAGTCATAAACAAAAATCATGATTGTTTCCTATCACCTCAATCGCAGAGTACACCATAATGATTACTATAAAATTATTTCATCCTTCATCATCAGAGTACAAACAGGCCAAGTTGAAGTACATACAAAAGAGCAACTGGCATAGGCTGTACCAGCCGTAGACAAAAATCTTCTGAAGATTACAATATTCCCGAAAGAGCTTTTTCGCCTACCAGTCAATCAATCTGTGTATTAGCAATGTGAAGGGAGGTTTGCTAGCTTCCAGTAGGGAAGTCAGTGTTAACAGTTATTGACTGATGGCTTAACAGCTTGTTTGATAAACCTCTGGCATTCACAAGTTCTTCAGTAGCTTGGAACTGAGTGATTAGTTGTCTTTGAATAAAGGAAAAATATGGTTTGGTTGTAAATTTGGTCTTGGAAGTGGAACTTAATAGTTATAAGTGTAACAGGGTTCTATCTAAAGTTCCGTCAGTTTTTGATTAATGAATGTTTTGGTTGAAGATGTTGCTGTAGTGTTTGAAATGGACTGAGAGAAATTGATGAAAGAGTTTACGGCTCGTTTGATAAACAGAATTAAGTTGAACTTCATAGCTGTTACAGCGTTCTATTTAAAGTTCTGTCTGTTTTTGATTAAAAGATGTTTCGGTTGTAAACGTTGCTGTTAAAACTGTTTGAATTGAACTCAGAGGAACTGATCAAGGGGTTTACAGTTTGTTTGATCACCATTTGATACATTTGAGAGCCTTGGTTTTTTGGATAGACGTGAATGATCAGACAAAGAGGGACAATTGTAAAGGAAGAGGTTGTGAACCTTGTAACTGCTGATAACGACAAAATTGTACTTACCCTTATCAGTATTTTTATGCCTAAAACTGTATCTAAAAATACATTCATTTAAGTTGGAAACCTAACACTTACAATGATGAACAAATTTCAACAGGGGCAATAAATATGAAACCCATCAACTTCTCTACCTACTTAACCATCATGTTTTCTTACCAAAGGATTGTTTGCATTATGGAAAACTGAACAACCCTTATTTCATATGTAAATGAAAGGATTTGTTAATTTAGAATTGAATTGCTTAAAGAGTTTTGTTTCCAGATCTTTTATGGTTCACATGCATAAATGAAGGAATTTGTAAAATTAGCAATTAGTCTGTTTAATTGTTTCCAGACCTTTGATGGTATACATGTTCTTAAGTCATCACCCAAGCATTATGTTATTGTTGGAATTCACAACATAAGGTCACTGTTGATAGGTATGAATACACATATAGGGATAGGGACCTATTAAAAAAGATCTTGTTACAAGACATTCCACAACATAGAAGTAATATAAACATTTTAAAGGAATAAGATATGCTAGTTATCGTCAGATAAAAATCACAAAACAGATTAAGACAATTTTTAAAAAAAAAAAGATTTTAGGAAGAATATGATTTTTACATTTACTACATAAAAGATTCATTCCGCATTGATTTTGGTGAATGAGTAGTTGGTGCCTCTTGGGTAATATTTCAGCCCTTACTGGTAACATTGATTTTTACAATACATAACAGCTCCACATGACTTTATTATTTTTGATGTGACAGAATTCAAACAATAATCTTAAATGAAGATAATGAATTATGTATGATGTAAATGCCCTTCATAGATTTGAAAAATAGTATACATCAGTTAATTATGTGACATCAAGCAGATATTCAGAACCCTTCTTGTTTAACATCACACATAACATTACAAAGGTTGATGATTAGAAGATTCTGTGGAAATCAGTGGGTTGTCAGATCCAAATGAACTTTCTCTACAAACACCATTAATGATTGCAAGTAAACACCACACCAGGGAAGCTAATTTTGTTGTAAACTGCTGGTCAAGCCTGTCATGTGATACAACTGGACATTCAAGTGACCATTCAGCCATTGTCAGCATCATGGATGAAGCAGTGACCATATAATGACCATGCTGAGGAAATGACCAGTGTAATCACCATTTGTTTGACCAATGCATTTCTTGCCTGGGGGGCTAAAGACAGACTGGCCTAGGTCTTCTTTAATGTTTTATATTTTGGAAAGACCTTAGTTTTCAGTGAAACTTAATTCAAGAGATGCAATATCTTGAAGTCTTAATTTGTTATTTGCAATATCATCCTTTATCACAAAATCCATTCATCGTCATATAAAGTTTGTAGTGAGGTAAGAATGGCGTGATCATTCCTGAATGTCACTGTGGTAAGAGTCGCCAGCATCAATTGAATGGCTTGAATGACAACAAGTTTTGCATTTAAATCACATCATTATATTATGAACATAATTTTAGGTTAAATAGGCATGAAGAGTAAAAATTAGGTCAGACTGAAATGATGCAGTGATTAAGTTTTATGTGTCAGAATTAAGGGTTACTGTGCCTCATTTACTTCTCTCTTTCAAAATATTGAAATAATACCTAAGTTGCTTTCAAATATTCAAGTATAAAATATTTCAGGTTTTTCTTCTAGGGGGCAAGTAGGTAGGCTTGTTTTGCATTTTAGACCCCTCATTGCTGCACTAAAACAACGTTGTTGATTAGTGTTAGTGTCAGTGTCAGTCAGTTAAAGACAATGCCATTCAACATCAGTCCAAACAAGGAAAAGTAATGAACATGTAGAGTCCATGTTGGCACTGCATGGTCACAGGGAGGACTATTTGCTTGACCGCTGCAGGCCTTCGGCTATTCTACTCAAAGAACTAATACAAGAAACTCACTGCCAGCTGATTGGTGTAGACTGGAACTCAGTCTCTCAAATGCTCTGAACAACATTGAAGAATGATACTGAACACTAGAACAATGGAATACAATGAACAACATGGATTTATGGAGAAGAACGAGTTCTTTTGGATAGTCAACTTCTTTATTGCATGGATTCCGACATTTGAGTGTAGATCACTTGCTTGATAACGGTGTTACTATCTACACCAAAACGTCGCAATCCATGCAATAAAGAAGTTGACTATCCATAAGAACTGGTTCTTCTTCATCAATCCAACTTCTAAAAATTCCCCTTAAGGAAGTTAAACATGGTTTTATGTGGATGCTGTTTCTGAAAACTGGTCTTTGGGCTACCTTGAACAATGTCAAAAAGGATAAAGAATACTGGAATGAGGGTATGTTATGAGCAAAATAGATGTATGTGTATGCTGTTTCCATAACTCAGTCCTTGAACTGCTCTGTACAACTTAAGAATTTAAGAACACTTACAGCGTGGAATATGGTGAGCAAAATGGCTATATTGGGTGCCGCTTCTGATATATCAGCATCTTAATTGCAGCACTATTTGGACAAAGACTTTGAGAGAGTCTACATTATAAATAATTCTTATTCTACAAATACAGGACCCTAATCAAAACCAGAATCAGTTAATGAAGGTGTTTAGTACACTTTGAATAAGCAATGAATGAGATAAAAACAATAAACTAGCAATATCTAACGCTGCAGTAGGTCATAAACACTGTACTAAACATTGGTTGGTTTTACCAAGGGTTCTTGACATAAAAAATAATCTGAAATTCTTAACTAAAAGTTTGATGGAATTGTTAGAAATCAATACATCATGCATCTTCTTTTTTTAACCCTCTATCTGTTTTCAAACGGCATGCTTCTCTTATGTACATGTCCAGTGTCTATATAATTCTCCCTACAATGGAGTCAGACCTGTAATTGTAGTTTTTCCATCACTATCCAGGCAGACTGGTGAAAGTCTACTGATGATGAATTGGTCACCTAATGGTCAGTGAACTTGTGGCACAATAAATCACACTCTGCTCATGAGCTGGTCAAAGGAGAGCTAGAAGGTCAGATAGCTGGACATCCTGCAAGCTCACTAATGACCATTCCAGACATACACACTGACCACAACAAGATAAGCTATTTGAGTTGATTCAATGGTATTGGATACTGGAATTGGGAAGAGATTTCTCATGCAGTTTCACTCTCTTTGAACCACAGTTGACAATATTATACCTTTCATATGTGTATCCTGCATGTATATGTAGTATTTTACAGTTTACTTGGAATGTTGTTCTTACATATGAACTGTGAAACAGTAAACTGGATGTTGTTCCACAGTTTACTTAAAAATGTTGTTCTTACATTGAGTAGAGTTCTACAGTTTACTAAAGGTTGTTCCACAGTTTACTCCAAAATGTTGTTCTTACATTGAGTAGAGTTCTACAGTTTACTGGATATTGTTCCACAGTTTACTGATAAAATTGTTCTTACATATGAACTGTTCTAGAGTTTTAATGAATATTTTGCCACAATTTAATAATCTTCATCTCCTGAAAATTTTTTAAGTAAAATAATAGCTTTCACTCCTGTATATGATGGCAAACAGCAGCTGTTTCATAAGCATTGGAAAATAAAAATTGGATCTTATTTCAAGAATTATTTAAACAGAACATGTGCTTTAGGATTTAATTAAACACAACAACTTTTGGATTAGAATTGAATAAAAATAGAGCCATGGGCTCTGTAGCTCATCAGACTTTTGATAGAAATAGGTGTTGTGGTTTACACCATGGGGTCATGGGCAGTGTAGGAAAGATAGCCTGTCCCAACGTCCGAGTTATTCACAATCAAATAAAAAAGGCCCATTGCCCATTTGGGGTCAAGGGGTCACCGAACCTACAATTCAGAATCCCCATTGTCCAAGGAATCTACACTATCAACTATTAAGCTATCAAGACCTTTTGGAACTGGAGAAGAAGATGAAAGTAGGATTTTAAGGTTTTGACCCCTGTGACCCCATTTGGGGTCAAGTGGTCACCAAACCTACAATTTAGAATCCCCAGTGTCCAAGGAGTCTTCACACAATTTTTCAGCTCTCTAGACCTTTTGGAACTAGGGAAAAAGGTGAAATTAGGTTTTTTAGGTTTTGACCCCTGTGACCCCATTTGGCGTCATGGGGTCACCAAACCTACAATTTAGAATCCCCGTTGGCCAAGGAGTCTACACACACCTTTTCAGCTCTCTAGACCTTTTGGAACTAGAGAAGAAGATTAAAATAGATTTTTAAGGTTTTGACATGGGGTCATGGGGTCACGAAATCTACAATTTAGAATCCCCATTTGCCAAGGAGTATGCACATAAAATTTCAGCTCTCTAGAGTCATTGGTTCTGGAGAAGAAGTCGAAAAAGTGAAAAGTTTACGGACGGATGGACGGATTGACGGATGGACGGACGCCGGACGCCTTGCCATGCCATAAGCCCATCGGGTCTTTCAGACCTGATGAGCTAAAAATTAGGTAGAATGAGAGACAGATGTTACTGGTTCTATGAACTTCAAAGTCACAAATATATTTGAAAAAGCACTTTAAATTACCCTGTTGTTGAATTGTTGCGACGGCAGTTTTAAGGAATATAGCTTGTCACATATGTCACTGATACGAACTACTGTTTTTAATTACAGAAGTGATTACTGCAAAAAGTTCGAAGGAATCATAATTGCTTGAGGATGTATGAAACTAATCTTGTGACATGTCACTGATACATTCAATAGTAGCAGCATTAAAATCTTCTCAATTTCGTATTTTAATCAATCAATAAATACAATTTATTTCAAAATAACGAATAAGAGTCCTCTGAAGGTGACATATATATCTAGTGATATATATGTTCAAAAGTCACCTTTAATAAATCTTAACTAATCAGATTATTGAGGGAAATTCACATTCAAAGTTACAGTAAGATGTGCATGCACTGTTTCGAGTTCCAATAGAACACATGTTAGCCATGTGCAATTAAACTAGAAAACAACTAGCAACTGCTCTGTTCTTCTGGAAAAGGATAAAGCAGTGTTTGCTGAATAGATCTGAGCAGAGAAACCACCCCTGTCTTACAACCCTCTGGAGTACATTAAGAACTATTTGTTCCTTGTATAGCCTTAGTTTCTTTAAATTCAGTAAATTCAAACCTCATTAAATATAGGGAAAGGAGCCTCAGAAAATGGAACTAGACTTATTTTGCAAGAGGTAAAAAGACTTTTAGTCAAGGGTAATTCAAGGTTTGAATTTTATGAACTACAGTCTGTGGATTAGACTGTGTTCTTGCAGACAATTAAAAGAAAACAAGGTATACAGCTGCTCTTTGGTTCCTGGATGAGATAATTCAGTTGTCAGTAAAGAGAAGTGGGCATAGATAACAGCCCTGTTGTACAACCCTCTCTTTGTGAGCTACATGAATGGTGCACTATTACTACATGGGGATGGGGATGATTATATCACACATATCTGATTACACCTCAATTATACACAGGGCTGTGCTGTTAGCAGAGTTTAATGTGTAGTGTTGAGAACATAAATCTTGTAAAGAATGTCTGAGGGTGGTACAATTACTAGTTGGAATCTGTACTGTTTACATGGGTTCTTGGAGAAAATTGTTGATTTGTTATGCATTTGTAGGGGAATCTCATTATTGGGTATTAACAATGTTTAATTATTGTTGAGAGATTCTTTGAGCAAAATGTTGATTTGTCATGCATTTTAAGAATCATTATGTTATAAAAAAACATGGGTTAAGTGTTGTTTGCTCTACTAATCTATGAGAGAGTTTTTAAACATTCAAGTTTCAAATCAGATAATTTTCATTTCTGTCCTTCAAAAAATCACATTAGTTTGAACACATGATTTGTAGAAATTGTAACAAAAAACTAATCAGCAAATGAAAATTTTGAATTCTTTCGGATACTACTTTTTCAATTTATCTTTTAACTGTATATGATTTTTTATTTATTTCAACACATCAGGAGTTTTAGTTTGAAAATAAATTTGTTAACAGTCAATGTGGTTATTGCCGGAAATCAAACCATCAAATTTTGATAGAAAAAAATGTAACATCGAACAAATCATCAAAAAGGACAAACACATTTCACATAAAGTTTCTGATAAAAAAACATTAAAATGTCATGATAAAACACCATAGCCATTAAATTCCTTCCAAGATGACAGCATCAATATTTTTATCCATGTTTAAAAAAACAGATTACATTATTCTGCCTTTGAAAATGAGATTCCACGTCATCTCTACGCCCCTCCTGTTACATTGTGCGTCCCACAGGTCCTGTTCATAATGAGGGATGTGAACTGGGGTGTTGGATCTTTCAATGACATCATTTGTTCAAAGACTCATGCCAGGCCTCGACGCCATGTCCGTGTAATTGAAATTTTAACTGGGGCTCAGTCAAAGGGCCAGTATTCATTTCCTGCTACAATAAAATTCGCAGCAAAGCCATGATTGAAGTCTAAACCCTTTTTTCTTGCAGCAAACCATATCAACTCATCTCCCGGCCCATTAAATCCCAATTTTCAATTTAAATTCAGGCTTGCAATTAAAGTAAAGTCGGGCAGTTTTATCCTAATATTTGAGTTAGTGGTTATTACAGGCAGGGTATTGTTACAACTGAATAGGGGATCTTGCAAGGCATTTAAAGCCTTTCAATGATTCCAAAATCAATGGTAATAAACTGGCATTCGCATGGAGATCAAGAGGTCACATGATTTCACAAAGGTCACATGATCAAAGCTGATCAAGGACAATAATATTCATTCACATTTTTCTTCTGGTCAGCTGTTATATCTTTAGATATTAGAAGGAACGCAGTGGGGTAAGTGATTAAAAAGTTCTAACTGAAAAATATTATGAAATATAATGAACAATTTTTCTTTATTTTATCCTTTAAAAACAATATTTTCATTGGACTTCTTAAAGTATTCGCTTTATCTGACAAAATTAAATGAAGATGAGATGAAAATACAAAGCAGTGGAATATATTGAATGAAATATATTTGATATTGTGCATTAAAATATTATATTGCGAAATCAACCAACTTTTATATCAAGTAATGATCTATTAATTGATTCATCAAACCTTTCCCATAGATTGTTGTAAATTATGATAAATAAACATCATTAGCTTTTAACAGGACATTTACATATCTTTAACATAGAATATAAAAAAATATTCTTTTATATTTCAATAACCCAAATGGTCATAATTTCTAATTCTTTGCAGAAAGATCTGAACAATTCCATGAATAATGTTGATTTTGATATCAATAATGCGCTGTCAAGTAAGATAATTTTATGGTAATTTATTCAACACAACCTTTTTTACAAATTGATCAATATTGAAAATATGATCCAAAATGCACATAAAATTCAGGCAATGAGATGTTAAACAAGCATAACTAAGGTTCCAAATATTGTAGTAATTAAGTGGTAAATTGATCAATTTACCATAACAATTTCCCAGTGATTAGGTATTCTTCAATTACAATCAAATCAATCTAAAATGATTCCCACAGAGAGAATAAACCTTTCACTGCCACTGGCAATAAAATTGTGTAAAATGAAGAATTGAATTTCATGATTATAAATTGCTTTATAAACTCATAAAAAAATGTTCGCGTCAACTGCACAACATGCCAACAATTAATTGATTGCATGTTTCCATTGTTCTGAACCTTGAATGTCATGAAAGTAAATGAAAATTTTTAATCTTTTAGGTTTTGGATAAAAACACCATGAATTGCAAATAATTTCTGCTTTTCAGAGTACTAATCTTGATATCGGTTTTGAATATAACTGACTTTATCAATGGATAATGCTGTATCAATTTCCCTACCATATACACATACACATACCTTTCGCTTATGCCAAATGTAATAATTATCTTTAGAGGGTCAAAACACCTAAGCACTTAACTAAATAATACATAGTCATTGAAGAAATAATCAAGTATCATGCAATTTTTGAATATAACTGACTTTATCAATGGATAATGCTGAAGCATTGGACAAATAAGTACTTATAGTGTCTTGAAAAGGTCCGACAACATATTGTCATGCTTTAAGATTGTTTTTCTTTTCCTGAATAAACAAGTCCACTATAGTAAACTGGGAGTAGGGAATGGGTAAATGTTTTGCAATTTTAAGTGTATTTTTTATTTCATCGATAGCTCTTACAGGGGCAGTAGCATGTTTTTTTTAATAGATAATCTAACAAAAACAATATCAAATGTTTCAAATTGCAAGACAATATTTTCTTAATCCAAAAAAGAAGTTTTAAAATACACCTATCATGATCTGTTAAGCTATGAACATCAATTTCCCTACCTCAAATGATTAAAAGGTGTTCACACAAATATGGCCATCAGTAGTTTTTGCATGATTCTTGATTATTTCTTCTATGACTATGGATCATCAAGTTAAGTGCTTAGGTGTTTTGACACTATGAAGATAATTAATAGATTTGGCATAAGCAAAAGTTTTGGGAAAAACTTGAAAAATAAATCTTGAAAAAAATGAGAGAGAGAGAAACTTTAAATCAATTCCTGATATCGACAACTGCAGTTGACCTTTAAGTTTAATTGCAATTCTTGATGACAAAATCAAAGTTAGATCTTGTCTTTATATCTATATGCATCTTTTAATATCACAGTATCATATTTAAGGAGAAGTTTTGGGGAGTTTGATTTCACGTGCCTGAGAGTATGTAGATTTGATGTCTACATCAACAACACAAGGATAAACCTCCACCTCAGTAGCAATAAACCCCTTGAGGGAGAGAACATGATAAAATCCATTTGTGTCAGTTCTTTTGTATATTTTTATGCTTGAACAGAGAGAGTAAGTAAACGCTCATCTTTGATCCACTTATATAGCCTTGAGAGAAAAAACATGTATAAGAACCATGTGTCACTATGCCAGTATATTTGTACAGAGAGGTATAATGTGCAGCTGTTTAGCAAGGGAAAACAAACACAAATGCATGTAGACAAACAGTATATGTTGAAGGAAATTCTCCTCTTTTCCAGAGCCGGAACTGTCTCCTATTCTGCAGTGTTGAACAAACAACGTCCTGTCCTAATGAGAGGAACTGTTTAGTAAACAAACACCTTCACCTCGTGTTGATTATAACAACTGATAACCCATACAACGGGATATAGCTACACCAAACCTTGTAGTGCTAGCTGAACCAAATGGCCTTTAGGCCATTCATAAATGCTCCATTATATGGGATTGTTTGGTAATGATATAATTTTCTCATGTTATAAATTTATCATGTCTATTGAATTTGATTATGATTGTACAATTTTCATAAAGATAAAAAAATTATTTTTTTATAACATATATGCTTTACTTCATTTATCATGGTTAACTCACTCAATTAATAGAAATATTCAAGTAGGGATTAAAACCCAAATGACATCCTTGATTTGTGCTCTAGAATTTGGGTTGACAGAGACGAGGTGAGGTGAGGTGATTTGGGGTTTAACTGCTTTCAAGAGTAATTCTCTCATATCACGGCTGCTAGTATCATTGCAAGGAGAAAGCCTGCAACTACATTCTGGCTGTGTATTGTGGTCAAACCTTTGGCATCGTCTTAAACTTGCGAACCATGGGCAGTACTGCACTGAAATTCAGTGTAGCAATGCATCCAAACCTCACTGCTCGTAGAAAAGTTTTTTACTGCAGACAAAGTTGCCGAACCCCGGGCAGGATTCAAACCATGGACCTTGATCTGAAGCCCAACATGCCAACCACTGCTCCATCCCGTCCTGACAAAGACGATGTTATTGATTGAAGGAGTCTATTTTTAGCCTTTTCAGAATAGAGAAGTTGTTCATCTTAAAAATAATCATCATCCTACAAAGCATCATGACTTTTAAAACATTTAGCATTCATCTATTATAGATATAGGTTGAAGTTGATGGTTGAATATGAACCATTATATATAATTTTTATCTATTTCCACGTTCACTATTGTTAATTTCAATGTCTTAGTTATTTGCTAACAACATGAACACTCACCCTCTACCAGATAGCATGAAATTGGGCAGAGTTATTTTTGAATGTGATAATTTGATTGTCACTTGCCAATCTTGTATTTTCAGGTTGAGTGACATTCTTGATTTACCATCCATTCCTAGTTATAGCCTTCTTCCCATGGCATAGAAAATACCTGCATACAGACAATTCACATTTTCAGATACCATGAGAGACAGTATTTCAGACTTCTTCCATGGTATTTGTTTGTTGGTAAGTACTGAGTAGTAACGGATTTAACAACATACATTTGGACAAATATTTTGATCTTTAGTATTTTTGACTCAAATGAAAACTTGAACAATGAACTTTTGAAAACCGTTATCAATAGCGAATAATGTCTTTTGCCATTTTTATGTACGTCATATTTTGCGTGTATATATATTGTATAAATGCAGTAAATCAAGTTTAAATCAAATTAAGGAACATTTATGCAAAGAGAATGCTCAACACAACAATTGTAATTGTTTTTATTCGGGACATTCCATTATAGTAGAGGGTTCAGGTGTGTGCAGCCAACCGTAAATGTTGTTGTTTTAACCGTTTTGTGTTCGCAGTTCTGACAGACAGACAGACAGATAGTTTATTAGAGTCTCACCACATATAAACTGTACATTCACATAAAACATTTTCTTTATAAAATATATATGTGCCACTCTAAAAGAGTTATGAAAGACTTGTACCTTGCTGCCAATCAGTCAAAATTAGTAGTTTGTGTGCAGCGGCCTCCTCGGTCAAAAATGTGCAATTGTCATGATTTCTCATTGAACTTTTGCAATCAGTCGTAGCAGCCTTGTCAAAAAAAGACAGAAAAATGACAAGCACAGGATATGCAGCAAGACCTATCTTAGCAAGTCATTAGAACTTGCGTAAGAAAGGCCATGTATGGGAAGATGTCTTTATTCTTGAATATTGTATCTTGCATCTTGTGGTGCCATCCTTGGGCAAGGAACTTTATTCACTGAATGCCTCTGTCAGCAAGCAGTACTAGTGGGTTCCTTGTGTCAATTAAGTATGGGGGACATGATATTCAAAGGTGTTAATTTGCAGCTGAGTTAAACATACAAATAATGTCAATAGCAAGAATCATAATTGAAGAAGAAAACCAACCTGATGTAGTGTATTAAGGGTTAATAGAGACATTGTTTCTTACTTGAGAAGAACACATATGTCAGCGTCCTGATCGTTACTCAACAAATTACACAAGATCAGATATACAGACCAAAAGGCTTTCAGATGGTAATACAAAGAGCAAAATGTCAATATTCTACTAATTATTCAATAAAGAGCAAAATGTAGATCAGCAAAGACACAAAACACAAGAACATGATGCCAAAGTTGTAGTCATTATTCGATAAAGGCCATATTGATGTATTGATGAAAATGAACAGGATCATCATTATTCAATAAAGAAGCATATAATTGTAGATCACAAGCACTTGCAACACGCAACCTGTCTTCAGTGAAGACCTGTATTGCTTTGTAGTTGGGATGTAATTAGCCAGTCCATTTGAAGTGTGTACAGCAGTGAATGACAGCAAAGATCTTGATATGATACCCAACAGAACAGAATAGTTTGAACATGCAATATATGCCTAAACTTTACATTTTACCATTAGCTACGTCAGGCCTATAATGATATCTGAAATTGCTCCCTTGAAATCACAAAGTATATACCCTGTTTGAGTTAATTATTAAGCACCTTGCGTGCTTAGAAAATAGAAAAGAGGGGGAGCTTATTAAAATTTGCTTTGAATTGAATTCCATAGATAATAATAAGATCAAACTCTGCCATCTAAATATTTTCAAAATTTATTAATGTTTAAAAATTTCGCTTTCCAACATATTGAATGGAAAGTTGAAATGCACTTCCCTGAATTATGGCATGAGGAGTAATTATAAGACTATATATATTTATACATTTTTGATACAAGACATCCATTCCTCATTTTCTTACTGATAATATAAAGAAACATAATGCTCAATTTATATCCTTATAGCGACCTTAATTGAAAGAGTATTATCAAAAATATCTTTTCTGAGTTCCATTTAAAATATTTCAAACAAAGCATTTTGATATTGAATTACCAAATTTCTTTCCCTGTCATCATTTTGATATGATTAAGTTACCGTTTCACAAAATTATAACAAAAAACTTGTCATAAAAATACATTTCTTTACAGCTACAACAGGTAACTCTTTTTCCAAAGGTGAGAAAAGATTATATATATATATATATCTATATATATATATATATATATATATATATATATATATATATATATATATATATAAAATTATATGTACAACATGAATATCCTCCTCAGAAAAATCTCTAATTTACTGTTACATTTCACTGAAAACATCACCATTAGCCTCATAGGAATCCAATATAAGAGACTGATGCCATTTCCGCCCTAGCATTCTATACACAGGACCGATGCCACAGAAATCCATTACTTATTGACCACATAATGGAATGGTCAGTGAGGGTCAAATACAATGTCACAGGAGATTGACTAGCTCTCTAGGAAATGAAATAAAAGCAAGAGATGATAAAATAATTGCCCCTGTACACATGAGTACACAATTCTGCTCTCAGATAAGCAGGAAGGTTTATCAGTTGTAACATGCATGCATGTTTCTCCACAATGAGCCATTATACTGGGATGTTGGCATTATCTCAGCAACACAATCTCACATCTTGATTTATATTCTTTGTCTAGTGTGGGATGTATGATCTGAAGTGATCGGTGGACATGTGTTAGGCAATTCAATATTTGACTCCTAGATTGATAAATGATTTTACTCTCCCATCGGGTGTTAATTCAGCTTTCATGAGTTTTTATCTTTCATAATGGCATAAATCGTATATGTTATTGATCAATATTCATGAATTTGCTTAATATGATTTCATGAGGATATTTAGATAAGAGCGGGATTCTCAATTAATAATTCATGAAAAATATTTAAAAATATTTAAGGAAATAATTAAGACCATATCAAGAAACAAAGAGATTAAAATATTAATAAGACAAGAGCAGAATATTATGCTCAAGAAAAGACATTTAAAAATACAAACATCATATAAACTGTCTGTAGGAAACAAAGGAATCATGGAATCAAAATGCTGCAAAAATCAAGAATATCACAAAACAGCTGTACCTCCAATAGGAGTTAACACAAAATTTGTTTTAAACGATCAAGAATTGTTTTCAAAAGAACACCCAAGCTAAAAAAA
Source organism: Phorcus lineatus (assembly GCA_921293015.1). Lineage (NCBI taxonomy): Eukaryota > Metazoa > Mollusca > Gastropoda > Trochida > Trochidae > Phorcus > Phorcus lineatus. The sequence goes on from OV121085.1 coordinate 42,001,138, forward strand.
GGTGACACAACTTCCAGAATCACCCAAAATAGCCGCGACCCTGCAATTACAATGCAAGGATGGTTCAACAGAAATAGCCCAGCGATAATGACATTATATCCTTGCATTCCAGCAGATCAGTGCCATTTGACTGGCTCTGACACCATTGATGCCAACTCTGCAAAGTCAGGTCCATCTTGGTGCCAATTCCACAGTGTGAGCCATTCCATTCTTGGAACAAACTGATGAGCTAATGGCTCTATCCAATCAGATTACAGGACAGATATTTAACTGTTACCACTGCTGCAATTTAAATCATCTTGGTTAACACTATGGCTGACTCATGGGACAAGCTCGTTTTTATTTTCTTAGAACATTTGTGAATTTTTAAAGCATCATTTAAAGAATAAGTTTTCAATTCTTGAGTGTTTGATATAGAATATAGATTGAGCAGTGTTAAATACTTGTTGATTTTATTCATTTCTAAAAAAATGTTATTTCTTCAAATTTCCCAATAAACATAGTTTTGTCAAATGTATAATATTTTGAGGGTCAAACATCAAATTGCATAACTTGTTCATCTGTATATGTAGAAGAAATTATCAAGTTACTGGTGGCCATTTTTTTAATTGTGAACACCTTTTAATCATTTGAGTTAGAGAATTTGAATTGAATAGCTTAAATGAACACAATACCTACATTTTTTAACTGTTTCTTTTGATTAAACAACATTGTCTTGCAATTGGAAATATTAATTTTATTATCGTGAGATCACAATATTTATCTAAAGAAACGTGCTACTGTCCCTTAAAGTTAATAAAGTATCCAGCATAACATCATGATCGTATATTTCACACAGTATCAATAAAATATTGGAAACCTAACTCAATCTATTATGAACACTGCTACAGACCATTATACCAAATAAAACCAGCACATTTTTCCAAGCTTAGAGGACTGAAATTCTAAAGGGTCTTATTCATTTTTTATATTTTTGATAAACACATTCGTTGAAACATAATTTTCATTACAGAAACAATATGCTAGTAAAGTATCTTTATACAACTTGCTGACAAAAATATTTTCAACATTTTTTCCTCCATCTTATCCATCTGGATTCACATCCAACCTGAAACCTCAATATAATGTACCTTTTCTGAAATATTTTTTCATTTCACAGGCAATATGTTAGCTAAGTATCTTTAAACTACTCATATATAAAAAAAATTTAAATTGTGTGTTTCATATCCCCCATCTTATCTAATTTAATTGTAATTTCTTCTATTTATATCAAAACCCATATGTATGGCTCATCATGTACACCTCACATAACACAAACATGCTCATCCTTGATAAATATACTTATTGCTTACATTACCTACATTTATCTTGTTCAACATCTCACCTGAGTGACTGATACAGGTGTTTTATCGTTAACAGGTGATAACAACACCTTGCAGACTGACAGACAAGGTACAGGTGTAGATACCTATCTATGTTTACCTACATGTTTCTGTGAATGTATACGCGCCTATCTTTGTCAGATCAATGCTAAGCCCTCCACGATCCGTCAACAACATCACTTCGCATCAAAGTAATCATTAATGATAATATTTTCTTTCACTTGCAGGACAAAAGCTGATAAACTCTCTAAGTAAATGGCTGTAGACTATTGGCTCACTGTTAGACCTCCCCAAATTTTGACAAAAAATAATTTTGGTTGAATCTTTTACATTATATTACATGAATATTTACTTTTTAGAGGAAATAATATCACACATAATTAAACTTTACAAGTTTGAGGAGAAAAAAAAATATTTGGGAAATAACTATATATTTTAATTATCAATTGACAACAGGCTTTTCATTTATAGTTTAAAAACCAAAATTGTGTCAAACATCTACCATCTGTATATTGCTTTGTTGATCTAAAATATTAATCATTTCTTTTTTAATTGAAAGGATTAAAAAATGTTTGAGAGGCATTTAGAAGTTGTAGTAGAGAAATAATGATAAGACTTTATGAATGGTCAACTTCTTTTAGTATTATAAGAAACATGGCAGGAACACAGAAAGTAAATTCAATTCAACGTCACATTTAAAAATCTGATTGTAAAAACAAAGGAACTTTCTCATTATTATTTTATCTTTTCATACCAAGTGATGTTAAGAGTGACTTTAGCAGGTTTTAGTCAGGTGAAACAAAGTAAGTGAAGTAAAATCATATGCTTATACAGCAATGCTTCAAAATATATAGGACAAAATAAGTTAAGGATATTATCAATTAAATTAATTTTAATTAGGTTTTCAATGTAAAAATATTTGATATTGATAATTTCTGAATTTTCAAATATCCCTAATTATTTTTTTCCAGTATACCATAGCTGCCGGCGACCACTACAAAGGTTGCAAGTGCATGTAGCTATAACAATTACACACTGATATGAAAATTTGAAAATTATAAACTCTTTAATGAAGATTGAGATTACTTCATTTCATTTTCAAATTGAGCTCTCGATCAAGTCCTCTAATAGACTTACTTAGATTTTCATCTTATTTAGGTCTGGCTGACAGACTCACTGCTTGTATAGTACAGTCATGCTAGGCGCCAGTAATAAAACTGTCAGGGCAGTGCAGTGAAGAAAGACACACAGATAGCAGTAACTTACTGATCTTAAACAGAATCTTACTGTCAGACTTTGGTTCATTATATTTTCACCTTAGAATCATCCTAGGTAAAAATGAACCGGGGCTGTTGAGGTCTGGCAAATGTCATTCAGGAATACAATCCATGCATATAAATCTATCCCAAAAAGGGAAGTATGTGACAAGGTTTTGGTCATATTTGCTTGAGCAGTTTTGTCCAAGCATTGGACTCATAGGTAGAGTGTTATAATATTTTGCAAAAGGAAGTTCAAAGCTCAAAAAATATACTTCACTTATTTGGGTGAGTGAGTGAGTTATTATTTAGCCCCCCTTGGGAAGTATTTCAACCATTAGAGACATCATTTATATTGGAAGACGAATTCTTTTACACCTAGCTGTTTTCAGTGTATTTCACTGATTCAATGCATATTTATATAGATCATATGTATAAATAGTCTAGATTTGGGATGAACAACACAAGTCTCTCTAAACGTATTTTCTCAAAGGCTTATGAAATACGTTAAACATAATTAGACATTTGAATATACAGCGATAACAAGTCAAATATTGAACCTCCATCTTCTTTGCTGGTTACAACAACAACAATGTCCTATTCTCCTTTGTGCACTTGGAATTCGTTGCATCTAGTTGATAACTTTTTCCAGCACCCGCAACTCCTATTAACCTTGCTACACTTCATTATGCACATTTTTGTAGAAATTGACAATCTGAAAATTAATTTAAGAGAACTTAACAGTTAACAATGGTTGACACTGACATGGGTGCAGCTCTTACACCTGAAATATTTCTTGTATGGTGTAAGCAGACAAGAGTTAATTGTTTCATAAATGTTACAAAAATGATCTTCTGAAATCTCATTATTTTCAAACCAAGCTCTCCAGCCTTGTCATAGACTTGCCTGGATGTTTATCTGGTTGTAGGGTCTTGATGATATAATTCAGGCACATCAAATACAATGTTACAGAAGCAAGTCTTAAAAATATATTAAATAAACTAAATAGATTTTTAAGGATTAAGCTAAAATTTACTAAATGACTAAAACTGGAGTCTAAGAAATTCCCCCCAAAACAGAAGAAACAATTTTCTTTACATTCATTTCTTATGCAGTTTCACTTGATGCAAATTTAGACTTCACCAATATAAATGACTGCATGGAAGGCTTCTATTAATATTCTAGCTATAGGAGCAGCACTTACTGGCAGGAAGAAAGTGTAATTTATGGTGACAGGAGTTGTCCTTGGCAGAATAGCAAGAAGAGCCCACCTGGAATAATCATGTTGTTTGTTTAACTTTTACTTACCTGGTATATGTGCATGAAAGTCAATACGTTCTCTGGTCTGAAAACTATAAAGGTTAATTACCAAACACAATTAATGCTTCATTTATCGAACCTTGACTTTGGTTTATCTTTTTTTCCTGATTTAAAGTTTAACAGTAACATAATGGGTTATTCAAATGTATCTAGGATTATATATTCCAGAATACTGAATGTATTCACAATTGGTTTACATATACTATAGTAAACTCATGAACAAGGGGTGCCTCCAATGACATTTGACAAGAATTCAAATAAACGAAATACACTTTTTGTAGCCTGTAAAATTGTACTCTGCCAAATTCAGGTGTACGTACAATAAACTATCTTGAATCTTGAATCTTGTACCTATTTTTCTAAATGACTTTAGAAAGACTAAGAAATATCCTTAGATTTATGTCAATCTAATTCCACTAAAATTTAAATTCTAAATTTCCTCTATTGATAAAAAAATTAGTCTCCATTTTGTTTCTTCATCAATAGTTAGAAAACTAATACTGCCCTATAAATTCATACCACAATCTTAAAAAGATTCTTTGAATTTGGAGAAAGCTGTTTTACTACAGAATATCTATATAAGATCTAAAGATATCAAAGCACTTTTTATGTAAACGATTCCCTTTGATTTGAAATGGTGTTTGACCATCATATTTGTCAAACCACTTGACCTTTGGCCTCATTGATGAAAGTTAAGAGAAAAATATAATTTTATCCCCAAAAAAATCATGATGGTCAGACAACTTTATTTTTTAAACATTCAATCTAGTTCCAACATGAATTATAAGAAAGAAAGTGGAATCCTGTATAAGAATTTCTCTAAAGTACATCTAAAGGACTGTGTGAAGTAGAGCATGTGAAAGGAGTCCTTGTCTTGTACAAGAGACAGACAATACAAGGACTGTTTTATTCTCATGACCCCACTTCCTGTATGAACACATATACACTTCACAGTTGCAAGAGATTTTCCTTTACCTACTTAAATCATGTTATAAAGGACAATTATATGCACAGAGCACTTGGCACCTTAAATAAGTAGATGTATTGTATGAGTTTAAGAGCTTAAACATGACTTAATTCACGTGACGCTTGTGTCTCACTAACCCTTGGGCAAACAGCAACTTACTTGGATGACATCATTCTTAGAAAATTGTTCTACATAGGTAACTAAATATAATAGACTGAAGCCTCTGTCATCCAAATGTTTTTCTTCTACAATGAGTCCCATACTATCCAATGGAATGGCAGGTATAGCCTTTCAGATCTAAAACAAGGCAAAAGTGAGCAAAGCTCTCATAAGTCTAACAATGGGAGTCTGAAATGAAAATTGTGTCACTCAATCAGAAATTTGAAAAAATATTAGATAAAATGTAGAGAAGATTGAAATTCTTCATTTTCAGACCTTGGGTTCTGGAGGCGTCTTATAGACTTGCTTAGGCTTCCATCTTAATCCAGGGTCTGGCATACTAAGCATACATCCATAAGTTGGTCCACCTTTATTGCATTAGTAGCTAAAATTTATAAATATTTGAGCAATGTAACAAGAATTTAAAAAAAAAAAAATGTAAAACTTCTTAGTGCAATCAAGAAGACTTAACAAGGAGCTTCTCGACCTTCTATAACTATAACTTAAATAAAATGTTTTTCCCTCTTCCAGATCCTTTCACAAAATAACAGTCATCTTTAAACACTTAACCTGGTAAATTATCTTTGTGCTTGAATATTCTTTGTTGCCAAGATACAATAACAAGAATTACAAATATATAGGAAATCATTTAAGATTGGCCAAAAAACAACCATCACAGCTCATAACTGCACTTGGAGAAAAAAAGTTAATTTGGCAAATTATTGTTTGTAACTAGGATATCACAATGTCTCCATACCACCCTGTTATTGTACTTGTATTAAATGGCTGATAGTTAAGTATGTGTGAAGAAATACTATAACTGTACAATATATAGTTCTTATGATAAGAATGTCCTTGAAGCAAATTTTAGTGCATTTTTTACATTCAATATGTGAGATTAAAAAGAGAGACTTTTTTAATATCTTAACAAAGCTGCCATTCCTAAGACTTTCATGAAATTCTATAACTTGCCTTCTTATTCCTTTGGGCAAGATATTGATGCAAATTGAATTCAATATGTACCACACATTTACTTCCCCAGTGTCAATTGTCATTCAAAAACAGATAATCAGCATTGCAAAAATAAGTAAGTAGAATAATCATTTAAAAAACCGTATGAATCAGTTTGTCAAATATGACATTTATGTGTTACCTTAGGCAAGTTCCTTTATTGTAGGGGAATTAACCATATCCCCCGGCAAATATATTTATAACTAAGAAGGATGAACAAGTGTGGATCTATCAAAGTTAAAAACTTCCTTCTTACACTGTATAAAGAGCAAAACATTTCCTTATTTTTTAATACAGAAGACTGTGAGGTAAATTGGTTCATATCAAAGTATTAATATTGCATGAACAGTGTGCATAATATCAGAGTAGGAAGAAAGGATGAAACAAAACTGTGGCTTCGAATAGAGCTGAAACATGTAGTAAACCACTGGAATGAAATAACATACTTAACTCTTCAGCCCGATTTTTCAGCTAATGTTTACCTTTTAAACGGTACTTGAGGCTTCTTAGACAATTTACCATTGGGAAACTTTTTTAGCATATAAAGTTTATATATTTGTTTATATGTTCAATAAATGACAATCGTGCTGTAAAATAAGACCTAAATGTTTGTGGTTTTGAACAGTGGTAATATTATTTTCATTCATGGTTAAATTAGGCATTGGAGTTGGTTGAGATTTTCGAGTGAAATATATAGATTCTGTCTTAAAGGATTGAAAGATACTTGCCACTTTTCTGCCTATTCAGATATTCGTTTTAAATCATCGTTCATATTAAATGCTGTCTCCTCGGGATCGTCAATGTTTGCATACAAAGAAGTATCGTCCGCAAAAAGGCATATATGACTACCTATTTAAAGAAGTTTGGAGTAAAATCTACATTGTATAATCAAAAATGTACTTGTCAATGGACACTTGCAGCATATGGGTCCCTGTCTTAACCCTACCTCTAAATGATGGTAAAAAAGATAAGCAATGAGCAAAAGTAGGTATTAACTTGCAGAAGTGCAGAAGATACTTTTCATGGGACTCTTTAGTTTATTGGCTCCTTCCTTGACCTTCACCTTTACTGAAGGGCAGAAAAAGAGATTTGAGTGGTATTCAGAGAACAATGAAGACCAAAACAGTGTCAACTTTGTAGGGAACTATAAACTGCAGTCTTCTCCCTGTCATAGCTGTAAACTGAAAGAAAAACACAGAAAAAACAAATGGTGAATTTATAATGGTGTGACTTACTTGGATGGCACTTGTAGGCTATCTCCAGGTACTTGGTGGTATCAGGACAGGGGTCCTGTCCAAACGTCTCTGCGCTTGCCACTAGGTGGCAGTTGTGTCGATTCTGACATAAATCCAATAAAACCTGGAAAGAAATGTTTGATTTTAATTAACTGGGAAATTATCCTTTATGAAAAGATAACAAATACAGCAAATGACCTTTTTTGTACAAGGGTTCAATTAGCACCGACAAGGATCTGCTTTAGAACATAAATACTTGACTCCTGTTTTAATTAATACATAACCAACACTGAAGCAAGATGCTTTTTCCACTGAAACTCATACACAAGAGTACAGAATTCATATCTTTCTAACTATAGATGTATGTCTATATATCTGACCCTTTCTATAATGTAATATTCCTTTGAATAATCAACAAATTGCGTAATGTAGAATACAACTGACAAAACTAAACTGTTACTTATAATGTTTTAATAATTCAATCATGATATGTTTATTTCATCGTAAACTCATAGATCAAGCCTATATTGAAAACAACATTTTTTCACACATCTTATCTAAAATTTAACAGGAAACTAAACAAATAACTTTCTTTCACAAGCTCTAAATATAAACCATCTTCATTAAGCGTGTCAAGAGACATGCAACTAGGCCAAAAAATATCTTATTCATGTGAAAATCAATGAACAAATAAGAAGGTGAAAAAAGACAGGAAGCCAAGTCAAAGCTTAACCTTGTAATATAGGGTTCCCGGAAAAAATCAATATGGCTGCCGGGGAGTTTACGAAAAGCCAATCACATGGACGTGCGACAAATAACAATATCAATGAAGCTTAAGAATCAATGATGTCAAATATATATAGCTCAATAAACATCTTGTTGGGCAACACTGCTTTTGTGTTCTTCTTGTCACAATCAAAGGTGATTAGTTGTGGGAAAGTAGTACAACAAGTGATCAGCGGTTTTATCTTGGAATGATCTACAGGAAATTCTCTTTCCTTGAAAGGTAATCTTTAACAATGAATATTGCTTTAACATGCAATTTGCTTTTGCAAAGTTTGATGTCCCAGAAAAAAGGAAAATCATTTGAACTTCAAGAAGACAATAAAAAGCTTTTGACTTAGTAACTCATCTTTCTTTGAATTTACGGGTTTTGTTTTAAACTTAACCTTACTCCTTGTCAATCCAGTATCACAAAATGTCTGATTTCCAAACACACCTCATGAGGCAACTTTTCAGCACATTGCATAAGATAAATTCCTGAAGAAACAATATATCGAGTTTCAATATATCAAAGATCTTTTATCCAAATGTTTCCCAACATTTTCTCAAAACATTGTGGAACTTTTACAATTTTAAAAAGTTTGTGATGCCTTTTCACATAAAATATACAAACAAAACTCAAGATCTATACACTACAAGATAACACCAAGACAATGAAAGAAATATCAACTGAACTCTAACTTTCCTTATGTAGCTTATTTAACAGAAGGCATCAAATTTAGTTCAGAAATGTATACTGTGAGATAGCCAATATGGCCGCTCATCTGAGAACCAATCATCAATTAGAGCTACATACTCTGCCAGATGACAGGTAATTGTTCTGTGTTATACATCAAACAATCCAGAAGATAATTACCTTATTCTACTTAACAGGAAGTGATAAATAACTCAAACTAAAAAAAAGTAATTTTGTTTCCTCATTATTTTTAGTGCAATGTCAATATCATGCAAAAAATACTCCAAGTCTTTTGCGTTAAATCTATAAAATTCAATGAATAAATGATGGCACTTTGTGAAATTTACCCAGTTCTACAAAATGTAAGGTACATATGCAATATACAATGTTTTATGCAAAACTTAAGTAATTCAAGCCAACATTTGCAGACTTCACTTATATTACATGTCCACAGCTAGTGGCCCAAATCACTCTTTTTTTTGCAAGATTTAAAGACAATAGAAAGACAGATAAAATCTTCAAAAGCATTTAAAAGATGGTGTAGTAGCACAAGTCATATCTGATCTTGATCTGATCTGATCTGAAATCATAGATATTTATAAAAATTGTTTCTAAAGACATTTCTGAATTTCTTCTCATTCTTCCTCATTGTCATTGATAATTGATGGTGCTTCAAGACTTAAAGAGGCTGACCTATCGGCGACGGTCTGTCATGTGGTTTTGAGGGAAAATTACATGAAAAAAGGCGCTGTACTTTCACCAATGTTACAACATTATTAAGATAAGCTATACCTATGATTATTATACCTATTATTAACATTGACTTGAAATGCCATAGCAAAGCTTTCACTCTCGTAGCACTGATGAATGAATAGCTTCACTTTTCATTCTTGTCTTCTGTTACCGAGTGTGCCCTCTCATTTATCTAGTTGTCAAATCTAAATCAACCAAAATGATAACCTCTAAATCAACCAAAATGATAACCTCTAAATCAACCAAAATGATAACCTGAGTAACTTATTTCAACTGGGTTGTGTTATAATCGTGCACTATTAACAGTCATGTATAAACTGAATGTCCCTTTGAATTTCGTTTCTACAAAAAATGCCTTGATAGGACTGTCCTTTTATAAACAGTCTAGATGTCCATCATTGAGTACAGGCTGTCGGATGCTCCAACTTATTCTATAAGCAAAAGAGCTTAACTTAATAGCCGAGACAAAATTAGCTGTCACCTCTACTCACTGATGTCTTCAAGATTATATAGGGAAGTCCTCAGAGGCTAATCTGACAGGATATGTCCTTCAGAAAGGTTGATATCATTTGTAAATACAAATTTGACAAATGGGCAGTTAAAACCTTTTAGTTATTCATAAACAAATTAAGAGGTTAAGTCAATAGAGTTATTGAAATGCCTTGTCAACTGTTCATCACACATGCAATGACAAAAGTTTCCATGACCATACCATTTGTCAATTTCTCTACTGTCAACATCTTCCCCATGATGAAATCTTGTTATAAATTCAACCAATTTAAAAAAATTTTTTTTTTACATTTGATTTATAATACTACAAAAATGTCCATTCATTAATCTTGTTGAGGAATCCTTTTCATATACCTTTCAATAAAGAGAATTTACAACACAAGTGCTATGTATGGTCACCTTGAAAACAAGTAAAGGTCACCAAAATGGACCCGAGTATGTCTCATACCCAAACATAAGTTGTCACCAAATTTGAAGACATCAGTTCACAAGATTTCATGTCAACAAGAGGCAAATGTTTGAAAAGATGGACATACGGATGAACCCCACTGAGTACTGCGTACGTAGAAGCTTAATTGTTCTGCATGGGAGCAGGCAATACTCATCAAAATCTTTTATCCCTTATCATTCAACTACATTTTCTTCTTATTTCACAAACATGACCCCCACATCTCATTTTAGAACTTTTGTTTCAAAATTACAAAGGAGTACTGTTAACTCTAAAATTTATTTGAAGTTGATAGATAATTAACTCTATAAAGATTACATAAAAACATTTCCTGTATCATAAGACATAGGTGAACTAAAAGACATTCTATCCATTTATTACATGTCAACAATACTAGAATAAAGTTTCTGCACATTTTGATAAAAATAATTGGTGAACAAGTGTTTGCCACTAACATGGCAATGTCCCCTGCCGTTATGAGATATCTAGTTGCTAAGCTTTATGAGATATTGCGTAAACAATGTATTACACAGTGGTCAAAGTGTCGTGGTGACCTTGAAAATGAGGTCAAGGTCACCAAAGTCCACTGGTGCCTGAGTCATCTGCCGTTGTAGGCTGTCGTCAAATGTAAATTTTACATTCTAGGTGATAAGCTTTACCAGATATCGTGTTAACAATGTATTATACAGTGGTCAAAGTGCCGTGGTGACCTTGAAAATGAGGTCAAGGTCACCACTGTCAACTGGTGTCTGAGTCTTTCTCCATTGAAGCCTGTCACCAAATATGAACACTCTAGGTGCTAACCTTTACGAGCTATCGCGTAAACATTGTATTACAAAGTGGTCAAAGTGTAGTGGTGACCTTGAAAATGACGTCAAGGTCACCAATGTCTACTGGCGTCTGAGTCTTTTGCCATTGAAGGCTGTCACCAAATATGAACATATTAGGTGCTAAGCTTCATGAGTATTCACGTTAACAAGAATCCGGACGTACATATGTACAGACAGACGCTGGTGATTTCATAGTCCCCCGTTCCGGGTTGCGGCGGGGGACAATAATAATAAAGGAGAAATCACTTGTGGGAGATGGATGTTTTGACAGTAGATTTTGAACAATGCCCTGCCATCATCAAGTACATGACGTAACAATTGTTTTACATCATCAAGTAATGACATCACAATGCTATGACATCATAATTATGATGACACATTGCTATGACATATCAAGGCTTTAAGAGTCTACAGGTAGTGCAGTGTTCAGGGACGTAATTTTCATAGAAAATTTTACGATGAAAAATGATTTTGAATGATAAATAGAATCTTGATCTCATGTCTTCTAAAATAAATCAACATTCATTGATAAAAGTGATAATATCCTCACAAGCCTCGGATAATTGAAACTTGGATCAACTTCGTTGTTATATTTCATATCTGAAGTCACTTCAGTGAGATTCTCGTCTAGGTTCTTAAATCAAGACAGATAAATTAAAGTCATTGTTGACTTTATGTCTCAATGATTGTTCATTTTGGTTCTTCAATATTCAAGTGGTTTATTACAGAAGCCTCATTAACTGGCACACCAACCAAGTTGATTTACAGGAGTAACTAATGAAAGAATGTCATGGGTGATCATTTGGAATTCAGCTCATGTTTCTAATTTTCACGCAATCAACTAAAAGTACATTTATCAACATAATAAGTATGGTAATTAACAAGATCTACAGATTAAATTAGAATAGAAAGAACTAGAAAAATTGTAATCAATAAATTTTTTCTCTTTCAATGTAATAAACTTTTTATCTACAAAACTGCACTACATGTCAGGACTTAATTTTGTCAAGAGTCTCATGAAGAAAAATTAAATTGTAAAAATAGTTTGCTGTATATTTTGGAGTAATTAAGATTCACATTTGTGTACAAAAGAATTTTTAAAAATAGAATCTTTCTATATAAACTTAGAAATAAACTTTATCTTTAAACTTAAACAGCAAGCTACTTGTGTAATTAGATTGAATATGATTAAAGATCTGTCCAACCATTATCAGCTGCTTTGAAAAATGGGACTTATAAAAGCTTATATATAGTTTTCTTGAAACAGGAATTGAAATAATTCTTGTGAACTTTATGAAATGAACGTCATTCTAATCAAATATACAGACAGTTGATGTAAATCTGATGTAATAAATATGAAAAAATAATATCTATAAGACGTCTGTGACAAAGTCAAAATGCTGCAAATATGAATTGCATTTAAACTAAAATATTTTGTCTAAGACTATTTACTTGATTAAATACTATAAGTGATAAGGTAATTGCAAAACTGAAACTACTACCCCGGTAACAAGCTTATTCTCTTAGAGATTCTCGAAGGTCACTGCAGTCTCATTCAAGGTCATACATTCTATTACTTTGGTGTAATATGCAACATGACATGAAAAAATACAAAACAAAATATCTCCAAATTTTTAAAGAAAAATTGCTTAATTTCTATAATATTTATAACTACAAAGAAATAGAAGTTTTCCATTGACGACTTTTTTCTATGAGAATATCCTCTTGTGAATGGAAAACAGGGATATTCTTACATTTGTAAACACACATTCCACAAGCAAATACAGGCACTATTCAAATGTAATCAATCAATGGTAACAGAGGCATAGGTTTTCTCAAATCAATTAAATTCTTAGACAACAAGGTTATAAATCTGGTCTTCAGAGTGTGTGAATAATATGTCATACATATAAACATCTACAAGATGTTATACAAGAAGCGAGAAAACACCTACAATATTTGCAAAAAAAGAGACTGAGTAATCATTCAAAAACTGTCAATTTATTAAAGGGGAAGTACATGTTTTTAGATAAAATAATTATCCCAGGAAAAAGGAAATAGATGTTACCATTTCAAGATAATTATTTTTCATTAAAAGAAGCAATTCTGAGAGGAATGTACAAAGATCATTTAAGCTATGGGAATCTCTTTCAAAGCTCAAATGATTAAAAGGTGTTCACACATAAATGGCCACCAGCAGTTTTTGCTTGACACCTTAATTGTTACCTGATAATTTCTTCTACAACTACAACTGTGGATGACTGGGTTGAGAAATGAGATATTTTCCCGTCAGATGATAATAAATTTGGCATAAACTAATGCTTTTTGGGTAAAATGTTCAAAATTTCTTTTTGTTTGAAAGTGCTACAATACCTCTAAAGGATAAATTATTTAAATTTTTTTGGTTTGAGCATTGTACAGCCTTTAGCACAGACAATTTTCCAAATCATTATCATTATTCAATCACTTTCAATCATGAAAATGTATTTTGTAAGTCAATTTAAGATACCAAGGTTGTTTTGGTGACCTTATGATTGACATGAGTATAAATATCTATAGCATACAAAGACAAGACCCCAGGCATTAAGTGTAGAGCCAGTCTTCTATTGTACCAAGAGCTTAATGAAATTAACATGACAGGATGTCATATATTGTTTGTAATTGATGTTAAGTTGGAAAATGACGCCACTCTATACCCAACATGTCATGAAAGTTTCCATTTTCTTGACACTTTGTCACCCCAAACTCAAATCCTTAAACTTTAATTAGATTTTTAAAGGTTAAGTTTTAATTAGATTTTTTAAAGGTTAGGTATGTGGGATTTTGATGCAATATATGCATGGCAGACAGTTAATTTCAAAGATAATTAAGGACATAAAGTTCAAAAACAATTTTTTGAATTTAAGTTTATTTTTCTTATGGTTTATATATAATACAGTTTCTTTATTCAAGCCCAATACCAAAGCAAGTCTAGAATTATAATGTCATACTCATACACCTATTCGGACTAATCACCTTTTCAAAACTTAATCTCTTGATCTAATATCTTGTTTAAGTTATATTCTAAGTTAACCTTAAAGAATAATCCTTGTAACTCATCGATCGATTATTTTAAGAAGTTCAAGAAAAATAATTCATATCTCATTAAAAAGAGCATATATAACCAAACAGTTAAAGTTGATTGTTATTCTCAAGATTGTTCACAATAGTGCAACCCAAAGACCATAGTTCATAATGTTTCAACCTTTATTAAAGAAGAAGAAATATATTTTATTAAGTGTCACGTGGTACATAGTTTCTCTCAACACATAATAAAAGCTTTAAAAGCTTGTATTACCCGGCCATAAGGCCTATATGAGACACATGAAAATCGTAAAATTGTCATGTATAAAAAATGTACATTAAAATACAAACATATACAAGAGATGAAGGTGGTATTTAAGTACTATTTGGGCTAATAGCGTGTTTTCGTCTATTATACATTTTTATTAATAGAGCGGGAAGAGGCTTTACAAACCTCTCATTACGTAAAATGAATACAGATTGGGCGGTTAGGGACAATTAAAGCATTTGTCTTGATTGTTCCCCTTACCACATAGCTCTCTTCCCCCCCCCCCAACTTCTTTCCCTCCCACACTATCCTCTTTCCCTCTCTATTACTAGTGTCATATGCATGTCTCGCTCCCAGACAGCATATCATGTTCACGTTCATTACAGTTCCTATCAATGGTAGATCCAGGGGGTAATGTTTGATTATAGTTCAGAGGGTTTGAAGGGTGAAATCTCCCCTTGCAAAATTTTGAAAAACTTTAATTGCACTTAATTGAAAAGGATGGATCCCGTTCCCCTCATTTTATTGCTGGTAATCCATATTCCCCCCATGGTAAGTTGAAATTAGACTAAAATTTAGTCTATAAATATTTTGAATAATTATTGTACTTCCATCAATGTTTATTTTACTCAGGGCCAGTTCTTTATGTCATTCTCACCTAACAAAGAAAGTTATAAAGATCGCTCCAAAACTTACATAAAAATCTATCAGAATCAGTTATTTACTATTTGATTAAACATTAAAGAATTCATGCAAATTTTACAAATCAAACTTTTGATATCAGCATATCCTGTTCTGTTAGAAAAATGCTTTTCAAAACACTATGATAATTGATTTTGCCCTGATCCATGACTCTGTATGATAGCAGACTTTGATACAGTCTAGGTCCTCGTTAAGCACATCTAGACTTTACCAAAACATAATTAAAAAACAAGACCATGAAACTAATATTAAAACAGCGATTTATAATTTTAAAAATAATCTTATAATCCAAATTTTATGATCCTCCAAAATAATTTAATCATACAATGAATTTGTAATTTGAAAATTCAATATGCAAGAACAAGAAGATTGAAAATTGTCAAAGTGTGTGTAAATAACACAATAATATTCTTTACTGGACGTAAAAGTAAAAGTTCCAAAAATGGATTCAATACAAAAATGATGTAACACTTACCAAAGTGAGTATTGTACAGACACATGACCTTAGAAAACATCCGAGACTATCCATGGTGTATGAGATACTGCCAGTAGGTACACCCATAAAACACTTCATCATTCTCCTGTCAGTCTCGTAATCCTAGCACTCGCCTTCTCAGTCTGTCTCTCACTCCCGATGAGAGTATACAGAGTACGGGAGTACACAGAATACGTACACTACACCCTACACACCACTGGAGGCGTTACATCAATGGAAATTGACATTCTTCCTTCTCTGTAAATTTTCTTCACTTTCAATGTGACAGGAAGTTGAATATTCCAAATTTAAGTACTTTATCACAACCCCTCCCTCGTGCTCCTTAAAGTTGAACCTTCAATATGAGAAGGAAAACAGTTGTACTGCCCAAGAGGTGTTGCAGTTTATTGCTCTCCTGTCAGATTTATAATCCTGGTGCAACAACTCAATTTCTCACCTTAGAGTAACTCTCTTTTTGTCCCTCACTCTCAAAATAGGAAGAGGGAAAACACTTCATGTAAAGATATACAAGGCTCTTGTACTATTCTGTCACAGATATATGCCTTGCTCTCACTCTCATCCCTCAACTTATACACTCTTCTTTCTCTTGACTTGTTACTCCTCTAATCTCTGCTTATTAATCATCAATTAATTTCCAATTTTCCCTCCAAACAGGACAAGAGAGAAGAATATACCGAGAAGAGAGAAGCATATACTGGTAATCTCAACCAACCAACAAGGAATTCAGGGTCGAGCACAGCTTGGAAGATATCACTCATAAATCACTCTCCTTTCAAGGAGGCTTAAAGAGGCATAGTCCATTTGTTTAATATCTATCATCAAAGCTTTAAAAACCTCTCGCCTATGAACTCTGAGCTGTAAGAAATATCTTCTTGATATTTACTACTTGATGATGATTTAAACCTGTTTACTTTTCTAACCAAAACCAACTTACCAAAATTTACAAATTCTCTTAACTTTGTTAATATCTGTTCTCAAAGCTCCAATCAAGGAATCTGAATTCTAGAAACCACTAGAAATCCTTTTATGCTACACATAGGCAGGAATTCAACCTGCAAACCTTGCTAAAGAGTAACAGCCAACAAGACTTTAAAAACGAGCTCCAGTTTGTTTCATATATATCACTAGAGTCGCAACTCTTGCCAAGGTTCTGAAGGTTCTTTTTCCATTGTTAAAACTCTTTTACAGAAGCTGGAATTCGGTGCAGGAAATTTAACCGTACACCTTGCTAATGATTCACAACTATTTTACACAAATCTCAAGTCCATTCATTGAATATCCAAGTTGCAGAAAGTCTAAATGCACTTTAAAATCACACCTGGAAAACAGATATCAAGAGCTGCATTCCACTAGTTTTACAACACTTAATGTCTTCACTTCAGCAAAAACTGTTGCTCTCACAAGCCTTGTCTACACCTTACCTACAAATAACTGCAAGATCATATAGTGTTAAGAGTTGTACTCCTTATAGTGCTACCATCCCCATACAGCACATTCAACTGAAATATATATGCATTTGTAAATGCAAACAGTATACTAAGTATCCAGTGGTTAAGTGTTCCACTCATGTACTTCCACAAACTGCAAGATAACCTGCAAATTTTGTACACAAATCACTTGCGATTTATCGAAGACCTAAAATGCTGCAAGCTTATAAGGTTGGTTGCGTGTCATTAGTACAGCTGATTAAGTTGGATATATAAATGTGACTTGATTGCTGTAAACAGAGTATAGAGGCAGATTCATTCAGCTCTCCTTATGATTTGAATTCCCTTCAAGGTAGTATCTATCTACTGTTTATGATAAGCTGTAAATCTGGAGGACCAACCATGACATCCACAAGGAACGATATCACTTCACTGAATCACTGATCTTACAATAAGCTTTATCATGAAGACCATTTGCGAAATATCCTTTAGATCCTTGTTATTTGAATCTCCTCTGAGTCCAATGTATTTTTTTCACTGTCACATTTGTAATAATCACAAACAAATCACACCTTGACTAAAACACATTCTGACCAACTGATACAACCTGATCAATATCCATCATAGCAACAAATCTCACTTCATTGGATAAAACCACCCATGGAATATATACAGTCGATTGAAAGAGTCAGGTGGATGTTCTTGAAGAAACAAGCATTAGTCCACTTGTTATCAACTATCCACTAAACCTGTGCATCCAACCAACAAATCACATCTGGCCTCTCAAGCAAGTTATTCCCTGTCTGTCTGTGTGGTATCATCCAACTGACTGATGTGATAGGCTCTCGCCAGGTATCTAATAGGTAATAACGTTTGAAGGGTCTACACAGCTGGTAGGTACAAGGGTAATGATCTGTGTTGGACGTGATCATCAGTGTTATCTAGCTCTACAAGATGTGATCACTGTGATCAGCTAATTCTCTATCACCTGTTTGTTAGAGAGATTACAGCTAATGTGTTGTAAACTTCACAAATTATGAACTGTGGTATTCTAGAATACATGTGTTACTAATATTCTTCTTGGACGGCTTCATGGTTCTTAAGATGTGATCACCATGATCAAATAATTCTCAATCATCCACATCAACTGTTTGAAATAAGGAGTGAAGAGATAACTGTGTATGTGCAACAGTTTTGTAAACTAAATGATAATTTTATTGAACTGTTTTAATTGCATTCTATTTGGCAGTAAAAATCATAAATACACAGGTTACCAATTCTCCTTTAAGGACAGGTTCACAATTCCTTGGATGTTAACATAGTCCTGCTTCATGATTGTGTATACATAGGAGCCTTTGATACAGTCTAGGTCCTCTTTCAGTCTAGGTTTGACTGCATACATATAAAAGAATATCATTGAAGAAGGAATATTAAATTATCAAAATATTTCAATGACTAAATTCCAGTCTAATGCTATCTATGCCATCAACTTATTCTCCTATCATTACTGTACAAAACAATTGCTTTACTTCAACTGCACTGAAATTTGTGGTTTGAAAAAAAACTACAAATGCTTTGATAGACCACCAATATGGAGATTTTTAGATCATTGAAATATCAGACAAGCCAGACTAACTTGTGATGACTGTTGAATCTGGCCAATCTGAAATCAGGCAACAATTGGCAGGTAGCAAACAGCTATTACAGCCTCTGCTTATCACATATGTATCACCTGTTTGTTATAACATGAGATTACAGCTCATGTGTTACAAACAAAACAAATTATGCAAACATGTGTTACCAATACTCCTAACAGAAAACCTTCATAATTCATAAGCACTACTCTTGTTAACGATGTTGAAAAAAAAGTTTATTCATCAAAACAGATAAATGTTCAATATTACTGATGAATTCATAAAATATAGCAGTTACCAGTATACAAAACATTTTTTTATTCTCATTTGCTTTCCAAATCTTTTCTTAAAGTTCTTATTTCATTTTCTTTTTTAAACATAATTTTATAGATATAACGTACTGTAGACATCAACTTAGAATCTATGAACATATTTAAATGGCATGAAAGCATTTATAACAAAAGCAACAACATTTATTCTTAAATCTGCTTATACAGAGATAGATATGATTTATGATACTCAATAATATAAACATGTACAGCATGGCAGTGAAACATGAACAGACTTCAACTGCATAACAATGTCAAACACTTTGTATTGAATTCCATTAATACCAATTATTACACCTAATAAAATAACTTTACAACATGTTTGCTTTCAACCGACAAAATGAAAGGGGCACAGAGTATGTTTTTGGGGTAAAATATGTCAAACTTTGTAAAGGGTGTTATTTGATCGAGAGGTAGTGGCTTTATTTTAAAATCAACATCTCATGATCAATACTCATTAGTTCAGTATAGTGACAATAAACGGGTAACAGTCGAGATTTGTAATCGCAAACCATACAATGATGCGTGCCATCGACTGAAATGTAAATTTGATTTCTTAAGTTTTGTTTTAATATTCTGAACTAATAATTTTGCTGTCACCAACTTCTAAAACCATACTATGACAAATCAAGGGTTAATTTAAACTTATTATCAAGTTGATATTTCAATGTTTATATAAAACTCGGTTAAAATAAACAACAAGACAAAAAAATTGAAATCCATGTTTTGTATCAGTTACTAGTTTATTATCTTCCACAATCTGATTTCTGATTGGATATTAAATTAAGTCAGTAATTTTTCCTTGTTCAATAATTATGAAACAATTTTCAGAAATAATTTTTTATTATGTAAGGTCTCTATTTCAAGATATATATATAACCCAAAAATATACTTTCATATCTCATGACTTCAGCCTCATAGTTTAGTTTTAATATATCAATAATATTATATATGACTTACATATCTCTAATCACTCCAACCTTTTTAAATTAAAAATCCAAGATTTGATTTGACATTTATTTGACAGTTCTGATTTTGTATGTATTGAAACGTACTTTGATGATTAATAAGTTTGTGACATGCCTATAATCAGTGAAACCTGACTTGACTACAATGTCATGCTGACACACAGTTTGCATACACCAAGAAAAGTCACCTGTAATTATGCCCAGGTAATGTAGGTAACTAGATAAGTTTAACACCTGGACATGTATGAGATTAATTACATTACCTGTACTGCATAATGATACTGATAGTATTTGTTTTGGTACATATCTTTGCATGCAAAGGATTTAAGTTTTATTTTAGTATCATAAATATCTCGAGAGTCCAAACAGGTATAGATTCTTTGTGATTGATTGTATGACTGAAAAGGACAGGCATATCAGGATATTTTTTGTGGAAACGAAATTCAGTATATTACTGTACAAAAAAATATAACCCTGTTGAAACATGGTACTGAGATAACATTTTGGTTGATTTTGATTTAACATCTAGAGAAATAAGAGCGCATACACAGATTAATTATCAAAATACTAAACTATATCCAGCTTTATGATATTTTATGGAATTTGTGGATGGTCTCAGCATTCAACAGACATTTGCTCTTTGAAAACAAAATAACTCCCCAGTTTGATAAAATGTTAGTAAAGAGGATTTATCTAGTACTCTGTATGTACATTGCAACAGCAGCTGTCTCAACAAGCCAACATATGTGAATCTATTAATTTTAATCAATTTTGAATACATATATAATCTGAAAAAGTTTACTGTTCCTTTTCTAAAAATTGTTTATCACAAGCACATATACTTTCACATACAAATGGAACCTTCGTCGATTTCTGTTGCAGATGTTTGAGTCCGTAGGTTTTTCAATGACATAAGTTTGAAAAATACCAGCTTGTTGTACGATAATTCTAAAATTCTATTTATTGAATTATTTCAAATTTTAATCAATGTTTGCAACATGCTGGTGGAAGAAAATTATTAATACACAATCTCAACCAAAAAAGTTCACGTCATAAATAACCTCCATATTTTTTTAAGAAAAATAAAGTTGACAGGGGCGTGAGCATGTATAAGAATGACTGACAAATTCATAAAAATATTTTTCAAAATAGATTATGATAAAGATAAACAGATAAGATCAAACACTGTTCCCTTGATGTCAGACATTGACAAGGATACATCACCCCACCCACGGAGGCTGTCATGTATATAAGTTAATAGTTGATTAAATATTCATGGTGCATTGTTTACACTGACAGGAAACACACATAGATCTTACAAGACAAGATCTTAGTAAAAAAACCAGAATAAAGTCCACAAATCCTACCCAAAAAAATTTCAATCACAAATTCCTATAAATTCCTAATTCCCTCTCCCCGTTGGCCATTGGAAAAGATGATAAATACATAAGGCTCTAAGGGTCGGCCTTCCCATGGCCCCTTGCTTCATTCTTTAAGAAAATTTCTGGAAAATTCCTAAGCATGCCACTGGATCACACAGTTTGACCAACATATTCTTTAAGAACTTCTATTTATGAATGACAACTTCTTTATTTTTGAGATTTGTTACGTTTTGATACAGAATCCTGTATCGTTGTCAAGTGTGAATGATACATTCATTGCTTCAACCTTCAAAAAAGTAACAGATTCTTTTAAAAAATATTTTAAATCTTTTTTAACCATTGCCAAAAATATACCCTCTTGAAAAGAAAGTCTAGGTTTGGATTGAAAAGCAATTCTCTGAGGCTCCTTTCGTTATGAGATAAACTAATCTTTTTTTAAAGAATTATTTTAGCGATTGAATTCAAGTCTACTTAATGGCTGATTTACATAACACTTAACAAAGAGGACACAGAACAATCTTACAGTTAAATGGTGACTATCTTTAAACTAAACCGATTATAAATTTTCAATGAACAGAGACTGATGAATGTGAAAAATGTTTTCAAAGTTTAAAAAGAAAATCTAAAAAACAAATTACAGGTTGCCATTCTGAATAATCCTCAAAAAATGTTAATTTGAAATTTTGGTAATAAACTTGAAGAATTGTTTCATTTCTTCACTTCTGTAAAGAGTTCTTGCCAGCAAATTAGAAGAAGAAATTCTTATGATGAATAAAGAAACTTCTTCAAATCAATTATAGGATATTTTTTGCTCAACTTTTCTCAATTACAGCTCTCCACAGACATCTGTGTCTTTGACAGGAGAGAAACAG
Source organism: Phorcus lineatus (assembly GCA_921293015.1). Taxonomy (NCBI): domain Eukaryota; kingdom Metazoa; phylum Mollusca; class Gastropoda; order Trochida; family Trochidae; genus Phorcus; species Phorcus lineatus. The sequence continues at coordinate 42,023,609 of OV121085.1, forward strand.
GCAGGTTATAAAACATTTAGACAAATTTTGGAGGAGAGACACTAATTCGGACCCCAGTGAGGTGACTCACCATTGTGTTTATAATCATCTGTTGAACCACCAGAGCTCTAGACTAAAATTTAGTCTATGAAAAAATTTAATACTTTACTGTTCCTTCATCCATAATATTTTTTTCTTTGGGCTCCTAATTTCATATGTGTATTCAGTCAATCTGTATTAAAGACTCCTTTATATACACAGTCATGAAGCAGGACTACAAGAGCTCTTTATCTAACCTGGACTTAATCTAACCAAACAATGAATCAACTCTTTTTCCTGATATTTCTATATTTTTCTACTATTGCATTAACAATTTTTTAAGGACATTGAACAGAACTGATTCTTAAAGTCCTTAAGGACACATTAATTGATAAAATATCATGGATGATAACCTCTTTATCATATTCATACTAAAATGCCAGTAAATCATATATGTTACCTAATATACTATAAAATATGTAAGCTTGAGTAAATACAAGGACACAGCAAAGTATCATTCTGTCGCAGGAAATGTTGTCTCCTCATCAAAACTCAATAATGTACCAGCCACAAGCCGTCGAGTGATTCTAATCACTAGCCAGCACTTATTGATTCCATCTTATATAGCACTGTCCAGCATTTACATAACCCCATTTGGTGAGATGATTTTGCCTATAAGATTGTACAAAGCATCACTTATGTCTTTGCAGGAAAGGATATACACCTCATGTATCATGGAGATGTCACCTCAAGCGTCATGTCTGTCACCTCAAATCTCATGTGGCATTTACCTATATTGTCATGTTGCCGTAACCTTGTGTGTCATGTGACATTCAGGTTATGTGTCATGTGTCCTGGTCGTGTGGCTGAAACCTCATGTGTCCATGTGGCATTTACAATGTGTGTGTCGTCATTCAATTAATCCATGTGTCATGTGGCTGTAACCTCATGTGTCATGTGGCTAGAACCTCTTGTGTCATGTGGCATTTACAATGTGTGTCATCATTTAGCTAACTCATGTGTCATGTAGCTGTAACCTCATGTGTCATATAAATGTCAACACACGTTATGCGACTTGGACCTCATGTGGCATTCACCTCATATGTCGTATGGCTGTAACCATATGATCATCATGTGATTTTGACCTCAAGTGTCATTTGTCATTCACAATGTGTGCCATCTGTCAAACACCTCATGGTTTATATGGCTTTACCCTTGCATGTCACTATGCTTAGACATTATGTGCCATGTTACATTGACATGTGTTATGTGTTATGTGCCGTGTCATGTGGCATTCAGAATGTGTGTCATCTGTCAGTCACCTCATGTGTCATGTGGCTGTAATCTTATGTGTCACGTAAATGTCAACTCATGTGTTATGTGGCTGTCATGTCATGTTTCATGTGGCTTATGGGTAAAGTGGCATTCAACCAATGTGTCATGTGGATGTCTTGTGTGTAATCTGACATTGACCTTCCACTATTCGCCATTTACAAAACCCACAGAACAAGACACATTATATATGTTTTATCATTATAACATTTCTTAATAGTATGGAATTCTAAATAAATCTACACAGCATCATTTCACTATAATCCTCAGCAAGGAACAATGTCACCTCATCAAAAGACAATCATTAATGTACAAGTGAGTTCAGGCAGCAGTTTATTGATTATGAAACACTGACCACTGTATATAAGCTACTGCTTGATTGATGTCACTAGCCTCTGCTGACCCTGTTACCAGTTGCTGCTGGCTTACTGCTGCTCTGTCTTGGCTTAGAGACAATGTCATACGTCTAAGATTAGACTAACATCAGGCTGAAATTAATTTTGTTCATGATGAATGAGTCTTCTTAATTATTTAAAAGGTATCACACAGATTTCAATATTTATTTAGAATAAAATAAAGATTTGGTTTTCAAGGGCTGGATCTATCATGTTGGCTATCCAAGGGTGAGGTTAGGATGAAAATGATTTCAAGGACGGGATGTAAGGCTTGTCTTGAAAAGTTGCATGTATACGTACGAGCTTATTTGGTGAAGCTTTGTTACAAAATTGAAATAATTGCATAAGGTAAAAATGTTTGAATAAATTTGATTTATAATTGACACTGTAAAGCACAATACAAGCATGAAATTTACAATTATTTGAGTTGATCAAAATGTTGTATAAAATCTCTAATTATTTGAACAACAATCATCATCACCAACCTCACAGTCTCCACCCCCATGTTGATAATAAACATTAGATGATCACCATCATCTACATAATATATCGTTGGCAAGATTTATGGACTTATACACATCCTTCTTTTATCATAGAAAGCTTCTTAGAGTATACATGTATTTTCATCATCATCATCATCATCATCATCATCATCATCATCAACAATCATATGCCCTATAACTTAAAGATCTCATTTACTTGAACCATAGCTAACAGGCAAAGGTCAACAAGTTCATGGGTCGAGTATGCACTATTGAACTTGAAGCTATGCATGTAATTTCAATTATCATTTCAAAATATGGCCATCTTTTGATCTCAACAGCTGTTTTCATCCCAAACATGTCTTGTCAGTTCTGTTATCACAATGAAAATGTTATCATCTGCTTTTGATTTACCATCTGTTCAGATGTCGTCTGCTTCAAATCAAGATGTCTGCCATATGGTTGGAATGTTGAATGATGGAAACAAAATCAATGATAGTTCTGAATGGGATTTTCAGAATATAGATATTGAATACACATTGAGTCCAAAAAGTATGACAAAGAAATAATCACAAAACATCACATATTTATTCAAATGTCTTCAAATCTGTCATTTCTAAATCATCAAAGCATATTAAATAGTAGTCCTGCTTCATGACTGTGTATATAAAGGAGCCTTTAATCCAGTCTAGGTCCACATTCAGCAAGTCTAGATTGAATGAAATTAAAAGCCCTAAGAAAAAAATATTATGGATGAAGGAACACTTAAATCATTAAAATTTTTCATAGACTAAATTTTGGTCTAATTTAATAGTTATTCAGTCCCTATGCATATCATGATGATCATTATGAAATAAAAAAAAAGGAAAAATCTTTTGAACTGTGCTTATGTAGTTAAGTCAACATGGCTATGCCTCTTGGCTATCCTCTCTCTATAGTCATCACAGACTTTTTTTTATCTAAACCTTGTCATTTCTCTGTACATCTGAAGATTCTTTTTCATTACAAATATCTTTGATATTCTCAAAGACATAACCTGTATTGTTCAAGATAAAGCAGTTGTTATTCAGAAATCTTATTTTTCTTAAGTTTTCTTCTACTAAAAGGACCTTTGAAGACTTCATCATAAAGTTTGACTTACATTTCTTTTATGCATAGCATAGATTTCAATAACCTATTCTAGAATAATTATTCAATAACGTTTGATTACATAATAATGATTAATTAATAATAATTACTCAATAACGTTTCAAATTACAGGTCAGCATTGTTGTGTAGTCTTTGAATATCATTTCAAAGAATTTCATTTTCTTTCATTTAAAATGAAGCATTGAATGAAGATTGATTATTATCAATGAACTTTGCTTGCACTCTTGTAACTTCTGTTTGATGAGGAATGAACTAATCTTCTAAATAAGATTAAGGGAACCATTTCTAGGGCATTGGTGAATCACTTGTCTTAGTTCTAATGACGTCGACATCACATTCAGAGGTTCTTATCAACTGAGAAGGTAGGTGTCATTGAAAAATAATTACACACACCTGTCATGGTAAGAGGTTCTTTAAACACTTTGTTGTGGCATAGAATATACCACCATCACAGACTGTTGATGAGGTCAATACCTGTTTTATAAACCAGATGAAAAATTGGTAATCTCGAGCACAAAGTCCAAGGTTAATATTGTTTTCTTCATGACTATAAAATCATGTATGACCAAATGTTTTGTTTTAAACTAAGGTCGAAAGCAACAACAATAAAAAAAAAAAAGTCATGAACAGAAATTTAGTTCGCATGTTCAACACGACAGGCAAATGATGTCAAGTTATAATGTCATGAAACAATGGTTTGAAGTCATCACATCTATTTTTAGTAACTCAATCTAAATATAACTCTCTGTGGTATCAAAGGTGAAGTGAATACGCTTTTTTGTTGACTCTCAAGTGATTGCATCTTGATTAATGGGAAGGAAATGCTGTAATAACAAAGATAACCTATATATGTGGAGGAAATGGCATTTTAATTTCAGAATATTTTAATTACTTGGGGGCTAGAAGGTAAGATATCAAGACGAAGTTTCAGTTTTCGTCTACAATCAAATCCACAATACTTTCCTGTGTGAGAAACAATTTTTGAAAAGTAACTTTGCAAATGATGTGTAAGTCAACAGCTAAATTGACATCAGAAGGATTTTATCTAAAACAAAATGTAACACAATTTGTTCCACAAAAAGATTACAATTTTTATCAAATTGCTACTACATTCACAAATTTCTTAAACACCACCACAAAATATTACATTTCCAAACAGAAGTGATATCTCATCAATATCAGTAATTTTCAGCTTCAGTGGCTAGAACATATTTCAATTACCTTTGGTTGAGAAGGTACCCTATACATCATAACTAGTGTCTGTCTGTCTGTCTGTCTGTCTGTCAGACATAGATGTCTTCATCATGAAAACTATTTCCACTTGACCAACTCTAATTATCTACAGGCAGGGAGGGACCTGGAAAACACTGTTTGTCTTTATACCATCTTGGCTCTTGCTTATTGGAGTGTTTCAGACTTCACTGGTCTCTGTCAGAATTGCATAAAGTGATTTTACTTTTCTTATAATTCTAATTTGTCTAACTATTTCAATGTTCTGATTGCTATTTGCAATCACAAACTGGCATTCAGCAATTATAAGAGGGATCTGAAGTTTCACCGACATCAGAATTCCTGATTGAGATATCAATATTTTTCTTATCATTTCCTAGCTTGCAGTTCAGGAACTGACTGATTGTCTTTGAACCTCACCTAGAACACCTATAAAAGAATTTTAAGTTAAAATATTGTTTCAATTTTTTTAGAAACATTACAAAAACATTTGATAAAAGCATGAGTTATTTTACCTCAACAGAATCATTAAGATCATCTATCAACTATTGGTATTTTAATGTTTTATTGTAAAACGATTATTCTTTAGTCATTCACAACAAATATTTCAGATCTTGTTTTCAGTTCTTGTGGAGAGAAAAGATAACCTTGCTTTGATGATATTTAATTGATAATTGATATTTTATAATGAAAAAGGATTATGGACGTCAATTCCTCCTTGGTATACACTGCATTGAGGTTTAAACTATACATCCATATAGATATTGAAAAAAACTGACTGCTTAAAATATGTGTAAAAAAATATACTAAATCCAATCAAATCATGGCCCTTTTAATCAATTGATTTTAAATACAAACAATTGCAGACGACCCCATACACAAAATAAACTTTACATCTGATAATAATAAAGAAACATTCAAAACATATGTATTAAAAGTCCATGACATCCTCAGCAAATATTCATCAATGACAAAATACAAAAAAACTTGGATCAATAGATCAGGATTCAAACCCAAGAAAATAATTAGAAATTTGAGATTTCTTCTCCCATGTTGACTGGACAGAGTGTTTGATAATGAACTCCAGACTAACTGCCTAAACTACTTTTCCCACAGGAGGAGCCTATTTGTACTGGCCAGGGTCAGTTTTTATAAAATATCAGATAACCAGCCACATGTCATCCCCCCCATGACTCTCACAAGGGGACCATGCAGTTGGTTCTAAACAATTGGGTTCTTAGCTGACCCTATTTGATGGTCCATAACATAATTTGGCTCCTCTGAAATCAGGAAATATCATATGACTTTATTTCTTTATCATTCATATGAAAAACCTTAGGTTCAAGAAAATATAGTTTGTTACAATCACAGTATTGACTATCATAGTCAGTGCCAAATTTAATATTCTTTTTAATTAACGAGTTGTGATTGCTGTTAGTTGGCCATTTTTTTTCAGAAGCTTGAGCTTTAAACTAACTATAAACTTGATTTTCCTAAAGTAACACTTAAATTTTCATGATAATGATTAAGCTATTCCATTCCTGTATATTTTTTACCACCAAAAAATTCAAACTTATGAATGCCATGAAATATTTCTATCATGTAAATCAAACACAAAACCTGCTCTGATGAACTGGATAGCTACGATTTGACTTCATCTCTATCTCAAACTATTTTTACTTTATTTGATATTTTGCCTGAATTATGAATGTTAGCAATCTTACTGTATTGATACAGTGAATACACACTGATGGTATCTTATCTAATGACAGATCATCTGAAACCGCCCTCCAATGTTTGATCATTTAACCTTTCAGTAACTAAACCGCAGTCTAATGTTTGATGATTTAACTTTTCAGTAACTAAACCACTCTCCAATGTTTGATCATTTCACTATTCATGTTTGATCATTTAACCATTGAGTAACTATACCTCCCTGCAATGTTTGATCATTTCACTATTCATGTTTGATCATCTAACCATTAAGTAACTATACCTCCCTGCAATGTTTGATCATTTCACTATTCATGTTTGATCATTTAACCATTGAGTAACTATACCTCCCTGCAATGTTTGATCATTTCACCCCTAACTAAGCAACCTTTCAGTTTGATCACTGGATCCATCAGTTGCTAAAGACATTCTGTTAATGCCTTTACCCTTTGAACCCTTTGACTCTCACCAATCCTACAATCAAAATATCAAATTTGTCACACCAGGATCTATCTGGATCCCGACATTGTTATTAGATCTTAAAAGTATACCAACTCTATTGAACTAAAAAATAATATCTGATCTAACACATACAATAAAAAATACTTCACAATGAAATAAGCAGTAAAATTATTTTACACTTTCAAACTTATTCACCTACTTTGACAGCTATTCAAAACAAAGCGCCTTTTAAAACACATGACTTTATAAAGAATCTTATTACAAGAATTTAGACACCATCTCATCAGTGCATCAGTGACACCTTCCTGACTCTAGAGGATCCTGACTCTAGAGGATCCTGACTCTAGAGGATCCTGACTCTAGAGGATCCTGACTCTAGAGGATCCTGACTCTATAGAGGATCCTGACTCTAGAGGATCCTGACTCTAGAGGATCCTGACTCTAGAGGATCCTGACTCTTGAGGATCCTAACTCTAGAGGATCCTGACTCTAGAGGATCCTGACTCTAGAGGATCCTGACTCTAGAGGATCCTGACTCTTGAGGATCCTGACTCTAGAGGATCCTGACTCTAGAGGATCCTGACTCTTGAGGATCCTGACTCTAGAGGATCCCCACAAGGATCTGTTTAGCAGCCCCTACAGTTCCTGAACCTTCTGTCACCTGAGGAAGCTGGGTACCCCCTCTCAAGGATTGTTGATGAATTTGACCATCACTTTAAATCAAACCATTCCATTGAAAAACTCTCTCTTGGAGAATCAAGTGTTTCCAGAAGAAGCATGTTTACTGATCCTAAGAAACAAAGTGATGCCCTCCCGTGATCCATTGTCATCTAGTGATAGGCTAACTGGCCTCGCTGTTAGGGTCATTGTAAGGGTATTAAAACTGACCAAAACAGCCAGATGTCCTTTTGGAGTAGGAGATTGGAGCTATAAATAAAGTTGAATGAATTACGTTGCACAATGATTCAAAGAGAAAGTTATCTTCATTTCCAATTGTTTCCTATTTGTTAAGATTTCAATTGATTTCATAAACAAAAATTAACAAAGTTTGATAAATGGAAATATATTTTTAACATTTTTCTAAATAATAGCATTTCGATCAATCTGAAGGATTGTTTGCTTCATAGGAAATTGAATAAAAACTTTGTAGAAGCTCTTGAATTTTGGTTGAAACATTGTCTTATAAATAAACAAAATTTTTATTTTTTAAAGATTTAAATGACATTGATGGTATCATCAGAAAACCATTAGTAGATACAGAGCATCTTCCTATCTGACACCTGCCCGGCGAGGAAAGTTTAGAGCCAAACTCTCATTAATCATATTTATGTTCACCATTGTTAATTACCTTTCAGAATTAATTCTATTCCGTCAAGTTTGATTACATCTTTTTAGAAACATAAATTTGGAAAAAATTATGTAACAAAATTACCATACAGAATACCAGAAACTAAAACACAACAAAATTTACGAGGGGTCTTATTCAATTTCACACATGAGATGATCTCCAGTTTTCACAGGACATTTAAACAAATGACCTTTGACCCATGTCAGAGGTCATGTGAACAAGATCCTAAACATGTGTCCGATTACTGTCAGGGCGAGGTTCGTGTTTCCCCCTCAGAGGAAGCATATTGGAGTAATTAGTTAATTGTCCATTATGTCAAGTCACATTAGTGTTCGAGCGGTCAGGCGGTCAGTTTGATGTCCAGTTGTTGGACCAGACGACAGGAAGGGGATCAAATAATCACCTGCAGTATTAGGCAGTCTTTGTTGAGGCCAAAGGCAGACATGTTCTTAGATATTGCAGTTATTTATGAACTGGTTGGTCCTTCACCCAGACCCTTTAATCAAATAAGAACAAGAACTAGTCTATTACATTATAGCAAGTCTAGAAAGTTAGTATTGGGAAAATTGCAGGGTCTAAGAGGTTTCTTTTACATTTTTCCTAATCTAATCTAATTGAGATTGGGGTTTTTTATTTTAGCAAAGCTTAGTATATGGAAAGTGAAGAAATCCTTTTACATTTTTCAAAACATTTTTCCTTATCTAATCTAATTGAGATGGGTTTTTTTTAATTTTAGCTAAAATTAAAAGATCTAAGAGACTAACTTTTACATTTTTTATTAGCAATTTGAATTGTTTTTTCAGAGTGTAAATGCTTGGCTAGGTATTGGCTGTACATATATATAGCCTTTTATATGTGTGCCATGTATGGATGATAAATTTATCTAAACAACTACATGAAAAATCTATATAATCAAATTATAATTAAATTGTTGAAAATCAAGATGTTGGGTATATTAATAGTTTTTCAGATGTTCCTTGCTATTTAGCCTGGAGATGTTTTCTAATTGATTGTATGAACTTAGGAGTTAGATCAAAATACATAAACAGAAGCTTCATTATGAAGAATTGTACAGATACAGACTGCTAGGAGTGGCGTTCATAGAACTTCATCTTCACCACTCCTAACTGGTTTTCATGAATGGAGTAAAACAAATTTATACATCTTCAATTTTAGAAACCTATTTAGAAAACTGAATATAAGAAAAATTGTTCTGAATCTGATGTGATCCTCTGTATTGAAAACTTATTTTGTAAAGATCTGAAAAAAAACTACAAAATATTGAAAAGGACGTTTTTCTCAATCTTGCAATATTAGTTATGAGCTCCTATCTGGCCAAATTATTAAATCATCAAGCAATCCAGGACCTATGTTGTTGGCATAGAAATAGCGATATTTTCAGATTTGGCTGTTCAAAAGCAAACAATAGCGTAGATTAAAGACACACAGAAAGAGTGAAAGACAGACAGAGACACAGACAGAGAGACAGAGAGACAGAGAAACAGAGAAACAGACAGACAGACAGACAGACAGGCAGGCAGGCAGGTAGACAGGCAGGCAGACAGACAGACAGACAGACGGACAGACAGGCAGGCAGACCATGTTGAATCCCTATCAAAAACCGACTGGTTCATGAAAATCAGCTTTACCTCCTAATCCGATTAAAATGTCAGAAAAGTCATTAGACCTAATATACTCTAGGCCCGCAAACTGCTTCTAGACTCAACTGAAATCCACATCAAAATTGAAAGAATTCAAAATTTAGAGATGAGAATAGAAAATAAAAAAAAGCATGGACAAGATAGTTTTGAGTGAGTGTCCTTGTATTATTTTGATCATTTTGTATCAAATCTTAATTCTTATAAGCAGAATTTTTTTAGTAAAATGAATTTAAAGAAATGGTAATCTTTAATCAGATATTTATTTCATGAGCTAATTGAAATGAAATTCAACTAACAAATATTGCACTTGACTCTTATTTCTAATACTACCCCACAGTATCTATTCATGAACTTATCATTTATTCCATTTATATATCTAATGACAACAAACAAAAAGCTTTTCTGAAAAGGTTTTTGCAATTTTAATGAAATTTTCATTGATTTTCCACTTGTATTTCTTTCCATTCAACGTAAAAATCATTTCTGAATGAAACAGCATGTGACTAATGAAATTTTAAAATTATCTAAGTCTAAAAAATCAGTAATTGAGAATTATTTTTTATCAACAAAGATAATAAATAGAACATACTCTCTCATTCATATCAGATAAATTTCTATCATAAAATACCGGACAACAAATAAAGTTAAACATGTTGAGTTTAATTTTAAAAACAAAAAAATTATATAAAAAAAGAAAGAAAAGAAAAGAAAACTTGCAATGAAGGGGAACAACTTACCGCAATAAACAAACTTCCAAGAAGAGTTTTTTCCATGTATATCCAAGCCGCAACCATACTGACAATATGCCTTGCTGAATAAAAGGATATGAGCAAGTGTCTTCCAGTTGGCTGGTATTAATCCACTTATCATAAGCAGCTACTTATCCAATGAAATCCAGCGTGTTGGGAGAGTCTCGTAAGAAATGTCTTAATATCCCTTGACTGCCATTGGTTTAAACAAGCGCTGTATACTTACACTCTGCTAATTTAATCAGGTATTTCTCCAGGCAAAAAAATATTGTGGTAAGAATTCAATCCACTTTTAGTTCCATTATTGAAAATGGTTGATTAAGATAATATTTTCTTCATAAAAAGGAGGTCCAATATTGGTAAAAGAACTGTGTATGCCTCGCATTTATGGCATGAGGTAACCTGAAAATGTGGTATTCTTTTCTTCATATACACTAGTACTCAGTAGACGTGTTTAGTCTACAGGGGGAAGTTATAGTGGTACAATCTGAAATAATCCATAGGTTATCCAAACTTTCCTTGACTTTGGAATTCCTTACCAAAGATGCAGTCAGTATGGTAAAACAATCAAGATGAACAATCCAATTTTAAATTGAAAAGTTTATCAAAATCTTTCTTGAATATATACTTCAAACTCTGAATATTTTTCATAATATCAGATAACAAAGTCCAGGTCACAAACAGCATGGAGATATAAAAAGATAATTCTTAGTCATGAATGTACCATCCATTTCATACCTGTTCTTGAAAAACCGACTTCCACCATGAGAGACTCCTGACAATAGCATACACCAGCACAGATATTTCTTCAGTGCTTCAAATATTTCCTTAAAAAAAGGATACTGTCAATTGTTTTTAATATTTGCTTCCAACACAAGATTTCACTATACTAGGTATTCAGCTTTCAATCAAAACATCTCCATGAAGCAATAAGGTTACAAATTGGAAGCTGTGCTACCAGACCACAAGTGTTGAGATGAATCTAAACAGAAGCCCATAGCTCTGTAAACACAAGTATACCTTGTCTAATAGTCCTACAGAACACAGAGAGGGAGAAGGGTTTCACAAACACTTGAGTCCAGGGTTGAACTCTCCATCTTTATCTGACTGAGAACAAGTTCTATGGATCTGGCAGCTCTAATGGAAGGCTGGAACCCCTCTAGACTCCACAGTTGCTGATGCACTCTACAGTCTACGATACACTTCAAAGTCAGTGATACACCCCACAATTGCTGATACACTCCACAGTCACTGATCCGCTCTACAGATGCCTCCAATATCGCTCTTCTACTTCAACTTCAATCTCTGCTTAACATTCTGTAATTCTATCTAAAGGTCTCCTCATCCACAAACTAAGAACTCTTCAAAATAAGCCATCCCATCAGTTCAATTTTCTGATAATAAGATCAGAAAGTGAGGACCTAACAGACTTGTATTTTTCAGACGGTACTCCAACTCTTCTCAAACATCAGTTCCGATCAACATAGACACTGGACCAAACTTCACATCCGTAGAGTGATGATCTTGTGACCTTATTCTAAAATTCTATAAGATTCCACTCAACCATCAGACTTTCATTCTTTACCTGTGAGCATTTTGTAATTATGTCACAGGAGTCAATCATCTGACACTTTTACCGTTTAGTAAGATAAAGTCAGTCTCGATCAAGATTTCTTGAACAACTTGATGCTTGAATGATCTTTGGGGCCTTCATATATTATTTGGAGCTATGAATCTATTAACTCAAAGCTTTTATATATTGATTTCATTTTAGTTTCAGTCATGAAATAAATCAATTACATCTCCGTCTGGGTAGACATGGGATCACAAAATGTAAAGATATCACTCAAATTCTTCCTTCTTAACAATTCATTTAAGACAATTCTCTAAACATGGTACGATTTGTATATATATTCATGGATGTTTGTGAAATGTGGAGGCATGAATTTAACACTGCTTTAAACTTGAGAACTTTCAATGTCAATTGCACCAATCCAATCCAAATGTCCAATCCAAAGATAAATGCTCTCAAACTCTCAGAACCAAGTTAAGAGGCAAAAAGCAACAGATCAACATGCATGTTTCAATTATCGCCTTGGGGTCATTTCAGTTCGTCCAGCAGTCTATTAATGAAACATATATTTGCAAAATACTGTACTTATATCTTCAGGTCTCTAATCAGGAGCAACCTTCAGAGGTAATCAACAGTTGAACGCTTCAACGCTTTCACCGACACTTCACAATCAGGACTCTGTGATTATGGATCTATGTGGGTGATCTTATGATCTTAGAATAAAATTGCATATGAAGTGCATATAACTCGTGAAAAATCACTTTAATGTTACTTTTGCTGTTACATGTAATGATGTAAGATATTCTTAATGATTTGAAATTGCAGAGTAGAACATTACAGACTGATAATCAAACAGTCTCAAACTCAACTGCAAATCAATCTCAATAACAGAACATCATAAAAGATCCGATCATGAATGATGGTGACCATTTTTAGCATCATCAATCCATTACAAAGACTTTGAATTTTGTCTACAAAATCATAGACAATATATTTTGGATATGATGAGTATTGGTTTTCTCATAATTTCAGAACAAACTTATCAATGTGATTTGCCACAAATGTTTCGATAAAACACACTGTTCCTAATATTGACTTGTTCTTTCAGAGGATTGTGTGAATCCAATTTACTTCTGTCAATTCAATTTCCTTCTTCCAATTCAATATACCACTGAAGTAATCTTTTATGTCAATTTTGAAATAACCAACACAACTTCACTTGTTTTACTTCACTGATAAGTTATCTTAATCCAAGTATTAAACTAGCTACTCAAATTCATTCCATTAACCTTGAAGACAGAATAACCAGTTTGAAGGTGTCAATGTGGACTGAAACGTGATGTTAATCCAAGAACTTGTAGATCAAATGAGCCCATCAACCTTGATGATAGAAGAACCAGTTTGAGCGTGTTAATGTGGACTGATACGTGATGTTAATCCAAGAACCATTACTCTTCCAAACCAGTTCATTTACACAATAACCTCAAAGAATGGAAGAACCAGATGTAATGTGGCAACATCAACTGATATGAGATGTTCACAGAACAACACAATGAAGAACAGGAGAACCGGTTCTACTGTGGAAGTATGGACTGATATGAGATGTAAATCCAAGAATTGGTTTACCAGTTCTACTGTGGAAGTATGGACTGATATGAGATGTAAATCCAAGAATTGGTTAACCAGTTCTACTGTGGAAGTATAGACGGATATGAGATGTAAATCCCAGAATTGGTGAACCAGTTCTACTGTGGAAGTATGGACTGATATGAGATGTAAATCCAAGAATTGGTGAACCAGTTCTACTGTGGAAGTATGGACTGATATGCGATGCAAATCCAAGAATTGGTGAACCAGTTCTACTGTGGAAGTATGGACTGATATGAGATGTAAATCCAAGAATTGGTGAACCAGTTCTACTGTGGAAGTATGGACTGATATGAGATGTAAATCCAAGAATTGGTGAACCAGTTCTACTGTGGAAGTATGGACTGATATGCAATGCAAATCCAAGAATTGGTGAACCAGTTCTACTGTGGAAGTATGGACTGATATGAGATGTAAATCCAAGAATTGGTGAACCAGTTCTACTGTGGAAGTATAGACTGATATTGGATGTAAATCCAAGAATTGCTGAACCAAAGACTGTTACTGCTTCCTCTCATTTTCTTCAAGACAATAAACAGAGAATTTCTCCAAATCTGACACTATGGACAACAGATCTGTCATTGCAGATCTCTTCAAAATCTGAGCATCAATTCTGACAATCCAATAAGTCTCTCAAGAAGGAACATGCCCTCTCACCATTTCTCCCAATTCAGAATTCTCCTCCATAGCTGCCAGGCTGATTTCATTTGTTCACACTCTCATATGTAAATCTTGCAAGAAGTTACGACCAGACAATCCAAATGTCCACTTCAGAAGCTTGACTTCTAATGAACACCTATGCTAAGCTGCTAAACAGAGACTCAGTCAGTTGATAAGTCCTTCATTTCACGTTTCAAATCTGAAGAAATCGTCAGTCTGAATGTAGGTCCTTTCAAAGTCCTTCATTTGGTCATTCTAATCTCAGCAAATCCCACGTAAGGAATTGAAGACTACATGGCTTGGTGGTTTTATATTATTGAGTTAGTCCAGCGGCTCTGATATAGTGTAGGATCCTGTGGCAAGGTTTGAATTAACCCCTGTATCGAGTGCAGCACGTCATGAGATGAGAAATTTGCTCACTTATTGGATGCCCCAGAGACTCTGCTAATGGTTCCCAGTGGATTTCAAGTTCATCCCCCTCGTCTATACGTCCTGTCTAATCACACATTCATGTCCTAACATCCAGCCAACCAATTTCAATACTCTGTGTCACATTGATAGATGGACAATTTTGGCTTATTACCGAAAACAGTATCTCATTGTGATTGCCATTAACAGATGGTTGTTTTCTTCAATTTGATTGCGGTTGGTAACTGAATACTAAATTTATCTTTTACAATATCTTATTGATTGACGGACAATTTTTGCTTATCCCTGAAAACATCTCATCATGTTTCTCATTCATTGATGTCTCATTTTCCAATTTGATTGTGGTTGATTACTGAGTACTAAAATCGCTCTTATCACATATCTTATTGACAGATAAACACCTACATGTCAGTTTTACTGTGGATTATCCCTAAATACATAAAACTTTATTCTATCATATTCAAGTCATAAAATGTTAAAATGTTTTGCAGATTTGATTGTGGTTTTTTTCCTGAATACTTAATCTGTTTTCTATCATAAAGAAAGGTTTGTGTGTAATACTACACTGAATTTCAGCGCAGTGCTACCCATAGTTGTCTAGTTCGAGCCTATGCTCGCTGGTTTCACCACAATGCATAGCCACACTGTTGTAGCGGGCTTTTTCCCGTAATAATACTAGAAGCCATGACATAAGTGAAATGATATTGAAAGTGGCGTTAAAACCCAAATCACCTCACCTCACCTCAATCATACATTTTGTTAAAAGACATTTCATATTATTTCAGTATAGTTTACTGTCACCATGTTTCTCCCCAAATAATTAATTTTTTTTCTATAAATATTTTTATTCATAGATATCTTATGTTCTTTCTGTAAATTTCTGTCAGTTATTCCTGAGCACTCAGTCTGCATTCTATAATATATATTACTCAGAGATCTCTTACGTTCATATATTGTTACTATCGTCTCTACATATCATATTGAAAGAAGGATAAATTTGAATGTGCCCTATCATTGAAAACTACAATCAGTATTCTATCACAACCTCTATATTGATTTTTCATGTTCTCTTTATCAATTTGACTATTGTTTATGGATGAATATTGCACTTTTCATTTTATTCCATATCATTTCATACCTTATAAATGTCTTATGTTTTCCATGTAAAATTGTTTGAAACATATTTGTTCAAGGTTATATACACGAACTGGATTGGACAGCAATATGTTCGAGAACGTTTTGGTACAATTGTTACAAATGTGATTATAATAGACCCCAATCAGAAGAATGAATGTCACGTCTTCGTCAATTGTCACTGAAACCTTTCCCTGAATATCTAAATCTTTTTTCTACCATGCATATCTTACTTACAGATGAGTTTATGATCGTTCCTTTTCTTTAATACAAATATTATACTTCAAAAGTTATTTTCACTAGAAATATATGCACTAATCCTATGACAAAACATTTGAAAAAAAAAATTTTTAGTAATGAAAAACTTAATTACCTTTAATGTTTCCATATCAATATTTTGCAATTAGCATAAATCAATTTTCAATTAAGTTTTGAAAAATGAAAGAGAGAGATATTATCCATGAGACAGTGCGACTAACTTCTAATGTGAGGGACTCAACATAATGAAAACAGGTCAGGAGGTCGATGAGAAATATCCCTTTCATGTCCACCATGTCGATATTCAAACTCTCAATCAGCTGACAGTGGTATTATAATATTATTGATAATCAACAAGTTTGTTTTTGAGGAAATGCTGTCTATTTTTACCATAATGCCTTCTAGAGTACAAATGCTTTAAATCTTCAATGGCAAAGTCATTTTATGTCATTTTATCTTATTAATTCATTTTATCATATCTTTTTGTTTGTTAGACATAGTATATAAAAGACAAGCAATTGTCCATGTAACACTTTATGCATAATACTGCTATGTATTCTTTCTTGTGCCTGTAAATCTTATTGAAATACACTGTAAAAAATGGAAATAAAAAAATAAATAAAATCATCATATCATAATGGAGGTTGTTATTGTTGTGATAAAGCTATCTGATAAACTTGGTATCAAAACCTGATAAACATGCAAATTAGCTCAAAAGACATATATTTTTGCATAACTCCATACACTTCATACGAATACTACAATGGTTAGCCATTAATGGTAACGTCATTGCGAGTTTTACAGGGTGTTTTCTATTCAAGTTGAAGCAATCCATCAGGGTAGATCTACCATGCACGCATATTTCAACAATACTATAGATATCAAAGCGTTGTCAAATTTGTACACAAATGATGTATTTCCATATAGAAGCAACAATGTCCACCAAGTATTGGAAATCATATATGATCAACAGTGAGCTTCAGTTTCCATGCATTAAATCACTAAGATTTGGACTAACTAATCATAGAGCATCTTCTAGAGTGAAGTATGACATATGTTATCAAATATCTTAGTGACAAACGAAACAACCCCACCTTCACAAATAATTGTCGTTTAGTCTAGGGATACTGTTATCACAAAGCAATGTTGGCAAGTGATTATTAAACATTCAGAATTATTAGAGAACAACAATTTAACTAAACTATTTGCTTATGAATTGGAAATTTATCATAAAATTTCGACAAATTTTCATTTGTCATTTTGAAATAGTTTTTCATGAAGAAATATTTCCAGGTTGTGTCACAGCCCTATATCGCTGACAATGTGAGCTTCACCATAGAGAATTGTTAATGAATTACTCAGCAAAATCTAGATCACTGCTCTTAATAAGAAAGAATCAAACCAAGTGTGTTTCCGACTCATTAATATCATATATTAGGAATAAAAATATATCTTAAAATGTTTTATGTATTAGGAATAATCTCTGTATAAATTATGCTCGCCACAGGCTCGCATAATACAAATTCCTAATATATGATATTGATATTACACAACTTATTTGGTTAATAGTCTATAATTATCAACTATCAACTGAATTCATCTTGACTGAGAACACCACTTTCCCTTTAACAGCGTCTACCGCCAGGCAAATCAGTGAAGCATTCATAAAATATTACAATGATCAAAGCTTGAATAAAAATAATATCAGATGAGAGGTATTTCAGCAGGTAATGATTTGATAAGGTAAAAAGTAGTCAATATTTACAAGATTAATTCAATGTACAGTTTATCTATAACTTTGATTAAGTTGTTGTTGGAACAAGGTGGTTTTTTAAATCCATTGAAGATTACTATTTCCAACAGATAATGGTATATATATAACATCAACTTCAATAATTACCTTTATAAATATAATATTGAGTTAATTTCAATTTCCAGTTTCTATTTTCGCCTACCAAATCTGACTTTTCTTCAAGATTAAATTTTAAAAACATGACAAAATTCTTTAAAGATTGTTACTTCATAGTTAAAAGATTGTCACTGCCAATATTGCAAACCTAAGAACATCAGTTTATTGTGTAAAAGGGTCACATGCCCGTAATACAGATATTGTATAGATAATTGTTGTCTTACAAAGACAACAGCAGCTATTAGATACAATAAAAGTGTCTATAAACAATTTTACTTACCAAGTCTCTGGAATTTATTCTATCAGAAAATTATGTTTTTAAGATTTCAGTCTGCAAAGAAATAATTAGGATGAATCAGGGGTGCAGCTCCGGTCATCTACACTCTCATTTCGCCTACAGTGTTATCAAAACATTCACAAGTAAGTGCTGTCCAAGCTACAGAAAGATGAAACTTGCCCTCCTAAGAATGTAGACGTTCAATACAAAAGGGAGAATCAACACCGAACATAAACATGACAATCCTTGGAATAACAGCTAGTTAAACATTACCAGTCAAAAATTTTCAATTAACTGGTGTGATCAGAATCTTATTTCAATGTAAAAATAAATAACATTTTTATAAAATGAGAAATTGACTATACACCAAGTCATTTTTTGATGTCAACAAAAGTAGAAATATATTTTGATAGAGATAGCGAATCAAAGTTTAGGCCAAAAAGGGTGTAGGCAAAGTGAGAGTAGGTTGAACTCCAGTCAAACTGGCTACCATCTGCCATTTGACCCTTGTACCTTTTGACCTCTGTGAGGTCAAAGAAATAACAAAGGTTCATAAAAGAGATAAATGAGGACAGTGCATTTCTGAATGTAACTGAAAATGTTGTAAATAAATTTTCTTTTTTTGTTTTGTTATTGTTGATATCAAAGTTAGCAAGGTTTTTTTTGGTGGGAACATGCCTCACTTAATATTTTCAACAGGAAAAATTGTAAATATTTTGCCATCATTTAGCACATATGATTTTTTATTTTATTTCTTTTTTCAAATCATTATTTCAGATCTGAATCCAAGGTACAGGTCCGCAAAAGGAGCAATTTTAATTTGAAAACTGGAAAGCTGATGGGATCAAGTTAGACTAGACTTCTAATTTAAGACTGGATGGTTAGTATTAAATATATTGCAAAGAATTCATTTAATAGCAGTCATCAAGATATTGCCTTCATTGACTGTTTTTAAATCTAAACTCAAAACTTATCTTTTTTCAAGCTATTATTCATAGACATTATTTCATGATATTTTCCCACTGACTGACTTATCTGACTTAGTGTAGTATATTTATTCATATGCTACAATTCATACTCTTCTCTTAGATCTTATTCATGCCAATACTTTATACCATTACCGTTTATTCTAACATGTATATGCGCTTTGAGCATGCTCCTTGTGTATGGAAATATCGCTTTATAAATACTCATTATTATTAGTATTAAAACATTGAAAACAAGTCTGAATAACTGAACAAAAAAACAAAAAACAAAAAAATAAATGAACAAATGAAAAAACTACTTTATTAATTAAACGACTTATATTTTTTCATATTTTACATACCATCAGTCAAGCTATGCAGCTAGGTCATTAAAAAAAATTGACTATCTAATACAAAAACTATTACAAATAAGTTCTGATTTTCATTTTATCTAAATCAACTCGCAACAAAAACATTTCAAATCTTGAGCAAAATATTCTGATACCCAGCAAACAAGTTAAGATTGTTGAAAAAAGGCAGATGAGTTATTTGACAAAACTAAACACAGTGCTCTAAACTTGTGTTTGCACATATCGTAATCGTAAATCCAGGGACAAAATATTAGCCATCTTTTGCCTCGATTGATTGCTATGGGGGCCTTAACAAATATTCTCAAGCAGAGGGGACGAAATGCTTATATATTTGCTCCCAAAGTTGTTTAATTTGCAGATAAATGCAAAAAGCCTGAATGGCGGTTTGATTGCCTTTAAACGTTCTGGATTGGACCCCTACTGGCAATAAATATGAGTTGGCAAAGGACTTGAAATTGTTTACTTTACACTTGAAATATTCTATTTCCCTCCCTACTATTTATCTTAGGAGATAAAGATCTAATGCACATGTAGTGAAGTTGTATTTTATCTTAGTCAAGTTTTATATTTTTGCCTCTCCAGGAAACCAAATTTAGCAAAAAAATTATCAATAAAGTTTTAGTGATTAATATTTGATCTTTTTAGCATATGCAAAAGTAAATCAGGCAACCATATAAATATTAGATATATTTTGAACTTTGTAATAAAGTTGCACCCTGTGAACTTAAGACAATTTAGCAGGGATATTGCATTGAATAAATGTTTACTGACTCTGGATTAATTATAATAAAACAATAGAATTGTGTAATGATGATATTAAACAATCACTTTGTAATATTTATATTAATAAGTTGAGGAATCGAAAGGTTAATCTGAAAGATATCTCACCACTTTTTGAATTCATAATACACACATTTTTATCGTTTATGTGAATATGATATGATATGAAACTTTATTTGGAAAATCATATACCTCATGTCTTACATTCTCTCCCAACAGAGGTAGCTCCTTCATAAATTCCTACACAATCTCTGTCTTAAAATGAAGGTTTCTCGGGATTCCAGCAGTTTCCCCTACCGCCGCAATATTGCAACTTAAACTACCTGGCAATATTTCAGCCAATGAAGACACTGAATGCATAAATAACATATTTGATGACACACAAACCTATACAATGATGCAGTCGCATAATTAGGCGTATGTGTTTTGTAAAGAAGACTCAAAAGCAAGGAGCAATTTCGAATAAAGTTTAGCTTTTGGAAAGCTTACGGAAATACTTAAGACAATTTGAATGTTACTTTTGAAACATCGGTGCTTATTGCACAACTAAATTATATTGCATCAAATAAGAATTCTACATTTATAGATCAAGAAACCTTCGTATTAGGACAGACGTTGAATAGGAATTTATCACTAAGCTACCTCTGTTGGGAGAGAATGCATGACATGAATAAAGTTAAGGTAAAAACATCTGAATTCCAAACTCTCTCTTATACAACTTATTATCATAATCAATGCTTACCAATAGTTCTATCTTAAAAATGTTCTATTCTTCTTCCATTTTACTGATATGTCGTACATGGCATAATCCAACAACAGTGATGGGGGTTTTTAGGGACTGAAATAGGGTTTTTTCTTTCTCAATGGGTGTTTTTAGGGTCTGAAATGGGGTTTTTCCTTTTTTTTGAGGAACATATGATTTATCGTATTTAAAAATAACAACTCATTGTTTAACAGATAATTTATTGAGTTAATATCTATATATTTTTAGATAATATTTCAAACCTCATTGCAGGAATTATGGTACTAGAATTATTAAAAATATTATCCATAAATTACTATATGTTTTATTTGAAAAATAACTTTATATTGTGACATATAAATCTATAAGAATCAAGACATTTATTTCTAACATAAATCATAATACAAGTCTTTTAAACAGGATCTCAATAATTAACATGAGAAGTTTGTGACTGTCATACAAAATTATTTTTGTTATTATTATCTTAATCAACTTAGATTAAGACTTAGATTATCACTTAAATCTGACATCAAAATAACAGTTAATTGAAAATATTAATTGAGTAAGACTTCATTTAGAAAAGTTCAAGTCTGTGATCGTCCCATTGAAATTTAAAAATTACATATCTTTTGTAATTATTTATGGATGTTGTTTACAAATGCACTTCATGCAATAATAGAAGTGTTGATGAACGGCGGTTTATCGACAGTGCCTGAATGTATGAGCGTGTTTCCTTCACGTAAATTTAACCGAAATTTAATAGTTTAACCCTTCCGTTGCTGAATATTATTTTGACCAGTTTTGCCCCCGTGGCTGAATTTTCCAGCACTCGCCTCGCTACGGTAATAACGCAATTAGCCCCTGTGGCCGAATTTTCCAGCGCCGCCAGATGCGACCGTTTTAACAACATATGGCGTGTTTACATGGCGGAATACGGACGTTATCGTCGTTTTATACAAAGCTAGTCGGCGAATCCCGTGTTACAAATGGATGATACTTACTTGACACTTTGAATGAAATTTCTATCACCCCTGGAACGGTTTCTACAACTGAAGTAAACTTGTTTTCAATTCGGGCGCCGTAACTCAATAAATTCCAAGAGCGCATGCGCGAAATCAAAACGAAACTAAAGATGAATTGTTCCTCTTCACATCGATATAAAAATTATTTTTATAATATGTCTGGAACGAATTTTACTAAATTTTAAAAATTGTCTTCATTTCAAACATTATAAACTCATTTAATCACTGAGTGCACACATGCAAATTATATACGGAATTGAAGCTAATTTCTTGCTCTATATTTCACGATAAATTTTATTACGATACGCCATCCTAAACGAAAGATATAAATTACGAAAGCAGGGTAATGATAAATCCCGATAACGTTCTGACCCCCACAGTAATATTACTAAGCTAATAGCCCCGGGCAAACGCACGCGCTCAGCGCGTGCAGGCGGGATATCCCCGTTGAAACATACACTCACACACAATATAAATTTCCAACTTTATAAATCATGTTATTCGCTTTGTATACATGCAAATTATATATGGAATTGAAGGCAATTTATTCTTCTTTACGAAGAAATAAATCATAACAATCTTTTGCACTGTAATTAGAAGTTATTACCAACGAAACGTGGGTATAGCTAGTAATAAAGTCTTTGATAATCGCCTTACCGCAACATATGTCGCATCGTTTCCACACGTTTTATTTTGATGCAAATATGGGCAAATTTCACATGAAAATGAAGGTATTTATTTCTGCTTTACGATGATATGTAAATAATAAATATGTACCACTTGGTTTGGAATATATAAAGTTTGCAAAGATGGTACCCTCGGGTATTTTAGAACAAATTTTGATAATTGCGACATCACTAACCGCTCCTTTATTGTCTAATTGTAATTTGCAAATTTTATATAGAATTGAAGACGATCCTTTCCTCTTTATTGTGATATAAAAAAGATGATAATGCGCTCTGCCGTTAAATGGATAGGAAGTGTAAAAAGCAGTTGAAAAAAAATCGCTTCTCGGTAAACAAAATATGAATAGAGAAATTGCCTGTTTGTGCGATGCTCGCCGGGTCCTTTCTGATTTTCTTGTACATACCAATTTTATATGGCAATAAAGATCATCCTTTTCTCTATATTTTGATATATGAAATTGCAAAATTTACCGAGAAGTTTATGTGATATAAAGTGCGAGAAAATGGTAAAAACGTAAAGAATAAACAAAAGTCACAATTTTGCGGGACTTGCTGTATCTTTATTCTATATTGTGTATATAATTTTTTTATATCAAATCGAAGACAATTATTCCTTCTTTATCACGAGGTAATCAATTTCAAAATACGCCTAGATGTTGAGAAGATATGAGCGAAAGAAAGGCACGTGTCAAAATCGCCGTTCAGTTCACATGATTTGAATCGAGAAATTAGCTTTTTGTGCGGCGCTTGCCGTGTCTTTATTTATTTTTGCGCATGTACACATTTTACATGGAAAGAAAGACAATCTTTCCCTCTGTCTTATGATATAAAAATTGTCAAAATACGTTGAGCACATGATGTAAAATTGGTGTGACAAAATGGTGTAAAACTAAAAATATGTAAAAATCACCTTTTTTGCGGCACATGCTGTATCTTCAATTCAGGTAGCGTAGTTATGTATTTTATATTGAATTGAAGTCAATTTTCTGCTCTTTCAAATGTTCCAACCGGTATTGAAATCCGCCCAAGGGTTCAGAGCATAGGGCGTGCGATATAAGGTTGTACGTTTGGTGTGAGTGCAGGCTTGTAAGCAAACGATAGCACGCGCGGGACGGTAAGCTCGTGCGAGCGGGGAGAAAGTGCCCACAGGCTATTAGCACGTGCGGCGGGGAGTGGGGGAAAATTGAGTGATTTTAACGCTTATTTTCGGTACCATAAACATTATCAATGTTCTCATAACTTTCGGAGCATGTTCGCGCATTATTTAGAACACCAACGAAACAAAACACGGTTGCTTAGCGACAGCCGGAACGAAAATACAAGCGTTGAACTGAGACTACTGCTAGGCAATAAATTTCCGGGCTTCGCTACCGAGACCCGCGGTCATAATTAGTTAGCGTGAGAAAAATAGAGTGTGCTACTCGCATCCCGCTAAGGGGACTTGCGGGCAAAGCTAATTTCATCCCGGAATATTCCGGGACCCGCATCTTAAGGGTTAATCATACCTGCCTCATTAAAACACCAATAATATGTTTTGTTTACAAATATTCTTCCTAACAACATGAATTAGATCGTGTTTCTAACACTATAAACGAAAATATGACTCCGGACTGCCGAAGTAAATTTTACAAATTGGTCGAAACACGTGGTCGTGATAATTTCATAGCAACATATTACCGATACAACATTAAATGTTTAAATAAACCATAATCTGTTTAGCAGTTATTCATATTTTATTAAAATAATGAAACATTAAATGAATCTTTTTAATTATTCATATATTACTCGAAGAAAGACAACCGTTAAGAAAATCATGGACACGAAGGCAGAATTTCAATGTTATTTGTCGTTAAGAAAAGGCATTGATTTTCCAAACGGTGTTTCCTTTTTATAGCTCCTGTAAGATAAGGTTCACAACTTCAACGTTAATTTTAGTTTAAGAGGTATGTTGTCGATCTTTATCAGTCAATTATAATGATATTGTAATATTTTATCATTAACTAAAACGTAATTTAACGAGCTTCAGCTATCCTATAGAGATAAAAACTACTCGGTAATTAATTCTCGAATCACCGGTGTACAATAACAACGTGCTCTAGCGATCGTATTTCTGACAAATATTTGTTTTAATTTCAACTAATAAAATTTGATAAGTTTGAAATTTTATCAAATCGAAGATTTAAAATAGGTAACGCACCCTCAGAAAAATCCTTCTTAGCACTTCTCTTAAAATTAGATTTTTTCCATATGGTTACGCGGGTTAAGCGGCCTAAAATCCGGTAAACCCACCGAAATCGGGTACTATGCCATGATTGTTATGTCAAAACAAAATTACACCAACGAAAGTCAAATCTATTTGAAGCAACCCAGTCAAACCAACGGCTAAAGGGAGGTAATTTTGTCAAGAATGATGATTTTATGGAGATAAAACTTCATTAAGTTATTGCTCTTATAACATTGAGGATAACAAAGCCTAAATCTTGTAAGCTTTGGAAATAATGAAACTGATATATGTTGTCCAAAAATATGTTGCATTCTATTAATAAAAGAAAGCATTAAAGTTAGGATAAAAGATATCTTCTAAATTTTGGATAAACATTATTTAAGGAAATTAAAAATGAACATATTTTATATATTAAATATGGAAATACATTTGTTTCATATTTGCATCATTCAAAGTTGTAGTTTGTCTTCATATTTTATGATTAAAAATGAAATATACATTTTCAAAAATAATGAGTGATGATTAAAACAGATATTTTCCTGTAAAAGATAAATTCCTCCAGAAATTCATTTGACTTAATCATTAAGATGCCAGATTTCATATACCAAAATTAGACTCTTTAAAAGAAAAACCTTCTACAATTGCCATTCTGCACACAGAATTTGAAATCTTTGCCAACCCTAGCCAACAGCAAGTCAAGGAAAAAAGCCCACAAAACAAACAGTTAAGCTTTTTTTGGTTTGTTGACATGAATCCAGAGACCTTGGCAAGAGAATTGGATTATTTACTGGCCCTGACATTACAAACAACAAAATCAGAAGTAAAGTATTTGTCACATTTTGTTTTGTTTCTTAGAAATTAATTCATGATTTGACTTGGGTCTCAGAAAACTCGAAAACTATAACAATTTATTATATAATGTAAAAAGTTTGGAAAATATGGAATTTTGACGATTAATATATATCTCCATCATGTCAATGAATGTGTTTTTAATGTTCTGTGATATTGTAGTCAATACTTGTTAATAAATTCAGATATTTTTCAGAATATAAAGTTATTTGCCTATCTATATATCTATATGATTGGTTCGCACTGTTAAATATGACATTTGATTAGACAAGACATATTAATGACATGTTAAAAGGAATTTTTAAGCAAAAATGTATAAAGGCAAGAGACACACAAAAACAATGAATTAATCAACAAAAGAAATGGATCTGGGAAAAAAAATGGTTTCTAAAGTTTACAGCACAATGTTATTAGATATATGTCTGCTCTGTTCAAGTCAAACAGTGATATTTTATTAATGTTTTGATCACTCTGATATTTGTCTGACTATTCAGATTGTTTCTGATGTTTCTGTTACTATATTTGATGAAACTGTTAACATTGAAATATGACATATGTTTCAAATGGCGTAACGGGTGATTTTAGCAAAATTAACAAAAGGATCATATCATGAACTTTTAAAAAGCTTTTCTTGTACGTGCCTTAACTAATACATACCTAGTTTAATTATGAATATGATAACCATAAACACGAAATGTTTTTTTTAATTTCTTTATTCATTATGCTTTTTTCAAGTTTAACTAATATAGAAAAAAAGATAATAATTAAAGTATTTGCAATCTGAAAACATTTTTAAAAAATTTCTTAAAATTTCTTTGAAACCCAAAAAAACATGATTTCTGTCAATATTACTCTTTTCTTAAATCTTGAAAAAATGATAAGGCTTTTCCCCCCCATATACTTCAGAATTTATTCTCCCTCTTTGAATTTGATTGTTTTTCTGAAAAACATTTCTGATGAAGAAACCCATAGTTTCATGCCACCTTTAACAAGCATCATAGATGTAAACATAACATATACTCCATGACCAACAAAAAAGTTCATGATTTTCATTTAAACAAATAAATTGGGGACCACCCATATTTTCAATATTGAGATTTTCTAATGTCTATACATAATCCATGTGATATTTTGATATCTAATATAAGGGCGTTCCTTTGATGTTGTTGTTAAGTATACATACATAAACATAGACAACCAATAAACAACAGCATTAAATATATATACACTTGATTTGGTTATATAATGTATAATGCCTTAACAGGAATGAGGTCAATCATTTTGACAACAAAAATCTCAATGGCACCGTCCCTTTAACTTAAAGACTTTACGTATTCTGAGATACTTCAATAATCACGCAGTCAGGAGCTCACTGCAAGACTCTGAATATCTTGAACAGACCTATTGTCCGCATTATGCAAATTTGTCCCAAAGAGTTCATTTACTGCCTGTCCAGCGGAGTGGCCTCATTGAGGGGCCACAAAAGGACTCTATTAGACTATATTCAGCAAACATTACGGTCGGACCTCTCGTTTAGGCTACAAACACGACAAGACGAGCGACAAGATACCTCGAGAGGGCTACAGGAAGTCTACGACTAATCCCACATTAATCTACCAATAAACCCCGCGCTGAACCGAGTAAACACAAAGTGTATGTGAGTCCGACCCATAATACAGTTACCTTGCCACGAGAGCTACAACTTGTAACTGTGGACCTGTGAGGGATTGAACACTTCCTTGAGAGATATTTAGATCGATTTTACAGATTTATGAACAAGCACTTGCACTTGGTTCATATTGATAAAAAATCAAATCTTGAAGGAAACTTCTGTATATCTGTATGATAGATAACACCTTCAATTCTTTTTTTTATGAGCTTACAGTACAGTGGGGAAAAAACACTTACATATAGTTTTATCTGCAGGATGAATATGTTTTAAACGATACAAGTGGCATTCTTATAATAATAATAACAATAATAACAATAATGAGTTCATTACTAATACTATCAAAGGCACAAGATTTAAGACAAAAGTAATAAAGTCTTCAAAGGATATTCAAGAGAAGAAAACATAAGAAAAGAAAAAATTCTTGATAACAACCTTTCTAATGTGAACATACATAATGGTTTGGAGAATATGCTACTTCCTTCCTGACTGCAAGAAATACCAAATTTTTATACACATAAACATTTCATTTCAATTCTAGAGATGGGCACCTGTAACCAACACTGACTGTCCCAACATCTTACCCACTCAGCCATCAAGACATTGTCAAAACCCAAGATCAAACAACCAGTATGAGATGTTAAAGAGCCTCACCTATCCGCAACCAGCAGCCATCTTGTTTTATGGAAAATGACCCGAAAAAAAGTGCTGTTCTTTTACCAATTTTATAACATTATAGAAGTAAACTATTTGTATGGATATATTATCCACACATTTACAAATTATTCATGATAAGATTTATCAACAATGCCCTAACAATGCATTTCACTCTTGTACCGTCAATGAAAGGTTTAACTTAATTCTCATTCTTGAAAATTTAATTGAATATTCGATCTTATCAAATTAATATAAACAGAAATGTTACATCAGTAACATGTTTCAACAGGGTAATGATATCATCATGTACCAAATATTTACATGTATAATATCATCATGTACCAAATATTTACATGTATAAACTGGAATATGTACCCTTTAAATTCATTTTTAAAAAAATACCCTTATAGGAAATTTAGAAAATCTGTATCCCTCTGTGGATGTAAAAAAAGAAAATTCCAAAACTTTTGTGATCTTTTGTCACACAAACTTACTGACATCAAAACTAAACTATGACCAAGTTTTACTAACAAGGCCCAGAAAGGATCACCCAAGGGGCCACATGTCAGGACCTTATCTGTACAGGCAAAACCCAAATCCATTTCTTAGGGAAAAGAATATCATCAACATTCCTCCGTAAATCACTGCTTGAATTCAAAATTGAATTTCGCACCTAAGACCCGGCAGTGCCCCTCGCACATAAAAGCAAACAAAGTTATCAGAAGAATTCCATTGATACGAGACTTTGACAGTGAGAGGGACACCATATAGGTAAACATTGGACATTATCCGCCTTTCTCTGACGGACAAATTTGTCATATACCTTTCAAACACAACTGACCGCATTCAATGTACAGGCTCTTTCATGTTGTAAGGAAATAGTGGGGAGCAAATTGATATAGATATTATATATCACTTGCATTCTTGAATTAATTTATAGACAGATTTGCCCTATATGTCACAAAGACAGACCTATAGTATACCAGTTCCTTAATGTTGCAAGTGAATAATGGAGCAAAGTAATATGGATATATGTATCTCGCTTGCATTCTTGAATTAATTTATTGACAAGATTTGCCCTATATATGTCACAAAGACAGACCTATAGTATACCAGTTCTTTAATGTTGTAAGGGAATAATGGAGCAAAGTAATATGGATATATATATATATATATATATATATATTGTTTTCATTCTTGAATTAATTTATGGAAAGATTTGCCATACATGCTGACCGTACCATTCTGTGACCATACAGTATACCAGTTCTTTCTTGTTGTGAAGATTTTTGGGAAGTAAATTAATAAAGATTTTATATCAATTTCATTCTTGAATTATACTATGGAAATATTAGTTGAATCCAAACAATAGTAACCATATAGTACACCAGTTCCTTCATGTTGCAAGGGAAGATTGCATGGGAACCAATTTAGTAAATTTTCATCCTTGAACTTATTTATGGACAGATTTGTTGAATACCAAAAAGGTGACCATATATAGCTCACCAGTTCTTTCATGTTTGATTGTTACATTGGAGCAAAATAATATAGAATTAAGGGTGCGCGGTATTATCGGTATATCGGTATATTGCAATACAGTAACAACATGATACGAACTGGTATACTTTTCTGAAAATATCCAATATATCAGAAGTTTTAAAATTAACAATTTCAGTATTAAAAAAGAGTTGTAACCAAAGTGTGAACCCGCATAGTGAAGATAGCACAGACATGTTAAAAGTCCGAAACCAGTCACTGAAATATCTTTCTTTACGAAACCACGGCCAGTTGAGCTCTACTGTTCCAATTGTTATTATTTAGTCAAGAAAGCATTGAAACACTAAAATATTAAAAGTATTAATATATTGCAATACAATTTACAGTATCGCAATATATTGCAATTCGGAAATGGGGAGCGATACCCATCTTTATATAGAATATAGCATTTCATTCTTGAATTGATTTATAAACAGTTTTACCAAACCGCAAAAACAAAACTAGCCACATTCAGCATGCCAGTTCTTCCAAGTTGCTTGACATGAGGGCGTTATTTACCATATTCATTTTAAAACAATTTTTGAAACTGACTGCATTCAAATTAAAATTTCAATTGAGTTGTAAGGAAAGATTTGATACAAAATTCATCTTGTTTCATTCTTTTACATTTTTGTGGTATACTTTTAAAAAAACCTTAACATAATAGTAGTGAATGATAATTGATTAAATAAAATAAGTGGTGTCTTTCATTCTAATACTCGCCAGGGGCTCGGCAACTTTGTCTGCAGTGGAAAACTGTTCTACATTATGTTAAGTTTGTGTGCAATTCTACATTGAATTTTAGCACAGGGCTACCCCACTATAGTTCCGATGCTTGCAGGTTTCATCGCAATACACAGCCACAATTTGTGCTTTCTCCCTGCAATTAAAATAGCAGCTGTTATATAAAGGAAAAACACTTGAAAACGGCATTAAACAACTAATCACCTGACATCACCTCATTCTAGTATTACCAATTTTATAAAACTTTCATACTAAACCTGTTGTTCTGTTCTATTGGCAAGGGTAGCAGTAAAAAGAATTATGAATTATTATTTCCTACGTATAAAACAATTCAGGGTGTGTGAATAAATAAAACCCCCACAATGTTCAATAAATAAGTTAAGTGTATTCATATTCGTCATTCACATAAACCTCTGCTGATATCAAACAAAACAAATTAATGACTTCTCTTATTTGAATAAATCTAGGGTGTGGGTTTCGAACAACACTTACAAATTCTCATCAAACACTATTGGTCAAGGTTGGAATGTAATTAAATACGGGTTAAAGAATGTTTATGTCAGAAATGTCTCTCATCTCCAATGATAAAAGAGGTTGGTATTGACTTATTGGCACAATTATACACCTCTGAAGAAAACACAAAATACCTAGATTTCCAGATACAAGGTCAAAGAAAGTATTAGATGTCTTTCATGTCCTAAGATTTATGTGATGATATCTCGAGATCAAAATAACGATACGTACACTGACCTACATCCTGGAATCAGCAACAAGAAGATCATAGAATATCAGCAAATATTTTTCTATGAATAAACTAAAAAATCATTACATAAAACCATTTTCTTGTTAAAGAATCATGATTTTGATCACATTTAATTATCGATATTCTGAGTTTTAATATATTAGTTTGACTTAATAGCTGGACAATTAATTTTTCATAAATGGAGTATTGATCAAAAATAATTACAATTATATGCGATATACTGCTCAAAAGGAACAGTCTCTATTCAATGCAAAATATTCTCTTAAATAGAGGTTATTATATGAGTGTCCATGACATACTATCTTTACGACACGAGTGCTTAATATAAGTATTTCCCAAGGGAGAGAGAGGTATATATACTGACATTTAGGCACCAGATTCTGTTTAAGACTGAAGTAGAGAAATTAAAGAAACTTATCAAAATCAACATCTACACTTAGGTGCAATTAGAACACAACGTCATAGGCGAACTGTGACGTCAAAACATTGTTTTTGACTTGACGTCACAATGTAAAAGTGATATTTTGCCCTAGGGCATCGTATGAAAAATATGACCCCCGATATGATTGCCTTAGCAGGTAATAAAAGAGCTTCCTTTAATTCATTTTTTATCTATTGGATCCAAAGTTGTCTGTTCACTCCAAATGTGATTCCAATAAGCCTCTTCAAGAGTCAAAAGTCATTAGTGAATGAAGCGTCATCCATGCTTTGTAGGTAGTTGAACCCTTTATCTGATGCCATTCTACTACAAGATTTATAAGGCAATTGATCTGGTCTTCTTTGAGAGGCACCTCGAAGTTGATAAGATGAATGGAGAACAAGTTCAATGGATTTACAACTTCTTTATTGCAAGATTACAACTTTTCGATGTAGATACTAATACCGTTATCAAGCAAGTGATGATAAATGATATAAAGAAGTTGTAAATCCATAAAACTCGTTCTCCTGATATAAAAAGATTTTCACCTTTCAGAAGAGGAAGAGCTAAGGTCATGTATAATAGCAAGCAAAGCCTTCATTTAAAGACAATTTCCAAGGATGTTCATGGGCACTCAAGAACACTTATCATTCAAATAAGGTACACCAGAAAAACAATGTGGTACTGAATATAGTGCTGATGTAAGCTCTTTTCAAACATGCTGAAAGAATAAATTTCAAAGATGCCAAGGATCTGAAATGCAAAATAAAGGCAGATCCAGGAAATTTCAACAATGGGTATGGGGTTAACATATACAAAAATTTAGGAAATTTTCTTGATGGATGGTTGGAAAGCAAGCCACTACTTTGTTCCAAAGCCCTTATCCAAACTCTCTAGATCTGTCACTGGAAAAGACTTCTTCCCTACCTGAAGTGACGTGGTAGCCTGACAGTTGGTGTCCTCTCTGCGATGATTCTGTTGAGGGCTGTAATATCCATAACTTGCGTATGTGCGGTCGGGGAGAAGGGAAACAGGGCACATCTGACTGCTGGGAACCTGGCGGCCATATTGGGCGAACTGGATGCTGATGACAGTGTTCTTTGGACATTTGACAAACATGGTCTGACCGTCACACACATGCTGGTGGAATGTAGCCAGGGTGCTGGACAGAGAA
Organism: Phorcus lineatus; assembly: GCA_921293015.1. Taxonomy (NCBI): domain Eukaryota; kingdom Metazoa; phylum Mollusca; class Gastropoda; order Trochida; family Trochidae; genus Phorcus; species Phorcus lineatus. The sequence continues at coordinate 42,056,635 of OV121085.1, forward strand.
CCTGAAACATGCAGCATTGATTTAGTGATGTAGCAAAGAAGGTCAAGGTCAAATGTCAAAGGTTAAGGTCAATTAAAGTCCTTGAGACTTTTATCTCACTGTTGTGAACTTGAGTGCAACACAACAAAACAATCTCCTTTCAAAAGTTCTTGAATACGCCCATTTATATGTAGACACTATATATATCCCAAACCTTAAGCAGGGGTATAATCAAGGTTCAATCTCATTGAAATCAGTGAGAACCTTTTACTTATACCTTGCTCTGTTTGTCATTTGAATACTACACTTTAGGGGTCGTGCCAGGCAGCCTTGTAAATGACCTTTCACCTTCCTTTAATTCAATCAAGATGCCTGCTAAAATATCAAATCATGCCTAGGGCTTCTATGGCTTTGTAACAGAATGGTTGAGGTGTGAAGGTCCTTTGACAACCACCATGGAGCAGCTCACAGCTCAGAAACAAAGAGCGTAAAAGTGGAAGGTTCTATCCAATTTCAATGAGATTTATCAAAGTTTCTGAAATATGTGAGATTCAAACACTGATCTTCAATGTGATGAGCTGCCACTCTCTCACTGTGCTACAATCACGTTAATACAAGTTAATAATTGATAATCATATTTGCAATTTATCCCTTACAAATACATAAATGTCACCCTCTGGTGATCACAAAATCTAATCCTATTTATTGATATTAAACCCAATTATTTTCATTATTAAAAGTTGATAGATTCAATATTGCTCATTGGTGTTAAACTATATAGCTCCCTGAAATTATTAGCATTTAACTTCACTGGATGATAAGTTCATATTCACAAAACTTTGAAGTATAAGCATGTAATAAGTTATTAGCCTTTGTGCACATTTACTTACAGATGACATTTATTGAATAAGATGTCTATCACTCGGCAAATTGACTCTATTATGTAGAATTGTGTCTCAGAAGACACAAATTAGATTAACATCCTTGTTGATCAGTGGGTCTTCTTCAGTATGTGATAGAGTTTAAAGGAATTAATTACCAGGAAACAGAGGAAATTTATCTATCAGATGTACTTCATAACTTAATAAGCTAACTTTGGAGGGAACTAACATGTATGCCACAAGAAATATATATATTTTTTACATTTTTTCTGTACACCTCTCCTTGTGACTTTGAGTAAAAAAGCAAAACACAATCCAAAGGGAGATTAATATCAATAACTTTACCCATTGTGTGTACATATTAGCAGTACTAAAGATCAAAGCAGGTTAATTTCTGGCTATTTGTATGTGATTCAATAAAAACAAATAATTCAAGAAGACTTATGAAATTCATTCAAATTTTACAAATATAATTTCTCCTGCTCATATAACACAAAAAATTTAAAAAGTCATTTGGCAAACTTCATTTACATAATTATCTTTATGTATCAATACATCTTTATATATGTGTGAAGCATTCTCATCTTTTGGACAGTCGGTTAGACAATGATTTCCATTGTTTCAAATGTAGTTTATATATATATATGTTTAATTTTGTTTTATGATGGTGTTACATCATCCATTTTTGGTATTTTATTGTTAGTTTCAAGACCAGTCAAATCGTGTCAAAGCAATGAAAAATTTTAAGTTTATGCCTTAATTCCGTCAATATCAATTGATTTTTTTCTTATAATCTAAACGACATAAATGGCAAATACCTCATGTGACAAATTGTATAATTTAAAAAATTAAAGCTGTCCAGCCACTATTCAAGCATTCATTCAACATTTTTCAGAAGAGGTATGTGTTCGCTTATAAATGTAGAAAAAGCTAGGTTCCCTCTCAAACTAACTGGTAACAAAGAAAAACTCCATATGTTGCCCATTCAGTACAATTTCAAAACTCAGTAGTAAAATCCTTATCTAATTCACGAACAAATGTCACACACAAAACATTCAAATACATTTTTCAGCAAATGATTTTTTCATCAATATGACAGATGTTGTAGCTTTACAAATAGATGTATGTGACTCTCTAACAAAGACTGACATTTGTAACAATTAAAATCTTTGAACTAAGTCAATATCCATGTTTGAGTGTGTGAGAATACAGAGAAAATACATGGAGACATGACACCAAGTGGAACAGATGTCTCAGTGTAAATAGAGAGGGTAGAGCAATCACTTCCTCGTTGTGTTCACGTTATTGTTACTGTCCAAAAACCTCTCAGCTGACCTTCCTCTATAAATCTTTGAATTGACGTTACCAGTGGGTTTTCGAACATGAACCTATTACACTCAAGGAAGTGTAAACTTCATTCTGTGATAAAAATCTTTGAAATTACTTTATCAGTGGGTTTCCGAACATGAACCAACTTTGCTCAAGGAAATGTAAACTTCATTCTGTGATAAAAATCTTTGAAATTACTTTATCAGTGGGTTTCTGAACAAGAAGATATTTTGCCCAAGGAAATGTTGATTTCATTTTGTTCTTTAAATCATTGAATTTACTTTATCAGAGGGTTTCTGTGACATTAAGAAGATAATTTTGCCAAAGAAATGTTGACTTCATTCGGTGAGATAAATCTTTGAATCGACTTTATCAGTGGGTTTCTGAACATGAAATTATTTTGCTCAAGGAAGTGTTAATTTCATTATGTCATATAAATCTTTCAATGGACTTTATCAGAAGATTTATTAAGAAGATTTTTTGCCAAGGAAATGTTGATTTCATTCTGTTCAATAAATCACCGAATGAACTTTATCAGTTGGTTTCTGTAACCTGAAGACATTTCGCCCAAGTGAAATGCTGACTTCATCCTGTTTCCATAAATTATTCTATCATCTCTTCCAGTGGGTCGTTGTAACATAAAAAATATTTTTTTTACCCAAGGACACGGTAATGAGAGAAAAACCACAAGAATTGAACCCATCCTGGCCCCAAAACTCTCTTAATCAAACTTGTAAGAGAAAAACCTCTAGAATGAAACCAAGGTACCCAACACCCTTTTCATTATAGTTATAAGAGAAAACCACAAGAATTGAACCAATCATGGCCCCAAAACCCTCATTATCAAACTTGTAAATGAAAAACCTCTGGAAATGAACCAAGGCACCCAACACCCTCAGCAGGGTATCGAGTCCATGTAACCTTTTGCTTTTTTTGTCAACAAAACCTCCAAGGTATCCCATTATACGTGACCCAGGTGGGTGTTTGAACAGATAGCAGTGGCTCACACATAAGGCACTAAACTCTTTAGTTCCACTTGACAAATCGGCATAACCAGGCTTACATACAGGACCTGTGTTCCCTTTATGACAGGCCATACAGAAGCATATTTCTGATCATATCTCCACTGGATGGGCTAGTACTTTCACTTCTATCATGGAGGATTCAAAGCTACGAAAGCATAAACTCATATATAAGGGTCTTTTTATGTTTAGAAGTCTAAATTTAGATGGCATTTAGAATCGCATAAAAGCTGAGTTAAAAGGGGTTATAAGTGAAAAAAACCCACATCATTCATTCATAATCATATCAGCAAAATTGAACTAAAATGACTTTTTTTATGCTAATACGTTTTGAAAAGTAAAAAATCTTCACTAAAAAATATGAATTGTTTTAGGAGCAGGACAGGAAATATACAAAATTGATTTCATTTAATTTTTCAAAGGATTTCTTCTTCTTGAAAAACATTATCTATCTGACAGAAACCATTTATAATATCACTAATAGGTTATGTTCATTTAAAAAGCATATTCCCATTTAATATATCACGCAAAAAATTTTTCCTTAATTGATAATATTGTAATGGACATAAATTTGAAATGAATTTTTTTCTCCATTCACACAAAGAAATCAATAAAAGATTCAATGATTCATTGATTCAAAATTCAATGAGTTTAAAAAGAAAGCAAATCATTACAATAAAGAATATTTTAATTTCAAACTAAGTGTATCATATAAAAGAGACTTTTATCACGTGGGATTTACACTTTTATATTAGAAAAGCATAGAGTTTGGAGTGTGAAAAATAACAAATGTACATTATGCCAAGAACGTTACTTGAATTTGAAATTAGCAAAAGTCATATAAAACGGACTGAACAACCTCTCGGGCTTTTCACTATGTTAATCCGTGCTGTAAACTGAAAAGGTCAAGTACATAGGAATTGACCTCGGTTATGAATATCATTACAAAGAGTCTTCACATATCGGCATATTTCTTTGCTCTTGTTTGCTCAAGTGTGAAAACACCTTCTTGACACACATACCTATAACAACATTATTATTTGATTATGAGATTACATTTTTGGCATGCTAACTATTCAAGAAGATTATGATTTTATGATAATAAAAACAGGTTTATAGGGAAGTTTTTTAAAAATATGGTTCACTAAATTGAGACATATATATCTAAATTTTATGCCTTCATTAAAAATCCTGTCGTTCAGTTTACAATTGACACTTTATATATAATCAATAACTATACTGATAGGTTTACATAATAATTCATGAAAATTCACAAAAGATATATTGAACTTGGTACTTAAACTAAACAAGCTGGGTAGAAGCTTAGGAAATAAAAAACCTTTTTCTATTCTTAGAAACATAATATTTGTCCTCACACCAGAAATCAACCAAATTGTAAACCTACTTTTAGTGTAACAAATTGTCATTCTATTCTATTGTGGAGCACAGTGGTGTAGTGGTTAGCATGCTAGCCTCTCACCCTATTGGCCCGAGTTTTAATCCCCGTGGAGGCACAAAACATTTGTGACCGGGGCCTTGTACTGTATCGTGTTCCTAGGCAAGACACTTCATCCACATTGTACTGAGTTCAAAACTGTTCAAATGGGTACCTGAACATGGGAAAGTATGGAAGGGCACCATAGGCAGCATTGAAGTACTATTTCTTCAGGGCAATAACAGATCTGTGTGACCTTGGCACGCTAATGCATTGAAAATGGACTATATTAAGGGCCTATTATAACTATTAATATCATTCACAGAGATTTTAAACAAAATTCAAACTGTTTTTGGATTCTAAGATAGAATTGTCCAATATGTATTGAAATTATCATGTTACTCAATTGAAAAATAAAATGTCAATCTATCCTTAAAAAAGAAGAAAGAATTATCATCCTACCCTCATAAAAAAAGTAAATCATAAGGTCCCGTGACTTCACTGTGCATAATTTGGATCAACCATGGGGATATTATTCTAGGATACTTTGACTATAATCCAACTGAACCAAAACACAGTTCCAGAGTGGAGAGTTGAAACAAGTGTACATCTTCAACACATCAAACATCAGCTTTGACAAGTGGCTCCATCAAAAGGATTATTATGATATAGAAAACATACTTTAAAATATTTCCGTTTGATAAATAAACTCCATTTGTTCAAATACGCATCTATAATTCACATAGATTAACAAAGGATTACTATGATATTGGAAACATATTTTGAAATATTTCCCTTTGATAAAAAAACTTCATTTTTTCAAAAATACATCTTAAATCACATGTTTTAAATGTACATTAGCATTTATGCACACACTGCATCTATCTGATTATTCATACAGGTATCAAGTGGATTATCTGAATATTTTAATATCTGATCAAAGCAAAATGTAAAAGCTTTGTTGACAATGTGAGCATAACAAATGTTGATAAAGAAATTATTAAACATTGTAAACTGTCTTAAGGATATTACATGATATGTATGTGATTTTTTTGTCTGGAAAAAAAAATGAATTTTTTATAACAAATAAAAATTTCAGATAATAATTGCTTCAACATAGTAAAGATTCTAGTTCCCAAAGCTTAGGTTTAATAAAGCAATATTTACTGTTTGGTTTTAGTGGTGTTTTTCAACAGGTCATATTGAATATAAGTACAACAGTACCAAGCTGATTTAGTAGATAAAAGTAAGTTTGGTCTAACAAGCTTGTACTGTGTGACTCCAAGGGTTCCTATCTCAATCTGGACATGTTTAAGTACAGGCAATTGTCTGTATATTTTTTAGTTTGACTGTATATTGAGGATACAAAACGACCTTTCATTTAATACTATTTTTATCAAACGAGTTAATGATTAAGTATAAAATGAGCGAAAGCGAGTTTGATACCAAATCATTAAAGAGTTTATTAAAAATAGTATTAAATTGAAGGAAGTTTAGTATTCTGATTGTTTCTTGACCACAGTAATCAAGCATGATTGTCAAAAGTGTACTGAACAAAACATTTCCGCGACTTGGCCGCCATGTCACAATGTTGGCACCTCCGTCAAAACCACGTAATATTATCACGTAATACGTGCAGCAGTTTTACACTAGTTTAATATCGCTGTATAAATATTACACTGCAGTATCTTACATGGGCGAGAAATACCAAAATATACATATAGTATTGCCAAATAAGGTACATCACATTCAGAAAGGAAGGATTCTTTGAGATATTATCACGATAACATTGTTACAAATGTGAATGAGATTACGTGTTCTACTATAACTTTATTTCATCTATATACACCTGAGAGTACAACTTGTGAATTTTTCGTTTATAATATACCTCCACTATGTCCCCTCACATAGTGTCGACATTAAGAAAACTCTCAAAAGTTATTTTCCTTTAATTTTATACCATTACCTCTATATAGAGTACATAGAGTGTCATATGGTGGTATATATATATATCAGTCACTTAGAGGTATATGTGACTGTGTCCCCTCGCTTACTGTCGACATTAAGAGAACTCTCAAAAGTTATTTTAGTATAAAGAGTGTCATTTGGTGGTATATATATATGTATCAGTCACTTAGAGGTACATGTGACTGTGTCCCCTCACTTACTGTCGACATTAAGAGAACTCTCAAAAGTTATTTGAGTATTAAAAGTGTCATATGGTGGTATATATATATCAGTCACTTAGAGGTACATGTGACTGTGTCCCCTCACTTACTGTCGACATTAAGAGAACTCTCAAAAGTTATTTGAGTATTAAAAGTGTTATATGGTGGTATATATATATCAGTCACTTAGAGGTACATGTGACTGTGTCCCCTCACATACTGTTGACATTTAGATAAATTGAAAAATTGTTTTTATTTATTTATTTATTAATGTTTTTATATATTGGTTCATTCTTTCTCATTTCTGAGGATGAGTTTGATGTTGCCGACATTCATAGAACTTAGAACATAGAACTTAGAATCAGCACATCGTTCTTTGAATACAATTTTGAAAGTGCCCAGTTAAGGGAAGTTTATAGAACGAGTTCTTCATTATCTCTCCACAGTCACATAAGTGATAACCCAGGGTGAGCTTTCAAGGGTAGGACCCCTTTTTGATAAAAGAACCCCAAACCTTTGATATCTGTGGATTCACAACTGATCCAGGGGTGCATTGATACCAATCTCATTGAAATAAAATCATTAATTCCTTCCCTAGTCTTATTTAGGGTTGTTACTTGTCATTTATCTATGATCTGACTGAGTCCTGTAGAGATCATTTCCCAATGGAAGTTATGATATCACCTATCCTCTCTCATGCTTTTAAATTTCTAAAAGTAACTTTGAAGTTAAAACATCACTTTTCTGAGTAACACTGCAAAGAGTATATCATAATGAGCCAATCAATGATTTCATTTTCATCACTTTGCACTGATACCTATATACAATTGAGTCATCTAGGATATGGACAAGAAAAGACAATTGCAATCATTTGTGTCCAGTGACATTATCACCACTCTAAACATCTTACTGGGCAGTATGTATTTTGTCAGGCAATGAGTGGTCACTTGGAAGGAAGGAAGTCCAGAAAATCGTGTTTTTCTAAAGCATTTAGTTCTAGATGGCCTTCAGTGACTTGAACAAGGACAAAGACTATTTCTCAAGGGAGGACTGACACAGAGTCTAGAGGGAGGATCTGTGTAGTGTGTCCAGTGTTTACCAACACACGAAGGTCAGCTGATGAGATGTTTGTCTAGATGGGATCAGATACACCTAGCATCTGTCCAAACACATTTGACCACATACCTACATCTACATACCAATAATACTGGAATTACAGCGAGGGCCCTAGGTTATGTTATTATGTAGTTTAAAATATGGACAGATGTAACTTGAAATTTGAAGTTTGTGGGATGGGGGGAGAAGGTAGTTTGGGGTCATAAAGGTATTTTGATTGAATAAAAGACAAAGAGTCCTAAAAAGATTGACTGCAATAATGCAGAATTTTTTTAAAAAGGGCGGGGGGAGAGAGATCATTGTGGAGCCATCTGTTAACACATTCAAAATCATTAGAACTTCCATTCAACAAGGCCCTAAGGTGTTTGTAAGTCACTGTAAGGTAACTCTAGTAAAGGTTGCTTTGAGAGAGTGCCCTCTAAACCAACACATGATCATACCATCAAGGCCTGTAATGGTTTTCACCTGGTTCCAATGGAGACGACCAACAAAAAACCCTCAGAAACCTGGTTCCAATTTTCTGAGTCTGACATTGATATTGTGGTTTATACAAGTGTTCATTGTAATGGAACAAATCTTCAAATGTTCTTTGGGAAAGTTCAATGGGGAAAGAATGGCATGCAACCTTGAAACACTTTGAGGTCTGACTAGCATCAGTGCTGACCAGTATTTCACTTTTCAACATTCAAAGTTTGCATCTCAAAACTGCATGGATACTGTTCTTCTTTATTGCTTTATGTTTTTACTATTTTGACATTATTCGACTACATGTACACTGACTCATAATGTTTTTGTCTCACACCTGTCAGTCCATTCTAACTCCACAACTTCCAAAAGTACATTCTAACGAGAAAAGAACTGCCACACCTGTATGAATCAGGTATGTTTCAAGTGTTAAGATGTCCCTGTTGACCGGTTCTTCACTTTCCAACCACTCCAAGTCGGTCAGTCAAGCACTGCATCAAATCTGCCAGTATGTAAGTACCAAAGGATCTCTCCTGAACATTTACAAGAACCTCCTTAGGACTGGCATTATTGTCTGCCATTTATATTCCCAAAAGTTCAAAGTTGTACCACATGTATATCACATGTCAAGACTGCTTAATATGAAAAAGCTGAGGTCACTGTTATTATGTGATTTTACTTATCTGAATTGATATCTCAAAGAATCCTTTCTTTCTGAATGAATAACCCATTCACCCTAAAGAAACCTAGTACAAATATAATTTCAAGCTTGATTTCATGCCTCTAGGAATGAAAGGGTTAAGAAGTCTTTGTGCTTTTTCTTTAAAATTTGTATCTACAGAAAATGCATCCCAATTTTTCAAATTTCAAATATCTCTAGGCAAAACTTCACATAAAATTGAGTACAGAAACATTCAAAGAATGAAAATCAAACATCAAAAACCACTGAAGGTGAAGAAAAGTTTAAACAAGCAATAATAAAACAATTAACAACCTATGGAAGTGACACCTCGAGTCCACAAGGACTTATACAAGGCTTAAACTCAGAGACCAAGGGGCGCTGTTTGACACCTTCCCCACTTACCCACTGTCAGAGACTTTTGTGGAATTTCAAGTGTACAACTTTTCATACCTGCCCGCTTAGGCGCTAATCTGTCTTCAAGATGAAAGGTCAAAATAAAGGTCAACTAGGGTCAAGGGTCACTTAGTACTATCAACAGTGATAGCTAGTCAGAGTATAGTTTATCACTAAGATTTGATTGCATATCATCAAGGAATCTCTAAAATTACTAGAAAATGGAGTAGAGTAATGGAAGAATTGTATTCAGCCATGTCAATATTTGAAAAGGGTGGAATGCATTCATCTTGAGTCTTCATGCAACAAACTTGAGATTTTTAAACTCTTGTAATTTCCGCTTTTGTATGAGGTGTATGAGCATGAGGTATATAAGTATGAGGTATATAAGTATGAGGTATATAAGTATGAGGTATATAAGTATGAGGTATATAAGTATGAGGTATATAGGTATATAAGTATGAGGTATATAAGTATGAGGTGTATGAGCATGAGGTATATAGGTATGAGGTATATAGGTATGAGGTATATAGGTATGAGGTATATAAGTATGAGGTATATAGGTATGAGGTATATAGGTATGAGGTATATAAGTATGAGGTGTATGAGTATGAGGTATATAGGTTTGAGGTATATAGGTATGAGGTATATAGGTATGAGGTATATAGGTTTGAGGTATATAGGTATGAGGTATATAGGTATGAGGTATATAAGTATGAGGTATATAGGTTTGAGGTATATAGGTATGAGGTATATAGGTATGAGGTGTATGAGTATGAGGTATATAAGTATGAGGTATATAAGTATGAGGTATATTAGTATGAGGTGTATGAGTATGAGGTATGTAGGTATGAGGTATATAAGTATGAGGTATATAGGTATGATTTATATTAGTATGAGGTGTATGAGTATGACGTATGTATAAGTATGAGGTATATAAGTATGAGGTATATAAGTATGAGGTATATAGGTATGAGGTATGTAAATATGAGGTATATGAGTATGAGGTATATAGGTATGAGGTATATAAGTATGAGGTGTATGAGTATGAGGTGTATAGGTAAGAGGGATATAAGTATGAGGTATATGAGTATGAGGTATGTAGGTATGAGGTATATAAGTATGAGGTATATAGGTATGATTTATATTAGTATGAGGTGTATGAGTATGACGTATGTATAAGTATGAGGTATATAAGTATGAGGTATATAAGTATGAGGTATATAGGTATGAGGTATATAAGTATGAGGTGTATGAGTATGACGTATAAGTATGAGGTATATAAGTATGAGGTATATAGGTATGAGGTATATAAGTATGAGGTATATAGGTATGAGGTATATAAGTATGAGGTGTATGAGTATGAGGTGTATAGGTTAGAGGGATATAAGTATGAGGTATATAAGTATGAGGTATATAGGTATAAGGTATATGAGTATGACGTATATAAGTATGAGGTATATAAGTATGAGGTATATAGGTATGAGGTATATAGGTATGAGGTATATAGGTATGAGGTATATAAGTATCAGTGGTCTGAGTTGCTAATAAGAACTTAGACAGATCATCTAAAATCCTTAGAAAATAAACCATGAAAAGGCACTGGGAGTAGTTTATTATTTCAATCACAGGATATATATTCAAAATATAAGTAAATTAACCCTTCCGTTGCTGAATATTATTTTGACCAGTTTTGCCCCCGTGGCTGAATTTTCCAGCACTCGCCTCGCTACGGTAATAACGCAATTAGCCCCTGTGGCCGAATTTTCCAGCGCCGCCAGATGCGACCGTTTTAACAACATATGGCGTGTTTACATGGCGGAATACGGACGTTATCGTCGTTTTATACAAAGCTAGTCGGCGAATCCCGTGTTATAAATGGATGATACTTACTTGACACTTTGAATGAAATTTCTATCACCCCTGGAACGGTTTCTACAACCGAAGTAAACTTGTTTTCAATTCGGGCGCCATAACTCAATAAATTCCAAGAGCGCATGCGCGAAATCAAAACGAAACTAAAGATGAATTGTTCCTTTTCACATCGATATAAAAATTATTTTTATAATATGTCTGGAACGAATTTTACTAAATTTTAAAAATTGTCTTCATTTCAAACATTATAAAATCATTTAATCACTGAGTGCACACATGCAAATTATATACGGAATTGAAGCTAATTTCTTGCTCTATATTTCACGATAAATTTTATTACGATACGCCATCCTAAACGAAAGATATAAATAACGAAAGCAGGGTAGTGATAAATCCCGATAACGTTCTGACCCCCACAGTAATATTACTAAGCTAGTAGCCCCGGGCAAACGCACGCGCTCAGCGCGTGCAGGCGGGGTATCCCCGCTGAAAAATACACTCACACTTAACAGAAATTGTCTTTATTTCCAATTTTATAATTCAAGTTATTCGTTTTGTATACATGCAAATTATATATGGAATTGAAGGCAATTTATTCTTCTTTACGAAAAAATAAATCATAACAATCTTTTGCACTGTAATTAGAAGTTATTACCAACGTAACGTGGGTATAGCTAGTGAATAAAGTCTTTGATAATCGCCTTACCGCGACATTTGTCGCATAATTTCCACACGTTTTATTTTGATGCAAATATGGGCAAATTACACATGAAAATGAAGGTATTTATTTCCTCTTTACGTTGATATGAAAATGATAAATATGTACCGCTTGGTTTGGAATATATATAGTTTGCAAAGATTCTACCCTCAGGTATTTGAAAACAGATTTTGATGATTGCGACATCACTTACCGCTCCTTTATTGTTTCATTGTAATTTGCAAATTTTATATAGAATTGAAGACGATCCTTTTCTCTTTATTGTGATATAAAAATGTTGATAATGCGCTCTGCCGTTAAATGGATAGGAAGTGTAAAAAGCAGTTGAAAAAATCGCTTCTCGGTTAACAAGATATGAATAGAGAAATTGCCTGTTTGCGCAATGCTCGTCGGGTCTTTACTGATTTTCGTTTACATACAAATCTTATATGGAAATAAAGATCATCCTTTTCTCTATATTTTGATATATGAAATTTCAAAATGTCCCGAGAACTTTATGTGATATAAAGTGCGAGAAAATGGTAAAAACACAAAGAATAAAGAAAAGTCGCAATTTTGCGGCACTTGCTGTATCTTTATTTTATATACTGCATATAACTTTTTTACATCAAATCGAAGACAATTATTTCCTCTTTATCACGAGGTAATCAATTTCAAAATATGCCTAGCTGTTGAGAAGATATAAACGAAATAAAGGCACATGTCAAAATCGCCGTTCAGTTTACATGATTTGAATAGAGAAATTAGCTTTTTGTGCGGCGCTTGCTGTGTCTTTATTTATTTTTGCGCATGTACAAATTTTACATGGAATGAAAGACAATCTTTCTCTCTATCTTATAATATAAAAATTGTCAAAATAAGTTGACCACATCATGTGAAGATTGGTGTGACAAAATGGTGTAAAACTAAAAATATGTAAAAATCACCTTTTTTGCGGCACATGCTGTATCTTCATTTCAGGTGGCGTAGTTATGTATTTTATATTGAATTGAAGACAATTTTCTGCTCTTTCAAAAGATCCAACCGGTATTGTAATACGCCCAAGGGTTCAGAGCATAGGGCGTGCGATAGGAAGGCGTGCATAGGGTCAAAATGCACGCGTCTCAGTAAACGATAGCATGTGCGGGTCAGTAAGCCCGTGCGAGAGGGTAGAAAGTGCCCACAGGCTATTAGCACGTGCGGCGGGGAGTGGGGAAAAATTGAGTGATTTTAACGTTTATTTTCGGTACGATAAACATTATCAATACTCTCATAACTTTCGGAGCATGTTCGCGCATTATTTAGAACACCAACGAAACAAAACACGGTTGCTTAGCGGCAGCCGGAACGAAAATACAAGCGTTGAACTGAGACTACTGCTAGGCAATAAATTTCCGGGACCCGCTACCGAGACCCGCGGTCATAATTAGTTAGCGTGAGAAAAATAGAGTGTGCTACTCGCATCCCGCTAAGAGGACTTGCGGGCAAAGCTAATTTCATCCCGGAATATTCCGGGACCCGCATCTTAAGGGTTAAGGTCCACCTCTATTTCTAATGTTAAAATATTCTCTATTTCCTAAAAAAAATTGATATATTGCTTAAATACTAAAAATGTCTATGGTCCTTAACTTTATTGTTGAATATACCCTTTTTGTTACAGAAAGAATAGCTTTATGGTAATTTTTAGAGACTCTGAATCAATGTATTCACTCATCTTTTCATCCTTGTAAAAATCTTACAGTATCATGATACTTGATCAAATGTAGCCAATGAAATGTCACAATAACCAATGAATTCCTTCATGTGACTGAAGTCACCTGACATTCCAACTCCGGAAGTAAAACAGTTAAAATTCGCAGAAATGAACCATGAGGAGAGGAATGGGGATTATTTTTCTATCAGTCACAGATATCTTTGATACAGCTAAACACCTCTTTCAATGTCATTTAAATGCGAAGTGTCGAAGAATAATGCCACTTTTTAATGGATAAACAACTTCTTTATTCCCTGTGACGTTTCGAAATAGATACTAAAATCGTTGTCATCACTTGCTTCACAAAGAAATTACTATCTATGTCTAAAAGTTGCTATTACAGAATAAAGAAGTTGTTTATCAATTAAAAAAAGTCTTATCATTCTTCAGCAAGAATACCGTGACTTTATTTATCAGATACTCTTTTTTCATTAAATCCTTGTAAAAATCATTATTGCACCATAGTAATAAATCACATGTAGCCAATGAAATGTCACAATAACCAATGAATTCCTGCAGGTGACTCAGTCACCAGACATGGCGACTCAGAAATCCGTTAAGCAGTTGATAAGCAGTTGATAAGCACTGTTCACACACGTTATTGGCAACAATAGCAAGCAGCCAGGAATATCACTTACATTGATCTAAACCCTGCGACACTGTTACAGTCGTTTTTGTAAAGGTTAAACACTGTGTTTATGTGTCAAGAACTTGATAATTGTGGCACGATATAATGTAATTAGTTTCAATGATTTATGAGTTACTTGCCCGAGCAAAGTGTTAATTCTTTCATTACGCTCTGCGAGTTACCTGATGAAAACTGCGCTTACCTGAGTTAACGAGTATCGATATTATGTAGAACTACCAGCAAGGAGTTACAATCCTATAGTCTTTGCTAGAAGAGGTGTTCTCATTAAAGGAGAAATATTTTAATTCTAGCTCTTTATTAAATTAATTGACTCCAACCACTGTGAGTGGTTAATTTTCTGGAATCACGGCTTGAAACTTAATTTTAAAATCTCGGATTTGTAATTGATTAATAAAAAATTAAGATGTATATTTAGTATTTTTCAGGTTTGCTACAAATACCCGCTCAAAGCACTACCTTAATCATTTCTTCGAAGGAACATTACTTTCAAAGCTGCTACTGTGTGCTCCAAAAGATCTCATTGGTCTGTACATACTGTTTTCAGGTACCCATTTATACAGCTGGGTGAACAAAGAGCAATGTTGAGAAGGTTCCATGCTAACTGACACAACTGTATGAGATTAAGGTCATCAATTGTTAGCGTCCCCAATGATATTCGAACCCAGAACAGCATCCTAACCACTATACCTATGTCCTACACAACAAAGACGATCAAGGAATATTCAGAGGTTATATTCTTTAAATATTAGATTATTGTGTGAATTTAACATATATCATCATTGGCTTCATACATAGGGCTATAAAATAATTACATGTTACAGAAGGGAGATAAAAACCCTACGCAATTTTACCTGAAAGCAACTTAAGATAAACACGACAGGGAATGAATTTGAACTAAAGAATAAGATAATAGATAATTTTGTTATTCCTGTTGTTACTTTCACAACACAGGATTTTGCGTGTTATCTTTTAAAAATAATTAGTAAATTTTCAAGAAGGAGGACCTGTAACACGAGAAATGATTATTTCCCCAGTTGTATCGAGTAGTCCTGGGGTATACACTATCAATAACACCAATAAAGACCTATATGTCAGTGGAGCCAATATCAGGACCAATCTCATTTCATTTGATCCAATAAACAGATTAAGGCTTAATTGTCAATCGGTCTCATTGTGTTGAAATGTCCAGATTGGGATCAGAAACAATCACATTTGGGTCAGGAGTAGGTCGACATCTTGGGGTAAAATGAGGACACATTAGGATAAAAACTATATATAACACACTGAGGTAAAAAGATCAAGTCAAATTGGGATTTTAAAAAATTGGACATATTTGGTCAACAACAGACACATTGGGTAAGAAATGAAACAGTGGGGTCAAAAATGGCACATTTGGGTCAGGAACAGATTATTTTAGCCAAAAACTCACAAATTTGTGTTAAAGAAACAGATACATTGAGGTCAGAAACAGACACATTGGGGTTAGAAATTGACAACTAGAAAATGCTATGATTTAATGACAGATGAATTGAAGTGGAAGAGATTGATACCTATACTAGTTTAAATTCAAAAGAGCCTGTCACTCTTTGGTAGGGATGCCAAACATATTAATAACAGTTATACAAAAGCTAATGACTACCACGCACTACACTATATCACAACCACTATATCCTTGCACAATCACAAGATAAAAAATAAAAATAAAAACCCCTAATAGCCTGCAGCAGTTTACACCCTGTACTGAGTTGATCCATTATAAGATTAATATCTATTACATTGAGTAAAGGTTCAAATGTCTTCCAAACATTCCATGAAACCAATCTCAGAGGGGTACTTGAGTTCATTTTCAGCTAATCTGTATTGTGCAGCGGGACGTACAGAAAGAATAAGCTGCCCCCTCCATGGGAAGCCTGGCTTTTTATGCTGGATCATGCCAAATATTTACAGAAGGAAAATGTTAAAAAATAGATAACAACTGAAGGAGGACTCTGGTGAGGTCTGAATAGCTAGTTAAGAGTGTGTCTCTTTGCACTTCAGTCACGCAAGGTATTTAGGGAGAGCATTTGTCAACAACAAAATGCACCCAGAAAGATAAACCCTTTGCCTGGTGTTGTAAGATATAGCAGAGAAATATGTTAAGAAATTTGAAGACAGTTTGACACTTGAAAGTCTTATTCAGGTTTGGATAGAAAAAGAAAACAAACTTTTTGGCAAATAAGAGACCTAAAGAGGTTGGTTTTATGAGCATTAGTAATTATGGATAAGGGATGAAATGGAGAGATTTGTGGAATAAATAGGCTTGGAGTCAGTCTGTATAAGAACTAGGGCCAGGTTGCTTGAATATTGTTTTGTTTCTGGGGCCAATTGAAGTTACCGATATTCAGACCCACCAAAGAAAATGATGGAATGAAACTATGAAATGTACACAACTATTGTTGAAATCACATCACAATATATAATTAACGATAATCAATGAGTGTAACATTGTTGAATTTTTTAGAATGTTTTTTAATCGCTTGATTAAAAGTGCTAAATGTCACAAAATGAACCTATTTTGTCGCTTTTTGTTGGGTATCTCTAATTGTGATGCAATTTGGTTTGTAAACAAGTATATTTTGCTGCTCTTCAATGAAATTCCAATTTTTCATAGGCCTGAATATTTCTGGTTGGATAAGAACATGGATTGTAGAATATAGAATTCATACGATTTTGAGACTGTGTTCTATAGTTTTACCCATATAGATGTCTGACAGCCAGGGCCTGCTTTCACAAAGCTACCTTAACTAAGGTTAACCTTAACTCCCATACTTTAACATTGCACTAAGGTTACCTTAAGGACTTACGATCACCTTAGGGCTTTGTGAAAAGAGGCCCTGGGTCCCGTTGCACAAAACACTAAGGTGACCTTAAGTCACTAAGGTAGCCTTAGTGCAATGTTAAATGATGGCACTAAGGTTAACCTTAGTGTTAAGTTGTTTTGTGCAACGGCCCCCTGGTCTGTAGAGACAAATTAATAGATTGTGTTTGGCACAAGAGATATAGATATTGATGCCCAGATTTAAGATAAAAGAGAAAGGGAATTGGAAAGACTTTGAGGAAATTTGCATGAATACTTTGGTAAGATGAGATTATGTGTGTATGTCCATCTTGAGATAGTTGAGTACAACTCGGTTAGGAGTAGTTGAGTAGAATGGAGACCGTGGAATAGTTGAGTTGAGTTGACAGAGGAATAGTTGAGTTGAGTCGATATCGACGAATAGTTGAGCTGAGTGGACCGAGGAATAGTTGAGTGGACTTTAAGTCCAGGGTTAGATGCTAGAGTCTCTAGATGCATAAGATGTTTGAACAAGAACTCGATAAGAAAATAATAAATATTCATGTGGTTCATTTGTGCTTGGCTTACAAAAAGACAAAACTTCAAGTGTTTAATGTGAAAAAGGTGAGTTTTTTAAAGATTTAAAATAATATTCTTTGTTAGTTGGATGTTTAAAAGTTAATTTGCTGTTTGATATTTGAGTTTTCTTATCATTATTATGATTTTTACACAATAAGGTCATGTCATCATGTAAGATAAAATTAAAAATCCAAGTTTGTCAATTAACTCAACATTCTTTGTCAAGAATACTTATCTTTAAGTATAGAAAACAGAGAATGTTGTTTCTATTGTAGAATTCTATTCAGAAGACAACAACCCTACTGCCAAAGCTAGGGGGAAGTTGAATAATGATTCAAGAGTTGAACCAGACAACAAATGTCTTGACAGTGCCAATTTTGGATAACAATGACTTTTTCCACTATACCCAACAATGGCCGGATTTCTATGATAATAACACAAATTGGACAATGCTGTCAATCTAGATCAGAAGTGGTCGCCAAGTCAAATCCAGATTGACTTCTACACTGGCTATTAACCCTCAGACAAAGGGCTACCCATTGTCCAAACTGCTACCCCATTGGCCTAACTGTCTGATATACAATACCCCATCATGTAATGACACCCATTACCCATAGACCTATTTCCCTGTAACAGAGTGCCCAGGAGATGCTTTATCTCTTACAATACACATTACCTCTGTCAGGACTTGCATGCCTTAGGCCACTACAAATATTTCCTCGTTTCAAAATTTCAAAATTGCTCTTCAGGCTTTTTTTTCAAAATTATTATTAATTATTATTATTCTTTCTGCAAAGATCCATTTGGATCCAATCATAATTGCTGAACACAAGTTTGTAAAATCACAAAATAATGTTTACAGCTTAACAAGGTCCTAAACTCAGTTCAAATGTATCTTTTTACAATACAAAGTTGCTTGTAGGCTTGTCTCTGTATAAATGGGAAAACTTTTATTGTCCTGATTTCATCAGAATAATATATGGAAAGTGGTTAAAGAAAAAGTTTAAAAACTGTACAAAAACAGATTTATAAAAAAAATGATGAGAATATTCATAGCGTTTACATATGTAGGTTGAAAAAATGCTTAAGGGGATCTCAAGGTACCATTACTGTTGTAGGGAAATCAAGGGTGAGGAAGACTTGGCCTAATACAAAATTTCTGGGGAAGATTTAGCATAGGATAGGAAGTTTGCCTTGTTAAACAGCTTCTAACCTATGCTCCAAAAAACAGCACTCAAGGTACCTCTAGAACCATCTCCAGGTACCCACTTGTACTGCTGGGGGAACCTGTTCAGACACATTTTGAATAAAGTCTCTTGCCAAGTAGACACTACAAGTTTCTCAACTCATATCTTGAGAAAACTCCATAATAACTCTCTGATCATGAGGTCAAGAATCAGCTCACCAATCCAGCAATTGAGCTGTGCCAAAGTTTGCTGAACTTCACAATCAGCAGTGAATGATCTGTGCAGGGAACAAATGGCCAAAAGACTGAGACACGTAATGAGGGTAAATAAGAAATAATTTTCTGTGGCCTAACATTCTGTCCAAGAGCAATACTATCCCATTCAGAGATGGTGGTTCTCAACCAACACTACTACCCATTGTCTATTGTCTATCTATTGTTGGCTCCAGCTGATGGTGATCCACTTAATTTTATGCTCATGTCACTCAAAGGTCCAGTCATCCATGAAATTACCCTTGGTTGTGTTACATTGAAATCTTTAGGAGTTTTTGTAATCAAATTTAATTTCTTCAAGATTGACATGTTTGAGTGAAATCTAATTCATTTGATATTTGGAAAAATCATTACAAATTATTGCTGTGAATATGAACTTGGATCCCAAAGGGAAATTGGTATTTCTATTTTAAAATCATTTACAATTTCTAACATATTCTGCTGAATCAGAAATTCAAACATTAATTATCCTTTACAAAAAAACAATTACCATGAAGAATTTCTTAAAGAAAGGTGGAAAAGAGCATATATACGTATGTACTTAGCAGAAATACACAAATCTGATTTCCTCTCTAAAACTATTACTTAGAAAATTGAGGGGTGGCATGGAAGTGTTATTGACTTGTGTCAGTTCCTATAAAGTCTTTTCCTACTTCTCACAGACGAACATCTCTCAGTTTCTGAATGCATTAAGCTCCGGCTTTATAAGTCCCCGGTGTGAGATTTGACTACGGATTGGCTGGACAATATTTAACATGTTAATCCCATTCAGTTATAAGAGTTTTGTATTACCCAGAGCAAGCTGATAGACAATCACTGTTAATTCCTGGGTGATCTCGGATCAGTTTCAGGTATAAGAGTGTACAAGACCCCTTCTTGACCTCTTGTACTAGCTGTATTTATGGTGTGAGAAAAAGACTTTGGCAACATTTCATATGAAACAATGCTATCAATTTAAAACAATTTTAGCGGAGGCATTCCTTGATTAAATGGTAAAGGACTTGGCTGAGCCTAAAAGAACTATGATTATTAATCAATATATTTATATAATTTACACATCAGTCTTAAATTCCCCAAGGTACAATTTTCTTTTATTCTGACGTGCCAAGAATCAGACTGTCTTGCAATCCCTGAAGAACCTCCTGAGACTTCTATGCTATGGTCAATAGTACACTTATTAATAGAATTGTTATTTATGATCAAGGGCCAAGAGACATACTAATGTCTAACATTTACACAGTTCAGGTCCAAGCTGGATCAAGTGTGTGCAGAGAGAGTGGGAACCAAGCACCCATTACAGGACTACATTAGCTGGAGCTGTCTATCAGCCGGACACAGATCAAGATCAGCTTACAGACTGGACACTTAGCTTTCAAATGAAGTTCTATTGACTTTAACCAATGGATTTGTTGATGGGTTATTTCAACCATTGGTCTGTCTGGTAGGTTCCTATTAATTCAACAATTTGACTCCTTGATGGGTTTCCTACAATGTTAACAATTTGACATCTTGATGGGTTTCCCACGATGTTAACAATTTGACTCCTTGATGGGTTTCCCATGATGTTAACAATTTGACTTCTTGATGGGTTTCCTACGATGTTAACAATTTGACTTCTTGATGGGTTTCCCATGATATGAACAATTTGACATCTTGATGGGTTTCCTACGATGTTAACAATTTGACTCCTTGATGGGTTTCCTATTATTTCAACCCTAGCACTCCTCAGTGGGTTTCCTGTCCTTTAACCATAGCACTCCTTCAAAGCTCTTCTTGATTGTTTCCCCTTCATTTCAACCATTGGGATCCATGATAGATTTTCTATTGTCTTCACTATAAGACTTTTAAAGGTTTCTTTAAGTTACTGATCATCAGCTAAATACAGGACCAAGATCAGAAAATAATTTACCCTATTTGGGCTAATTTGATTCCTGTTACGTCAAACATTCAACTTGAAATCAAGAGCGAGTTTTGTTTTAAATTGAACATATTTTTTAAAATATACAAGTTATTTTGAAATTAAAAAAAGCAAGCTGGTCAAAAATATTCGATG
Source organism: Phorcus lineatus (assembly GCA_921293015.1). Classification (NCBI taxonomy): domain Eukaryota; kingdom Metazoa; phylum Mollusca; class Gastropoda; order Trochida; family Trochidae; genus Phorcus; species Phorcus lineatus. The sequence continues at coordinate 42,077,985 of OV121085.1, forward strand.
ACAAGATTTGTTCTTGATCAAAAGGTATTTGCCACAGGCGGGTGAACCTCAAGAGCTGGGCATTTTTATCAGGGTCATGTTACAGATGAACTAGAAACTAACAATAATAAAAAAAAATAGTCCACTTGTAATGTGCCCTTTCTTTGCATAGGAATGCGCAAAGCCCACAAATTCTACCACTACCCTGACAGTATATACTTAAGATGCAGCTATTTAGTGATTCACACAACCAAAAAGGTCCCTATTTTCCCATGTTCAGGTACCCATTTGTACAGCTGGGTGGACTGAGTGATATACGAATGAACTGTCTTGCCCAGGGACACAACATAGTATAAGGCCCCTGTCACCAGACTGTGGTTCCTCCACTCACCTGGGCCTTTGGTGTGAGAGGCCTGTATGCTGACCACTAAGCTGTCCATCTTTATCAGGGTCATCTTTCAGGTGGACTCAATCTGTCAAAAAACCCAGACTAGACTAAGAGTTGAAGGAGTCCAACAACAAGCCAATGGATTTTGTAGATAATCCAACCTCACAGAGCTTCTGGTGACCATCAACTTGACACCAGCTTTAGATCACTTTACATATTATGTATCCCCAAGAGCATTGAGTTCTCCTCCAGAGCTGAGGCATCCATCTTAATCAGGGTCATCTTACATTTTGACTTTTATCTAGCCGTCCAAAATTTGATCGAGACCAAATTTGGCTGTTTGATTTCAGGACTAAGAGTTGCCCATGTCCAGCAAGAAGCAAAACTATCAGTCCTATATGACTCCGTAGGCAGTTTAACCTAAATGCTTTTAAGTGTCCATCACAATGCCGCAAGATTTGGATCACTTTACAGATAATGTATCTTAAAGTGTAAGAAGTTCAACATCAGAGTTGAGCCTGTCCATCACCCAGCTACTAGATCTTGATCAGCTTAAAAGTTAGACTGATATCTCTTACTTGGAGGTGTCAATCAGCATGTTAAGGGTTCTTCCATGCTCATTCGAAGAGTTTAATTGTTGGAGCTCAAAAGCTGACCATAAACTTGAGAACTTGTAGAATTTCATTTAGACTATTTCTAAATTTTCATTCAACAGTTGAATCAGAAAAACATCATATTTGGATCTGTCTGCTTCAAAGCTGGAGAACAAAGATGACACCTTCATGGTAATTTTAACCAACTGTTGGCTCCATCAGTTTATCTTTAATTGGATGCTACTGTCCCCTCTACTCCACCTTGAGATAAGGTTGTGTGGCCCCTCCTCAAACACAGCTTAAAACTAGGTGCAAGACTATTTCTCAATATCAGTGGTCAGATATTAACTTATTTGCTCCTTTCAACTTCAGTTTGTGGTGACCCAACTTCAGGATCAAGATCAGATTTCAGCCTGGACTCTGCATGCTTCATCTAGTTGACAGGCCTGGCATTGTGTCTTGGTGTGAAGACTAACCCCTGTTGTAGAGATCTGATACTGACATTGAACATTATTGAAATGTATATGTCAAAAGATATCAGAATCCTAAAGAATCCTAAATTCTGCTAAGGCTTGAAACAATATATATTTCCTTTTAGCTTTTCATCTCATACATTAATAGTTTACCAGTACCAGGTAAGATTACATAGAATAAAAAGGTCATCAATCAAAACTTCATTGGTGAGAACATATCTTGTGAAAGTACTGTTTCTCAACACAACTCCCAGAGCCACTATCAACTGTAAACCAAAATTTATACATAGGCTTTAATCAATTTAAAGAATTTTGTTGAAGATTTGTCCTTTTGATTTTTGATTTTGAAGAAAATGTCACATTTTGCTAGTGACCTTGACACAAATCCTGGATGGAAAAGAACACACCTTTGTTTGGTAAAGGTTTTAAAAAGTACTTAAAACATAATAGAAGGTAAGATAAAGTTAATAATATCAAGAATTTTTATTGTGTTTATGTTTCACAACAACTATCAAACATACACAATTTGAGTTGAAATTTCCTGGAGGAAAATTCCTGTAGGTGAGGATGAACATTTGACCCTGGGTATCGGAGGATGTAAGACCGTGTGATGTTACGTTCTGTATTATGTGAGGACAGTGAGAAATTGATCCAGAATCATACTTCTGCATCTCTATTCTGTAAACACCCTCCCTATAAAGACGTGTGAGCTAGTGCATCACACAGATTCTTAGGGCCAGAAACAACAAGACGAGGGTTTCAGTGTTCTCTATCATCTTGTTTTCTTCAGCATTCTATTCTAACTTCATCACGATGAAGAAGGCCAATATTCAATATTTGATATCATATGTCTTTCTTAAGAAGGTCTCATGATGTGTCAAAGTATGACTTGATCTTGCTTTGAAAGATTAATTTGTTCCGAAACATTACTCTGACAAACCTCATTCCAGCCAGGTAATATAAATTCCAAATTATGTCTCGCAGAGACAATGTTAGTTTACAAACAAATATTCAGGTTAAAAAACATATTTCATTATCATGGAAAAATCATTCTCAAAAGGTAAGATAATGAAATCATTGTAATTATTAAGAACAGATTCTCAACCTACTATGTCATTTCTATAATTAGGAGATAAAAATATGCTAGTCTCTTCTTCTTTCAAGATTCTCTTTTGTAAAATTTGAGTAAACTGCTAAAGCTTAAAGATAATAAAGCCATGGGCATTGTTCATGAGATTTAATTTACCATATAACTGAAAAGAGAAATTTGCCATGTAGCTCTTTAGGCTTTGCATGATGCATTTTAGAGCTTGAAGACCTTTTGAATGCAATGGACAGTCATCAATGATAGAAATATTTACTGATGGTCAAGAAGCTTTCTTAAAGATCTCTAAAGTGCTTTTGTTCATTTAAGTAACACAATTAAAAGCAATGCTTGCTATGACTCTCACCACTCGACTCGATACTAAAAACAAAAATCTCATACATGAGGATCTTATATTGAGAGGATATGTGAGTCAGTGGGATGATGGATATAATCGATGGTATCACTAGAGAGTGGATGTAACAGTCCTTTAGTCCATCACACGATCTTCAGAACCATATCATCAAGCTGTTATAATAGGATATTCCATGGTATTGTTCCACAAAGTATTCTTTGTACTACAATCAATGTCAGTGCATGTTCATGGAGGGTGAGTCATTCTGATACTTCCTTGATACCTTCTCCACCACCTTGCTAGTTTCACAGTTCATGATTCATCAGAAGCCTTTATCTAACTCTTTTGTTGCCACGAACCCTTGCTGTCTAACATAAGCCTAAAATAGACCATCAAAATTTTTCAAAATGGCCGATATCCAATTTCTTAATCACTTGTAACTATTTTTCTATCGGGGTTCGAGTCCATTGATGCCTGTTTCATCCTGACAATTTCTTGATACTTTTATTGATAGCCTGTTAGTTTTGTTGTTAATAACACAATAGTTCTTCCTTGTCACCATCATCCCATGTTGTTATACAGAGAGAAAACATTTTTCAAAATGACTTATATGTAATGTTTTCAGATGAAATTAATAAGATGATTTACCAATTTTTGGAGCTCAAAATGTCTAAACGGGAAAAAGCAAATTTGCTCTTGTGTAGATGAAAAGTTTTCTAAAAATGTTTTAGTTATGCAAAGGAGATACAGAAACTTATATAAATATAAAAATCTTTCCTCTTTTTTTGGTTCAGGGGTAAAATGTTCTTTTTTCAGCGTGATTCTGTGTTGCTTTTTTTTCAAAAAAAGTTTCACCTTACTTGTAAATTTTTTTTCAATCTAATATAAACCAATGGTAGAATGAGTCACTTTGACATTTTTTTTATTCTTTTGTTGATATCTTGCTAGTTTTATAGTTATGACTCAACACTGTCCCTTTTTTACAGTTTCTGTGATAACCTCAACCAAGATTAAAACAAATTAAATTCTTCAAATTGCTGGGTATCTAACTTTTCATTGCATGTAACTACTGAGTGTATGGAGATGCACATCAATTGATGGACGAACTAGTCAGTATGAGTTATCCTTGGTATTGTGTATTGAAACCTGTGCTTCTTTGCTTTATTGAAACTTTGTCTCTACTTTGCTAAATCAAGAAGGTCCTCGAATACCCATTTGAACTTTTTCTAATAAATAGAAGATATTTGACATTTTTTGTCAAATACTATGTATATCTCATGTGATTTGTATTCAAAATGCACTTTGACAAAATGAAGAGTCTGAAAAAAGAAACAAATTCAACAACAACTTGCCGCAGAGCGGCAAACGAGAGTCAACACCAAATATTTGTCACTTGATACCAAACACTGAGACGCAAAAACACTCTGGCAAATTTAAAGAATTTCAAACCAATCATTAAAGGCTCAGGACCAAAATGCCTCCACACAAAAGGAAAGACGAGCCTAACTGCCTAAGTTTTGTGAGTTAGGCTGAAGAATAACAAATGTCCCCGAGGGGCCTGACAAACTGAGGGTGCCTGCATAACAAGGGAGGGGGACCTTCTTACATGATCCCAGATCTCATCTTATGGGTTGGACTCTCAGGTTACCAATGTAATAGGTCCGATCATTTCTTCACAGGAGATGTATGTTTGGAGTCTGGTCCAGGCAGGAAACCTTAACCTATAACATTAGAGTATGGCCACGCAAGGAGGGGTGTATGGGTGGAAGGTCTGAAGAACAATGTCGTGGGTGGTTGGATTAATAGCTATAATGTCATGATCAAATTTTTCCAATTTTTTTTATATCTATGGGAGAGACTTGCTTAGGCAGGAAATCTTAACCTAAAATATTGAGGATGGAGGTCTAGGTACAATAATGAGGGTTGATCAGGGCTTTTGGTAAAAAGGTCTGATCTCAATTTCCTACTTTTTTCTTCATGTTTTTTGTGCTGAGATCTGACCCAAGCAGGAACCTTACCCTAAAAGATACGAAAACTTGAAGGAAGATTGTGTGGTTGGAAGGTCGTAAAGAAAAATGTCAAGGGTGAATCAATGTTAGTAGTTGACTAGTCATTGTCACATTTTCCCTGAAGTTTTTTTTTATTCTTCAGGTGAAGCCATTGTTGGATTTAAACCCACAATCAGACTCAAGCAACACTGCCAGCACTGACCATACAAATACCTAGAATTAAAACCCACAATCAGACTCAAGCAACACTGCCAACACTGACCATACAAATAGCTAACCACACAACTTCCCAAGTCTGAAGGCTAACCACATAACCACCAGGCCTGACTCTTTCATGGTGAGAGGTATATTGATAACCTAATAGTGAAGATATCATCAAACATGTTCCTAACACCTTTTCAAATTCTTTTGCCTTCAATTTCACAAAAAGGGAACCTGTATAACACTACAATACCCTGCTGACCAAAAATTCAATGTTTCAGATTTATTCCTATCTACATACAACATAAAACTCTGACACATATATCTAATCATCTTCTTTCCCCATTTCAAATCCCTTCCAAAAGGGCACCTGTTCAAATCATCAACTTCTCTGTCATTTAACTAACACAGGTGGGGTGGCTCTAATGTCAACCAGGAATTAATTACCTGACTTGTGACAAACTGACAAGAAAGATCTGTCATTAACTACCTCGGATTACACGAAAGGTAAGCGATGCCCAGGCCACAGGATCACAAGATATGTCAAGGAATTCTTGCGGTTAGTTTACAACTGAGCTATGCCATTCATTATCTGTGAGCGAGATTCAATAAGAACCCAGTCCCCGTGTCTGTCTGCTATGTACAAGGGTTGGTGGATGACACTTATGATCTATATGGTTATTAAACTGGCAAACTAGTGTACACAGTATACAGAATCCATCACCTTGATTACACAGTGTACTCTACTGCACTTGGAAATATGACAGATGTATATGTAGTTATAGGGTACAACTTCTACAGAAGATGAGAAAGAGTTCATGAAGGATTACGCTATTACTGCTGTTCTGAATTTATCTGTCTGTGAGACCCGAGATGATACTGACTTGAAAAGCCTGTACGAGGTTTTGATTTTCCAAGACTCTAACTTACCGGCAGAAGTGCAATGATAATCAGGACAAAAAGTCTTTGAATTTACCACCATGAAGGTGGAATGTCATTTATCTTTTTAGGCAGAACATCAGAGCAGTCATAATTTAGAAGCCAAAATAACTACATTTCTCGCCTTTTAGAACTTGAATAGAAGCAAAGAAGTTTGAATCATATAAAAGAAGCTTGAAATAATATCAAGACCATAGTGCCCTGACAAACTTTTATGTCCTACGTGCAGAATATTATCCTACAAAATTTCAGCTAAAGGATGGATGCTGTTATCCTGCTCCATGACTGTCTATAAAACAGGAGATTTGATAAAGTCAAGGTCCTTATTCAGAAAGTCTAGATTTTTCCTATGACATAACAAGACATAGACATTACCATTTGGAAAAGCATTTATTACTTTCAAAAACAAAATTGTTTAAAAACTTCATTAACAAAAGTTTAGTCTAGAATGCAGAAATTCTGGAAGAAACAATTATTTCCTTATTAAGCATGTCAAGGTTACACTGAACAATGAATAGGTGAGACCATAAAATCAACATGAAGAAAAGCATTTCATTATGTTTAAAACTCATTAAAAGAATCAAACTAAATATAAGTCTCTTTGCAGCATTTCTAGATGAGTGAAAACAATCAAGGTCTATATTTAGCAAGTCTTGATTTTACCAATACACATAAAGCAAGAGGAACAAGAAATAATTTTTGATAACTCTTTCATTGACTTAATTTTAGCACTTGAATAATTTTTTTAACTTTTTAATTGACTAAATTTTAGCATTTCATTATTTGTGTAACTTTTTTTAATTGCCAAAATATTTGCATTTCATGCTTTTTAAAAACTTTTTCATTGCCAAATATTAGTGTTTAATTTTTTTTAAAGCTTTTCATTGCTAAAATGTTAGTGTTTCATTATTTTTTACAACTGTTCCTTCTAAATCATAGCATTTAATTATTTTGAAGACAATTTCAATGACTAAATTTTAGTTTACATGGATGCAGCAGTTTCTGTTTAGCCTAAAATGACAAGGAAACAGACATGGCCATTATTCTTGCTTCTAGGGGATCGTGTTGTAATTTACAAGCAGAGGTAAGGGGGGAGGCTTCACCTGATCCGACAACACACAGGACGTAATGGGGTCTGATACCTTCCTACCTGTCATTACCTACCTTTATCTATTTCACAAACACCTGATAAACACAGAGAACAGAGTTGTCAATAGGGTGCTTGTTCTCAGAATTGAAATATAAGTATATGTTAAAATCTGACACTTGTTAAAAGTGCACTTGTTTTTTTCTATAACTCTCACATATATTCCAGGTACTCATGTACCTATACCTGTCATTTGTATTTTACTTATATCTTACAATGGTACAAAGTTGGTGAATTGGTAGCTTTGTTCTAAGAATTGACACGAGAGGGCTACATATATAGCTTCCTAGATAGAATACATTTGTTTTTGAAAAGTGATATGTCTTGTACTGTTACCTTCTGATCATTACCTTGAGTTTTTTAAAATGCAAACAGAGGCACACATTTGTCAAAGAAAAAAAGAAGCTCTTATTATAACAATTAATGTCCTCATTACTTTGTTGTTTTTAAATTTTAAAAAGCCATGGAGCCTCCGTATAGCACCATTCTAAGCCATGTTTCATCCTAAAAGGGCTGAATGTGTTCTCCAGCCAAAGATGAGACACATCTTGGATACTTACCATATTTCCTCCAATAGTCATCGGGTCACTGAAAGGGACCAAGCCTCTAATAAGCACCAGGAGGTCAAGTGCGCTTGAGAAATAGCGAGGAGTCTAAAGCATTAAACGCAAGATCTCCAATAAGTGCCAAGTCTCTAATTAATGGTGAAAACATAAGCGCCCATCCTCTTATTAGAGGAAATACTGAAATAACCATCTGATGTAACACTGTCTTAATATCTGCAGAATTTCTGAGCAAACTTTTAGTTTTTGTACTGAGAAACTGCTTTATGAATAAATGGATTGTAAACGGAACAATACTCAAAACAAATTTGCATACTACCAAAGCACCAAATATAAGATCATTTTAGGTTCACAAACCCAACTATCAAATTTCATCTAATGAACACAAAGAGAATGATGATAGAATTAAGTTTATTCAAAACTCAACCCTCACTCCTAAAAAAACTTAACATAGAATTAATATTTCAGAAAATCTATTATCAGAAGAACAAAAACTGCATGAAGAACATAATTCAAAATTTAAAAACATTAATAATGTCCAATTTGTCACACTTTACGTACAATTCCCCATATATCAAACCGGTTTGAACACCCCACTGCTCTTTATCATTAAGATCTTTACGACTCTTCACTCAACACTAGACAAATTTTGAAAAAAATCTTCAACCAGGATTATATTACTTCCAAAAGTCTAGGAGTGTACATAAATAACAGAGATAAAGTGGTTACAAGAGGCAATAAATTCTCAAGTTTCCCACGATGAGTTTGGTAACACAAAGCTTCTTTCATTTCTCCATGTTTATTAAGGTATCAAATCTCCCTATTGTTCATGCTCAATAATGCTTTTACAACCTGCCCCAAGAACAACCAAAATACTGTACACGATTAGCGATGATAACATCACACACGACACCGGATAATGCTATCTTCATTGACAGCGCAATAATGCCTCATTGTGCACATTTGGAGGTCTTTAGTTCGCTCAATGGACAAATAATCACATACCATTTGAACTGTAAAAAATATTCTTGTGCAATCTCTTAAAACTAAAAAACTGAAGATGAATCTTTGCATATCAGTTCATTACCAACAGGTTTCACACTAACGTGATAATCAGGGTTGATATATTTTGTTGCTTCGCATGTCAAAGCATAAATATATATATATATATCAAATTTATCTTTAAGAAAAAAGAGGCGGTTACCTTAATCCTTTAAAATAAAGTGCAATCAAGAAGGTATTTCACATGGTATATATTTGAAATATATTTTTTTTATAAATTATGTAAATTTTTCTTCATCATTTAAAATTAAGATTTTGAAAACAAACATTAAAACTTCAAGAACAATTATTCCAAATAGACCTCGACCTCATTACAAATTCGTTTGATTCTAAAGGAAACAATATATTTTTTATGTTCAATCTAGAATTTATTTATATAATTACTCATATTTCAATATTCCACATATCTTTTCAATTAAAAAAAATTCATATTGACATAGACAATAGTAATATACATATATAATGTATATAATGTATAAGTGTTAATCCAACTCCAGCAGCCATGCCAAAGAAGATCGAATGTTGGCCACCCTGAAACTACTAAAGTCTCTTCTTTGAGCTAATCTAAATGACACAAGGCAAAGAACATATCCTTGATGAAAGCCAAGCTTTAGTTAACATTCTCCTTTGCACATAAACAATTTCCATCGTAAACGTGTCGAAAACAAGAAACACGAGTAAGATTACCCCTAACCCTAGACCTGCTAATCATTGGCTCTCTCTATGCCTGTTGCTAAGGTCATTATCAATTGTTACACGGCACATAAGTGTTACCGCCTACGGGCTTTTAAGTCTTGGGTAATGATACCAAATTATCTGGAGGAAGCTGCCCCATACCCATCCGTCTTGTCAGAGCAAGTTAACCCTGCAGCCTTTTTAAACATGTTTTAAAGTGAATTTTTATAAAAGAAATACATATTTGAACCAAAACAATAGGAACGAGTATACCATTTCGTATAACCTTGCTACCTGTTTATCAACATTATGCTGCAAATAAAATGGTTTCAAACTTCAACCAAAACAATTTTTAAAAGTTAAAAAAAATTTATCTCAGAAAATGAACTTAACAGCCAGTATATTTCCAATAATAATAATATCAATAATAACAAGAGTGTACTTGATCAAATCCACCTCAGAGAGATAATAGCTCAGGTAATAAATCCCCACTTGTCAGAGACACTGAGGACTTCTGTGTACTTGATCAAAAAGAAAAGAATTGACCTCTTACCACAGAATTTCAACCTTGAAATAATTTCTATTCTAATTTCGATTTTTTCATGAGTTCATCTTTGTTTATAAAAATAAATATATGATTTGTACCTAGCTGATTTGCAGTAGTAATCATGGAATTCTTGGTTTCTTGAATGTCCTAATTTTACTAAAATATCATAATTTCACCCTCCTCAAAGGTTGATAATCCACAAGAGTGTGATGATTTAAGATTGACATAATATGATTTTGTATATTTAAAATTAACATTAAAAATCTGAAGGTTATGAAAAACTTTGGAAATTTTTCTTTCTAATGTCTCAAAAAAATCCTATCATCACCTATCAAAACCTTCAAAAACTCTTAAAAATTCTAAATTAATGATTTGCAAATTTGAACATATCAATTTGTTCCTGACAATAGACATAACGACATGAGCTCTGCAGCTCATCAGCCTTATGATTGTAAAATTTCAGATAAGGATTATAATAAAGCCATGAAAATGTATCCCTCATAATGTACAATGCCTGGAATAATGTTGAAAAAGGAATACTGCTTTATACAGTTAATGAGCTAAAGGTGCATTCTGAAATGAAACATTCAAGTTAAAGTCAAAATGAAAATATCTATTAATCATTCTCATTAATAACTGTAGGCATTCAAAAACCACACAACCTCCCAACGGAGAAGGCCTTAGTCTCTCTGACAAGTGGATTTATTAACTGAGACATTATCTCTCTGAGGTGGATTTACTCTCTACTTAGCCCAGTGCAACCTTTCTGAGCTGGCAACATGACAATATTAATCCCATAAAGCTAATCCGTGCTGCTCTGGTGTAATGTATATTTCACATAGGTTCTCGTCTATCTTAATCGCTCTTTTATAACAAGATAAGTTACACCATGTATATCTCTTTTGGAGAATGACCATTATAAATTTAATAGGATATTTCAGACGATTTCAGAAGCTTACCTAGACAATTTCAGAAAAAATTCAGAAAATTTGACACAAATCAAAACAAAATTAAGAATAATTAAATTCAGAAAATTTGAGATAAATCAAAGAAAATTTTAGATAAATCAATGAAAATTTAAGATAAAATTCAGAAAATTTCAGATACTATTCAGAGAAATTCAGAAAATTTAAGAAAAATTTAAGAAATTTAGAAAATTCAGAAAATTATGTATGTTTTATCACTTGGTGTACTCGTAAGTTGAAAAGATAGGATGTTCATAGTATTATGACTCATGACAAATAAAAGCAAATCTTTACAATTTATCCCCATCTATGAGCCTTGCTGTACAATTGTTGTGCCTTGTGCATGTTGAAAGATTGGGAAATGGCATATGAATAAGCTGTATTATAATAATTCAACCAAAAATGATGAAATTTATATAACCGTTGGAAGTTTTATGAACCATGTCATCAACTGATTTCTAAGGAATATGAAGTTCATTCATTTTTCCTGACATGCCTCTTGAAATTGTAATGTAATACTTTGATGAAACTTGAAGAAAGTTAAGGTTGTTATGCAAGGAATGCTGAGCCCTTATACAAGTTCAAGTTTCATAAAAGCAACACTAAAACCTAAAACTATTTTATAATTTCAATAAATAATTTACAAACAGTTACTAGAAATGAAACTCAAGGCCATAAAACATACTCAAGTTAACAAATAATTGTTATACCAAATGTTACAAAGTTCCATCAAACTTTTATGAAAAAAAACACGGGAAACAAAACACATGAAAAGAATGGGAAAAAACACTTTTTTGTGATCAATTGATATAAAGTGATAGAAATATCAATGAAAATAACTTGAAAATGGACACAGCTGCTTGAAAATATGGACGAAAAAGCCCTTCACATTTGGGAGGCAGTGAGACATTTGACATCAATGAGCTTATGAGATGTGGAGACAGATTGCTTGCATGCTACCTGATGATCAATCAAGCTAGGTCGTCACGACCCAACAGGTAACAAGGGCCAGATGAAATGAAGTGCAATCCACTGAACAGGTACCCTAGCCTATCTCCAGTCTCCATTTGGATATCTAAATTCCTTTTTATAAAAAAAAAATTAACTTCGACATGCAACTTATTTTTCCAATTTCCTTATTTAGATTAGAAAAGTGATCACACTGATGTTTTTCATCTACAATTATCACTGGCCAATTTTTTTTATCTATAGGTGTAAAGTTTTAAAAACTACTCTTGATTTTAATCTCTATAGACATTATATATACAACAGGTAAACCTCCTGTACCCCTTTCTTCATCCGCCATTGAACTAAGTTCCAGTAGTTGCATGCAGGTTTCACTAAAAAGCTCTTCCACAACTGTGTTACAAGCTTTCTCCCTAGAAAAGGGGGACAAACATTCAAAACAACAACTCATATCCCATTGTTTGACACTAGTTAATAATACTTAAATCAAGTCTCTCTGTCCGTCTGTATCCCAGATCCTTGACGTGACTTCAAGAGAATGTATCATAGTATGTGTATCAAACAACTACATCCTTGAAGTGACTTCAACAGTAGGTATCATAGTATGTGTATCAAACAACTAGATCCTTGAAGTGACTTCAACAGTAGGTATCATAGAAAGTGGATCAAACAACTAGATCCTTGAAGTGACTTCAACAGTAGGTATCATAGAAAGTGGATCAAACAACTAGATCCTTGAAGTGACTTCAACAGTAGGTATCATAGTATGTGTATCAAACAACTAGATCCTTGAAGTGACTTCAACAGTAGGTATCATAGAAAGTGGATCAAACAACTAGATCCTTGAAGTGACTTCAACAGTAGGTATCATAGAAAGTGGATCAAACAACTAGATCCTTGAAGTGACTTCAACAGTAGGTATCATAGAAAGTGGATCAAACAACTAGATCCTTGAAGTGACTTCAACAGTAGGTATCATAGAAAGTGGATCAAACAACTAGATCCTTGAAGTGACTTCAACAGTATGTATCATAGAAAGTGGATCAAACAACTACATCCTTGAAGTGACTTCAACAGTATATATCATAGAAAGTTTATCAAACAACTAGATACTTGAAGTGACTTCAACAGTATGTATCATAGAAAGTTTATCAAACAACTAGATCCTTGAAGTGACTTTGCAAATTTTTATCATAGAAAGTTTATCAAACAACTAGATCCTTGAAGTGACTTTGCAAATTTGTATCATAGAAAGTTTATCAAACAACTAGATCCTTGAAGTGACTTCAACAGTATGTATCATAGAAAGTTTATCAAACAACTAGATCCTTGAAGTGATTTCAACAGTATGTATCATAGAAAGTTTATCAAACAACTAGATCCTTGAAGTTATTTGGAGAGTGTGTATCAGAAAGTTTATCAAACAACTAGATCCTTGAAGTGACTTCAAGCGTATGTTTTACAGCGAGTGTTCCAAATTTGCATATTTCAATCGTAGTCTGATTTACATCATTCCAGGATTCTACTGTTTATACAACAATTTTCAATAGTAAAATTTTAAAAATCTGGATTGCAATCATGATTGGTTGCAACCTTACTGCCCTGCTAAAAAATTTCATAAGATATAGCGCTTTCCTAGTACACTTTCAAATACAATTTGTCGTATACATTTTCTACATTCATACATAGGTAATCTCTCCTTGGTTGTTCTTTTAAAAGCAATTATAGAATGCATGCATTTTTCAGTTAATTTCTCCAATTTGACAGATCTTATTTTGAAATGGTGACATTGCACATTTACATTTCATAGAAGAATATTTTTTGCAGAGTTCCAAAATAGGTTTTAACCATTTTGAATTGACACCTTGAAAAAACCTTAGCTTAAAAATCCATTTGCAAATCTTCATCAACTGTCTGGCAGGAAAGGAATAATCTCAACATATTTCTTCAGAAAAACTAAAATTTCAGACATCTTTTTCAAAATATTAGAGGAAAAAGTTTTTAACTTAGTTCACCCTTTCAATATTGTTTGAGCACTTTTTCAAATGTCAGTTTTGCCATTACCGAGAAACTTATATAACTATGAAATTATACTATTCCTTTAAAGGAAACTGATGTAAATATTTCACAGTTTAAGACTCATTTCCTTTACTCATTCCTTTGCTTCAGACAATCAGGGAAATTATCAAACATAAGTTTAGGAAAGTTACCAAGACTTAAATGAATTGACAAAATTTCTCTCCTTAATACCAGTATTCTGTTAGTAGGGAATCAAATAAGTTATGTACAGAAGATCTAGAGTATTGTAAGGTATTAAATGATTTTCTTTGTAAATGTTACTTCTATAATTAAAGAAATTCCAAAGTATTCATGCCTTTTGTCATTAAACCTATTCTTAGCTAAAAATGCCTTCAAATAAAGCCCTGTTGAGGTGTTCTGATCAATAAAACTCGTTAACTAGAGAGGTAGGCTCTTGACTAATCACAGGTGAGTTGACAGGTTGTCAGGTTTGGTCCCAGACTTTGGTAACTTGGGTAAGGCTGCATATAAAAAGTGTACAGTTTCTCTGGCATATAATTTAAAGAATGTGACAAAAAATGACATGGCTGAACACTTGAAATCTTATGCCAAATCTTACTTTCTTCATTAGCGTGTAAAAAATATAGCATGGATGAGCATCAAGTTTACTCATTGGTTACATAAATATGCTTAGAAAACTCATATGTTTCGTTGAGAATTTGATGATTGCATTGCATGAAGAGTTTTGGAGAGAAGTGATTCTTCTGGAGTTGGCTTGTGGGAAATCCCTTTGGATGAATATTTTCAGTGGCGCATGAAAAGGGGGGGGGGGGGGTGTAGGGGTGGGGGGAGTACTGTAAATAACAGTAATAAGAATACTTTTAATCTGCACATTTTAAAGAAATGCCCCATTGCCTGAAAAACTTTAAATTTTTTCTATTCAGTCTATTAATAATGCACTGTCTACCCTACTGTCACTACTGAGACAAATGAGACAATTTTATTTCATATTGCAGGTTTAAATGGCTTTGTAGAGCCATTTAGTTTGACAGTAAAATCCATTTAAATACAAACATAACACAGGTTAAGTACAGAGTCAATAGTGTCAAATGTTAACAAATCGTTATGTTTGAAGAGGATTTTACTTTATCAACATATTGATATATTTATTTTTGAATTAAATAAATAAATATTTAACAACAATTGCTGAACTGAATTGCAGAAAAGTTCTTCATTACGATTCTTGACAAGTGTTTGAAATATATTTCTTGAGTCAATAACTTGATTTCCCCAGTGTTCAAATCATGTCTTTTGACCAATAATACTGACAAATCTTAAAGGAACAGCTTAAAGTTCAAAGGATACTGTGAAGTGACTGAAAATTACATGAAAGTTGCTGACTTCACTTATCCGAATTCACTACATCATCCTGTCAACATCTAGTAATTGTCTCTAATGTATCTTAAAGACTTTATACAACATCATTGCAAACAAGATGAAATATATCTATAAATCACTGGCACACTTGATCTCATTTGAAATGAATTGTTCAGATAAAAACCTTTAATGATCTTATGATATAACAAAAATTAACTCTCCCGACTAGAAAATTAAAAATCATATAAAAACATACAAATTAAAACATACTTCATATGATTATCAATCATCAACCAATTCATACCTATTATCAAAATACAATAATTGATACCTGGATATATTTCAGGAAAAAAACTTGATTAGAAAATAATATAAAAAATTATCTTCACTCAACAATTGAAACAAGTTTCCAATTTGATCCAGAAATAAACAGTAGCAATTCTCTTGAGTAATAGTAAGGTTGATACATCGATCACTTGACTGAGAAAACCTGACATCAACACTTCAGGTGTTTAAGAGTCAGATCAAGGCATAAACAACAAGGGCATCATGGGTAAAATAGATAAAGGGCAACTCCTCGGGAATAATAATCAAATTATTTGGTCTTCCTCTATTACTGATTTATAGCCTGTACAATATTTTTCCTCCGAGGGGCAGCGCCATGCTGACTTTAGAACCAAAACAAATTGTTCTTAATTTACCGATATTTTAGTCCTGGAATAGATTTCTTTTGTTTTTTAAATGTTTCAAAGTTGCGAAAAATCAAACAAATAATAATAATGATAATGACGATGGTGAAGAAAATATTGATGATAACGGTGGTAATGTTAATGATGATGATAATGATAATGATGATAATAATGACAATGATGACAGTACAAAATGCTTATTAAGGAGATTAAGAAAATGATTAACGTATAACATGTATTTCAAATGGAACCACAATCACAATCACAATCCCTATCTAGTCAGAATATCCCCTAAATGGGAGACCAGAGTTTAGATGCAGAGAAGATAGACTAACAATCAATCTCTATAGCATCATAATTCTTATGAGATGATAATAAGCTAAATATGGGATTAACATTCTAAATCTAGACTTGCTTTGCAAGTGTGAACTTCATGTAAAGTATCTAATCTACATTATCATTTTATATTAATTCAAAGTAATCATTAGCATTTTACAAAATATAGTGAAGGAGCCTCAGATTAAATAGGATTTTCATGCCAAATCAAGACTTGCTTTGAAAGAGATGTTATTTCGGGATTAGGTGAATCCAAGGTTGAAATATTATGAACATAGACCTCATTTCGCAAAGCCCAAAGGCAACCGTAAGTGACTAAGGTAACCTTAGTGCAATGTTAAAGTATAAGAGTTAACCTGAGTACAGGTTGTTTTGTGAAAGGTACGTGGCCATGAACTACAGAATACCAAAGAGGAGACTGGTCACAAGTCTAAAGTGCCTGCAGCCTATCATCTGCTGCATGCAGATTGAACCAATTACATAGACATCCATCAGACAGATTGACAGCCGACGTTGTTGTCCTGTCACCAGCCTTGTTCCTAAGGGTAATATAAATTTTACATACAACTAGACAACATATACATACAACAAAATCAGGTGTCCCTTGGCACCTTTTGAATTTTCCAACATGGCAGTTATCATAGGGACACATCTTCTCAGCATTATCCCTGCGTAAAATGTGGCAATGTGAGATCAAAAATTATTTTACAAGTTTCAGTTTCTGGGATAACCCAATAGCCTAATTGGTAGTGTCTTAAATTACTCTCACCCAGAACCCTTGGTCTGAATACCGCCTGGAAGTTATAACTTTGTTTCTAATATACATTATATAAATAGAACAATTATGATTAAGGTATTGTATTTATGTTTGAATTTTCCCTGTTAAATTCATTAAAAGAAATTAATCCAGGATAAATCAGTTGTTACTGATAAACCAGGTTTAGTTGAGGAGATTAAGGGTTAATTAAGACATCAGTACAACAAAAGAAGTGCAATGTCCCATATGGCACTTGCTAAACACGATCACCTTTTCTTTGTATCACCTCGCTGCCATCAACAGGTAATTGAGTTGTAACTGGGACATTGACAACAGTGTGACTTCATGATTGACAGGTGCTTGTTAGTTTCACCTAAACATGTTGGGGACCGTCTCAAACCTTTAACATGCTAATACTCAGATTTTTTAACTGAAATATTAAAAACTAGAATAATGAATTCTTATTTCTGACTCCTAATTTTGGAGGTTTATGATCAATTCATTAATTCTATGGGTTTGCTTATATGGTAATGAATTCAGAAAATAAATGTATTTGACAAATTTACTTCATGATAAAATAAATCATTATGATAAATAAGATACTTGTTTATACAACTGGAAATACACTTGAATACTAGGAACTCAACAACTATTTGATAAACATCAAAATGGCACAAGCGATTCTTAGTATGTCACTGCCAAGATATAGCCCTTATCTATTTTCACTCCCCCATTTTGTTTCCCTAAGGCATAAAAAAAGACGCAGATTGCATTGATTTCTAAAGATGGTAAATTATTCTTAACAGTTTTCTTCACATTTTATATTTAATAAACTCTGAGTTATTTCACTTTTTATTTTCTCTTTTTATTCAAAAATATTTCAAGAGATCTTCTGCAAGTCTTTGATTGACACATCAAGCGGAAAGGTATGGCCTTCTTAGCTTAACATTTATCTATCAACAAGACTTAGACCTCTAATAAGATAAAAACCTAAGGATTCTATAAAAAAATTATTAAGAAAAAGTCAAAAACTTATTTTTATTTGTTTGAAAATATTATTCAACATTTAAACTTATCGACCAAATTTCATTTCAGAGACCATACACTAGTCTATCTTTAGAACACTGAGCACAAAGCTTTGACATGCTTCCTCGGATAAACAAAATATGTACACTTTGTGACATTGTTCAAACCCCGACGTTTCTGTTGCCTCAAAACATTTGATCTGAGAGCGAGGTAAATAAGGAAGTTGTTCAACATGTAATACCCCCACTGGAATGTTGTCAATTTCGTTGTTGCGACAGTCCAAACCAAAAAACATGGTTGACAAGGACAAAATCCCCAATGGATCCCTTGGCTGAGATCTATTTCAGTAGGGTGTCAACTTTATCACACACGTTATAAAGAGCTTCTATGGTATATAAGGATGTATTTACAGTTTACAGGATTATAAGTATATGATAAATTTCATGGATGACAACTTACTTCTTTCTAATTTTTTTATTTCTAAACTAGTCCTCTCCTTCTTCCAGTGAATTTTGATTAGAAGTTGTCAATGGCGATTCTTGAAGGTGCCAGGATGGGGTGGAGTGGGTGGAGTTTTGGAAGGGTTGGGTTCGGAAAAATTTAATTCTACATTGATAAATTGGACATAGCTGGAAAGACCTCGGTATGAACTACAACCCGTTTTCCTTCTCCCCTTTTCTTAACTACCTCTTCCCATGTGATGTTACCCCCCACCACCCATCCCCCTTGAAAATTTCTCACAATGGACCAATTTTACTATGTAAATGAACACCTTTTTTCTTTTCAATTTCAAAGCAAATCTCTTAGGAACACTGGAGGCAAAAAAGCTGCTAAATCCTTTTCACATAAACTATACTTTTTTTTAATTTGATCAGATTTCCACTTTAATTATTCTCAGTAATTTGATAATCTTCTTTCACTAAATCAACATTTAACAGTCTTAATCAATGTAAACCACACGTGCATGAGGAGGGGTCTTAAATCAAAATGATTAATTAGTTGAATCAGTTCCCGTTTAATAGACTCTTGACCCTGTTGCCCCCAGCTGATAGTGTGACAAACCTAGACAGACTTGAGATTGTGTTCTTATACTTACCTGTCCCCCTGAATGTTGTTAATTAGACTCATATCTCAACAGGTGAGCAGGTGTATAGCAATCAAGACCAGGTAAATCAGATTTGTTAAGATTTTGTTGGACAATAGTTTTAGAAAATATATGTTACTATATAATATTCTCCATTGTGATAATTTATCATGTTTCAATATAAAATTTTGAAATAAGATAACTAAATGAATACATCGAGTAATCTTTAGAATTAAGGGAGAATATTTCAAAATTGTTACTATATTGAAACCAGTACTTCTATGCTATGTTTTTCTTCTTTGATATGCTTATTCAAGAAAGTTCTGAAATAGTCATTTAACAGTTTTAAGTAAATGCTTAATATATCTTGAAGAGATTCTCAGTCAGTCTACTAGGAACCAAAAAGAAACAAATGTATAGGGTGACATGGACACAAATGTCAAACAGCATAAACACTGTGTGTTCAAAATCCACCATGAAAAATTGAATTTCTCATACAATGATCAAATTACATATCCTTGCGGTGTGTGATAATGTGTTTAATGATCCAATCACATGAGTGACCTCTTCGTATCGCCACAGCAAATTAGCACCCTTATACCTGCCCAATAGAGCATTTATAACAATGATATTGACATCGCAAATTAGCACTGTGCCTAGGGCATGCTTTACTGCCTGGAAGGGAAACTACCACAGTTTGCTAACAGACACGGCACCTTCATTATAGGAATCTAAGTAGAAAATAGACCTTCATTTACAAGAAAAGAGTCACATGTCCAGAAAATCCCCAAATCAGGCACAGTGAATGGGTGTTACAAGCCTGATTACCGTTGGAGTGAACCGAAGCACAGAAACGCTTGAAACACATCTATAGAGGAGATATTTGGTATGCTTGTCGGCAGTTGTACAAACAGTGAACAATTCAATAGACTGCAATAGACACCAGTGTCATGGGTTTGGTGTTTTGTTGTCAAATGTATCCAACTTTTCATGATAGGTGCTCCAAACATTGCCAAATAGCTAATGTAGGAATGTCTTGTATTTGTGATGGTATTGAGAAGTGTTGAACTGTTAGACCATGACTAAATTTTAACTTGCAACATATTAAATGGATGCAATGAGGTTAAAAGAACTTCCACTGTTGAAGAAATCAAACTTGTTTTCTAAAATAGACAGTTTTTAACATATGGGTTTTTCCAAATGATTTTAATTCATAACACTGTCATATTTTAGTAAATGGTCTACAAGATAGGTACCAGGCAAAAAACAATTTTTAAATAAATGACTTTATCTTTTATATGATTATTTTACAGGTATAAACCATTCATGTCCATAATGTATATATATAGATGTACATGAACCACAATGCTATTTTTTACTTATTGACCAAATGCACGATTATACATATATATATATATATATATATATATATATATATATATATATATATATATATATATATATATGTGCACCAATAAATGATAAATAAAGTGAAGAAAAAACTGTATGCTTTTAAAGATTTGTTACTCCATGTTACAAATTACACAAGCCTAAGGTGAAAGAAAGCATTTGGTTTGAACCTGGGTACATACTCATAACCATAAAATATAGACAGATGTTATCACTTAAAAATCTTGCTCATATAAACTTTAAATGCTTACTGGTAACTTTTACAAGAGCTTGAGGCAATCTGTTATTTCTTAGTTCAACAAGTTTAAATGATTTGAACACTTTCCTGTTTCCTCATTTCCTTTAGATACTTTTTAAATAATAAAAATAATTTGCACTGGAAAGAAGGTTTATTTCAAAATGTAAACTGAAACAGATGGTATTGTATGTAGAATATTAATACTGTTGTTTAACTGAAAGCAAACACATGATAATTTCTGATAAGCAAGTCTATATTTGAGTCAAATTTCCCATGTTTCTCTGAATATCTTTTTCAGTTTTCGATCGAATACCAGGAGAGTCACTTTTCTCATATGATTAAAACTAAGTGTCCCTTTACTTTCCAGGAACTTTCCAAGTAAAGGGCTGGCTCGATCATTTTTCATTTACAAGTCCAACTGCAAGCAAATTCTAAGAGCATTTCATCATTGATACTATCATTTAATACCTAAAAGCTGAGGATATAAAGTTTAAATCTTAATTTCTTGTATGTATCAAACTGATATTACAGCTAGTAGTACTTAATGACTCCATATTGCAGGTCCTGTTCAGTTTAAGAAGGACTAGTTGGCCATCATTCTAATGACAAATCCCAGTGCCCGTAAAAACGTAACATTTTCCATACACTGACCATATCATTTGGTGGATTTTAAAACCTGATGACATAACCTTAACAACTTGGTTCTTGTACGTATTGATTATGTATTACAAATCTATCTTTACAACATGAAACATTGCATCAAGGCTTGTTCCTGACCAACTTCAGATACAAATGAAGATAAAGCTTCTTTGAAGGTGGCTGACCCCTCCTTTACCCCCAGATACCTGTCTGACTGACCACCGGTCCTTTCATCTGCCCTTCCTAACTCGAGTCAGATAATCCCCAATTTGTCCACATCAAGTATAGATTAAGCTTCTGTCCACTTCAACATTATTAATTCTATAAGTACAGGCCGGCGGTCTCAACTGATTATCCATGTTAAGATAACCCTTGATAATCACAGCCTTTGCAGTTGGGTTATAGGCTTTAGCTCAGAGACTGTTACAGAATGTTTGGTTAATCTCTGTGATTCCAGCCCTGACAGTTTGGTTATATGCTCCAGCTTTAGAATTGTTACAGTAATGTTTTGTTGATCTATAATCGTTGTGACATATAGTAATTCCAACCCTTGTAACATAAATACATGCTTACCCTTTAAATTTGACACAAAAATATTTTTGGAAAAATGGTGTGGTTGCATTGTTGTTGATGTAAAATAATGTATAATAATTTGATTAAAACCTTATCCTGAATCAACCTTCTTATATATAAGGTATTAGTTTTTATATGGTCTCGAATATCTTTCATTAAGTCTATTCTATCATCATAATCACTGGAAAAACTTCCTTAACGGGCATTTTTAGAACCTGGATTGATGAAGAAGAATGAGTTCCTGTGGATAGTCAACTTTTTTGCGACGTTTCGGTGTAGATACTAACACCATTATCAAGCAAGTGATGAAGTATCTACACCGGATAATCACAATCCATGCAATAAAGAAGTTGACTATCCATAAGAACTCGTTCTTTTTCATCAATGAAAAAGGCGCTGAAGATAATATGATTCATAAATATGTAGCAATGTTTCACACAAAAATTATTTTGTGAAATAAGAAAAGGCAACATAATCTTCATTATTTTCCATTGTTTTCTTGTTTTAACACACATCAATATACGCAATTCGAAAAAAAAGAATGCAACAATTCTTATCAGCTGTCTCTAAATGTTTTGAGACAAATGAGTTAGAGTGAACTATCATAAATCACCTCAAGAGACTGGCTAGCATGTCACTGACAAATTCCCATTGGTACACATGTCCACAGACTTCATAAATTATTTCCCATGACCAGCTGGAGACAGAAGCATGTTCCAGTCCCCCTCACTCCCACTCACTGACCCCTGTAACCCACACCCAAACAGCTGGACACCACAAGCCCCTCCCCACTTTCCTCCAAATTGGACCCTCTTTCTTTTCCTTTAAAGAGTATATAGGTTCCTCTCCTCTTTCCCAAAGACCCTATTTCATCTTTCAAGAGGCGGTCTCCTCTAATGTTTGGGCCTTTTCTCTTCTATTTTCTCTCCCTTTACTTAGTCCACACCATACAGTAAAATATTGAAGAGCCTTCTCAAGTCTAGAAATTGTTGGCCTGAAACTAAGTATTTTCAAAACTCCTCCTTGCCCTTTTTCAGATCTATGATAAAATAAAATTTTAGTTATTATAAATGCTTTTTCAGGGCCTTCATTGTCTTTGACCCCTTATTTTCCCCTACCATAATGTTGTGTCTACCTCCGGTGATGGACAAATGAGTGTGTTATGTTTATACCTCGATCCTTTTCCCCTTTCCCCTGTTGCATCACTTCAAAAGAGTGACATTTAATGAATCCTTTTTTCAGGGACTACAATGTCTAGATGTTAGTCTTCCATTTGATTCTACATTATTTTCAAGTTCTCTTGTGATCCTCTGATGAAAAAATAAATGGTGAGGCTTAATTCAAACTTCCTTTTTTGTCCTTTTCTCTTCCTTTCATTACACCACTTAAAAAAAAATCATATTCAATATAAGAAAATCTAGTGAGAAAATAAAAAGAATGAAGTTGTCATCCATAATTTTTTCTCATATAACCTCCTATATATTAGTCCTACCGCCTTTGAAGAATTCATATGACTTCAAATTCGATCTCTATGGTCAACTACAGGTAAACCTAAATTTCACATTTTTTTCAAATGTTGAAGACCATATTAATTTCAATAGTGAAGCATGAAGAGTTTATTTTGATCAATGTAAAATTTAACAATCATAATTTCCATTGTTGACTATAAATCATGAGTCAGTCTAGATCTATGAGTCAGACTGGTCACTCAGTGGTCAAGCCTCTCCCCCTCACATCCTGTCTGGACACAATAGTCCACACACCCTCAACAAGCACCTGCTATCTCAACAAGCACCTGTTAATAACTCCCTAACCTTCCAGCCCCATCCATCTCTTGCCGGATATGTGTCCTGCTCTTGACTCCAGGCTAACCAGCTCCATCTTTATAACTTCCCTCTTTGCTACCTGTTCTGTTTGATTTTATATATTTCACATAGCTGCTAATTAACATACCAACAAAGAGGATGTTTGATCTTTGATTGGAATCACTACCTCATCAGAAATCTCAAGTTCATAATATTTTAACCTTAAATTCACCCTAGTCCATAACCTCTTGAAAAGGAAGTCATGATATGGGATAAACAACTGAAAATAACATTCATGGCTCCTTTCCTATTGTTTAATTTATACATTTGGCTGCTAATAACAATATGACAAAACTAGCACTATGATTTTTTAAATAAATTTCAGGCGAAAATCATACACACATTGCATAAAACTACATTGAGATATGTGATGCTTATGACAATACTCAGACGTCATCAAACAATGCTAATCAAACAATGCTCTGACGTCATCAAACGATGCTCATCGAACAATGCTTTGAAGTCATCACACAATGCTCAGATGTCATCAAACAATGCTCTGACGTCATCAAACAATGCTCATCGATCAATGCATTGAAGTCATCAAACAATGCTTTGACGTCATCAAACAATGCTCTGATTTTATCAAACAATGCTCAGACGTCATCAAACAATGCTAATCAAACAATGCTCTGACGCCATCAAACAATGCTCATCGAACAATGCTTTGAAGTCATCATACAATGCTCAGATGTCGTCAAACAATGCTAATCAAACAGTGCTCTGATGTTATCAAACAATGCTCATCGAAGAATGCTTTGAAGTCATCACACAATGCTCTGATGTCATCAAACAATGCTTTGACATCATCAAACAATGCTCTGATGTTATCAAACAATGCTCAGACGTCATCAAACACTGCTCTCACGTCATCAAACAATGCTCTGATGTTATCAAACAATGCTCAGATGTATTCACACAATGCTCTGATGTCATAAATCATTGCTCTGATGTCATCAAACAATGCTCTGATGTTAGTCAAACAATTCTCAGACATCATCAAACAATGCTCTGATGTTATCAAACAATGCTAAGACGTCATCAAACAATGCTCATCGAACAATGCTTTGAAGTCGATCATCACACAATGCTCAGATGATATCAAACAATGCCTCATTGGTTTTAGATTTTCTGTAAATCAAACTAGAATTAAGTCAATTAAAATTTACTTAACCTTCATCAATGTTATTTTATTTATTTGGACTTGCTGAATGAAGACCAAGTTTGTATCAAAGGCTCCTTTTTCATATTTATACACAGTCATGGAGCAAGACTAGCTATATGTTTTTTTTTATTTCTACCTCTTGAAAAATTACACTGAGATAATTTAGATTATATATTGCAAGGATAGGGATAGACTTACACAAACAGTAGCAAAGGTTTTCTTCTCACATCAAGCTGAACACCTCTTGGTTTACTCTAGCAATCACATTTCCACAATATTGACACAGTGACATATGAACTAACCACGTACGGTACATAGACTATAGCAACATCCACCAACCCTATATAACCTCCATTAAACTGTGAAATACAGACTATAGCAACATCCCCCACCCCTATATAACCACCATTAAACTGGTAAATACAGAGAAATAGCAACATTTGACACCCCTATTTAACCTCCATCAAACTTGGAAATACAGACTATAACACCATCCACAACCTCTATATAACCTCCATTAAACTGGTAAATTCAGAGAAATAGCAACATCCATCACCCCTTTAAAACCTCCATTAAACTGGGAAATACAGATAAAAAGTAACACCCGACACCCCCTTTTAACCTCCATTACACTGAAAAATAGAACTGATTGTGAACAGATGTTTGTCTTTCTCAGGCCTTCATTCCTAATCTTCAAATTCTATAAACGTAAATTCTCCATTGATTTGATTCTCAAAATTTCAGATTTTCAAGAATTGTTCATGGATTTACTATTTTCATTATTTCTGGCATCGTCTGACAGTCCTTGTTACTTTTTCAAAGATTGTAACTTTTCATTCTCTTATTTTGACAAAAGTGCAATTTGGGAAATTCTTTTTCTTAATCTCACTGCTCTATCATCAATTATGCATTTGATAAAAGAATATCTCTCTATCCATTAACAAGAACATGCTGACAAGAGTTCTTTTTAAATTTACATTACGTGCAAGTCTATCTTAAAAATTTCATGACGTTCAAAGAAATATAAAAGAATCTAAGAGGTTCATGCACTTAAAAACTAGCACACGATTCCATTGTAAAGGTGTCAACAGTGGCATGACTGTGATTGTCACTGAGGTTAATGAAGTAAGTTTGGGAAAGAGCAAGATGTGAGTGTAAGAGGGGTGTCTTGTAACAAGCACCTGCCCAGGTAAATCCTCAGGTAAACATATAGGAGGGGAGGTGACACATCAGTGTTTAGAAAGGCAGTCTGCACATAAACGTAAGGCCAAAACTTCCCAAAATAAGTACTTTTTTATGTTACCATCTTCAAGGTTTAGAGTTTTTAAGGTGGTGAAAGTCAAGCAGCAATTGTTATCACCTTTAGATCCAAAAAAACTTTTTGGTTCTACCTGATGGAGTGGGCATATATATATGTAGGTAGAACCAAAAAGTTTATATATATATATATATATATGCCCACTCCATCAGGTAGAACCAAAAAGTTTTTTTGGATCTAAAGGTGATAACAATTGCTGCTTGACTTTCACCACCTTAATATATATATATATATATATATATATATATATATATATATATATATACGAAAAGTCAGTTATGATAAAAAGTAAACTTATTCTATAATCAAGATTAGTTTGAATGTAAAATAATTTATCTACATTAATAAATCTTATGAGCCAAAAATGCCATTAAAATATGTCAATAAAACCATTTTTCATAGAATACCTTGAGGGATAACATTCAAATTGGAAATAGATTTTTTATATTAGACAGTTCATTGACTTTTACCTGATTCATGAATTCTGTACATCATATTTGTAAAATACAAAATGAAAACATAAATACAACAACTGATAATAATAACATCATATTTAACAAAAGAAGGGGAAACTATTAAAGCGATTAATCTTTTCTCACTCATGGCAAACCATTTAGATATTTAACAATTTGATTCATTATAGACCACTGAAAAAATGTCCAAGAATCATGAACTTTTCATCAGCTCATTGATTCTTCACCAATTTCATCTTATCGGTTATCTAGCCTCTTAAAGAGCCACTCCGTGAGTTGTTGGAGTCATATATGCCAAACTTAATCAATGGTGTCATTTGATCGCGAAGTATCGACTGTAACCAAAAAGACACATTTTAAAGCTTATTGGTATTTTACAGTGACAACATGAAGGTAGAACGTCGCAATTATGATCGAAAACCGGACAGTGGCGCACGTTAAATAGTCAAACCCAATTTTGGAGACTTATCTAAAACAACCAGGAGGGCAGTTAGGAGTTGATAGTGTTTGTTAGGTTATATAACTAGTATCCATGTATATTGGATGTGCTATCTACACCTCTGTGCATTTATAAAGCTGTTTTTAGATTTTTATGTAAAACCAGCATTTGTCATATATATGTCTTTTGGACATGAAAAGTTAAGATGTTTTGATTCTATATCACCACATATGACATTTAGGTTGGTATCAAAGTTAAATAATATGTTATGAAAATCACAGAGTGGCTCTTTAAATCATCTTAGTAAGAATATCTTTATGATCATTAAGGTATTTTACTTATACTTTGTTGGTCTAACACACAGACTGTAGATAATAATATTTTGACCTAATCATATCCTCTTGAAAAGTAAATCTAGATGTATTTTAACTTCATAAACATTTCTCTGAGGTTCTTTTCTTAAATTAAATAAAATAATCCTTTTTTAAAATTATTTTTGAGGGACTAAATATAAGTCTGTTTCCTTTAGTTTATTTTAAATTTTTGAATATTGGCTTTTCATGTGATATATATATGTATGAATTGAAATGGAATTCTAAAAAAAATAAAATATCAATGTCATTGATTCTTTTCCAACAATGATTAAACAGATAAATATTTCCATTCTTTGGAGTTACTGCAACTACCGAAAATTTGCAATAAAAATTAATTTCTTATCAACTTCACCTTCTTTAAAAACAGAGAATTAAACTGATAAACATTCACAAAGAGAACTTTATTTTTGTGGATAGAACATGAGATTCAATCTACATGTGGCCTAAAACAAAGACAGGGGATGTTTTGTGAGTTTTTGCAACATGTTTATCACACTATATCTACATACAACAGACTGTCAATTTCCTCCACTGGTGATAAACTTACCTATTTATGATCATAGCTTCAGGCATAATGTCAGTGACTTTGTTTCTATATCAAATCAACAACTGAGATGAAATTTATTTCAGTTCATTTTGACTTTTTCTTTTACTTAATTCATGTTTTTTATTCTTTCGTTGAAAATACTTCTTGATTGTCCCTTTTATCACACATATACATTGATGTTTGATGAAAATGTTATCACCTAAAAGACATTAAATACAATTTTACAACTTAAAATTCTTTATACGAGAACCAGTGCTCAAACAAATAATGACGGTTAGTCAGAAGTGTTGCGCTGCGCTTGACACGGGAACGTGCACGCGCTAAGCGGATATACGTCATCTCATGACGTAATTTTGGCGAGCCTCTGCAAGTGACGCTTCTATCGAGCACTTCACTTTCGGACTTTCAGGCGTTAGGACGCAACAAAATTGGGATTTATAGGAAGTCATTTTACATGTAAGTACACAATAATTTTGTTTGTGTATGTGAAGTTGTTGATTATTAACTATAACATTATAGTTATCAGTATTTATGTGATAAATACGTCTGCAGTTGTCGCACTTCGTATATTATTGTAAATTTTCATAAAAATGTACGTTTATGTTACATAATTCCTATTTCGGACAACTATTGGCATTGATACTTCATAATTGTGTTGTATCATAATACTCTATGCAGCAATAATTTCATAGAGTTGACTGTTTATATCCATATTTTGATAAAAACCTCGGCAGCGTGCCACTTTGTATAGGTTGACAACTTACTTTCTTCATAAACGTGTTCGTTAATGTAATATAAGGGCTATATTGGAAGAATACGTACGCATTAGTAATTTCAAATTTGCAATTTTCTTCTTACTTGCTTTACCTTACTGTGTCAATAATGTATACGCCTGTTCCTAGACACAGAATGCCCTATTGTGAACAGGTTGTAATTTTGGGCCATTCCTTTGTAAAGAGACTAGAGCAGGACATCGGCTTCGGTTCCGGTAGGCTACATTATCAGTTTTCCTTTTGGGACAGAAGCGTTAACTTTTTCGGAATTGGCGGGCTCACGTTGAAGAAACTTAAGAGCGATTTGATTAACAAATTTGACTATGACATGGCCAGGTTAAACCCCGAAATTTTAGTGGTACAGTTAGGGGGGAATGATTTGTGTTGTGCGAATGCTGACCCGGTGAAGATCGCTGGCGAGTTCGTAGATTTCTTTTTTCAAATGAAGCAAAAATATAACATTGTCAAACTGGCTGTCTGTGAAGAATTTCCCAGGTTTACGTCTAGGGCATCAGCTAGCGGGTATGAAGGGAAAAGGCGGCAATTCAATCAATATCTAAAGGTAATGTTGCCGGAGCAGGGAATGATTTTCTGGGAGCATAAAAAGATGTCCAATTCATCCCTTTCTCTCTTCAGCCCCGATGGTGTACATTTGTCGCAGGATGGTACTTACAAGTTTTACCGCAGTTTGCGGGGGTGTATTGTCAATGTTTCTGACTTGCCCAGATGTGAGCTCCCTGCTGGTTGTTGATATGCGGCACTCACGCTACCATATAATGTCCGCATTTATGTTTACCAAGTTACTAATTCATTCATGTCAGTACGTCACCAGCAGTCCTGGTATTAACTTCTGAAGGTTGACATATATTTACATACTATTATCAGAATATCAGTTAAAACGTAATCTAATGTGCAGTATAAACTCGTGAACATGTATGATATGTTATTGTCGGGCGTGCTTGATATCTTGCCCGGTAAGTTCGCTTGCACATTGATCGTTCCTATTTGGGTAGCGTAATTCATGTTATTGCCATTATTATGCTGTGTAATGTAAATCCCGTCGTTACAGTTCTCCCACATAGTGTTCGATATCATTTACGTGTGTTGCTATCTACGGTATAGTATTTGGTGGATGACATTTGTGGATCGAGGCGGCGTCTTTAACATGTGATTAACTTGCGATAGCATGTCTGATGCCAATGTTGCCTTGTGATTTATTATCCCATCAGTATTTGATACGTTCGTTCCTATAGTGGTTGAGTAAAAATATGTGGGTACTATCTTAGGTATAGTATGTGCGGGTATTGTAATTCATGGCGGCTTTATAACATGTCTTGTAATTCCCACTACTACTTTTGGGCCATGTTCCCATAATTCATCAACTTAGGTTTTAACATCTGCTTTATTATGGGGTGAACGTTAGGACCATTACTATATATAGCATTGTGTCAAAGCTACGTTGATGTTTAAAATGTGTAGAGAATCGTTTCTTTACTGTGATTACTATATATAGCATTGTGTCAAAGCTACGTTGATGTTTAAAATGTGTAGAGAATCGTTTCTTTCCTGTGATTTATCATTACTAGTTCAACTTTGACATGCCCCGTCAATCACGGAGCAAGAAACGGGTGTCAGTGGGCCCCGAGGTGGTGTTCAACGAAGCCGATGTGGCAGCAGTGACAGATAGCACGCCAGGTCCTTCCAACAAGAGACCCAGGCGGCAGCGGACTCCGAGTACATCGCTCGAAGGGTTCATCACAGCTCCTCTCGGCAGGGTGTCACAACCGGAAGTTGCGGAAGTTCAACAGGTCGCAGCCGCCAACTTTGTGGACGACGGTGAGGCAATTATTAACCCCTTTGCCGTACAAAGTCCCGTCACTTTCTCTTTGAGCAATCATGACTTGCAACAATTTAAATCGGGTTCAATTCCGTTAGGTACCGGGGTTTCAGATAAAATGAAATCCAAAATATGGGATAGAGATTATGTAGAAATGTCCACTCTGTTAGGCGACGATTGTAAATCTCAAAAGTTGTTGATTACTGTGCAGGGTCAATCTATTTGTTTGCCGGGCCCTACAAAAAGTGTAGCTCTGTCAATGGAAAGATGGCTGACCGCCTTCCATATTTATATGGCCATATATGTGCATAAATACCCAGGAGAGACACAGGCTATGCTGAAGTATATCAGCATTATCAGAGATCTAAATCAAAAAGGGGGAAACTGGCATTCATACGATGTCAATTTTAGAACGTTGCGGGTTAGCAACAATTTGCATTGGGATACGGTACATTGGGAGCTGTGGTTTCAATCTGTAACTTTCGGGAAAGGTTCTTTTCGTCCCAACATCGGACAGCCGAATTTCCCTAGAAATAAGGCATCAGCAAAACAATCACTCCCAAGAGGTTTCTGTTTTAAATTCCACAAGGGTTTCCAATGTTTTGACCCACAATCGTGCAAGTTCAGTCACGCATGTCCCAATTGTGGAAGCAACCACAGTGCAATCAAATGTAGTCATAAAGGCAAAGACCTCTTTCCCTCTCATAACGGAACAAAAACGTCTCCCTACCCCAATAAACGCAGATAGATTGGAATATTGGCTAGATGGTTACGATCCCCAGTTATCTGCCTACCTAGTTCAGGGCTTTAGGCAGGGTTTTAAATTAGACTATGTTGGGGGGCCGTTAATCTCTTCGGAATCTATTCTCCAAAGTGCCAAAAACGACCCCCGGGCCGTTCAGGCAAAACTGAATAAAGAATTGTTAGCTGGTAGGATAGCAGGGCCTTTTAAACACGCCCCCTTACAAAATCTTCACTTATCTCCATTGGGGCTTTGTCCTAAGAAGGTTCCAGGCCAGTACAGAATGATTCATAACTTGTCCT
The DNA here is from genome assembly GCA_921293015.1 of Phorcus lineatus. Lineage (NCBI taxonomy): Eukaryota > Metazoa > Mollusca > Gastropoda > Trochida > Trochidae > Phorcus > Phorcus lineatus. The sequence goes on from OV121085.1 coordinate 42,109,914, forward strand.
ACCCGGCCGGAAGTTCAGTTAATGACGGCATACCTCAATTCGCCAGCCGGGTACAATATACCTCTTTAGATGAGGCCATGGATATTATCGTAAAATTAGGCATGGGGTGTCAATTGGCAAAAACAGATATACAATCAGCGTTTAGAATTCTGCCCATCCATCCTGATGATTACCATGTGCTGGGATTTAAGTGGAAAGGGGAATTTTACTATGACAGGTGCCTGCCGATGGGGGGTTCTTCCTCGTGTCAAATATTCGAGAAATTCAGTTCGGCCATGAATTGGATCGCTGCTCAGAAACTAGGTATTGAGAATATGCTTCATATTTTAGATGATTTCCTTATAATTGCAAGGGATGGGGAAAACTGCCATATACAACTGAATTCATTTTTAGAATTGTGCAACGATATCGGGGTACCGATGGCGAAGGATAAGACATACGGTCCGTCGACATGTTTACAATTCCTAGGCATAGAACTAGATAGCTTGGCAATGGAGGCGCGTCTTCCTAGGGATAAGTTGTGTAAGGCACGGGAGAGTGTCCTCGCGGTATACAAGAAACGGAAAGTCAAACTTGGTACGCTGCAATCTCTACTAGGTTTCTTAAACTTTACCTGTAAGGTAATTGTGCCAGGCAGAGCATTTTTGCGTAGGTTGTTTAATTTGACTTGCGGGGTGTTGAAGTCCCATCATAGAATACGGTTAAACAGAGAAGCAAGAGCTGACTTGAGGTTATGGTTGAATTTCATAAGCAAACATAATGGAAAATCTATACTGCAAAAACGAATGTGGCAATCGAACACCTCCCTCCATCTGTTTACCGATGCAGCGGCATCAACCGGGTTTGGCTTGGTATTCATATCTAAGTGGTCTTTTGGCATTTGGCCGGAGAATTGGAAATCCTTTAACATCACTCTCTTAGAACTTTTCCCGATCATGTTGGCCGTAAATCTTTGGTGTGCGGAATTGAAGGATAGGTGCATCGTATTTCACACGGACAATATGGCCTTAACGTATATCATTAACAAGCAATCATCAAAAGATCCCATGATTATGTCAGTCATTAGGGCTTTGGTTTTAACTTGTATGGAATACAATATCCTGTTCAGAGCAGAACATATTCCGGGTCGTTTCAATACTTCAGCGGATCTGCTTTCTCGGTTACAGATCGCAAAATTCCTAGCCCAGGCAGCCTGGGCAGACAAGTCCAAAACACAAATTCCTCCATCCCTTCTTCCAGACAACTTTCAGTTCACGTAGGCACGTTATTGGGGGCAGCACTCAGTGTTAACAGTCAGTCCACTTATGGTAGAGCATGGGAACTATTTGTTGAGTTCTGTAGAGCGTGTTTAAAGAAAGAACCTGGGTTACCGATAGCAGCAGCCGATTGGTCACTTTTCGTTGCATACATGTTTCATAGGGGTTTATCCCCAGCATCAATGAAAACATATATATCTGCCCTCGGTTACATACACAAAATCCGCGGTATGAATGATCAGTCAAATACTTTTGTCGTTCAAAAATTGTTGCAAGGAGCTAGCCGTTTGCAAGGTCGTATCGAAAATAGATTGCCCATCACCGAGGAAATTTTGGTTAGGATGATAACAGCGATAGGCTTGATCATTAGTAAACCGTTCGAGCAGATTTTGTTTAGGACAATGTTTTTAACAGCTTTTCATGGGTTTTTCCGTATTGGTGAGCTTACGGTGCAGAGTCAGGGATCGGTATCTTCTTTGCATGTGCAAGATGTATCATTCTCCGATAACGCAGCGCACATCAACATTTCCAAGTTCAAGCACAATTCGTCTAATTCAACAAAAGTGGTTATTTTGGAACGCTCGAATGATCAAATTTGCCCGGTTACAGCGCTAGGAGAATACCTAAAGGTAAGGTCTCTGACAACGGGGCCGCTTTTTTGTGACCGAAACTTTGGGCCCATCTTGAGATCAAAATTCAATAAGACCTTAACTAATGTTCTCAGATTCATCCATCTGGATTCCTCACGTTACAAGGGACATAGCTTTAGAATAGGCGCGGCTAGTTCGGCTGCTCGGAAGGGGTGGTCTGACGCTAAAATTAGGCAAAGGGGGCGCTGGAATTCCGATGCCTTTAAATCATACATACGGGGGCAGTTGTAACGTTTCAATCAAAATGCTGCTATCGGTACGCCAACACACCAGTCATAAATAAGGGGATCAGTTCGTTACTTATTGTAGAGAAAGATGGTTTCAATTATTTTTCGCATGTGCAAAAATGGCTGAAATTCCATCGTTACTTGCTGTTCCATGAGTGCTTATTCGCATGTGCAATAAGAGTTCGTGGTTTACAGCGTTGGTCGTAGGATCATTAGCATTGTTATATTCGTGTTTAGGATCAATAATAGTATTGTAAAAAGGGCCGAGGGTAAGCTATCTCCACCCTCGCGGAAAATTGTGAATATGTTAAGACAATTTCCTTTCTTTGTTATTGTATTTAAATTAGTTGTTCTATTTAAGATATATAATGTATATGGTTTCCAAGATTGGGACAACCTTTCTGCTGTGTGCTAATGTTTTCAGGCCACAGCTGCGAATCTCCAGGAATTGAACTGAATTTACGCACGGCCGTGCGCGTACAGACTCTGGCAGCATTCGTGGAAGTTTGTGGACTTTGATTTGTGGGGAAATGGTGCTTAATGCAGCGGGCGAACATACCCTTCACAGGCTTGTCAGGCCATTTTAACCCGCATCTTAATTATTATTAAACAGCCCATGTAGGTGAAGTTCTTGTTATGTATAACAGGTCATTGCGTTGTAAAATATAGTTGTTGATCAAATGTTTATGAGGAGGTTGGCTCGAGTTTAACTATTCCACGTATTACCGAAGGCTATCGTCGGGTGGGGTATAGTGTTCCACTATTTGGCGCTAATTTACCCTCACCTTTGGGGAATAAATTTGGCAAATTACTTATTTTAAAATGTTCAAGTTCAAATTGGTAAATATTATGATATTTACTCATATTATGGATTATTATAAGTACCGCTCCAGGGCGGTATTCATACCATATATTTGTTAATAAACTTGTCCGCTTTATGCGGGACTTTACAACAAGTTTCTCTTGACTTTTCTTCCCCAAATAGAACTAGACAGCCTCAGGTAATTCTCGGGTTTGAGGATAAATACAATTTTACAACTTAAAATTCTTTATACGAGAACCAGTGCTCAAACAAATAATGACGGTTAGTCAGAAGTGTTGCGCTGCGCTTGACACGGGAACGTGCACGCGCTAAGCGGATATACGTCATCTCATGACGTAATTTTGGCGAGCCTCTGCAAGTGACGCTTCTATCGAGCACTTCACTTTCGGACTTTCAGGCGTTAGGACGCAACAAAATTGGGATTTATACCTCCACCTCCCCAGCCTCCTCCTCTTAGGATAAAAATGTAATGTGTGTATCTACATAAATGTCGCTGCCTAATTTACCCTCACCTTTGGGGAATAAATTTGGCAAATTACTTATTTTAAAATGTTCAAGTTCAAATTGGTAAATATTATGATATTTACTCATATTATGGATTATTATAAGTACCGCTCCAGGGCGGTATTCATACCATATATTTGTTAATAAACTTGTCCGCTTTATGCGGGACTTTACAACAAGTTTCTCTTGACTTTTCTTCCCCAAATAGAACTAGACAGCCTCAGGTAATTCTCGGGTTTGAGGATAAAATAGTCTAATTAGTATCTAATGAAAGGTAATTCTATCCTCTAAACGTTTATATAAGTTCGATGATATCAGCTTCTTTTATGTAAATGTTACGCGCTAGTAAAGTGACCCTCCCTCCAAGTTCATTTGCTACAACACTAAGGCCAATCTGCAACTGGCTATCCGTTCAGCGAGCATTTCTTACATCGCTGTTTCTTGGTATTAGAATCTCAAAAATAGTGTAATTAGTATCTAATGAAAGGTAATTCTATCCTCTAAACGTTTATATAAGTTTGATAATTGTAGCATCTTTTATGTAAATGTTACGTTTTCAATTACGGTAGAGTTTGATTGTACTCTTTTCACAATTTCAAAACTAGCTGCCAATTTAGGTCTCAAATTAAATGTAATCCTTCGGGTTTTTTAGTTTTTTTTACAAATATGTGATTCTTTAATAACTAATAATATTGGAGGTACGAATAAAATTCACCCTCGAAATTTATTTGCTAGAGATTTTATCAGATCATTGAATTGGCTATTTCTACACGAGTTAATAAAATCGCACAATAAACATATACTTGATGAGAAATAATTTTAAATGTGAATGCATGTACACGCCGTTTATTTTAACTTCGTTTCAATTTTGTCGTATATAAACCTTCGTATCACAAATGCGCTTTTACAAGAAGGTACGGATAGACCGCAAGTCCATACAAGTCGATAACAGACCACATTTTGAATGCTCGCTGAGCGGTTAGTATTTAGCGTGGACCTGATGTAAACATGGCTGAAAGGTAGGACTTTCCTGATCAAACTTAATTACATTGATTACTTTGTTCACAATCATCTAGTCTGTCATAGAAACAAATCATTTTCTTCCTCTCGTGTTCCACAGTTAAATGTGTACATTGACAAGTAGGTAAGGTCATACACAGACAAAATTAACGAGGTCAAATAGGCTTCAGTCATCAGATTCAAGATATCTCCTCTCGTCAGAGAGAAAGAAATACTTACGTCTATATCTTAAGTGTGATGATTTAATTGAAATTAATCGTTATTTGAATATGATATTTCAATTTGTGCATATTTGGTATGAATAGTGATTCACAATTAGAATAGTCAATAATTAAGTTTTATCATTATCATTCTCAAATTCGATGTTTTACAATCATCATACGATCTAGTTCTAATTGGTTTTGCCAGAACAATACAAAGATATTTTTAAAAAATCAGAAATGGTTAACAGTGTATTTCATTGTCTATTCAATCAAATCAAATCGAAATACAAATTCTTAACATGACATAATATGTGCATAATATTCTTGTGTGCCTCTTGCTTATTCTACATGTGAATTATTGTAGATAAAATAAATAACATAATGATGTTCTTTATTTAGTTCTGCGGACAATGATGGGTCTGGAGGGTCGTGGTGGGGAGGTTGGCTACAGACTGCCAAAGAAAAGGTTTGGCTATGTGTATAGTTTTTTATAATTCTATCTCAACTTGGTTCTGTAAACTGATTCTTCAAGTCCTCCTTTTCAAATGTGACACATTGGACAGATTCGTTCTTGTTTTTATTTTCATGTATTCTATTTGAGGAATTTGAGATAAGATTTTGTAAATATTTGCAATTGATAAACCGACACCTCAGTTGTTTATTCAGGGAACTTAATCATTATGCTTTTGGTGCAAGTCTAATACAGTAAATTGAAGAAAGGAATTATCAATTCATGATAAAAATTATATGAAAGCAATCTAGTTAAAACTAGATGTATTGATCCGTCAATACATCTAGAGAATTACTGATTGAGGTCATATTCAGCTGAGCTTTGGCTAATTTTGAACTGAACAATAAAATGAGGCCAGGAAGACAACTTTAAACAAATCAATCAAAGGCGGGTTTCTTTTCAATCAATCTTTATTCAGTACTGAAGAGGCCACATGCCTGTAGTACATTACATGTATAATGAGTATAAAGTCACTTATCAGTTATTTTCTAATACAATCTTTCTTCTTAACGCCATTGCAAAATATATGTACATCGCCAAATTCTGTAATAATAATGTGTTATTAGCTGTTAACAATTAAATTAAATTTCGTTCACTAGGATGTCTATAATAATATGGTTTGAGATACTTTTTTCGTAGATCCGTATAGACAGGGCATATAAGTAGGAAATGTAATTCATTTTCTATATTATTTCTATATAGGGTTTCTTTTGCACCTTGGTTAATGTCACATCCTGACGTTTACCCTACGTTTGTCTATATTTATCCTTGAAAACTTATTTTGTCATTGTTTGACCAAATGTGTTGATTTGCTTTTGCTAAAATCACCAAATAAACAACCCAAAAATATTCCGTCAACATTATCAGCACAGAATTTATGCATTCATCATAATTTTCAACACAATTCACTGCGAACCATTGGTAACATTTGGATTTTGTAATGTAGGTGCTTAAGAACGCCGAAACAATCGCATTGACCCGCAATTCGAAGAGCTAGGCCAGCACTCTTTTGATTGGCTGATGTTCGCGCCTGCTCGACATGGAATAGACCTGTAATTGGCTAGATGTAATAACGGACAGCTAGATTTAACTAGATTGATATGAAAGTAGCATTAAATACTAGAACACTACCTTCCGAGAAGTATAATAATAGCATCAAATGCTATTTCCATATGTAATAGCTGCCAATACAAAATTATGAGCAAGGATACATTATTGATTTCTAGACATAGAACTTTGGGTAAGGTAGTATGGCAACCATAAACTCCAGTGTAAGTCTCCATTAAATAAATGTTATATTGAATCGGAAACAAATGTATTACATACAATTCAATAACTGGTAAAGATGTTCTTTTTCAATTAAATTTATTAGGAGGGAAAGTTCCATCAGTTTGTCAACCTCGTTGAGATTCAGTAAAATTTCCAGCCAAGTGGAACATTCATTTGCATAGTTGTTCGTAAGTGATCGTATCAGTGGGTCATTTTGGCCTATTTTCAGATGGGACCCCTCTCAATGGTTAAAATATCCTACTTCTCATATTTTTAAAGGACATCAAGCCAAAAAGATAGGCAAATATTTGTCAGGAACCCCTATAGGCTACTCACTCCTTAAATTTTGTAATTTTTTATATTTTTTTAGTCTGCAGGAGCCCTGGAGTTTGTCAAGAAGGATCTGGCGGAGTTTACCACGACAATGCAGCGTGACACGACCTCTGCTGTCCAGGTCACCAGTTCCACACTGCAGGACACCTTTAAGGTAAGAATGTGTTTAAGTAGGGTCTATAAGTGCACAATTGAAGATGAAGGCAATTCAAGTTCCCTGATATTTCATCGATATTGAATTCTAAAAAAAATAAAATATCAATGTCATTGATTCTTTTCCAACAATGATTAAACAGATAAATATTTCCATTCTTTGGAGTTACTGCAACTACCGAAAATTTGCAATAAAAATTAATTTCTTATCAACTTCACCTTCTTTAAAAACAGAGAATTAAACTGATAAACATTCACAAAGAGAACTTTATTTTTGTGGATAGAACATGAGATTCAATCTACATGTGGCCTAAAACAAAGACAGGGGATGTTTTGTGAGTTTTTGCAACATGTTTATCACACTATATCTACATACAACAGACTGTCAATTTCCTCCACTGGTGATAAACTTACCTATTTATGATCATAGCTTCAGGCATAATGTCAGTGACTTTGTTTCTATATCAAATCAACAACTGAGATGAAATTTATTTCAGTTCATTTTGACTTTTTCTTTTACTTAATTCATGTTTTTTATTCTTTCGTTGAAAATACTTCTTGATTGTCCCTTTTATCACACATATACATTGATGTTTGATGAAAATGTTATCACCTAAAAGACATTAAATGATAATAATAATAATAATTCTTCATTACTATGAAAAGAATTCATTTAATATCATTACAGAACTTGTAAACATGCATGAAAAGCAACACAGTTAACATGTGATACATAAACAAACACATTAATTCGAAGATAATTTAACAAACAAATGCTGAAAGGAATGAATGTATTTTTACCCCTATTGGTTTTAAATGAGGTAGTAAGTATTTTCTGCTTGAAGGAAGCAAATTCACCATATAATACATGATATTATAAGCTTACACTAACAAACTACAAACTTTCCAAATACAACTTCTCCTTTAAGTACAATTCATTATTTGTTGTACATTATAAAAAATAGTGTCAATAGATAAACCGACACATGATAACAATGGCTTTAAAACTCTTTTTAAAATCTTTTGCATCGCAACAAGTTTATGTAACTCTTTGTGAAAACAGTTTACCTTTAGAATAACGAACGTGACTGAATGTGATGTCATTGGATGGATAAGCTTTTCAACCTACCGCTTGCAATTTTTACGTAGAATGTAATAACAAAGACTACGAGGTTGAGGCTGACAACCTCAGGAAGGTAACATTTGAAAATCAACTACAATGCAATTCAATTCTACAGTGCATTGGAACCAATTACTGCTGCTCACGTGTTTTGTCCTATTGTTAAAACATTTCTTCATGATCATTTGTTTTTCTTAAAAGAAAAGGATGTTGATGTACTAATATGTCGTTAATATTTTGCCCAATAAATGACCTTTAACAAATGACATATACAAGATAATTCTGGAATATTGTTAATATATCCATGCCATGCAGGGCTCTGATTAGTGATTATTAGAACTCAGGGTATTTCGCTCCTCAAAATAAAAATTGAGGAGTAAAATTACCACGTGAAAACAACTAGGAGTATTTAAACGTTTTTTGTTAATCGATCCTCATTCTAAGTTACTAGTTGTTTACATTCTAAGCTGTAAATAATCGAGTGATTTATCTAACGTAAACTCGGAATCTTTGTTTCATACAGGTTGGCATCAAGTATTCTATTCAAGATGTAAGGATCAGACATGTAGAAATGAAACTTTATTTTGAAAAGTCACGATCACTCCTTAAAATTAATATTTGACTTGTATTCTGGGAAAGTTGTGCATAACTGTCACTCATTGATTTCATTTCCAACGCATATATATGATTTACCCGTGTGTATTTTACGCACATACACATCTTATCTGGAGCCCTGCTATATTTCACACGTACGAATACTAATAACGACAACTTCGACCACCTATAATGATTTGCTCTGCAATCACTAGTAAATTCTTCTTCATATTCTGGTCAACATATTGAGTTAGTATTCCGTAAAATAACAATCACTGCCTACACCTGCAAAGTAAGTCCATTTCTATAGGAAACACCTGTACCAGGTATTCTCAGGTATATTCCCAGGTATATTCTCAGGTAGGCATTGTTCTCGTACGGGCTCGAGCACCTTGCATTTGCTTGGCTTTCCACAAGAATGGAATAACTATTTGTCGTAAGCACTTGTGAAAGAAAGGTGTCAAGCCCTTCCAAATCTCCCCTTGTCCACCATGAATAAACAATCATACACTATACGCTGTATATATAGGATCGATGGCCAGCATATGGTAGTGGAACTCTTCCGATAATACCAGGGACAGTGGAGGAATATTCAGCATCTATACAGTGACAATGTGGCTAAATAACACTGAAACACAATCAGACCGAGAGTGGTCGTAAATGACTCTCCTTTAGAGGTATCAAGGTCAATTTTGTCATTTACACAAGTAAATATTAGGGGTAGAGAGGGATGGCAAATGCTTAGCCAGTCTGATTGAGGGAGTTATGTACAGAGAATGATGTTATCCCTTATGTAAATCAGGATTACGCAAGATAGCTTGTAGTCTTTGTCAGTCTCCTAATCCACATTTCAGTTCCTTTCATTCTCAACTGCAGCGTCGACTTCATTTGAAATTAGGATCGAAAGACATGGACAGAATCCCAGCAAAAGATGATTTCTTTATCCTGTGATAGAGATCACTTTACCAGGAAAAGGTTAGATGAAATGTTACATCTTATTCATCGCTCAAAAGATTGGGTGATTAGACCAAATACTCTGTTCTGAGGAATTAAAAGTTATATCCTGCACCAAATGTATATGTGTATCCATGTAGCTCCTACAATACCCTGGGCCTCCTTTCACAAAGCAACTTTTACTAAGGTTAACCTTAACTCCCATGCTTTAAAATTACACTTACCGTATTCGACGTGATAAGCGCCCGGGGCGCTTAAAAAATTGGTTAAAGGGGGCGCTTATTAAAAGGATAAAAATTGTCCTCAAGTTTAGTCTTCAAAGTGTTTTCTTACGATACATATGTCTTTGAAATATGGTTTTGTAACTTTTATCATTTTGATGGTGGCTGGGGGTCTTGAAATACCCTGTATTCTTCACTTTAGTGGAAGTAAAAGACTTATTGACAGACTGAAAAAACCTTCTTCAATGAATCAGCATGCAAGGTAAGCAATGTTGAGAGGTGGGCGCTAAATCAGGACGCATATTGTTCAGTCAAAAACGTGGTGGGTGGGCGCTTATAGGGGAGTGGGCGGTTATTAAGTCGAATACGGTACGTTACCTTAAGGACTTAAGATCACCTGAGGGCTTTGTGAAAGGAGACCCTGATATCTATCAAACCAAATGTCTCGTATCTCTGGTTTGATATCATTTCATTGGCTGAGAGTTTAATGAGACATTTAATTAACATACTAAATGACCATTTAAATGCAAAAAAATCTCAAAGGAAGTCCTTACATCCATAAACTCTCTAGATAACATTGGAAAATAGACAACACGATTGTATCTCGGTAAGCTTTTATAATTAAAATGTAGAAAGTGTATAAACTAGGCACTGAATGAAGATTTTTAATAATAATAAGATTGCTAATTGATAAATTCAAACAACTGTAAAGGCAAGATGTCATCCTCAATGTACAACTACCCACTGCGGTAAGTTAACAAGGGTGTGACCGCGTCCGAGTAGGAATTGAAGAGGAAAAAGTTCTTACGGATATTGGATAGTCAACTCCTTAAATCCAATGATGTAGATACTATCACCGTTATCAAGCAAGTGACGAGTAGGAATTACTAATTGAAATAATCACAGAACCATACTAATATATCTATAATTAATAACAAACAAGATTTAATATTCGTAAATGTAAGTATTTTAATAATTGCAGAGGGAAGGTGTCCATTAAGTCATCCACTGGGTTTGAACAATTCTCCTATGTATCTACATAGTAAGTTTTGTTTGAAATTACAGCACTATAGATCTTAATAAGTAATCACAAACAAGATTTTAATTGGAAAACAATAAATATTTGAATAATTGTTGAGGAAGGGTGTCAGGAGTGTAGAATTACCCACTGAACCGTGACAACTGAAGCCCCCAAGTAGGAAGTCCTAATTGAAACAAGCCACAAGAGTTCCCAATACTGTTCTGCTTCATTAACACCCTGTGGGCTCAGTGAATAATTAAATAATGGGCTGCTAAATTAACACTAGATGGGTCAAGGGTCATTTGTCAGAGTAAGATCACATGTTTCTGAGGGAAAATAGCAGCAATTTGTTAAGTACAAAGGATAATTTCAAAGGAGCTTTAATCGAGCGACTTTGTCTTTAATCACTTGTTTTTTCCCAAAATATCCTAAAACAATCTCCTGACTAGAAGTAAAATCCTTTTATATAATGTAATACCTTACAATATTAATTATCCCAATGGTAATATCAAGTATGATCTTTAATCATCACAATGGTAATATTAAGTATGATTTTCTATCATCCCATATCGGTATATTAGGTATGATATTTTATCATAACAAAGGTAATATGAAGTATGATCTTTTATCATCACAATGATTATATTTTGGATAATCTTTTATTCCATTGCAATCACAACGGTAACAAGGATCACTTTGGGGCGCGATTTTGCGATAATATCGCATTAAAATTATAAATATCCCATTTAAAAATATGCAGTGCGATAAAAATCGCATTAATAAAATGCAATCGGATCATTCTTTCATTTTCAATCTTCAGATCTTCAGAAAACTTTTTATTAAATGTCAATTCATATTAGAGCTACTTCGTATTTGGATCGGTAAAGAGCGCCCGTAATATCGCATAGACCGACTTATTCTAGAACATTTTATTTCATTGGACGTTGAGAAGCTTTCGTTCACTACTGCGCCAATCACAATTGGCGTTACATTATATATGCAAGGGAAGTAACCCTACTGACTCGCAAATCGGGCGTGAACAAGCAGACGCTTTTCGTGATGTTTCCATGAAATATAAAAGTTATCATACGTTTTATAAGTTTGTATTAGGAACAGAAACTATTTATTTGAATGCTTAATATTCATCACGTAATCATATACCTATTAATTGTTTGGAATTAATAATTTTGATTTATTTTGAATACAGAAACGAATCAATAATCATCGACATTGCCAACTTCTCAGACGCGAATCGTGATTAATATTCCGTTTTGTTTGACTATTTCCTTTCATCAAGCTGTGATGAAATATCGTTCAGTTTTTTGTGTTAAAAGATGACGTGATGACAATTGTAATAAAACATTTTCAATTGCTTTTTTCCTCACATATGAGTTGCTTAAATCATTTTCTTCAAAATTGAAAAAATACTGTAATTTTGACAAAATATATTTTAATAATTGGACGGAAATTAATAAGGTTTATAGTAGAAATAAATGGCTGAGTGACAGTCACTATCATTAAGATTTTTCTCTTTTGAGGGAAAGAAAGAACATGTTGCTGTTTTTTATTTTTACATGAAACACGATAGAGATGTGTTAGCTGCAAACAAAAAGGTTATTTTTCTATATGTTATATATTTTTAAACATCATATTAATCATTTGTTAAACTCTGATTAAAGTAATGTACACATTGCATGCACATATTTTGCACATAATGTAAATACAAGCAAAGAAATAATTTGATAAAGAGTGATTTTAGATTTTATTTTTAGGTACTTGCAACTGACTTGACCTGTACCCAGTAAAAGTTGACCCCATTTTTTATTTCTGAAGTGGGGAAATTGGTCCCAAATGCTTGGCAGAACACGGGCACATAAAACTAAAATGTGATCAAGACATCAATAATTTTTTCAAATTAAGTTCACAACTTCACAAGTGTTCCAAATTCCAATATTGAATAAAGAAGTTCAATTCATTTTTTAAAATATATTAAAACAATTGTAAAAAACGATTCTTAAAAATATCTTGTTCTTTTAAATATCCCATTACCTCTCCTAAAAATCCCATTGCTTTAGCTATGAAGGGGATTTTTTCCCATAGACCCATTTTTCCAGGGTGATCCCTGGGTAATATTAAATGTGATCTTTTATCACAACGGTAATATTAAGTGTTATTTTTTATCACCACAATGGTAATATTGAGCGTGACCATTATCACCACAATTCTAATATTAAGTGGAATAATTTCATCATCACAATTGTAATATTAGTGTGATATCTTATTATCACAATGATAATATCATGTATTATCCTTCATCACCTCAATGACAATCTTTAGTATAATCTTATATCACCAATATGGTAATATCAACTATACTTTATTGCTTTCACAATTGTAATACTAAGTACATCTTTGTCATCACATTGGTAATACCATGTATGATCTTTTACAATAACAAAAGTTACCTTAGGCCTGATTTGAGATTATCTCAAATTTAATGTTAATATATCTGATCTTAAGTTATCTTTCTTTCAGAATAAGGTAATGTTAAGTTTGATGATAATTATTTTTACTAAAATTACCATTAAGTTTGATCCATAGTGCCTCAGTAACGTTTAATCTGATAGTCCCAAAGTTCCAAGCCTGATCTCTAATAATGATTTAAAACATTTTGATACTTTGAACACATCTTTAACGTCATTAGAATTAAAACATGGTGCTATGATTTTGTAAATTGACAGGAGCATGCCTCTTCACATCTCTAATTAACAGAGTCTTGTTTAAGATATCATCCTTCTGCCGCTGTTGTTTACACGGGATCAAATCCCAATCTCAGGAAGCAATGATAATATCATTCCGACTTGCTCATCTTTGAAGTGAAACAGTATCCAGATGGGAAACAAGGAATTGGGGAACAAACAAGGACCATTTGGAGGTTGACAAGGTAACTAGATTACCTCCAGCTAAGCCCTGCCGATAGATTAGGCAAACTTTTCACCCATGTGACATTAATTCTACATAGTCCACCTTTATTTGCCAGTGACCACATTCCTCCTTTGACCACAGTCCAGGTAATCCAGGCTCACAGACTGACCCCGGTCCTGATAAGGGGAGAAGAAAACACAGGCGCTTGTCGTGTGTACCTGGAGGGGGGAGGGGGGGGGCGGAGAGGGGGGAGGGTAAACACATAGGGTGGAGAGGAGCTGTAATGTAGCTCCAATGTTAGGATGTGGGATAATGGACAGTGGTTAGTGTGAGACCGAGAAATGGCCGGAATTTCAGTTATCCAGGTGGTCAGATGGACAGTTAGACCAATGTTAAGTATTTGAATTAAAATACTGCTAATGAATTTAAAATTTGGAATATTATCAAAATATAGAAATTAGAGCTACAGAACTGTAACTAGCTTTCATGTTATTTTGGGCTTGGGATCACAGACTCACGGATCATGGATCAAAGGGGAAAGAAATTTAAACTTGAAAAGGTTTCATGGCAAACATTCAAGTCAAATTGTATCCAGTCACACAAATAAAAAGCTTCTGGCTTGAAATTGTTCCAAGAGAGACCTGTTGACTCACTCATAGTTACTGGATCACAGAGGACATGTTATGATAAAGTGACACTTGATGAACAGATGGACTGTAACAATGGCGTATCTACAAGCAAACTAGGAATCAGTCTTCAGTGATAACACACCTGCTTCAGTCAGGGAGAAGGGAACGGATAGCACAGTCGTTAGCGTGTTCGGCTTCGGATCAAGAGGTCTGGAGTTCGAATCCTGCCAGCTAGGGGCTCAGCAACTGTGTCTGCGGTAGAGAACTGTTCTACAGGCAGTAAGGTTTGGGTGAATGCAACACTAAATTCACCCTTGGTGTGCTAGTTTGCTTGCTTAGTTTCATGGTCACTAATGGAAACAAATAGCAGCAAATTTATTTAACCAATGTTTACTTTTGCTTATCAGTCAGGAATGGAGTCAAGGTTTGGACATACAAACAGATGACCAGTGGTCAAATTCCAATTAAAGCAGCTGTAATCTATAGGAAAATTAGCCTCACTCAGACAAGATAGTTTTGTCTATGATATTTCACCCATGTTTTCTTATATATGAATTTGGTAATTGACTTTTATGATTAGTTAATTGTTAACTTACAGTTCTAAGAAATTGAACTAATTTATATGTTTGCGCTCTTCTTAGAATACCTTTCACCTCGAAAAAAACTTTTTAAATTTACTGCTTCAAATGATTTTACTTTTCTGTAAAGGAAATCAGAGGATTTTACAAGTCATCAAAATGTTACAATGTTCCCAATGATATAACATTGTTTAATACTTAAAAAAGAAAGTTGTTACATCTCCCAATTCCAATAAATACCATACCAATTCTATGTTAATGCATGTTTTTTTTATCACAATGTTATAGTTTAAAAAATCCTTAAATGTTAAAATTTGAAGAAACAAATTAATATGTGGCAAGTGACATCTAATTTAATAAATAATATAACAACACAGACAATGACTAACAGTTGGGTTCAGAACTTTAAGGGAGCTTTTTTTTATCAGATTTAAGGATATCTGACATTTTGTTAGTTTATGGCAATACTCGAAATATAAATTAACAAATTTCATTTCAACAAAAAATTCCTGATAGAACTGCCTCTTTAACATGAAATTGTAGTTTATATAGGGGAAGTACTTAAAACAGAGGGAAGCATCCCCTGTCGATGATATGATTGACAGTAATGTACATTACATATTGGCACCTTGAATGAGACTGTTTTCTGTAGTGAGATTGATACTTACACGCTGATTGACAGGTTTTATGAACTCAAGGAGCTCAAGTTGTCAGTTTCCATAACACACTACATGCCATGCAGATATAGCCCTTTTGCAGTCCATTAAGGTTTATTATCATGGGCAAGATTTTACCCAAATTTCATTAAAATTAACATTTCTCAACCCTGCCTGTGATAGTATCACAATATGTTTTGCTACCAACATAAGAATTGTGTCTCTAGATTTGATTTCAGAGAAGGAGCAATAATGATTAGTAGGCATATCGTTTAGATAGCCTACACTTTACTACATTTATTTAAGCCTCTCACAGCAAGCATTACATACAATACAATTTTGTATTCTTATTTCCTTAATTCTCTTCAAATACTACACATATATAATGATTACATATTCAGAAATGTTACTAAGTTACCTTAGTTATCAGGCGACTTTTAATATCCTTTTGATTAAAACTATCCATTTTTTTAACATAACATCAAAAGATAAGAGTGCTACAAAAAACAACTTGGAAAGACACATGGTATTTCTATCATAGGCAAATAAGTATATTCTTGAGGTTAAACTTTTTTTAATCTTCAGCCAGATTATAGAGATGGCATTTAAGAAAATTAAATTTATTTCAATGTGCATTTTACTATCTTTTCTTTCTAATTGTTCTTTGAAGAAGCGTTTCCTACTTTCTCTTTAAGGAAGTCATTTCTCAAAGTCAGTGATTCGACTGTTAACTTTCTCATGGGATTCCCTGTCAAATATCCCAATTACCTGTTAAATGAAATCCAACGCCGATCTATTATTTCTGGCTCTACAAACTGAGCTATAACCCCATATTTTATTGAGACTGTCATCCCCTGGCCAGCCCACCGACAGTTTCCCACCTATTTGAACCCCTACCCTCGGCTAGAGACACAAACCCAGAGAGGGGTCATCTTCAAATTCCTTCCCCCTCATGAGCGCGTGATCACAGGGCGACAAGGGACGAGCGTCCATCATAATCCCTCTTCCTCCCCCGGCGTTTGGACAATGAGAAAACTACCCCCGTTTGCACGGTAGCGAACACACAACAAAGGGGACGCACCCAAACTAAATCAACTGTTTTTACGGCGGGTTTTGTCTTTCTTAAGCAAATACCATCTAGAGCAACTAGGAATCGGGAGGTTGAGATCCCTAGAAACAGCGGGCTAGTCGCCACTGATACGTAAACGCTTCAAAGGATCATAGAGGTTTCCACGAGTTGACATGTCCGATTTATATGCACAGTAGACTTCAAAGAAAAAACCGCTCTCTGCTTTAATCACTTGTCATCATTAAACCGGCCCCGCACCATGGCTTTCATATTAATATAAAATCCAGAGTATATAATGATAACTTACCTCCCCCAAAGCCGCTGTATCCTAATGTCATAGCTCCAAAAACAGCGACAAAGGTGTAAAAGTATTTGACAGCTCGAGAAAACATGCTTCCCTCCCTAGATTCGGGTCTTTGGAGTTGACAAACTCGTCGATGTCAGTCGTTCTTTTGAAACTCTTCCACAGGTATCCAAAGAAAAGGTACATCCATAAGAACGAAGCATATTGAGGCGTTGTCAGTCCCTAATCAACAGGTAGGAGATCCATAGTGTCCAGGTAGACTTTCACCGAACGCTGGCTCAAGCGTTTGCCATTCATAACAGTGAGTTGTAGTACACACGGGACCAGCGTGACGTGACGTAAACACACTAACGGCGCACTCGGCGTGGGCCGCGATAAAGGGGGCGGGGCTAAATCAGTCGCGGGAATCCCTAGCACGCGGGGAGTCGGCTATTAAAGGTTCACTCCCGCTAACGGTATGATAACATTACCGTAAACTCTCTCACACGTTCCTATGAAAAATGCTGAGCGGATTATTAAAAAAGTTGTTTGATATTGATGAGAGTTCACGTAGTGTGGCTTTTGTTTTTGTTTTGCTTTTCTGTTTTGATCTCCGTGAGCACTACAGGGCCTTGAAATAATAAAACGCATGCATCCGATAAAAAAAGGAGCTACGGCTTTAAAGAAAAATAATCTTTACATAATGCATTCGCCTGTCTCACATTCCTAATATCAGGTTTATTTAGTTGGTTTTTTTTCATGAGGTTACAAACCGTTTCATTTAATTGACATTTCTTTCTGTTAAGATGATTTGATCTTGAATAACTTAAACAACCCAAAAGGCTTTCCAAAACATAAATTTGTAACCTTTAAAAGAAATCTATGTATGACAGTTACAAAACATTTAACATTTATTGAACTGCGTTATGTAGTAGAACTTATCAATGAATTTACTATACCACAATATTGCATTTTATACCAAACCATTCTCTATTGTACCATTTATAGTAATTTGTATGCTTTTCACTAATACATTCTTTATAACAGTATAACGTATATTTTAAAGCAACAAGCCGCATATCTCAAATGTACTTTGGCAATGCATCCCCAACAAGTTTTGATTTGATCATAAATCATAATTTGATCATTTGATCATAAATCATAATTTGATCATTTGATCATAAAAGTGTCTTCATTCTATATTCCTGCATGAAAGTGTGCAATTGAACCGAAACGTCGTAATTAAACACTTTACGAAAACCAGTAACAAACTGACGAATGCTTTGTCATCATCACTAGCCTGTAAAACACCGACTTCCCAAACATACTTCAACCAAACAACACAAACGATAATTTCATATTGTACACATATAACAACGACAAACATTTTACACCAAGCAAGCAATACATATACACGGAACTGTGTCGAACGTTCAAGAACAAACGTTATCCTATTTAAACAGTGACTTCCCATTGAACACTGACACAGATTATTACCCAAAGAGGTGTTATATGACGTGCTTCCCTTAATTATGAATCACAAACGCATCGCATGTCTTGAACTTAAACACAGAAATAACCATTCTCTTCCCTAAGAGCTTACAGTAACAAAATTCCTACTTCCAACTCAATTAGGGAACAAATGACTTAGTTACACCTGTTGGGAAAGAATGAGAAATACTTTTAACGTTCGGTAATAAGCTTATTCAGTACAGCAACATCTCGGTCAGCCCTTGAAAGAACATGACTTACGCTTGTAACTATGATAATAAATCATAAGTCATATTTCAGGAGCAGCGCTTTTCAGCTGGTCATTAGCACCCGAAACAGCAATATGGTATTAATTGTTTACATGTAAGTTAACACATTACACATTACACATTTCGCGGATGCTTTTTATTAGAACTTTACACCAGTAATCTTCAAAGCGCCCTCCATCCAAATTATGTCACACAAAACACAGGATTTATAATATTCATGAAAACAACCGGATGTCCAAGAAACCTTCGTATTAAGACAGAGGTTGTATAGAAATTTATGACGGAGCTACCTCTGTTGGGAGAGAATGGAAAACAACACAATCACATAACACAACAAAACATAAGAAGGCGACACATTAGGCCTACTATGGACCAGGGCTATTCAGTTTGCAATCTAGGACCTAACCATTAAATACATTATGATAATATTTGTTCTGGTTAGCATGACCTAAAGTTCTTGAACAGCCCTGCAAGTTAATCCCATTTAATGACGAAGTTAAGCATCTGGGTAATTATCTGCGACATTAAAGGGTTTATCCCTCGCATTTACACGAAGGGCAGAAATACTGCAAGCTTTTATCTCTTCCTGGCTTCCCATAGTGTATTTGGGCTAACTCAGGTAATGCATTCACCTGTCTCCGTGTCGCCCTTTGATCTTTCAGGTGAGATTAACCGATTAATAGATCAAGGTGCATCTAAGCAGATATTTACGTATGATATGTGCGGAGATTGACTCTCGTCCAGTTTCTGAAACGGTACATACACGTGAGAGCGACCTTTTCCATTCGGCCCATGTATGTTAGCCATGCGAATAGTATGTACATAATATCTGGTCACATGCAAACCATTACTTATTCAAAGCGCTCTTTATATCAAATTTGGTACGCTCTATTGATATGTGTGTTATGCTATTAATTTATATTTGCTCACTCTATGTCATTATTCTATGACTGACACCCATTTCCTGAAATAGTGCATACATATGAAAGCGACCTTTTCTGTTCGGCCCATCCACGTTCGCGATATGAAAAGCTTGGACACAATGTTTAGTCGATTTGAATGAATTTTAGGCCTTGAGATTCGCTTTAGGTTCGGTCTACAATAATCTTCTCTACAATGATCTTCTCTAAAATGATTTTTTTCTTTTCTGTAAAACAAGTACAGATATTATATTAGAATGTAACTAACCAAAAATGCTTCTTTTTATTTCCTTTGACAGAATATCAGTTTGATACGTACATATATCATGTATCTTGAGCATTTACATCTTTTGCTTAGATGTGCGTTTTCACACGTACTATCAACTTCATTACATTTGACAACAGGTGATTTATACCTATACCAGAATAATACCAGATAAATTCAACATGAAGTAAAAGCATCTTTTAGTTTGAAAGTATATCTGATTTTAAAGGTGCAGTAACACGTTTTGTAATTAAAAAAAAGTGATTATCGAAAACGAGCATGAGCGTTTCCAACTGCAAGATAATTATAAGAAGCAGTTTAAAATCGAACACATATATCGCGGTGTAGCATTCAGTGTATCATTTAACCCATACCCTACTGCGTGTAGAGCAGTTCTCAACTGCAGACAAAGTTGCCGTGCCCTGGCGGGATTCTGCTTGGAGAGAATTACCTACAATATGGTATAGCAACTTATCTTGAAATGTATCGTTTTCATTTAAAATTTATGGTTCCACTTCTACAAATTATTCCTCGCTTCATCCATAATGCACCATTGGCTAGCAAACTGCACAGAAAGTTATATACATGAATGTACATGTAGAGAAGGGACGTAATGTCTAAAATCTAAATCTTGTAAAATTCACAACTTCCATTTCAAAATGATTGATGCTGAACATTTAAATCTCACGGGTCAGTGAGACTATTTCTCAAAATGATTGACAAGTAAAGCTCCCTGCCCATGATCACCACACACGCATTACATTCATCACAAAAGCACAGCACACCGATTCTGGTAGTGACGATTCGACTTCCGTGATATACTAGTACTGGACAGAAATAACCGGGTAACACAGGTAGGAGTTCCCCTATTCCTCCTCATCTGAGAGATGAATGGCGGGTACAACCCTTCTATGTACATAGGGATGATATAATGCATATCATACATCAGTTTGTACACACTTAATTAAATAAAAATGCATCACCGTCTATACATTTTGTACGTACGTTGAAATGTTTTTGCATGTTTCTTATTGGCGTGCGCATAATACAGATAATAATGACCATTTTAACACCTAATTATAACTTCCTGTGAGGCATTGTTCATTGGCGGCAGATGATGACCATTTGCAATTCAGTTCTTCGACATTGCACTTTGTCCGTCCAGCTCAAGGTCACACCACTGCTTAAAGCCCAAAGGATGCAACTAATGCTCTCTTACCACCTCTAGTGGGGTTATCTAAGTTGTGGAATGGAAAATGAACCACAAAACTTTGGTGTCTCGTCCGGGATTCGAACCAAGCAAAGAACTACTACACTGCGTTCGACATGTAGACTAAGTTTCTGCTTCATCGCTCAAGATGAGTATAACCAATTCGAACTGCCCCTTTAATGAAGGATGTAGGGTAAAGAGGCGAGCAATTAACCGGTTACTACGGTGTCCAGATTAGTATACTAGAACAGCTCATCTAGAAATGATGTACGGCGTCTGTCTTACGTTCTTAGCACTGGTTCATCCATAGTTCAAGCTGTCCGTATTTATTCACCCATTTGTCAAAACTACACCAGCGAATACACAGCGAACGTAGTCTGATTTGCTGAAATTTATATTGAGATATTAAAATTCAGAAAAGATTTCGCACAAACTTCAGGGATGCAGGTTCTATTCTATTCGATTGTCCGTTACATCAATTATGATTGAGAAGTGATAAGCACTTATTTACGTTCTGGTTTTGGTCAGTTTGCATATGTCCAAAGTTGACCCACGTTGAGGCACCTTTAGAAGTTATTCTAAACATCAATATAAAGAAAATACAAATAAACACAAAAACTTGCAAACACCATTCCATAGTTTGTAAGTAATAGGGCATTGAAAAATAAAAGATTCACGATGACTTGGTAGATTCGATGTGCTTTCAAACCTGACAGCTATGTCCAACACTTCAACGTCCTTTCTAACGGAATGAAGTTTCTTGCTCTCAGTTTCACCACAATCCATTGTCATTGCATTCAGTGACCGGTAATCGCTCATGAATTTCAGAGACAGGTTCGTCATAACTGGAATGACTGGACTTTATAGCTCTTTGCATTTAATTTTTTTCAAAAGTCCACATGCAAGTCCAAATATGTCACTATTGAATTATACATACAACAAATCCTCAAGTAATTAAGGGACAGATATGCTTCTATCCAAAGAAACAATATGAACGATGTATGCATCCCTGCAAACTTAACCAATTCATGTGTAAGCATCGTCTAGTTTTGAAAATATTTTGAAATGTTTTTTTATTTGCTTAAAAAGCCAAATAAGATTGAACCATGTCAAAATGAAGGAAAGTGCCGTCAAACTTGTGAACATGACGTAGAATGCAAAACCGTCTCCATTAACAGAAAAGATCGACCGATAGATAACAAGATAACGAAGTTCTGTATTCTCCATGCGTTATCAACGTTATCTCACGATGATAACACCCCGTAACCTCTCATCTTCAGTATACAGAGACATTACAGGGGTATCTATACATTCGGAGCTAACCACGTCTTCCTTCTGACGCAAAGACACAAGGGTTATGTGTCACACCGGAACAATAACGGGTTGTCTCCCCTAACACAAACATATGGTATTAACCCTTAAGCTTGACCTTGTCATAGAGCGACTGCCTACTGGAGTCATTGATATACCGTGCTATGCACACGGTTTACAATCGCTAATTGTTTACTATTGTGTCAGTATCACGCAAAGTAACACGCACGTGCGTCCACGTGTACTGAATAAACGATCGGCTTCGGGTTACATGGTTCAAACAAACACAAAGGACTGCCTTGCTCTGAGCGGGGTATTAGACGTCGAACCGTTACTTATACTTTTAACATTCAACGATTCAGCGCTTTCTTTCGCGTGGTTGGAATTCTGAAAATTTTAGAAACTCCAATTAGAAAATCCGTCCAAAATCTATGGCCTGTAGGCTTCTAGGGGACCTCTCATAATGGAGGGATATTACACAAGTTTTATTTTATTCATATCATTCTCAAAGTCATTGTATGAGGTAACGTAATAAAGTGGCATCCCCTCTGATCGAGTCTTGAAAGATTCACTGTCCTATAGTGTCATTACATTCTCTTCCAACAGTGGTTATTCGTGACATTTCTTCCCACGTAACCTCTTTAACAAGTGGAAAACTTTCGGGGATATGTATATAACTTATTTTAACTGGTTGCAAACAGTAAGTTGTTCAATCAGAGACGATGTTGAGAAAACTAAAGTTCCATCATCTGTGCGAGGCACCCATATTTCTTCCTAATCAGAAGACAGCAATGTAGCACGATATTTTATTGGATAAAAGAATAAGGATGGTATCCATGGTGCAAGATTTCACCGCTTGGAGATTTTGAACGAACAAAGAAAATACACACACTCGTTACACAGATAACGTTGAAAGATGACTCTAAGAGTCTCCGGTCTGCTTTTTGAAATCCTCTGCTTACACAAGGCAAGTCTAGGAATATTTGATGCTCAAGTATCCCAGCAGGCTCGAATGTCTGAGGGATAAAACGTCTCATTACTTTAACCATCCTGCGACATCAGCGTAATTGAATCCTCTGATCGAGCTCCTTCCATATACCCTCATATCCTTTAGGCCAAAAGCCTCGTATAGCTAGCTATCTAACCAGCCAATGAGACAACTCGCATCCAACAACAGCGGCACAACCCGGATGGAAAATTCAAATGAGTAGCTTCAAGCTCCTAGAATAACGACATTTTATTGGCTTAAACAATAACAGGTGAGCACAGCCACGAACATCAAGCCGCGCCAGCCGCACGAGGGACTTGACTCGAAAGAGATAAGGGTATATGGAAGGAGCTGGATCAGTGGATTCAATTACGTTGATGAAGCAGGATGTAGTTTAACTGACTATATCCGTCATCGAAGAAAGGGTATACGTATAATAATAACTTCTTTCGGTCATTTAAACGTAAAAACCTTTTAAGGCTAGATGAGCTTAAATCGAGTTTGGGAAATTGATCGTGTATCTTGGCCTAATTTGATACTTCATTTTAAAATACCTTTTTTAGACCAGGTTGTTTGCCATTGTTTTCCTTTTTATAACACATGCTACTGTCCCTTTAAACATCAGCGGTGATATGTTGTACACAGATTGTAATATGGTCAAGCTTAATAATGAATCTTTCTGCGTTCCGGGATCGTTGAAGACAAGTCCTTGTACCCAATATCTCGTCACCCGGCTTGTTTTGTCCCAAATATGTGACACATTCTACCTGTTATTGTGATTGCTTCAAAGCGCAGGTGTCAAAGCGTTCGTGATTTGGTAATCAACAGGTGCGCGACACATCAAACATTGCGGATCGTGATCTATCACCGTTGTAATAGACTGCGCGTTAAAGATATGCTGTCATGAGTTACCGAGAGTCTCTGAATATCATCAAAATGTCTTTTAACACATACTGTCATAATTTATTGTTTATGTTTCTGAATGTCATCAATCATGCGTCTAAGAAATCTTATGATAATAATCTACTTTGAAAAAGCACCTTAAGTTGTATAATACATATATCTCAATGCATTGCCTCATGCGTTATAATGTATATATGAATATATTCGATGACATGTCGTTATACATTGCTCTATATCCAAACGCTAACCAGGATTAGATCTAAATATGCCGTTAATGTCTTAGTATTAACATTAATGACTTCAATTTTGCGTTTTAGAAAAGCATGCGGTAATTATTTGCTGTCATAAGTTATAAGTTAAGCTATACCGTCACAATTTGTTCAATGTATCTGAACGTTCTATGTATCTGAACGTTCTATGTATCTGAACGCTATGCGTTACCTACTATTAGGAAGACATATGTAACTGAATGGTATAGCCATTCTGCTATGAATGGCTGTGTGCGTCAAGTACGTCAAAGTTATGCTGTCAAAGGTTGTGTGTAGTTGAATACTGTCAAAGATTCGTAAGATATGTACTGACATAACTTGACGTGTGTGATAAAAGACTACCATGTATACTTACTGGTTACGTGCTACACACACGTTCATTGAAAATCTACCGTACTGTTAATGGCAAGTTCATCACTGACTAAAATCTTGGATGACGCCTGTGATTCAAACTCATTGGAACAGTTGACAATTCAATACTTGTTAAATCAACGAGCTGAGATGTTTGATTAGAACACGATTGACCCGTGTCACTGTTTTTGATAAGATACAGAATATATGAAACTTTTCATTGAAGCAGTAGACAATGCAACGCTTGACAAATGCACGAGATGCCATGTTCGACTAGACCACAGTTGCCCTTGACACTGCTTTAAATATTATAGTATGTATAAACAATTTCTTAACGAATTCACGAAGACTATTTACGATATTTAAATGACCACTACTTTTCTCACCAGGTCAATGATTATACTTATGAATGAAATGTTATTGCCGTCACTGAAGCCAAGACCTACCTCAACCCTCTCGGCACCACTGCAAGTGCAACTTTCCGCTGACCTGCTAAATCTGTCATTTACCAAGCAAAATTGACAAAACACAAAATATCAGAAACGCAACCTTATCCAATAACCCAAGCAGAAAATCTGCCACAGAACTAAACAACTACATTTGGCAACTTAAACAAAAGAAAAAACAACTTTAACGGGGAACACAATAGGTCAGACAAAACCATACTCAAACATAAACAAAAGGTGCAGTCCTTCCGTTTATAAAAGAATTTTTCATTATTTGCAAACCCCACGTGGCTAGCAAACTGGTTAGCACCGACAATTTTTTTTTAGTTAGAATCCAACCAGTCAAAACTTGCTTTCAGCTACTTTAAAACCCTAACACAATCAGGTTAGCAACACAAAGCCATACCGCAACTACCAGCAACCAAAAACTCTTTCACAAATATTCAAGCATCCCAAAAACATATCTCAACCACGGGCAACCCTAAAACCGAACACAGCCACAAAAACAACCTCAATTCCACGACCGCAACCCACAAGCCTAAGACAACAACTACAGTAACCGTAAACCCGAACACCACCGCGACAGCAACCCCAAATCCACGACCGCAACCCACAAGCCTAAGACAACAACTACAGTAACCGTAAACCCGAACACCACCGCGACAGCAACCCCAAATCCACGACCGCAACCCACAAGCCTTAGACAACAACTACAGTAACCGTAAACCCGAACACCACCGCGACAGCAACCCCAAATCCACGACCGCAACCCACAAGCCTAAGACAACAACTACATTAACCGTAAACCCGAACACCACCGCGACAGCAAGCCCAACAGCCACTAAAAACCTCGACAACGACGAAGAAAACTGAAACCAAGCAACCAAACCCGCCTGTGACAGACTGAAGCACCTCAACACATACACTCTGCTCAAGCCCCTCTAACCACAACCACAACTGAAACCACTGAAACCACAGCCATGCTATCTCTCGACCACAACCATATACCGCTACCGGAGAAACATACCCTAAAGGTGACGCATGCATAGACCGCAACCAAGAGAAGGGCAACAACTCAAGCCCCTTAAACCGCAATGTCGACGACAAGCGAAGTTAATTAGAGATGGGTCGAACAAATGAGATATCAGTTTGTGGAATCACATTTATGGTAAACGGCGTTATCAATGGTATAGTTCAATCAAGGAGTGCTGAATGAGTTGGGGACTGTGTACTGTAGCACGCTTCCTGTTGGAAATAAGTGACCTCAAGAAGGATAAGTCGCATGTTAAATTTAAAAACAATCTTTCTTAACCAGAACACGGATACGAACATACAAAGTTCGCTAAAGCTACATGAACCCCAAACTCTAATGATTTAAAGGTGTTCACTCAAAAACAAAAGCTTCATCCAGTTTTCGCTTTCGGTTAATTAACTACATTATATCATTTATGTATATGAAACGCGAAATTTTGGCTTCTTTACATACCTAAGGACGTTTTACGATTTCTGTCTTAAGTAATTATTTGTCATATATTTGGCATTAGTGGGGCACAGAGTATTTTGTCTGGGTGAAATATGTAAACTTCGTAAATAGTGTTATTTCATCGATAAGTAGTGTTTGTTATAAATGCATAAATAAATGCCACAACAAACACGGGATGTCTTTTATAATGACTTACATAAAACTTCGTTTCCTCAGCGAATAGAAACTCATGTTAAAATGTACAATTCTTTAGATAGCTTTGTCCACAAGTGTCCACTGATGTTGCAACCGAAACGTAAGAAATACAATAGCAAACAATAGTGTTGACTATTATGTTATCTGTATACAAACATTTCATCTCTATTTCTTGATCATTTGGACAACATTAACCATCGCCCATTATTGTTGCATGTAAATTCAAAATAGTTTTGATTTAGGAGGGAGAATATAATAAAATTACATATCTTGTGTAACCAGCATGTCTTGAATGCGATTTATAATGTATATGGAAAAAAATTTATTAAGCCTGAAAATAGTATATTTGTCTTTTAAAACTTATATGTTTACATCGAAGTCTTGATAACATCATTTTTGTCGATGAACATTTTTTCCCCAAAAGAGGTAGCTCCGTCATAAATTCCTACAGTAACGTAGTAGGAAATTATGACGGAGCTACCTCTGTGGGGAGAAAATGGTAAATGGGAGGTTTCTAAAAAGAAAAACACAATTTACACCTATATACCGGGGGTTTAACTTCTTTTACAAAACTTCAATCTTCATGGTGAAATAATTTAGGTCAATAAACGAGCTATTTCCAAAGAAAAGAAGACGGCATCTTAACAGGACACATTAAAATACCTCCTTTGCCTGGTACAGGCGATGTCCGCTGTATCTCAGCGGGGTACAAACCCCAATGAAATTATCATCGACCTGGGTGTACCGTGCTTATACCTGTGTAATAGTTGTGTGATATTTTAGTGTCATTATTGGGTTTACCTGGTCCACTCGAGTCATCTTACCTTGAAGATCAAAGGGACCGCGCGTTCCTCTCTCGTCCCCAACAAAAGTGAAGAAATAATCGTTTTCTCGGGACGGATAAGGTGTGGCCACAGACTGGGAGAGTTATGGCCTTTTCATTATCAGTTTTATTATCAACGCAACAAACAACATAGTCAATAACGAGAATGCCAAAAGACAGAATACAGCCTCGATACAATGCGAGGAATGAAGTTGAAGATGAACTTCCATGTGATTTAATAAAGATACTCGCTAATAGATGTTATGTTGATGATCTTTTGTCGTGATGAAAATATTCGTTAATGTGTGATTATTTTATTTTGTGTGTATCGATCATAAATATATATTTAGTAATGCACTCTCTTTTTATAATGGAGTCCTCAACCTTTTATATGTGTCATTGCACTATACGTTCATAAAGAATAAATTTTAAAAAATTTATTAGAAAGGCATTCATTAAAGCGCATAAGGAATAAAATGAAAATGACACAAAAATTATTGTTTGAACAATTTAATATTTTTGTTTATTCTAAAAATGGTGGATTTTCATTGTCGATGGTCTTTACATCATGTTTTATTGTGAAAGTTAACAGTACGGAAGGACATATAGAAGATATCATTAAACAGTAACCTATAATCGGGTGTTTTTTTGTTGCTTTCTTTGCCAAAGCGACATTTATAGGATATTTTAATAACGCTTCATTCACATAGCATATTTGAATAGCAATGAAAAAAGTCCTGGCGTGGGTGTCGACATCAAATTTCCAGATAAACGTTATCAAATATTTTGTATCGAATGTGTAAGAAAAAGTCAATGTACAGTGATGTGAATGATTTTATAACAAAAATCCAAATGTAAAAGAACTTTTATTGTTTATTGTAATGTTTTATAATAAGTTTAGAATATATACGCTTAATTGAACGCAGCAAATTACAACAAATTAAGGATTAGATCCATAATCATGGTTAATGAGCTATGGTTAATTTCGACTTTTTAATAAATAGGCCTACACGTGTATAAATTCAACTTACTGTTATTAGTATTCGGCTCGCATTCTTTTATTTATCTCATTTATTTTATAACACACAAATCTAAACTTCGACAAGAAAGAACATGTAGAAATTCCGGTATTATACGTACTGTATTCTAATTAAAAAGCTAATAATTGATTGCGCTTCAATCTACAATAATCAGCTCAAATTTCAACCACAATGATCAAACTATTTGCAAAATATATAAGAATGAAGATTTGTTTATAATGATTTGAAATATTTTGACTGCTTTTTGGTTGACGTAGAAGTCTAAGAAGCAGTCGTAAAATTTCAAGTAATTATTAAAAAACCCACTTTTCCCGTCACTCATGTATCTTTTGCAATAGCTAGAAATGTCAAACTAGAATTAAAAGGTATATGCATCCATTTTAATAATTCTTTAATCAATGCTTCATGTTGACAATGTCATATAGGCCTATCCAGAAAAAAAAAGAAGTTTTGGAACTACTTAAAAAATCGAAAGAACACAAACCGATCGGGGTGATCATGTTTCATTATTAATTAAAATACCTCATAAATATCGACTAGCAATGTTATGACCATATCCCTGTTTGGTTTCGATTCATAGCGCGACAGCAAACTCGGCTGCATGTTGCTGTAAAAAAAAACCTCAGACACGCACTTTGCAAGAACGACAACTCTTTTATACGTTTCAAAACTTAGATGGCGCTGTCCACTGCACGTGAGTTTCACTTTCAGAAATTGTCCAAAGCTTCGGGACTTATGATGATGCATTGTTGCTTTCGTTTTTGCTTGATATTTGATATTTAATTCAAGAGAAGTAAGTATTTATTTATTTTAAATCTTGCTTGATACATATTAATCCTGTTTATAATCAAAATTGTTTTGAGACGACTCTTTAGGAAATCCTGTTTGGCTCATTTGCTTGACTGACTAATTTAGCAACATTTACCACATTTATGATGACAGTGGACATGTTGTGCTACGCAGAAAATTCCGTCACTGTAATCACATGAACGGATATCATTTATTTTCTTTCCAGCAGGGGTTACCAGTGAAAGATTGTTAAATTATTTGCCATTTTATCATTGATATCAATGAAATTGTCCTAGGGTAGTCACTGCCTGTTGATTTTCATTTCACATGGAAGAAAAATTTCTTTCACTCATTTTGCTACCAGCTAGTGTTCAACTGTTCAGACTTAATTTCCATAACCTTTTGACTTCTACTATGGTTTATTCTATTACTAAGTCAGCAGTTATTCAAGCATGTCACCATGTGGGAGTTGCAAAGATGTGAGAAGTTATGGAGTTCAAGGGAGGCTATTCCTTTGCAGATACAGCTGGGAAGCATTCATAAAATATAAGTAGCTTCAATCCAAATCTATTTTGATCTTCAGAATGCTTATTTCCATGAGCATTATAATGTATTTCCATTAGCTTTCAGGCCGATAATGACAAACATCCTGAACATCATAAAGGGATACAATAGCCTACATTTTTTCAGAACACCTAATAGGGCAAACTGACCGAGGTTCGGACAGTGTATCGATTCAAATGTTTTGAAACTCTGAATTATAAAAGATAATTTGACTTGTGTAAATATTAGCAAACCAAATTATCAAAAAATATTATTTATTTTGGATTTCTATCTTAAAATGCAGAATTGTTCATAAATTATCCGAAAATAACGGTTTTTATTGCCAATATGAATTCGCCCGAGGTTCGGATAGTTCTGACCTAACTTCAGACAGTTGCACATAATCTTCTCGCATGCACCCCTAGCTTAAAATATTTATCAAAATGGTCTCAGACGTTCCAAAACACGCATTGAGTAGTTAATGTACAATAATATCAAAGTTTTTCCGAAACATGAATTAGTTTGTCATCTGTACAGAGCATGCTTTCCGATGTAAAATTCTCCCAAAACTGCCGCATGCGTCGTTACAAAATTATGACGTCACAATCTTTCGTAGGCATTTCACGCAAAAACGCCGTACTCGCTTACCGTAGCTTTTAAAAATTTATCACTTTGTGAAATATGTTAGTCGTATGTTATTGCATGTTTCCAGAACTTTTGTTGGTTGAATCACAGCACTTCAAGTCCGTATAAATAAAATATCAAGTGTCCCAACCATGGTCAAAACTGTCCGAAGCAAGGTCATTTTGACATATTTTCAATATTTTTTTTTTTTTATCTTTGTTTATGGATACAGTTTAAAATGTTTTGGCGCTTCCTATATTTCCTAACCTGTTAGTCAACATTTACGTTGAAACAAATATTTTGCCAATTTCTTACATGGATCTATTATTTGTACATTATAGCAAAAAGTCGATTAGATATACTACCTTCGATAAATTGTCTGTTTAAGGAAATTAACAAATTGACATAAGAGAAATTCAAATTCAAAACAAATGTATTGCCGACATTGCATGTATTATTGCGTCAGCTACTAGTCAAAAGTGTCCGAAGTTCGGGCGACCTATGGTGGTGTCCGAACCTAGGTCAGTTTGCCCAAGTTGTTTTCTTCTTTTGCTGAATCTGGTTGACATTTTTAAAACAGTTGTCAATCTTTACTAATTTCTGTTGTACACTTTTCAAGGTATTTGTGGTACTATATGTAACATGCTGCAATCTCAAGTTTTACTGTCTTCAGAAAACAGATTCATAGTGTAGAATAGCATCTGAATTATGTTGATGAATGCTTAAATTGTTTACATGTCTGGTCCAGAAACTTTTCACATGTTCAACTTCTCCTGAATAACTACTGCACCCCAACACCTTGTAAATATGGATGGCAATGTCCATGCTCAAATCTTCATTTGTTTTTGCCGTGGAGAACTTTGTATCACATTCTTGAACATT
This sequence comes from Phorcus lineatus, assembly GCA_921293015.1. Classification (NCBI taxonomy): domain Eukaryota; kingdom Metazoa; phylum Mollusca; class Gastropoda; order Trochida; family Trochidae; genus Phorcus; species Phorcus lineatus. The sequence continues at coordinate 42,141,715 of OV121085.1, forward strand.
AAACACTGGAAAATATGCTGATAAGCTAAGGAGCCAATGACTCTATATTTTTCAAAAACAAAATAAGCTTATTCTTTTTTTAGAATGTAGAGTAATTTAAGCTACAGGTTGGACTTTGGGGATGTGCTTTGGTATCTGACACATGACTTTTACAAAGGACAGAAACCACATACTAAAATCCAGTTTTTGACTTCTTGTCAAGAACTAAAAGCTTACAAACTCTGAAAGACTCGTGCCAAAAGCAATAAGTTAACACTACATTCTAGGAACAATCTTCTATTTGTTTTAAAAAAGTGTTCAAAGTTACATTTTACTACTTAATTATAGGCATTTTTCCAGGTGTTAAATAAGGAATTGTTACTTATCCCTTTTATTTTGGTATATGTAACTCTAAACAATTTAAGAGGTTTCTCATCTTCCCATGCATGACCTATTCCTACCCCAACCCCAATGACATGCTAAGACATGACTCTCAGCATTTCCTGTACTTTTCTGTGCTCATCGTCCAGGCTGCTGCGACGGATCATGATAATCCTTTGAGAAATCATGAGAGAATTGCATCCTTTCAACCTTGCTGCACTTTGAATTTTGATTTTGAAGGTTTAAATTTCCCAATGATAGAGACTGGTACAATTAAAAGCAGTGTTGGGGAAGAATATAAAGTTCTTGCATGTTTTACTAACCTGAGGTTGAACTGATGAGACAGATCTTGACACCTTCTTCAAAAGCCCTTAGGCCAAGGCTGATGGCCAGCAATGGGGATTTTCTGACCCCAAACCCAATGACAATATAGTGATGTAAGAGAGGTGTTTGGCGATTTCATCTGCCAGATAGCACCGCTATTCATGGCAGGATATGATGCAATGGCAAATTTGAGAACATTTAGTCTGGTTTTACCATTGATGGCCATGTCTTCGTTTGGAATGGATCAACTCTTGGATTCCTGTTCAGCCCAGCTGACTTATTTCAAGGTTCATTCTAACATTCAACATCAAAGAATTTGTATTTTGATAAATGTAAATACCCTTCAAATATTGCTTTAGGTATCATTTAAAGAGCTTGTCCAATATTGCTGTGACAATGTACTGGTTAGTAATTTATACTCAGATTTTGTCCTACTGAGGTGTGTATATTCAACTATCTTTCATCTCTGCATCATAGTTGCAATGGACGGTAATAATAATGCACTAGAGTTTGGGTTCAATAAGTAATGCTGTGGAGAACCTTGGGTTCTGTATATTTTGTTCGGTACATCATTGCTCCAAATAAATTTTGGACATATTAAGTGATAAATCAACAAATACAACCTGTTGAGTCCAGGTACTAACTACCACAAGGTCTAGCGAGTTCGTGCAGATTTAATCATGTTAATCGAATCTCTCAATAAGTAAGTAAATGCCCGTAAAAAATATTGCATCCCTGAGAACCACAGCTTTAACTTGTATGTGTTTTCAGAATTTCATGAGTATTTGATTCAGGACTCGTAGGTAAATTTATCATTGCCATTTGGGTATTTACTCCCTGATTTGCTGATAGTGTATTTGTAAAATTGTACTGTTATGACAATTGAGTATTTTATTTAAAAGATGATTCTAGGTGTTTGTATTCTTCACGACTTGAAAACATTTGAGTTATCTTGAGTGTATTGCACAAATTGTAAAGTTAGACCCACTATTTCTTTGGTAGTGTAAAGCATTTTGAAAGATGTTAAATTCTATTGATCTGTTGAACTTCATCTTTTAGATTTATTCTGCATTCTCTTGAACTGTCAACTGTGAATTCAATCATTCATTGAATATATTCACAAGAAAAGCATCTTTAAAGAAAAAAATTATGTTTAATAACTTGAAGCTACTGTCTGTATGAATAAAGTATGAAAACATAAAAAAATGCTGGGATTATTTTTTACCAACCACCCTCTTCCATTCCTGAGCCCCCAACTTAATGATTAGGTTTCTTTTTATACAAACAAGCTTTGCTGTGTAGTTTTATGACATCCTTACTACTAAAGATTTAAAACAACTTAACACAACAGAGCGACACCAGATTACACGCCAAACACTGATGCAGAACTCTGATATCCATTCCTCACAACTCTGTGGTCAAATACCTTAGTGCTTACAATCTAATACATGCAGTGTGCAAGATACACACGTACGCAGCTTATCTGGAGAACTGGGTTAAACATTACAACATAAGTAACAAACTAAAATCACTTAAAAACATAGTTTTCTTGAAATTTAAGTCAAATGAATGTCACTGAAATAGAGAAAGTGAAATTCAGTTATCCAAAAAATGAAATAAGGTATATGGTATAAACCGAAATAACTTGGATGAACCATGCATGAATAATTACAGCAGTAAAACTAGTACTATGTTTCAACCCCAAGTTAATACTGTTAAGGTTCATTTTTGGAAGTTATCAGCCAGGAGAGTTTGTGCTGAACACTTCATTAGTTTTGCATCAAAATGTCTCCTGTTCTAGTGAGAAATGTCATTATTCTTTAAAATAGAAAGCACCGTTTCGGAAGACAGTTTGGATGCATGAATATACCTGAATATAATACAAATCACAGCAATTACCTGTGTTTGCAGGAAATGATCAAAGTCAGAGAATAAAGAAACTCAAATTCTGAGAACCCCTTTTTTTGGTAAAATGTATAACTGAAATACTAGTCTCTGTGAAAAAAACCCTCTAGACAGTGGGGTTAAATGCCATATCCCCATATCCATACCATTTGTTAACAATCACCACTTGAAATTCGAAGCATTGGCCTTTTTGTGACCAAACTACTTGTTTAGAACCAGAAGGTTGATTTTTGAATGAAAACAAAAATGAAATCATCAATGACACAATAAAAATTAAGATTTTGGTCACTGTAATGTAAGTTACAGAGGCTGTATCTTTACTTGAAATAAGGCAAGGCAATATGGCTTGAATCTTTGTATGACTGTCTTCTGGTGTCTTTATGTCTTTATCCCAAAAGCTGAACTTTAGCCCTCTCTCCAACCATTAAAAGCTTATTTGGCTTTTTGTGATGAATATGCAAGCTTAATGATATAATTATATTTTACATGATATATGTATATTTTACATCGTCAGTTATTGTATTTCACTTCATATCAAAGTCAAACAAACTTTCCTAGATTCCCTTTGATAGGCAGACAACTTAGCTAATTGATGTATCATAAAACACAAGCTAATGAATTAATTGATGTATCATAATTAACAAGCTAATGGCTCTAGTTTCATGAAATCTGACGGTCATTTGTGAAGGGTTCTTTTGACTTTATTAAAAAAAAGGTTTTTATAAATCTGTTAATACCATGTCACTGACTTTACAAAATGACCTGTTAGTCACTCAGTGTCCAAAAAGTCAATATCATGTCTCTTTTAAGAACATTAACCCAAATAATGGCTTGTGAGCATTTAGGGCTTTGTGAGTTTCTGCAGAAGTGTGCCAAAACAGGAACTTAATGACTATTAATTGATTTTTTAACCCTTAAAATATTTTATTTTTTCTTGCAGATCAAGAAAATGTCTTGGGACTTCTCCCCACAATGGAACTGTCTGGACAACCTGCCCCGACAGGACTACATGTCCAACCCGTACAGCCTCGTCAACCACTATGCCAAGAGGATGAACCAGGCTCCTCAGGACTTGAGTCCCTACCAACACAACTTCAGGCGGCCTATGCCAATGAGCAGAAATCCTCTCATGCCCAGTATTGCCAGCATGGAGAACACAAGGCTCATGGATCCAAGGTCGAGGGAGGCCAATCTGTGGAGACAACGGCAGAGGTCCATGGTAGTTGGCCAAGGTTTCATTTTGTGAATTCTGATAATAGATAATCCATGCATTGTTTACCACAATTTCTTAATAACCAAGATGAAGCATTAGAATGCAGTGTTTCTGGTGGTTTCATTTTTATATTACCCATATGGGAAGATGGACACAGGGAATTATTTTTCTGGTAAGTCACACAGGAGTTGCACATTTTCCTGTGATTTGATTGGTTGTTGTGAACCAATGAAAATTAACGTTGTGCCGGAATTATTTCATTCATCTTTCATACTTTTCTCGACTGGTAATGTCTTTACGAATCTTCTGCATTTTAACAAAGTTGCCATTGGCCATTTCTCTGCTTTGCCGCCACAAAAAATGGTGAAATAAGTCTGTCAAATTGCACAAAATTAAAGAAATTAGAGATTATTTAATACTACGTCCTCACATTAAGCTTGCAGTTGTGGAGAAGCGCCTTGTTTCGTTCTATTGTAATGACGTCATAGAGACTAGAAGCTATGACGTCTCAGTGCTGACCTCTTCAAATCAATATAAAACTGTTTAATGTAATCATTTTGAATGACATTTATGAAAAGAAGGAATAAACTTTCAACAACACTTACATTTAGCTTTTATTTTGAAACTTTTTCACAAATGACAATTAAGCCGTGCGTAGGTACGTGTCAAGTAAAGCCACAGCAGAGGCCTATGAATTTGGAGATTCGCCATTCTAATCCTTTATAGAGAATTGTTTATTTCTATCAAATTTGAATTTCAGTCTTTAAAAACATTTGCTTTGCAGGAGACATAATGTTTTTCGTTCCGTCCAAAATTCTGTTATTCCTTAATTCCATAATTCCGAAATGCTTTCGTTTCCGGGCCATATCTCAAAAACCTTTCAATTATTTTTTACGAAACTTGGTTTGTGGTTAGATGTAGTGCTTAGGTGTTGCCTTTTCCTATTTTGGTTCTTCTGAATTTATTTTATTTTCTGGTTTCCATGGAAACAATTTGAACTTTGTGCATATTGGGGTAGAGTAATTTTCCAACATATATAGGGGGGAGGCTTTCGTTTCTGGGCCATATCTTAAAAACCGTTAAATATCTTTTTTAAAAACTAGGTATGTGGTTAGATCTAGTGATGGAGTGATACCTTTTGCTACTTTGGTTACCCGATTTAAAAAATATTTTTCTGGTTTCCATTGAAACAATTTGAAATATGTGCATATTGGGGTAAGGTAATTTTCCAACATATATCTAAAAATCTTATGAGTAATATTTATCAATCCTGGGATGTGGTTAGATCTAGTGTTTGGACGGTGCCTTGTGCTACTTTGGTTATTCAAATTTTTCATTTTACTTGGTTTCCATGGAAACAATTTTAACTTAGTGCAATATTTGATGACTGTGTGAGTATCAAATGACACATTCCCTACAATAAAGAAGTTGACAATGATATAAAACTCTTCCTTATGCACTATTGAACTTGTTATATGTTTGGCATGGATTGTTTCTGGTATAAGTGGCAATAAGATGATTAGGTTGGATTAAAAGTTTGGAAGGGGGACATCACTGTACATCACATGCACATATTTCTAGTATTAAATTAATTATGTAATTCTCTAGCCTTGGCGAAAATTAATATAACTCGGGGAAAGATAATCTGTCATTCCCCGTCACTTGTTAGTTATTGTTTGAGACGCATAATTTGATATATAAATGAATCATAAATGGATTAAGACTCGATAAAGTAAGTGTTCATTTTAAATTTGAATGATATTTCGCATGGCGCTTAGCACCACATAGGATAATTTTATCAGTATATCGATGTCTGAATGGCTATGGACGATGAGGCACAAATTCATTTGTGATAATGGCTTTTATAATCATATCATTGCAACTTTGAGAAGAATAGCAAACATGGTCAGTAATGTATTGTAGGTTTATAATGCAAGGGAAAGCAAATCCTTAAACAAGAGTTTTGAGGTATGTATTGTATCTTACTTAGCATCATTTACAGTGTTCAAAATGTGTTATTTTTCAACTCTGTCCTGTCATTTTATGTTTTGTAAAACATCCTCCCTCAAACCCCCTTTATATACGAGTAAAACTAAATTGTTTAAACATTATGCCTACAGTTGCCTTCCCTTTCTCTCTAAACTAGGCGCAACCTCCTCTGTGGGAGTCAAGTGTCAATCAACCAAACAGCTTTGCTGAAGACTTGACGTTTGATTGGACCCATGAACATAGCAGCCACTACCAAGCTTTTGACGATGGACAACAAAGCTACGTCCAGCATCCTGCAGATGGAAACGAGCAGTATCATCAGAACCAGTATCAACCTCAAGCGTGTGGAGACGTCCTTCATGAAGATCCAAACTCTCAAAACTATTACCAGGACCCAAATTTCCCAGGAGACTATTTCCACCATGATCCAACCCCGGACCAATTTGTTGCGGACAGTCCTCATCATGTAGGCCACCCAGGACCAAGTAATTTCCAGGATCACAGACCTGACTTCATGTTATACAAAAACCAGATACAGACTCTCAGTCATAATATAAAACGACCGCCGCAACAGATGAACCAACCTGGGTGGCCAGTTGGACCTGAGAAACAGTCCAAGATGATTCAGGGCCCTGTCCGCAGAAAACACAAGAAGAAACATGTAAGTTCTGTTGAATCTAGGTCAGTTTTTGAATTTTTTTTGAAAACATCAAAGGAAGGTTAGAGTTGATAAAGATACATCTTGCTCATTACTATGAAATTTCTTATTTTCATATTTCAATGCATCAGTCTAAAGTAGTCAATATTTTGAATGCATGTTTGTGCAAGGTAACCTCAACCTACTTTTCATTGTCACTTTAAAAATATATTGTTAACTTTGTAACTCTTTAGCTGTAGCATGCACACCCATTGTCTTTGTCAAATTTTTATTTCATTTACTAAGCATAGTGGACTATGATTATATAAAATATAAATTACAGTAAATGTTCTTAGTCATTTCGTAATTGATGTTATAAGATAAGATAAGATAAGATAATCTTTATTGTCCCAAAAGGGAAATTTGTTTTGTATAATTACAATTCTCCAGAATGAAGACAAATAATAACATAATATGAAAAAACAGTTCATGTCAAAACAGTTAAGATAGACAGATAATTTACTTAATTTACATGAAAAACATGATGCAACATTAGACAGAATTTATTTCTCTAATGCTGCAGGGAATGAATGATTGGCGGAATGAATTATTTGGAAACGTGTTATATTTAGAAAAAATTCAATCTCTAAAGGAAAATTTTATGAATTGAAGGTCGCTTAGTATCCATTATCTATCAAGGTAATTATCAGTCATCAGTAAAAATATCCATTGAACTTATCAGTCATAATATTACCAGAGGTAGGAAGGTTAGTATTAGCTAATAGACACTTTCTATTGCACTCAATGAGATAAACATGGCAATAGTCAAGAGAAGGAAATTGTTTTTATTACTCGCCCGTTGAAGATACCGCCGTTTAATAAATCTACAATGTTATTACACATTGTGTAATAACATCGCGTGTTGATTGACGTCACAATTGTTAAGCATGACGTCACAATGTTAGCGGCGCGGTAACAATGGTAATCTCGGCGATTTCCATGCTTTTTCTTTGATATAATTTAGCGAGTAATAAATAAAATACTAAACTCAGTCCCGTTTAATTACATTTTTATGAAACTCGTGAATGGTATCGGTATCTAACTCGCTTTCGCTCGTTAAATACCAAACCACACACTCGTTTCATAAATATGTTATTAAACGGGATGTCGTTTAGTATTCTCTATATAACTTCAAATTTTGTAAGTATTATGCTTTTTCAATTCATTTTGAAAAAAACATAAGATACCCATTGCCTCAGTCTTAGAAAAATTACTCATTTGCCAAATGTTACTTTTGTCTTGACAGGATTGAATTCATAAGTGGCAAATACTTAATGACCATGTTCTGATTTAAGGCACATGTTCACATCAATATGTCATGAATATAATTCTTGTCTAAGGGAGCGCAAATATGCCGAGGAAAGGTCCCATAGTGGTCATTGGAATTACAGTTCTTCTAAGATAATTTGAGATCTGATTGTGTGCTAGATCTTATTTCAATTTTAGCATATACTCGTCAAGGGGGTGGGATAGCACAGTGATCAGCACGTTCGGCTTTGGATCAAGAGGTCCGTGGTTTGAATCCCGCCAGGGGCTCAGCAACTTTGTCTGCAATAGAGAACTGTTATACAAGCAGTCAGGTTTGGGCGCAATGCTACACTGAATTTTAGAGCAGTACGACACATCGTTCGAAGGTTTCACCACAATGCATAGCCACAATGGGGTAGCGGCTTTTCTACAATAACACTGGCAGCCGCGAAGGTATTTTCCAAAAGTATCGTAAACATATTAAAATATGACTCTGTTAAGAAAAAGAATAATCATGTCAAAGGTAAGAATTCTGGTTTGTCTATCCCTCGTGTATTATTGTGCTAAATTCCTAGCTTAATCTTGGAATAAGTTGATCGGAATATACTAATGGTGAGGCACATCTCTTACTTTCTGGGCTGGTAAAAACTGATGAAATTGTGGGTTTTCTTGATGCGTTTCATACAAAATTCTGATCCCACAGACTCTTCTCTGGTAGTCTGTGTAATGCAAAAGTCCATCAAGGTGGATCCTTCCTGAAAAAGAAGCTAATAAAGCTGCAGAGGTTTCAGATTCCTCCTTGGGGTACAGCCACCTGTCTCCCCTTCTTCTGTGGTGAGACTAGAGTTACCTGCTTTTTGTCCTATGGTAACCGCCAGGATTTGGGACTCTGTTAGGGCAGTTTTGTATATGAAAACACAATCTGTCTAATAGCAAATAAAACATATTTATGCCCAGAAGAGATTCTTCTTCATTGAATCTGAACCTCTTCAGGTTTGTTTGAATTTTTATTGCATTGATAGAAAGCTTATATGTGAAATGTGTGCCTTTAAATTTTAAACTCTGGATGGACCCACTATAGTACTGAACTGCTTTAGACTAAGAGTCCAATGAACCATTGAGTTATGATCACCTCAGTTTAAGGGGCCATTTTGAAGCTGACACTGTAATGATTTTATCACTTAAGTTCACATTTTCCAGAAAAAGGCTGCAGCAGTGCCTTACAAAAGAACAGAACCAGTGGTCAGCGGGTCTCTGAAGCTGATGGTCTCCCTTAAGCAGATGGGAGGAACTCTCCAGAGCTTGGTCGTGGACTGGAAGCCCCAAGGTGTAGAAGTAGCAGCCATCTGTCTAGCGGTGTATGATGCAGACGCTCTCACCAACATCATCTGGATCAAGAAACCTGGCAATCATGTCTTCATGCTCTTTGGGAAGACTGGCATCAAGATGGAGGCATATGGACTTAATCATGTTGCTAACAAAACTGATGCCTTCTATGTCTCTGTGAGTGGATTGGCCAATATCAAGGTCGCTAAGCCTGATGGTAAGAAGCATCGATCATAAAAAAAATAAAAAATTGATTGACAGTGTTGATATTCCTAAAATGTTTATTAATTCAGCAACTGTATTTGCAGTTAATTTTAACCCTCGTAGCATAGAGTCCACTTTTAATTGTCTTTGAGACTGTTCCTGATTAGAAAAAAACTTAATAGGCCAAAATAGCATTGAAATTGTCAAGTTATCATCTGGCATCAACCCATTGTTAGTGGCTGTCCATAAGTGGTCTGTAGCTGTAAAATATTCTGATCCAAAAATCTCTTGATATGTGGAAAAAAAACCTAGCAGAAATTTTTCAGTAAGGTCTTTTTGCTGTGGCTTCTTCTGTTCCTTCAGCCAGGACTACACTTCAGATAAGGGCATGGCAGGGTTTCACTCTTGGGCTTAAACTGTATATCATGTGCCATCTGTTTCCACCTCAACGGCCTCTTCCTCTAATTACCCTGGTAGCAGTTGACATAGGAGGCTCTTTTTTATGACAAGATTTGCTATATGGTCTTCACCATAAACACCCCTCACATATCTCTGATGTCATGTTAATGTTTGAAATAAAACAATAATTTAACTTTCTGAATAGAGAATTTACCTTTTTCCATTTTTGTCTTATTCCAAAGTATAAAATTTAACTATAACTCTAATGCTGTGCCATTAATGATAGTGTTAATGTCACTTCATAAGATAAACATGGTATCTATCAAAAAAAAGAAAATGTAATAATCATGAGGGGATTAAGCATGTAAATGTGAGCTGTATAATTGTAGAATCTGACCAGCCTGTTGCATTGACACTGCAGAAGAGGACATGTGACAGAAACCTGCTGGATGCTCTGGTGATGGAGGTGAGCATCTTCTACACAGTGGCAGATCGGGACCTTTGAAGGGGTGTGGGGGGTGGTCACCTATTGAAAAGAGAGTCCACTTTGGTGGGTCCACCCTATTGCACAGGCAATTCAAACATTCAACAAGGGGAATGCGGAGGCTGGTTTGCATCCTGTGGGTCCCACTTGGATCTGCCATCGGAAAACTTACCAAGAAATAAAGGACTTAATTGTCTATTCTTTCTCACCCTACAAAAGTTTATTCAAGTCATGTTTGTCTAGGTTAGGTATTGGTTGTTTTCTTGTGCCAGCAATAGTGTCCTGATTGGAAGCTATCAAAACTAGCAATCAGTTGCATTGTTTGTAACAGAGTACATTATCATAAAGTTAAATGTGAATTTGTTTGATTTAAAAGTTGCAGATATTAATGTTCCTTGCATTTGATTTTAGTTGAAAGACTGAAGTTTAATGTTTTTTGACCTGCTTAAACTGCCTCAGATATACTTGTAGGCTTGTGAATAATAATTTTGAAGCTTATATCATGCACTGAAAGGATAAATTGTATTGCTTTAGTCTCTAGCATCTTTTTCTGAACAGGACTCCTTCACAGTGAGTGAAGAAAATACCTTCTCAACCTTCTACAAGTTGAACATTGTAAACACAGAGGACTACATTCAGCTGGAGGATGGACTCATATTTGATGCCAGTCTGAAAGGCGAAAGTAGAAAGAGGAAAAGATCTGAACAATCTCCAGAAAAAGCACAGACTGAGAAGAATGATGCAAAGCCAATTTCAGGGACAGGTGGAACAACATCTTCAGGGAAGGAGACAGAACTGTCCAGTAAATCAGATCCAACTGAATGTGCTGGAACATCAAGGAAGCCTTCAGATGAATCTCAGCAACCATCAACAGACTGTTTTACTAATGCGTCACAAGCGATGGTCTCAAAGTGTTCTTCCTCAGAGACAGATAATCTTCTAGGTAAAGGTGTGTCAGAGGCACAGCCTGGAAGTGAAGTGAAAGCAGTGAAGAGAGAACTTGATGATACCATTGAAAGTCCTCATGATATCTCCTCATTCCTTATTCTAGATTCAACCTTGAATCACTCGCGTGTAGGGGAAGACACAGAAACAAGGACAAGTACCAAAACTGAGTCAGATGTTCCCTCCGTTCTTGATCCACACAGCAGGGATGAGAATGAACCACCAGCAAAGAGGTTAAAGGGCAACCAAGAGAAACCAAGCATCTTTGACAGGTTGATCATGAAGGCAAAACAAATGTTTGGAGATTCCAAGGCAACATTCGGGACACCATCAGACAATGCTAGTAGCTTTTGTGATTCTAATAACAGCAACTCAAATGCAAGCCATTCCACCAAGAGTAAACTTGATCTAGAAGGATCTTGTAACATTAAAGCTGGTTGTGAATCCAGTAAGAATAAACCCAGTGTAACTTGTGCTTTTGGTAACAGCAAAAGTAGTCCAAAGAAAACTGATGATGCTGTCGCAGATGCAGCTCATGAGTATCTGATGTTGATGCGCTTCCAGCAATCTGGGAAGATGTATTTCATTCGTTCTAGTCTCAAGAAGAATGCATTTGAGATCCCCTTCTCTCTCGTCCCTAGTGCAAAGTATGAGTCGAGGGTATTCACTCTAGAAGTAGCGGACAAAAATAAGTCCATATGCACCATCAGAGGTGTATCAAACTACCTGGTATTTACCACACGTAAGTTTTTTCCAATTCTTTTCCAGCAAGATATTGTGATCACAATCTTTGAAACGTTCTATTTCAGGTACAATATACATGTACAAAGGCAGACATTGTGTTAAAATACATCAAATGTCAGAAAGACTTGAAAAGAATTACAACTTAATTATAAAATATACATATATACAACTGCCTGCCACATTAACTTCACATTTCAAGTTCAGCTTATCTCCAGAGAAGACTCAAAAGAGTACTTTGTTTTAAACAAAAGGATGCAAAATCTGTAGTCAAGTCCCTTATAAAGTTTGGAAATAGTATTGCCCACTTTCAATTAAAGATTTAATTTCTATTAAAGAATGTGCATATGATATCTCTACTTTTTAGACACTTTGCTTTTGTCCTCATTCAGTTACTGGTAAGTTGTTTGCCAGGGCGCTTAATTTAAAAAGAGTCTATAAAATTAGTCTAGAAACCTGATTTGAATATAAAAGTAAAAAGTTGCTTTTTATCTCATTTTATCTTTTTCCATTGTCTCTCTTATTGAGGATTAATTCTCTATTCAGAGACGAGATGTAAGTTTATCGTTTCCTATAGTTGCTGTCCTTACAATTTTCAATTGAAAAATAATTTTTTCACTTTGACTTTCTTGCCTAATTCTAATTTTCATTTCAAAGACTAATAAAAAATTATCCTTCCCAATTACACTGGTGACAATGATTCCCTACTAAATACAAACAGAAATGACCATCGACCAGCTGCGTGGTGTCCAAGAGCTGGCAGAGACGTTCATCTTCAGCAACCATCCAAAGTATCACCATCTGAACCATTTCTACCGCAACAAGCCCGATGCTTACTGGGACGACATCGACAAGAACCACAACGGTGTCATGAAGCCTTATATCAAGGATTACAACGGCGATCAGGCGTCCCCTATAAATGGGAAGATAAAGGGGTTATTTTTCTCAGCCTCTGTCAATTATTCTAATGGGAAGATCCCACAAACTTCTTGCTTTGGAGAGAAGCGTCTTTACATCCCTGGTGATTTGTTCTTCTCAAAGGATATGTGTCTCTACTTCACCGACTTCTATTGCACCACAGGTAGTGGGAAAGGTCCCCATTATGTTACTTTAGTCATGGCAAGGAAAGACACAGAGATAGATGACTTCTGTAGGGCCCGTTTGATTCTTCTCAATCCGTTCAACAATCCGTTCTTGTACAAACAGAAGCTGAAAAACGGTTGGCAGGTGTTCACTTGTACCACTCTGAACATCCTTCACGTTGAAGTCTTCTATACTGAAGAGGTCGACATCAAAACTCTCCTCAACAAACACAAGAATGAGGTCAGTTTTGAGTATGTTGAAATCTTCGGCAGAGGGTACAGCAGTTTGCGAGGTATTCCCAAGAATACAAGATGCCCAACTTGCAACTTCTTGAACAGATTCCCGATTGGTTTTTAGAATCTGACTTCTGAATTCTGTAGGCAAAACCAATTTTGAGAGCAAGACATGCTTTTCTTTTGCCATTTGGTTCTTTAGTGCTTTGATAAACATTTTTCTAGAAATGAACTTTTGATTTTTGAGCTTTCAGATGTTAAGGTGTAGGTTGAACTTATTAATCTCAAAAAGCAAGTGATTTGCATAAATTTTACCAAACAAATATCAAAGTTCTTTAAGTATGAAAAGGAAAATGTATGCAGAACAGATTATATATGCATTCCAGTTTCAAGTTGTGCAAGTGAACACCTGTCCAGCAATAAGTTCTAAAATGACATACTAAAACTGAGGCACATCTCCTCTGAAGAAGTTCCTAGTATTATTTCAAAAATGTTTTTGGGAAGGTTTTGCATGTGTGTTTTAAGCGAATAATTGTTTACAATCTGATCCAACAATGCTTAATTTTCTGAAATTTAGTTGAACTTAAGTTGGTAGTCTTCTCTTATTTGCACTTTGAAGTGTGTGTAAAAAAGTAGTGCTGATTTAAGAAATTTATTTTTCTCTCTGCCAACCATAATTCTCAATATTTGTCTAACTTTTACTATTGTTGTCAATGTTTTTATATGCATATTTACCATTTATAAGTGTTTCTTTTTTACCAAACAAGTGCAGAAGATTTTTTAACCCCCCAGAAAAACTTGTTAAGTGGGGGAAGTGCATCGAACCATCCGCCATCTGGTGTCCCTCTTGTTATTTTGACTACATCACTACTGTATGTCATGAATAACAGAAATTAAGTGTTTTGGTTTTCGGTTCAGGATTGAGCTGTGGAAATGATATTTTGCCTTCTTCAGGCATGATTTTAACTGTTTGTATATCATTTTGCATTTTAGGAGGGTATTTTCACAAGTCATGTGATGTGAGTACATATGTTTAAAAGTGTTTAGCATTGAATCACTTAATAAAAGTTAAATACTTTTATTCGAGTTAGTTTTCCCTTATTCAAATGGTACAAAGTGCAAAACCTGAATCCCCGGCCCAACCCCCCGTGTAAAAAATGACTGGTCCCTTACCTAAGATAACAATATATAGAAGAGCTTTTCAACGTATGTTGTCTTAGAATCAGTCTGATTAAAAGAGAAATAAAATTTTCAAAGTTTTGACTTTATCGAGATTTGAACTTGTTCTGTTCAGGGCTGTTCTGTTTCCATGGTCTGACCGCACAGCTTTAAGTCAACTGACCAGACAGCATTAACCTGTTTTGTGTAGTTTTGGAAGTGCAGTTGGATCACATAGCAAGCTATCTGATCGTCAGTTGTCTTGTTATCCGGGACAATGAACTCTGTTTGGTTTGGTAATTTCTCCTGTTTGCTATCCACCATTAATCTGAAAATAGCACATCTGAAGTTATTAAGAAAAAGAAGTTTGATCTTTTGGCTAGAACTCTTTTCAATGAGATTGCATTTTGTTTATTAACCTTTAAAGTTTGTGTTATGATTTCATATTCTTCACAGAACTTTTATCTGGAAGGAATGGGACGGAATCAGTCATGCGTTTCCAGTTTCCACATCAGTCTCCTTATAATAATTGTGGCTCCCTCAGTTACATGTTTTAAACATATTTCTTATTTGTAAGTTTAGGACTTCTGACAATAAATTATTCAAAGACTGAATAACAAAGCGACAAAGCAAAAAGTTTATTTCGATTTACCATTTTTATCGGAATTTAACTATTAGAAAGTAAGTTAGGGTGCATTGCTACACTGAAATTCAGCGCAGTGGCTTCAATGGTTTTCTAGTTCCAGCCAATGCTCGCAGGTTTCACTGCAATATATAGCCACAATAGTGTTGCAGCCTTTCTGCAATAATAATAACGGCAGTTATATAAGTGAAATACTTTTGAAAGCAACATTAATCCAAAAATCACCTCACCTCACAAGCGAATGTAAGATTCTTAATATGATCTCATGAATTCCATTCCATATTTTAAATCATTGTTTATAAATTTTTGTTGAATGTTACTTTTTTCATGTTATATTTTGAAATGTGTAGTCTAGTTTGAAATGTGCACGTGCAAACTGTATCCATATAAATACTTGCATATAAGCAGGGTTTTTTTCTATTCTGTCTGTCAGATGGGTTCCTAGCATCAAAAGGACGTTTCCTTTTACCTGAATACACAGTCAATGCTTTATCATTACTCATAGGAGTGTTTTATTATTTTGAGAATTTCTTTGAAATATTTTGAACCATGAACTCAACTTAGAAATTGATGACAATCATATATGCTATATTGAAGTTAAGTCATTTTCCATTTAGTTTTGTGATCATAGATATATAGCTAAAATTGATGATGTTATCATGATACCGCCCTCTTACAATAAATGAGGAGGCAGCTACAAATGATCATGGCATGACAATATGTATCAATATCAATACGTAGCCAGGTGAAGTCACTTTAGAATTTCATTTAAAAATTGTGACTGCAATGGCAATCGGATGAATGTAACGACTCCAAAGTTTTAATCTATTTCTTTAACAAGAAAGCCCAAAAATTTGCTACTTTATATAATTATATATCCTTTATATTTATGATGTGTTATTACAGCATCATAGTAATTGTGAAGATTGTAACAAAATTAAGCAGATTATTGTCCCTAGTTGCATCCATGAACTTCAATATTGAATTTGCATAGCAATAATACGCTTTATCCTACCTTTTCTATCTTTTGGTGAAGTTCATTTTTTCTTGGTCATATATTAAATATGCTCATTTTCTTCAGATAACATGTTCAGTATGTCGATTTTACAGTTTCAATTTCAAATGTCTTGAAAACCTTGAAGACTTGTCTTCACATGTAAAAAATTATGTCGTAGATATTATATTGTGCAACACAATGACTCAATTCATATTTCTTAGCAAGAGAACAGTAGTACAAGTCGAATCTGGTAAATAATTTGTTCATTTGATGACCTCAAACATTGGGTTAGTTTGTTTTATCGTGTGTACTGTTTAGCGATGCACTTTACCAAAGTACAAGGTCAAGGACATGAGTGCAGCCGGTTCTTGCAGGTTTCACCGCAATACATAGCCACAATGATGTTTCAGGCTTTCTTCCTGCCCTAATAATTGAAGCTGTGATATAGGTGAAATACTCCTAAAAGCAGCATTAAACCCAGAAATCGCCTCTCCTCAAGGATGTCAAATTCGACAGTATTAAAGTGACTTGAGATATCTTGTTATATTTTTACTTTTTTTTTGTAAATTAAGTTTCATAACATCAAGGTGTTTGTTTTTATAATCTGACACTTGATCACTGTTGAATTGTCCCATTCGCACCCATTTCTAGGGCTTCTACTAGTACTTGAGCCAAGGCATGTCAAGCAAGATTTGAAGACTCACTTTTAAATTTTTAACTTATGAGATGATCATATGTCTAGACATTAATGCCAATATATACCTATTTGATCATTGGTAAGTCAACATAAATAATTATTACTCGCCCGTGTAAGATATCGCAGTGTAATATTTATACGGCGATATTAAACTAGTGTAATACCGCTGCACGTATGACGTCATAATATTGTGTGGTTGTGACGTCACAATGTTGGCACCGCCGTCACAATGGCGGCCAAGTCGCGGAAATGCTTCGTTCAGTACACTTCATGCTTGATCACTGAGGTCAAGTAATAAACAGAATACTAAACTTCCTTCAATTTAATACTATTTCTATTAAACTCGTTAATGATTAGGTATTAAACTCGCTTTCGCTCATTTTATACTTAATCATTAACTCGTTTAATAAAAATAGTATTAAATGGAAGGTCGTTTAGTATCCTCTATGTATAACAACAACTTCAGATCAAAAGGTCCGTTGTTCGATTCCCACAGGGGTGCGGCAACTTTGTCTGCAGTAGAGAACTGTTCTACATGCTGCAAGGTTTGGGTGAAATGCTACATTGAATTTCAGCGCAGTACCACCCATGGTTTGCTAGTTCTAGTCGATGCTCGCAGGTTTCACTGCAATGCATAGCCACGATGGTGTTGCGGGATTTCTCCCTGCAAGAATACTAGATGCCGCGATATAAGTGAAACACTCTTGAAGGTGGTCTTAAAACCCCAGCTGACCTCACCTCACCTGAACAATTACATGACCTCTTATTAGCTCATCAGGTCTGAAAGACCCGATGGGCTTATGGCATGGCAAGGCGTCCGGCGTCCATCCATCCGTCCGTCCGTCCATCCGTAAACTTTTCACTTTTTCGACTTCTTCTCCAGAACCAATGACTCTAGAGAGCTGAAAATTTATGTGCATACTCCTTGGCAAATGGGGATTCTAAATTGTAGATTTCGTGACCCCATGACCCCAAATGGGGTCACAAGGGTCAAAACCTTAAAAATCTATTTTAATCTTCTTCTCCAGTTCCAAAAGGTCCAGAGAGCTGAAAGGTTGTGTGTAGACTCCTTGGGCACTGGAGATTCTAAATTGTAGATTTTGTGACCCCATGACCCCAAATGAGGTCACAGGGGTCAAAACATGAAAAACCTATTTTCATCTTCTTCTCCAGTTTCAAAAGGTCCAGAGAGCTGAATAGTTGTGTGTAGACTCCTTGGGCACTGGAGATTCTAAATTGTAGGTCTGGTGACCCCATGACTCTAAATGGGGTCACAGGGGTCAAAACCTGAAAAATCTATTTTCATCTTCTTCTCCAGTTCCAAAAGGTCTAGAGAGCTGAAAAGGTGTGTGTAGACTCCTTGGCCAACAGGGATTCTAAATTGTAGGTTTGGTGACCCTATGACCACAAATGGGGTCACAGGGGTCAAAACCTAAAAAACCTAATTTCATCTTTTCCCTAGTTCCAAAAGGTCTAGAGAGCTGAAAAGGTGTGTGTAGACTCCTTGGCCAACGGGGATTCTAAATTGTAGGTTTGGTGACCCTATGACCCCAAATGGGGTCACAGGGGTCAAAACCTAAAATCTAATTTCATCTTTTTCCCTAGTTCCAAAAGGTCTAGAGAGCTGAAAAGGTGTGTGTAGACTCCTTGGCCAACAGGGATTCTAAATTGTAGGTTTGGTGACCCCATGACCCCAAATGGGGTCACAGGGGTCAAAACCTAAAAAACCTAATTTCATCTTTTTCCCTAGTTCCAATAGGTCTAGAGAGCTGAAAAATTGTGTGAAGACTCCTTGAACACTTGGGTTTCTAAATTGTAGGTTTGGTGACCACTTGACCCCAAACGGGGTCACAGGGGTCAAAACCTTAAAATCCTACTTTCATCTTCTTCTTCAGTTCCAAAAGGTCTTGATAGCTTAATAGTTGTGTGAAGATTCCTTGGACAATGGGGATTCTGAATTGTAGGTTCGGTGACCCCTTGACCCCAAATGGGCAATGGGCCTTTTTTATTTGTGAATAACTCGGACGTTGGGACAGGCTATCTTTCCTACACTGCCCATGACCTCATGGTCTAAACCCAAACACCTATTTCCATCAAAAGTCTGATGAGCTACAGAGCCCATGGCTCTATTTTGTAAAGATAAGAAATTGAGGTCAGAGTTGAGCGTCATCCCTTGAGTCCAATTTTCTTGTCCCAGCCTTCAAAAAGCATGGAGCAGAGGAAACAGTAATCAACTCCGTTAGTCCCGATCTTGTTGGCATGAAATCTGATAAACCAATGCATTTCGAGTCTTCAAACTTAACCAGGAAATATGCAGACACAAGTTGTTATGGATGACCCTGACTTCATTTTCAAAGTCACTGCAAGACAATGAATTTTAAAACAAATGTTAGCGCAATAACTTTTGAACAACTGATCCTCAAGACTTCAAGTACCCAAATACTACCTAATTTGGGTGACCTTGACTTCATTTTCTAGTCTGACCAGGTTTTGCAATGTTTAAATGGTATCTATTTTTTTGGTTTTTGTTTCCTTGTTTGATACCAAAATGTATTGAATATCGTTTACTTGTTCACAATGTATTAAGACAAAAACAGATTCATTTTTTATTTTTATTGCTATATATTAATGATATATTTCAAGAACAAGACAACACCGTTTGCAGGTTTGTGGTCACTTTTAATTTTAGTATTGTAATGTCACAAGGTTTATCCTTTTGGCCATCCCAATATCAAGTACCTTTCATCAAGATAATAATTGAATCAAACATGAAAACCTCGCTACCCTGGAGAAAGTGTCCACGAGTTTAGCTCCTTAATTGTGGCGGGGGACATGGTCAGGTTAGTGACAATTACTTGCTTACATTTGGAGGTCCTCAATATTTCTACAGTTTCCTCTGTGCATTATTTCCACAAATATCTATTAACAAGTCCTTTAACTAATAATAACCTTGAAGTATGGCTCTTTCAGATGATTATGACATTATGAGATGAAAGGTGTACGAGTAGTCCACCATATTCCACTGCACTGTTATACACCCACACAGAGCTATGTTTTGGAACTATAAATGAGGTTTGGACATTTTCATGGCAAAACAGTCAACATGTTTAATGTTTTACAACAATCAGTTACATTTTTTACCAGGATTTGAGATCACAGTTACCACAAGATGGATTTCTGAGGTCATATGCATCTCATCACAATTTGAAAAAAGATCAAGAAAACTTAAATCATATGTATAAAAGAACAACAATATAACCCCAATGAAAATATCCTTATAAATCAATCAATTCAGAAAAGATCAGCTAAATCAGATCGAATTCATCATTCATACCACGCTGCGTTTCTGATCTGAAAATTATTCAATTGAGGTCAGATTAGGTGATTGAGTTTACGGACGGTCGAAGGTCAAAAATGGCCAATTATTTGACCCCAATGGAGAAGTTCTCCGACAAAAAAACCCAGCAAGGTATGAATAAAAGGTCGATCTGATTTTACTTTAAGTGCCCAGTAAATACAATGTTCCTCAACGTTGACACAAATCTTCATACCACCAAATTGATCTAAAAAAGTAAACTCTGCATATTCTTTTCCCCAGGCTTTGTACATGTAAATATGCAAAGACTTTCTCATTCAATCAACCTTTAAAACAAAGATTATATAAACTTTGTACACCAAAGGACAATAGACTGCATATACATTTGAAAATATCACACATACAAAAAGGGATAGTTATGATTCTATAAGACATGCTAGAGGACATGCTCGCTTGGTAAGAAACATAAATGAACAGCTGAAACTTAGAGACATAAATGAATACGATCAATGACAGCTACATCTATCTATATTGCACATATGAACAAATATAGAGATGAACAATTTTGGATCGGTCTCGTAAGAGTACTTACTATATATAACAACAGATCTACCCCTTTTTGAGACTGCTAAAGAAAAGATACATATCACGTTTGTCAAATTACAATAGGAAAATTTAAACTTCAACAAAGATAAAATAAAGAAAAATTTGAACCAGGGTTTGAGATTCTCTGTTAAAAGATAATTGTTCAAATATATATGTAGAGGGTGTTTGTATATAACTTGTGTATTTTTCAAAACAAAGTTATGTTATAACAAATGGCTCAGCCACAGGAGTATGTGTACCAACTATATTCCAAAAAAATTAAAGACTGGTAATGAAATATACAAAGATTCATATTCAAACGGTTTCAAACAAATGTGATCATCAGGGTATTATAGTTCTTGTTGCTATCCTGATGATCACATTGGTGTGAAACCGGTTCCTTATGAACTGATGAGCAAAGATTTATCTTCAGTTTTTTATTCTTAAGAATATTTTTAAAAAAATTATGAAAAATTAATTTCACATCGATCTTTACTAACTATATATTTATACTAATGTTTCTACTTCAGAAGATGACATATACAGATGCAACCTGAGAAGTACAACCTGGTAACAGTAAAGTTGAATAACACACCAGTAAGTAGTGACACTTCCAATAGCACTGTCATTACTCTTGTAACAGCTTTGATACTAGATTAGTAAAAGATGCTGAATAAGTACCGAGTTCTTGGCCCCATGGAATTTTACTTAACATGTTGCATCTGTACTTAGCATTTGACATGATATGTCAATGTTCATAATATTCATAACATAAACCATTATTCAATGGTCATCTCCCTTGACCATGGTCAACTCGGAGAAATCAGATCATTATTAAGAATTTTTCATTGATTTAATGATACTGCTTAAACTCTAACCTACCCTGCAAAGTTAGAACTATACCTTGCTATCATTGCAGTTAGGATTTGTGATCCTTTTAATGTAAATGTGATATTTATTCTCCCAAATAGTACTCAGATTTATCAAAGCATGTAAAATGTATGAAAATATATCAACTATGTATATCACAGATGAAAACCTTTTCTAATTCTTCCCAAAATACATTTACTATGTACAAATTTCAATTAAACAGTGATAATTCACTGTCAACAAGTTATGACTTGCAGCTATTTTCATCACCATTTCACAGAGTCAGTACATTTGTGTTTTTGACATTTCTAAGGGTCAAAGTAAAGTTTAGGAGGTCTTTGACCTCAAATGGGTATCTTTTTGCATGTGCAAGTAAAATCTTTATTGCAATGGTTTAGCATGATGCTAAGGTTACCTTAGTAATACAATCACAATAGCATTTTGTAAGAAAAGGCCCTGGAAACTAGATTTAGGAAAATATCTGTGACTCTAATGGAATGCATTAATCTGCCTATTGTTCTAAAATCAATGTTCTTAAGAATTTGAGACAATTTCTTTACAAATATGAACAATTGAGCAAAAGTTCATGCATAGATGTGTATGAAGAACTTTCTGAAAAGTGTGTCTGATTAGAGGAACAGGTATGACCGGGGTGTACCTGATTCATCAGATAAGGAAAGTGGAGATCAGTGACTCAGGCCTCTATAGGTGTAGGACTGTCCCAGTCTATCTGGTGGACAGTACCAGCCCTGCCGGTCAGTGTCTTATACACGATGAAGGGGGGACCAGGGAGGGGCACATATGGGGCATTGGAATACAGGGAGCATGTCTTAAAGGGACAGGGAGACTCATGCCACAGGTAGCGCATTCCGATGATGGGCGTTCCCTCCCCACACGCTCCGTACCACAGGGTCACCTGGGATGTCTGGTAACCGATCACGGCCATATCGGCCCAGTAGGTGATGCTGGAGTTGATCACTGGGCACAAGGCCTGTGGAGAGAAAAATCTTATGTTAAATCCTTGGAGACAAGATAAGTGTTAAAGGCTGGGGTGAATGTTCGAAAGATTTGATGCTATATGTATTTTGAACGGACATAAGTTCAAAGCCACATATCAGACATATAGAGAAACCTCTTCATAATCATTAAAGGATCAAGTCATGCTTAACTTTGTCTCCTTAAAATCAAATCAAGCCTAATACTCCTATTCTCCTATCTCATTTAGTTTCTGGTCGGAGTACTGCTCCATAGGGGTCATTTCAGTTGACCTTGTCCTTGACCTTTCCTCTTCCATGAACTCAACCACAGACTCATATAACAAATGTTGGCAAATATTTTCTAGCTTTAACACCTATTGGCCGAAAGGTTACTTGACATGACCCCTCTGGAACAGTTCCCAGATCAACAACGCAGTCAAGGTACGAGTGTAAGGTTTGAACTGCTCTTAATGAGATTGTACTCACCTCAAATCCAATGAGATTGTAGAGCTTGATTGTCTGATCGTACATGAGAGTGATGTTCCTAGCTCCCTCAACGATTTGGATTGGTCGAGGTCCCTGGTATTGCAGACCCTGTTTCTTGTAGGCCACACTGAGGCCGCTGAGGGACAGCCGTAGAGCCACATCTTGCTTGTCTCGTGGATGAACGCTGGAACAGCAATAGATGGTACAGGACTACAGGGTGCAGTATCATTTGGCAATTGTGGAATTACCTTCACTAATAGCAGGCATGTTAAACTACACCATGGTATTTTGTTATTTGTTGCACTTGACCAGCTTATTTCATACAAGCTGCACTCATCAGTACATCTGTATCATTAATTGTGATAAAAGGACAGTTTTAAGTGTAAATCTGAATTTTTGTATTTTTCATGTATAAATTAGAATATTGTAAAACAAGCAATTGTAGATTACAAGATCACAAAATTCCCCGTCACCAAAATAGTATCATTAGAATCTTGCACTAGGAAAAAAAGATCCACTGGCTGTGTAGCTCGTAATGCCTTTCTAATACTTATTCTAGCATTGTTTTGGTAAAGATCAAAGGCGCCGCCTATCCTTTATTCGGCAATAAAGTATAGTTTTTGAATGACGTCACGAAACAATGATCTATGACGTCAACAACAATAACGTTATGACGTCACTAGTTACGGCCCCAGTCGAGCATGCTCAAGTCACTGCCAAATTCGATTAATTTCATTTAAGTTTATTTTGGCTGAAATATAATTTACACGAGTTAAAATCGACATGCTAGAAAAGAAATAGAGTAGCCTCAACCATCATGTGTTTTGCAATAAAGTATAGTTTTGCCCTGAACTATTATCAACGTCAAACCACTCGGCCTTCGGCCTCGTACTTTAACTATAATAGTTCAGGGCAAAACTATACTTTATTGCAAAACACATGATGGTTGAGGCTACTCTATTTCTTAATCATATATGTTACGAATACATAAAACATTTGTCTGGAAGGGGTTTTCAGGAAAGATGTCGCCCAACCCTACCAATGGTTTGCCAGCTCAAATATCGATTCACGCCAAGGATTTTCTAGCTTAGTCACTGATTAAACTCAAAGGTTCAAGGATTCACCAGACTCTTCATTCGTGACAAATCTGTATACAGAGCTTACATTATGATACATATCCAGATACAATCATTAAAAGGGAGGTCACTCTGTAACCTTTTCAAGTAATAGTCACTTTTTTGCTCCCATGAAAAGTGTAATGAATGAATGTTTTATCTTAAAACTGTTGTTATATCTAGCAGAATTAATATTGATGAATTTGCAATGAGGAAAAGTGATTTATTGTATATCTTGATAGTGATATGGGGTGTTTTGCTTATGTGATAGCTATAGAGGATAGGGCACAGCACAAATATTGCTGATCAGTCCAAAAATCAATATCACCCTTGTCCACAAATCCATATCATTATCAGCCTCAATTATCTCCCTTTGAAGGGTAAAGTTGTGTACCCAGACCTGTAGCCAGGGTATGATGTTGACTCATTTAACTTAATCATTTTGAATATGAAAATAATGAAATGGTACTAATTGGTAAATTGATACAATTAAATTAATCAATTGTTTCCAAAATCCTTACTTTTATTGAAAAATTTGTTGGCTGTTGCATCAAAATACATTGATATTTCTGTCTATCGAATGATCCTTACGAGACAACATTACAAATTATAGAGCAAGGTACAAAAGTAATGTTAGAACTGATTTAAATGAGATTTTTTGTTGTCTTCAAGCTATGGTTCAGAAGTATGCTTGTAAGAGGAAAGGACGGTTTTATTGTTTATTCATAGATTTCTCTAAGGCCTTTGACACAGTTAATCATAAAGTTCTTTTGTCAAGTTTAAAAAAAGTGGGAGTCATGGGCAGATTCTATAATATTCTTTCATCGATGTATGGTAGGTTATCTGCTTGTGTTAGAACATCTGATGGTCTCTCGGGTTATTTTGATTGTAGTATAGGTACCAGGCAGGGTTGTATTCTTAGTCCACAGTTGTTTATTGTTTTTATTAATCAGCTTATGGAAAGTATGGAGCAATTTGGTGGTCGTGGTATTTTTATTTCTCCTGATGTTGATAATTTATATGCCCTCATGTTTGCAGATGACGTTTCCTCGGTTGCAGATAGTGCTATTCAGTTACAAAAAAAAATATTTGGTCTGGAAAAGTTTTGTCAACTTACTGGTATGAAAGTTAATATCGATAAAACTAAAGTTATTGTCTTCAGAAATAGTGGACCCATTAGACACTATGAAAAATGGTTTCTTCATGGACAACAGCTTGAGGTGGTTTCGTACTATAGATACTTGGGTATAGTGTTCACTCCTAGATTAGTATGGACTAAAGCCCAAACGACTCTGGCTTCTCAAGCTAATAAAGCCCTAATGGCAATCTATAGGTACCAAAAAAGGGTAGGTTATTTGTCATGTGTAGATCTTTTTAGAATATTTGATGCTATGGTTAAACCTATTCTCTGCTACGGTTCAGAAATTTGGGGTGTTACTTATTGTAAAATCGTTGAACAAATTCAGATTAAAACTTGTAAGTCTTTCTTAAAAGTAGGCAAAAATACTTGTAATAGTATGGTTCTTGGTGAATGTGGCAGATTACCTCTTCAACTAAATTATATGACAAGGGCAATCAAATTTTGGTGTAGACTTTTAACTCTTCCAAGTCATAGATTATCTCATCAGTTTTATTTAATGTTAAAGTCACTGGATGAATCTGGTCGCATTACTTGGGCATCTCATATCAAAAGTGTTTTATTTAAATTTGGGTTTGGTTTTGTTTGGATTTCCCATAATGTTGGAGATGTTAATGGGTTTATTTCTGTTTTTAAACAAAGGTTGTCTGATAATCTCTCACAGAATTGGCATTCATCTCTCTATAATTCAACTATGTGTGTTAATTATAAACTCTTCAAGTCTCTCCTTAATGTTGAAACATATCTAAGATTAGATATCCCTTTTCATTTAAGAAATTGTTTGTCAAATTTTAGGTGTGGAAAATTTAAGCTTGCTTCAGAGACTGGTAGATATAACAATGTCCCCTATGATTTAAGATTTTGCCCTATTTGTAAAAAGTCTAATCTTAATTTAATTGAAGATGAAATACATGTGATACTCTACTGTAAAGCCTATTCGGACATAAGGAAAATATTTCTTGATAAATATCTTAAACATCCAATTTCAAAATACACTTTTGTTAATCTTATGTCATCAACAGATAAAGATGTGCTTAACAATTTATGTCTATTTTTATGTCAAATTAGGAAAATAAGAAATTCTAGTGATTTTCTATAACGCTCATGCAATATTTACCTGCTTATGACTGTAATATGGGCCAGTGGCCTTTTACTGAATAAATTGTCTGTCTGTCTGTCTGTCTGTAAATGAGATTGTTTATTTTTCAGCTAACCTGCCTTTTGGAGAAGAAAAGTCCGGCAGATCAAGAGCGACGGCCATGAAGACATTCTGCATCCGCTTGTTTGGAACGTAACCATAATCTGCTGTCTGGTGCCAGCGTATCTCGGGGAAGCCCTCTCTTGGTCCATCAGGATCTTTTGGCGCCAGCTTAAAGGTATTCAAAGGCATGTTTATAGGAGATTTGGTCTGTTAAATATAATTTTACATTTTGGTCTCAATAATGTTTGTGACTGTCCTTGTCCCTGTCTCTACCATCTTATTTTTCATAAATGTATATGTTTCACGTTTCTTGACTAAGAAATCATATTTTATATCAAGGTTGCTGGTAAAATAGCAAATCAAATCATACCTGCTATCGTTCCTCAGTAGAGAGAACGTTATTGTCGTCGACTTATGTGAATTAAACTGTTATTATTTTACAAAGGTGTAAATCCAAGTTCTTAAGCTCATAAAACAATGGTCTAATGTTCAAAACTTGCTTCTGATGTCACAGAAACAGGCTCTTCCTAGCGGCTTCATTACAAAAATGTCTCCGTCTCTTACAAACATGAGAAGCAGAATTAACTTAAAACTTCTACAGAATTCTTAAAAATTAAAACCAGGAATCCAGGAAGGACTTAATGCATAATAATCATAAGTATTACTTTATATCATGAATAGAATGTTTGCCATATCTTGACAAATAGTTTCTAAATATCTTCCAAGATGAGATGTCGTCCAAAAAAGGGTAGCGAAAACTCGCAAGGTTTAAAGAGCCACACTGTGATTTTCATAACGTATAAGTTGGCTTTGATACGAACCTAAATGTTATATGTGGTGATATAAACTTAAAACATCTTAATTTTTTACTCTTTACATCTTAATTCTTTACTATTTAAGACATAAATATGACAAATACTGATTATCCATGAAAATCTGAAAGCAACCCCATAATAGCTCAGAGGCAGTGACCACCCGTCCAATATACATGGATACTAGTTATATAACCTAATGAACACTATCAACTCCTAGCTGCTCTCCTGGCTGTTTTTAGTGAGAGAGAGAGAGAAAATGTTTATTAAAGTGTCACGTACTTTAGAAATAGAATACAATACATAAAAACATATACATATATTTAAAAAAGTACCCGGCCTTCAGGCCTATGAGACACTGTAGTCATTAGATATCACAGCAAAACAATATATAAAATATTAAAAACAGATATCAAAATTTACCTATGTTCTACAATAGCAGTATATAACATTCACACACAAGCACGCACGCAAAACAATCCACTCAACAAATAACACACAAGATCACGCAAATACTATCTTTGATATCACAAATACATTCACTCGTTCTCACCTTCATAATCACATACCTCTAAATACAAAATAGCTTAATACATTCTCACGCATACGTATGTAGACACATACGCCTCTACACTTATACACATACACATATCCACATACAAACATGCATACATACGTACATACCAACTTACATGCGTCCACACATACTCACACACACACACACGCACCCATACATACATACATACACATACATACATACATACATACATAAAATACATACATACATACATACATAAAATACATACATAAAATACATTCATAAAAATACATACATTTGCCCAAGCAATTATGCCTAATTTCAGTTTACAAACATAATACTTTTTAACCAAATAGATACATGTATAAACATTTAAAGAAATGAAATTCTTCTGTTAACCATTAAATGTACCTTTGAGGCCAGGAGAAGTTGACAATGGGAGTTTTCCATTGAAAAAGTATATTTTTCTCTTGTGTTTCTCCGCGTAAAAGAATCATCTATATTTACAGCAGATCTTAAAACATCATACATGATATCAGAGTAGAGTGGGCAGGTAATGATGAAATGAGATTCATCCTTGATATCCTGCGGACAAAGGGGTATCTTCTGTATAAATTGGTAAGATGAATAGAGAACAAGTTATGGATTTACAACTCCTTTATTGCAGGATTGCTACGTTTTCTGTCGCTTATTTGATAAACATGGTACTATCGACAACAAAACGTTACAAGGAAGTTGTAAATCCACAGAACTTGTTCTTTATTTATATGCCTTGAAAGGTTTCTCATCTTGCGGCCGCACTACCTCACTCGATGAATTAAATTTCTCAGGAGTAGGTTTCCTCTATGATTCCACATTACCTGTACAAATCCGAAGGGGAACTTGGGGTCCGTCTCCCCTTCAGTTCCCTGGTTGAACTTGAGTCTCCAGTCGTCGATCATGGAGGGGAAGGTGCAGTTGTACTTGTCTGTGTTTTTTATGGTATTATCCTCACCTGAGGTAGAGATACACAGTACGAATATATCTTATAATGATGATATTGATGGTTGTTGTAATGATGTTGATGTCGATGAAGAAGATGATGATGGTATATGTGATGATGATGATTATGAACATATTGGTGATGGTGATGATGATGATGACAATAATGTCATGGTAATGATTTGATATTGTTGATGTTGATGTTGGTGAGGAGGATGATGATGTTGGTGATGATGATGTCTTTTGTAATGATGATGATGTCTTTTGTAATGATGATGATGTTGGTGGTAATAATGTTGATGATGTTGGTAATAATGTTGATGATATTGAGGTTTGTGATTAGGATGATGTTCGTGTAGAAGAGGATTATTATGATGATGATGATTATGGCTGATGGTGGTAACAATGATTATGAAATCTTCTTGCATCATTCACTTCATAATTACTTTATTACAATGGTTGCAGCAATAATGATGCTGAAGCTGATGATGATGATGGTGCATGGGGACGATCTGTCTTTATCTATATTGCAGGGGTTGAATAATCTTTTATGTGTAGGATAAAACGACCCGTGGGCATTTTTTTTATCTAACTTATAAACCGACAGAAACAGTGGGAAAACAATTTTGTACTAAACTACTAGTATTAGGTGGTGGACACTGTAATGAAAAGTCATTAAGAGTCGATCCAATGTGTTTTTGTTTTTTAAAAGCATCGCGCACATGCAGCCGCGTTGCACGTGAGGCCAGCATTTATCTGCAGTGGTACGTTGACTCGCATGATTTTCACTTTAAAATCGACTAAAAATCCCTAGATTGTCAAGTTATTTTTAAGAATGATACCAAAATATCCTTAGCCTTAGTTTACCTAAAAATAAACATAATAATATGAAATATCAAACCACCCAAACTCAGACCTTTGTTATAAAGGGAACTTAATTAAGACCTTCAACAGCTTTGTCACAGTGGCTCAGTATTCAGAGCGTCGGGTTCAGCGTTTCGAGAGTATAAACTTTGCAGGTTCAAGACGGCAAAAACATTTGCAAAAGGGAAAATAAGATTTGTGTTATTTTCAAAAGTTATACTAAGTCTACACTTTGACTTTAACAAAAAAATCAATTATATAATTCGAAAATAATGAGGATAACTGAAATTAAAATGTATCAGTTGATCGAAAAAATATAAAAATATTAAATGAAATGAAAAGGAGACTGAAATTTCTTCATTTTCAGAATCAAGCTCTAAAGTCTATTGACTTGTTTAGGCTTCTACATTATTTCAGGGTCTGGCCTTCAGACTATGCCTGGAGCAGAGGGCATTATTAAGATAATTGCCAGGGGCAGTGGGCATTATCAAGATAACTGCGAGGGTCAGAGGGACGTAATTTGATAACTGCCTTTGGAAGCAAAATTGTATCAGAACTGAGGGATATTACAAAAAAAAGTGTGCCTGCAGAACAATGGAGTGACGTCCCTGGAGGTTTATAAGTGTCAATAAGACATGGACTTACAAAACTTTTGAATAATCTTTTATGTGTCAAAAAGACATGGAGTCACAGAATTTTTAGCGCTTATCACAGAACTTTGCTTTCTTAGGGAATAATAAAGAATCATATTGACATAGGGTATTATCATACATGTCTGTCTGTGTGTTTACCTTGGTACCAGATGGCTCCAAATATGGTCATGTTGAGGAAGGGATGGATCATGCTGTTCCATAAAACAGAGTTGGCTGATGGAAGATGGAACTTTGAACCTTCAGTGTGCACTTGAAGCATTTCTTCCTTGTTGATTCTTAAATGCAGCAAGTAACCAGTGTGAGAAAATCATCTTGATAAATAATATACAGGTTTTGAGAGCCATATAGAAACCATGTCTTCTTGTGTTTTCCTTGATTAATTTGTGGTCATGAAAATAGCAGGAACCAATTGAATAATTAAATCAAATAGGTTAATATCATATGAAAGAGCATTATGTCAACTCTGAGGTCATTTTATTATATTATATTATTGATCAACACTAATAATTTGTTTGAGATCCATCAACTCTGTTGATCATAATTATACATTACATTTTTATCATATTTAAGGTTTCCAAGTAACAAGTAAAATAGTTATGGAATTGTGCATAGAGTCTTAGTCTATCTTAGTTTAGTTGGTAACCAAATTATAATCTGTATTAGTCAAATTATGTCTTTACAACATTTCAGTATACCAATTTTTGTATTTTAGGATGAAGTGTCAGTTATAGGTTTTAAGGATGTGAGATTTCTTGACTCCATAACTGTGTAGAGAAAAGAATGACTTAACATACTTTTCAGTTTCCTCTGTATCAGACAAGCCACACTTATGGAGAGAATCTGGAGAGGACCACACCTCCACCGGAGTGCCGCCCCAGGATGTGTCGATTAATCCAATGGGGTACCGGAGCTGCTTGTACAGTTCCTTTCCATACAGCCAGCACACTGCCGAGAAGTACTTCCATGTCTTGCCACTGTCAACAGAGGCTGGGGAGAGGAAATTCAAAATATAGAATATCATATGAACAATGTCATACCATGTCTACAACATGAGTGACTGAATACAAATATTTCATCATGTAGAAATGTTTGTAAAAAATTTTGGTATGGCCACACAAATATAATGTTCTGTTTTTTTATATTCATTTTGCAAGCATTTCATTGACAACATTAAACTGTGACATCATATCATTGTAATTAAGAGGATCCAAGAACACAATTCCTAGCAAGATTTCCTTTTGATGCACACTTTACTTTCTAAAGGAGCTTTTCAAATGAATGTGCAGTACATGTAGTATTATTATTGATAGAATCAATTCATTTTATACGAAAGCGTTGTACATAATGTAACCATATTTCTCAGGCCCAAAATGGGTATAAGAGTATCAGTGATATATATCAAAAGTATGTGTAAAGTTTCAGAAAGATTGATAAAAAAAATGTAGGAGAGTTGATTTCACATGACAGGTACTGTCATTTTGAAATTGAAAAATTCACTCTTACTCAAGGGACATAACTCCAAATATATTAAATGCATCATGCCAAAAACAGCTAGAGATGCACATTTATGACATATATCAAAAGCATGAGGAGACAATATGGACAATATCCCCTTTTGGCTTCGCTGGCGGGGGATAAAACATTACATTATGCTACATTACATATTACATTATGCTATATGACATAAAAGGATTTCTTTTGACCAAAGAGTTTTTGAAAGGACTATGAGTATAAATCATACTCTACATTCAACGTTCACTGACCTGCGCTACCGCGACTCCAGTTTTCCCAGATACCCTTCAGGTCTGGTTCAGGGTTGTTAGAGGGAATATCGGCAACCGTGAAGAGTCGGATGTTTGGGAAGTTATTTGCATCAGCTATCTCCTCTGTAGCATTGTACACCTGGCGAAAGAGAAAAGAAAATATCAATAGCAACTATTACCTTACATTGCAAAACAATGTTAAGCACAGGTATCTCATTCTTACACAAAGATTCAAAGAGTTCTCACAATATGCTGGGAGATTTTGTGTTACTGAACCCAGACAGCTTCTAAAATGAACGAATATCCTTCATAAATATATTTTCATAATTGACTTGTGTAAACAGATAAATTATTACTTAAATTCAAATCACTCACAGAATCAAGGGTAAACTGCATGTTTGACTGTCCAGAACACAGCCACACATCCCCAAACATGACGTCAGTGAGAGTAACAGTCCCAGTGCTGGAGATAGCAGTAATAGTGAAGGGCCCAGCACTGCTCTCTGCAGGCAGCTTGAACTTCCACACTCCATACATGTGGACCGGGTCCTCGTACACCATGGTCTTGTAAATGCCTCTCTCACTCACTTTGATGATGATCCTTTCTCCGATGTTGGGGGCGTAACCCCAGATTGTGGCCCTCTTTGGGGCTCTTTGTAAAACCATGTGGTCCGAGTAGTAGGCGGCAAAACCAAACGGTTTAGGTTCCACCTTATTCTGAGTCTCTACAACTGAAACAGGGACTACTGGATCAAGGAATTTTCAAAGACGAGTGGTTTAGTAAAGATTTGAGTTACTCTTATGTGCATTCCTTTTTTGTTTTTTTATTGAGCCTTGAGCAACCCGATCAATATAGCCTGGTGCAACACTGGGTATATTTAATTTTTTTTCATGTGGCTTAGATAAAAGTCAAAATAAAATATGTCCTGAGTTAAGTTCACATAGACTCTTTAAACTTATGCCCAAATTATGCTATTTCCTTGTTTTAAATGATTACCAGAAAAAGACATATCAACGTTAGAAATTCCAAATTCTGCATGCAACATACATGTACAATAGTTAAATGACCTACTAGACAACTCAAAACCATTTTTTTGTAAATTAATTTCCCAAATTCCTTTTGAGACATTTTCATGCACCATGATCCGGTTTTCGATCACCCAACACAACTTAAACCTGTCTATTGTCCTAACACTGGAGTGATAAGCATTTGGATGCTGATTTTCAGGAACAATCAACCTTTTGCCATTAAAAGCACCATTTAAAAAACTTGACATATTTCACTCAAATAACATACTCTGTACCCTTATGAGACCATAGTCAAAGAAAATTGCAAAAATGACTATCACTTTTTTGGGACAGTTTGGAGTATAAAAAATACGAAATTATTATGATTATTTTGATCCATCTACAAATAAGAAATTGAAAAGGAGTGTCTTTTTATACACACCTCAGTGCAGATCAATGAATGGCTCTTTAATTTTATTTTAATGATTTTATGCAATTCTTTGTCAGGAAATCAAGTGTCTAGCGGCAAATCTATCCTCTTAAGTAATATTGTTTTGAAAGTTGTTTTATGATCTTTAAGCAACTAAGCGTACAAACAGGATTGAAAACAAGGATTGCAGGATATGTCTCATTGATTTTGATGTGATGTTAATTAATTGACTGTGTCAGATTATTACAATAATAAGTGGCCAAAATCATAATTCAAATAGATTAATATCATTAACATTTTCAAAACTATTCATGGCCAAGTATACTAATACCATGAATACAAGCGTGAAAAATGATGACATAATTTTTTTCCTTACTATGCAAAATACTGCTTGTGAAGCCGTAAGGGTAGTCTGTCAGCCAGACCCTAATATAAGATAAAAGCCTTAGCAAGTCTATCAGAAGACAAGAGGGCCTAGAGCTTGAAAATGAAGAATTCTCAGAAATCTCAATTTTTAATGTTTTTAAACCCCCATTAGGAATTTTTTAAAAACCCCTGTAAAATGGGTGACCCAAAATAAGTGCTTTACAAGCCTTGTATGAAGTTTATTTCATTGATTTAAATTTTTTTTTTAAATCAACCTACCTTTAGATGGAGTAAGCTGAGACATTTTGACCACGTACTGTCCATTGACAAGCTGTTGCCATACCAACGTGACCAGCACTATCTTCAGGTGACCCATGATGTAATACTGAACTACTACAGCCACAAGACTGAACTATACTATTCTAATAAAGTAGACGTTTGTTTCAGTTATGCGACTTCAATCTGTGAGTGATGACTGCGTCCCCGAAATGTCGCCATACATGCTAGGCTAGTTCTGTTCTGTTCTTTTATTATCGAGTTATTCAAATTGATCTAGTCATGTGACTTCATAATTCTATTGAAGCTTTTGTGTACTTCCACATCTTCCGGCTACAGTCAACAGAGCGGAGAGCAGAAAGATCAAATGATTGTTGAAATTGAAACTACGAATTCCATATGCATGTCATTTGAAAGTTCGTTATGCATTACATTTTGGAAATGTCATGTAGTTCTGCATATAGCATTTTGCCCCAAACAATCACAAAGGGCCGTCTTTCAACGCTTCCGCATGCATTCGATCAGCTGTTCTACTTTGCGTAACATTCTTTTTATTTCAAAGTTACCTCCCTTTGAACAGTCAACAGACTCTGTGCAGGTGCTGTTGTACAAATTGATCCTAATAGTAAATTAAACGTGGTCACATATGTTGCTTCTAAAATATATATATGACCCATTATACATTCTAAATAATCTATCATTATGTTAAAGATACGACATGCATTTGTCTTGAAACTGTTAAATGAAAGGGATACTCCGACCAGCCACAATATATTAAAACGAATACTTGTCATATATAACCTTTCAATTTTATCAATAAAATATTTTTCTTCTTTATATCCGCTTTAAATAATATTCTTAAATAAGGTTTGACTATTTGATGGGCGTCACTGTCCGTTTCCTCCTGAATCTCGTATTATACCTCTATCATGATTGCCTATTAATTAGCATATGATGATACAGCACCTCTTATTAAAATGAAACATTTAATAAAGTCTGGCATCGGAGATAATAAACTCAAACCCAACTCAAATAATTGAAAAGTAGAATAAACGATGACATGAGGACAAACTAGGTCTTTCTATGGGTGGAAGGCATTGATATGGCGTGAACAACATGGGGCCGAATTTACGCTTGGAATGTAAGATAACGAATTACATACCCAATAAATGTATCGTAATATTGTAAAATCCCAAATGAAAGTGAGGACAAATCAACCCCCCCCCCCCCCCCCCCGTCAAGTGCGGAAGCGGAAGACACTCGGTTATAACCGATTACATCTTGTGACATGTGACTGTTCACATGATCAACTCGTTTTATTCTCGCTTTTGTACTTAACATTTAACCTCGTGTTAAACTTGTTTAATCGTTGCCTTTGATACATAAGAGGGATACAAAGGTCGTTTGGCAATGGAGTTGCTTTTGTTGTAGAATTATATAGTGTTTGTCGTAATACTATTCCGGAACATGTGGTTTCAAGTACCTCGGACCATCTTTAAACATTATGGATTGTGCCACGGAAGCAAGAAATATTCGAACAAATTTTGTAATAATTCATCCAATGCCGTAATGTAAACTCCTCTTAAAACACAAAAAATGTAATGAAATCACTATAGTCATTCTCCAACCACCAACTTGATCTCATGAGGCCTTTAGGGCTTATATACATGTAGCATGGTGCGTTGTCCGACGTCCGTGAACTTTTCGACTTTCCCAGAACCCAAAATCTGTAATTTGAGGGGAGAAACTTGTAAAGCAGGCATGATGCTTTGAACTTTCATGAAAAATGCGTATGTACATAAAGGGACATATGTTCAGATGTAAATATTTCAAGATAGCTTCTTCAGTAAAGCACTCGTGTCCCTTAGCATTTCGCGGAAATGAGGATAAAAAAACGCATCATTGAATGACCTGCCAGATAAGTTTGTACCTTTGGCCCCAATCTCATTAAAATGAAACCTAAAAGCTCCACTACATTACTGTGTAACGTCGTGCAGCAATATTAGATTTTATTTGAATGAGATTGGTTTGGCCCTAACTCTCCTTCAACTTGTGTCCATGGCGGGCATTTCCTCAATGCATTTCTTTCTTCTAGAATTGATGCATCCTAATATGAAATTTTGTGGAAAATAATTTTCACCTAGTTGATCAAAATTGGTAATTTTAATCTGACTCCCCCACATATGGACTATAGGCAGGATTTTTTTCAAAACAACTATAAAAGAATGCTCCTCTGAAACCAGTTATCCCAGGCTAATGATAAAGTATCATTTTATGACTTGTGATATTTTGACTACATTCTTATAACACTCAACTAGTGATTACAGCTGTCGCATCATAAGCCCATTCTTCTCGCTGAGGTCGCTCCCTCCTAAATTCATATACAACATACGCACATCTGTGAGGAGCGAATGCATAAGACAGGAATTTGATGTGTATTTATTGTCAACATTTACCCCCTTATAGTTGCAAGAAAAACAACGAATACAACTTGCCAACGTTTAACTGCAATAAGGCTTCTTACGATTTAACCCGAGTGACGGACCTCGACCTAAAACGGGAAAACTCCTTTAAAATGTATACCTTTGATCAAATGGTGCGCATTTTTGTTTTAACTTGTATAGATTCATTTTACGGGATGATCTGGCATGTTTGGCTACCTTTGGTCCACTATTAGATATTTGGCATAGGTATAAAAAAATTAATTTGGACAGGAACTCGACCCAAAACGGGAAAAAGCTTTTAAAATTTATACTTTTCCTCCAATGGGGCGCATTTTTGTTTTATCTTGTAAAGATTCATGTTACGGGATGATCTGGCAAGTTTGGATACCTTTGGTCCACTATTAGATATTTGGCATAGGTATAAAATTTGTTAATTTTGCCATGACCTCGACCCAAAACGGGAAAACGCTTTTCATATTTTCTATATTTTCATATTAGTAATCCTAAATATCATGTCAATATAACTTGAACCTAATTTAATCATTTCTAGCACGTATTCGATACAGCATTAAAAAATTATAGAATAAATTGTAGCCAAAGTTATTATTTTTTCAAATAACTATACAATGTATAATATTATACATATTACATATGGCGAGATAATTGAATATTTATATATAAGATGCATAACCTATCTACCTCCAATGCGACAGTTTGAACATAGAGGTCAAATTAAATCTTTGGCATTTTCCCTTGAAATATTTCAACTCATGACGGTTCATTTTCTGTTTTATTTGTTTAGCACATTCAGGGGCGTAGCTACCCTATAGGCAAAAAGGCAATTGCCTACACATAATTTTCTTGAGTAAAAGTTATAAACAGAAATTGAAATATTAAAGTTCAAAAGTAAAGAAAAATTACCATATTAAAAGCGGGTTTCTATGTACAGTGCGTCTATACTAAAAATCTAAATGGGCAAACGTGACTGAGGCTCGATCCTATGCTGTTGGAATGAGAGCGCTTTCCTGAAATACTTGGTCGAAAGTGTAGGCCTATGTTTCATTAAACAATGGGACATCACTCTGAACGTCTACCCTGATTCTACATGTTCCGTTGAGACGCAGAGTAGAATTTCGGACATATTCCGGCCTGTGGCCAGTCCAAGTTATAATGTAGAGACCATTCTGGATTACATGGACCTTTTTGAAAGAAAATGGATGCCATTTGTGGAATGGCATCTCCAACATTTCAGAAATAGTGACCAATAGACCAATAGTTTCAGAAATAGTAACCAAGTAAGAGTCCCCCGTGGAAGTTAAACAATTGAAAGAATCTTGTAGCGGACCTACATATTCAGATTTGGCTGTACTGAGTGAAAAAGATTATTCAAAACCAAATACAAAACAGGCATTTTAACAGGAGAATGGTCAAATACACATACATTTGAATTTCCTCAAAGGTACCATTGTCTTTAATGATTCTTGTTTTTTTTTTTTAAATG
Organism: Phorcus lineatus; assembly: GCA_921293015.1. Classification (NCBI taxonomy): domain Eukaryota; kingdom Metazoa; phylum Mollusca; class Gastropoda; order Trochida; family Trochidae; genus Phorcus; species Phorcus lineatus. The sequence continues at coordinate 42,179,685 of OV121085.1, forward strand.
AAAATAAAATCTAAATGATTTGAAAGGAATGAGATATATTTCAAAGAAGCTTTTTGAAGTATCACTCGCATATTGCCTTTATTGGATTGAGTCACATATGTCAAATGTCACATAAATTTTTATTGGCTATCTAAAAAAGACCATAGAAGGCTACTGAAATGTTGAAATCAGTAGTGTGAAAAACAAGTTCAAAACTTTAAAGTGAAACTGTTGATCGAAAAAGCGGACAATATTATATACATTAAATAACTACACTTTATGTCAAATACAAATAATCTTCTGGTATCCATGTACACCTCTACATTAAATCCTTTTAAAGTGACACAATCGGGTTTCCAATGACCACGATAACTTGCAAATTTACTTTTTATTATCATAATAAATCGGATACTCGGTTCTATCAGTGAAATAAACCTTCTATTAGGCTAAAGCATCTTTGAGTGGCATTTTAGAAGTTGGTGTGATGAAGAAAATAGGAAATTTATGGTTTAACAACTTCTTTATTGCAAAGAGATGCGACGTTTCTGTGTAGATACTAACACCGTTATCAAGCAAGTGATACTCAAGGTTAAAGCACTGTGATTATATACATACGTTGAGGCATGTTTACACAAGTAATTATGTTGATGTACAGTAAATGCCTTTGCAATAGATTGGAAGCCAGATAGACAATGAGGTGGTTACTGATTGAGTATCACTTGCTTGATAACGGTGTTAATCCATAAATTTCCTATTTTCTTTATTAGGCTTAAGTAGTGATAATTAACATCGTGACTCTATAAAAAAGTATCAAATTATGAATCCAATTTAGTCCTTCCTACATGTTTTCAATGAAAATCGAATTAACGTTCATGTTCACTGAACAAAAATGAAATATGCGTCCAGATTACATATGTACTTGGAACAACACAACAAAAATGTTTCCCAAATTATGGACTCGACAGTTGATAGCCTAGTTTAGTTAAATACTTTAAATTGATGCAAGCAAGTAATAGAAGTAATAAACTTTCAAATATAAAGATAGAAAACCTTTTCTATGATTGATCTAACTCCTAGCCTATGCTATATATGGCGACTTGACAAATTTGACTTAATATTTTCATGTTTATTATTATTAGCTAATTGACTGTTTTTCTGTTACTTCACCTGAAAATCTTCGTGAAAGCATAGACTCAAAATTAAGGTTTGTTATCTGGAAAACATGTTATAAGATGTTTCAAATCTTGTTATCATTAAAAATAATTAACAAAAAAAGGAATGAATACTCAAATCTTAAAGGTTTTGAAAAAGCAAACAAATACACCAGAAAACGCAGGAAATCGCGTTTTTGTACATGAATATTTCAAAATTTTGTGGGGGGGCATGCCCCCAAACCCCCTTTGAATTTTTCGGGCGTTTCGCGCCCTCAATCATTGCCAGTAATATTGCCTACACTTTCATTTCACCTTAGCTACGCCCCTGACATTTATACGTTTATTGTTCCCTATCATATTTTTTCTAATTTGAATTGAACTCTAATATCGATCAATGCATTTTACTCCCCAATAACTCAAGAGTAAAGTCGACAAAAAATGTATTTGATCTACTTTAACTCAAAGTCTCAACTTTTTCATATTCACATTCAACATTTTACTTCAACCTATAAGACCTCATGATATAAGGATTATCTTTATACCTCTTTGTTTGGGTATTCCTGTTTTCATTGTTCTAGGCTCCTTTCAAATTTATTTCATATGAGAAAGTCAAAGATGAATATAGTTAAAATGTAATTTTTGTAGAAATAACTGATAAGTATGTTTTATTTAGAATACTACATACGTTTAATTTTTGTTTTTAACCTCAATTTATTTTTTATAATGAAAATATTAAGAAAATATTTATCAGACACCAAATTAAAAAATAAAGAAAGAGAATCGAAACTATTTTAATCAACAGCAATAGTCAAACAGCGTGAGCAGAAAGATGGTACAGTGATTATGGTTCGTTTCTACAACGCAATCCTTCTTTTGCAGCTACGGGGCAAATCGCGCTCGATTTTCCAAGCGGACGAAGTCGAAAATAGGCTAATAAAATCAAAAGCTGTTTTTCTTGGCACACAAGGCTTTTTTTCACTTAATCATACCATTTAATGATTTTCAATGAGGCAATTGGATTTATTTATATAGATTTCCCTGTTTGGGTCGTTTCCCGGTTTGGGTCGTAACATCGTCAACATCCTAACTCAAGTGGTACGTTCGTGATGTGTATTTTCATGAGTTCATTAAAGATACAAATATTCGAGGCCGCCGATGATGTTTGTTTTTCTTAATTAATCTACTGTAACGTAAATATCTGAGGGAGGATCAAGACAAAATCTAGTGAATCTCCATTTCTTGAAATTCAAACTTATTATGCCAAATCGTTTTGGTTTTGGTAAACCACCCTAAAATTGCAAAGTGGCTAACACAAAAGGTGGCAATGTTGAAAGTTTCATCTGCGCTTTTGAACAAAAAATTATATATACAGATTTACAAATCTGGTGTTAAAAAATAACCTCGTCGTCATTCTTAAAGAGCCACTCCGTGATTTTCATAACATAAATATTATTTACCTTTGATACGAACCTAAATGTCATATGTGGTGATATAAAATCAAAACATCTTAACTTTTCATGTCCAAAAGACTTATATATGACAAATACTGGTTTTCCATGAAAATCTAAAAACAGCTTTATAAATGCAAAGAGGTGTAGAGATCACGTACAATATACATTGATACTAGATAACCTAACAAACGCTAAGAACCGCTAACTGCCCTCCTGGCTGTTTTAGATAAGTCTCCAAAATTACGTTTGACTATTTGACGCGCGCCACTGTCCGGTTTTCGATCATAATTGCGACGTTCTACCTTCATATTGTCACTGTAAAAAAACCAATAAGCTTTAAAATGTGTCTTTTTGGTAACAGCCGATACTTCGCGATCAAGTGACACAATTGATTAAGTTTGGCATATATGACTCCAACAACTCGCGGAGTGGCTCTATAAAACACTACTCATCATATAAATGAGTATCCGAAAATATATCTTTGTCATGACAAAGACCTTTTACGTGTTTTATTAAAGTTCAAATGCATGAGCCATAAACTTAAGATACAACTGTCGCTTTATGACGTTAACTAAATATTCAATAAAATGCGATAGGTGCACATTAGACCAAATTCAAGATGAATTTAATTTTTCACTCGTTTGTCCATTTTCTTCACAGCAGCGATCATTGTGAATTCTCGATGTTTATACCTTATATTGTTATGTAGTGAGATTAAAAGTAAATTAGAATATGGGTTTTTAGGAAATATTCAGTATGTTGAAATAAGGTTAGGATGGTGAAATATTATTTGAAAGTAGCAAATGTGTAGACAAAAGACATAATAGGACAGGTGATCAAAAGCTGCGTGTTCTTTAGTTATTAATCATGAGAAACAAGGAGGAGAAATGAGTTTAGACCAAGTATTCTGACATATGTGACATTTGGTCAATGGGAATTAAAGACCAAGCCTAACTTGTAATCATTCTTATGTCAAAAACAGCTTGGTAAGAAGAATAAATGAGAGATAGAATGCATTATCGTGACGTTATGAATTACTTAGCATTTGCTAAAGTGTATTATTTAATTAGAGAAGGTAGGAGTGACGTCACAAAGAGGTTAAGGTTCGAAGTTATCGAGGTCGAAGGTCAGAGTACACTTCTGACTGACGTATGTCATAGGGTATAGTAAAGAAATGATTGGTCTAGAGAAAAACACACCCTTAAGGTGATTAATGTGGGCAAGGGTTAAAAAGAGGATGCATGGGCAGCTAGAGTAACGTAACTTTTCGGAAGAGCAGAGCTGACCAAGGAAGAGTAGGAAGTTGGACCAGGGAGGCCAACATCGGATAGGATGGGTAATGTATGAAGGGAGTAAAGTAAGTATGGGGTTAGGGTTAATAGTTAGGTAGGTAGGTAGGAATAGGAATTGTGTATTGATGTAACTGCTTTAAATGTTTTTATAATAAAATAATGAAAAACCTTTCCCTTTATTTATTTACAAAGTGTACCTCTTGCAGGCTTATAAGCGAGTTCCCCACGTCAAGCGAGTAAGCGTGGCGAGAGGAAGTAGTAATAATATACACAAATATGACAATATCCGATAAGAGTGAAGTTCAACCAATTACTTACAACGAGAAAGGTAAATGTACTAAAAGATATTGCTTTTTTCTGAAACGAAACTTGCCTGTATAATAGTTTTAAAATTCTTTCCCTGTCCATGTGCACGTATGTTTTTGTGAAATTGTATGGTTGGTCATGTGGCCATATATGCTGAATAAAACTCTTCTTCTTCTTCTAAAGTTGCAATGCCTTAATTTCATGGAGAGGAAATGAAATTTTCAGATCTTAGTCTCAATCCTACAAATACGATATTATATTTTTTTGGTAGTTTCCTAGCCCTTGAAAATGCCAACCGATCTTTGAGTTTTTCTTTGTAGATGATTCATAAAATACAGCTTTCCAAAAATTCCTCGTTTAATATCTAAACTGGTACAGTAATCATTTATATTTTTTTGGGCCTGTTTGATTTAGCTGTATTTTTGCTTTCTTTCGTGGTGAACAAAACCCAATTTTTATGGTTGCTCTTGTGAGGTAATGTAACGCAACAAAACCATGTCAGATGTTTTTGTACACACATTCAGGTACCTGTTTTGCACGTGCGATAAAACTTGCTCCAATGAGTTTTTTTAAAATATTATTCATTTATTTGTTCATTCATTTAAGTTGTCTTCATCAAACAGCGCCTTATTAGCGAAGAGAACTGCAGACATCGTTTGAACAAGTTTGGACAATTTTACTTTTAATTACCAACACGAAAATGATAATAAAGTGATAACATTCGGAACTTATATGAAAAAGAACATGTTCAAATATGTGATGAAATTGACAGTATTTACAACTGAAGTGCATTTTTTATTACCGTAACAATATTGATTTTAAATCAAATCCTTTAGTATAGAAAAACATGTTTTGACGCAAATCACTATAGAGGGGACACAAAAGGAAATAAGCGAGTCTTCCTTTTTTAGTCTTCCTTCCTTATCCACAAGAACAAGCTAATGTTGGAGATATAAATAGTTCGTATCTATTTGCATTTAGGTAGCTCAACTAAAGTCGAAGACGGCAAAATATTATTTGGCAAAATCTATTTTCCTTGTTTAAGTCAAAGTGACTGTAGATGTTTGTATCATTATTTAGAAGGGCAGTTTTGAACCTGGAAACAGAAGGCATTTCTCTCTGTTCAATCGTTAATAAATTCCATTGTCTGATAGCTTCTGGAAGAAATTAACTCGCGTAATTTTCGATTTACAGTGCACGGCCTGAAGATTTGAGTCGTTACGTAGATTATAGTCACTAACATCTGATAATCTAGGCGGTACAAGCTCATCTCGGCGTAACGTTGTTTACCATTTTTAAAACAGTCATTTTGTGAATTATCTTCTTCGACATAACATCTTCGGCATAAATCTTATTATGGCCAGTACCACGGAAGGCACCGCACACGGTTCTCAAAGCATCAAGGTTTAGTTTTTCAAGTATATCTGCCTGTTGTTTGATACAGTTGTCCAACATATGGCTGCAATAATCGAATACTGGCAATATAAAATGTTTGTACATTGTTTCCAACGATAGAGACTATTTGGTAAGGTTAAACAGAATATTGTGACAGGAAAATTAATGGATGTAGTCAATTTTGTATAATGTTTGTCATAAATAGTAATTAAAACGCTTACGATACTATATTTGTTTTGAATTTTTTTCACAAAATGTTAACAAATAAAGTTCCATGTAAGGATAAATCTTAAAATGTTGTTTATCTCAAATATATAAGAATTTATATCCTGATATAATAAGCGTATTACAGAAATTCAAACTTCATGTTTTATATTGGTTTCTTCCTAATGATTATGCACTGAAACTGAATAGACTATTACCAGCTACGAGTTGTAGTGAAGTTTTGTGACCTTCGGCCCTTCTGAACTCTTCCAGGCACCAAAAATATATCAATGCCCAGTCACTAAAAGACTGATAATTTTTTAATGGAATCAACCAGTCACAACAAGATAGCAAAGATAAACACCCATGGGTTTTAAACATGTTCAGAATGTTAGTTTTAAAATTGTTATTTCTCGATTCTTACGATTTTTGTTTTCTTTTTAAATAAAACGCTAATTCACAACTAATATATTTTAGATGATTGGTTGAAAGTTTAGCTCATTTCTTTATTGCGGCAGGGGACATGGTCACGTTTGTGACAATTACCTTTTAACACTTGGAAGCTCTACGTATTTCTACAGTGTCCTGTCTGCAAATTTTCCACAAGTCCTTTTAACTTATAATGATTTTGGGCTACAATCTATTACGGCCTCTCATATTTTTTAAAATTTCTCTTGACTCTCTACCAGCAATAACCTTGAAGAACTGCTCTTTCACATGATAATGCTATGAAAGGTGTTTTATGATAAGTCCACCATGTTCCATTGCACTAGCTGTTACACGCCCATACAGGCAGTGGTATGTTCTGGAACTATATAAAGGTTTGGATATTTTCACTGAAAAATGTTCAACATGTTCACTTTCTTGAGGTGGATCATTGGTCACTGTTGCCACAAGATGGATTTCTCATGTCATGTGGGTCTCATCACAAATTGAAGAAAGAATTCTACAATGTTAAGTTCTCAAAATTTTATTTTCCAAAAGTAAATATATCAAGAATTCAAGATAGAAATAAACAATATACAACCAAAAATATCCTTGTAAGTCAATCTCAATAAAAATCAGTTCAACCAATCATTCATACCACGCTGCGTTTCTGATCTGAAAATTGTTCAATTAGGGTCAGTTTAGGTGTATGAGTATACACAAGTTCATAAATGGCCAATTGATATTACCCTGTGGAGAAGTTCTCAGATAAAAAACACAGCAAGGTACGAATAAAAGGTTGATCTGATTTTTTTGAAGTGCCCAGTAAATACAATATGCCACAAGGTTAACACAAATCTTCATATCACCACATTGATCTTAAAGAGTAAACTCTTCATATTCTTTTCAACATGTAAACATTCAAAGACCGTTTCTAATTTAATCAACCTTATAGTCAAAGATTATATAAACTTTGTATTATAAAGGACAATATATTTCGTGTACATCCCAAAATATCACTGACGTGATCAAATATAAAAATGCGTGAGTTATGTTATTTCATAACAATGTGAAAATGCAGAAAAAATAATGGAAAAGATTCTAGAAGACATGCTCACAAGGTAGGAAACATAAATGAACAGCTAAAACTTAGAGACATAAATGAATAAAATCAATGGTTGCTACATCTGTGCATATTACAATTTCTGATCTGTTTAATGTCTTATTGTTACTACAATACATGTAACAAACCACCCCTTTTTGAAACTGCTAAAGAAAAATATGAAAAGATGTTTGTGAACATGAGATGGGAATCGTCAAACTTCATCAAAACACAACATAATGAAGAAATTTTTACCAGGATTTGAGATTCTTTGTTAAAGATAATTGTTCCAATAAATATGCAGAGGGTGTTTTGCATTTCGCTTTGTATATAATTTGTTTATTTTTTCAAAAAAGAAATGTTCTTACAAATGACTCAGCCACAGCAGTATATGTAATCACTATATTCAAAACTTAAAGACTGAGTATGAATCTTTGCATATCAGGTAATTACCCAAAGGTTTCAAACAAATGTGATCATCAGGGTATAATACATGTTCTTGCTATCCTGATGATCACAATGGTGTGAAACCCGTTTGTAATGAACTAATATGCACACATTCATCTTCAGTCTTTTATTCTTACGAATATTTTACACAAAATACAGTTAATTTTACATCTTTAATTACTAATTATATAACTACAAACTTTTTATAGTGCTGTCATTACTCTTGTAACAGCTTTAATTTAAGTTAAGCTTTAAGTCCAAACACTGGATAAGTACAGATCTCGAGTTCTTAGTCCCATGGAATTTTACTAAACAAGTTGAATCTGTACTTAGCATTTGACATATGTAAATGTTCATATTAATCATAACATAAAGTAATATTCAATGAAATATCCAGACGAGATCAACTCACTTGATCATGGTTGACCAAAGACATCACGTTATTTTCACATGAATTTTTCATCAAATGACTGATAATGCCGGTATTCAAACTCACCCTGCAAAGTAATAACCTTAGTAATTAGTCGCTCTATCATTGCAGCTTGGTTCTATGAACCTTTTGTAACGTAAATATGATCGTTATTCTCTCAATGATTTTAGTATATGATTTCAGCTATATATCTCTGCATATATACAATATATGAAAATAAACCTACTATGTATATCACAATAGAAAACCTTTTCTACATCTTCCCAAAATACATTTTCTATGTACAAACTTCAACAAAACAGTTATAATTCACTGTCAGCAAGTCATGACTTGCAGCTGACTACCCCACTAAGTCACAGAGCCAGTACTTATAAAAGTAGTTGATTGTTTTGAAAGGGAGGCAAGTGATCGACACTTATCAAGGTCAAGTAAATATTTAGGAGGTCAATCGAATGTGAGATTTTTAAAGCCCTGAATCTGATAGTAAAATATTCATCCCCATGTTTAAACATTGTGCTAAGGTAACCTTAGTAACACAATAACCTTAGCATTTTGTAATAAAGACCAAGGGAACTAGATTTAGCAGAAATATCTATGACTCTTCTGGAATGTATTAATTGGACCATTGTTCTATAATCAATGTTCTTAAGAAGTTGAGACAATTTCTTTGAAAATATGAACAATTGAGCCATAGTGTATGCATTGAAGTATAAAATACAACTCTGTTAAATATTTTTAGCCAAATATACTATTCAGCAAATCTTGGACTTCAAAACGGAACTCTCCAGATCATTTCCCCAAAATCCTCTTGAAAAACCTACATACGTCTTAAAAATAGCAACAGACATAGATTAAGTTGACACAGAAAGAGTGAAAGGTGCAACATTAAACAGTTACCCTGTACTCCGAAGAGACAAGTCTTTTTTCACATTTGCTAGCCAAGAGACAAATACATTTACTCCTAAATCATTTCTATAGTTTTTATTAGATCACAGATGTCTTTCTATCTGATATGTCTGACAGATTTTAAAACCCTGGTTTCATCAGATATGGAATGTGGAGAAGATTGATTCAGGTCTCTATGGGTGAAGGACTGTCCCAGTCTATCTGGTGGACAGTACCAGCCCTACCGGTCAGTGTCTTATACACGATGAAGGGGGGGCCAGGGAGGGCACTGTTCTGGGCATTGTAAACGGTGCATGTCTTAAAGGGACAGGGAGACTCATGCCACAGGTAGCGCAGCCCGATGATGGGTGTTCCCTCCCCACACGCTCCGTACCACAGGGTCACCTGGGATGTCTGGTAACCCATCACGGCCATATCGGCCCAGTAGGTGATGCTGGAGTTGATCACTGGGCACAAGGCCTGTGGAGAGAAAAATCTTATGTTAATTACTTGTAGACAAGATAAGTGTTAAAGGCTAGGGTTGAAGTAACATTTTATGAATGTTCGAAGGTTGTAATGCTATGTACTTTGAACTGATCATAATCAATACTGGATCAAGTCATGTTTATCTCCTTAAAATCAAATCAAGCCGAATACTCCAATCTCATTTAGTTTCTGGTCTGAGTACTGCTACATTGGGTTTGACCTATTTTAATGAGATTGTACTTACCTCAAATCCAATGAGATTGTAGAGCTTGATTGGTTGATCGTACATGATAGTGATGTTTCTACCTCCCTCAACGATTTGGATTGGTCGAGGTCCCTGGTATTGCAGACCCTGTTTCTTGTAGGCCACACTGAGGCCGCTGAGGGACAGCCGTAGAGCCACATCTTGCTTGTCTCGTGGGTGTATACTGGAAAGGGAATAAATGGTACAGGAATACAGGTTGCTATATCATTTGGCAATTGTGGAATTGCATTGACAATGGCAAGTATGTTAAACTGGACCATGTTATTCTGTTATTTGTTGCACTTAACCAGCTTATTTCATACAAGCTGCATTCATCAGTGTATTTCTATCATGGGTGGCTCAATTATGATTTAAGGACAGTTTGAGGGGTTATCTGACATTTTCTATTTTTCATGCATAAATTAGAATATCATAAAACAAGCAATTTTGTCTTAGACGACAATCTCTCAGTGTTACCTTTATCCGATAAATTCTGGTCATTGTATAGGAAAAATCATGGCTCTTCGTTTTTTAAGACTGTCAGATACCATGTCCAATAAAAAATCAACTTAGATAATTTCACCAAATCAATCTGACAATGTGATGTATCTTTTGAGTTTGGAAATTCGTTCTTTGATTAAACAGGATGTAATCATGGGCGAGATATAATCATTCGGAAGCTATTGTTCTTTGTGCCAATGGTCACATTAACTGTCTATGGAAATTTGTACTATTTTTTCTGACCAATTCCGAATCAAACACATTTCAACTTTCAACGGAAAGGGAGAAGCAGAAGAATCCTTGGACCTATTTTGGATAGAGAAATAGTACCTTAAAGGCCTAAATGATGGTTGAAACAAACAGTTTATTACTGGAAAATAATGTAAATGTCCAGTATTTTTTTGAGCTTCTAGACATGATGACCGGCTTTTAAAAATGCAAGCAGAAACACTAACTCTTTTACATTGCGGAGTTAAAATATGCTTTCTTACCTAAACAGGGAAAAATAACCAAAACTCATGAATCGTGACATATCTCTATACTGAGCTTACAATACGATATATATCCAGATACAATCACTAAAAGGGAGGTCACTCTGAAACCTGTTTCCTTTTCAAGTGATAGTTGCTTTTTTGCTCCCAAGTAAAGTGAAATAAATAAATGTTTATAATCTTATTGTTATATCCAGCAGAGTTGATAATGACTCATTTGCAATGAGACATTTGATTTAGCTAATATTTATAATATATCTGTAAGTGATAAGGGGTGTTTTGCTTATATCAGAGAGGTAAGGGCACAGCACCGATATTGCTGATCAGTCAACAAATCAATATCAATATCAGCCTGGGGGATTTAAGCTTAAAGTTATCTCCCTTTGGAGGGTAATGTCATGTACCCATACTTGTAGCCGGAGTAATGCTTTTTTAATTCATTTATTTTAAATATCAAAATAATCAAATGTGCTATTTATTGGTAAGTTAATATATGGCAATGCTCTATTGTTTTAAAAAACCTAACTACTAACAAAGTTTTACAAATGAAAACAACATATTCTTACAGAGATCAGGGCGGCGCTAACCTACGCTATAGAAATGAGGTTTAGTCAGAATGGCAAAACTATGAATCAAATGAATGATTCATAACGGTACAAAAAGTTAAATTAAGTAAAGGGGGGGGGGGGGGGGGGAGTACCGTCAAAACACAGTAATGACACTAGTAGAAAGTTCCACATTTTAATGTGACGTTTCGGGGGTCGTTGGACCACCTTCATCAGACCATCATCTGATGAGGTGGTCCAACGACCCCCCGAAACGTCACATTAAAGTGTGGAACTTTCTACGAGTGTCATTACTGTGTTTTGATGGTACTCCCCCCCTTTACTTAACATATTCTTACAATTAAAAATTAAAGACCTTTTTAAAGGTAAAAAAAAGTATGATGTGGCCCTTGAGCTGATATGGGAGTCTCAGGCTGATATCAGGTATGATATGAAAAATTACATGTTACAACCTCTAATTATATTAATTTCATGTATATAGTGTACAGTTTCTTTTATTCGATTAACTCAATTTCTCATGTCATGGTAAATGTATCTTCTATCATGGCTGTTACATCAAAATACATGGATATTTCTGTCTGTTGAAGCATCCTCACAAGAAAACAGTACACATCATAGAGGAATAGGTACAAATGTAATGTAAGAACTGATTTAAATGAGATTATTTATTTTTCAGCTAACCTGCCTTTTGGAGACGAATAGTCTGGCAGATCAAGAGCGACGGCCATGAAGACATTCTGCATCCGCTTGTTGGGAACATAACCATAATCTGCAGTCTGGTGCCAGCGTATCTCGGAGAAGCCCTCTTTAGGTCCATCAGGAGTGTTGGCCGCCAGCTATAAAACATTTAAAGACATGTTAAATGGTGATTTGGTCTGTTAAATATATTGTTTATTTTTTGGTCTCAATAATGGTTTGTGACTGTCCTTGTCCCTGTCTTTACTGCCTTATTTTTCATTAATGTATGGGACTCCCAATTCAGTAACCATTTACTCATTTTATTCGTTGGTTCAAAATTCAGCTGAACGTGACCTCATTCAGTACTTCTATAGATATTATGACGTATCACTACATTTAGTTTTAACTAGATTGAACTTCTGAAGAATTCTTAAACATTAAACAGGACTGCTCTTTGAATGCATCATAATTATAAGTATTTCTTTATATCATAAATAGAATATTTGTCATATCGTGACAAAAATGTTAAAAAACAGCCACATGAAGGTGGCGATCACTTAGCCAGTGTTTGCAAACTATGCATGGAGGGTTTCTCATCTTGTGGCTGCACACTTTCTACTTCAGGAAGAGATATCCTCTATGATTCCACATTACCTGTACAAATCCGAAAGGGAACTTGGGGTCTGTCTCCCCTTCAGTTCCCTGGTTGAATTTGAGTCTCCAGTCGTCTATCATGGAGGGGAAGGTGCAGTTGTACTTGTCTCTGTTCTTGTTGGTATTTGCCTCACCTAAGGTAGAGATACACAGTACGAATATATCTTATGATGATTATACTGATGGTTGTTGTAATAATGTCGATGTTGATGGTACTTGTGTTGGTGAAGAATAAGAAGATGATGATATTAGTGGTGAAAATGATGATGATTATAATGATAACGATGCTTGTGGTGATCATGATGAAGTTGATGAAGAAGATAATGATGATGCTGCTGCTTACTGGTGATCATGATGATGATGATAATTTTGGTTATGATGACGATGATGTTAGTGGTAATGATTTTGATGAAGAATAAGATGATGATGATAATGATGAGGATGTAAGTGATGATAATGATATTGTTTGTGATGATGATGTTAGTAATGCTTATGATGATGATTATGATGAGGATTATCATCATCAAGTTAAAGATGGTCGTTATGCTAATGATTATATCTGCTTGCATCGTGCATGTTCATAATTGCTTACTTTCCACGATTAAGCAGAAATGATACTAAAGCTGATGATAATTGGGGATAGGGCACAGATATTTATCTATATTGCAGGGTTTAATAATGTTTTTTATTATGTGATCTTATTTTTCCGTCGATCCGATTGGTCGAGAAGCGGTCACGTGTCAGTCGACAGAAAAGCATATTGACTTCACTCCGAGTCCGACCAAAAGTGATATTGACTTGAAATAGACATAATGACGTCAAACCGTTCTTACATGACGTCATGCCATTGTTATCGTGACGTCATTTGACCGTCATGTTGAAAAATTTATCCAAAATGCTGTTCATAACTGTAGTTTTTTCTTTTCTTTTCTTATCTAATTCGAAACATAATAAAACAATTATGGATTGGTGAATTCGGTCAATACCTGTTTTTATAGACCCGAGGAAAGCAATATTGACCTCGGACTTCGTCCTCTGTCAATATTGCTTTCTTCGGGTCTATAAAAACAGATATTGACCTCATCACCAGTCTATAATTGTATAATGTTTAAGTCACAGAAATTATCTGGTTATTTTTTTTTAAGCGTTCAAAAAGAGGAAAATAAAAAGAACCTGTTTGTAATCGGATTTCCCAGCCACTGCATTTCATATATACTTGGTAAGGTGTAACAATATATCAAGTATTGATGCATCGCAATAGTCACCTTGTGATAGGGAACATGAACACGTTATCAATGCATTGATTGTAAGATAAACTATCGTTAGTATCAAATAATTATTTTCCTTGATTAGTTATATAAATGATGATTTTAACAAGTATTTTAATCAAGTTTATTTGAATTCATTTCCTTAATGTTCAAGATGAGACATTTTTGGGTATAGTTATGAACCCTAAAAAATTGCTAAAAATGGCTTGAAATCTTTCGGAATCACAGCAGAAATAAATTTTTTTTATCCAAGACAACAGGATAGCACTTTCAAATGTGGGTCGCAATAGTCCAAGGCGATAGCAATAGCAGTTTCAATAGACCATGGCTGTGGCAAATATGGTCAATAGTCACTGTTTACTGTTTGATACAAGGTATTATCATATATGTCTGCGTGAATACCTTGGTACCAGATGGCTCCATATATGGTCATGTTGAGGAAGGGATGGATCATGCTGTTCCACAGGACAGAGTTGGCTGATGGTACATTGGTCTTTAACAACTCTGAACCATTAGTCTGCACTTGTAGTATTTCTTCTTTATCAATTCTGAAAGGAACGAGTAATCAGAGTAAGTACATAATCTTGATGCATAATATACAGGTTTGGGGAGGTATACAGAAACCATTTCTTGTTATGTTAAGATGTGTTCATGAAAATAGTGGGGAGCCAAATTATATACTAATCAAATAAGTAAATTAATATCATAAGAAAGAGTATGTCAACTCTGAGATCACTTCTCTCAAAATATATTCTTAAAAAAAGTAGGGGATATTGAAATGTAAATACCTATGCAGTATACTGACCTCCATATTAAAGGAAGAATTGTCAATTGTAGGTTTCAGGTTGTGAGATGTTTATATCTGCATGAGGAACTTGTACAATTTAAAAAAAATAGAGCCATGGGCTCTGTAGCTCATCAGACTTTTGATAGAAATAGGTGTTTGGGTTTAGACCATGAGTTCATGGGCAGTGTAGGAAAGATAGCCTGTTCCAACGTCCGAGTTATTCACAATTAAATAAAAAGGGCCCATTGCCCATTTGGGGTCAAGGGGTCACCGAACCTACAATTCAGAATCCCCATTGTCCAAGGAGTCTACACACAACTATTAAGCTATCAAGACCTTTTGGAACTGGAGAAGAAGATGAAAATAGGATTTTAAGGATTTGACCCCTGTGACCCCATTTGGGGGTCAAGTGGTCACCAAACCTACAATTTAGAATCCCCAGTGTCCAAGGAGTCTTTACAAAAAATTTCAGCTCTCTAGACCTTTTGGAACTAGGGAAAAAGATGAAATTAGGTTTTTTAGGTTTTGACCCCTGTGACCCCATTTGGGGTTATGGGGTCACCATACCTACAATTTAGAATCCCTGTTGGCCAAGGAGTCTACACACACCTTTTCAGCTCTCTAGACCTTTTGGAACTAGGGAAAAAGATTAAATTAGGTTTTTGAGGTTTTGACCCCTGTGACCCCATTTGGGGTCATGGGGTCACCATACCTACAATTTAGAATCCCCGTTGGCCAAGGAGTCTACACACACCTTTTCAGCTCTCTAGACCTTTTGGAACTAGGGAAAAAGATGAAATTAGGTTATTTAGGTTTTGACCCCTGTGAACCCATTTGGGGTCATGGGGTCACCAAACCTACAATTTAGAATCCCCGTTGGCCAAGGAGTCTACACACACCTTTTCAGCTCTCTATACCTTTTGGAACTAGGGAAAAAGATGAAATTAGGTTTTTTAGGTTTTGACCCCTGTGACCCCATTTGGGGTCATGTGGTCACCAAACCTACAATTTAGAATCCCCGTTGGCCAAGGAGTCTACACACACCTTTTCAGCTCTCTAAACCTTTTGGAACTAGGGAAAAAGATGAAATTAGGTTATTTAGGTTTTGACCCCTGTGAACCCATTTGGGGTCATGGGGTCACCAAACATACAATTTAGAATCTACGTTGGCCAAGGAGTCTACAAACACCTTTTCAGCTCTCTATACCTTTTGGAACTGGAGAAGAAGGTGAAAATAGGTTTTTCAGGTTTTGACCCCTGTGACCCCATTTGGGGTCATTGGGTCACCAAACCTACAATTTAGAATCTCCAGTGCCCAAGGAGTCTACACACAACTATTCAGCTCTCTGGACCTTTTGGAACTGGAGAAGAAGATGAAAATAGGTTTTTCATGTTTGGACCCCTCTGACCTCATTTGGGGTCATGGGGTCACAAAATCTACAATTTAGAATCCCCATTGGCCAAGAAGTCTACACACAACTTTTAAGCTCTCTGGACCTTTTGGAACTGGAGAAGAAGATTAAAATAGATTTTTAAGGTTTTGACCCTTGTGACCCCATTTGGAATCCCCATTTGCCAAGGAGTATGCACATAAAATTTCAGCTCTCTAGAGTCATTGGTTCTGGAGAAGAAGTCGAAAAAGTGAAAAGTTTACGGACGGATGGACGGACGCTGGACGCCATGCCATGCCATAAGCCCATCGGGTCTTTCAGACCTGATGAGCTAAAAAGATATAACTGGAAAAAAACTTACTCTTCAGTTTCATCTGTATTGGCCAAGCCACACTTCTGAAGTGGATCTGGAGAAGACCATGACTCCACCGGAGTGCCGCCCCAGCAGGTGTCGATTAAACCAATGGGGTACCCGAGCTGCTTGTATAGTTCCTTTCCATACAGCCAGCACACTGCCGAGAAGTACGTCCATTTCTTGCCACTGACAGAGGCTGGAGAGAGAGGAAACTCAACATAAAAAGTATATCATTTGAGTAACCATGTCATACCATGTCTTCAACTTGAGTGACAAATATGATGAGAAATAAGTGTAAACCTAGTTTGACATGGCCACATTATCTTCTGTTTATCACATTTACTTG
Organism: Phorcus lineatus; assembly: GCA_921293015.1. Taxonomy (NCBI): domain Eukaryota; kingdom Metazoa; phylum Mollusca; class Gastropoda; order Trochida; family Trochidae; genus Phorcus; species Phorcus lineatus. Next base: position 42,196,523 of record OV121085.1, read on the forward strand.
TAAGCACAGACTGCTTAGAGCTCATTTTTTGTACAGAACACAAAAGTGTGACATTGTAAAGAAGAGACTCTGTGAGCACAACTTCAACAACCAGATGTCCCTTTGATGCACACTTAAATAATAATGAGGATACTTATTTTGCGCTTGACTCCACACCACAAAGGGGCATGCTCAAAGCGTCACACACATTATTACCCTGGTGTAAGGACAAACACTCCTATTTTACAACCTCAGCTCCTTAGGAGTATGCAACCCAGCTGCCGATTAAGCCCTTTATGGTTATCTGTCACATTGCCATCACTTCCAAACCAGGTACCCAATTGTACTGCTAGGTGAACAGAGGCACATTTCGAAGTCTCTTGCCTAAGGGGACACCACAAGTTTCACAACCTGTGTCTCAGTATTGGGCAGGGAATAAACCTTCAAACGGCATCAGGTAACCTACCCATCCGGTGAGCCATGCCTGATGTTGCTGAACTTCACTGATAGCGGTCAACTGAGCAATGCACAGGACCACGTGCCACCATACTTTCTAAAGAAGCATTCCAAATGACTGGGTAGTGTATGCAATATTATTATTGATAAAAAAAGAATTTAATAAGAAAGCACTGTATATATTCTACCCATATTTCTATGACTGCCAAAAAAGGGGATAAGGGCATCACTTTTTCTCCAAAACATGTGTAAATTTTCAGAAAAATTGATAAAAACTGTGGGAGGAGTTGGTTTCGCAAGACAGGTACTGTCATTCTGAAAATGACATGTTGACCGCTCTAACTCGAGGGCCATAACTCCAAATATATTAATTGCATTATTTCGAAAAAGATGTGGAAAGTTTCAGAAAGATTGATCAAAAAGTTTGGGAGGAGTTTATTTCACAAGACAGGTACCCTTTTCTGAATCGTGGGACAACAATATCCCCTTTTGAGATAAAAACATTACATTATGCTATTTCACATAAAAGGATTTCTTTTGAAAAGAGAGTTTTTGAAGGGCTATGAGTATAAATCATACTCTACATTCAACGTTCACTGACCTGCGCTACCGCGACTCCAGTTTTCCCAGATACCCTTCAGGTCTGGTTCAGGATTGTTTGAGGGAATATTTGCAACCGTGAAGAGTCGGATGTTTGGGAAATTATTTGCATCAGCTATCTCCTCTGTAGCATTATACACCTGGCAAAACAGACATAAAATATCAATAGCAATTGTTACCCTCCTTTAAAATCTAGCATTCAGTTTCACAATTTTTAGCACAGGTATTTTGTTTTTCACACAGGAATCGAGAATACTCTCAAGCACTTTTGTAAATTATGTGTTTCTGTACCCAGGCAACTTCTAAAATTCCTGAATATCCTTGATAGATGTTTTTTTTACGTTTTTTCATGCAATCTAGTTAAAACTAGCTGTAATCATCCGTCATTCTTTGATTGTTTGACCTAATTTGTTGTTCTACTATTGCACATATGACGTAATAAACAACAAAGAAATATTTCGTCACGATATAAATGCACAGAATATTGATGCTGTCATAATATTTTTCAACACAAAGCACTGCGATACATCGGCAACATTCCGATTTTGTAATTGAGGTGCTTAAGAACAGCAAAATAAAAACGCATTGACCTGCCATTTGAAGCGCTGGGTCAGTTCCCTTATGATTGGTTGATAATTGCGTCTACGCTGTTATATCCTTATATGTTCTGGATGACTGATAATTAGTTGACTGAAGACTGGATTTCATTCATGAGTTTTATTGACTGATAGTCAGTGCATCAGATGACTACAACTGGTTTATACAAAAACTTAGTCAGGCAAACTAAACTGGACAGGAAGTGAGGGTTAATACAAACTTTGAAATGGAACCGAAATAAGATTTAAAATTATTTGACAATATATAACATACACGACATGAAATAGGCCTGTTAATCTCTAGATGTAATAACGGACTTCGGGATTATATAATAGCTAGTTTTAACTAGATTGCATTTTATGTGGATATAGCGCTATAGAAATTGACTTACGGATAAATTTTTACTAACAAAGGTAAATTCAAATCACTCACAGCATCAAGGGTAAACTGCATGTTTGACTGTCCAGAACACAGCCACACATCCCCAAACATGACGTCAGTGAGAGTAACGGTCCCGGTGCTGGAGATAGCAGTAATAGTGAAGGGCCCAGCACTGCTCTCTGCAGGCAGCTTGAACTTCCACACTCCATACTTATGGACTGGGTCCTCATACACCATGGTCTTGTAAATGCCTCTCTCACTCACTTTGATGATGATCCTTTCTCCGATGTTGGGGGCGTAACCCCAAATTGTGGCCCTCTTTGGGGCTCTTTGTAAAACCATGTGGTCTGAGTAGTAGGAGGCGAAACCAAACGGTTTAGGTTCGACCTTATTCTGAGGTTCTATAACTGAAACAGGGACAACTGAATCAAGGAATTTTCAAACCAGAGTTGTTATATTTTGGAATCAGAAAATTATTTTTTGTTCTGAGCAGTTTATGATTATATTTCCTAAAATAAGGGGAAGTAACTCTTATTGCAGTAGCGTAGAAAAGCATGCTCACCTAAGAAGTTTACCGCACGATACAGAGGTTATAAAACGGTAACTATTTTCATATTATGAATGCGACAGTTAATATATGATAGGTTAACTGCTTCCTAAGTAATCTAATGTTAATTTCCTGCTATTTGAATGTACATTTCTGCAATCATTTATCGTATTTTTCTGTTTGTAATTGCAGTCAATCTTCTTGTTCATCTCATCACTCGCTTCATTCGATGCACATCTGTGTACACAAGATATATTGTAAAAGTGCTCTAGAACAATATAAAAGTGTGAATGGAAGAATTGTCGTCCTCTTATTGATGCTAACACGTATTGAGACCTGAAATATTCAAGAAACTCATATCATTGACGTTTTTACCGCTATTTAGAAAACATGCGGGAAGCTACAGTTCAACCTAGATTCAGGAGCTATATTTAGAACACATGAAACCGCGGCACGCTCTCACGCTCGACGGGCTTGTACTACAGTCCAACCAGATTATAATGAACCTCTCACTCGCTAGCTCGCTGTGAAATAATGGAAGACTTGAAACTCGATTCATACTCAGTTTATAGTGAGGAGGAAGGCAAGACTAGTAAAAGGAAAGTTACAATGACTTCTAAAGGGTTATTTTACACTCTAGACATCAAGATAAAGGCACTTACGTCACTATGTAAGAAATTACTGAAAATTGAGAATACTATTGACAATATCCTACGATCAGATACAGTCGAATACGAGGATGTTCGAAAGGCCTATTCGGACTGGTTAACTGTATGTGAATATATTTTGAATGATAGGGGAAATTATGCTTCTCTTGTGTATAAAAACAGTGTTCCTGAAGAATATATGGATTTTCTGATCAAACTAGATAGTGACATTGAATGTTTTAAACATTTCCAACACGACATTTCTGCATGGTTGCAAGAAAAAGAACCAGAGAGAAGGCAAAAGGCCAAAACTGAAGATAGTGCATCTAAGATGTCTAAAGGTGACCAAAAGTCACATGTTAGCTCATACAGATCAAATGTATCTTCAGCACGACTGCAGGAAGAACAGAAACGAGCCGAATTATTGGTTAAAGCTGCTGCTTTGGATAGAAAGCATGAATTAGAACTTGAAAAGGCTAGACTGAAACTTGAAGAAGAAAAGTTTGACCTGAAGACAGAAATGGCTATTTCTGATGCTAGGTGGAAAGTATTAGATGAATATGAAGAAGGACACAGTAGCAGGCACAGTTCGAGGATAAGACGCCACAGTTTAGATCCAGAGTCAACTAACCAACAAGACCTGTTCAGGTACACTTACAGTCCAAGGTGTGATGAAGTATACCAACATGACGCTGAACCATTAGAAGCAAATTTAACAGCTGAACTACCAAAGTCAAAACCCCACAGGCTAGCCGCTAGACAGGCTGCTCCAAACCAGTCGAATACAGAAGGAACATCTGACAATGTTGTCTCTACTGTGATACGACAGATGCGGAAACCAGCAACAGATCTCATGGTATTCAATGGTGACCCTCTTCAGTACAGGAAGTTCATGCGTCAGTTTAAGACAAGAATTCTTGCAAACACAGATGATTATGATGAGATTCTCAACTACTTGGAGCAATTCACATCTGGTGAGGTGCGCAACATAGTCAGCAGCTATGGATACTTGGATGCTCAGCTTGGTTACCCAGCAGCTATGAGAGAGCTTGAACAAAGATATGGAAATGAAGAAGTTATTGTGAATGCATTTGTTCGCAAAGCACTAAACTGGCCATACATCAAAGCAGAAAACCCAAGATCACTGGATGAATTTGCAGTATTCTTATCCGAATGTGCAAATGCTGTGAAGGGAGATATCCTTGATAACACAGAGAACATTCAAAGACTGATAATCAAGCTTCCCTACCAGTATCAGGACAAGTTTAGAAGCCAGGTTCAGAGCATTCGTGAAGCTGGAAGACAAGTGAAATTCTTGGATTTGGTGAACTTCTTGAGAAAGGAATCATGGAAGGCTAATGATCCCATGTTTGGGAAGGAAGCATTGCAAGGTAAAGCACAAGCTTCACTCAACAAGGTTAACCCCAGGTCATCTAGCAACACCAGTCTGAGAACAAAGCTTACTTTAGCCACGGATGTCTGTTCTTCTCAAAGGACAAGTTCTTTACCACCACGACAGACACAGTCGGCTCCTCGACAAAAGGCAAGTTCAGTGCCTCCTCCTTCAAAGACAAGCCAAGCATCACCTCCTTCAAAGCAAAATCCAGCACATCCTCCTTCTACAAGTTCAGTACCTCCTCCTCCTAAGCCAAACCCAGTAAAAGCACCAGAAAACCCACAAGAAACCCACTGCCAATGTCGATACTGTGGATCCAGTGAGCATAGAGTCAGTGAATGTGAACAGTTTACTATACTGCCGTACGACGACATTGTCAGCTTCATCATGAAAAATGGACTTTGCTTTCGCTGCTTCAAAAAGGGACACTTGAGCAAGGAATGTAGAAGCCAGATTATTTGTTCGAAGTGCAATGGTCGGCATAATGTAGTTCTTCACCAAGACTGGACCAAGATGCAGCAACAAGATACTCAAAGAGTTCAAGCCAGTTCATGTCTTAGTTCCGATATGGGGGTCGGAGAAGATACAGAAGCAGTCTGTACTATGGTTATAATACCAGTGAAGGTACGCATGAAGGAAGGTTTGCAAGCTGTTGATACATATGCTTTCCTGGACCCCGGGAGCAGTGCATCATTCTGCACCGAGTCATTGCTAGAGCAGTTAGGAGCTAATGGGAAACAGATGAAGATAGACATTGACAGTATGGGAGCACCCAGAACTATCAGCACAAAGGCAGTTTCAGGAATGCAGATAAGCAATCTAGACATGGAGAACTTTGTAAACCTACCAAAGATTTTCTCAGTAGACAAACTGCCAGTTGACAAGACTCACATTCCCACTGCTGATGACGTACAGAAATGGACTCACCTGAACGACATCAATATCCCACAGATAGAGGCTGAGATAGGTATCATGATAGGCAATAATGTTCCTGAGGCCTACTCACCATTGGAGATACGAACTGGACCAGAGCATGCACCTCATGGAACAAGAACCCGACTCGGCTGGGCGTTGTGGAACGTCACAAGAACTGCAACTGAAACACAAGAACTAAAGAACATAAGACTAACCTTGAACAGAACAAACTTTGCCATAAAGGGATGTGAAAGCTGTAAGGAACTCGATCGTATGGTGAGAAACTCCTTCAAAGTAGACTTCCCTGAGAGGATAATAGATGACAGAAGTCAACACTCCCAGGAAGACAAAGTATTCTTAGAAAAGGTGGAGGACTCAATCAAACTAAGCGATGGACACTATGAGATTGCGCTTCCATTCCGGGACCACAATGTAAAGTTTCCTTACAACTATTCACTAGCACTCAAAAATCTGATGAGACTCAGAAGACAGATGGAACGAGACAACAAATTTAGGCTTGAGTATACAAGCTTTATGAACAAAATGCTGGACAAGAATTTTGCAGAGAAAATTCCTGACGATGAACCAGAACCGAAAGGTGGACTCGTCTGGTATATCCCTCATCACGGGGTATATCACCCTAAGAAGAAGAAGTTGAGAGTTGTGTTCAACTGCGCAGCTACCTTTAATGGTACCTCACTTAATCAAGAGTTGTTGTCAGGACCTGACCTCACAAATAACCTCGTCGCCGTCCTGTTGAGGTTCAGAAGAGAAAGGGTCGCTATCAAAGGAGACATCGAGAGCATGTTCTACCAAGTCCGCGTGGCACAGACACAATGGAACTACCAGCGTTACCTTTGGTGGCCGGAGGGAGATTACACAAGAGATCCTGTCAAGTACAGGATGAAAGTCCATATGTTTGGTACAACCTCGTCTCCAAGCTGTGCAAATGCAGCACTCTTAAAGACAGCAACAGACAACGAAAAGAACTTTGAGCCCAAAATTGCTGAAATCATAAGGAACAATTTTTATGTGGATGACTGCCTGTTCTCCGAGATGAACTCGGAAGATGCTGTTAGCATTGTCCAGCAAGTTACCTCCATGTGTCGACTCGGGGGCTTCAGACTCACTAAGTGGGTGAGCAACAGTGCAAATGTCCTGAATAGCATTCCAGAGGAAGACCGAGATGATAATGTGAAGACTCTAAACCTAGATCCCCTGGAATCTGGACAAGTAGAAAGAGCCCTTGGAGTTGTCTGGAAAATACATGTAGACACATTTGGATTTAGAGTGCATGCAGCAAATGTATCCTGTACAAGACGACATGTGCTCTCTATTGTGAGTTCGATCTTCGATCCCTTGGGATTAATTTCACCATTTGTACTCAAGGCCAGGATCCTGCTTCAAAATATGTGTCAAGAAGGCCTGGGATGGGATGAAGAAGTAACAGGCGCAAGATTCTCAGAATGGCAAGACTGGGTTGAAGACCTACCTCACCTCGAAGAAGTCTCGATCCCAAGATGTTACAAATCTTCAAACTTGGAAACTGTGACTCTAACCCAGCTACATCTCTTCTCTGACGCCAGCAATGAAGGCTACGGTGTTACAGCCTACCTCCGACAAGGTGATGAGTCAGGAAACATATCTTGCTCTTTAGTGATGGCCAAGGCTCGTGTGACTCCTGCTAAGAAAGTGACAATACCTAGACTTGAACTTACAGCAGCTTGTATTGCCGTGAAGTTAGCACGATTTCTCCAAACGGAACTTCAAATGAAAATCGACAGTACTCACTTCTGGACTGACAGTATGTCTGTCATTCGCTATATCATCAACAAGACTTCAAGATTCAAAACTTTTGTGGCAAACAGAATCACCATTATCCAAGATGGTTCAGAACCTACCCAGTGGAGGTATGTACAATCCGCACACAATCCAGCTGATGCTGCTTCAAGAGGTCTTAGAATAGCAGCCTTCCTCAAACTTGATCATTGGTTTCACGGACCTCCATTCCTTCAGAAGCCTGAACATGAATGGCCCAAAACTATGATGGCCAATGATAACGATCTCGGAGATGACCCAGAACTGAAACATAAGGAAATAAAAGTGATGGCTTCAACAATAGCAGATGAGACTGTAGATGTAATGGACAGAATAGTGAACTACAGTTCGTCGTGGATGAAGCTCAAAAGAATTGTTGGCTGGTTCATTCTCTACATGACCAAACTGAGGAAGCATGTTAAAGAAGGAAACTGCTCCAAGAATGGAAAGACAAATGTCCAACTTACTGTTGAAATAATCAAGAAAGCTGAGACAGCCATTCTACGCTATGTACAGCATAGATACTTGAAGGGCATTATCTGTGCACTCAAGAACCCATCAAAGGAACACGCACTAGACAAGGCTGTGAGAAAACTTGACCCATTCATTAAAGATGGACTTGTCCGTGTTGGCGGTCGACTAAGTGAAGCTTCCATTCCCTATGAAGCTAAGCATCAAGTGTTGCTACCCAAGGACTGTCACGTATCGAGACTGATAGTACAGGATTCTCATGAATCAGTCGGACACATGGGTAAAGCCGCCATGATGGCTCACCTTCGACAAAGCTACTGGATACCAAGAGTTGGACATCTCATCAAAAGCATCACTTCGAGGTGTGTTCCGTGTGTAAAGTACACTGCCAAACAGATGGAGCAAAAGATGGCCGACTTGCCGATCGATAGGGTCACTGCTGACGAACCACCCTTCTCTCGTGTAGGAGTTGACTTCTTTGGCCCCTTTGTGGTAAAAAGGGGTCGGGCGAATGTGAAACGTTATGGAGTGGTCTTCACCTGCCTGTCCATAAGAGCCATCCACATTGAAGTCGCTGCTTCCATGGATACAAGTTCCTGCATCAATGCATTTAGGAGATTCTTCGCCAGACGAGGTCATCCAAAGAAGGTATGGACGGATAATGGGACTAACTTAGTGGGCTGTGAGAGGGAACTTCGGGAGGAAATAGAAAGATGGAACCATAACCAACTACACGAGACCTTTCTCCAGCGGAATATATCCTGGCAGTTCAACCCACCATCCGCTTCCCATCACGGTGGCGTTTGGGAAAGAATGATCCGTACCATACGGAAGATCTTGTACTCCCTAATGCACGGTCAAGTGATACACCAGGACGATGATGGCCTACAGACCCTGTTCTGTGAAGTAGAAGTCATCATAAACAGTCGTCCTATCACAACAGTGACCAATGATATACATGATCTGATGCCTCTTACACCAAATGACCTGTTAATGCTAAGATGTCCTGAGACGTTGCCCCCGGGCGTGTTCAGTTATGACGATTGCTACGTCAGGAGGCGTTGGAGACAAATTCAGTACTTGGCAGATGAGTTCTGGAAAAGATGGTCCAAAGAGTACTTGACATCTCTTCAAGAGAGAGTGAAATGGACCAAAGTACGAGAGAACATCGCAGTGAATGATATTGTTCTGATCATGGACAATCTGCCTCGGAATGCCTGGAGCCTTGGACGAGTCATGGAAGTGTTCCCTGATAGGAAAGGACTTGCTCGAATTGTGAAAGTAAAGACATCCACATCGACGGTGATGCGACCTATCACCAAACTGTGTCGACTTCTCAATGACAATGACAATGACTCTAATGATTTTGCATGATGCTGCATGCAGATACCTCATCGTTCAGGACTGAAAGATATTCATGAACTCTTTATGCTAAGATAAGAATACAGGACATGAAAGTTGATTATAATTACTACACTTAGTTTCATAATTAGGGGGTCGGATTGTTATATTTTGGAATCAGAAAATTATTTTTTGTTCTGAGCAGTTTATGATTATATTTCCTAAAATAAGGGGAAGTAACTCTTATTGCAGTAGCGTAGAAAAGCATGCTCACCTAAGAAGTTTACCGCACGATACAGAGGTTATAAAACGGTAACTATTTTCATATTATGAATGCGACAGTTAATATATGATAGGTTAACTGCTTCCTAAGTAATCTAATGTTAATTTCCTGCTATTTGAATGTACATTTCTGCAATCATTTATCGTATTTTTCTGTTTGTAATTGCAGTCAATCTTCTTGTTCATCTCATCACTCGCTTCATTCGATGCACATCTGTGTACACAAGATATATTGTAAAAGTGCTCTAGAACAATATAAAAGTGTGAATGGAAGAATTGTCGTCCTCTTATTGATGCTAACACGTATTGAGACCTGAAATATTCAAGAAACTCATAAGAGTTGTTAGGTTCACCCTTATTACTTCCATTTTGTCTATAGAATTAAAAAGATTTGGGTTACTCTTTATGCATTCCTTCTTTGTTTTTGATGGTTCGAGAATTGAGCCTTGAGCGACCTAATCTTTGTAGAATAGTGCAGCAGAGTTAATACCTTATCCTAATGAGATTGAAAAATTAGTTAATCAGTTTTAGGGGACAGTTTATCTTTACGAGTGTTAACTTTTTACTGCATAAGCTGAAGTGTAAAAAAGCCCTCTCGTTTAAATTAAATCTACAACTATGTAACTATAAAAGGATTATTTTGATACAACATCTACAATGCATCAAATAATTTAATGATGAAATTGATTTTTCACACTTTAAGTGCAGATAAATATCTTCATCGCTCATTATGTTTCTTTTAAATAATTGTACACATTCCTTGTCAAATAGTCAAGTGACAAATCGCAAAGCTATCATCCTGGGTAGTATCTTTAATGAGTATTTTGATGTGTTTCTAACAACAAAAGTTTACAAACAGGAATGAAAAAATTTAAATTGTCAGTTAGTCCAAAAAAATGCTTTAATTCCGGGAACTGTCTTTTTGATTTTCACTTAGCAACAACTAACTCTCTGAGATTCTTACAATGTTAAGTGTCAGCAAAATCATGATGCAAATATCATTAATATTACTCACTGTTATTCATAGCCATTTATAAAATAACAATGATGACATTATTTTGCTTTTAGTATGCATAATAATGCTTCTGAGGTAGTAATCTGTCACCAAGACCCCAAATTAAGATATAAGGCCTATACACATAGAGATAAACTGATCAATTGACTTTAAATTTGTCCTTTCTTATTTGCTTTTTCATAGCTGAAGAGCTTTGTCAAATATGATATAATGATGAGATAGGTCTCATTGTAATTATGGATAAAAATGGAGGCCCTCACCTCCCCTTTTCAAAATGTTCTGGATTTGCCATTGAACCTTAATTTCAAGTAAGTGCACTAATGCTTAAATGAAGTTTATATCATGAAGATTTACAAATTAAAAAAAATCCACCTACCTTTTGCTGGAGTAAGCTGGGACATTTTGACCACATACTGTCCATTGACAAGCTGTTGCCATAACAAGGTGACAAGCACAATCTTCAGGGGTCCCATGTTGTACAACTGCCCAAATCAATTAATAGACTGAAAGATATACTAGTCTTCTATAGGGTATATATTTAGTTCGGCAAATGAGTGATGACTGCGCACCCCAAATGTCGTCTTAGATGCTAGGCTACAACGTCCTTACATCATCAAGTTAATTCAACCTAAACTCGTCATGTGACTCTTATTATTTCATAACTCGTTCGAAGGGTTTGTTACTTCCACCCACAGTTTACAGCTACAGAAGTTGTTGTTGAAAATGAAACAACGAATGCATATCAACTGTTAGTTCGCTGTGCATTACATGTCTGAAATGTCATATAGTTTTGCATATAGCATTTTACCCAAAACAATCACAAAGGGCCTACCTTCCTTCAACGCTTCCGCATTCGATCTGACTATTCTGCTGGGCGTAATTCTTAAATTAAGAGTTACCTCCCTTGATTCAACAGATCGATCTTTTTCAAGGAAAATTAAATGTGGCAACATCTCTTGCTTCTTAAATAATAAATAATTCATTAAAAATTTAAATAGTCGATTATTATATTTTCAATAATATAATTTCGAAATTATTACTAAAGTACCTCTTGGTGGTAGACAAGGTGATCGACTCTATCTGAACAAATTAGTATTTGATTATACAACACTTCTTGGTAAAGTGACATCTTTCAGGAAGTCTGGTATAGATGATTCTTTTAAAACACACCCTGTGTCACTTTAACATAGCGTTATTAGCAGAAGAAACGAATATTGTATTGTGCATGCATTTTATTGTCAATTATTTACTGATGATAGATATAATGATAGTCCTGCTTCATGACTGTGTATATAAAGGAGCCTTTAATACAGTCTAGTTCCTCATACAGCAAGTCTATATTGACTGAATACACATATGAAATAAGGAGCCCAAAAAAATAAATTATGGATGAAGGAACATTTAATTATTAAAATTTTTCATAGACTAAATTTTAGTCTAATATAATGAATCATTCGGTAAGTACTGTCTTGTCCTGTATTGACCAACTGATTTCATTAATTGCTGTGAATCAATTGAAGACAACTTATATATTGTTCATTGAAAAAGGTCAGGTATTGAATTTCAAGTAGGAATGACCCTCGGCGTATCCGATGACATCATGTGACATCATATGACTGGTCACATGACCGACTCGTATTATTCTCGGTTTTGAACGCATGTGAACATTCAACCTCGTGTTTTACTTGACGTTTAACGTTGCCTTTGAATGTACATATAAGAGTACATAAGAGGGTTACAGAGGTCACTGTACATTACAATTACTTTTCTTGTTGATTTATAATGTCACACTATTATGGGACACGTGGTTTCAAGTACCGCGGACTACCTAAATGACGATGGATTGTACCACGGAAACAAGAAATATTCGAACAAATGTTGTAATTAGCCCATACCAATGACATAATGTAAACTTTACGAGCCACTCTGTGAGTTGTTGGAGTCATATATGCCAAACTTAATGAATGGTGTTATTTGATCGCGAAGTATCGACTGTTACCAAAAAGACACATTTTAAAGCTTTTCGGTTTTTTACAGTGACAAAATGAAGGTAGAACGTCGCAATTATTATCGAAAACCGGACAGTGGCGCGCGTCAAACTGTCAAACGTAATTTTGGAGACTTATTCAGAACAGCCAGAAGGGCAGTTAGGAGTTGATAGCATTTGTTTGGTTATATAACTAGTATCCATGTATATTGGACGTGCTATCTACACCTCTGTGCATTTATAAGGCTGTTTTTAGATTTTAATGGAAAATCAGTATTTGTCATATATATGTCTTTTAGACATGAAAAGTTACGATCTTTTGATTTTATATCGCCACATATGACATTAAGGTTCGTATCAAAGGTAAATAATATGTTATGAAAATCACGGAGTGGCTCTTTAAAACACAATGCATATGATGGAAATAAAAATCAATCTGCAATGACCTACTTGATCTTATCAGGCCTATTAGGCTTATATGGCATGGTGCCTTGTTGGATTTGTAATATACTCCTTTTTCATATCATGTGCTGCTGTATGTGATTATGCCCTCATATTTATAATAATGTAATGCTGGAATAGGATTATTACTTTATATATTTATTAATTGTAAAGTAATTTGTGGATACTCATAAAATGTGTATTCGATTGTAGTATTATGTATTGATTGATATTGTGTTTTACACAATGTATTTATGATTTGTATTTGTGTTGCAGGGCATTTATTTGTTTGTGAGTCATAGTAAATAAATCCATCCACCGAACCCCCACAAGTGCTCGTCCTGTCGTCTTTTCCCTAAGACTATCGAGTACCTCTGTTACATTTGTGTTATTTGTCATTTGACGTGGAAGAGTAAAGACTGACAATAAAAAGGTATCTTATATGCCCCAAAATCGTCACCAAACATGAAATTTGGTTGAAATAGAAAAAAACCCCACCATTCTAGTGAAAAGTAGGAAAAACCTTTTGTACACTTAACTCATACATTTAATATTAAACTATACTTACGGGAAAAAAATAATGTTGATTATTTTATATTTACTAATACATGCTCAAAGCGCTACCGTCATCATGGTTCTCAAGGAAGTGTACTTTCTAGTAAATGCTTGTACTACTAAGAAATGCCCCCACACATGCATCAGCTCGAGTGACTGAATTAAAAATATAAGCGATAAAGTGATTGAAAGCAACTGTAAACATGCCAGAAATCAAATCCAGGCTACAGGCTAATCTCTTTTACTTGCTGATCACTGATCAAACGTCACTAAATTCAGTAAAGATAATTCGTTTCCAGTGGTGTTATTTAATATGGCTTCTGCAAATACACATTACACAACTTACAACAAATGATTGAAAACTAAGAAAGCCCCTTCTCAATCTGCTAAGAGGAAGTCAGTATTCACAAGCGATACGCGAGGGTCAAACTAGGGTCAGTTTCTCGATCGTTCTCTATGAAATACTTGCTTCTTTAGTAGTGCAAGTATTATATGTTTTGTTTGTTCTACAGGCCTGCGTGAAATCTGGCTCATTTGAAAGTTCATTTTCATCACTATGTCATAACTTATAGAGTCACTCCGTGAGTTGTTGGAGTCATATACATGTATGCCGAACTTAAAGAGCCACTCGGTGAGTTGTTGGAGTCATATATGCCGAACTTAAAGAGCCACTCCGTGAGTTGTTGGAGTCATATATGCCGAACTTAATCAGCGGTGTCATTTTATCGCGAAGTATCGAATGTTACCAAAAAGACACGTTTTTAAGCTTATTGTATTTTTACAGTGACAATATGAAGGTTGTACGTTGCAATTATGATCGAAAACCGGACAGTGGCGCGCGTCAAATAGTCAAACGTAATTTTGGAGACTTATCTAAAACAGCCAGAAGGGCAGTTTGGGGTTGATAGTGTTTGTTAGATAATATAACTATAGTATCCATGTGTTTTGGACATGATATCTACACCTCTGTGCATTAATAAGGCTGTTTTTAGATTTTCATGGAAAACCAGTATTTGGACATGAAAAATTAAGATGTTTTGATTTTATATCACCACATATGACAATTAGGTTTGTATCAAAGGTAAAGAATATGTTATGAAAATCACGGAGTGGCTCTTTAAAACAGGGTTAACCGGCTGAAATGCACCCTGGCATGCCCTAAATTTTGGAGGTATAGGAAATTATACACATCTAACTCCCCATCCTACAAAGATAATGATCTAAATATGAAGATTCCCAGCATTCTTGGCTTCTTGAGACGGAAGAAGATTTGAAAGAGGACACTTTCACGCCCATAGATGAAGTAGGGTCAAACTTCATACTCAAATCTACATAGCGACATGTAGGAAACTCTATATTTCTGAAAATTCAAACTTCTAAGCCAATCGTTTTTGGTTTTGGTAAACCGCCCTAAAGTTGCCGCACCATTACTTTTAAGGGAGGACGGGATCGTAGTCTCCATCTTACAAAGAGGATATTCTCTAATTAGCTGATCCCTAGCAAAATCTGTTTCAAGGGATAGTTATAAAAAAATTTGGAATGGTACACCCTGCCTCGCCCATATTTGAATAAGCCAACCGGTTATTGAGCAAAAGTCCGTTCAAGATTTCAGTTCTAATTTGTCATGCAAATATTTGAAATCTACAAGCTTTGATCCCTAGGTGCAAAGTACCAAAATGAATCAGTATTTGGGGCTGAGGGTTTCTGGATGAGAATTCGAAAATGTGAAAAGTTTACGGATGGCCTTCCGGACTCAGGTGCAGGTAATCTTCCCGTCTGGCATCGTAGGCTTGATGGAGGTAAAAATTTACTTTACTGGCCACGATAATCTTCTATTAATAATATAGAATAATGACATTATCAAATTAATGACGTCATTGCAACGTCCTATCATCAGGTTTTCACTGTAGGTCATATTGATTTTAATAGATTATAATATCATGTTGTTGCTGATGCTAGGACAAATATGATATCAGATATATCAGATATTACACACAAACTTTAAATCAGTTTGATGATATGACATGTTATAAGACAAAAATCAGTACCTTTTCCATGACTCAATGGAAGTGTGCTGTTTTTATACATCCTAAGATAAACAGAACGTAACGTTTCGATCGTTTTAACTATACCAGCTCCAGTGTTACTATTATGGTACAAATCATGAGGGTTTTCTTGGTAGATTATTTATAAAATACACCGTTCCCATGTTTCCTCGAGCTCGTCTAGTATCTAAACTGATAATCACTTGCATGATTAAATATTGACCCTAAAAGACACCAAGGTTTAGACTAAATCTATTTTTGAACATGTTTGATTTAGCTGTAGGTTTGCTTTTTACGTGGTAGACAAAACCAAATTTATATGCTTGCTTTCTCTTATAATGTATTGTAACACAACTCAAATCATGTATGATATAAGATGTTTATTGCACACATTCAGGTACCATTTTTGCACATATGAAACACTTGCTTCAAAAAAGATTTTGATATCATACATATATATCTCTTTTTTATCATTATTAAACAGCGCCTAATTAACGAAAAGAATGGCAGATATCGGTATACAAAACAAGTTTGGACATTTTTACTTTTGCAAATTATCAACACGAAAACTATCATTAAGTGATATCAGTTTATAGGTCGGCACCGGGTCATTAGGTACGACGTAAAACCGTGATGGTGTAATTGGTCTGCACATAGTTACTTTTTGTCACCACTTACATGTGGTATTACGGGCTCTCGTCAGAGGTTAGAAGGAAACCAGGGTCCCGTTGTGCAGGAACGTAGTCGCATTCCCGACAGTGGCAGTATCTAACATTTGTTCTCAGACTAAAAAATATCCTATAATCGTTATTGAATTTATTCCTGTTGATGAACATACTTAATACATGATTGACAAGTACTTGGCAACCTTAGTCCCCCAAGGCAGGTTGAGATTAATACTGTTGGCTGTGGTTGAATTTCTGGTCGGGTGGGCTGATGTATGAAGGAGGGACATAGCCTATCTGAGGGCCGCCCCCCGCTACTGAATTCATGGACACGTAGGCTTGGTTCGACATTGGCTGCACGATTATTCCTTGCTGGAGTGGCTGAAAATGACAGAAAACTGTTATAAGGTATTCATATGTGTACATAAGATTTATCACTCTTCATTTACTTATAGGCTTCATAAGTCATTCTATTATGCTACACTGAGTACTGTTCAGTAGCTCTCATGCCGGTGACCTTTGTATTGGAACCAATCGCCGGCGAGGCTAGAAGGCCACTGGCACGATTTGATATTTTCGTTAGTTTAAATTCATGGTAGGTGGAAGGTAACATACAAGGCCACATGACCCTTCCTGAATAGTACTCAGATCAGGAACATCGAGGTACGAATGATAGGTCTCACCTGATTTCAATGAGATTTATCGTAGACAACTGGGTAATTTTTTTTATCGATTTGCGGACTTTTGCTAATAAAGTATCACATTATGGAAATTAATGTGTATTACGATTGTAAAATAAAGGCATAAAGTCGGGATTTTGATTCAAAAACGGATTATTTCGCTACTGGCTAATTAAAAATATATCTGGGAAAGTTCATCCCGTCTCAGGGTAAAATGTATATACTGCTCATAATCAAAGTGAAAACGGCAGCTTGTACGTTTTACACTGAGACAGAATGGGGACACTTCTTCAAGCAGACAGAGGGTCAGACTGGTGCTGAAGTTGTGTGGTAGAGTATATTGATAAAATGGGACGCACGTCTTCATTCCTTGCACACATTTGAGACCATTGCTTAATTTTAATTCAATCTATACATTATCATTTATTGGGGGTTTCAAAATGAATGTTTAACATTATGTGAGATAACTTCACCTTATTATATTTTGGAAACATCAAAGTTTTATAAAAAACCATGAAAACCACGGAATGTATTTTTTCTTATACCGAAAAATATGTATGTATGTATGTATGTGTATATATATATATATATACACCCCCCCCCCCCCCCCCACACACACACACACACCCCCCCACACACACACATATAAAACATATATGAGGAGTCCGTCATTACCTCCTGTCTACAAGTGAGAATCCCAACAACAATGGTGGTCGCTAGAGTTATGATCCAGGCGAAGACCATGATGACGATGATTGCCACGCCCATTATGTACATGCTGTTGAGGTCCTCGCACGTGTAGGTGTATGTGGACGGGGTTACTCCTCTGTAATGGAAAAAAGATTTATATTATCGATACCATCATCGTCGTCATATTCGTCATCGAAATTTAGGTCCTCCGGAATGTAGCTTGTAGCTATATATATATGTTGACTGGATTATTGCTCTGTAATGGAAATAGGCTCATGCTATTTCATAGTTTATCATTCAAAATAATGTTATTATATTTCTAATGCAACTAGTCATTTGTAGTTTTGTCGTCTCTGAATGCTGACGAGGTTGTGCAAAGTGGACGGTTGTTATCTAAAGAAAGTCTCATCAATTCATTAATCTAAATCAAAATGTGACTTCGACTTCCGTTGTTTAATTTTTAAAATTCCTTTTGATCATGCCGAGCAAAACAGATTTTTTTTATTGCAATTTTGCAAAACAGTACCATTTATTTTTTAGATTTGATTTGATATGGTCGTCTGGCCTAGGTTGATGATGTGATGTTTCACAAATGCCATAATTAACAGTGATATTGCGAAAACAAGCTCGAAAAAAAATTACGCATTTGCCTGAAAGTTATATCGAGCGAAAGGAGATAACATTACTGCAAAGCTGTCGCTAACATTCTATAAATTCAAGTCATTGGCACAAAAATGTATTAAAATAGTTATCGTAATTTCATGAGAAGGAACATTTAGGGTCTTACAGTCCTGTATACTCTTTGAAAAAAATGTGTAACTGATAATTTTCTCATCAAATTGAATTGTGTATCGAATCAATCTCTGCGTACTGACCCACACTTGCAGACATCACCGGAAGTGATGCAGGAGTCGGGGGAGAAGACGGCGAGCATACTGAGGGCGAAGATACCCAGGACGAAGGAGATACCCATCAGTATCAGCGTCAGGATACAGAATACCATCTGGGTGATGTACTGGCGAGAGAAACAAGGTGCATAATTACTCCTTTCAACCCTACATGCCTTTAGAGGGTTCTCTGACAGTAGTTTTAGCGTCAGGATATAAAACACCATGTGATCTATGTACTTTGGGTACAAAATGGTAGCAGTCTGGTAACTCTGGTTGAAATGAAGGTACAAAAAAACTAGCAGTCTGGTAACTTTGGTTGAAATGAAGGTACAGATTGGTTGCAGCCTGGTATCACTGGTTGAAATGAAAGTACAAAATGGAAGCAGTCTGGTAACTTTGGTTGAAATGAAGGTACAAAAATGCTAGCAGTCTGGTAACTTTGGTTGAAATGAAGGTACAGATTGGTTGCAGCCTGGTATCACTGGTTGAAATGAAAGTACAAAATGGCAGCAGTCTGGTAACTTTGGTTGAAATGAAAGTACAAAATGGCAGCAGTCAGGTAACTTTGGTTGAAATGAAAGTACAAAATGGCAGCAGTCTGGTTACTTTGGTTGAAACTATGGTACAAATAGTTGACTGTCTGGCAAGGTTAAGGGAATATCGTGTGTAATTAGTGGCGGGCATATAGATTGGCGTAAACTCGAGGAGATTACTATAGTGTTCCATTCAATATCGATATCGGGACACAGAACACCATTTGGGTGGTGCACAGGAGTAGAGGAAAGAGATCAGCCTCACAGAAAGGCTACAAAGAATCTGATCTATAGGTGCTTCAGCATTGCCCATTGATGCAAAAGTTGTAAAACAAATAATTTGAAAACTTACCAGCCCCTTCTTTTTGCAAATGCTAGCGATGATTCCAAGCACTGCAGGAACGATGTACTGAAAACAAGACACATATCATTTCAGATAATAACAAGTTTCTCTGACTGCACAATTCTCCGTACTAAACTGATGTAATTAATGTGTGTTGTATTTTTCTGATTCTTTTATTTGTTAGACTATTAGAATCGTACACTTTGGTTTCGATAGATTGCTAATTCATAAATTCTTATATGAAAAGAACCTACTGCAAATCCAATAGCCCAGAAGGGTAGTCTGTCGTTGATGTAACCCCCAATACCGCTGAAATCTCCCCCTGAGTCATCTGTGATGATATGGGCCGACACGGCGTCTGTTGCCTTCTTTACTAGAGTCGCCACCAGGACGCTGAATGATATACCTACAGGAGATCAAACTGATTTAGAAATTTAACTTCAATTCATGGAACTCTTCCAGATGGACATAATCGTGCAGAGGTATATTTGGTGACAAGAACACCTTCAATGAATAGGGACAATCTAACTTTTAATTAATATTGAAGAATTCTAATTTGAATACAATTCTTTCAAGCTTCTATAAACTGGCAAATGTATTTGTTTTGTTTTAAAACAAAATCAATCCTGTTTTCTTTCGTGTGCACATTTTAAAACCCATTTTTACGCATCAAAGCAAAAATACCTGAGTTAAGTTTAACTCGCCTTAATTAAGCTACAAAATATTATATTTTCTTGTTTTCGACGAGCCTCGAAAAAAGCCATATAAATGATAGAGGTACAATTTACATAAATATTTGACAACATAACACTGCCAACCCATATTTGTCGTCGTCTCTACTGCCCACTAAGTTTCTGAAGTTACGTTTGAATCGGAGCCGCGCGCCATTGCCAAGTTTAAGATTCCAAAACACGACTTACACCTACTGTCACTTTTCTCCTCAGGTACACATTAAAACATTTCGATGAAAAGAAAATCTCACCCAAATTTATTCTTGTATCAAATATATCAACATGAGTTGATTATAGTAGCAAACATCCGAGGCTTAAAGAAATTATTATATTTGGTCTCAGTCAAACGGTACTTTCGGCTTCGACTTTGCATTTGATTGATTGAATTGCATTACTCCTGTTCTTATTTAGTTTTATTTTGGAACGAGTGCATGGTTTACAATTTCATGAGAACGAAGACTTAGTATTTCCAACAGCCAAAACCACAGAGCGGTGTTCATGATATTTAACCAAAAATTGACCACAACCCGAAACACGTTCTCTTGAAAGGTATTTTTATCTCTTTCATATGTTGAATTAGATAATAGGAAATATGATATAATAAAGATTCACCCCCAAATCATGTAACGGTTGCTTTGTAGGTGCAAGTGCCAAATGGAACCTATAAAATGACGAGTGGTCTTGGTTTGAAGCACAAATGTCATGCTTCTTTGGTCGGAACGTCTGGTACGTCTGGGGGTCAATAAGTTTTGCAAGCTGGTCTTTTATGTTTACATTAACAGTGTCAGCTTATAGCGGTAGGTACTTTAGCCGAATTATAATATTGACAAATGTCAAAACAATTCAAGACACAGCAGTTATAATAGCTGCACTGACTCTACTCAATTATGGATTCTCTTAAACATGGACAACCTGCTGTGATCAAGTTCTTACCAAGGAGAGATGTAAACCTACAGAAATACATAATTGTATGTGTAATGTGATGGATAAGGTTGCTCCTAACTATTCGCTGGTCTCTTCAGTTTAAAAGAGGCAGGGAGTCGTCAGACGATGACCCACGGTCAAACAGGCCCTCAGAAATCACCCAACTGCAAGTTATTGCCGCTTTCAAAAGAAGAATCTAAGCTGACCGCCGTGTAAAAGTATCTCAAATGTCTTTTGAATTCCAGATATCAGTTAGAAGTGTTGAAAAAATTATCATCTTGGTACTTCCAAGGAATCTGCAAGACGGGTACCCAGAAACCTCTGAGCACAATATCGCCACCAAAGAATTGAAAGTTGTGTGGAGCTATTGGATCTTTATAATGCTGATGAAACCGGGTTTATGTCTCGCAGGGTGACCTATCCCTACGTGGAAGGCACTTCCAGTATGACGAAGATGTCAAAGGTACCACAGGGGCGTGGTTAGGGGTACAACCCGAAGACTTCTACGAAAGTGGTATATAAAGCCTTAACGAGAAGTAGAATAAGTGTATTGAGATGAAGGGTTGTTCTTTTGAAAAATAAAAAAAATTGGTTATGCGAGTTTGTTTTATTTTAACGGCAAATTTGTTATTTTTAATAATCGTTTTACAATATCACACTTCACGATATTCCGTTCCCGTTGGTGTAATTTCTACTCCCTCAAATTCGACATAAATTGGCGTCCAAATAAAGATATCAAATTCTAATTGGGTCATGGAATTTTTTACAACATTTCCTTTGTCTACGTTCGGGGTCAAAAGAAGCGAGTCCCCAATAATTATTAGTTTTGACAAATGTGTTATTTTAAGAGGGTCTGTAAACATTTCATGAATCACTCCGATTATCCTGTGTCTGAGGGGAAAGTACCAAGTATCAAGCAAAAACTACCAGCGGCCATTTATTTGTAAACATCCATAAATCATTTGAGGTAGGGTAATTTTTTAGCGTAGTTGAATAGATCTTGGTACATTGGTTTAAAAATGTTTCTTTTGATTAAAAGACATTGTCATGAAATTTTAATAAAAAGGCCGGTGCTACTGTCCCTTTAAAGACGGTACATTTAGATAGATTGGAATAGAGAATGTTTCAATCTCTTGATGCTACTATGCTGCAGTCAATCAATCAATCTTTATTCAATACTGAAAGGCCACAGGCCTATAGTACAATATGAAGGATAATACAATATATAGCAAATCAATATTCATATAAATCGTGATGTCATTTTAAAGAAGAATAACAAAATGTGCTTTACTATCACTGTCTGATTCTAAATGCGTGGTATATAAACATTGCAAGGTTTTGAATTACAACGAAAATTTTACAGTTAAATAAAGATAAGAATTTATCTCTAGTAGAAAGACATATTAATACTCTTTAAGGTATTTTTACGTAACTAATCATAAAATGGAAATACGAGCAGAAAGTGGTATTCGTCTTCCAAAACGTTGCTATTGCATGATTTACAAAGTCTGTCCTCTCTGTTCATGTTAAGAAACCCGCCCTTTTCAATCGGAAGCATGATAAACTTACTCTGAACTTTCTTTTAGTAACACAAGATAAATAATATTCAGTATAAATGTATGGTTTAAGAGCTGAATAGTACTCACATTTAGTGGAAATGGAAAGTTTATATCGCCAGTTGTTTTGGTAGATATCCCTAAGTCTTTGTGAAAATGAGTTTAGAAACCTTATTGGAAAATCAACCTTTTGCTCATACCATATGTAATTAAATCCTGTTTTGAATAATAGCTTCTTTAAATCTGTTATCCAATTCTTTTGTCAATTTTGGTCATATATATAAGATTATCATTTCATAACATATTTGGTAAACGATAGGAGGGCGTATCAAGAAGTCTCAGCCAGTATTTTATAATCTTAACTTGTGAGTTTATTACAAGCGGAAACCTCCGTCATTTTTGGTTTGGTCTCTGACAGAAAAGATAGCGTATAGTTGGCGCGTTGTGAAATATCGAATAAAACATCTTCACTTCTTCGCAACTGCACATCGCACCGGCGCCTGTGACATCTTACCTGTTACGCTAAGAAAACATTGAAACCAAACTGTATTTATAACGAATTTAGCAAGTTAGCAAAAACGGTCAATCGGACATTCAAAGAACCTGAAAAAATTAGGCCGATTCCCCCTTGATGTTATTTCTACAGAAACAATTTTTGAAACTAGAAAAGTTGGAAGATATGTGACAAAATACGTCAGGTACATTAAAGAATGGTTTACAAAACTACATTTTCTTTTAGAAAGGAACCAACAAATTTGCTCTGATGATTTTAAACAAAGTTATTTTAGCACAATCTCACATTTTTTTGGAGGAAATGAACATAAATCTGTTCTTTTTCCTTTTTGAATCTTTAATTAAGACTCAGCTTTTACGAATTCATTGTTGTTATTTTACGGATGGTTTACTCCGTCTTCGAATTGAAATACTGAAAAGCAATAGTTGCCAAGGAGAAGGAAAACGCGCAATTTCTGAAAGTAATTAATCATTTCCAACTAGACTACTGTTATCTGTGGCGTTAGGTGGCGTTATCAGGGCAACTTTCTCGTGATCTAGAAATATGTCGCAATCCTCGACGGTTTTCTTTCCTTAAATTACTGTATTAATCGTGTGCAATGTATAAACATGATTATTTTCAACTACATGTATAACGTTAAGTTTAAGGAAATACCTTTTTTTACAACAAATACTTAAAATTTGTCTTTGATGAACCAATTTAGTTTATAATGATAACAAATCTAGACAACTGCGCAAAAAAAGAACCTTATCCCTAAGGTCAACTAAGTGTCATCCGTAACATTGCACTAAAGCTACCGATGTTTAGTGATTTAAGGTGACCATAGTGTTTTGTGCAAACGGACCCAGGTAAAATGGTACAGTTGAAACGACAAACTTGTTGATTAAAGTAATTTTTGAACGCATTTGAAATTTAAACTCAACGGTTTCTACCACGATGTAACAAGTTCATATTGTCATTCGTGAATTAATTGAATAGAATTCAATGTACTTACCACATGCCAGAACGATGCCAGACAGAACGCCGTTTGCCACATTATGTCCGTTTGATCTCAACATCCTGTCTTCTTTGCCTTCAGATGCTAAATAAGAGTTTGATAGAAAGCGATTGTTTTGTGTAGGGAAAGGTAAGCGTAGGTTGTTTCCGTTTAGCGCGCAGTGTGTTTCTGGTAAAGGTGTGTCAATACGTCTGTGCTGATAACATGATAAACATTAACCACCCGGACCACCACCCTACTTACTTATCAGTAATCGATATTTCTTATAAGGGACATGTGATATGATATGGTGTATTAGCAACTTTTCATGATTCATATTGAGACACTATTGAGAAATACATTTTGAAATTTGGTGGATATTTATAGTTACGACAGATTGTAGACTCTTTGGGCCCTGATAAGATAATTTATGTTCATATCTAAGAAACGAAATATGGTAGACTGTATCTTTCCCCGATATGTATATATTTATATGATTTGGGTCACAATTGGCTCCAGATTTTGTCCATGTTTTGTGAAAAGATGGTTCAGGTTTCGAGGTAATAAGTGATATAAATGAATTAAAATGTCCTTTTCATTTGCAATGACAAGGTTATGACATTATCACTTTACTATTTCTTAATTATCTGTTTGTATTTATTCAGTGTTCTATGTAAACCTTGTGCAAGTGAAGTGCCTGATAACATAGTGTTTTTTGGCTTACGGATATGGACTTCCAGGTAAAGATCGATACTATCTTAAAACGATATATTCTTGAAAGTTCTGAGTTTATACTATTTAATCGCAATCGTGTTTACGTAGAAGTTGTCGCAATGTTCAAGAAGAAATCCCAAATTGTTTCTGACATTAAGGATAGTTTTGAATCAATAGTAAAAAATTCTTATATCCAGCTTTGGTTCGTGTAATGAAGCCAAATGACTTTGATTTCATTCATTTACATTATCATACTTGCTATCCTATTTTTCATTATAAGTGTAGACTTATCTTTACCCACACAGGTTAACTCGTATCTTCAAACAACGTCAAGCAACGTGTCTGCAATTAAGCAGCCAATCAGTAATTAAGCTCTTGTCACATGATCCTTGGCGGGGAAAGTTGAAAGACTTAAGTCCGCTTGTCCGTGGCAATTTGTCTATTACATTTTTATTATTTTAGCGCTTACGCGCTTTTAGCTATTTTTAACGTCACTTATAATGTGATCTAGTATCTCATAGGCCATTCCTGGCCGGACAGTGTACTTTTAACATAATGTTGTGATAACTCCGAGCGCTCCATGAATGTACGCTGGGTGACACTTAAATAAAATATATTTCTTCTTCTTATTCTTCTACATAAGAATTTTGACAGAAATTGCCTCGTGAGTCATCGGCTTGATGTGAGGAGAAATAATTTGAGTAACCTATTGGAAGAGATTGAGCTGAATAACGATCGGTTTGGTACAAGGAAATACAGGAGAATAAAACCTTGCTTGTGTTAATTGTCTCTGTCCTCATCTGGTATACCAGGTCAAAGTCAAAGAATTTATTTATTTAAGGCTTACATACAAAAGTACATATACGAATAAGGAAGATATCACATATAATACAGTTTAATAAATGATATATGATAATAAAATGACAGTTGAAAGGTCGTTATAGCTATTAGAGCTAATTTAATTAACAGTTCATTCTTCAGTCTTCTACTTTGATAAACAAGGACAAAATGAGGATAGGAACATTTTTGTCCTCTGAGAACGCAGTAAAATAGGTAAACACGCATAACGTGTAACATGTATTTTCCACTGCTGGTTTATATAAAGGACAAATTCTTCTTTTCAAGATAAAATTTTCTTCCCTCATTTATCATCAAATCTATAACAACCCAAGTCTAAATCTGATGAAAATATTCCTTAAATTCTTAGCATATAAAATTGATAATGAACACATGGACTAAGAAAACTACAGATATGCCAACTTACTTAGTGACTGGGACTAATAGTTCAAATTCAAATTGTTTATTTCGGTATGAAGGCCATTGGCCCGTGTACAAAATAACTTACATAATTTTGCGGAATCGGTGGGAATTATATATCAAGGATTGTCTTTCTTTTAATAAGTGCAAATTTCACAAATTGTGTCAAGTTATAAATTTAGATAATAGTATCATTTGTACTTGATAATAGTTCATAAAAGATAAACCTGTTTACATTGGTGAGACATTGGTTTGGTAGATATGATGTTCTTAACATATGATAATGAATGGAGTGCTCATTGCCCCACCTACATTAATTACTACCCTGGTGTAAAGACAAACATGATTCCTTTCTTATTCAGAACTCCACATTTCTAAGGAACCAAACCAGATACCAAATTGTATAGTTGGGTGAACAGAGACATGTTTTGAATGAAGTCTCCTATCTAGAGTGACCCCACAATTTTCTTAACCACCGTCTCATTCAGGGACAGGGACCACCCTTCAAACTCCTAGTTTAACCAGCAATGAATCGGGGACACCCACCCATCCCCGTAACCGCTATGTGTTGCTGAACTTCACTGATAGCGGTCAGCTGATCAATTCAAAGGACCACGTGCCTTTAGAGACTATCATTTATATTGTGCACTGTAAGAGCTATGTATATCTCTCATTTATCTTTATGGACGTGCAGATTATGTGGTCGCGCTCCATCGTTCAATAGACTAACTTTGAAAACCTTGAACCTTTTGATAAAAAGAACTTAGTCAACGACTGCAAATTACGATTACGATTACGTTTTTCTCCGAAGTAAGTATTCGTTGAGATTACAATTAGGTGAGTTGGTTTGTATAAAACAAACAGAAACAACTGCTTCCACGAATGCTAAGATAACGCTTTTCTTCTAAGATGCTAAACTTAATAAAGGAGGTCAAAGAAAAAAACTGAAACAGTTTAAAGAGTTTATTACAAAATGTACAATATAAGTAAATCATAAATGTGATGGTGAATGTTTTTCAAGCCTGATAGAACTTATACTCTGTCTATGTATTCGATTTGATGAATGAAAATGGGAGTGGTCAAAACTGTTTGAACGCAATGGGAGGAATTCGCTTTGGTCTTCAATGGTGTGGTCATGGCTTGGATCAGGAGTGTTTCTCTGAAAGCATATCATGTCACGAATGAAGTTTCACTTGGTCAACATTCAGATGGAGATTGTTTAAAAGATAGGCCTACAGTTTTCGACGTCTTAAGCGCCCTATGCGCTTAGAGAATTGAATTAGGGAGTGTTTATTTAATTGACTCTCCATAAAGTTCAAAAGGTTATTGATATGAACAAACTTATAGGTATACGGAACTTGAAATGCTCCCTGTAAAAAGAGACCAGAAAGCGAGACGCGTGTTTTCGATGAAACTGCCTAGCTTTAACAGACTGGGGAGATTGAGAAGGGAGTGCTAATCTTTGGTGAGTTACAAATATGGTACATGCTATTTTACATTTGTCACATATTTGTACTATAGGCCTGTGGCCTTTAAGAATTGAACTGAATAAAGAATTTAATATGGGTAGGTGATGCTGACGCTTATTGAGTCGAATACAGTAAATCCATAATTTCTTTAATAAAAAAAATGATTAATGACTTATATGATATAAATATAAAATGTAGTTTTTTCATGAAGAAATTCCACAGAAAATCTGAAGAAGTGAAATCATAAAATTAAACAAAGTATTTTTTTCGCCTCGAAATGTGAAGTTATAACAAAGGTCATATTGTGATGAAAGTCACTTTTAAAAATATAAGATATTTGTTTATTTTTTTTTGCTAACCGAATATACTGCAGCCACGATCAGCTTTGTTGAGCGTAAAGTCAAAACTAAATGATAATGTATAGATTGAATTAAAATTAATCAATAGTCTCAAATGTGTGTAAGGAATGAAGACGTGCGGCCCATTTTATTAATATACTCTACCACACAACTTCAGCACCAGTCTGACCCTCTGTCTGCTTGAAGAAGTAACAAGTACAAGCTGCCGTTTTCACTTTGATTATGAGCAGTATATACATGTACTCAGATCAGGAACATCGAGGTACGAATGATAGGTCTCATCTGATTTCAATGAGATTTAACGTAGACAACTGGGTAAATTTTTTTTATCGATTTGCGAACTTTTGTTAGTAAAGTATCACATTAAGGAAATAAATGTGTATTATGATTGTAAAATAAAGGCATAAAGTCGGGATTTTGATTCAAAAACGGATTATTTCGCTACTGGCTAATTAAAAATAAATTTGGGAAAGTTCATCCCGTCTCCAACCTTTGTATTTATTCACTGACACATTTTGGAGTTCAAATATTCAGCTCAGCTGCACAATGCTGCTTTGTCGTCCCCTCTGCATGTGAATGTCAATTTGTAATACGCATTTTCCAAATATCAGCCTATTTATATTATGCAAGTTATGAAATAATAATTTCTTTTTTTAGGACTGGTATAAGTGTTACTTTTATGTTAACAGAATACAGAAATCGCACAAGTTAAACAAGCAATTGTAACACAATTTTACCTTGTTTAAGAAAAATGGATTCACTATGTGATTGTCTACTAAACACTTAATCCTGATAACATATTTGAACTACCTTGGTTTCCTAAATAACTCTCAGATTTTCCTATTCGTTATCTAACAGGGCTCTCAATATGTCCTACAGGACTCCTTGGGAATTCTACAGGGGTTCCTTGCTGTCAAAGTGAAAATCATTGTCATTTGACGGACCCCCTCCTCATCCTGCAGAACTCTGTAACCTTTGACCCCATTTGGTAATCTTAAGGACTACTTGGATACCCTACAGACATTAAAGGCAACCCTGGATTATCTACAGAAACTTGGTAGGCAAGAGAACTCCCTTGGTAACCTACAGCTTTTCCATCGTCATGCAACTCAAGTTCCGAGACGGACTCACCATACAATAAAATATCACAGAGACGACGATGAAGTTGACGACGGTGAGGATGAAGCCGATGAAGAGGACGACGAAGACGCCGGTGAAGAGGGTGCTGAAGTAGGAGAAGAAGAACAAGGCGCCTAGTGTCAGGAAGAGTATCACGGTGACCACACAGCTGACCAACTCCGCTATGAACTGAAACATAAAGATAAAAACGTATTGGTGAGAAATTGATCACGAATCTTTGTTCATAGAGAAGCCCTGTTTACATTATTCTCACCGTGATTCCTGTCATATGCATAGAGCACTGTTAGTTTTCACTGACAGATTATCAATGATGGGTAACCGTTTCAAGATTCGCACGGGATATATAGATTTTTTTCAAAATGATTTCGTTAATTTGATCTGTCGTGCATGTTTAACAGATTTTGATACTGTATTTATGATATTTCTTAATCGTACCAATGACAACCTTCATTATATTATTATATCGTAAACATCTACACTATCTTCATCCTCTTTGTGAAGTGCTTGAACTATACACACGAAATTCACATAAATATAGGCAGCTCTATCTAAATTAATCGTTTCTAAATGTACAAGTACTCACGGAGTGTCGTTTCTTCTGGAAAGAAGCGTGCATCCCCAACAGAGCAGTGATGATATACTGTATGGGCAAATAGAAGGATCAGTAGACAGAAGACTTGTTGTGTATAAAGTGTATCTTTTACCGGGATAAAATATTTACTACCTAGATCATAAACTATGTCAATACTACCATTATATGAAAACTTGTCAAATACAGGAAAAACAAGACCGATACGACACAAACTGAGCCAATGCGACACACTGAGCCAATGCGACACAAACTGAGCCAATGCGACACACTGAGCCAATGCGACACAAACTGAGCCAATGCGACACAAACTGAGCCAATGCGACACACTGAGCCAATGCGACACAAACTGAGCCAATGCGACACTGAGCCAATGCGACACAAACTGAGCCAATGCGACACAAACTGAGCCAATGCGACACAAACTGA
This sequence comes from Phorcus lineatus, assembly GCA_921293015.1. Lineage (NCBI taxonomy): Eukaryota > Metazoa > Mollusca > Gastropoda > Trochida > Trochidae > Phorcus > Phorcus lineatus. The sequence goes on from OV121085.1 coordinate 42,226,455, forward strand.
GCCAATGCGACACAAACTGAGCCAATGCGACACAAACTGAGCCAATGCGACAAACTGAGCCAATGCGACAAACTGAGCCAATGCGGCACAAACTGAGCCAATGCGACACAAACTGAGCCAATGCGACACAAACTGAGCCAATGCGACACAAACTGAGCCAATGCGGCACAAACTGAGCCAATGCGACACAAACTGAGCCAATGCGGCACAAACTGAGCCAATGCGGCACAAACTGAGCCAATGCGACACAAACTGAGCCAATACGACAAACTGAGCCAATGCGACAAACTGAGCCAATGCGACACAAACTGAGCCAATGCGACACAAACTGAGCCAATGCGACACAAACTGAGCCAATGCGACAAACTGAGCCAATGCGACAAACTGAGCCAATGCGACACAAACTGAGCCAATGCAACAAACTGAGCCAATGCGGCACAACTGAGCCAATGCGGCACAAACTGAGCCAATGCGGCACAAACTGAGCCAATGCGGCACTAACTGAGCCAATGCGACACACTGAGCCAATGCGACAAACTGAGCCAATGCGACAAACTGAGCCAATGCGACACAAACTGAGCCAATGCGGCACAAACTGAGCCAATGCGACAAACTGAGCCAATGCGGCACAAACTGAGCCAATGCGGCACAAACTGAGCCAATACGACAAACTGAGCCAATACGACAAACTGAGCCAATACGGCACACACTGAGCCAATGCGACACAAACTGAGCCAATGCGACACAAACTGAGCCAATGCGACAAACTGAGCCAATACGACAAAATGAGCCAATGCGACACAAACTGAGCCAATGCGACACACACTGAGCCAATGCGACACAAACTGAGCCAATAACCGAAACTGGGCCAATACGTCTCGGAGAATTGTGCAGTCCCTGAAAAGGTCTATGGTCAAAGCGGTTTCTTCAAATCTTTTGGCCAATCTACCAATTGCAATATGTTAATTTTTTTTATTTTGATGAAAAAATAGCAACTTAATGCGAATAAAGCATAAAAAACTTTTAGATAATCATAGAAACGTTTATCGATGTATCCGTTGTATGTGCCCGATTGTCTCGTAACAATACAACAGGCCTCAGACTTGTAACTGGGCCAATACTCAATCAATAAGGTCGTAACTATACCCGAGTCGAAACTAAAAGTTCATACGAGCATATATCGTTAACACAGATTTCAACAAATGTGACTTTTTTATAGATTGAATTAACAGTTATATTAAATCGAGACTACTTACGAAAGCGCCCAGTATTGCATATGGAATGACAGAATGTTTTGTCTTGAAACGTGGTAACAATGCGCAGCATAAAATACCTGGAATGAATGATGTAATCATCGTAAACACGAACTCTAAATTTCATCTCAAGCTTTAATATCTATCATGTATTTGTACATTTTGGTCGTCCATATTTTGTGCCCATTTTTCCCTTTTCCTTTGTACCTTACTTTAGTACATGTACACCAATACGCCCATATTATGAATAACATAAAAATAGTTCACACGAGTGTGTATTTTGAATCACAGGATAGATAAACACTTTTATTCTTTGCTGTGAACAAGCGTAATCGTCTCGATGTACGATTTCACTTAATCATGTTTTCTGACAAAAGATAAGTATGATTTATGACCGAAAACCTCTATAACGGCATTACAGAATAACGCTGAACTAGTTAAGATTCTCAATCATCTATAACAAACTATCTACATTTACATACCACATATCAATAGCAGCACGGAGAGAAAGGAGTGAAAAATATGTTGAAAATTCTTCATTTTTACTTCATAATTTTCGTGCACACAGGTTTTGAAAGTATACGATATATGTAAAACGAACACAAAGTAACTCGACATTTTGCCTCTACCGGGTTTTGTTGGTGACAAAGAACTCAATCTTGCATTGTGATTCAGAATTCACTGGCATGAAAGGCGCTCTAGGGAAAAAGTTGAAGCTATAATGGTAGAGACGAGCGGTTAGATTTGTATTGTGTTTATATTGTCGGTCTTCACTCTGCATTGCTCCACAGTGATTAATGCAACTCACGTACAGCCACACGAGCTGGCGACGTTCCATTCACTCACATATGGTGAAATCAGTTTTCATTGTGTTTCTTAAATCGCTGCAGCAAAGGTCATAGTACAGGCATTTCAATTAAAACATTCCGTATTGGATGTATGTAGGCGTACCGCTAAGGACTTTCGACATTTCGTTGACCTAATGTTTTGTGATAATGCTTAAACTTCACTTCACCTTCGAGGTACGACTACTCCTACTACTATTACATCGTTACCACTGTTACTTGTATTTCTTATTTCAACGACAACGTCGATTTTTTCCGCAACCACAATTTTTTATATGAATATTAACGTTACTTCTAATAGTTCTATCATCATGGCCATTTTCTACAACTACAGTGTATAGTATTCACGGATATAGAAATATAATGCTTTATGCTGAATATTTCTTATTTTGGAAAAAAATTGTGATTAAATGTGAAATATTCATTGACAAATCTTGTTTCCCCCGACTATCGTCTTTGACACTGTTGTTGTAAGATACATACAGGATATAAGTTAACAGGTAAGAAAATCGTGTATTTTTTACACCTTGAAATAACTTCAAAGACAAAAAGTCCATAAGTAATCTTTTGTTCGACTTTGGTTTTGGCAAAATACAAGGAAGAAAGTTGAAGAAGGGAAGGAGAAACGTACAAAATCCAACCTAGTCTTATCAAAATGTAACAATTGTTTTGTATATCCTGAAAACAGAATCATATATCACCGTCAAATACCCCATATTCAAGACAAAACTATAGGGACTGAAACCAAACAATAACTACATTAAGAATGACATTAAGAAGACATACAACATCGACAAATATAACGCATACTCAACTTGTCAATTCGAAACATTTATGAAATTCTGGTTAACCTGTCATCTACTGTTAAATTACCAACAAACTCTCTTTGTATGTACCCTTGTTTTCATTGTAATTGAAATTATTACAATTAGGTTTTGAATAGTGAGAACACTTCTTTTGTTAGTATGAATTCTGCCAAAGTGTTCGCATCATGTTGTACCATCATGCTACTTGTATACTGTCATGCACGTGTACCACAAAAGGTAATAAAAACAAATGTACGATCGAATGCAAGCTTTAGTATGTAGACGAACTGTCATCTCAATACGGTCACGGACAATGTTATTTGTAATGTTAACTGTTCAATTGTCTTTACCAGTTATATCATATTTGATTTGAAAATAAACAACAAATAAATAAATCGATAAATTTACATGGTTTTTCAATATGTTATTAAGAAATAAATTCAGACTTTGTGATGTAAACGATATGCTGCATTCTGATTGGATCAGACATGGTCATGTGATCGGTATACATTTCAATGAACCCAAAGTTGAGGGTTATACAAAATAACCTTCAGTAAATGCAGGTTATACGATATCGTGCCGGAACTAGCCAAAACACGCTGTACTGTCACCTAGATTCTGGACAGTATAAATACGCGAGTGTTATTTGTTAACTTTGATCTATTTAAATTAAACTTTACATTTTCCACTTTTTTCCAAAAATATAATCATTGTTAGTTTTTTGATACACAAAATGTATTATTTGTAGAATAAAAAAGTGTCATTTTTACCGAGTCTTTGGAACTATTTTGTTTATGCGTCTGAATACGGGTAGAGATCCGTCTTGGTGTAACCGGTACGTAGGTCAGTGCGACAAGCAGCTATAGAATTGCATTTCGAATGCATTTTCGCTTTAAATACAACGTTTGAATTTATAAGAAATGAATTTCATCATATGGTTGTCCACACGGTTATAACCTGTTTGAAACTTGTAAGATAAACTTTTGTATAACCGGCGTCGCAAGATCAGAATGCAGCATATCGTTTACATCACAAAGTCTGAATTTATTGAGTTATGTTCAAAAGTTACAAATTTCTGTTTTCATGAGCTCATTCATGGCATCCGTTGTCAATTGCATAGTTGCTATGGCAACCCACGTGCAACTGTGGCTTCCCGTGTAAACAGAGTTGCAAGTGGTTTTATCACTCTGCTGATAGTGACGAATGGTATTACATGTTTCTGATCGCGTCGTAAATATCAAGCTCTTTATATCTTCATTTATACCAGTTAAAAGGCAGTATAAGTTATATTTATGTCGTGTATTTACCAAAACCTAGTTGTGAAAAAGTTGTAGAGGTAGTTATTTCAACATCTGAATAATTCAACTACCACTGCTGCTACCGCCATTACTTTTACTTTAACTGCTACTTCTGTCCATTAATTTCAAATAATGTGTAAACACTCCGATTTAAACAACATATTGCGAAGCGTACGTAAAATAGTTAATTTCGACACTTTTTCAAACATGTACGAGGCTTAACTTAAAAACGGAAAATGTATGTGATATTTGCATTTTCATTTCTTTATGCATTTTCTTGCAGGATCTAAACAAAATAAGAAAATAAGTAGATCGATATCTGTCAAATAGTGATAAATCTATGTACAGATAATGGTGTTATTAAAGTGTCATCGCATCGCAGAATACTAGACATGTTTTCACGTGTATGTGTGTGCGTTTGTGCGTGTGTGCGTTATATATGTATCAGTATTAAATCTTTGAAGGGCATTTAGTAATAATATACATAAGGACTAGATTTGATTTTCTGGATTTTAACTTGTTTATTGTGGTATTAACGACGTTTCGGAGTAGTTGCTTACAACTTTAATATTCCCCAATCCCAGCTTATAAAAGAGTAAGCATATTCTACGAAACGTCGACGAATTTCACAATAAAGAAGTTGTTATCCAGAAATATTTTTTTCCTTATGCTTAAATATTGTTTAAAATTATTTCAATTGTTCCGTTTACGAAGTTTTCAAGAGTGCGAAGTAATATTGTAGACAAGAACATTATTATCAAAAAAATGAACGTTGTTTTAGGTTGTGATCTTACAGTCAAAACGCATTCTGATGGAAATCAAATCATTTATTTGCTCCCAAGTCTCATATTGGTTATTGTTACTTGCCACGCATTTATGAGTGACAAGTGACAAGTGACAACCCAGTATAAGGCTGAGAACGAATCAATGACGACTTGATTTTAATCAGATTGAATCTATACGTAAAACCTATTTTTCGCAGTGCATTAATATGTAACCTTAAAATGTACAGATCATAACAACATCTACAGTTAAATGCTTTATCCTACATTAGATCATTAGTGTTGTTTAATATGTCATTATAACATTACAGATAAGAATATGATCAACATAATGCTAAATGATTATCATAAGAATGGTACACTGTGGTATAACATGCCGTAGCAGAGCTTGTAAATATACTCTTATAAAACAGTCTTCTCATGCAAATAGATACATCAATATTCAACGCCTCTACTTTCTGCATAGGTAAATCCGTCTTCAAGAGCAATTTTTAAGAGACAGTAAGACGAAAAACACACTCCTTTAATTGCAGAAATCACGACAATTCGACATAGATATATTCATCCTTAACATCAAACAATTCTAAATCGACAGTTAACCTATGTTGGACGACGTTTCAGTGGCTGAACGGTAGCGCTATTTGGTTAATCAATGCTGCAGATTGGTGCCAGACACTGAGAGAGTGGTTTCGAATCCAAAATGACCTCGATTGGAATTCAAATTTTGGCGTTCAAAAGTCCTTATTTTACAGAAGAAACCTGAATTTGAAAAAAAGGAATTAAGCAAAAAGCCTATGTTTGCTTTGTACAATCGTGTTTTATTCGTCATGTTGTTTAAATTGTTTACATGGGTTGATTGTAATCAATGATTCAGCTAAAGAAAACCAATTCAAAGTCAGGGTTGGTTCATTTAGTCAAATCTTACTATCGTTAAAACAGCAGAAATTTAATTGAAGTAGGAGTTTTAATCACAGCTATGCTGATGAGGTTTGTAGCCAGACTCAAAGCAGATGCCCACATTTGTAATTATATCGCACAATTCAACCACTCGTGTTGCCATGTGATAATGTCCCTCACTATTCATTGTTCCCACGATGTGTGCAAGATTTAGGGACGTGTTTTATTCACAACAACATAGCATCAGAAACATTTCCATTGGTCCGAGAATTGGATAAATTTGCATCCCAAAAGTTGTTTCACCTGTTTGATCTATCATGTAGCTAATGATGTCAAGGAGACTTTATGGCAACACTTATGATTTCTCATAAACATCGACATGCATATTTCCCAAAATTAAAGTAGTCATAACTACATTTATTTTCAGAAATTTTCAAATACGGGCCACTTCTGTTAGTTCATTTCGCTAAAATTCGATAACTGCCCCACTGTTTATTATGATTATATCACACTTGAAAGAAGAATGAAAGTTTGTCATTTCAATTGAGGAAATTGAAGTCCTCACGAAATCGACATTAAATGATACATATTTATATATGATACACATTTTGGATGCAGATGTAATATTCATGAGCGGACCATCAGAATCGAAGCCTCTTATGTTTTTTCAGTATAATTGTTTACACAGCTTCATCTGTCCGTGTCACCTGGTTAAAGTGTCGAAGGGCAGAGGAGAACCATCTGGAACAACCACTGGTTCTAGCTGTATTCTAACTCTCTTTCTTATGGTAGATCCCGAGGACGTTCTCTGGCTTCCCTCCTTTGTAACCTTCGACCCTTCTGATGAAGGGTTCTTGAAGATCGGTGGCAGGGGTTTTCTTGTAAAGTTGACTTCAGAGGACACCGTTGATGCTTGTCCAATGTCCTTGTCAGCCTGTGGAGTTGCAGTCCGCTCCTTGGTGTTCACATTGCTATCAATGGGCGCTAGTTTCTTGGTAGGAGTCCAAGAGGCAGCTAAGGAATCAGAATGAGTATGTACGTGTACTTCCTTCATGGGAACGTTGTTGGTAGTGACACCATGTTTGATCTGATTCAGGGATTTCGGAAGGTTATAAGGTGGAGGAAAGACAGTTAAACTGGTTTTGATTATACGCTGCTTGCGTCCTCTTTTGTCTGGCTTCCGGGAGAAGGTCGTGCCAAGTGCGCCTCTGATGTTCACTTCCGGGTGTGAGAGATGCCATGCGGCAATATGGCGACGAGCAGAATGACCTGGCTTTATTTCAGCGACGTTTCCGGTCCTCACAAACCGGTTGTACTTGTTCCGTGATTGTTCAAACCTCGAGATGGCTACAGTAAGATCCGTCGTTTTGATGTCCAGCTGTTGTCTGTCCATCTCAAACCCCACATCCCTTGCTTGAAACGTCTGGTGATGGTACTGAGCCAAGTCTTCAGAATAGAGAACTAGGGCTCCTTTCTTTGTGGAAAAGGTCCTAGGCAGAGAAGCCTCCCTTTTGAGCCGGGGATAGTTTGGTTGGAAGAAGCCAGGGGGAGGCATATAGTTTGAGCTAAGACTCTGAGCTGACTTCAGAATAAATCCTGAAGGACGTCGCCGAGGACCTCCTGAGATGTCGCTTTGGTCCAGTCTGATGCTAATACGAGATGATGCTGGTTCAGCTGTTTCGCCAGTACCGCGACTAAGCGCCGACAAGCGAGGCATTGCTGTACAAGGTTCCCTCACAAATGAAATTCATGATTGTTCTCTCGTGCTCCTCCAAAATTGCTTGATTCAAAACACACAAGTTATTATGTATTGCATTAATCTTTACATTCAATTCACTATGTCACAAATCAAGATCCTGAAATTTCAAATCCAACCGATCCAATTGTTAATTCACCTCAGTCCTCTCGGAGTTAAAATCCTCAAATAAATCGCTATCTCTTGTGTCACACAGATCGTCGTAATGTTTACATAAACACCTGCCCTCCATATTTGCATTATTACCACTGTAGATTCACCAGGTAACCTGTACCCATGTAATGTATTGTAGCTGTCTATGAGTGCTTGTAACTAGCCCGCTGTCGTCTCAAACATTCTTAGTCATCTCAATTCCAGTTCAAATACTCTATAAGCTGATTGTTCACATAAACAAAGGTTACTCCGCAAATGTTTTAACACGGGTTTATTGCTTTGTAGGTATTTAATATCAGTGTCACCCGATCAATAAGTATTCAGATTTAATGTTTCAATCACTTGTCTACGAAAGACAGTGCCAATACGGGACGCTCTTAAGTAGGAACCAAGCAATTTTTGTGACTACTTACATAAAGTTTAGTAAGTATGAATTTCCATTTCGGTTACCGCAGTCTCGCGGAAAGGAAGTGATTTGAGACAATTACAAAGCTTCCCACGTGTGAAGTCACATCAGTCCGTATCTGCCGACAGTTTTCATATACTGCGCTTTTCAACACTTATGTCATGACGCTCTATTGTTGCACAGGTACACAATCTCATGTTATTCCATCCCTTATTCCGAGACAATGACACGTACAAAACTTCTCTTCATGTAAAGTCTTCTCAATTCCAAACTGCAAATAATTCACATGAACGTTCACACTTTCTTGTTTTAACAATCTCAGATGGTTAACTTTATCCCTCTAACCATTTACTGCGATGTCACAAACCAGAGGAAGAGTTAGACACTAGTCTTACACACCTTCCCTACGTGTACTGTCTCTTAATTCCAAACTGCAAGCACAACCCCATGTACATTCCCCAACAAGTATTTGACGAAACTATTTTCTTTCAACAATCTCAAACGGTTCAGTTTATCACACTATCCATTTGCCGTGTGGTTGCTGCGGTGTCGTCACAGAAGGACAAAGAGTCAGGCAGTTCAGGGAAAGATAGCTGCAGTTCATAATCCCCATTGCCTCTGCCCGCCTAGTTCAGCGTTGGTCTCAATGAGCATTGTGAAATGAGACTGTAATCCGTCTTGTTTTAAAAGATATCCACACGTCGGGTGGGCTGGTGTTGGCCTGTGTTTTACATGGGTGAATTTGTTACAAGCGCTTCTAGATTCACACGATAACAGGCAAAAAGATCCAGCTTGCGTATAACGCTAACATTCCCACACCGATAGTGTTGTAAGGCGATCCACTGCCACAATGGTTTACCTATATTCCCACACATGCACATAAAGGAATATGAACCCGTAGCTTATTCAAATTTAGATTTATATAAATTTCAATTCATTACTTTAATATCTTGTATTTATTCCTTTTCTCATTTATTTGATTTTCTCTTGAACTTTAATAACATTTGATATAGTACTGCATTCCATTTCCTTAATGTTTGTGATGAAGTATAAATACTTTTTACTTATACGCAGAACGCTGCCCCATGTGTACTTATGAAAGGTATTATTGCCATCGATATGAACTACGTTGGTTTCAATCCCTCAATATTTAACAAAGCTTGCTGGGCTCGACAATCACACAGGTATATATTTCACATATACAACCCATTGTCGGTATCCTAGTACTACATGTGAAATAACTCAGCCTCTATACACCTTTATTGAATGTCAATAAGGGTTTACTCGGTTCTGTACCCACGCAAATACAAATGTGAATTTTATAACACCGTGACCTGTGCCATGTTCAAATTTCTGAGTTTGAAATTTCTGACGTAATGTTCAACTAAGTGAGATTTTATGAATAATGTAATTGGGTTACAAAAGATAAAACGAATATACTGATATAAGTAAGATGGTCTTGTGTTATTAAGCGTTATCGACATTTGAAGATGCAATTATTCAAGAACTGATTATGGAGATCAAATTCTTCATCTTTGAAAGTTGCCTTCAAGAGATACTATACGTGATTTTCATGACATTTTAATTATTTGGCTTAATGCGTACATTAATACCGTATTTGCTGATCAAATTAAAAATACTTCACATATACACCTTCGATCGCTATATATATGACAATTAGTAGTTTTCAATGAAAATAGAACCAAGGCCTTATATATATGTGCAGATGCCGAAACCACAGGTCCCGTTTACATGAATACTAGTTATGTAAAATATTAAACGCTATACACTCGAATGTGTCTGTTTTCTTTAGATAAATATCTAACAGTATCTAATTTAGCAGTGGCATATTGTTCCGTTTTCGATTATAATCACCAATTTATGCCTGTATCGTTTTCACTTTACTGTACCGATTAACCATATATTGATATTAATTATCAACATCAAAATCTACTTTTCAATCAAATGACACCATTGGCACCGCTTTGACTCAAGTATTCCCGGAGTTTCTCATTTCACCACGTCACATAGTTATTTGAGTAAATCGGGTATTGACACAATCCAGACACATTTTATTCCATCGTAACCAATCACACTTGGACATGAGTTATGGCGATGATAAACTAAGAAACCAAACGTGTAGGAAACAGTCAACACGACTACAGCTAGGTCAGGCATCAGACCAGACAAGGTTCGACTTCATAAATCTGTTGGGAGTAAATATTTGTTGTAGTTTTATAATGCAATCAATTCGTTGGAACGCTGATATCATTCAATAACTGTTTGTTGGGGAATCTTACACGTTGTAATACACTGATCGATTTGGCTGGATCGAATGCTACAGTAGTGATATAGGTCTTCATGTTTTCCGGCAGAAAATTTGGGATTTTTAATTAATGCTAGGAATATATTATGAAATTGAAGTTTATTATCTTAATTTATTAGCTTTCTAAACTGCAATTAGGATGTGAAAATTGATCCCCATTATCCTAAATCACTGTGAATTTTTAGTAATACGTCTTAGACGATATTGGTGAATCGGCTTAATTTAAATAATAAACGATTGATGAATTCGATCATAAAAGCAAATATGCAATCCTGAGTCACACATCAACCCCAATGACGTTTATAAAATTGTAAAACTTTATCAATAATTAAGTCCTATGTTAGTGAACTGTGTATACCGACGTTTACGTAAACAATGACTATTTCAAGGATCCCAGAGCCTTTCCCGATAATATGCTGACTCAACGTATTAACCGTGTTATATTAGTCACACAAGCACTAAACCCTGTGTACATTTCATGGCGCCAGTTGGTTGCTAAGCAACCGTTCAGTACAGATTTGGCGCCACTAGATTTGTGCACAAAGCAGGTTTAATGAGCTGATAATACAAAGACAGGTGTACAATGTACTCTTCTGATAAATATATTCATTTAATTAGCAGAGCTTGTGTCTTCTTTTACTTTTCTCCACTTGGTTATTGAGACAATGCATGTATGTAAATGACAGATAATTCAGTCAAAATAAACCAAACAAATTTTAAAAAAAATACCCTGTCTTACTGTCGACTACATTATATAGCATGCTATTGAATTGTCGATCTAAATTTATTTATAATAGGATTAGGCTGACTTCTGTCTGTACGAATATGTGCGCATCATAGAGGCAAAGAACTCTAGTCTTCTCAGGAAATCGGTAGCGGCTTAATCAAGAATGTTTTATAACGTTGTTAATTGCGCGGTTGCTTCAGATAATAATCTCTGTGGGTAGAATATGATTGGATGCCCTGAGACACATCATTTCATTTAAAATGATTTTGTTTTGAAGATAAACAAATTCTGTTTTAAAAGTGTTAATTTATCTTATCAAATCATATTTAAATGTGTCATTCTATTCATCCCATTCTATTTTTATTCAATCATAAAACAATTGGCACAATTTTTACCATATTATTTTCGTTCGTTTCACTTTCATGCATTCATGCATTGTTGAACGCGCTGGTTTGTAATAAAATATAAAATTAATCTACCATTACCAGGTTTTAAAGGGTTATTTTTCCCCTGGAGCTGGGGAGATAATATTGTTAAACCCTGGGATGTGGTGAATTCGTACCCTCAAATCCGAGTGGGTTTGTATCCAAATATGGTTAAATCATACTTCAGAATCGTTCGAATATATAAATAACAAAATACAACAATAAGATAATAAGATAATTCCTGACACAGGTACGTTTACATGATAGCGAACGTGAAAAAAATCGTTACTAGCGACCAGCGCATTATCTATATACATGAATTACCTCCCTTGTTAGGAAGGGCGGTCACTCTAAATTGTAAACATAACCACGAAAATGATCATTTCGCAACGTTTGTAAGAACTTTTTCTTTATTATTTATATGACGTTTGAAAGTTGGAATGAATGTTTTAGTCTGTTTAAATTGGAAATCTCTTAACTGACACTCTGTAAGTTATATCTTAGCCGAATTGTGGACTTGTTGTGAAGTGTGAAGTTATTGATCTCGAAAGTATGATTTTCAATGTTGAGACTTTAGTACAATTTCAGATAGGCCTAATGTAAACTTTCTTTCCTTTGTGTGCGACTATTGCGCACCCGACGACTAAGGAAGGCGTTTAGAATGCTGGAATAATAGTAGATAGTCAATTGTGATAATTATAACGGATCACTATTATAATATAAAACATTATGAAAGACTATATTAAATAAATGATTTTTTTTCACTGCAAATTAACCTTGTCTGCTTTCATGAAAACGACTTTTGACATAATTTCATGTCATGGTACTAAATTGTATACAAGGAAGTATTGCATATTGTTTTTAGTTTAACATAACGTCTACACCCATTAAGAGAAACTGGTTATCATGTCAATACATCTTGTTCTAAAAGCTGACACAAATGAATGAGGACAGGAAACAGATTGTCTATTCCAAATTTCGCCAAATCCATAAGAAAATAATAGATTTTTAACTTTAAGCGCCCAACAATCCAAACCCTTTTCTGCCCGGTTATACTGGTACACATAGGTATGATGCAAAATACCATTTTCACTCTGGGTTAATAAACGTATTGTTTTTAGTTTAACATAACGTCTACACACATACCATGCTTCATCAACTTGCTACATGTAGGCCCTAGCCGGAATACAAGTTTATCAAGAGGAACAACATGGTTGGAATAAACTCCTCACTTAATTGCTAAAACCAGATCAATCTTGAAGTCTGTCTGAGTTGCATGAATTTCATTCTTAAAAATGTTTCTTTTTCAGATGCTTTGTCAAAGCATTCAATGATTCTGACAGTTGGTTGTGATTACATGATGATAGGAAAGCCAGTGTACATCATGGAAATGTAAACCTCATTCAAGTCATCAATTTAGCAATATTAATTCAACTGATCCTTTCCACCATCAACAATGTCTGTCAAGTACTCTCGGATCCCGATGTCCGACTGGGAGGATGTTGAGTCTGGATCCGCCTTCAACTATGGATCCGCCTTCACCTACGATCAAAATTTGGGATCCAAGTACAAGTCAGCATTTTCCTATACAAATCAAGGAACAGTTGAGCTTGCAAATATCTCTTCTTTTGAAACAGGTAAAATTAAATTATGACCAAGAGATTAAGTTTGGACAAACTTTCGTCGAAAGGAGTAGAATCAGTTAATTCCTTGGCCAAACTTTTCCCACATTTGAATCTTCCCCACTTTACTAACTGAGGTCATGTTCAGCTGACCTTTGACAAACTCTTATTAACCAAAAAATTGATGCAGGAAGTCAGTTTTTGACCAATCATGACCTAAATTTAAGAAGACAAGAGTTGGATAACAAGACATTTCGGAGTAAATGCTTATTCCTTCATCACATGATGAAAGAATAAGCATATACTCAGAACGTCATGATAAAGAAGTTGTTATCCAGAACATCTTATCTTCCTTATGTGTATCACCTCCATTCTCGTCAAAGACTTAATCACAGATCTGATACTTTGGCATCTTTGCGTGTGTCGTCATTTTCCCTACCTTAAAACCTTTGTCAAAATGTATTCTTCAAACTTTTTTGTGTGACTGTCTCACCTTTAAATGTTTTAATGTCCATATTGCAGAAATGAATAATTACACAGCACAAAAATATCCTTTTAACGATACATTTATATTGCTATAAAATTTTCCACATAATTCACTGTGAAACAACTTTTGCAATCAGATTTGTGAAAGCACCATTACAATTATTGTACGAGGTGTACAAGTACAGCACAACCATTGCATTGATCTGCAATTTAAAGTGCCCTGCAAGCTCACTTATGATTTCCTGATTGTCATGCTTGCACAACATGGAATGTAAATATTTAGATAGTTCCCTAGATTTAAGGGATCTCTGTACTAATAATATAACAGTTAGTTTTAAACTATTTTCTACTATCTGCAGAGTCTACAAGTCAGTTATAACATTGACAGCTTATGTTTCTCCACCTCAGAAAGTAGGAGTAGCAATTGGCAGAGAAAATTGGTCTTATTCTGTATGTCAGTTTGTTATCAAAATTAATGTTTTCTTTATCTCACCTTAACTGCAGAAGAAGTGAGTTTTGCGTCCCGAGTCGGCGCTGTGTGTGTGACAGTGTGTTGCTTCATCCTCTACATCCTCACCTTCCCAATCAGCGTCTGGTTCAGCTTCAAGGTAAAGTTACCTGGCCAACTGTAGCTCCTTTTGGCTTTTAAAATAGCAGATTTTCTTCAAGTACTATATCTCCAACATGTGCCACGACTCACTTGGCCAAAGCCAATTTAGCCTAAGATAATTATGACTGTATGTTTTATTTTTGGTAGTATTGGTAGGTTTGGAGGCTTTGTGCAAGATGATCCAGGCTCCTGTTTCTAAAAACATTTACAATTGTTAATTGTAAGCCGACAATTGATTGGTCCAAATGGAATGGGCAGCAATGAATTGTAACTTAAGAAGTGTTTTGTGGAATAGCATCCTGGCATCTTTGAGCACACAGTGACATAAAATACCAGTATAAGGCATATTTATATTTTGACGATTTGATGAAGCTTTATATGAACACATAGTCTTCAGTTTAAGCCTGTTATCTTTTAAGTGCCTGTTCTTTTAAATCTGCTCGCGTCTTTTAGAGGAAATGTGGGCATTGCCAACATAACGCAAACAATACTATTGACAGGTAAACAAATAAGAAGAAAACAAATGTGGAATTTACGTTATTTGAATAAGATGAATGCAAATATAATGTTTTCATCTTCTGGATTTTTAAATGGAATATGCACATGTTGAATGATGAAAAGATTTGAAAACTGACAAACTTTTGTTTTCTACTGTATGTTCTCATTTACATGATATATTCTTACAATGAAATGTGTTTACTTAGCACAGAGATCAAATTTGGCAGGCAGGTCAAGTCATGCAATATTTACGTGTTATTTTCTGAATTCCGACTTTGAATTATGCAATTCATTTGCTTCTTACTAAAGATTAATTTACCATTGCAGTCCGTGCCCAACTTTGAGAGGATTGTTGTGTTTAGACTGGGACGACTCACGGGTGCTAAAGGCCCAGGTAATTGTCTACGAGGTTGCTTTTCTATCAGTTTCATGGGGGTATCCATTCTCTCCCAACAGAGGTAGCTCCGTCATATACAACCTCTGTCTTAGTACAAAGGTTTCTCAGGCTTCCGGCAGTTTCCCCTAACAACACAATATTGCAACTTAAACTATAAGCAATATTTCAGCCAATGAAAACAACAAATATATCGGATGTTTCAAAATCATCAATTTCCATCTAAAATTGAAGTAAAACAACCAAATATAACCAAAGGTTAGCTTTTGGAAAGCCTACGGAAATACTTAGGCTATTCGAATGATAACTTTTGAAACGGCGTGGCTGATTGCACAACTAACTTTCATCCAATCAGCGTTCTACATTTCTAGACCAAGAAACCTTCGAATTAAGACAGAGGTTGTTTAGGAATATAAAAACGGAGCTACCTCTGTTGGGAGAGAACGGGGGGGGGGGATCTCATTTTCATTTTTCATTATGTCAAATGATATATTTTTGTTAATTTCACATCTTAGTAATGATGAAATAGATGTATTGATAGAATATCCACAAATAACATAATTGATCATGAGACTAACAAAGAATATAACAAGGTTTTCCACACTCATATTGCATGTATATGTTATCAGATTAATCTCAAAATATTGTTTGATGAATGTTTGCCATTTTTCATAACATTGTCAAGCTAAAGTAACCAAAATAGTTTCCCTCAGTCAGTACCATGTAGGTTGTGTTATGATCACATAACAATGACATTTATGTATAAACAGTAATGTCCCCTCAAGTTTCATTTTCACAACAATAGCCTGTTAGAACTCTCTTTCACATAAAAAGAGTTGACCCGTATTCTATTGAATTCAGCCCTTGTAATCAGAGACAACTTTTTATCTAAGCATTATCACAGGAAAATTAATGTACTAGAAATATTTTCTTTGAATTCTTGTGTTTTGTCATGGTCAGTTTCATGTTTAGAGGCCGTTAGGAAGGGCCTGCCAGCACTTAATAAGAGAATAAGTTATGTCAGGCAATTCATTTTTGAAGTCTAACTCTTGAAACTTTGAGTACTGATATTGTGATATTGTCACTCTTCACACTGAAAATGGCATGTACCGTATTCGACTTAATAACCGCCCACTCCCCTATAAGCGCCCACCCACCACGTTTTTGACTGAACAATATGCGTCCTGATTTAGCGCCCACCTCTCAACATTGCTTACCTTGCATGCTATTTCATTGAAGAAGGTTTTTCATTCTTGCAATAAGTCTTCCACTAAAGTGAAGAATACAGGGGATTTTTAGACCATCAGCCACCATCAAAATGATAAAAGTTACAAAACCATATTTCAAAGACATGTGTATCGTAAGAAAACACTTTCAAGACTAAACTTGAGGACAATTTTTATCGTTTTAATTAGCGCCCCCTTTTACCATTTTTTTAAGCGCCCCGGGCGCTTATCACGTCGAATACGGTAATCACTTCTATGGATTGATGGCGGGTTTATACAACTGAGAGAATGTGGAATGACACTGGCAGTCGTATAATGAAAGAGAGTCTCTTGCAAGATGTACGTCTTCATTTCTTATCTTCAATCTTTGGTATCCTTTAAAGGCCGGCATCCGCCACTATACACGGTGTTGGCGTGGCCAAGTTGACCTAATAAAACTACACCTTATAGGGAAAAATTTAGGGTACCTATGTTCAAAGTGGAATAAATCAAAATCTTCTTACCGGAAAGTTGTCATATTTACACACTATATCCTTGACACTTCTAAGATGGGGAATTCCTGAACATGTTTGATCCAAATTAAAAATTTAAAGAGTACTTTGACTGCATTTAATTCATTATTGTATCCAAATTTGAATTAACTTTGTAAATGTCACGTGACTAGATTCTTATCATTACCATACCAAACAAGTCTGCTAGTGGAGGAAAAGATCCATTCACAGTGTCAGATTTCACTGCCTTCTCAGCCTTACAGAGAAATCAAAACCTCCCCCATCCCATATGTCCCCCAAATATTTAGCTAAGGTTGTGGGGGTAAGCTATAGAGACTTAAATTATGAGTAAGGTTATGAAAAGATTATTGTGACAGGAAATGGATTCAGACAATTTTATATAACTTTTGTCAAATAGTCAACTTTATTGAAATATTCACTTCAAATACATCCAAACATTGTTAAAAGACTATGATTGTTTTGAATTTTTTTAACAAAATGTTAACAAATACAGTTCCTGGCTAGACTTATTGTTAATTCTTTAATTAAAGATTTAATTAAATATATAAAACTTATTGTACTGATGATAATATCAGCTTATACACAAAATCAAACTTCATGTTTTATAACTTATGTTTTTTTCCCCTGATGATTATGCACTGAATCTGAATAGACTACTACCAGCCACAAGTTGTAGTAAAGTTTTGTGACCTTTGACCCTGCTGAGCTCTCCCAGGCACCAAAAAAACCGTTACTGCCCTGTCACTCAAACACTGATTATATCTTCTGTTTATGGAATCAACCAATCAGAGTAAAGATGACAAAGATAAGAAACCCATGGGTTTTTTGGAGGTTTGGATCCCGGCCTTTAACGTCATTGATCTCTAAAATAACTGGAAATATTCCAATATATAAAGGCAGCTAGTCTAGGATTATCACAGTATATTAGAGTTGAATATTCCAGATCAATGGGTAATGGTTTAAGAACTCCTGTTGCATCTCTCTATATATATATTTTTGTTACCCTGCAGGAATGGTGTTTGTTCTGCCGTTGGTAGACAAGTGGCACAAGGTGGATGTCAGGATCAAGGCTTTTAACGTGCCTCCCAAGCAGGTACTGGAGATATAATAAGCCTGAGAAGAGATTATATCTTTTTTGATACTCTATTTATGAAGTTATGAAAATGCGATTAACATCTGTGTCTGTCCTTACAAGCATTTTTGAATATTTTGGATACAATGCTAGACACGGATTGGTGAAAAACTACTGTTTAAAATTGATTTTCATGTAATTATTCAATGGAGTTAGCCTGAATGTAAGGGGATGCTGCAAACATTACATTTTAGTACTGATCATATCGTTTTGTTAATGAAAGCCCAAATGCAGTCACTAGAGAAATAAAGAAGAGTGTGTGCTGAAAATTCAGTCTGTAAAATGGGAATAAGCTAAGTCCAGATCTCAAGGAGTCCTATGTTAAAACATTTGCAGCCAAATGAGGTAACTGTTAGACTGAATTCCCCAAGCAAATAAAAAACAAATATTTACCTTTTAGTATGAGTCCACCAAAATTAAATAAGTGGTGATTCACTGTTCAGGAGAGTCTCTTGTATCTCAGTTACTTGTTGAAAGGTATGGTTACTCTCCTGCAGGTGCTTTTCTGAATGTGTTCTAAAATGAGAATGTTACAAATAAATAATCTAATTAAATTTTCATCCAACACTCTCACGGTTTTGTAATTGTAGAACTGCTTAATAGGGGTCCAGCCAATCATTATCAAGGTCACTTGACTTGACTGCTATATGGTCCAAATGGAGCAGCTAGTACAAAGATTAAAAATGCTATCTGGTTGTGATGAGATTGAACTATCATACTTTTAGGTGTTGACTGGAGACGGGGCAGTTATAGAGATGGGGGCCGATGTGTTCTATCGCATTTCCGATGTGGAGAAGTCCATAACACACGTCCAGAATCTTGACCAATCAACACGCATCTTAGTCCAGACTGTCCTACTTAATCTACTTGTTTGTAAAAATCTTGCAGATATTGTATCAACAAGGACAGAGATCTCAAACATTGTTCAGGTTAGTCTTGAGTTTGTCGATCATGTGAATAATTCTTTAAAATATATGTAATTCTTTTAAAGTAAGTCCTCTGATAGATGAAAAGAATTTTAGCTCTTGATTTTTTTTACATGACATATATACTTTGTCATATTTACAAATTTTTCTGACATGAGCTAATGTATATTTCTGAGTTATCTCACTAACAAATTCTGAATTCTGAAATGTTCAATGAAGTAGTAATCGTATGTCCTAAAACATAATTTTTCTCTTTGAAGAAGTTGTTCAAGGAATCTTTTAAACAAATGATATAAGATGACTGAATGTATCACAGTTTGTTTAGACTTTACTTGTTTAAGTTTTTTTGTTTTTTTGTTTTTAGAAATTCATCTGTACAAAAAGTGAAATCAAGACATTTTAAGACTTGGAACTTACGTTATTATTTTTGGATATTGTTGATTGAAACACCTGTAAAATCTCTTTTTAAATGTTTGTGTTGCAGACTGATAGCAACCAGTCAGCTGAGAAGTGGGGAGTGGAGATCTGCAGGATAGAACTGTAGGTTCATCTGTTTAGAAGATTTATTATTGAACATATGCTGAGTTTGTCTTGGAGAACAAGTGTCACTTATCACCCTATTGACTGGCTTACAAAACTAAAGAAAACATTGACAAAGATTTAACTTCTGATAGATAAAAAGACCCAAAACAATTCTACACCCATGTACAGTACAAAATTTATTATCCAATTTTGATCAGGAATATACAGTTTATACTTTTAGTCACTATTTTAATCAGCGATGCTCCTTGAATTCTGTGATGGTAACATTTACATTTGCACTTTATAACCAACTGATGAAATGATTTAAATAAAAGCAATATTGACGTGGCTCAGACTGGTAAGTTTGAAGTATTTTGAAGATATCTGAAGGTATTTGGCTGAGATTCTCTATAGAATAGAATAGAACTTCACTCATATACAGTATTCACTAATCTTCTCCTCCATGTCCCTGTTTCAGATCCCAGGTGAAGGTATTACGCTCCCCACCAGCCAAGGCTGCTCCCACTGTGTTCATGCCCCCCGGGATGTTTGGGGGTCTTGGAGGGGGTCAGGGCGGGGGCGCGGACATGAACCCCGCCATACCAGAGGCTCTACAGCACCTGACATCAGCATTCCTTGCAGCTCAGGGTGAGAGAAGTCTTCTATTGATAGATATTTATGTGCTTGATTGTCTCTTTATTTTGAAATACTGTTCAAGTATTACTTGTTCATCAGATACAATTATCTTATCATGTCTTTTCTGTATTTCATCTTACATATATATCTGTTTCTGTGAAACAGAATTTTCGATGGAAGAAGCAAAGGATCCATTATACATGTTTGTTGCAATGACACTCATTTCGTTTTTGGTGGAAATAACATAATTTACCTTTAAAGGCCAGATGGGACAATGATCATGAAGACAACAGTTCGCATAATCTAACCTACAGCTGTTGATTCAACCTTAACCCTAACCTAAAATATTTGCTTCCTCAATCCTTCAGGTCACAACCCGGACCCCGGGGTGGAGGAGACGCCTGGCCCTGTCCCATGTCCTGATCTGCTCAAGGTGGCAGCAGCTGTGGCTGAGGAGGAGGGTCTGGAGGACGCCCAGGGTGGATGGGAGGGTCCTACCCTTACCCCCGGGGAGATCCTGCAGGCTGCCCAGTCCGTCATCACGGAGTCTCTCGTCCACAAGGTGTCGGCAGTTTACCAGTTCCAGCTGTCCGGGCATGATGGAGGTGTCTACTATCTTGATCTCAAACATGGTATGTATCAACGTACCTGGCTAGGAATAATTCATGGCTGATTTAAGCCATGGTACTTACTGCTAAAATCTGCGGTTTTTGATTCAATAAATTGCAACCTTCAATTCCGGTTCAGCCGCAGTAGGTTATAGAACTGGCACAGGAAAATTAATGAAATGCTTCAAGACATAACCAGTAATGGAAATTTATACCTTTCGGAAGAGGATCAAGAGGTCTGAGATCCGATTTCGGCCAGAGGTTCGACAACTTTGGCTGCAGTAGAGAACTGTTCTACAGGCAGTAAGATTTGGGTGCAATGCTACACTGAATTTCAGCGCAGTAGCACCCATGGTCTACTAGTTCCAGCCGATGCTTGCAGGTTTCAACGCAATGCATAGCCACAAAAGTGTTGCGGCTTTCTCCCTGCAAAAATACTAGCGGCCGCGATATATAAGTGAAATACACTTGAAAGCAGTGTAAGACCCCAATTCACCTCACCTCACCTAATTCATAAGGATTTATGTTCAAAATTTGTATGTGTGTTGTGACTATAGTTTGATACTTTCTTGGTTATGTACTTAACAAAAGTAACATCAGTAAGTACAGAACCAAAGCTACAGTTTCACCCCCAATGGTACAAGTTATTTAAAGCTCTAACATGCTAGTGGCTGAAATATTACTCAAGCCTAGCTAAACAATAACTCACTCACAATTACTATATGTTTTATTTCATCCTTGACTTAAAACTAACTTAAGAACTAAATAAACTTTGGTCTTAAATGTATTAATCTGCAAATATTGTCAATCAGAAAGTGAAATCTTGGTGTCCAATGTATAAATATACAGTACAAATTTGGTGTTCCAGGTCGAGGCAGTGCTGGCAAGGGTATGTCGCCGTCAGGAGACAGTGACGCTACTCTGATGCTGTCTGTAGCAGATCTACAGGCCATGTTTGGAGGCCGATTGAAGCCATTCCAGGCCTACATGAACGGTCGACTCCGCGTCTCGGGGGATCTCGCAGCTGCCATGAAATTGGAGGAAGTCGTGAAGAGGATTGTGGGAAAATAATGCTTGTTTGGAGCAATGGTTGTAAAAACAGGATTTTGTTAAAATAGGAGACACTTAGCTGAAGTTTTATTACCAGGGCATTTTTAAGGGTCTATCGATTCCGGAAGGTCAACTTGTTGATGCTTATTTCCAACATAAGGGTAATGTCGCAGCTGATTTCAATGTTCTGAGTTCTATTTTTTCTCAATCTACCAGGTCCTGTTTCATTTTAAAATCACCTGATTAAATGAACCCTCATCCAGATTTCAAAAGACTTATAAGGGAATCTGGTCAATTTCAATGTTTAGCAATGCTAGCATGCTTCCTAACAGCACTGAGCTCCCTTTTACCAAGCTTATGCAGGTAAGTTATTGTTACAACTTTGAGTTATTACTGTTAAGATACCCATAGCTCAAAGAGGGCTTTGTGAAATATGAACTCAAATTGATAACTGACTGCTTGCTTCAAGTAGAGTGGACAAGTGAATTCTGTTACATCCTGCTACATCAGCGTATTTGTCTCCGTCTAGTTCCATCATATACCCTGATATCCTTCAGCCTAAAACGCTTATATTGCTGAATATAGCGAGCCAATGAAATGACTCGCATTCAGTGATAGCAGCACCACCCGGAGGAGAATTCAAACAAATGTCAATGTAGGTTATAAATAGCCATGAGTAACCAGCCGTAAGTGATAGGAGCGTGTTAGGCGGAAGGATATCGGGGTATATGATGGAGCTGGGCTGTGACAAATAAGCTGATGTATCAGGATGATTCTTTTAAGACTGCCCTGGGATTAAGATTTTTTTATGTCTAGTGAAACAGCACAGTCCTCTTTTCTGCTGACACAGCGAGAAGAGATAAGAGGAAAAAAGATATGTTGTTTATTTGGCTTGGTGTTTACATGTATTTGTCAAACATGTGTCAACATATTAAAAAATGTAACTACACTGAAACAATGTTGAATATTCTCACATATTAATTAGACTGGAAACTTTAAAATGAAATATTTTTGTGAAAATACTGAAGTTGTGGATTTGATAATTGAATGGCCCTTGTGCTTGCTCAAGTCAATAATTATGTTGTCAGTGATCTCAGCAAAGCACATGTGAACAGCCTGGTTCAAATTTGAATGTAATTGATATTCTTTGAACCAACCTTTAGAGTCATACACTGAATATAGGTGACAATTCCATACGGCTCTCAAGGCAGAAAAGGAGATCCAAAATTTTTGGCCAAGTAAGAGGAGAAGAAACAAGCTTCTGAAGTCTTATATAAAGTGGTTCTTTCAGCCTCAAGTCTTTATTGTAGTCCAGGTAAATGATTGATTTAAGAATCATAATCATTCAACACAAAGTTTAGAGGAAACGTCACATGTCTTCTATGAAAAATCTTGCATAATGAATGTATTTGTTCAGGACATAATTTTTTATATAACATCATGTATGTTTATGCTCTAAAGAATGTATGTTTTATTGACCTGTATGTATGTGCAAATTAATTTTTAAATGTGAATGTACCTAAAAAATGTTGTTTGTTATTTTTATTTATTCATCATGCACATCTTTCTAGTTTGATATATTATGTATACATGTATGTATTTACAATTGTATGTTGATAAAACTTTTATAAATTCATGTTATGAAATAATGTTGTTTTTCCTGACTTAGATCCTGTGTTGATTTAAGGTTTTAACGCGTCCAGTACAAAACACTGTATTCTGATGTGAGCTAATATATATTTGTCTAGTGTTGTCCTGCTGCAGAATAATGCTGGGGATATGAGTTAAAAGAAGGAGGTGGGGGTGGCAGGGGAATAAGGGTTAAATACCCCTTATTATGAGGGTGACATATACGTCGAACGGATGTTAAATGAAAGATAATTGCAATTAAAACTATTGATTGTTATGTATTTGGTATTTTGGACGAAATTGGACGTGTTTTGAATGGATCACCTTAACTGGTGTTTTGACATTTGTGAAGGTCAAATGAAATGCCATAAAATCACGGAGTGTGTCTTAAGCCCTATTTAAAAAATTACCTCAAGGTCCATTTAACAGTCTGAATCGGGTTTTTTATTAATGACATCGGACAAGAACGTTTAAAATTCAAAAAACAATCCGAATTAGAAAATATTTGAATGCCATTTGTTACAGACCACTGCATTCCTTCTAAGGTAGAAGACATGTGCAAAAGCTGAAAAGAACAGAATAATTTTTTTCTGCAATCGGTCAAAAATATTCTAAACTCAGAAAATGACGAATGAAGTATGAAACATAGAAATTTGTAAAAAGACTTAAAGGAATTCACGCAAATCGTTTTTAATTTAGCACTGCATACTCTAAATAGAGGAAAGAAGAAATAAAGAAAAGTAGTTTATTCAAATGTCGCATGTTGTTACAAGTAGAACGTATATAGATTGGTAAAACAGACATAAAATCATAGCATATAAGATAAAGGCCTGTGGGACACCATCATACAACATCAATACTCCACATTGGATTATATAAAACAAAACATTGGTTTTAACATGTGAAAAAAGGGAGGTTTGAAATTATTAAAATGTTACGTTGGGAGCATTGACATTTTATAAATTAGTGCAGCCAGTGGCTTACAAAACCTGCTGCTTGATAAAAGATAAACAGCCTTCTCAGTCGGATCAAATTGTAGAAAAAAAGTGTTAGCAGATAAAACAAATATCCAGAATCCATACAGATTCCTATCCAATAGAGAGAGAAAGAATTTGCTTATTAATGTCTCATTTTGAACATATAAAGAGGTCATATACATTTTGTTTTGGTACAATAAGAAATAAAATGTACAAACAGCCAAAAGGTATTAAAAGAAAATACCATTAAATCACATATAATGTTGTAATATTCGTGTAAAGATAAAATAAATTGGTAAAGTTAAAAAGTTTTGCGCCAATTTAAGAAACTAAAAAACTAAATATTTCATAAACGCTTTTTACTTACTTCAATACTAATCCCCCACCCAACCCGCCAAACCTTAATCCCACCAATACAGACATATAGACAATCACATTGATATCACATTCCAATAGAATAGAAGACGAGCACAATTTGATAAATAAAAAAAAATGTCTGCTATCGCGCGGACAAAACATGTCCTCGGACGGAGGGACAGAATTGTTGGTACTACCATTTACAAAAGCAACATAAAGGAAATACCAGAATATGTTGTAAATCTTGATTTACCATTGGACAATCATTTTACCTAAAAAAACTGGTCATTGACCATCAACATTCATTTGGACACAAGTATACACTTTAACTGTCTGTTTTATGAAGAATCGGTCAATACTGTCAATAATAAACATCCCCCAGAGCCCAAGCGACATCTTTCTTGTTATCAGGACATTAACTCATTTATCCAGGTAAATATAATCTAATATAGGTTTTTATAAGGGTTTTGTCTGAACGGCTGGCTTAGAGGCAGGGCCACATCTGCTCATCACCAGGTATTAAAGACAACATCTATTGTTGCTATTACTGGAGACTAATCAATGATTAGGGACATTCGTCTATTGGTTACAAGCCTCGTCGTAGTTGAGTAAATAAATGTGAAATCATTGTTAGCATAGCAAGGCATTGAATACAGTACACTTTGAACAGGTGGGTGTTTTTCAGTTTCTAAATCTTAGTTACTTCACACAATTTTCTATGCATATTACTTAAGTTTGAATTCATTCCATCTATTTTTTTTATTATCAGTGGGTTTTTTAAAAAAACCAACGGCAGGCTGAAGATTTAAAAAATAAAAAAAAGATTTTATTTTGATTCCTCCTTCATGGTAAATTCTCTCAACCGTCATAATAGTTGGAGTATATTAAAGAAATTTGCTCTACGAAGTGATTTTAGAACCTTTATAGTTTTCTGGGATACCTAGGAAAGAATTTTTGGAAAGTTTAGTTCAAGAATTTTAAAAAAAAAGTTTGTATCTACGTTCGTCGTGTATTTTGGAAGAAATTTGCAGTTACAATCGTCCCGTGAATCCCTCATTTGTCCGCTATCTTAACGTTCAGCAACATCGAGCCCGGCTCGACGAATGTCTTGCCTTCTGAATTACACGTTATCAGATAATCTCATCATCACCTTATTTTATCAGGTTTTATATAGACAACGTATTGTTGATTGTACACCAAAGATTTGTCAACTCTTAAAGGGTTAGAGCTGTTAAACCAGGAAGCACTTGGGAGCTTGTACGTTTTGAGGAAATTTCTTGGTATATTTTCGATTACCATTTGTTTGTTGGAGAAATCTTTGCCACGAGGACTTTACAGTGTTACAGAGATTGTGCCGTCTATTTGGACATTGTAAACAAAGGAATAACAATAGATTTTATCCCGTAAGAAGCAGGAGGATTAGGAGGAGTATAAAGTCAGCAGCTGGTAAGTACTCTACCATTCTGTCGAAAAAGCAGTAATTTGTGTTAATACGGTAACTGTAAAACTTTTAAAATTCGTTTCGAAAGTTGGGCGATTATTTCCATTGGGTTTACAGGTTAACATAACTTGTTTATTACTAAAATGAGCCACTTTCGATAGTACATGAGTAAAGAAATATAACGTTTTCACATATATGTACAACAAAATAACTGAGGCATACAATACAACAATGAAAGTGGTTACAAACTTTTATTGAACATGGACAGGTTTTTGAGGGTTGAAATTTTCTTGTTAAAAGTTGATGAAACTTTTATATACTAGGCTGGGACGAAAACAATTCAAATAATGAAATTTAGAAGAAGAAGAAGAAGAAGAAGTTTATTCAGTATTTGAGGCCTCATGGCCATGAGTACAATCATTTGAAATAATACATATACATATATTTAGATATATAATGAAACTCTTCTCCAATCAAATGTGAATCACATAAATTACAGATTCTCTGTTCTCTTGAGATATTTTGCCATCTGCCAGTTTTTAATTGGTAGTTTGTGATTGGAAGTTGTAAACTTTAGGATTTATTTAAGAGATCTATTTTGATAAAAGTGGATATTGTTTACATTGCGGAAAACATTTCATAATTTTATGATAATCTCCTTTCGAATAGTTATCTATATCGCTTATCCGTGTAAAAATGATCTTTTAAAATATGATCTACGTTAGAAATGATCTATGAATTTGAATAAAGATAAAGATTATCATAAACATAAAAAATACCGCACTATCAAAGAGTGTTTAAAATGGTATACCCAGGCTTAATCAGACAGAGTTTTATTTCATTTGTAATGTATTGAAGAATAAGCGCTGTTTTTGTTATTTGGATGTGAAAATATAAATTTACACCAATATGAAATAAGTCGCGTTCAAATTTGAAGCTGAATAGCTTCTCTAGCAAGTTCCTAATACTGCAAACCTTACAAAACAGTTGCTAATTTAAGAAATTTGAGATATACTAACAAGTTTAATTTTAGAAAATGATATTATTGTGCATGCCGAAGGTTTTTTAAATAGACATGAAGAGGGGTGTATCAATAGTTGTAGTGATGAAGATTTCATCAATGGAAGGAAGAATTGAAGCAACCGTAGAAGATATTAGGATTGGTCAACCTTGTGTTTTAAGATGCAGAGTTGTGATTTACTCGTTCCCTATTTACAAATTTTGTTTATACTCTATTTTCTGCTAGTTATGGTAAAGATGTAAATGTTAAGTTGTTCCACTGCGGAAGAAAGGACGTTCTGATTATGTGAAAAATAAATTCCTAATACCTTCTGCTTATTGGTTTTGATATTATTCAACGTATGCAACATTTTGCTGATTTATTTTCAAGAGAACGAGATAGGGATCAGAAAAGAACACTGTACAGTGGATAATGCTTTTACTTTTGAATGTCTTCTTGAAACAATTGTGTGTGTGGAAAAAGGTCTTTGATTTGGTTAATATAAATTTGTTATGGTTTTCAGTCATTAAAATGGTATTCATGTTAACAAATATCTACATCTTATTTTGATGATGGAGTATGTTAAGGATGTGTACCAAGACCGTTTTTGTTTTAATGTTTATCTCAGAATGTCAACTTAATTAAATTTTAGTATATAGAGGTATAATGATAGTTGAAGAATATTTAGAGTTGTTATTGGTGTACGTCGATGCCGCATGAAAGATAAAAAATCTTCTTAAGTCAAGGAGTTTACAAGGTGATATTCACAAGACCGAGCTTTTAGTATTGAGAGCTAGAAATGGTGGCTTCCATAGTAATTATGAAAATGTTTTCTTGATTGGGTACAACTTTTAACTATCCGGGTATCATGTTTGACTATTTGCACTAAGACGCTAAAATCAGAAAACGTTGGTATTAAAAAAATATAAAGACAGTTCTAAAGAGAGTAACTAATAATCATAGTAAACTACAGTAATTGAATCATATACTAACAGACAATTGGAGTATATGAATAGTTTTAAATACTACATTTTTTACGAATTCATTATGACAAATCTTGCTATTCTTCAAATTGACAGGGCAGACGGAAGATAAAAAAACCAGATCTTACTTGGCTCAAGGTATTTTTATCTATGTTTCAAACACACTTCACAATTCACAAGAACAATCTATAGAATACACAAACACTGTATTTTCGAATGCCTGTTGCCTGGTGTAATGGAATTTTTCCTGTTCAACTGAATTATTTCAATCGCGGTTTCCAATTACTTCATGGTTGAAATATTGCTTTTAAAGGCGACATTTTTGCCACGAAAGCGCCATTCTGTAGCAAACTTAAAATTTTATCTTCCAGAACTGACAAAATATTATGTTTTAAAATGTTTATTGAAAACAGAAACAGAAGAACCTTTTCAATACTTGTTGCAGTCTAGTTATTCAATTGATGATGAATGTTCTTTTTCAAAACAGGTTTTTTTAATTGCATTTGATTTGTATATCAAAATAAAAGAAAAGGGTTTAAACGAGGATACTATTCCTTGCCAAATAAAAGTTGGATCTCCTGATATGATAGGGCTTTTAGGAATATCAACTCCCTCTCAATGCATAACTATCGCCAATCTCGATTGCAACGTTTTTTATGACTTGCAAAAAACCCAACAACAATTGTTTTTTTGGTAATTTGAATGCAGCGTTTTCACTGGCAATAAGTTATAACCCACAGAAGATATCCAATTGGACAATAAATACCGATGCAGTACGTTGGCACAGAAAAAGGTTACGAAATGTATCAAGGCTTGAAACTTGCGCACACAGGCTTTCTTGGACGTTGCAGCCATTCCTTTGTTATTGTAAATAAAACTCTGTGGTTTCAGAAGCCATGAAAAAGGTTACGAAATACAGCAAGGCTTGAAACTTGCACACAGTGGCTTTCATGGAAGCTGTAGCCATACCTTTGTTATTGTAAATCAAACTCTGTGGTTTCAGAAGCCATGGAAAAGGTTACGAAATACAGCAAGGCTTGAAACTTGAGCACACAGGCTTTCATGGAAGTTGTAGTCATACCATTGTTATTGTAAATCAAACTCTGTGGTTTCAGAAGCCATGAGACTGTTATTATTCTGCTCAACGATCATCCCAGCTATTGTACACAGCTTGAAGGACATTCACATGTTCGCATTCTTCCCGATGGAGGGACCCTGGCATGGCGGACTAGCTGCCCTGACAGCAGCTGAAATAGCACTGGATCATATCAACAGCAAGGAGAACTTCCTACCTGGGTACAGACTAAATATGATATGGAACAATTCTAAGGTACTTACTTGATATGAATATGAACTAGTTAGCCAAAGCATAAGGAAGATTTCTGGAGTTGCTGAGGATCTTAATGCAGTACCTTTAAACATTGTGCCGTCTTTAAATGGCAACAATGCTCAATTTATTCAAACCATCGGGGTGAAGATTCTATCTTTGCAGAACATGAGAGACACTATTCCCTTTAAGAAATCAAATCTCATAAATGATTTGTTCCAGTGTCATGCTGGTACGGGGATCGAGTTGATGTATTCAAACTTGTACAACCCGCCCAAGAAAACTATCTTTTATGGAGCGTCATGTTCCTTTGTATCTGAGGCTACGGCTCAGGCATCACACTACTGGAACCTTGTTCAGGTACATATGTGCACATATGATAAATTTCACCAAGTTCGTTATAGTTGAACCTTTGAGCAGTAATAAACATGTAGTTAAATGTTTTGCAAAGATTATTTTTGATAAGGAACCATATTATTTTGATTGGGTAGAAATAAACTTAAACATCTTAAAACCACAGAAAGATATTTCATAGATAAGGCATTTTTGCTTTTTTATGATTGGCGTTCCTTTATCGTACATGACGGATACCATTTCCATTCATAATGGGAGATATAAAGGCACTATTGTCATAGACCGTCTTAAATACGCCCTGTTGCATAGGAATATTTATATGTTTAGTTCATAGGTTCCTTCAACCCCAACTTAGTCATCTTAACATTTGTTTCGTTTTGCTGGTGGCTGGTGAATAAACGCTTTTAGATAGTATTTGATTTGTCAGCCAATGAAATGTAGTGTAGCCAAAACAAGTTATTACGAACTCAACGGACCTTACATCCTGGCATTGCTGTATTCCTCGACTTTAGTCATTCCAATTGGCTGGGTTTACGGGGCTGTTGAAACGATGAGTATCAGGGTATTGAAGAATCCTCGCAGATAAAAATAACACGATAGAGTGGGATATTCAAATATTGTCAAAAAAGTTCAAAAATACCTTTTAAAAGTTGTCAACCTTTATACCCCCAGATGTCTTTTGGATCCGTGTCCCCGGCATTATCAGACAAGAGCAAATACCCACGCTTTTTCCGTGCCAATTCCCCAGAAGTGGATAGTAATCCAGCTAAAATAGCTATCTTCAAGAAATTTGGTTGGTCCCGGATAGCAACAATACATCAAGCCATTCAGCTGCATTCATCGGTAATTACATGGTTTGATCCTAGAATGAGATTATGTAAATGAGCATTATTTACATAAATATTCACCGGCATTGTTTTAAAGGTTTTCTTGTTATCTAAATGTAAACGTGTAAGTTTGGAATTTATTATTTAAATCCCTTTTATTCATATTCATGTACATGTATTTTTCAACCTGAGAGTATATTTTACTTAAATATTACCTTGTTTACCTATCCAGCTAACAGATGACTTACTGAAGAGGGTAAGAAGTGAGAACATGACTGTTCTTCGTTCTGAAGTCGTCACTAAGGAACCGACATCACAAATAAGGAACCTTAAGGTTAGTACCTTTATTTTTGACCCTCAATACACAAAAAAATCAGTTTAACTAAGTCTTGTAAACGGTTATTATTCGAAACTACATATTTTGAATCGTAGGATAAAGTGGACAAAGACATTGAATGGACATTTAAAGTGACACAGATTATACATTGTATTTCATGATTTCCCCTCTGGCTATAGTTAGGGAGAGAATACCTTTTGACATGAGTTCAATTAAAATCGCCTGCCTTACCTCGCTTCTTTATCTCTAAAATGCCAAAATTTGGACATTTTCTTGTTCTCACTGATAATCGGAAAACGGCTCTTTAAATGTTAAAATGTCAACATTCTGTGTCAAGTTAGTTGTATATTAGTTAAATGACCTACTTAACACTATCATCCTATTTATGTTTTGTGTCTGCTGTAAATAAATTTCCTAAATTACGTTTGAGTCATCTGCGTCCGCCACTGTCCGGTTTTCGACTTTTACCCGTTTATTTTCACTGCACTGAATTGATTAGCATTAGTTTTCTGATTTTCTGAAACAACCATTATTTCTCGATAAAATAACACCATTTATGAAGTTTGATATTTTTGACTTCAACAACATACTCTGTGTCCCTCTAAAGAATGACGTCATGTCCAGTTTTGCATTCAATTGCAGTGGCAATTCATGTGTTCTTTATAGAAAATACTTAAGTGAGTAATGTATAATAACCTTAACTTAGTTCTGTTAAATATCATTTTTATGAAACGAGTGCGTGGTTTGTTATTTCACGAGGAAATACGATAATGGTACCATTCATGAGTTTGATAAAATGTTATTGAACAGGGGCAACTTTAGTTATATATTACTCACTGGTTATATCTCCAAAGAACATCGATGATTTGACCACTGCGGCCTCACCGCTAGCATTGTGTCGTCATACGTAACTAGTAGGACATAACGTCAACTTTTTGGCTTGCTTTGTTATTATAGATATGTAATAAGGACAATAAAATAGAGAATACTAAACGACGTTCAGTTTAATAACATATTTATGAAACGAGTGGATGGTATTCGTATTTAACGAGCGAAAGCGAGTTAAATACCAATACTATCCACGAGTTTCATAAATATGTTATTAAACTGGACGGAGTTTAGTATTTTATTTATTACACTCCTTAAATTAATAATTTAAAAGGAAAATCATGTTTACTCTCAATTCTCGTAGTTGTGCGTAGGAATACAATTCTTACAATCGACGCATAACATCGATAGACTGCATTGGAGAAATAGGTCAAGAGTATGTCCGTTTATAACAGCTTTAATTTTGAACAATACAAATGGAAGGCACACATTCGTGTTTTGGTCACTACGAACACAAATTGGCGACTTAACAAAACATAACATCAGTCACTGAATTACTTGAATGGACGTTACTAAGTTGTGTGAATGAATGTCACGTGATCGTGACGTCATTGGAATGTGAGTTTTGAAGCGCGATTCATTTAGTTTGAGTAGTGTCAGTGGGAGGAACACTGTCCTTGTTGTTGCCGATGAAGTTAACATTGATGACACAGTTACTAACGGAACCACCGAAGATTGAGTTAAATAATCGAAATTCGGAAGCACTGACACTGACAAGAACCTACCGAAATCGGCAGGGATGACTTTGACCGATCTACTGACGAAAGCCCGCTTGACCCGGATTCGGAGGTCATGTTTACATTTGAAGAAGATGGACTTTGATTAATAATTGTGCTGATATCTCTGTTCTGTTTCTCGGACAACTGACAGCTTTGCATATTTTTGTGACCACCATGATTTAATTGGGAGGAATGTTACTCGCCATTTTGATTTACATCATCACGTGATAACTTGTCATGTGACTACAGGAAAATAGTTCCAGATGCGATCGCTTTCACGTGCAATGTTTCACAACAGTGTTGAATAACATGTCATTGTTTCACAACTGTAGTATCTCCAACGAGAGTGTAATAAAACGTATTATTTATTGAAACTCAATTTTCCATTATTAAAAGACTAACCTCGATCGAGGTTCAAAAACACACCAAAAGCCAGTTTTACACATATACTAAGAATAAGACAAAAGTTCCAACTATGTATAGCGCTTTTCCTTATCGAGAAACAGGTACCCTCGCAGGTAACAGGTAATCAATGGTGTCGTTTGATCGCGAAGTATCGAAAGTTACAAAAAAGACACATTTTAAAACTTAATGTTTTTATACAATGACAATATGAAGGTGGAACGTCGCAATTATGATCGTAAACCGTAATTTTGGAGACTAACTAAAACAGCCAGGAGGGCAGTTAGGAGTTGATATTGTTTGTTAGGTTATATAACTATATTGGACGTGATATCTACACCTCTGTACATTTATAAGGCTGTTTTAAGATTTTCATGGAAAACCAGTATTTATCATATATATGTCTTTTGGACATGAAAAGTTAAGATGTTTTGATTTTATATCACCACATATGACATTTAGGTTCTTATCAAAGGTAAAATGAAAATCACGGAGTAGCTCTTTAAGTCTTGAAAGACTTCACAACACTAGACACTGTCATTATTATTTATTTTGTTATATTTCATAGATATTTTCCAAATTTTTGGTACTCGCTCATCGCATATGGAATATCCTACAAACACTCTTAAATCGGATGCATGTTCATTGCCATTCTTTAATGCACTGCGATGCAATTGACTGTCAATACACCGCTTTCCACGTGTTTAAATCTATCTATCCGCGTTCGCATTACCCGCAGGTTTCGCACTGAGAAACCAACTCTCTGATTCTGTCATCCCTTCGTAGCCAAGATGATTAAAGCGCTGTTGGTACAATCGTAGACTAAAATTAAGTCTATGAAATTTTTTAATAATTAAATGTTCCTTCATCCATAATTTAATTTTTTGGGCTCCTTATTTCATACTTTATATACACAGTCATGAAGCGGAACTAGTACAATCGGATCTTGACTGACACACTTATAGAAGTTTATTTTCATAATTGAAACGTTTTAGATTTGTTGTTGTCATAAAATTCACACTATTTCATTAGGAAAAAAGCCTAACACCCTACTGGCCCGGCCAGTTAATGAGCATTTAATATTTTGAAATAATCTTCGAGTGACGTCATCACCATGGATAATAATAATGATTTCGCCCATGTGCGATATTTTCTGGCGACTTCGCTCAATATTGTAAGTTTATCTAAAGGCAAAATCTCAACGGAAGAGACATAAATTGCGAATATAAAAAAACATGTTTAAAAACGCATCGTTTTCGCTCGTTAAATCCCGATACCATTCACGAATTTAATAAAAATGCTATACGACGGGACAGAGGTTATTCATTAATAATTTACTCGTTGAATTATGTCGTAAAATGCAAGAAAACAGCTGACATAAGTACACAATGCGTTATGACTTTTGGATTTTTTATACAGCGTAAACTTCAACGGACCGGTAATAAAAACATATATTCATCAACAACCTTCCTTTATTTCATGACTGATAAATATTGCCACAATTTGAATTATTATAAACATTTAGTTGCAGTTCACAATTACAGCACATAAAGATAACACACACTCTTAGTGCTGTCAAACAGTTGAAACATCTGTAATATTATTTTTAATCAAAGAAACACAAGAGGGAAAATCACTGTCAAGATTTCCTTATTGAAACCAAGGATAAGTGAATTAGATAGTAATCAATGTTGGTATTTTGATGCCATTATGCTTTGATGTCAAGCTGTTTTATATAATCGATTAATCGATGTTTAGATAATTTCAGACGCAAACCATTAGTGGTGGTATCGTAAACTTAATTGGGATATCGAACGATATTGATGTTTTTGTTTTTGGTAAGAACTTTTTAACCCCCGTCGGAAAGGCCAAATGGGGCCCGTTCCTATTTCTAAGTCATGTTTACGTCAGTCCGCCCGTCTATCTAAAATAAGGGAATCGGTTTCGCGAAATCAATTTGCTCAGTTTTTGATAAATCAGTCTGAAGAATATCATTCGTGTGAATATAAATAAATAAATAAATAAATAAATATATATATGTATGTATCTCCGTTTTCCCCCCTTAGGTCCAATGTTTTTTTTTTATACATTTGAAAGTTGATAATCGAAACTTTTAAGTATATTTTGTTTTGGACTTTTTGGATCAGAATGATAATCATCATCATCTCAGCACATTAAAGTAATAAGTAAGAATAATCTTTTGTCTTTCTTTTATGTTGGTTTTTGAAGGATATTGACGCCAGGATCATCGTCAGTAGTTTCTATGAAACAGTCGGAAGACAAGCCTATTGTGAGGTAAGTGATGTAACACTCCTACGAATCCCCTTTGCATCATTAATTAATACAATCAGCACAAGCTCATTGAAATAAGAACGAACATATTCTTTGTACCTTTATGTATTTATAATCTGAACACTGCACCAAAGGAACATGTCACGTGTCTTTTGTACTCCAACCATCGGTGACAAAGCCACAAAGCCATCGGCCTTCGATCGTTTGAACTTAAGGTTTAAGGTCACATGAAAAGGACAAAGTCACCGTTCAAGAGCCCTATTGGACAGCAATAAGTTCAGTAAAGCAGTGCCATACCATACATACAATACCATACATACCATACAATACCATACCATTCCATACCATACCCTTCCATACCATACCCTTCAATAACACACAATATCATACCATACATACCATACAATACCATACATACCATACAATACCATACATACCATACAAAACCATACAATACCCTACAATGATATACTAAACTTTTTCTACCTTGCCATACTATCCCGACCATATCATACCATACCATACCATACCATACCATACCACACCGTACCATACCTTACCATACCATTCCATACCGTACCAAACTGTACTATGCTATGCGATCAACATGGATTGTCATAGTCTCCTTAACATTTCGACAGAAATAAATAGCAATAACATCACTCTCAGTTCATGGGTTTAATCATTCAGCATGTGACAGATCTGATTAGATTATCAGAAATGAAAAGCAGAGACATGACACAACGCTAATGACTATGAGTCGAGGACGAAGTGTACTTTGAGTTTATAGGTTTTAAAATTACTTAGTTTGATTGTAGAGACTTGAATTACAAACATTATCGATTGAAGGATGGATGATTCGTTACAGGACCTTGGTCTATCGATGGAAATCATTACTTTTGACTAACACCTGGGTAGATTGTCATTATCTGAAAATGTATTCAACACAAATGGCGGCTGATTATACAGAAAAATAAGTACATTTGTGAATGCCTTTGCGAATTTTTTTCCTTCTATTTGATAATCATCATTTATCAGGCATACAAAATCAACTTATACGGACGTAACGTGATCTTCTTCTTCAACGGCTGGTACGAGTCAAAGTGGTGGACGTCTCCTGACAGCAGTATAGACTGTACCCCGGATCAACTCGCACAGGTCGTGGAAGGATCATTCTTCATTCAAAGAGTAAAACTTAACCCGAAAAATGAGGTGACAATTGGCGGGGTTCGACCCTCGGAGTTCATGGAAATTTACAGGAATCGAACAAACAACCAGGCACTGTTTGGAGAGACCATAACACCTCTAAGTTATGACAGCATGTGGTCAATGGCGCTTGCTTTAAATGCTACTATCACTGAACTTGAGGAAACAGGTGAGTGTGATGTATGTTTGATTTCATCATCCTACTACATCATCATATTTCCATCCGAAAATCTCATACATTACCCTGATATCCATCATTGAAAAGATCACACTATATATAACATGTCAATGAAATAACTTCCCTTAGGCAATAGCAGCAGAACGAAAGAATTGCGGGAGGGAGGGAGAGAAATACGATATATTTTGCTTTAGGTTTTATGAATAACAAATAACATAATCTGGCTGAGAAAATACATAGACATGGCATGAATAATCATCAATCAGCGATACATGGTCTTTAAAAAGTCAGGGTCTTTTAGAAGCTTAGTCTATACAAACACGCTGATGTAACAAGATGTGACTTCATTTGCTGATTGGAAAAAACATTCTGATAATCAATGACCAATTAACCTTAAAACCACACAAATATGATGGATCTTTTTCGTAAGATTCAATCCGGCTTACTATTTAATTTTTGTACTAAGCCATATGTTATGTTTGTGCAAGATTTAATTTTGGTGGCGAAAATTTTCTCCTTTCACTGTTTCTTGTACAAACTTTAAAAGCAAATGTGCTTCAAATGAACCTCAAGAGAAATATCTCATTGTACACTTCCTTTACAACATATTTCTTTATATCTCCAACATAAGATTCTTACGTAATTTAGTTTCTAAAGATTTTTGAGCTAACGATGTTGACAGACTCAGAAAAGAAATATCATAATCGTAAAAGTTATATAAAAAGGAAATCTTTAGTAAACAAACACTGTACAATCGATAAACATAATTTAACTTATGTTTTTTGTATCAGTGTGTGAAGTCAACTGAAGAATGGCTTAAATGATTAAATTGTTACCTAAATAGCCGTGTGTTTAATAACGCTGAAATCTGAAACTCTACAAAGTATATTACAATCTTAGCAGATATACTGAAGTATTTCCTCAACAGTTATTCACAATACCCCTCACGCGTGTACAAAAAGTCTAGACTGTTGACATCATGTCATTAAATAGAGAGAACATCCAATTTTTAAATTCTATAAATTCTGACGGAAAAACGTTTTTATTGGTATTTTGTGTTTAACAATGTTAAGGAAAAAGAAACTGCCATGTTATTACCATGACAAGGATTTCAAGGACAAGATGCTGGGAAAGTCATAGACGCTTATGGTTTTTAATAAATTTGTTTTATCATTTAGAAAGCAGCTACGCTCTAGAAGACTTCAGTTACTCGGACGACACCGTCGGGTCTGTGATTTTCACCAACATGAAGAAAGTCAGTTTCATGGGGGCATCAGGACCGATGTCCTTCAATGAAAAGGGAGATCCGATTGGCATATTCGTCATCAAGAGAGTTCAAAGTAAAATTGTGTAATCATTTCTGAAATTATTCCTGCAGAAGAATCACCGCAACCAGAATGGTTGATGGCATCAAAATTTAACCTAACCAAATACTCTCCTACAAAACAGTAATGGTGAATAATTTGACGAAAGCAACTTATGTTTTTTGGAGTTCTGTTATTTTTAGATATTTGATTTTAATTAGGATAATTTTTTCATAAGTGATATTATTTTTAAGATGGCGAAGAGGTTGTGGTCGGATTCTTCGACCCGAAGAAAGAGGAAGGATCTCAGATAGAATGGGTTCCAGACGCCATTGTATGGGAAGGTGAGTGTTTTGGGATGAATCATAATTGCAACGGAAATCTTCACTTCGGAACAAGGAATAATTATGAATGTACATAAGCTTATATGAAATAAATACAATAACTCCGGCTTGTTTAAAAAAATTTATCAAACTTTAAAGGTGTTTTATTCTTCATCCGCCTCTTGACACAATACCCAATCGTGGGGAGGAGGTTTGGGTGCTTCAGTGACCCTGGGCGCTGCCTGTATGCAAGCCGGAGTCTACATGCTCCTGGTAGGGGTACACAAGCTTATCCAATCGACTGATAGAAGCCAGACCAAATTTGAGTCGCTCTAAAGCCTTGTCTTTCTCTCACTTCGCCTTTCTTTCTGCCTGTTCCCTCAACCTTTCGATCCCTTTCCTTCTAGACCAATCTATGATCTTCATCCAGATTTCAAAGACTAAAAAATTGTTGAATGCATACAACCTCATTACAACCCACTCACTTAATGTTTCACGTGATATGAATATGTCATCAAACAACATTTCAAGGTTCTGTTCCCTCAACCCTGCTTCCAATCCCTTTTCTCCTTGATCAATCTTCTCTCTTTCGGATGATTCATCCACGTGTTATAGACTGAACATTAAAACCGATTACTCACACACTTACTTAATCTTTAATCTGACATTTATATGACCAGACAACAAGGTTCCCCGTGACTCCGTGTTGAAGCTGATTGAGGAGGAGCACCTGTCCCTCCCACTCTACATCTGCATCTGCTGCATATCTGGACTCGGAGCTCTCCTCTCCATCGTCTTCCTCTGCTTCAACGTTTACTTCAGGAATGTCAGGTGACATGAGGCTTGATAAAACTTGAATATTCTGCGTAACGGGGTAACTGAAACGTCAATGAAATGCTACTATACTCTGCTATACGGTTCAACTGAAGTTACGGGTGGTAGTCTATAAGGTATACCAGGGAATCCTTGAATTGGTTTGACAACAGAACATTTTGATGGAATTTTTTATAAGTTTTATTCTCTCATGAGGTGAAGAATCCACAGACTCAACGCCCTTTACAAAAACTAGGGCTCACCATTTATGACTAGAGAGGTTATGGGTTATCTATAAAGACTTTTGAAATGGTTATGTCATCCTCGAAATCTACAGCTTTCCGAGGGTCCAGCATGACAGTAAACATGAAACTGCGTTAGCTAAAAGACATATTATTAGATGACTGCGACCCTTGAGAGAGACCCAGCGTTTCTTCCATCCTCGAAACCTAATCGTTTGCCACGGCACAATATCTACTCCCTGTAGAGTTCCCGTTTGTCCAAATTATTGTTTTCGTTACGAACCTACGAAGGTATACGCCGAATGCCGGTACGAATAACTTCCAAATTATTTGAATATTCAGGACACTATGCAGTATTAATCCTCAAGAAAGGATTCCTCTTTCCGAAAAAAACGACCGCTCTCTGGTTCAAGCATAGTGGCTGGAAATGGCTTGAGTTTAAAATGGGGTTGAGTCGAACCATAAACGAGAAAGATTTAATGTTAAACGTAAGATTAGCTAATCACTATTTAACTACATGTTAGCTCTATGGGTTAGTATCGTTTTTCTACGAAGGTTATCTAAATTTCACAACTTTCACAAGTATATAGATAATCGAGAGTCTGAACTTTTGTGACGTTTCTTGAATCTTATCTTTGGTCTCTTTAATAAAACCCAAATTTCTTCATTGTCTCTGTTGAGATAACGATGATTACTTGCCAAGGGATTTCTAATGATGATCGAGTGTCGTTAGTAATCTTCCTGATGCAGTAGATGGCCTTTTGATGCATTGATCAACAAGATGTCATCGATCGTCAACAATGTATACTGGCGTTCGAAAGATACTTAACAGAATTTATAATTTGGAAAATAGAAATGAAATAAACCCTTATACAGTGATAAATAATTACTTTCAACTCAATTATATACTTTTGATAAATACTTATAATGGGTTCAAGCTTCAAGCGCGTAATGAAAGTCATGTATTCTTTCTTTTGATCGCCAGTGTAATTACCTCGAACTAATAGCTTTGAAATTCCACCCAATGAAGTTCGATCGATGAGTTACCAATATGTCGTCTATCTCTTTTTTTCCCCCTTTAATGTTATTAATATATAATTTGTTGTTTAATAGAGAATAAATTGCTTTAGGCAAAATAATTATGTGACAATAAAAGAAGCGAAAAATCTCCGAGCACTGCACATAATGAAGCCTCGTTCCATTTCAACGGTAATGATTAGATAAATAAAAATCAAGTCTAAATATTTTGTGAAGATAAAGTACAATTAATATTGCTTTAAAGGGAAGTCAAGATGTCCTCCCCTCGTCTGAACAACGTGACTCTGATTGGATGTCTCCTGCTGTACACCACGCCCTTCCTGGAAAACCTTATGGATACCAATGTATTCTTTTGCACTGTAAGGGATAGTTTTTGTTCCTCTATAATGTCAAATTTCAATTCATTACTGTATGACAGGCTTGAGTATATAACATTTTTGATATCGTGCGTAATTGCGTCACAACGTTTATGGATGTCGATTTTTACGGTTTGGCGCAATTACCTCCCCCTTTCTGTAAATGATTTTCACATGCAAATCAGTATTCACAATTCTTTCAATCAAGATCGATGTGTTTAGAGCATATTTGACATTTTAAATTCGTCGAATAGAAAGAGAGTCAAGTAGAAATTACTTCGCGTGCAATCTCATTAAAAATGAAATAAAAAATGTTTCATTACATTACGAATGTATATTCTGCGTAACGTAATGCAGCAATATTAGATTTTAATTTAATGAGATTGAATTATCGTGGTAAGATAAACAGTACTCCTTATTAGACCCACTTGGCAAATTATCTCTTTACTTCACAGACAAATCAAGACTTTTACTTCATGAATGGAATATCCAGTTATTCTCGCATAATCGTTTCATGACGTCACCCTTATTTTACGATGACGTCATACAACTGAATGTGTCTCTTCAATGAGTAGAATCACAAAACGCCATGTTAATTCATTCATTAAGAAACTGATTTCCTATCACACTATTTCCCCTTTTAGGTAATTATCAAATGTTATATTTCAAATTTTTTTGTAACATTACATTAAATAAGATATTGATTTATCAAATCGTAATTTCAGGCAAAGGGGTTTGTCTTAACCATTGGATTTTCTTTGGCCTTTGGAGCACTCTTCGCCAAAACCTGGAGGGTTCATATTATTTTTACCAACGCCACAAATAAGAAAAAGGTATGTCATTATTTTGTCATCTCTTAAGTTACCAAACTAAACGAAAATTACGATGAATAGTTTTGACTAAAAAACACACATTATAAAGTCGTTTACAAAATCTTTCGTTTTGAAATTATATTTACAAACTAAACACAATTATATCTGAGAAATATAAACACAGATAAAAAAGGTACAATAAACGTAGTTTCCAAGTTTTTATTAAGATAACATCTCCGATAATATAACCCGAATGCTCATATTACTTTGCTTAGCATGGAGACATCAAAAGAGTGTAACACATGCTGTGGTATCCAAGTAATTGTTTACCGTAATTTCTCTTATAAAAAACACTCTTATAAACCGGTAATTTAAATAATTTGTAATATAATTTATATATTACCGCTCTTAATACATGTAGATTGATATCTGACAAGAATACTTTTATAAATGATACAAAACATTTTGATTAAGCACCAACTATACGGCCAATTGTGACCTTGTTAAAACACGCTGTGTCAAAACCTTCATTCTCATAATGAAGTAGTCATCAATAACACTCCTTCTTTATAGCACTTGATGTCATTTTATGAGGTATTCGATAATATATTCGTATAAAGGAATTTGGATTCTAAATCCTGTTATTCTGAACATGATACATTTCGATGCATCACCTTTGTCAAAACATGCATTTTGAGTAAAAAAGGTCTTATATCCTTCAGATTAGAACTTTGAGAGAGAACTGCCAGTACTTATTCATAACGATAAAGTTATTGAAATCACTATTTATTCTTCGCAACAAGGAAGTTGCAGGGGGTATTTAAGTAGGGCACCGTCCGTCCGTTACACATTGTGACCAGCTCCGAACTTTGTAACTAATCAACCATTTCAATTTAAAATTGTCATGGAATTTTTTTTTTATGATGTGACATTATTAACTATCTTGGGAAAATGTTCGTTAAATTATTTTTTTGGGGAAAAGTGATTATACCTTTGAAAACTAGTAACAAGTCCTGTCCGGCACATTTGTAAACTAGTTCGTAATCAAATTTGATATGAAGATGCATAAATACACGGGAGTTTGTCATGATAAATAGTTTAGAATTAAAAAAAGAAGGTTTTTGTTTTGTTTAAAAAGTGGTGAGTCTGTTTCAACCCCACTCTCCCTCAGAAAGTTCTAAATTTGTTTTTCTGATTTAAATAAGATTTTGTATTAGATACAATATCTTTTAAAATGTCTTTATTTTTGTTAAAATGTAGTGAATCTGACAAAAAGTTGTATAAGTCCTGTCGATACTCTCACCTACAAAAGAAACGTCGATGTACAAAAAACGGGATATCGCTAACCAAGAGTGGTGAATACGACTGAAACAAAGTTACGGTATATCTTCAGAAGCCAACTATAATTAATGTAATTTCAATTTTCAAAGAATATTTGTTCACGTTTCTGAAAACATGCCTTTTAAGAAATCGCCGTTCTTTATATTCACAACTAGAAAACTGTTTGTCTTGTTTAATAACGTCCTCTATTAATGATGCAAATTCAAATGTCCAGACAACTTTAATATGTCGATAGAATCCGTTTGTTGATCAAAGTTCTACTTATCTTACTTTCATGCCATAGTTTCTGGCCAAAAACCAAGTGTATTTGAACAAACATGAAGCAATATACCCCCGACAAAGCGTGTCCCTGTCAAAGACATTCCTTTCTCTGGCAGCAGTGTTTTTTTTATTAATCTTTTGCAAGTAATTTTTCTAAACGGACACGGTGTGGCATTATTGACAAATTTAACTTTACAATTTAAATTAATTTAATATGTTAAATTTGAAGCTTTGTTTGGGATGTATGTAGAAAACAAATTAGAGTGAGAATTATTTTAATCTTAAATTGTTCTATGTTGTTTGTTAACGGTCAAATTCAAAGAGGAGATCCATAAATACATGATGGTATATTTAAAACACATCTTAATGTATTTATGTTATGGGTACAAAATCATAACCTCATTAGAACGCCTATGCGTTTATCTGTTTGGATTTGAATGTGTATCATGATATCAGTCATGATTCGAGATTATTTTCTCAATATTTTTCGAGTTTGCCCAACATTCATTTATCTAATTTTGCTTTTGCTTTTTCCTTCTTTTATTCTTTACAACATGGCAAGTGAAATACAATTCAGCAAAATGATGTTAAGGAATCTTAAATTTGTGTACAGTCAAAATACAGGAAAACAGTAAATACAGTTATATACATACATATACATATATATACCTTGTACTTTGTGCTAATTGCGGGGGATATAACTTGACAAGTCAGCTGCTTGTTAACTCCTACTTTATGTTTCTTTAGCAAACATCCATTGTCCTTCAAGATACGATATTTGAGTACAAACGGGGTGTTATTTCCAGTTATTTTGAGGATAGAACCATTTGACAAAGCGCTGTCTGAAGGAACTGTGTCGTAACGCCGCATTGGCAGACTTGTTTTCTGTCTTGTAGAAGAGATATTTGAGTACATAAATGTGTTGTTGTTCCCAGATCGTGAAAGACACCCAGCTGCTCGCCATGGTGGCGGGACTGGTTGCTATCAACATGGTGGTTCTTTTCACCTGGGCTCTATACGATCCTATGGTCGTCGTCGAGCATGACATGGAACCAGTGGTATGGCATGCCTGATTCGTGTGATTGTATAATACGTCATATATGTAATTTATGGTTAACAATTCTTCACAATTCTTACGCATTAAGGATTTATCATTCAGACTTAATTTTTATACCTATTTATTTCTTCAGTTTATGAAATATGT
Source organism: Phorcus lineatus (assembly GCA_921293015.1). NCBI lineage: Eukaryota > Metazoa > Mollusca > Gastropoda > Trochida > Trochidae > Phorcus > Phorcus lineatus. The sequence goes on from OV121085.1 coordinate 42,270,962, forward strand.
ATGAATTATTCACGCTTAGTCATAAGTCTTAATTCATCTAGAATGAACATTCGATATTCATGTTTTCTCTCATACCTTTTCTATAGTGTTTTTGCAGCGAAAACATATAGATACCAAAAAGGAACTCGCAGAGATAGAAATTTGGGATTTTGTTTCATAATTGTGAAGTTTCTATATGACTTATACCAACTGACAATCATTTTAAGAAACTTTTATTGCTCACGCTACATGATGAACAGAGAGCAAATTGTGTCTTTTTGCCTTTCTGGTAGATCATGTAATCTCTTCCGTCCTGTATATCTATTTTGACCAGGGTATAGCTCTAATTCATATTTTATGTACCCAAAGCGTAAACGCACTAGTGCATACCAATATTTCGTAAACACAAGGAATGCACTGCATATTACTAACGATACGCACTCAGGCAATCTTCCTCGTAGGTTACTAAGCGATGTGTAGGTTTTCAGGTCATAAGGTTGATCGTATTAGGCCGGAAATATTTAATGCAACGTTGCATTAAATCCGCATGATCTAGGATATCGGAAATATTAAAATTTAGCTAACAACCAGAGAAGCAGAAATGGCAGCAACTTTGGTCAATCTGATAACAATTATTATTCTTTGTTATTACATTGGTTAATTTACAAGATTGCTTGAATAAACAATATTTCATCCTTCGTTCTCATTTCAGAGTTTAGGTAAATTAAATAGCTGTTCACATTACTAGTTCAGCCGGCAGCAGCTCTATTGGACGGGACAACAAACTTTGTTTAAGTTTTGTATTGATCGAATATGGTCATTGTTCAACAAATAAGAGATTTGTCAAAAGTGTCAGTAAAGATCTAATAAAAAATCTAAATATCTTTACTTTAGACACTCCTTATTTGCGCGAGTTCTTGATTAATTTGTCGACTTTATCTTGAAGTTTTATCCATAATTCCTTTGACTTTGAGACATCTCTTATCCACGGGATGATGAATTATTCTGTTGACTTCGTCTCGCAATAACGATAATTAATTCTTTTGATATTGTATCTGACCATTGTCTATTTAAATACTTCCTAGATTAAGAGAGATGAAGATATACTATACCAAGGCGTCCTCAAGATGTGTGAATCTCCAAATCAGACTTACTTCATGGCCACCCTGTTTGCTCTTCAAGGAATTCTCATGTTACTGGGGGCGTTTCTTGCCTGGGAGACGAGGAAGGTAGTTTATCATTTATTATTATTAATTAGGAGTAGAATGAAAAAAAATTCTCTTACTTAATGTATGCAAATTTCAAACGCCCGGTTTTACAGGTTTTCAAATCATTAGAAAGGTATTAAAAGATTTCAAATTCAATATAATCGATTGCTTTTGTAAGTCATTTAGATATCATACACTCTTATTGCGTATAATGACACTATTCAAATCAATATAAAGTTTAAATTATATTAATACGTGGAAATATGAAGTGATAAATTACATGTTTGAATAACGGATAATCAGTGCCCCACGCGTTCGCGATAGTGGAGCTTTTGCTCATCGGAGTAATCTGTAAGATACACTATCACTAGGTAAAAGTTGACGGTCTGAACGACTCCAAGATGATCGGGATGAGTGTGTACAACGTGCTGGTTCTCAGTCTACTCGGGGTCACCGTCTCCATGGCGCTCAAGTTCCAGATCAACATCAACTACGCGCTTTCCAACATCGTCATCATCCTCGCCACCACCGTCACCCAGTGTCTCATATTCGCCCCAAAGGTGAGCTATAATCATTTTGCCTGTGATACTGACAATGGCGGATCCAGGAATTATAGAAAAATATATGAGCAATTCTAATGAGAATGAACTGTTTGGTATGGTGCCAATATAACATTTACACATCTACAAACAGGTTAAAGGGACACTACACCTTTTTTTGAAAGATTACCTTTTACATATTTTCTTGAAGACATTAGGTTATGTCAAATGTATTATCTTCAGAGGGTCTATACATCTTTTTACTCAACCTGATGATCCGTATTCTTAGAGAAAATAGTGAAGTATCAAGCAAAACCACTTTTGACCATTATTGTGTGTACACCGTCTACAAAACCTCTGTTAGAAGTTGAGCAGTTTATATGCTAGGGATACGGAAGCAAAGTGCGTTGTGCAATCAGCGAGGTTGTTCCCGACTGAGCATTCTTTCAGTCTGGTAACCGCTGAAAAGATTGCACACACTCCTAGGGATATTTCCAACGATACTTGATTTGATTGCAATGAAAACGGTATCCTTGTCGCAAACGTACAAAACTTTTATATTTTGAATGAAACTGTAAAATATAGCCTACTTGAAACATGACTTTACTTACTTAGTTATTGGTGTTCAGTTTTTACAGATTACAGACTTTAACATTAAAACGTAAATGTTACTTATACTACAGATAGTCTCTATAAAGAACAAAACGGGCCAGGTTGATCAAGCGGGGGACGGAGGAACAGCGACTGTTGTAACAGGAACTACAGTAGCTCCAGGAACAGCATCGGTTACAGCACAGAGACTGATAGCCTTGGAGAAGGCTTTGCTGGAGGTAATGATGATGATAACAACAGTGATGATAATATTGATAATGATGGTGATGATTGTTATGATGATAATGATAGTGTTGATGATGATGTGCTGATTGTCGTGATGGTAATGATGGTGTTTGTGATGGCGATGATGGTCGTGATGATAATGATGGAGTTGATGATGATGGTGCTAATTGTTGTGATGGTAATGATGGTGTTTGTGATGATGGTGATTGTTGTCGTGATGGTAATGATGGTGTTGATGATGATGTGCTGATTGTCGTGATGATGATGATGGTGTTGATGATGATGGTGATGGTTGTCGTGATGGTAATGATGGTGTTGGTGATGATGATTGTTATGATAATAATGATGGTGTTGATGATGATGGTGCTGATTGTCGTGATGGTAATGATGTTGTTTGTGATGGCGGTGATGGTTGTGATGATAATGATGGAGTTGATGAAGATGGTGCTGATTGCCGTGATGGTAATGATGGTGTTGATGATGATGTGCTGATTGTCGTGATGATGATGATGATGGTGTTGATGATGATGGTGATGGTTGTCGTGATGGTAATGATGGTGTTGGTGATGATGATTGTTATGATAATAATGATGGTGTTGATGATGATGGTGCTGATTGTCGTGATGGTAATGATGTTGTTTGTGATGGCGGTGATGGTTGTGATGATAATGATGGAGTTGATGAAGATGGTGCTGATTGTCGTGATGGTAATGATGGTGTTTGTGATGATGGTGATGGTTGTCGTGATGATAATAATGGAGTTGATGCAGATGGTGCTAATTGTTGTGATGATGATGATGGTGTTGGTGATGGTGTTGATGATTGTCGTGATGATGATGATGGTGTTGATGATGATGGTGCTGATTGTCGTGATGGTAATTTTGGTGTTGGTGATGGTAACAGGTTTAAAAGTTAACTTTCCCTGGCTAGAAATTTAATGTGACTACTCGAGAGAAAATGCTAAGAGAAGCAAAAGCTATTTATAAGTTAAGAATGGCAAGAGTTATGGATAATCAACTTCTTTATGTGTATGAGAGCGACGTTTCGGTATAGGTATCTGGTATATATCATGATATGATCTCTGCTTGATCATGTTGATTAAGTACCTATACCGAAACGTCGCTCTCATACACAAAAAGAAATTGACCATCCATAAATCTTGTCATCTACAACTTCTAGTCTTCACTCAAACAATAATGGTGAAGTGCCCATTGTCGCTTCGTAGCTGTTACCTCCGGACGTCAAAAACATACTGAAAACCATTACGAGTTTCGAGATACGAGTCTCATTTCATGTCATATTATCTGCTAGCCTATTTACGACCTTAAGAAGCACGATACTTACAACATCTTGATATAATTTAATAAAACTAACTATTCCGAACCTGATTAATTTGGTGGTATTGACAGAGATCGAAACAACCAAATAAGGGCAAATGTCAATCGTTTCTACTAGAAAATCCCAAGTGTTTGTTGGCACATGTTTATTATCACATCGTTTTCATTGTAAAAGCTAACCGTAGCCTCCATTTTTATTGATTTCAGATATGCGTAATTATCTGTTATAATACAAGCAAAAAATGACAGTGAAATATAACATGTCATATACGTTCATATCATTAACAAAGGCCGCTGCTTTTTTCAGAAAAACAAAGAAACAGAGCGCCTGAAGAAAATCTTAGATGACAACAACATCAAGTATCAAGATTAACCTAATCAAGTTAGCATCAACGTCATAGAAATCTCATCTATTAAAATCATATTTTCCCAAAACGTCTACTCATTAATCAAGTAACTTGTAAAAATGATTTATGTAAAATATATCATCAGGACACTAATTCAACGGAGAGAGTAGGAAATATTGAACATATATAGACTCATATAGGTCTTAAAGGTACTATAGCACGTGTTTGGGATGCTTTATGTGACAAAATGTTCATCATATATTAGTCTTTGCACAATACGCCGCTAATGGCTGAAATGATGCCCAAGCGACGCTTAAAATAGCTCACACATTCACTCATTCACTCTATGCACAGTACATTATCTTCAGAATAAACACAATATGTTTACACAAACCGATTACCTCATTACCCGATTATAAATATAAACTGGGGTGTCACGTAAAAACTGCATTCTACCATTTTTGTGTGGAACATTTGTATCGTTTGAGTAAAGGAAATGTATCTACGTTGATTAACATGACTTGGTACGTTTAGTTATAAAGCCCTTGTGTTGATTAAACAAATTGTTTGCCAATTTATTATACTTGTTTACGTATTCGTGAGATCTCTTTATTTTCCAAATAATACGTGATACGTTGCTGTTAAAACTATAACTGGTAAAGAACAATGGACAACGAACGAATGGCCATCATCTTGAGGATCTTCCTCGATAAGCCATGGCAACATCCGGATAACTCTCAACTAATGCCCTGGATCTAAGGTAGGCTCAACAAGTTGATTCTATTTCCTCCTTTTGCTGGCCACGCCTTCTGTCAGTAATTACATACGTATTAATTGTTTGAAAGATAGAGTTCGATATTGACCATACTCTAACCTATATATATAATAGCACATTATTCGCGACGGTAATCATGCCTAAATCTATATGGCGAAGAGCATACACTAAATAAGGAACACATGCGAGTGCTACCTTCATGAAGATAATTCTGCAATTTGGTTCATTACTCTTTATTGAACATGAATTGGTTTTTTTGACAACATGTAAAAATCGAAGTCTAATTCTTACCATTCCTTTACTGTTAACCGATGAAGCGGAGATGTGTCATGGCCGAATCGTGTTCAAAGACAGCTGATTAGATGAAAGGCAAGCAAAGGGAGGTAATTAAAATATTCGCGTCGAGTCTACTTGCATCCAGGGTACAAGTAGAGAGGTATCTGATCGTTTACCCTGGATTAAGGAAGATGCATGTGTTTGAGATATTGAGATATAGAGATACTCCAGTGGATAGCTGCCATTGTAAGCATTTCTATCTAACTGCAATAAAACTGAGGAAAACGATATGTTGACATGTCCAAAATACCAGAGGTAGCGATGTAACCACATCTCATTCATCGGTCTTTCAGTGGTCCTGTCCCTATGAACAAATTCTCGGAGCTATATTCTACCTAAGGGTAATCAATACTTCATCAGGATTGATAGGGACCCATCTTTGATGTATATAAAGTAATGTCCTCTCTGTGAAAATTATTAATGTACTAGCTTTTATAAATAATCATATAAATATGGTAAATGTATATCTTTCCACCCTACCATTAATTCTCTGTGCAAAATAATTCAAGTTTTCTGATCTTGTAAAAATATTGTCTTTTTGTAAATCATGTGATATACTCCGACTCGGCATGACCAGACATTGCATAGTTGTTTTCAAGATGTCACTTGACTTATATTTACTTGATAAAATCGATGAAATCTCCAGTACTTTAGAGTAACAAATGTACAGCAAGGGGAAACCATGAATGTACGTACTAAATGATAATGCTCAATTACATGTGTCTGGCGGTTGTATTTTATATTAGGCACTTTAAAAGATACATCATTCCAAAAGATAGTATCGGCGTTCATCCAGTATTGAAAGGGCAGTGAACACCCTTCTTAGTTTATTATCTATATGCCGCATTAAGAAAAAAAGCATTTTAGGAAGATATAATATGAGTTCCACAAACTTGGCGCACGTTGAAGTATTTACTACATGCAACTCTGCATTAGATATGAAAGTTGTCAACTAACGAAAGCTAAGAAGGTATCATTAACTACGTTCACTATCAAGAAGACAGTTTTACGAAGTGGTGCCAAAACTGGGCCCCATCGTTTAGATAACTCTGCTGACGTTCCCGGTCTTGCGTAGATATTTCATTCTTACCAGATCGGATACGAATGTGCTATAGATTTTGCCTATATGTGTTAATATTTGCTCAACCTTATCCAAGCCCGTTTTGATATAACTTGATTTAACAAGACGAAGCTACATGCCCAGTTTGCTGTCATCAAATGATAACTTTGTATTTGTCTGTCTGTAACTGACCAAATGTTAGTACCAATCTCATTATATAAAGCTCAAACATTTTACTGCACAACGTTACGCTGATTCAAGCCGATGTTTCTTATGTAGGTGATTGTACTTTGATTAATAAAGTTAATCTGTTGATTAGGACCTGTGTTTGAAGATCAGCGCATGTGGGAGCAGCGAACAAAGCAGCTAATTATGACAAAATTATATTTCAAATCTAGGCATTATTTTTGTTGTTGGGTGTTTTATATTTGTCCATGCATTGATATGAATTTGGTGCGATATATTCGTATAAATGATAACTAACTGAGTGCTCGTAATTGACGAATAATATGTCGTGAACTATTATGTTTAACTCCTGATTGAGCATAGGAAGTTATCACAATAATTACCAAGGGACAGATAATCAATATTTCCACTAAACTGGTTGATTATTATTATTATTTGCCTTTTGTTCTTGACACATTTTCAGGCTTATCTTTGTGATATGTTGACTTGGAAATGACTTGGAAATTTGTGAAACGCTTTAAGGTCGGTAAGAAGTATAGATTTATCTTTATGATATTTATATAAGTAATTGATTGATTTTCTGGTATAGATGTGTAAATAAAACGTTTATGAAAAAAGTCTTAACAGTGAACCAAGTAGCTTATAATTGAAGTTTTGTTTCCTGAACAAAGTAAGCACTACATTAACATCTTTTAATATTAAATAATACATAAATCAATAAAAAATAAAAACAAAATTGAAAGAAGATAAACAAATTGAAAATGAAAACGAAAAACAATCATATACGTGAATATGAATAGAAATACAAATACATAGATAAATATGAATGAATAAATAAATAATCAATAAAAAGATAAATGCATGTATGGGTGGATGAATGAATGAATGAAAGAATGAATAAATCAATAAATAGGGACGACCTGATGATCGAACGAACGAAATGATGAAATGAATGAATGAAACAATTTATCTATTTGTATTTTGTACAGAAAAATATGATTATCTTTTTCGAACGAGTCCGCATTCAAATAGAGATTTACTCAAACTTGGCGTATTATTTTTCTCCCTGCTCTTTTCCCTCTCCAAATTGAAATACTAACATTACTACGGAACAACAATGGGGACCATAGTCTCAGCTGTTTGCTACAACTCTATCTATTGATTCATCACATACTAAACATTCTTCCACACACATAATGATGCTGGCATAGATCAAGAGTTGTTTGAAGTGGATTCCTGTTATGTGAATGAAATTAGTGCTGATTGATTTCAACAGTGCTTATTAGTCCTTGTTATAAAGCAGAATTGCTTAATATAATGATCCACGCTGCTGAGTAATGATAACACTACTAAGTCGTTCCCTCTAGTAATTCCCACTGTCATGTTAATATTGGTCATCTGTCTTTTTATATCGATTCATGCCCTATATTCCAAGGTAATAGTATTTTATGATCAATGTCCAAGGGCGATGCACTGAACCTATCACACCGCAACGTCGTCATAATGACGGCACAACAGGTCCTACTTTCATCGGATGGTAATCAGGTTAGGGGGGGGGGGGTGTCAACTATTGAAGTAGAGGAGGAATTTTACTGGCTGCTCACTATCGATATCGAATCTTTAAGAGATGACTGTGCAAAAAGTCACCACATAGCTTTTGGAAAAGGTTATTCCACGTTTGTAATGAAATTTTCAATTACATAGCTTTAATTTTGTAAAAAGTTTCACTGTCATGTAGTTTTACCATGAGAGAATGTTATAAACAATCATTCGTTTGAAAATTCTTTTTTTCCCCCAGATCACCCTAGTTTTGACTTTTTAAAACAGCACTTCTGTTGTTCTGTAAATATGCTCCTCATATTTTAAATGATTTGAGGAACTCGTGTTACATCAAAGAGCACGTTTCAAAACATGGTAACCACTCCTGATGTTTTACACTTGTCACTTTTACAAGGAGTCTGCCTTTTATTTATAATAGTTGATTTCAATTGAGATATACTTAATATACTCCTAAGCAAAAGGTAACATACTTGAGAAAAAAATTCCTTGATCACACAGCCTGTTCAAGAGTTAAATAATGGAAATGACATACTGTACGTTTAAGTACTCTTGGTGGAAATTTTCATCTCCTAAAGTGTTAGATTCAAAAGCAAAGTACTTCACAGTATCGTCATCCTTACGCTTTAAGTGCTTCTCGTCAGCTAAACCACCGTAATAATATTTTATCGAGTGTTCTTGCACAGTTCGATCAATTTCATCCCGTAATTGTTACAAGATTGATCATTGTACGTTATCTTGTCAAGTGACTGAATGTTATATAGATTACCTATGTGAACATAAACATTGTTCTAAGACGAATCATAAATGTTTACCTAAGTCTTCAGCCTCTTTGGTCTGAAGATGTTGGTTTCTACTAAAACACAAAGTATCAGAGAGACTGGAATATTTGGTAATTTTCCAGAATGATCTTTTGAGGAAATTGCTTGCCCCACACATATATATTGATCTTCTTCTGAAAGAGGTTTAAACAATATTAAAGAGTCTTCGCTTATAGGAGCCATCTTATGTTAAATATCAACGACACTTGCTGACATTCTGTATTTTTACTGAAAATGCTTTCCTGATATTTTTGTAGTTCCTTTTTTCCTCCATCTACTTTATATACAATGTCTATTAACAGGGATTTTGATAGTTTTTTACAACGCAGTTAGGTACACTATATAAAATCCCATGCATTGATTCATGGTTTAGTAGACAGGGTCATCTGTCAATGCAGTCCAAGCTAAGGCAATCAGCTAAGTATTTACCATTTGCACCATGGCGGGAATAGAGGCTAGGTTTGGCGTGATTTGCTTCACAAAATAATCAAAATCCTAAAGTATTCCTTAATAGGCTATAAGATTTCTCAATATATTTTTCTCAAAATTTGAAGCCGATTCGTTCTTGGCTGATATCCAGTTCAGCACAATGACATCTTCAATAATCTATCGCCACTTCTTTATTTGACTACATACTAATGACAATTGCCAACAGTCCACGTAAAAAATCATAGATTTACCAAAAACCTCGAAGATATATTGACCTGAAAGTAGCATAGACAGAAGTGGTATCTGATTGGGCAACCTTAAACCAGGAATTCCAAAACATTTCAGTAAAATAGGAAGAACTGATACATATAAAAAGCACAACTTTTCGCTACAACAAACAGTAAACATCTTCTCACTGAAATATATCCATGACGAAAACATGATGTTAGATGAAGCCAAAACGTTACCCTCAAATCCACCTACACGTCAGTAGTTATTAGGGAGTTTTTTTAGATGAATGCTTTAACATGGGAGTCTACGAGAAAATGAAAAAGGTATAAAAGAGCTTATGCAAATGAGGCATCACGTACATCACGCACCTAGGATTAGCGTAATCCTATCAATGAATACTTTTCTATACTATGTACATACGGCCGTAGCGAGCGAGAGCGACCGTCGCTGCGATAGGTAATCCTTCAATCAACAAGAAGGGAGCGAGTGAACAGTGAGAGCTAACAGTCGTATGACTTAAAGCGGGAGGAATGATTGTTGTGGCGTGTACCAGTGATAATTGGTGTTCTCAAACTAAAACAATACATTCGTGATGTAGTGAGCAAGCATCATTGTGATAGAGGAACTCCGTTCCTTTTGATTGATGCGGACTCGTTAATTGTATTGTAAGATGAAAGAACGTCAACAAGAGAAAGAGAGAGATAACCTGGCAATACCACAACTGTGTACCACACTTGTATGCTGTCGTCAGAGCGAGATGGAGCGATTTCTGTATTAAGTTCCAACTATTCGATAGCGAACGAAAACAGAGAAGAAGCAACGCTTAGAAAGAGTGATTACGAAGTTGCTTACTTGGTGTAAACCATGTAGCGTTGTTATCCGCTACTCTTCCCCATACAAGAGGGCGCGAAGGAGAAAAGAAATAAGGAAAAACATCTTTAAGAGATGTATCGGATGTTCCTAGTATCTTCGTGACATCCAAAACACCGGTCCTTTTCAGGACCACAAAAATGCAACAGAAGAAAACTTCTTCAATGCTTTGACTGAAGAAAAAATAACATACAAAAACGTTTATAATCAAAGGTTTTATTCATTTTACTGCATAGGTTTGATTACAGTTTCACACTTTTCAAATTCTGTATGTGTGATTTATCTTCTCTCTCACATAGAAAGACTATAACGATCAAAAGACATTTTGTTATATTATCGTATTTACGTAAGTTATCTTAAATGACCATTAGCACGTTTTGATGTAAGGAAAATTTACTGGAAAATGAAAATGAATGGTTCCAATTGAAAGATAATGTTTTTTGTTTTGTTTTGTTTTTTAAAATGAAGCAATTATAAATCAAATATAAAATCTAAAACTTGTTTCTTACTCAAAATGAATTTAAGGTGTTAACACACAAAAATAGCTGCCAAGGGACTTTACGTGAATCTTAATAATTTGTTCTCTGACTATGATGATTGGTTTATGTAATGACATATTTGACACTTTCAATTTTAAAAAATTAGCATTAACGTACAATTATCAGTCAAAAATTACAAGTATAAAACTTTCATGAAACGTGCTACTGATCCTTTAATGAAATACTTTATTAACATAATAAGTAAAGTTCTAAGTGAAACTAGTATTTACAGTCACTATGTTTTTCTCTCAACATTCATGTAAAATAACAATCATTTTCTAAAACTCAAGAGCTGAAAGTATTTTTCTTTTGCTTAAAAATCACATTCATATTTTATAGTCAATTTATTTTCCCCAGAGTCCCTAACTAATTATTAATTATACCAATGGGTTTGTTGATGTACCGCTTCGAGGGTTGCTTTGATATTCAATGCACAAATGTAAATGACAAAATTTTGCCAATTCTATTTCTTTCGAAAATATACTTTAAGCTCTTGTTCCAAAACCCTATACATCATACAACATATATGAAAATTGACCCAGTAATGATGAAAATAATGATGAATATCATAATACATATCAAAGGTAACGTAACACTTACTTTTCAAAATATTTGTTATTAGGAGGGTTAAAATAATGTTATTCATTAAGCACGAACTGCTAGTCTTGTATTATGAGAAAGCTATTGATGAGTAATTGCCGAGAACATTAACTAACTTTATAAATTTCGAGTTTATTTTTAGGGGAGGGTTGCATCAATAATAAAGAAACGTGTTACATTCCCGCTTTATGAAAGAAACAGAGAACAAGTTCCAAGGAAAAATATCAATAACACTATCTAATGAAACTAACAACAGTTCGGTACAAGACGTAAATATACATTGAAAGTCGAGTTGCATTTAACTTGATCAAACATGTCAAAACTTCCATTGCTAAAAGTTCAACACATTTCAAACGTATTTCTAAACAGTTTTATTATTTTCTTTCGTTTTCATAAGTTCATTTGATTTTGATACTTACACAAAACTTTTTCTATCAATATCTTTTCAATTACTCGTCAGTTACTCGAAGCAATGGTTACAGATACAACAAGAAGTAAAATGTACAACAATAGGTGAAACTTCTGAACTCATCTTCTAACACTAGAAATGTGCATAATGCAACCTATCAGGGCGTCTCCTGTTGCGTAATGTTCTAGGTCTAGTTCGTCGTCTTCTTCTTCTTAAGAAAATGCTTCGTCTTCAATTTCAAATAAGGGTCCGTGTGGAATTACACTTGGGTTATTGTAAAAGGCTCTTAGGTGTTAAGAAATCAACATGTAACTCAATGGTTTATGCGGAATTAGGTCGTTATCCGTTATTATTTAAAAGACAATATAACATAGTTAAATATTGGTGTAAGCTTCTTGGTTCTGATAACAGTATTTTAAAAGGTTGTTATGAATATCTTTATGAGGAAGTGGAAACCCGTGGTGTCAAGAATTGGGCGTATCAGGTAAAAAGTATATTGTCGAACATAGGTTTCAATGAAATATGGTTGAAGCAGGAATTACCAACAGGTTATCTATCAGTTATAAAACAGAGAATTAATGATCATGCGGTCCAGTATATATTTAGTCAGTTGGCTAGTTCTTCTTAATGTGTTTTGTATTATAATATAATCGATCAATGTTCACTTCAATATCATTTATGTGAATCGATTCCACGTCTATATAGAAATTATTTGTCTAAATTTAGGCTTAGTTCCCACCAGTTAGCTGTAGAAACTGGTAGATATAATAATATAAATATTGCTAGTCGTAAATGTCTAATGTGTAAAGATGATATAGAAGACGAATTCCATTTCGTATTAAGATATCCATCGTATATCAACTATAGAATATTATATATCAAACCTTATTACAAATGTCCATCAGTAATAAAGTTTATTCAACTTTTTAGTTGTAATAATGTAAAGATATTATGCAACTTGGGTAAATATTTATATAAGGCTAGTTTATTGAGAAATAATTTGATACGTAATTTATGATAAAATTGTAATTGTACCTTAATACTCTTATTTTATTGTCACCATATTCACCATCCACAACCTGTACCAATAACGTTTTTTTCTTTTACGTACCAATTATCTGTACAGATAAAGGTAATAAAGAATCTGCAATCAATGTGTGACTATACAACCGCGACCAGTCGGTTGAATAGTAATTGCAAGAATCACAACGATATATAGCACGAAATTGCGAACTCGTGGTCACGGTGGAATCTTTAATAATATTTATATTTCGACGCCTTATGTCAGCTTGATTCGGAGTCTCGAACTTTAGAGCTTCATCTATAGCATCAAAAGTGGGTGTTGTGTTGGATAATACTTGTTGGTCCTGAACTGGTGAAGTCATCGTCCCATCTCTCTACTGACGGTTGTTATCGGAAGTCTTATATTCCATTGCACGTCTAAAGGACTATGACATCATCGATAAGACACTACTCAAACCTATAAATGCACTGAGCAAGATTCGAGAAACGCTAATCAAACTTTCCCTTTTGATAGTTTGTATTTCAAACCTTTTTAAGAACACTCTCATGTCACCGATTTCATTGCACAGCAAACATACTTAATTATTTGCTAATCGCGCTTGTTTCCATTAGAGTATAATCACAACCTATTCTTGACACGAATCCTGCCGACTTGAATCGGATGCCACCGAAAAATTAACAATTGTGCGAATATATAATCTTCATTATTGCGTTTTCAGTGGATTGCATTTGTTGAAATGTCACACTCTTGAAGTTAACGGCTCTGAGAGCGTACAATTACTCGAACACTAAACACGGTTAACTGGATCAACAGTCAACATCATGAAGGTCCATTCATTGTGCGAAAAATGGAGATCGACGTGATCATCGCTCTTCGATCGAGATGTTGTCTTGTAGTCACAATTAGGACTATCGCAAACATACCATCCTTCAGATTCCGATGTACTGTCCACTATTTTCTCTTGAACAGGGCGAGGTTCGCTGAACAGCATAGAGAGCGTAACAAACCACGGGTAGCGCGGTTCTTGAGTTGTTTGTCTCTCATTATCGGACGTAGTAGAGGAAACCTCACCATCTTGCACTGGACCACTCATCTTATTAAACAGTTGCAAGAAAAAAAATAAAATGAAGTTTTTACAAACAAAAGTTTCAAGCTCGCAATAAAGAGACAGTCGTTCTCACTGTTTCTGAAGAGAGTTTGGGAATATGTCGATTCGTTTACACTGTACATTTCTAGAGAAACCTTGAATGATCGCTAGTTCGGCAATTATCCTGTGTCAATATAAATCACAACCGTCTAAACCGAAAAGCTTTGGAAAGGAATGTCGAGAAGGATACTTTGATCAATGTTTAATTTCTACTTATTAATTTGCAGATTAACAATCTCCTCGGCAGAGAATAGTCTACGACCATGTCTTATTTATTTTGAAGAGATATGTCGAGCGCACAGTAAACGGATAACGTTTTCAATAATCCTCAATTCGCGATAGAACTGTACTGATAAGCTCACTTCATTCTGTGCTAATCTTTCTTCTTCCACGAAATGCACGACCATAGAACTTCAATCCACATCTCAGATCAGTGATAATTTAGATAGTGTATTTCGTATTTATTTATCGCAGGTCCCAATCTATTCTCCTCGTTCATCATGCATTTGACAGAATCTTTTATTCAAACAAACTCCACCCGTACTATATAGATATCAGTGGTAAACTTACTTTTAGGATTTAGGTGGTGTTTTTTTATTTGTTTGCTTGCTGGAGAGAGAAATCTTTCTTCATAAAGGATCTTAGAATTGCAAAGCACGAATCTTATTAATTCGACAATAACATGAAAGGGTAGGACGTAGCTATAAAATGGTAGCTAACGCTAACTTGTCTCCATATCGCAGTTAGCCAGCGTTTCTTTGAAGATTCATCTTTGAATAGCAACCGTTGGAAAGAATGGAAGGATCGATATTTGGTAAGTATGCATCATCGATTGAATGTTTTTCTTTTAATTTTCTTATAGTTCAATTTAGCTAAACCATAGAAGGCTCTTTACAAATGTACCAATTTCGGTTCCTTAATCACGTCAGTTTTATGATTGAGAGAGATATTTTCCGTTGATTATATATAACTCTTAGCAAGTATAATTATTTTCACAACTCATTGCGTGCTGTAGATGCTTCCTCGTGATATACACGTTTAGTCGTTGAATAGTGTTCATGATTGTTATGTTAATAACCCCAAAATATATACATTTTAATTGTGCATTAATCTCTGAGCATAATCGTGAATTGTTTTTAGTTGTGGAGTTTTCGTTAAATTCGATACGCAAATAATGTTATGTAAATGTTATATTTGGATTTATATATTATTCTAAATGTTACATCAACACGATTGTTGCAGGAAAGATCAAAAGAAAGAGGAAGATCGCACAAGATGATAAAACGAAAAGAGTGAAGACGAGTAACGATGAAAAAGAATGTCATCTCAATCGGTAATATGATTATCCTCACAATTCCGGCGATAACTCATATAATATAACAATTGTAATTTTTCATTACGACGCTCATTATACGATCTTCATTCTAGACAGTGTTATCCCCTGAACGCGTTTCAATTACCAATGTAGGGAATTGATGTTCTTTATGTATAACTTATAAATACCTATGTGCCAATAGGTCTGCTGATACGGTTCTCCTATCGGACCATGACGACAACAGTCAAGTCGTCATACCCTCTACAAGCCAACCGTCAAGTGCTGCTATAATATCTTCTCGAGAAGATGGGAATAGCAGTAGCGGGGACAGCAACGACTCAACCACCGATACGACTGACGTTGATGAGAAAACTTCCGCAAAGATGACCACTTTGAAGGATACAATTTCCAGAAGAATGAAAGTCGGAAAACATGGACAAACAGTTTACATAATGAAGGTGAATTGCAATGATGAGGAGAAAAGGTTGAAACTTCCCATGGAAGCGGCAAGAAAGGTGTGTAGGATATTCATGTGGACTACGCGATAACTTGACATCTAAAGAACGGAACGTTAATGTCTCAACGTTGCAATTACTACAAAGTTTCTGCTGTGCTTTAGTACCAGCTGTTGAATACTGTTTAGTATATATTTCGTTTTAACTATATATTTATATAGACATTTATGCGTTGGTTTATTTTGTAGATAATTATTATACTACATTCAGTAATGAATGATGGTTATTTTAAACATAATGCGATACTTTATAACTCACTTTTATCCTTAATAATTTCGTTTAGTATATATTATTTTTCAAAATAATTTACTGCAAAATTCACGTTTCTCCCTTTCAATTTCAGCTTCGTTTAATGCGAGGCGACACGGGAAGAGTAACTGTTGTCAAAAGACTCGGCTAAAATTTCCAGGAGGATATTTCTCAACTTCGAAAACTGTCTTTGAGAATCTACAGGATATCTATGACATCGTAGTACCTGAAGAAAATCGACTATACGACTTCTGCGCGACGGCGAATCTCTTTTGGTTGGGGAAACAGACGAAGAAATATCTCACAACGGCGAATCAACCAAAATGCTGAATCTACATCGCCCTGTCTCTATTTCCGTTTGCTCAAATGTTCCCGGATATGAAGATGCGAAGTGTTTTATCAACCCTAACGTGACTGATTTGTTAAAGATTACTGTGGAATATCTTTCAGTGATGGCGGAAAAAGCGAAGAAAATAACCGAGGAAAAACTTAAAGTGACTTTTCAAAGCATAGAACGGAAACTAAGCGAGATGAAGGTAAATAGAGATCAATCTTTTACCAATAAACTGCAACACTACGATGGACAGGGTGACTCGGACGAAGATATTTCAACAGCGATGCAAAATCGGTTGTCTAAACCGAATGTATTTCACTCGATGTTGGAAAGACTATCCGAAACTGAGCATATTGAAGTGGATTATAATGAGTGGACTGATATCACCGAAGAGAGTGTTGAGTGTCATACTCCCTCCAAATGGTCTCCGTCGGACGAACGAGAATACAATCAAATATTACAACTTCGAAAAGATCTGCTTACCTATTGCAGTCAGTTACCTATTCTCGGATTCAATAGTTCAAAGTACGATCTTAATCTCTGGAAAAGTAAACTCCCTGAAGCCCTAAATATATTAGACAATCCGAGGAATAGCCTTGTCATAAAGAAACAGAATCAATACCTATGCATTTCAACTGCATGTTTCAAAATCTTGGATATTTGTCAGTATTTACCCCCCGCTACGAGCTATAGCAAGTTCCTCTCGTTGTTTAAGATTTCACAATGTAAAGGTTTTTTTTGTTATGAGTATTTGAAAAACTACGAAATAATGTCCGAGGAAAAGCTTCCACCAATTCAAGCTTTTTGGTCTTCACTCAAACAGCGAAATACTCTTGAAGACGATAGAAGGAAGGAATATGAAGAATTGTGTCAAAAACACCCCGGCAGCTCAACAAGTGACATTCTGAAAACTATGGATTTACAATCAATTCCTAAAAACGCCGCGGAAAACCATCGTTATTTACAGTCGGTTTGGAATGAGAACGGTATGAAGACACTCAAGGATTTACTGGTGTGGTACAACAACTTAGATGTTGTACCAGGAATGGAAGCAATTCAAAAGATGAAGATGTTTTACTGGAAGGAGACGGGTATAGATATTTTTAAAGAAACAATATCTGTGCCGGGAATAGCTAGAAAACTCATTTTTGCAACTGCTCTGAAAAATGGTTCAAACTTTGCATTATTCAGTGAACAGGACAGCGATTCCTTAACTTTGAGAACATACGTCTTAGAATTCAGCGCTATCATTTCTTTACCCTGACTTTCAAGTTTGAATAGTCCGGGTGTTCGTTTATCAATTTGCGAATGTGTCTTACAACAGTCTCTCGGAATGAAATGCGCTATGTTGTCAGCAATTATGTTTTCATCACAGCAAAATCCTTTTGTTATGGTTTCAAACTCTGCTTGTTTTTCGGGTATAATAACATCGCGAAGGTTTTCCCCTGATAGAGCAAAGTACAGCGAATCCGTGTCTGTTTGAATCAGCTGATAGTCCGCTCGACTGACAAACACATCCAGAAATCCGAATTGAAATTCAAGGATCCTCAACTTAGCCAACTGGAGCACGTAAAAGCCAAGAACATTTGGAATGTCAATTTTGACTGTCTTCTTTGCGGTTATCACTTCATAATTTGAATCGTCTAATTCACTGCAGGAAATAAAATGTGCATTGTTTATTTCCTCTTTAACGCGATGCACGCCATGAACGTACTTACATGTCTGATGTCGAGTTCGATCTAGAAGCAGTGATCCATAAGCACTGTTTCCGGTGAGTTTCCAAATATCACCCATGATTGCCAAATCCGGATCGCTGTCACCCTTACGACGGGCTTCGGTCACTTTCTCCGTGAAATCCTTGAAACAGCGACTTCGGTCATACTCAACCGCTTGATGTATTCGGGTAACGATGAGGCCGTGTTGCAAGTACCAGCGAAGCAGCGGAGTTGCTAGTAAGAGCTCCGTCGCCTCCATACCACCCACTAACAATACTTTATCATGTTTCTTGATATTTTGCTCTTCAGCGTAATTCTGCATGTGACTGCCTATTTTGGAGAAGGGTACTTTGCAAGTGGTATACAGGGGTGACATTTCTGAGAAATATTCGTACTTTTCATCTGGAACGTGAATGTCCACTAAAACCATGCCGAAAAACGTATCTTCTGTTATGGCCTGTAGTAAGTCATTCTGATATACTGGCGCCCTGTTTCTTTCTAAATACTGTTTGAAAAACGGATACTGTCTTCGATGTAAAAAAGTTTTCAACTCTTCATTTGTTTCACACAAATTTCTGAATTCACACTCCCAGATAGATATTACTTTATATCCACATGACTCAAGATACTTACATCTTTCCATAGTCTTTCTGTAGCGTTCCTCTGACTGAGTGTTGCGACTCTTTAGACATGTATGACCATGCCAGTAACAACCATTCATCTCCCAAATTGTTTTCGATGCAGCATGAAATCCATCGACCTTATACGCTCCTATTCTCTTTTCACACCCGGAATTGAGTTTATGGTTAATGTGAATGCTTTTACAAACACTTTCCCAATCCAACCAATCGTATGCTAGAGTATATTTTTCAGATTTCTTCGGGTGAAACACTTTGTCACTGTTTATAGTCGGTAACCATCGCACGAAGTAACCCACCGGCATTTCCTGTCCGAGACAATATAAATATAACGCATTACAGTCATAGCCAATGCAGTTGCAACATACCCTTTCTTCATTTCCTCTGATATGGGTAACTCCGGCTTTGTGGTACCTGCAGAATATGATAGACGGTCCACCGCAAATTCCCCGCTTCACAACTTCGTACAAATCGCTGTCCTGTTCACTGAATAATGCAAAGTTTGAACAATTTCTCAGAGCAGTTGCAAAAATGAGTTTTCTAGCTATTCCCGGCACAGATATTGTTTCTTTAAAAATATCTATACCCGTCTCCTTCCAGTAAAACATCTTCATCTTTTGAATTGCTTCCATTCCTGGTACAACATCTAAGTTGTTGTACCACACCAGTAAATCCTTGAGTGTCTCCATACCGTTCTCATTCCAAACCGACTGTAAATAACGATGGTTTTCCGCGGCGTTTTTAGGAATTGATTGTAAATCCATAGTTTTCAGAATGTCACTTGTTGAGCTGCCGGGGTGTTTTTGACACAATTCTTCATATTCCTTCCTTCTATCGTCTTCAAGAGTATTTCGCTGTTTGAGTGAAGACCAAAAAGCTTGAATTGGTGGAAGCTTTTCCTCGGACAATATTTCGTAGTTTTTCAAATACTCATAACAAAAGAAGCCTTTACATTGTGAAATCTTAAACAACGAGAGGAACTTGCTATAGCTCGTAGCGGGGGGTAAATACTGACAAATATCCAAGATTTTGAAACATGCAGTTGAAATGCATAGGTATTGATTCTGTTTCTTTATGACAAGGCTATTCCTCGGATTGTCTAATATATTTAGGGCTTCAGGGAGTTTGCTTTTCCAGAGATTAAGATCGTACTTTAAACTATTGAATCCTAGAATAGGTAACTGACTGCAATAGGTAAGCAGATCTTTTCGAAGTTGTAACATTCGATTGTATTCTCGTTCGTCCGACGGAGACCATTTGGAGGGAGTATGACACTCAACACTCTCTTCGGTGATATCAGTCCACTCATTATAATCCACTTCAATATGCTCAGTTTCGGATAGTCTTTCCAACATCGAGTGAAATACATTCGGTTTAGACAACCGATTTTGCATCGCTGTTGAAATATCTTCGTCCGAGTCACCCTGTCCATCGTAGTGTTGCAGTTTATTGGTAAAAGATTGATCTCTATTTACCTTCATCTCGCTAAGTTTCCGCTCTATGCTTTGAAAAGTCTCTTTAAGTTTTTCCTCGGTTATTTTCTTCGCCTTTTCCGCCATCACTGAAAGATATTCCACGGTAATCTTCAACAAATCAGTCACGTTAGGGTTGATAAAACACTTCGCATCTTCATATCCGGGGACATTTGAGCAAACGGAAATAGAGACAACCCTTAACATTCAGCGATGATTGGAGGATGGAATCAGGTGGTGGCGATGATAGTTCGGATTCGTGTAAAGCACTCATTCTAGTCGTTATCATTGGTGATAAAGTAGATACTCTGCCGCCGATTTTTGGATGAATAAAACTATTTATTTTCCCTTCCGCTACTTCTTTATAATAATTACGCCACGTCGCAACGTCGGGAACGTACAATCCATTACCATCACCATCTCTTAATAATGCACTCGATTCCTTCATGGTGTTTATTACGCCAATTTTTAAACGACAAAAGGGTAGCGTCGCAAATGGAGAGTTATCGAGACGACGTCGGTGAGAAATGTAGCAGGATTTCCGGAGACATCTGTTATTTGAATATCGAGCTGCGTAACCGTATCGTTGACAACCCTAACTCCCACCTCATACGATTCAGAAAGGACATTCATCCAGACGCTATTCGTCGAAGTTGTACATTGAACTCTCCTTAACAATGGTTGACGTTGACCTTTCTGAATGATTGGCTCGCAAATAGAACAATAAATATATAACATCCCATCCGTCACCTTTTTTCTTCGAACACCAGAAAGATTTCTCTTTGCATAAAATTCTTTCAGCGAAATACTCCAGTGTCCGTTTAATTTCAAAGGTTGATTCAGATAGATAGTAAATCGATGAGGTTGATTATCTGGAAAATATTCCAATCCATCATCACTATTTGCAACAATCCAGTGTTGTATTGCGTTCATCTTACAGCTGTTCTAACTGATCTGCATCGATCCACGAATTGAACTTTTTCGGAAATCCTTCCCATTTAACAAACACTTGTCTACTTTTCTTCTTACTTTTACCCTTACGTACATATCTCGATTTCAAAATTGTTTCTACTTTCCATGATATCTCATCCGGATCATGAGGGAACTTTTGTATTTCCTGTTCATAAAACGTGCCTTCAATGGGGTCTGACTGAAGATCTTCCAACCAGTAAATATTGATGTTATCCCTACTTTGTCGTTTGATAACTTTAAAGATTTCTTCCGACCACTTTTGTTCATAGTCCTTTTCAAACATTCTCTTAGATAACGATATACGGACAAAATCACCTCTTTTATATTTGTAATGGGTTTGAAAGAATTGTTTTTTCCGTTTCGTTTGGCGAAACCCAAACATATCTTGAAAAGCAGTCAATCACAACGAGTATATACTGAACTCCATTGTTATATTTTGATAAATTCGAAACATCGCACAAATCAGCATCTACTTGCGCGTTCATTCCACTAACGATAACTCTATTCCTTTTAAAACGTGATGGAGGTGGTTTATGTAAGTTATATGCATCTTGAGTGTGCAACCACTTTTTCACCGCATAGGCATTGAACTTAGAGTTACGACGTTTCAAACTGTCTATGAACTTCTGCTCCCCTGCAAATGCTCCAGGTGATTTAGCATCATAATAGTCTTTCTGTAAAACGTTTTCCATTTTGTCTTTGCATCGAATCACTTGATAAATCTTTTTTCGAGTTCTTCAAGTCTTTTAACACACTCAAATACCCTCTCCATCCACCGTAGATCTGTTTTCAACATTTTTTGGCGAAAAATGGGACAGTGATATTTCAGAAAGTATAAAGGAGATATTATTTGTAACACAGGATACTCAGAAATATAGTCTCGCCACTTCAACATTTCTCAACAACCTCATTCTCGTCAACACATGAGAGTCGATCTTCATACTGCTGGAATAATGACGTGGATGCTTCACAAACCGGTGGTCTCGTGTCTGATATTGAATGAACTATTACAAATGCATATGCCTGTATAAGTAGTCTTTCCAAAAGGTATACAATGGAAGTTGATTCAATTTCATCTATGATTGGAGTAGAGTTCCTTGAATCCACCCGTTTTTCCATGGTCACTACTGAAGAAACTTCTTCCTGCTGTAGATATATACGTGAAACTCGCCCCACGAATCCGGTAAACTAATATCCGAACACTGTAAGTACTCCTTCACACTTTGTTTACACGATAATTTAGTGGTAAAGCATTCATCACTGGTTTTGAAAATCACTTCTTCACCGAAATGCAACCGTTGACTCGTTGGAGGAAAACAGACAATTACCCATCTGTATTGCTTCATAATGTTTATAGCCCGCCGCTGGGAACACATGTACACTACATTCGTCAGTAAATAACAAATATATGTATGAATCCGATAAAACATCGTATTTCAATTGTTGGATAAGCTCTCTCTCTCTCCGTTCACTCGCTCGCCTCTTGTTGATTTAAGGATTACCTATCGCAGCGACGGTCGCTCTCACTCGCTACGGTCGTATGTACATAGTATAGAAGAGTATACATAGATAGGATTACGCTAATCCCAGGTGCGTGATGTACGTGATGCCTCATTTGCATAAGCTCTTTTATACCGATTTCATTTTCTCGTAGACTCCCATGTTAAAGCATTCATTTATAAAAACTCCCTTATAACTACTCACGTCTACATACCTTCATGGTGAAAATCCAATGAGTTTTATTGTGTAGAGAATCGGAACATCACCCCAAAATGTCTGAGGAGGCTCTATGATGCCATTATAGAAACGTTATTATCTCCCATATATATATATCTCCAACGAGGAAACATCGAAGTTCCCAAAGTACAAACGGGTCCTCATAAGCATATGCATTTCGGTCTTGCTATATTCATTGACATTATATTGACATATATTAATTATATCAAATTTGACAATAATTTGAAAATAAACGAGGGAAGCAGGAACATTTATCACAAGTAAACTGCAGCAGTTTCATAAGCTGAATAACAACAACGGAATCAAAATATCAATATTTTATTCAAAAATAAAATCAACATACTACTGATGATAAGTTTACACAAACGTATCACAGCTTCTGAGGGAGGTGGTTTTCACAGCGTTATCACCTTTCACTGGTACCTTTCTTCATGTACAATGAATGCTCCTAGAGAGTCAAGCAATTTCTATTTCTATTTTCGACCGAGGTATTATACTTTCAACGTCTAAATCTCTAACAACAACTGATTAACACATGTACACAAGCACTAAACTCTAAATAAACATCTAATTATACGTTAAAAACTAAATAACATATTAACAAGATACGACAGAGTCGGCCATCTTGGATTGCCTTCTGCGGCCTGAAATAGCTAAACCAGTTTCGTGGCTTAAATACGCTTTGCATTAGATCCACGTTTCCATTTCAGGACACACGATAGAGGCCGAACTGGCCGGCCCGGTCGTGTATTGTTTAAGTGGTATTTAGACTTATATGAATACTTATATGTGTGTTTAGAGTCCGTGCCTGCGCAACGATACTAGGCAAAAAAGCAACGAATAAGTGACAACAACTTCAAATAGTGTGACCTTCTCTAGGGAAGTTTTACTACAAAAGAATAACATTCGTCTCTCAACATATCTCGATCATTCAATGACATGTAAATAGAGGGTCTCTTGTTTGAACAACATGCTGACGTAGATGATCTTTTAATTGTCCTTGCAAAGGCTCAAATACATTGTTTGCTGTGTAGATGGTACACCATGCATTACTGCACGTGTTTCAGTATGGGGTTGCCTCAGTCTCTTCTGGCAAGTGCCCCTTCCTCGTTGTTTTAAATAAATGGCTTTATTTTGGCTTACATTTACCAAATTTTGTTTTTACCTATTGCAGCATTCACATAAATCCCACATTCATAACTACTGATTCACATTACCCAATGAACGTCCATTTTTAACAGTACTCTATACCTATGCCTTTATTGTTTGTCTTGCTGATGTTGGGATTTGTCACACTATTCCTGAGTTTTTCGCTAAAGTGTAGAAAAGTCCATCTGTGTTCTTTAATAGGTTTTGTGGAGTATCGTAAGCTTCTACCGTGCCTCTGTTCAGCAACACTATCCTGAAACAAAACACCACAATCCTGAAACTAAACACCACAATCCTGAAACAAAAAACCACTATCCTGAAACTAAACACCACAATCCTGAAACAAAACATCACAATCCTGAAACTAAACACCACAATCCTGAAACAAAAAACCACTATCCTGAAACAAAACACCACAATCCTGAAACAAAACACCACAAATCTGAAACAAAACACCACATTCCTGAAACTAAACACCACAATCCTGAAGCAAAAACGAAAATCTTGAAACGAAACACTACAAGACATCATGATCACAATTATAACATTCATGATAATCATCTTAAAGTTGAATCAATATATATGTAGCTGTAGAACTATAGCTATGTAACCTCTTCCCTGAGTATCATCGAGGCGACGTTAGGGTGTCTAAGAGCCTATTTTGGCGGAGCAACTGTAGCTAATGCATCTGTACAAAAACGTTTTCGTACTCCTATTGTTGTATCTTTGAGATGTTCTTGGGATATCTTTGTTGTCATTTTCTTGACATCGACATAGCTTAACGTGAGGTCGACATCAGAGAATAAAGAAACGGTCCGTTTTGATATTGATATTTCGGATACTTAACACGAAATTACATTTGACTAATAATCAAACAATCGATGTGAAATAGAGTAAGTTTCATAATTTTCCTTATTGCTATGATAATAGCCAAAATATCATATGTCCTTATTGAAGTTCAAATCCGCTCCCGAAACCATGCATCTTTATCTCTAAAATGCCCAAATTATGATATCGTCTTGTTTCCGATGAAACTTTGGATACGGCCATATAAATGTTAAAAAGTTGATATAAGATTTTTTACATCTATTTTTGTTAAATGACAAACTTAACACTGCCAACCCACTGGTGTTTGTGTCTGCTGTAAAATAGTTTCCAAAATTATGTTTTAGATATAGGCGCGGGTTATTGTCCGGTTTTCGATCACAAATTAGGACTGAACCCAGTTTATTATAGTCTTTATACGTAACTGAAAAGCATCGATATGCTATTTTCATTAACAAGTACATCTTCTCGATAAAGTATATTAATACAGTTGGACAAATACGACTCCAGGTCGGAAAGCGTTTGTTAATTGCATACACGTTTGGCTGTTGTTGAAATTTGTTGCCCATTTTCCAAGTAGGTTCATACTTGTAGGTTTTTGATAAACTGATTGTGTTTATCTCTTGTGTTATATATACACTACATATATTATATTTGCTCATTTCTTTCCACTTTGTTGCCGCGCCTAAAGAACGTTAAACACAACACGCTTCTGTGTCAAAACGACCTCTATAATGAATTAAGATGTCCATCTATTTAAATTTATCTTCAGTTTTACGAACGTGGGATGGTTTATATTTATTTACCTGTCATAGTCCATGACCGTGTTGAGTCTGTGAGCGATGGTCAGCACTGTGCAGTCCTTGAACTCTGACCTGATGGTTTGCTGGATGAGGTCATCTGTTTCCATGTCAACAGCAGCTGTAGCCTCGTCAAGAACCAGGATTTTACATTTCCTTAACAATGTTCTAGCGAGGCAGAGGAGTTGTCTTTGGCCGATGCTAAAATACCAGCAGACCATTATTTAATATCTAACCCTATTTTCATCAGAAGTTGAGTAATTGTATGCATACTCTTAAGCCAATGGGATTTATACATTGTTGTTTAGGTGGCTCTGTGGCTCTTGACAGCTATTTTTATCTTCTTCTCAAGAACCACTTGTTCTCGAAAGCAGAGTTGCGATTGTACGGACTCATTGTCTTTAAGGGATGATAAATTGTAGATTTGAGGTTCTTGGTCCCTTCGAAAAGGCCACAGTGGTCATTCTTTGAAAACTATTAACATATCTTACTTTGGAACAAAAAGCCAAAGACAACTATCATCTTGTGTAAATTATTGGTTGTCAAAGTATATATCTTTCAAATGATATATGATCAATATTGATGAGCTACAGACCCAATGGTTCTAGTTTTAGTATATGTGGAACCTGTACCTGAAGTTGCTCCCTCCTTCCTGACACCTATACAACAGCTGTCCAGGTAGGTCACTGATGAGTTTGTACAGGTGGGCGTGGCCGAGTGCTGTCCAGATCTCCTCATCTGTGTACCGGTCAATAGGGTCCAGGTTCACTCTCAGGGTTTCCGAGAACAACACAGGATCCTGAAACACAGGCGACTCTTTGTTCGATGCTATTGTCATATGAAAAATTGCTCTTTCTTGGAGACGAAATGAAAATGTTTATTTGAATTATTCATATTCTTTGTATATGTATCTCTTTGCATGTGATTATGAACTAATTGCTCAAGTCATTCGATTTTCATAAATTACAATCTTGGGCTTTCTCAAAGCTGTTGTGTCAAATTGTTTTATTTTTATCTGTATCATGAGTTATCTGTTCTTTGACTTATTGCTTAAAATATCAATATTTCAACAAGACATATCCCACCTGTCCCTAATAATTCGTAACAAATATCTTTTGAGAAGAGATTCAGAAAGATATAACAGTAGTTTTTTAGTTCTGTTCCAGAAATTAAGCTACTCCTGTAGCGAGTCCTATTTCTACTTGTTTCCAAGGAAACTGAAACAATGTTATTCCAAAAATCTGAAATTTCAAAAGGCATGTTGTTATCTTGACGTTTGCTTCTTAGAAAATCTTCACGCATGATTATCCTCACCTGGGGTATTATGGTCATCCTTGACCTGACCTCCGAGAGTTTAACATTTGATATGTTGATATCATCTATCACTATAGCCCCCTCTGTTGGCTCCACCAATCGGAAAAGCGCCAGCATGAGAGATGACTTCCCAGCACCCGTCCTGCCAACAAGGCCAACCTGGAACACAGAGAATATTTCAACTTTAAATTCCATCAAATGTTAAAAAATGTAAATATTTTATAGATATAACTCACAAAACCATTACATATAAGGACCCTTATTATTAAGTTTATTATTATATTATGAATATATTTATTTGGCGCAGAGTATTGTTTTGCCTCGATCTTACGATCTCAACGGATTCCTGTATTTATTTGTATGCACGGGTTTGTGTTGGCAAAAAACTAAAGGAGTCTGCACACAAAGTTCACTCCAAGGTTTTACACCTTGTTACAGATGAGCTTGAAAAAGACAACCCAAACTCTTAAACGAGACGCATTGACGACTCGACGATCGCCATTTATATCAAGTTTCTTTTAACTGACATGGAAAACATATTGGAGATACGTTCCGGAAAACATAACATCCTCATAGAGTCATGTTCTATGATGCCATACAAACCTCAAAAATGAGGATAAATTCGTTTGTCATATGCACAACAGGCACATATACGAATCATGGTTGATATATGTGCGAGAACGGCTCGACATTCAAAATGTCTAAACATCTAAACCAAGCCTAAAAACTCTTCAGTAAATACTCATTCGAAACTGTCATCGGAGTAACTCTAGATTTTGTCGAATATATCATACTTGTTAAAGGATAATATCTAAGCGTTATAACAAATTGAACAAATGCGACAAAACGTCTCCTCTTAACCTCGATGAAGCTGTAAGTAGAGCTTTAAAATGCCTGGAAAAGCTCTGGCATTTTGTGTTGGTTGTAAAACATGGGTAAAAATAAAATCGATTTGGATGGGCAATATTTACTATTATAAATGTGTGAATTAGCACCTTCTCTCCTGGTTTGATTGACAGGTTGATGTTCCTTAGCGCCATAGCAAGACCAGCCCTGTAGGTGAGGCATAGATTCCGGAAGCGTATATCTCCCTGCGTCGGCCATGTTGATGGAACAAGTTGATGTGAAGCACTGTCATCTTCCTTTAAATCAAGATGAAGAGGTTTATGGAATAGGTTGTTATAGTACAACCAATTCAGTGAATAGGCATTCTTATACAAGTAGCTAATCGATTCCCTTCAATGTCAGACACTGACAGAATGTAACATTCATTTGTTATGATTTCGATACCAATGTCAGTAATGGTGTAATGTTTTTATATTTTCTGAACAAGTCCTTTGCTAGATTCGAACCAAAAACCTTCGGCTTTCAGACCAAAGTATCGGCTGTTATATTTTCGGAACATGTCCTTTGCGGGATTCGAACCCACACCATCAGGCTTAGAGGTTATTATCTCGACCGAATCGGTGAGTAATTAAGACAGGCATAGCTATCAATAGTGGTCTGAATCTGAAGGTGATGGTTCCAATCCCTAATCAAACTCATCCTATAAAAGACAATGTGACGTCCAAAACATAAAGTTTTACAAGGTCTTTTTGCATAGTGGCTACATTTGAAATAAATATTTTGATTAATAATTTGATATATTTACTGCTGTCATAGAGGTTTATGTCAAGTTTTCACAGATTTCAACAAGAGAAACAATACTCACCTCCTTTTCCATAGCAACATAGTCCATGATTTTCTCCATAGAAACACTCATCAGATCTAACTTTGTACTCCTGATCACAAACATTCTCAGATCGTTGCTGGTCTGTGAAAAACGATAAGTGTATATATGCAATCATTTTACCCTGAACAAAAGCAATAAGGGTTTATGACAACATATGTCTCATAACTTTTACTTTACTAGTGTGTAATTTTATCACTAAGGCCAGAGCGAGGTTATACTCAATGACGTCACGAACAACACTTTCATTATGACGAAATACGAAAACACGCATGGAAACAATCGTCACTAGGTAATGTCATATGTGCATATATAAACAATATGACTGCGAATGTTTAATCACATAGGTGTCAATATCAGTCCTTTTTTTGTAGCTGTTCAGATTACAACATTACTTTCATGAATAGTTACCTCATAAGCAAAGGATAAGGCAAGGCCCATAACTCCACTGCTCACTGCGTCGCCTTGGAGGAAGATGAGAAGAGCGGTGGATGCCAGGACCACGTGACACACAAAGCTCATTCTCATACTTAACCACCTGGAAGAAAAAGGTTATAAAACGAGTGGGTACAAATTGTGTTGCAATACAGTTACATCACTACCCTCTACGAATGTTAACTCCTAATTATAAGAAAGATCTAATAACAGTCCAAAAATAAATATTCAAGAATACTTCGAAAAGTTTGTTTGTAATAAATGCTTTTCAAAGTGAGAAATTTCTCGAAATTGGGAAAATAAAGCGAGATGGTCAGTAGCAATAAAAAGTAGTTCACTTGATAGGCTTGGACTCACTTGAACGTTGTTGCATGATAGTTACTTAATAACAATGCTCACTATATTTGCTACAACCAGGAGACGATGCAAATACAGTGTACTTTTACGTATATGCGAATATATAATATGTGGGACTCTCATTTATAATTTTAACGAGATGCAAATTGTGCCTGTCGCCTTTCTTTTGGAGGCTTTAAAACTAAGCTCCTTCCCCAATCTGATCAAATTCAAATTAAACATTCATGGAACTTTCATTATGTCTTAATAAACTCTAACCTGTTGCATATAAAGTTGTAGTAGTTAAACTTATGGTGTGTCTCGGAGAGGCTGATGAAGTAGCTGGTGAAGCGGTCCTGTTGGTGGAAGGCTCGAACCATCCCCACACCCTGGCAGCTCTCGCTGAAGAAACTCAGTACCCGGGACAGAGACGTCACGTAGGCTTGCTTCAACTGACGGGACGTGCTGATGAAGTACTTCTACAGAGGATAACAAAAGCATATTTTAATCCTAAATTGCAATGATTTGCCAATGACATGTCCACCTGGTGGATTAAACGCATTCGGGTTTGGTATTACGGATGGATTTGTCTTCTGAGAGGAAGGCACCAAAAGAAATTGCAAGTTTAATAAAGCTTGTAATTCTGTTTGATTAATTCAATTGCGTTTAATCAATACCATTTTCATATACAATGTCTGATATGAGAGGTTCTTGCATACCACGTGCACTTTGTTTATTTTCTAATTTATCATTCATTGACACTATTTAACGTTTATGAAACCTACTAGATCTACGTCTTGTTTTTTGTTTTTGTTTTGAGAGATGGAGTTTTTGAATGAAATCTAGGTTTAAATTGGGACTAAAACTCTTCAAGTGGGTATTGTTAGTTTTTCATTTGGGCTCTTCTGTTAAAAGTGTCATGGTTTTATTCACATCTTCCCACAGTGGTTTCTCAACTCATTTCTTCGCGCACAACCTCTCCTGGAAGTGAACCTTCACAAGTCAACAATTCCAAAGTGGTGAAAAATTTAAAAAAGATTCAATATTTCTATGAACTAACGTCGAAAAACGCCTAATGTTTTCTTTAGGATTGACTTTTCTCCTTAAAAACAGATGTACGTCACACAAATGAATTATACCCTACAACAGATCAGGCGCTGATGACACAAATGATTCTGATTGCAAACGATAAGGGTTCCCTTTGTGGTGACACAGAAATCAAGTATGAAGAATTGAGTTGAACAACTTCTGAAGGAGAGAAATGAGTCTTGGTGTTCACCTGTATAAAAACGCAGCAATATATTATTGGTATAAGGACTGCTACCACTGCCGGAGCGCTGTAGAAGACTATACACATGGAACAGAAGGTCTGGAAACAAGAGTCCATCCAGATCTCCAGCGTGAAGGGGAGCTCCTTGTCCACCGTATTGATGTCCTGTGAGAACCGGTTTGTTATACGCCCTAATGGCGTCGTGTCGAAGAACTTGATAGGCGACTGAAGAACCCGCTCCAGCATCATTGAGTGAAGTTTTTGAGAAGACGCCACTGTGAAGTTTCTTAAAATGACACTGTATGCTAGAATCACTACAGCTGAAAAAGAAAATGTCAGTATAAACGAAACAGCATTAACTATTATTGAACAGCATTTAAAATGAAAATAAAAACAGTTATAAAAGTTTTATGATGTACAAATGTATTAGTGCTTACTAGTGCCCTCCCCAATGGAATCAACAAGGCCATTAACACGAGGTTATACATATATTCTTACTGAGGACTCAAAGTGGCTTAGAGTCGACATTCCATTGAGAAAGAACCCCAGTAGAATGTGGTATTGTACATGTACAGTCAGTACGTCAATCTACTAGTTTATTACTTAGTAAGTAGTTAACCTAAAATGCACAGGAAGAAGATGACAGAAATTATGAAGCCATCTTCCCGCTAAATACGTACCCTGAAGCAAGCCCAGGAAGAAATACACAGATGTGTACCATGAGTCCGAGTGTGTATTGGTCTCATCAACGCCAGCCAGATCAGGTTTTACTCTGTCCTCAGCCCACACACTGAGCCACACGTTAGCCAGGGACACAGTCACGTAGTACAAGAAGTATGAACCCAGGATCAGAACCCAGTGGGTTGCACCGAAAGCCTTCACGAACTTGGAGATCACGTTCAAACGCATCTGAATCGAGATGAATTTCAGAATTTTTAGGTTACTTATTTCACCTGCATGATGCTATAACACCCCTTATTTAAAGGGCTTTTTTACTGATGATGTAACCTGGGCCTGCTGTCACAAGACACTATGGTTGCTTGGTGTACCGTATATGACTAGGAGTTTAAGTTTTATTATTTATATGTTCATATGTGAAGGTGATCCGATCCTTTAACTTTTAATATTTTCAAATCAAGATAAACGACTGATAAATTGACCATGCATTCAAAATATCTATCACAACAATTTTAATTATTAGAAAAGTTAAAAATGTTCACCCCTCCGATTCCAACACTCTCGTCTTCAATGAGCTTTCCCATCTCCCGTCGGCTCGATGTACTGGCCTGATCGTCACTTGAACACCCATTACTGTTGGCAAATGTTGTTTATTTCATGATTAAGTCCCAGTAAAGTAATTATTATGCGGGTTAACGTTAAGTGAAATGCAACCATAAGGTAATCCTATATACAACCGCGTTTTGAAGCCATGCGAAAGAAATCGCATGGGTATCATTAAATTCACTTACTTTGTTTGCGTTGTGATATCACTTAATTTTCCCCGACAAACTCGTAGTAGTCTAAAAGAAACTGCTATTTTGTCCTTTATGGTCACGTGTGTTGTGTCAGCTCATTAGCTCCCTGCACTTTCACTTAAAAGTCCAATCAAAAATATTCCGGAGGTTCGAACACACATACACCTAGACAATGAGTTTTCAGATTCAGATTCAGATTCTTTATTACCTTTATCTGTACAGATAATTGGTACATAATAAAGAACGGTATTGGTACAGGTTGTGGATATTGAAGATGGTGACAATAAAATAAGAGTATTAAGGAGGATGTACAATTACAGTTTTATCATAAATTACATATCAAATTATTTCTTAATAAACTAGCCTTATATAGATATTTTCCTAAGTTGCACAATATCTTAACATTATTACAACTAAAAAGTTGAATAAACTTTATTACTGATGGACATTTGTAATAATAAGGTTTAATATATAATATTCTATAATTAATATACGATGGACATTTTAATACGAAATGGAATTCGTCTTCTATATCATCTTTACACATTAGACATTTACGATTAGCAATATTTATGTTATTATATCTACCAGTTTCTACAGCTAACTGGTGGGAACTAAGCCTAAATTTTAACGCAATGCGGTAAAGGCTTATTTAAGGTTATTTCTTGTTGAATCTTGCATATGTGGAATTTCCATGTTGCACACGTGTTTGGTTGATGTGTTTCACTAACGTTTTATATATTAACAAAATGCATTACCTTTCAAGTGGTTTATGTTCATCCCATGGATTTTGCCCTGTAAAAAACATATTTTCATATTTGTTTTAAAATTTTATAATTTCTAAAATAGATTAAACCAGTTTAGAAGCATCTCTTATATTATCGATGTAATAATAAAAAAAAGGAAATGATTATGTTACACAAAAGTATATGAATTACTTAGCAGGACAATAGACATTCTTAGACGTGACACAATCTGTAACCGCTGTAAAAGGTCTGTTTCACATGAGAAGAGGAAACCAAAGCAAAGGTGGTGCATGGCTTGCACCATTAGTTTGTCATGGTGTGATTAGGTCTTCGTTATAACATTATAATTACTGTAGTATGTCATTATGACAAATCAACTATATTGATATAAACATATTCAATATCAATATTGATCTGTATTAAAGAGAATAATGTTCTTATAGTTTTTCTTGCACGAACCATGTCAGTCAGAAAACAAGTATCTTAAACTTAATATCAGTGTTAGTGCTCTATTTCTAGAAATGAAGAATAATTACGTTTGACACCGAGTGTAATGTTTTCACGCAAATAATCAAATGACTGACAACGACAGGCCACCCTGATTCCAAAAGTCACCTTTTCAGAATATAGAAGTCGTATATCAAATACTACATTGTGCTATATGGGGTTCTGAATAAGCTTGACTGCTCGATAGGGTTGAAAGCATTGTATTTTATTTCAAACGCTACCTATTAACTTTTTAAACGTAATGAAGTCGTATGTCATAAGATAATTCCGTATATTATTATCCAAATGTTTTAAATGAGTCACGACGAATTATGAAATTTGACAACATAGTTAAAACTAAATGTAATGATCGGTAATAACGAACTTCGTGACGTTTTAAAGTATTACAGCTAGTTTTAACTAGATTGGACATTTGAACACCGTTTCTCAGCTATAGTTATTATCGACTCGATATTATTGAGCAAGCTTACTTAGGTAGTACTAGGCGTCTAAAATATTTGTCGAAACATCACCGATGAAGAATAAAGAAGTTCTATTTCCATTAGAACAGTTTTCATAATTTCAATTTTTTTTAACTTCATAATTTATTTTATTTAACTGCAAGTAGGACTGTCGAAACTTGTCTATTCATAATACCATGTTAAAAAAAGTCTTCATAATCTAACCTCCCTTTGAAAGTTAGATTGTCGAAACTTCATTCTATTCAGAATAAAGAAACTGTATATCAATTAAAACAGTTCTCAGATTTCGTTCTCCAAGAAAGTAAGATTCTTGAAACACCGTTTATTCACAACAAATAGGTCGGATATCAATGAAACAGTCATTATTCCCCAATTGTAATTAAGTTTAGTACTCACCTGTGCTGTGTACAGGTGAGGAGGATACTACCTGTCGGAGGACGCTGTTCTGGGACATGAGTTGCTGGTAGGTCCCCCTCTCTCTGATGGTCTGGTCACTTATGACCAGGACAGTGTCCACTCGGGACAGAACCGCCATGTTGTGGGTCACCAGTATCCGTGTCTGAAGTTAAATAGAGCATAGTAAAGACTTTTGATTTAATACTATGATTAAACGAGTTCACTAGGAAAGACAAACAAAAAGGAGTTTGATACAAAATCGTTCATAGGTATAACAACAATGTTATTTAATGGAAGGAAGTTTAGTATTCTGTTTAAAAAGTGCCTCGTTTTAGCGTAACAATGCTGGGAGTGTGTTGAAGCTAAGATCTTGACCATTCCGATATTATTGTGACGGCGATACTGACGTTGTCACATCAGAATTGCAATCTTGTGATGTCATACTTTTATTATTCCCAAATAAATATATCATTATAATATCATACACGGGGAAATATTAACACTTGTGTATTCAACAAAATGATAAAGCCTTCCACCAAAGCGTTATGTTTATGATTTCAGTAATGTCAATAAAACTCCAAGCGAAGTTTTTAAAAGTTTATATTGTACTTTTAAAAGATAAATGTTCACGCAATTGTCTAATTTTTCTGTGGTCCACTTGAAAGCGCACATAAAATTTATCCAAACTTTGTGGCCGGAGCATGGAAGAATACTGTAACAGCATTAAGATTCCCGTGATATGCATTCTATATTAAATAAATGATTGTTTATAGTCCTTTTCTGGCGACGAGGATATTTTTTAATTATAAACCTAAATTAAGACCTCAACTCGGATCCCTCATCAAATTTTATCGAAGTGACTAAAGATCAACTTGGTTCGCGGTAGATGCATTCAATGAAATAATTTTGTAGGTAAAAAACGCAACACATATTTATTTTACTTTTTAGTTTTCAAAATGTTTTATATGATAAGAGAAACATTAGTTACAGACTAAAAGTGTATCATTTATAGTTAATTTACAGAACACAATGGCACTTGTTTTTTTAAAATATCATTTTCATAATTGAATGATAATGAAATATTGCCATTTCTAAATAATTCTAGCCGGATCCAAACACTAATTTTTCATATCAGAATTAACTTCACCCGAGCCTGAAAGCTCTTGAAAAGCGACTCTAGATTTTATGCTGAACTATTGAAGTTCACAATTTAATAAATAAATAATTAGTAATCATATTTTGTTAAAGAAAATAACTAAATCGAAACCTATGTTTGACATCCAATGAGGCCAAAGGTTACCTTATCATTTAGAAGTCCCTTGTTACTGATGACGGTATCAAATATGTGTTGACCAACTCGACTGTCCACTGCACTAAGTGGGTCGTCAAACAGATACACGTCGGCCTTCTTGTACAGGGCTCTGGCCAGTGACACTCTCTGCTTCTGTCCGCCACTCAGGTTGATTCCCTGTTGGTTAAGGGCACTTATATACTCAAGAAACGTTAGAGTTTTGATATAATCCTAACACATTTATGAACTTAAGTCAGTTAGACACATTGATCGATTCAAAATTTGAAAAAGGATGAACTCTTGATCAATTTGTTCAAAGTTTTCACCTGTAGATATGCCAATCATTTGATAATAATTATAAACATTTACAATATAATTTATTAACTTGTCATATATTTGTATAAGAAAAAATAGCATAAAACATGCGCACGTGCATATCATCTTTAAATTGACAGTTATCATTTTATAAGAGTCATATAACAAAGAGGTTTTTAATGGTGGTTTTCTTTGGGAAAGATTGATTGATGCTGAAATATATCCCATATATGCCCACAGGTTAAGTTAAGTGACATAAGGAGAAAGACAGGAAAACGTAAAATATCCTGCGGCTGTACAAACATTAAGTAGACTTTTATTTCAATTGTATTGAAAAGCATTAATTGGTACATTTACAGCACTTTTTAAAACAGCGAGAATTTGCAAGTCAAAAAAGAAATTATCAATTACATCTTTTTAGAAGTGATATCTTCTCCTCCTTGTATCAATGCAAAACCATAATAACAGATTCATTAACGATGGTTCTTAAAAAGAGATGTTTTCTTGAAAATAATACATCAATGAAATACGAAATAACTTTAGGAACTTATTCTAAACAAATGCAATATAGGACTATGTCGTACATCTTTAATACATGCTTTATGTATCAATTCACTCAGGTAAACTCACCACATTGTCAAAGTCATACCTTTTCTCCAATCTCCGTTTGGTCTCCTCCAGGTAAAGACTCCAGATCTGGTTTGAGTGCACACGCTTCTAGAACAGTTTCATACCATTGTCTGTCCATCTCATCTCCAAACAGTATGTTCTGCTCCAAGGTGTCATTCTGGACCCAGGCTTGTTGGGGGACATACGCCGTGCTACCCTGAAAGTGGGTATCTTAATGCTAACTTTCCGTTAGATATATACATGTAATTCGGGATACTTAACATTTTCAAAATTATTCAACGACAAACAGACAGACAGACTGACATTCTGACAGATATAAGCAGAGGCAGAGGCAGAGAGACAGAGATACATACAGGCAGACAGAGACAAAGAGAGACAGATACAGACAGACAAAGTAAGAGACACAACAAGACAGAGAAAAAACAAAGAGAGATGACAAAATAGGTTCAAAATTATCTCTACCTTCCAAGGTCAAAAGGTCATGCCACTTTAAATTTTTACATTATGGCGGTTGATTCGAAAAAGAAAAAGAAATATGGTTTCTGTTTCAAGGTGAAGATAAGTTTGTAACTTTAAACGTACTGACCTGTACGGACATGGATCCACCGAGAGTGACCATCTCACTGAGAACAGCGTGAACCAGAGCAGACTTGCCACATCCAACCTGTCCCACCACAGCTACCAGACCTCCATAAGGAACACACAGGGTAATGCTGGGAAGTAGAAATTGTAATAACTTATTAAATCTAAAGAAATCTTAATACTGAACTTTTAGATATATGAATAGAATCATCATACCGTGATACTGAAACACAAAAGTATTAAAATACTAAGTCAACATCAAGGATACTTTATGAACGTAATTATTACAAGAAAACTAATACTGTTTTCCAAATACACTAACGTTTGAAATTATAAAATGACTTCCAAATTTTTCATTTAAGTTAACTGTTAAATGAATGAAAAAGAAAAAATTATACATTGACAGGCACCAATGTATAACGATGACCAATATACCACAATCATATTTCATAAATGTTAAAAGTTATAAATAGATGAAAGAAATGACGTGTTGTGTTCAAAAGCACACAGTACCTACTCTCTCAAAACTGGGGCTGCAGTTTTGTCCCATGCAAATGATGCATCTGATATTTCTATTGCAAAATCTGAAAACAAAATGCAAACATTTGTCACCAACAGCTATCTAATACACCAAAATATGTGTTGGTCTTTATATGTTTATTCATTGATTCCAATGAACACAATTTCAGGTTCAACGAATATACACAGTATACCTTTAAAATTTAATGTGTTGTCAATTGTCTTAACATTAATTAAAATGTTTTGCACTATGAAGCAACTGAAAATAAAAACATGAATTTCGATATACACAGTATGATAACAGTTCTTCCATGTTCTCTGTAGGGTGTTATCCTCTTATTAAAATATAACAGTGGAACATTTCCTCTTACAGGCATTTTAAAAAAGTTGGAACAACCAAAATGAATGGATAATTTTTCTCATCCTTCTCGAGATATTTGTGGTTAGACGAAATTCATGGAATTCTTTAGAAATGAAATCATTTAGAATTTTATTTTTATGGCCTTCAGGTATCATATAAGAAAAGGCATACCGCTACTGTTAAGATCGATCCTTACCTGAACAAGCACTGCAGGCTTGCTGTATTTGCTGCTGCTCGTCCTCCAGCAGGAACTCCTCCACACGTCCTACGTGGGTCTGTAGCTAAGCAAAAATTGGTATGTGAAGGGACACACTGAATTGCTGGAGTAGTATTTGCCAAACGTTATCAAAGGTGTAGTTTTATCGAGTGGTGCTGCAAGTTATCATGTTTAATGTTAATCGTATCATCGTAGTGGCTTTATGAAGGTGTAACTATTGATCGAAAAGCGGACAGTGTAAAAAAAGGAAAAAGGGAAATAGCAATTTGGATATTTATCTGGAGCAGATACATTAGAGTTCAATGATGGGTTATGCAATTTCTTTCTATTCTTAAATCGCTTCTGCCAAGTGTCAAGCTGTTCCTTGACTATCAATAACACGTTTGCGATTTAAACTGTTTTATGGATCTTTTTGTAGAAAAATAGTTTGATTTGATTTGATTTTTATTTGTTTTGAATTCAGGGATCACTTTACGAAATTTCGTGATTTTAAACATATCGGCATGTATGTTATTTTTTCATGGGTCAAAGCCACACAGAATAAGATGGAAAAGTGTGCCTTTAATTTTACACCACATTTTGTCTATTTTGTTAAAATCATTTTATAGTACACATACACATTTGTAATAAACTATTGCAAAACAAAATAATCAATTCCTATATACAACATGTACTAATAAGGGTGTTTAAATTAGATATTGACAATTTTCAAAAGCTTGTTGATCTTGATGCAGTTTTTTTAAAACAGGATAGGCTTCTTGCATTACAGACAACTTCGTGTTGGTTGATTGGGACACAAATATTGCCTTTCATACTTGTTGATAAAAATATTCGGTAACTGTTGACGTTCATTTCTATGACAGAACAAGAATTGTTTGGACTGTTGCACAAAAATAACTCCAATAGCTATTCTTTGAAAGATAGATTGAGTTTGTAAAGTTTGTTGGTTTTCATATTTCTTGACTTGATATAATCCTATACAGTATGGGTTGGATCCGTCTCCTACTAGATGCAATTGCTTTATTCCGGTAAATTTAATGAAAAAACAGTTTTTACATACATATACATGTACATATACGTATTTCCAGGTGCATAATTGATCACAAAAACATACCAGCATAGTGTATTTCATGTGGTCACGAGAAATACCTTGACAAAAAGGCACATTGGCCAGTCATATTTTGTAATTTTTTTTCAAATATAGAGTTTAATTTAAAATATTTACTCGAGCCAAATCATGGAAAAAGTCTGGTGTCATGTTAAGGCCTCGTCGCAGTATTTTCAGTAAGGACACGGTTGAAAATATAATAGAAGCATCGAGATGCGCATCCTCATACCAGAACACATACATGGCCAGGGTAAGGGCTGATACCTGAAACAATATGTCATTGTTAATCAGATTGATGAAATCGATCCTGAAGTCTCTACCTCATCATACGAAGTCTCTACCTCATCATACGAAGTCTCTACCTCATCATACGAAGTCTCTACCTCATCATACGTAGTCTCTACCTCATCATACGTAGTCTCTACCTCATCATACGTAGTCTCAACCTCATCATACGTAGTCTCTACCTCATCATACGAAGTCTCTACATCATCATACGAAGTCTCTACCTCATCATACGAAGTCTCTACCTCATCATACGTAGTCTCTACCTCATCATACGAAGTCTCTACATCATCATACGAAGTCTCTACCTCATCATACGAAGTCTCTACATCATCATACGAAGTCTCTACATCATCATACGAAGTCTCTACCTCATCATACGAAGTCTCTACATCATCATACGAAGTCTCTACCTCATCATACGAAGTCTCTACCTCATCATACGAAGTCTCTACCTCATCATACGTAGTCTCTACCTCATCATACGAAGTCTCTACCTCATCATACGAAGTCTCTACCTCATCATACGTAATGATAACAAAAACTTTATATCATAACAATAGAAGTAATACATGACTTAGGTAGTGAACAAATTTGCCATGTTTTGCAAACACGCCATTTCAATATTGAGGACATATTTCACTAACTATAGATAGTATGATTCCATATATTGATACAAACAGTAAGTAGAACAATGTTCTCTTATCAGGTCTCTAGTATTCATTCAATACACTAGCCACTTAAGGAAGACATTTTACAATAAAAAGCGGTTTTTTAAAAGAGGTTAATAAAAGAAAACTTACCATGAATGGTGCTACCGTAGTTGAAAGTATCAATGGAATTTTCAGAAGGAATACGTCAGACAACACATTCAACTCTTCTATTCTTCTCTTGGTTATACGTTCTCCAAAACAAGCTTCCCATGCATACAACTTTACTGCCTGCGGATATAATTATACTCTTGAACATATTTCAAAAGGGGATATAACGGTTAAAAATGTACGTTGAATAAGGGTCAAAGTAGAACAAAAAGAATTTGGTTACGCTTTATGTTTAAAGGTTGTTCAACTACCCCACATCTCTTAATTAAAACTCAAAATAATTAAATGAACTTTTAAAACATGATTCCCTTGTATACTGCCATTCATTTGCTTATTGTTGTTATAAGTCATTGTAACAAAATATCTGATAGATTTGCACATTTACTACTTACGTATTTGTTATCAGAGGACCTGAGAGATCAATTAATCTAACATAAAGATATTTGTCACCAGTTCTAAATCATTTTTACATTTGAGCACAAATTGTTCATACAATGTCCATTGGTCTACACAGTTAGGTCATTTCATGATGACCTCATAATCCTTAACACTGACGTCACTGCATCGTCATTGCCTAGTGTTGATCAGAATCTAACTCACGAAAACCCTAACTCTACTTGTATTTTTTATCACAAGAGTACATAGTCCTATATTGTATTTTTTTAATCAAGTTTGTACCTTTATTCCTGTAAGGACTTCAGTTAACAGTTTCATCCGACTATCCTGTTTTTGCATACGTTGTTTAAGAAGCCGATGCATCCGGCCCGCTATATTGATATGTGTGAAAACGAGGACGAGACTTCCTACTAGAGACAGGGTAGAAGCTGGACCTAGTAGCAGGAAGAGTTGTATAAAGACCACCACTATGTTGAGGGGACTGAGGAAAGAGAAGGACACGTTGTTGAATGATAGACCGGCCTCCGCTGCATCAGTAGAGATGAGGGTCAACATCTTGCCCACAGGATAGTGTTTCCTTCCAGTGTTGGATAAGCACAGCGACTGAAATGAGGTGAAAATAGTTTGTTGATATAATGAAGTTATATGGGAAGGATGGTTGACCTTAAAACAAATATTAACATAATTAAATGAAAATAGAAATGCACGTATCAAAGTAAAAGCATTTAAAACAACTTTGCATTTATAGTTAATGATAGTTACCAATCTTGAATAAGATCATAAAATTTATTGAGTGGTAATTGTTTATTTGTTGTAAGACTAACTCATTTGCTCACTTGCTTTGGAAATGATTAAGAAATTCACTTTTCATCATTTTGGTTTAAGTAATCTAGCTATAGGTACAGCTATAGTTATTGTACAATAAATGCATTAAACCATTGGGCAATATACCGCATACCTTCTTGTATATCGCTGCCATGAGGATGTTTTGAGTTGATATCTGTAACTTGTTCCTCATATAAATGAACTGTTGGTAGAAAATACTATCTAGTCCCTGAGTGATGAACAACGAGGTAACCAGGAGTCCGCCTTGCCAGACGCCTCCCCAAGGTTTCTCAACATAAGTAATTAGAGTCCTGGAAATAAATGGAGAAAATAGGCGAGGTATAAATTTGTATATAAGAATTTTTTCAATGTGCCATTAAACATAGATAGCCATATAAATTTGAAGCCTGTTATCGTTTTTATCAAGTATGGTAATCTTTTACCGGAAAATATTAATTCAAGACCAATTCATATCTAGTGACAGTCCTTCTCAAGACCTTATTGTTAAAATGGGTACGAAATAATGTCTGGTTCCGCGAGTGAACGATTATTAGACACTGTTACTGATTTTCGGATTCGGTTAGTTGGAATTTGTTTGAAACTGTAAATAATTTTGCGATAATGCTGTTACACAATACAATCAATCGACGTCACCTTTTGCCGTATTCAAACATAATTTAGGTATACGTAATATTACCCCCCCCCCCCCCCCCCCTAACTGTAGGTAAGCCGTTACCTGAGATGTGAGGGAGCTATCCACAGTAGGATGAAGCAGAGCAAGTGAAGGAACTGTATGACTGTAAACCTCCACTTGAATGTCCTGAGAAGAGCCCAGGCCAGGGAGGGGGGCCTTTTGGGGGAGGGTTTTCGTTTATCTGATGAGTGGGATAGCTGATGGTAGATGTTTCCATTTGACACTGATGTGGAATTGATGTCACTGTACTGCCTGCAAAAATAATTGAAATGGTTTATATCAACATACGAAGATATTGACATGATCAGTTGAGAACTGTTTTGAACATAATGTCTACCCCATGTTTATATGAATCGGGTACATGAGATGTCTACATAATATGATATACTAAATACATCAATCCGTAAAAAGGACGACAAGAATTTATAAAAGTTAGAATTTGCGATGTGAACTTGAGGATTTTTTATGTGAATATATTATTGGACTTTTGAGGAGCCAAACAGTTATCCGTGAACGCAATACATTTTCGAACATTATCCCCTTCATATTAAGATGCCTCTCCCTGCTCAGCTCGAGGAAAGCAAACAATAACTTTATTAATCAGGTAACTGACACGGCCACTGTAACAACAGTAAATCCAAATCGACGTCATTTCATCTTATGTCAACAATCCATTAACCATTATGAAATCTACATCTACGCTGAAATAATAGCTCTCTCCAATTCTCATGTGTAGGAGACGGGTAATAACCTTATGAAAAAATATGGTAACAACATATGAAGGACACGATCTTGATTGATGGTTATGTGTGAGCAGATGCTTCAAGTGTTATTCGTTACAAGAAGCCCTTATCACATTAGCGAAGAACAGAGGAACTGATCAGACTCTGGTTTGAACATGCTGTATCCAGAAGCGAATGTAGTATGCCTCTATGTTTATAAATCGCAACCGCTGATGTTCATATCAGAAGGTATAATGGTAACTTTGACAGAAAGAGCGTGTACAGGTTTGGTGTAATCTGAAGCAGATATACAAGAAAGTGTTTACATGGTCACATGACTAGTTAGGAGCATGGATGTTGAATTAAATTAAAAATACTCATATATTATCTGAATGTAATTTGCAGGTTGACATTACATGGCAACTGTAGTATAAGGATGGACCCCTCATCATTATCGTTTACACTATTTTGAAGAGCTTGGTTTTTTTCGAAATTTGTTGTTCACGAATTTTTCACGTTTTTTTTTCTCAGTTAATAGATGACTTATATAATGGTCAAAACTATGGTACTACTAAAGAATAATAAATTTGATATTGAAAAGGCCGGTAGAAATGATTATGTCACACAATTTTCTTGGATTAATATACCGTATGCCCTTTAGTGCCCAGTGACATGTAGATAATGTTGTTTTGGCATGTACACTGTTATAAATGAATGAAGTAATAAATGAATAGATTATTCCCCCCAAAATATTGTTCCCGAAACATAATTTAATCCCAAAACTGGTAGATCTATCCAAAAATGATAAGAAATTAAATATTATTGATTCATATGCTGAATTATCGTACTCATCTGCAAATACATTTTGTAACTGTGTTAACAATTTCCCTAAAACCTTGTCACATGTAAATAGTTTTTAAACCTACCCTGTTTCCTGCAGTTCTCTAATCCATTCCTTTTCAAACGTGGAATAGTAAGCATCGCACGTGCA
This sequence comes from Phorcus lineatus, assembly GCA_921293015.1. Classification (NCBI taxonomy): domain Eukaryota; kingdom Metazoa; phylum Mollusca; class Gastropoda; order Trochida; family Trochidae; genus Phorcus; species Phorcus lineatus. Next base: position 42,315,340 of record OV121085.1, read on the forward strand.
GGGAGGACAGAGGTCAGGGACATCTTCTTGTGTCAAAATCTTCTTACTGCCTAGTTCCAGCAACCTGAAGAATATTCGAATCTTTATGATTGATATCCTCTCTATTGGTAAATTAGAAAGTCGATCCTCATTCATGATTTCAAAGTTGACATATATCAACAACTGATTTCTTCAAGAATACATTGTCATGATATTTATTAATTGGCAATGTTTTAAACTCAATTTTGTATGGTTATAAACCTTTTCATGAATAATATTATCAAATATATAAGTAAACACTGAATTTTAATCTTTTACAGAAATATACGGCAAAAATGTTAAGGTCATGGAGTTCCATTTATCATCTGCAGTACACCAAAGAATTGTTGATGTAATTGAAAAGAACTCCTATGAAATCTACTGCATTAAAGTGTAATATATGTGGAATAACGTGAAACATAAGATAGCTTTTGCACTGAAATAGGATTCAAGGGAACTCGTCTCTTGGATTACAATTTAGTGTATGAAATATTCAAAAACATAATTCAAGGCGTTTCTGAATGTCGATTTCTTGGTCTTTTGTATTGCTAAAATCTACACTTTCTGCATGAAGACTAAGTGAGGGAGTTTGCGCTTAACGCACTGAATGAAGACTCCACATGTATACGCAGTCGTGAAGTAGGACAGGTCGCCCAATACATACACATTGGGCCATGTGAAGAGTATTCTGGATATCCAGGACGCTGTGTTTTCTGGACAGCTATTCTCCTGGAACAAAGCAGTATTTACCATTAGAATAATCAGTGCAGATCATGTGTTTGTATAGTATAAATAAAGGAAAATGTACAATATTTTATCGTAAAGGGATAAATTATTTCATTTTGACCATTTCACCATGCATGTAAGCGGAGTTGGTTTATCTACCTGTAACAAATGCATATGTATCTTCCCCTCGCTATAATATCTGTCAGTCCAATGCTAGTGTTGCAGATTCTGTATCTTTGAAACCATGCCAAAACCCTCCTGCCAGAATGCAATAGGGAGGTCATACCTTGGTTCTGTGGTTTAGATGGGACAGTGATAAGAAGGGTTGCATACTCACACGTTAAACCCATTTACTAGCGTGCATGGTCTATGGGAGGGGGGGGGGGAGGGGGTGGGGACGTGTAATTAAAGTCTATCAGAGATATGAGGAGCGTGGTCGACTCGTATGAAACACTAATGTCTGTGCTGGTATCTTATCTTCACGTCTGTGGCGCTTCAGTGCAAATTATAGATAGTATCACTTTTCTGCCAACAGGTAATTCATTGTGAAAAAGGTAAAAATATGGGTATTTTACCTGATTTATCTATGTGTATGTACACGATAACAAAAAAAATCAACTACATATCATCAACCTTAAATAAGGCATTAAAAGGCTACAAAGTGTGATGGAAGAAATTTTAAAATATTGCCAATTTACGATCATTTAATATACACAAAGTATAGTCATTTGTTAGATCCCGAATAAGCTAAGAAATCGAACTTTATAGTAAAGGTGTTTTCCAACTCGAAATATAGATCGAGATTTTTATTTTGACATGCAAAGAATTTTGGTCGTGGCATAATTTTCATGAATCGTAATTATACGGAATAGAAAAGATACGTGGAAAGTTTCAGAGAATATTGGGTAACTGATCATTGGCATTATTTTAAAAAATCAAGTGACCTTTGATTTATAGAATTTTATAAAAGTTAGTAAATGATTGGTACTACAGATTATAAATGACGATCTGGTGTAGCAAACAGGACAGGGAAAACCAGGGAATGACTCGTAACGAAAGGTGTCTTTGGAACGATATAAAACTTTGGCTAATGTATCATATTGATACAAAAATGTACCGATTCATATAGTTTTAATGTGTTTTAAAAACAATATTGTTTTAAAAATGCTAACATAGTCTGTGACTCTGATATGAATTTTTCATTTGTTATAAAAAGATACTTGTATAATAAACAATTGTAGCCTTGTTATATCAAATGAATTTATATTAGTATCGAAACTCTGAGTCCTAATTCAACATACCAATGATGTATTAAACAAGTAGGAATTTTTCGAAACAAGATATAGAGATATAATAAATAAGTTACAAGCACGTCAGTTGAGAGTTGGGACATACAAATAACGTTGTCAAAAAAGAAGTCGAAAAGCTCCGGCATTCATTAATCGTATATGTTCCAAATAGTTTAAAAACACCGAAAATGTTTAATTTAATCTTTTTCGTAAATATAGAGTCACACTAAAAGCTGAACAAAAGAATACACTGACATTTAGTGCTCAGCAGAAATATACGGCAGTGTATGCCCGCCACATGTTTGCCTCGTGCGTCAGTTGGCATCAGTGTCTGGTTTGACTGTAATCCCTTGTTGTTGATACTCTCATCTACAGTCTGACCCTCTCTGTAGGAACTAGCGGGTATTTTTACTTCAGGTATCTCTACCAGCTCGGCGTTTATTATGAGTAATTACCATCTATAACACCGTGTATGTTTACTTTGTTCTTTGTTTTACATTATAAATCCTGATCGTAGATACATGCTCATAGATGAATTATGAACACGATATTATCCTGCATTTATCTCATGGAGTAATCTTTTTCAAACATTTGTTCTATCATTTGATGCACGTTTATTCTTATTGCTTTTCTTAACATGAAGAAAATAAACGAATGCAATTTTTATAATTGTATTTCAAGTAAAACAGCCCTTAAAATTATTAATTAAACACCTTGACCGAATAAAGATATTTCAGCAGTCAAAGGTTCGATGAGTTACAATTTGTTTATTTTGTAGAGAGCAACAATAAAAAATCATGTCAGCACTGTGTAAAGTACCACGAAGAACTTGACATTGAATATTAGAACACGTTCCATAAAAGCATATGATTGCTGTATATTCAAATGTAGATATGGATATGAAACTAAAACGGAGGTGCTACCATACTGAAAAAAGTCAAATTCATTTCCTAAAGTCTTAGTAATAATGCAATGTTATGTAAACGCATATATGATATTGAAACAGAGAAACCATGTATGATTTGAAAATACGTTGTCTCATACAAGTATATGCTTCATCATTTATCTTGAATTCAATAATACAACTATGTACCTTTTTGCGTTCATGCATTACATATAAAATATCATAATAAAATCATATAGGCCTATACTGAATTTTTTTTTAAAGAAACATATTTCTTTCAAATTAACTTATAGGTCATATAAATGCCAATATCTTTCATTTATTTTGTTCAGTATACTTGAAAATAATAACATAACATAACAAAGATCAATGATATCAATAAGCATGACAAAGACAAACCACACAGAGCAGTGAATCATTTCTCCTTCAAATGATCCCCCCAAAAAGTGTAAGTAACCGCCACCCTCACCCCTCACCCCACTCACCCTCTCCGTCCCCATATCTTCAGTGCCCGGGGGTGCGGCTCACATCCTGGGTATCCGTCCGCCCTCCCAATCTGACAGCATGTGTGTCAAGTGTCTATCCACCCCCTCAAGGTCTATAAATACCCCGCCATACCACGTAGTCCTCGTTATTACGTAAATGGTTACCTCCAAATGCTGCTACAGTAAATATAGTCTATGGGGCTTCTTCAGCAAACCTGTGCGTCTTTCTTCTACACTGTTGGCCCGAGTTCAAACACCTACATTGGTGGAAGGTCGAAATGCTCTCTACTATCAGAATACTTACCTTGTACTTTTCATTTCTATTGTTGAAGGCTGCATTGCTTAATGTATACATCCATACCGCTACTGTATGAATTTCAATGTTCTGCAGGAAATACTTTCTTCACTATTTATGAATGCAAAATAAATAATCATATATGATAATAAAGTGTAAATGTAAAGTTTCGTACGGGCTATACCGTGAGTAAAACTTTATGATAATAGGGTAAATCTTGTTAATGAATTCATCAACTTATCATGGTACTAATTATATACAAGTTTTTAACATTATTTATAGTGTCATTCGGAAATCGTGAACCTATCTTTGACATACATTGACATGTGCCGAAGAAATAATGCAATAATGTTGAAAGCTTTTATTGATAAATCTTGTGAAAATAGCAGATGTCACATTAATTTTCGCTATCATTTAACCAATTTTGATATGTTATGTATAAAATATGATAACATATAACGCAGTAATAACGTATCCATTTCAGGCATAAATATATCAGATATGATAGTACATCTTACGTTTATTAAAGCATAATTGTTCATCACAAATATGCAGAGATTCTTGTTTTTATAGATACAGAGGCAGATGTATAGATATAAACAGCAAATATTCAAATAGTATTAGGTATGTTTCCCCCACCTTCAACTTCACAAAACGGAAGTGTAGTTTCAGTGAATAAAGACTCTTAAATAAATACAAACTTGTTCATACACACATACATACCTACATACATAAATACATAGCTACATAGCTACATATATATTGTTCATATATTCTTTATTGTACACTACAATGACAGCACTTAAATGCCTTAATGTGCAATATGTATCATAATTGTAATCCGCAAAAGACACTATGTAAAGGTAACGCGTTACACGGCTGATCATATGCCCACATACCACTTGGGGGTTAAGTTAAACATGCAGCAACAGACGCGACAGGTTCTCTGCTGATAATGGATTCAACAGACAAAGTGTAGAGATGATGTAGATAACTAAACAACTTCTTCACTGGCATCACACTGCTATAAACACTTGTCCTCAGTTGCTAAGATACTTCATGCATCAATATCCATGTAGCTCAACTGGAAGTGCTAACAAGACAATATGTTTATTTTATATTCATCCTGGTATATATCATTGGAGGATGTCCAGTCTATATTATTTGTATCCTATCTTACAATCTTATATTGTGTGTATCCTATCTTACAATCTTATATTGTGTATATCCTATCTTACAATCTTATATTGTGTGTATCATTTCTTACAATCTTATATTGTGTGTATCCTATCTTACAATCTTATATTGTGTGTATCCTATCTTACAATCTTATATTGTATGTATCCTATCTTACAATCATAAAATGTGTGTATCCAATCTTACAATCATATAATGTGTGTATCCTATCTTACAATCATAAAATGTGTGTATCCTATCTTACAATCATATAATGTGTGTATCCTATCTTACAATCTTATATTGTGTTTATCCTATCTTACAATCATAAAATGTGTGTATCCTATCTTACAATCATAAAATGTGTGTATCCTATCTTACAATCATATAATGTGTGTATCCTATCTTACAATCTTATATTATGTTTATCCTATCTTATAATCATATAATGTGTGTATCCTATCTTACAATCATAAAATGTGTGTATCCTATCTTACAATCATAAAATGTGTGTATCCTATCTTACAATTATATAATGTGTGTATCATATCTTACAACCATATAATGTGTGTATCCTATCTTACAATCTTATATGTCATCGTCAAGATGAAAGTATATATGTATAGTTTGTACTGTATTATCATTATTTGTACGTATTTGTTTCTGATTACTGTCCTTCATCTGATAAAAAGGATTTTGGATGGCAGCACCTTGTTGTCTAATTTCTATACCACATAGGTGTCAATTATATGTTCTTATTCTCCACCTGTACTATATGTGCTTCAAGTGTACATATAGTATACCATTGATGTAATTTAACTGAGCTTAGGCACCTCGAGAAAACAAGGCCCTATAATAACCGATGAATCGTAGTATCCATGATGAAATATATGGAAACCATAACATTTTTATTACGCAATGGACAATGAACAATGGACAAGTTTTTTTTTATAATGTCAGTCTAAACTTGCATTACACTGTGACGCGATATTAGGTTTTCGTATCTTGTTGCCCCCGACACACCATAAGCGTCTCAACCAGTATCAATTGTTTGGGACTTGATAAATCTTGATGATACACGTATACATTCTTCAAGGGACGTAACTCTTGATGGTTTAATTGAGAAAATTCAATCCTTTGCAGTTGTCATCTGGAATATTTATACAGAATCTCAACAAAGAGTCTTCTGATAAGAAATATGTCAACGAGTTGATAGAAGTAACTTTAATATATTTGATATCAAAAGATACGAGAGTGAGATTATCTTATTCATCAAAAATCATTTTCAGTATGTTTACATGAAAAAGCTTCATATCTGAACAATGAATAATCTTTAGAGTCCAAACACTGGAATGTCTTAGCATTGTGTCGTCATCAAGTTTATGACGTTTATAATGTGACATAATATGCTTGATGATGTAAAACTTTCCAACGAATATCCGCTGTCAACAAAAATGACCCTATAGAACTGTCCTCTGAAGATATCACATACGAATGTAGGGTACACAAATAGAAGCTCAGCAGATTATCCTTGTCAAGATGTGTAAGCATGTTGATTGTACAACAACTTATATTTAAATACACTCATCAAAGATAAATCATGACATGTAACTGCCCTCATTTAAGATCTTACACGGCGTATGTGAGTATGCATATCTCTACGTATCTGAAGCGGTCACGTGACAAAGGTTTACTTCTAGTTATCCTGGCTCAGCTATAGTAGACGAGATATCATGGCGTCGGCAACTGCACGGGATAATGCATGCAAGGAGATAGACAACAATGCTGATGCTCTAAACGCTCTCAGTCAGTCTATCTGGGCCAAACCGGAACTTAACTTTGAGGAGAAACATGCTCATCAAGTTCTTACAACATTTCTGGAGAAAGAAGGTTTTAACGTCGAAAGAAGCTACATCGTGGACACAGGGTTCCGTGCAGTTTATGATCAAGGCGACGGTCCCCATGTTGTGGTTATTTGTGAGTACGATGCCCTACCAGATATCGGCCATGCTTGTGGGCACAACTTGATTGCAGAAGTGGGCGTGGCAGCCGGTTTAGGAGCTAAAGCAGCTTTGAAAGCGACAGGGTTGAAGGGAAAGGTAAACAGTGTAACACTTTCACTCATACATATCTCTACAATCATTTTACGGGTCTATGACTAGGCTATCTATCTTTGAAACACTTTTTATTTTTCATTGCAACAGTAAATGTATCATTTACCATCTTATCACTTTAATACACAAATACAATTAGTTAAGAACCTTAATCTCGAGAGAGATGAAATACATTGTTCGTTATATCTAGATATATAAAAAATAAATCAATTAACATGATTTCGAATAAATGAATTTCGAGACCGAATATGACAACACCCTGTTCTAAAAATAAATAGGTGAAATAGTTAAAGTAAATTGCACCGAAAAAGGCAAAGGGGAATAAATCTGTGATAAGGTCAAGTTTTACCTATCCCTTAGTACTCGCGAAAGAGCGATCTATTCCTTCACGTAAACAGGTGTATTAATAGCAACCCGATTTGTTCATACACTGTGATCGAATTAGACCTATTTTTTTTTTTATTTTAAAAATTCTCCGGGATTTATGTTATAATTACTGAATTCCATTTGATCGAAGTTTGTCTCTTTGAAGAAGGCCTTACTAATTTTACAAAATTCGACCGACAGCGCAATATCAATTTTAAATAGCAGGAAGCTTTAATTAGTGAAAAGTTGTATTTCTAAGGATCTGTCCGTCAAAACTGCTAAATGCCTGTTCTGTCATATCACATAAACGTTATGTTTGCAAACACCTACACAAATTAAGAAAAAAAGGATTGCAGATAATTGCAAGAATTAGATTTTTCAGATAACAAATCATGCATGAGTTTAATAAAAATAGTTATTGTAAGTTGGTAGAAAGATTGGTAGTCTGTTTAATACTCACCCACATAAATCAAGAATAATTGCCACAAGTGTGCAGAAACTAACACTTCCGCGATTTAGTTGCATTATGACGGCGGTGCTAACATTGTGACATCACAACTACGTCATATTGTGACGTCATACAGGAGCACAGGATTTACACTTTCTTAATCTTGTCATATGAATATTCTACTGATTTATCTTACGCAGGTGAGTAACGCTACGTTAGAACTGTCCGTGTCTCATTGATGCATTTTGCAGAGGAGGACAGGATGTTTTAAGGATGAACAACTTCTAAATATAAAGAATTTGGTTATGCATAAAATATCCTTGTCTTCCTTACACTTTAGTAGACATAATATGCCTGAATAAGAAACGATGTTTATCCATTTTTCAGTTGACAGTGTTAGGAACCCCCGCTGAAGAGGGAGGTGGAGGGAAGATTGATTTCATCAGAGCTAACGTATTCGACGATGTTGATGTAGCAATGATGGCCCACCCTACACCAATAGTTACGGCATTTCCTTTCTGTTTGTCCATTGCCCAGTACGTCGTTTCTGTCTATGGTTTACGTCTGTTTCAGGATGATAGTATGCTTTTTAATGTGCGGGGAACCATACAAAGTGCTATATTGACAAGTGGGGCGAATTATACCAGAGGAACAGATGTGGCTTTTAAATAAATACGTGAATATATATATGAACGACATCTATAAAAAAATCTATGAACAATCGTGTTGCTATGCACCAGGGTATAATCTTTAGGTATATGTTTTTCGCTATGTCAGCTATTTACAGGCTAATATTATTTCAACATTATGTCAATTATATTTTACAGAGAAAACTGGAGCTTGGCAAGATATGAATATTAACACGGATATTTCTTAAAGAAACAATGTTACAATTGCTGGATTCAAACATTCCAATTGGTGTCAAATGATCGAGTTAATTGACTGTAGCTGAAAGATATCAATCAGGGCTCACCGATTCTGTATTGTTGAAATGTTTTAAAGTTGCGATTCTAAACAAAAACAAGACAATGTATCGCTTAAAGTTCTGAAACGTGACTCAACAAAGCCAGATGGTTACAACAGCAGAATTCATGGAATTTTGTATTATATTAAAGTCAAATCAAATGTCATGCACAAATATGGAGTGCCTCTTTAAGGAGGAAGGTTTTCAGTGCATCAGTGCAAACGTACAACACTGACTCAAGTGATGGTTGTAGCGTGCATGAGGTAAATTAACGGTTGGTTTCAAGCAATGGAGTTGCATTAAAATGATATTGCAAATGATGTTGCATACTCAACCATAATTCATATAAATAGAAGTCTTTAATACAGTCTAGGTCCTCATTCAGAAAGTCTAGATTTACTATGAAAGAAGAGCCTAAATTAAGAATATTAAGAATGAATTGACAGTAAATTATTAAAATATTTTATAGACTACATTTTAGTCTAGAATATGGATTCGTACAAGGTATATCGAGTAGATTGTTCTTCTGAAGCTATACTTTATCAGATTTATAGCAACAGTAAAAGGCAATAAACGTATAAATATGTCATCGTAAGGGTCATTTAAAACAACTTGACCTGCACAATAAACGTTCCAGGACTCTCATGTATAGCTCAGATTCCCTGAATATAAAGATATAGGTATAGTTTTTAATATGGCGAATCTTTGTCAGACAAATTAATTACTGTCGTCAATAAAATTCAGATGAAGCATGAAAGAGTCATTACTGATCTAACATTTATTCTGTTACAAAATGACGGGATTGGCCATTAATTAAAAAGCTTCTTTACTTAAACAGTCTTTTCTTAACGTGTTGCGAATGTACTTTTAAAAAGTTTGGATTTACTTAATAATTTTCGTCATCTGTTGCTAAAGAAAACGGATGTTATGTATACGTCTTGAAGCTAGAGTCTCCCACTTTGTATATTTGTTCACAGGATATAGATATAAATATCCTTACGTCTTGTTATAAAATAAGCTTTCACCATACAATCTTGACTGACAGAGTAGAAATTGTTTCTTAAAAGAATTATTAACATGTCTTTGAAGGGCATTTAGAAATGACCGTGGCATACATAATAACGACTATTCGGGGTACATGCGTGCTCTCTGATCAATAATGATAATAATTATGGGTACTTATCATGCGCCATAGTCTATCCAAGGATGCCCAAAGCGCTCCACATTTATTACCCTGAAGGATTTAACTTTCGATACTTTCCTATATGGTCACAACATCACGTATACGGGTATTCAATTGTACAGCTAGGTGGACTGGGTGCACATTGGATAACAAGGACACAATACAGTGTAAAGCCCAGGTCACAAATGTTTGGAGTCTACACCTGGATTCGAACCCGGGCCGATGGCGTTAGAGGCCAGTGCGCTGACGACTACACCACCATGCTCCACATTAAGTCAGGTTTAATGTGATATCCCATCTAATAAGGACGTAAGCCGATACTGAAACGTCATGGTTTTCACATTACAGAAGTAATATTCTGAAAACATAGCTTTTCTTCCGAAGTGTGAATAGAATCGTTGCGTTTATCAATGATTATTATGATATGTATCATTTGCTTGGTTAGTAATAACAATACTGAGTCAATTCAGGATGAACATCAAGTTCCATGGCAAGGCTGCACATGCTGCTGGGTTCCCCTGGGAAGGAGTCAACGCCTTGGATGCTGCAGTGTTATGTTACCAGAATCTCTCTTGTCTCAGACAGCAGATGAAACCCAACTGGAGACTTCACGGTACGATAAAATTAATCATGTGTTCATTTGGATAAATAATTCAATTATGGTTGTGTGTTTTCAAGTACTCAATACTGTTTCATGTTACACTGACCCTATATCACACAGATATTCTCAGGAAAATGTTAAAAGATGACACTTTTGATTACTTTGGTATTTATAAAGTTCTAAACCCAGGGCATGTAAACAAAATGTATGCTCTTATGAATTTTATCTTCAGGAATTATTGCAAATGGAGGAGCAAAGCCAAACATCATTCCAGAGTTGACAGAACTTGACTACTACCTACGAGCTCCTTCTGATGCCGAGCTGAACGTCCTGAAGGAGAAGGTGAACAAGGCTGTGGAAGGGGCGGCGCTAGCTACAGGATGCAGGGTGCGTGATGTTTACTGTATAATTTGAAAATAGTTATTCATGTCTACCGATCGCGAGTAAAGTTACTGTTTTATTCAAATTGATGACATTATCATACAAAAATTCATCTTAAACTTTTTTTTATTGATGCACATTATAGAAGTTGATACATTGAACAATGAAGACATCTTTAATTGATAAATGGTTTCTTTATTTGCAATCTATTAAAACTAGCTTGAATATTATACGTTCCGAGATATTTTATAACTGTAAGTTTTTTTTATTACAGCTAGTTTTAACGAGAATGGCATATGTGGCAAAGGCAACCTTTTTATATTGACAATTAATATCGCTGTCATTTTATACACAGAGAAAATTATTTTCGTCCATTGGACTTGTCATCATTCTAATTGTACATGGTTGTGAAATATCTCGGATTAATTGTATTATTTGTTTTCATTTTCATCTCCTATTTTGAATTGCTGTACCAGGTTGAATATAGCTACGACGATCGCGGTTACTCCAACGTGATAACCAACAAGACGCTGGGCACAACCTTCGAGAAGCACGCTAAGGGACTTGGAGTGGAATTTACACCAGAAGAAAAACTAGCTGGACTGGCTCTGGGTTCCACAGATATGGGCAATGTGTCGTATGTGGTTCCAAGCATCCACCCCATGTACTTTGTGGGCACCAAAGATGTTGCAAACCACACAAGAGAATTCACTGCAGCGGCAGGTAAGTTTCACCTGAGAACTCGACACCAGTTTTTACGGTAAGGGACAATCTGTGGACTGTTGGAGTTACGTATGCCAACCGCTATGAATGGTGTCATTTTATCAAGATGGAGACAGAAGTTGATGAAAAGTATCATCTTATGTTATTAGTTTCAGTAGAGAGTAAAAATACAGGTATGCAGTTTATATGTTGATCAAAAACGGAAATGTACCTCAACTGGTTTGTGCTAAATAGTTTATTATGGCACGCATGAAAACCAAAAGTAAATGTGATAAAAATATAAGGAATCCCTTCAATCAATATATTTTCTCTAATATCTAAAATTGACAAATCATAAAAATCAATTGGCATAAACGACGTTTTATGATCTGTTTCATGTACTTATCACAAATATTGCATACTTTGCTTTCATTATAATTTTTTGCTTTTGGATTGTCACTTCACATGATTTGAACATAAATCATATAGTCTCCATAAATGTTTGAAAGTATTTTAAAAATATAATTACAGGTTCACAGGATGCCCAAAAATATACTCTCGACATCAGCAAAGCAATAGCAATGACTGCGATGGACGTGTTTGCTTCAAAGGAAATGCTTGATAAAATAAAGGCAGATTTTAAAGCAGACATGGAGAATGTTTCATAAGGACATTGTATATTCAAGTGGCACTAAACCTTTGTTAAGGTTTCATATGCGAAACTTTATATCGTCGTGGTATCCAGATGTTCTAACTGATATTGAAAATTATCTTTCTAATATTAATCGATTCATAAAAGTGACAATTTGTACGTTAAAGTCTGGATTCGTAATCGAACAACGGACTTTCAATAGTTTCAGCGCTTCAGTGTATCAAGCTAATTTACAAAGAAACATTTGGTTATTATTTTGTGAGAGTTATTTAATCACTTTATATCAAGTTTGTTTGACACGTGTGAATTGGTCTTCTGCAAGAATATAAGGCCATTGTTTGAATTCCATTGAAACCTGTAAATTGTCATATTTTAAGCATTAACAACAAATGAAAGTCAAACAAGTGAGTGAATAAATAAATGTTATGACATGGAAATTTACGTTTTACGTTATTTGTTTCACCCGTTGACACTTGAATTTATAACAGCTATCCTGATTTATATTTAATTAATATAGGGACTGATAGAAAATAGTTTTCTTATCAGCCACTATTGCATTTCAAATCGTGGCTACGTTATTGTAGATGATCGCCATGTTGCCGCTGCGTGTCTTAATGACGATTTAAACCGAATTTCGAGCTGGGCAGAAAAGTGGCAGGTTCACTTTAATCCCAAAAAGACAGAGACTATAAACTTTTCTAATAAACATAAAAGTGACGAAATTCCGACTTTATACATGAATCAAACCCCTGTACATGAAGTTCAAAACCATAAACATCTTGGCATAACTCTTCAGAGTAACTGTTCTTGGAAAAGTCATATTGAAGGCATTGTTGTCAAAGTAAGTCCAATGATTAACTGTCTTAGAAGCTTTAAATATCGCCTTTCTAGGAAAACGCTTGAAACTATGTACAAATCATTTGTGATGCCGATATTTGACTATTGCTGTCATATTTGGGATAACTGTACGAATGAACAAAATCATCTTCTTGAACGACTCCATTGAGATGGACTTCGCACTATATGCGGCGCAGTTCGCGGCACTAGTCATGAAAAATTATACCTTGAAACTAAACTTAAACCTTTAATTGAAAGAAGGCGCGATATTAAGTTGATAAATTTTTACAAAATGTATAATAATCTCGCTCCAGATTACTTATGCAACCTTGTTCCTAAAACTGTCTCTGAAAACGGTCAATATAACCTGAGAAATAGTTTCAAGCTCCAAACAATAAACTGTAGGACAAAACTCTTAATTTCATTCTTACCAGACACAATTAAAATGTGGAACTCTTTACCTGACAACCTCACAAATGCCAATTCAATAAGTGAATTTAAATCTCTTTTAACAAGATCTGAATCACTAAATAGTCATGATTTAAACTACGGTAGCAGATTTTGACAGATTGTCCACACTCGCCTCAAGCTTGGCTGCAGTGATCTAAATGCGGATAAAGTCAAAAGATATATATCGACTAACGCTGAATGCGCATGTGGATATCATGATGAAGATATTATTCATTATCTTTTCATATCCAAACTTTATACAGATATAAGACATAAATCTTACTTTTACATAAACGGTCACAGCCTCCAAACAGTGTTATACGGATTACCATCAACTACAAGTAGTGAAAATGAAAAAATCTTGGAATCATCACCAATATATTTGCAAGAGCAAGCGATTTGAAAGGTAAAATGAATTGATTATCATAAAAAGCAACTGCAAGCGTTTTGTCACCTAGTTTTGTACCCACACATATTAAGTCATAATTTTTCTTGTATTTTGTTCTGTTTTATTTGTCTCGTTCTTGTGAACTTTGCTTATTACGTGTTGTACTGGTGAGGTATTCATAAAAGCAAAGACTTGCTTGTTTACCGAACCAGATTCTTACATGAATAAAAATATGTTTAAACCAAATCGTGGCTGGTCTCTTTATCACAACCCAGGTAAAAGTACAGGACAGGTAAGAAGAAGGGATTCTCCTCAATAAGGGCTGATGACTGCTACTATCAATTACCATGCAACTGCTCGACTCATAACGGAGCTTGATCATATGTAACAGTTTTCACATTTATAATCATGTGTTAAGATTATATATCCATCTTGTGTGAAAGTTTATGGGATTCAAGAAGATAAATTGACCACTTCAAGGTGATATACTGACCACTTTCAGTCGATATACTGACCACTTCCAGCATATAAACTGACCACTTCTAGCAGACATTTGATTACTAAAAGCGGAGAAAAACTGACCATTTCAAACAGATATACTGACCACTTCAAGTGTTACTCAGATTAAAACCTTTTATGGATTTCGATATCAATGGATTTTTGAGGTATATGAAAATATGTTCTCATCAATCTTAAGACAGAGACTTTGGATACCTATAGTTTGCCTTGTTTGTCATGCAAGTATACTACAATTACTCGTCACTTTCATCTCATTTTTAGAAGATTTTATTACGCTTCCTAAGCAGTAACATTCAGATAACTGTCAACACTGGTAAAAACCACATGGAGAAACAAACAGTCTTCGTTGTTTGTTAAAAAATAAACATTTTCATTAAAAATCAGTATGAAATAAATGGTATTTGACGATGAAGTCACACTGTTAGATTTATCATACCTTCCAAGTCAAATAAGTATTTCATTGAAAATAAATATAATACAAATGGTATATGACGATGGATGCAAAGTGTTAGCATACGTTCAATTCAAAGCATAGATCTTTTTTATGAGGTTCACTTTATGAAATCAGTAACAAAATCGACTTGATTGACCAGGGTCATTTTATGACGTCATCATATTGCTTGATGACGTCATATGATTGGAATGTTATTTCACTATGAAGAAGAACAAATTTTATCAGTTGGTGACGCAAGTACTTGCAGAACCGTTAAATGTCGTTTTTTTTATCGAAAGTATAAAAATATCGCAGCGGCCGAAAACTATTGCCACACCGGAATGATCTTAAGCTTTGCAAATCGTATACGACCCGTAAATGCATGTGTATGTGCTCTTTTGACAAATGCTTTAAACACTAGTGGAACAAAATCCCTCACAGAGAACCCCATCGTTTTGTACAGTCTATTTGGAGACGTTTGTGAGAAGGAAAATCGTCGTTTTGGAGTTTCACCAATTGTATATATTTATATTTATGTTAGATTACGTTGGTGTCAACATTGTGTAGACTATTAGTTTTTATGCTGACAAAACAGGTTAAAACATATACTAAAGAAACATAGACAATCTATTGAAACATGAAATGATTTTATCTACAAGTACAAATATGTACGTTTAAAAAATATGAGTAATTTCAAATAAAGTTTTTCGAGGCTGGCGTAAAAAAATATGTGCTTCGTCGTACCTTATTCCATACACTTTGCGACTTTGCAAAGAAAGTTTCAATAAAATATTTTTGCGATAAACGTTTCTAAGAATTATAACATTTTGAAATTAATGTTATTTTATCAATGGTGTGTTTATTCAATGCCTAGTCTTTGGTTTTGATTCTCATTCTTCTATTATATAATGTTCATGATATTTTATAGTAATTTAAAATAAGAAATTCACAAAACTGATATTAAAAGAATCATTAAATTTAAATAATGAGTTGAAACTTATATGTTTTAAAACCGAAACACACATGTGACCATCTACATTTACGATGACACGATCATGAATATAGAAAGAAAGCAGGAAGGGGAACAACTAGCGGACCCTGACGGACCCTAACGGGCACCGAATAATCAAACGGAGAAATGAGTTGCAACCTTGTTCAATTGAATCACTCGAGACATATAAACTTTAGAAGAGTAGATATAATTCTGTTAGATAGTAGACATTCCACTATATCGTCGTTAGCATTCTATGTAGGGTAAAACAAGGTCAATTTCAGGTTGTCAGGACTCGATGTTTGTAAAATGGATATATGCAATGGATCCCTATTTTGGGTACGTATAAACATATGATACTAACAAAAGGTAGAAGATAGGTGATGATGTTGTGATAAAACAAATTAGTTAAATGAAAAACCAGGAAAGGTACTTTTTTTGCAGAATACTCGATATTCAAGTATCTATTCATGAATACTATATATGTATATATAAATAGATTAAGGTCAGTCATAATTTGTTTAGACTCGTTGACTCTACATTTGACATTTGCAATGGGTCCCGGTTTTGGGTATGTGTTTCGTTATACAAACGTATACAATGAGATCAGAAAATATCAATTTCGGAACATGATAGTCTATCTTTATCACAAGGGGTGACAACATTCACGTGTTGATACTTGATAAGACATAACCACTGAAATATAAATCCCTCGGTAAAATTTTCTTGTTAACATAGTTTCTGCAAAATGATGTGAGGACGAAACACATGAGGTCTTTAAGGACAAAGACATTCTGAAAAGACATAATACACAAAGTTGAACTCCTTAAACTTGTGAAGACATTTAGCCGAGATAAGGGCATTTCACTGTTTAAATTAGACCATTGGCGACTCTACGCATATCTAAGAAAAGATAATGAAAATGTCACCTCAATAAAAGAAATAATAACTTGCATTTGTTACTACAATGCGCAATCGAGTTCCTTACACAAAAAGGTTATGGAACACAAGTACTAGTGTTATTTATACAGTGGAAATATAAACACAGTACTTTGGTTGTTTTATGAAGTTTAATTATACCATAACATAAGAAGTTCTATCACATAAAAGCAGTTTCAAAATTGCCAAATAGTTCAAATATCACTATATAAAGTTTCAGTGATAGCAAGCAAAACTTGTAACAGAATATAACATGGTACATCTGTAAAATACATTAAAAAAACATTATGATAATAATGATAGTCTCTGATCCGTATGTAATGCTTTGACAATAGGCGGAGTAGTTATCATAGTCATGAATTGAGTACATGTATGACTAAGGACTTGAATGTATATGATATTCTGTATATGTTGAATGTATATAATTGTATAATGTATATATATCTTTTAAGTTATATTTCAATGTGTTTCACGGATTTTTATATGGTCATTATATGATTTAACGATGATAAGCATGTAGCATAACAAAATATGTCACTATCACACTTCATTTATTTATTTATTTATTATGATTTCTTTTACCTGAAACAAACAAAACATGGTGTATATATATTTAAGTGCCCTCAAATAATAATGTTCGTGTTCAGTCTATCGATTTCGCTTATATTTCAAGACAAACACAAGCTATGATACAGAGATAATTATGTCAGTCAAATAACAATTTCAGTGTTTGAATTCATTCTCTTTATATGGCTTACATGTCAAGAGATGACAAAGATATAATGTCGTCATTCAAGAACCAACTTATGTCAGTATTCAAGCTATTTATACGGGTGGTTTTTCAGGATACGAACCAGACATGGTACAGCTCTTGGCCGGAGTTCACAGAGTGTTTCCAGTACACGGTGTTGGTGTGGCTGCCCTGTGGCTGGTTGTGGTTCACTGCCCCCTTCTACCTGTACTACCTAGTTCGTGCATCTGGATCACCGTGCTCATCTTGTACACTTCACATAGTAAAGATGGTAAATATGACGTTCATACTTATTGTCATACATATGTTTAATGGAGTATTTCCGAGTAAAATCAATCACAAGAAATGTTTTTGAATAATTGTATATTTTTAACATTACCACATCTTAAACAATTCATTTGTTGAACTATTTGATGTGCTAATGTTTGAGCAAGAGAAAGGGTATAATAAATCATAAAAGTATATTTAAAACACATTTTAATATCTTCCAAGTACAGCACATACAGTTTGAAATGTATTTCTGTTCGATGACGGTGTACGTGTATGAAATAGGAGCCTCATTACAGACTAGGTACTAATTCAGCAAAACTTATATTAACAAATAGATGAAACTGCAAGATCAAGAAAAACATTCTTATAGAAATGGTATCATTATCAAAAACAATATTCGATACTAAATTCAGAGAAATGATTATATTATAATGCAAGTTCAGATAGATACACAGACCAGTCGACAAAGCTTTTGGTATAAAAAACTTAAAATACTGAAATGACTATGTACTTTTCGCATTTTATCCTATAGGTGATATGCGGTTTACTTTCTGTAATCTCAACAGTGCAGCTTCTTCAAGTAGTATTATTCTCCTCTGAAACAATGGTAGCAAAAGTCATAGCCTCTAGTCTTCTAATCGTTACATTCGTAAGTATAATTTTCATTGTTTCAACAAATGTAGTTTTATTCTGATTTAAACATGCCTGTGTTCAAGTATACCACATTGAAATCAGTGACCGTGCTATACTACTATTCAAAGTGAATTATAGTTAATTTCATAAATTATAATGAATGTTAAATTATTTTTTACACATCTACCGCAAGTAAGCTATTTCTATATTTCAAATGAATTGATAGCATTATGACACCTCAACGCAGCACTATTGATGATCTGAAATGATTTAATGTAATGTATATTACATGGATATGTTAAATTAGTCTTGTATTACAGATTTTGGCTATGCTATTGATGCACATTGAGAGGAGAAAAGGATTCATCACCTCGGGGGTCCTTTTCATTTTCTGGCTGCTATTAGCAGTGACTGGGATTGTAGCTTTTTACACCAAAATTATACACAAGGTAGACTCCCTACTCATCAAAACATAAATTTATGTTTAACAGTCAGAAAATATAACAATTAGCTAGTAAACAATTATTACATTAATGGAATCGAGATTTCGGAGGTTGTGCATGCAGTAAAGCTTTTGATACGTCCAGTTCTTGCTAAAGTCTGGATTCGAATCCCGCAATATAGCCATTCCGAAAACCTACAAGAATGTGTTCTATTGCACACAATAAGCTCCCATTATTAACACTGCTTATATTTAATTACGTTTGAAAGATATACTTACAGAATGACATTGTTATACACATAGCATACGAATAAAATTTGTTTCGTTTTCTGATAATCCAAAGTTTATAATCTTTAATCCTTTGATAGGCGTATGAAGCAGATGTGGTTGCGACGTCGAGTTTCTATTCTCGCTATTGCCTTGTCTTGGTACAATTGCTTCTGAGCTTTTTTCACGAACAGAAGGATATGCAGGTATAAAATATCAATCCTTATTTCATATAATCAAAATGCCGCAGGGCCATAATCAGTGCGCAATGACCTAACGTAAATAATACAGTTTGAAATGTAAGATTTTGCAGAATTTGTTTAGACACGCTGTAACTTATTCTTAAGCTCTGATAAAAGATTACAAAGATGTATTAGAGGTATAAAAGGTTGGTTTAAAAACTGATTAGTAATCAATTGGGGGAGAAAAGGTAAGTTTACAAAGCCTGTTAAGATTATCAACAGTGCTTAAGATAATCTTACTCGCGATTTTAAACAGCACTTTTTCAAATAGCAATCCACGAAGTAATAATAAGTCCAAGCTCTGCCTTTAGAAAATATTTGATATTAGTATTCATGTTTTGATTATATGAATTCGTACGAGTGATACCAGATATGCCAAATATAACATCAGTATGGTTTAGTATGATTCCTCACAGGTTTGGCTCATGTTACTTTTCTTAGTTAATTGTTATTATTGATGTTTTAATATTAACATAAAATTGGAACTTTTAGCGTCGCTGTCTTCATCATATGTTATTTACTAGTATATTTTCAGTCTGACGCACCAGAGATGTATTCTGTCTTCCCTTCAAGGATTACCTTTGCATGGGTCACCAGGTAATTCGTACATGTTATGATAAAATGATTTATAAAATTGTTGGTTATATCATAAAGCCTTCAATAGTTCAATTTTGTTTCATTGGTAACCCATGCATACATCAACAAGTCACAGGTGCGTTTTACGGTAAAATCATATTATTATTTAATATAATATACTTTAATATAATTTGTTTTTTTAAATTCATAAATCCTTCTCTAAAAACGTTGAAGATGCTTAGAATAGATTTTATCATAAGAACGTGTTTCGATCACGCAGTTGATATGTAATACCACATCATAGCATTTTCCTCTTATCCTATGGAAGCATCTAAATACACTTTTAGTTTGCAGAATTTATGTTTTAAACGTTTTTCCAGATTAATAAGAAGGGGATATAATAAAGTACTCACAGAAACGGATATTGCAGGACTGCATCCAAGAGATAAAACGGAGAAAAACATATCAAACTTTCTCTCTTTCTGGAATAAAAATTCACCACCTCTCAACCATAGGTAAATATACTTGCCAATATGTGCTTTATCTACCTATCAAAGCTCATGCCTGTAATAAACATTTTGTGTTTGTAATATCCTCATTATTGACTTTGTTTGTAATACCCATTGTGTCGTCTGGAAAGTTCATTTCGTTTCACACAAATATTTTGTAATACTTTTCATATTAAAAACTTGACATTATCAACTAATCTTACATATCTAAAGAAGAAAAAGGTAGAGATATTAATGAATTTATCAATTATAAAAAAATGCTCGATGTATTCATTGGAATCTTGGAAAAATATCGATCATAGAAATTCAAATTATCACTTTTCAACCAGTATAAAACCTTAAAAGACTAATTGGGATTTTGTGGACATCTTTTGAAATAAAGCAAGGTCAGAAGGAAGACAACAACAAACCAACGAAGACGCCATCTAAACATACAGACAGACGGACATCAGGAAGAGGATGAACGGACACCACTTCTCCAGAACCAAAAAGACAAAAGCAAAAACAGTTCAAAACTGACAAAAAAGGGGTCTTTATTGAAGGCTCTGATGAAGACATTCTGGTTTGACATGATTAGCTCTCAGATATGGAAAGTGTTCTACGATCTACTCTATTTCACGAACCCACTGCTTCTAGGGTAGGTGATGAAACTATATTAACACTATTGAAGATTCTGAATTAGAATGAACTTAATAAAAAAAATTTATAATAATAAATTTGTTTGAAAATACAATTCATAAAGTAGTAACAACTCTAGAAATTTTGTTTAAAAAAACCCAAACTTATCTTATACGACAAAAAACAGATTTTAAATTGATACAGTGATTCCATAATACTGTAACTTCGTCAGCCGGATCATGTTAAAGGTTTTGAATTCATATTTTCGTGGGTTGAGGGTTTTGAGGGTTGTCAAATGTCAAATGTTCGTAGATGGTTATTTCCGTGGTTCACGTACCAGTTGATTTCTTTAAATGCCAACTTTTGTCCTATTATCCAATGTTTTCACTCTTTACAAGGGTTGGTACAAATCTGTTTGTAAACAACGTGACTTAAATGCAACAGTTGGAAACAAATTCGTTAAAGGCAGTTTGATAGAACCCGTTATCCCTTTCATTTGTCAAATCCTAATGCAGGTCATTCGTCATGTTTCTTATTTAACTACATCATCATAATATACATAACTATGTTGATGGTTTCTACATGGGAAGCGAGCTCATCCTGTACACAGAAGACTCGAGTGCCCCTGTCTGGAAGGGGTATACCCTGAGTGTCGTCATGTTCACCTCTATCTTCGTCCAGTCTGTCTTTTACCATGCAACCTGGCACCATTCCACCTCTGTAGCACTCAGAATCAGAGCAGTGCTTATATCTGCCATATATAGAAAGGTATATTATGTGATAGCATAACTAAGACTTATTGTTACATGCTTATACTCTGTTTGGTTGAGTATAACATTCAGTCAAAGCAAATAAAGTATAGTATAAAAAGTTGTTGTGAGTCTCTTAATCGTTAACAGATCTTGTTGTTTTTCTGGTAACATGCTATAGCCTCAGAATCTAACATACGACTTTGTTTAAACATGAATCTGAGGCGTAATTTGTGTCAGTAGGAATGCTTTATTGGCAACATGTCACTTATCACCCTTCGCTAAGTGACAAGTACACGTCCGGGTCTGGTTTTTGAGTTATGAAGCACCTCAGATCGACATTATAAGTTGAAGGGAGCACTAGAGAGATGTCCGAAAACCATATTGGGGGCGCCTTATAACAGAAGGATAAGTGGGATCAGACTCTACCGATTCAGCTAACATTGATTTTCCACAAGCAGAATCCTGAAGGAATGCTTTATTTTACCCAACCACACAAACTTCCTTTATATCAAATATACTCCCTGTTTCACACATGCATTGCCAATCAGCGCGATGCATCCAAATGTTATGTTTATGAACACCCTTGCATCAACATCTTCATCTTCCACACAGGCATTAACAATGAGCAGCGCTACCAGAAGCGAGTCCAGTTCCGGAGAAGTGGTAAATCTGATGTCCGTTGACTGTGAGCACATCAAGAACACAGCCCAGTGGGTGTGGGCGACATGGTCAAGTATGTTCCAGGTGGTTCTGTCCCTGTTCCTCCTCTACAAAACACTAGGCCTGTCCATGATAGCTGGACTGGGGGTGATGATAATCCTGGTTCCCATCAACTACCTGTTGGCCTCCAAGTGGCAGAAGTATCAGGTCCAATTGATGAAGTTCAAGGATTCCAGGATGAAGATGATTGGTGAAGTTCTCAATGCTATGAAGGTCAGTGGATAATTAAACGACAAAATAATTAGGAATGACTATTTTCTTTTCAGTTTCCTTTTATTTTCAATTTGTTTCATTTAAATCATAAGGAATTATCCAGAAATGATAACCTTACGATAACCTGCTTCAGTGACGTCATGAATACATTTTTGAACGTCACATACGGAGACTCGCGCTATAGAAATAATGCTAGATAAAAGTTATATGTGCACATAACTAAAAACTTTAGATATATCACTGGTTGAGTATCACCATATAGACGTTTTCTAAAATAAACTTCGCTTATGTAAATCTACCCGTTTCTTCAACTATAATTAACGCATGAAATAACCAAACGATGGTTTTGTCTATTTTCATGGTTCAATTGTATCTAGCTTTTTTAGAAAAACGTTTTCCAATTAGGCAGACGAAGAGAATTAAGCCTTCAAAAGTGAACTAAATGATCATACACAAAAACAGTAAAAGTAGCAACGTTTACTGCCATCAGCCTGAGTCTCAAGGTTTCATGAGTTACTCATGTACTCCTTTGACAGTCCATTCATGAATACTCTTGATCAACTATAAACTGATTGGACTAACATGCACGAAGGCAGACCAGAACATTGACGTGTCCCTAGTGACGAACGTGTTGTCAAGAAGTGTCATAATTGTTTTGTTCAGATAATAAAACTGTACGCATGGGAACCCTGCTTCGAAGAACGCATTGCTGACATCAGGGATAAAGAGATTAATTTCTTATGGAAGATATCATTGTTAGAGGCTTTCGGCATCTTCACCTGGGCTCTGTCCCCATACCTGGTCGGTATATTCGCTGTGTATCAAGTTACATGTAATACTCGGATATATATGTACAACAAACTGGTTAAATATGTTTGACATTTTATGATACACATGAGTTGATCTTAGAAATGTGCCAATGAATATCTGAATAAGAAGCAGGAAGTAAAATTTAGATTAAAACATTTATGGACATATAGCACTATTATAGGTTTGACATATCACAACATACATGAACTGATCGAAGATCAATTTTATGGTGCATATGAGTTGATATCAGCAATGTGTCAATGAATATCTGAATATGAAGCAGGAAGTCAAATTCCTATTCAGAATAATAAGACATACATGGACATGCACTCTACCACATTAACATATATAACATGTCATAACACACATGAATTGATCTCAGATATGCACCTGTAAATATCTGTATCGAATGAACAAAGTAAAATGCACATTTATACATGTGTTACAATGTTTTCTTGAAAATATGAACATAAACATTTGAAATATATGCGTTTATAAAGAAATCTAACATGAGGATATATGATCACTCGTTCAGGTGTCTTTTGCTACACTACTGACATACGTGTATACAGCCGAATCTCATTATCTGGACGCACACACAGCCTTCGTATCTGTTGCTCTCCTCAACAACCTTGGATATGCTGTCAATGCTCTACCCGAGATCATGTCTGCCTGTGTTCAGGTATGCATGTGTTCCTTTGATGTCTATTTGTTGGAAGACAAGTAATGCAAAATCGGAAAAATGAAATGTACCTTCACATTTTCAAAATCAAAAGTGCCACAGGATGACTTGTTTTTGCAGGAGCTATACTAAAAATTTTTTCACCATGTGTGAGACTGATATGAACTGTTTTTCTATTCAAATACACATTTGATGATATAATTTTACAATTATTTTGGAAGAAACGTGAGACATTTTTATTTATAAATTGATTAAATTAGATGTGGACATATTGTTTCTTCTTGAAGTTTTATTTCTTGACGCATTATTGATTTAGGACATCATAAGACAAACCAAAATGTCATATTCATTCTCTTGTGTTACTAGTTAAGGATATTCTTAAAAAAGAATTTCAATTTTTTTTCTTCAGAAATATAATAAAAAATTTCCGTCGTACTTACAACCCTTGGACTAAACTATCTATTATCTTCATGTATGTTGGCATATAGTTTTTGCTCGAAGTGTTTTCTAATTACTTCACAGAATTTATTATTAATAAACATTGATTAAGAATCATTCATATTTAACATTGGTGAACTTATAATCAATGCTAACAGTCTTAAATCCTTTCTTGCTCAGGCTTATGTCTCATTGAAGCGGATTTCCAAATACCTGACATCCGAGGATCTTGCTAGCGAGCAGATGAAAGTGAATACAGACGAAGGTACATTTGACTTATTGAATCACCTATTTACATGATTGGTGTTATTTTTGTTTTCATTTAAAAGCAGTTGTTATTTTTGGTATATTGCCTTTTAATTCGCATCAATATGATCAATATGAATATCAATATCAAATACCTTTCTAAAACAAGTTTGCAAACGTGTACTCGTTATTACAGACGATGTTTCGATACAAAATGCCACATTTTCATGGAGCGATGGAGAAAATGACAGGCCACATCTAGAAAAGTAAGTAGAAAAAACTGAATAATAGAATTCACATAAAACATAATTTGACAAATAACATCATCATTGAAATGAGTAAATGGAACACGTTTATTGTCAGGTCTTCAGAATTAAATACAAACATTTGTAATGTTGGAATCCAAACCAGGGTCATTTGTACGCATTTACCCGATTGGGAAGTACTCAGAAATGACCACTGTCTTCACAGCATCACCCTCAACATCAAGAGAGGGTTGCTGGTGGCGCTGATTGGTCAAGTGGGAGAAGGAAAGTCTTCACTCATGTCTGCAGTACTTGGTGAGATGAACCGACTGAGCGGAACATTAAGCTGTAGGGTATGTTCTGTTTTCAACCAAAACATATTATTCAATGACGTTTGATCAAAATCCAGAATTTGGATGGAAAGCTTTCATTGTTAAAGACTGTCAGCTGTTTAATCGTTAATGGGAAACTGAATATCTTTTCCACTATTTATTAATGCCTTTACTAATCAAATATGAATGGATATCTTAACAGCTGTTCAAGCATTAATTGATATCTGAAAAACTATTCTACCATTGATGGATAACTAAAGAACTATTCAAACATTAAAGGATATCTAAACAAACATTCAACTATTGATACATGAATGAATCTTATATAAACCTTTAAAGGGTAGTATCGCGTATGTTCCTCAACAAGCCTGGATCCAGAACGACACTGTCCAGAAAAACATCCTATTTGGGAAAGCCATGGACTACGAGTTGTACAATAAAGTCCTCTCTTGTTGTGCTCTGCTACCGGATTTAGAAATTCTACCTGCTGGCGATCAAACTGAAATAGGAGAACGGGTAAGTTGCAGAAAGTTCTCTGAATAATAATGGGTTCTGTAGTGTTTAATTTGGTTAAAATCACAATCCGGTTATTCGGTATTCGTTTCTTTTTATTGTACAGGTTGTGAGTATATGCAGACAGAATGTGTATTGAGAAATCTTAGAATAACATTGTACTGAAATTTAAGTGGAGTGTTTTTGTGCTTTTGAATCTCAAAGGGGAATACATGTCACAAGGAAACGATTACCGATTCTACTGCTCTAGGGCATCAACCTGAGTGGCGGACAGAAGCAGAGAGTGTCTCTAGCCAGAGCTGTCTACAACGACGCTGACATCTACCTCCTGGACGACCCTCTCAGTGCTGTGGACAGCCACGTCGGCAAACACATCTTTGAACAAGTAGTGTCTAGAAAGGGCCTCCTTCAAAACAAGGTAAATTCACTTGTGAAACATTCGATAAGGTCACTTCACGAACTAGATTACTAAAATATAACATATGATGCAACACTGAACTACACTGGGAAATTGACTAACATTGACGTGACCTATTCTTATCCATATCAACACTCACACTACGGTTTGATTTGGTTGTAATTAACCCGGAGATGATCAACAACTCATAACCTGTCAACCCAAATGATAAAAACACACAAAATCCAAGGTTTTAAAGGTCTATGGTATATAGTATGACAATATCTACCGTGGAGATGTGCCACCAATTATTAGGAAACGTACACGTTTTCTCCTCTTACAGACCCGGATACTCGTCACTCATGGTGTTCAGTGGTTATCCAGAGTAGATCTTATAGTTGCCATGTCTGGAGGGAGAATTGAAGTGATGGGGACTTATTCTCAACTCAAGAAGAGGGGTGCTTCTTTTTCCAACTATTTGCAACAATGCTTTCAAAACGATGTTGGATTAGACAATGAAGGTAATACAATTTCTTTACAAAACATGATTGTTGTCTTCAGTTATTGTTATTCTCTTTTTTTTTAAATCTGAGGTCATAACTCTAAATGGATAAATATTTAACCTTCTATTTTACAGATCTGCATAAACAATCACGTGCAAGAGAAGAAGAAACAAATGAAAAATATGTGTGAGTTTTATTGTTACTTCCATTATTATGTTGAATATGAGAATTGCTTAATCATCAGTCTTGACATGATTATGATTTATTTAACAAGTTAGGTCACTCTATATATGGTACACATGTTTCAGTTTGTAACATTCACATATTATGTAAGTTTGAAATAGAATGGACCCATCCATGGACGTTGATCATGACGAAAACACAGATGCACAAACTACGGGGCAGCTTATAGATGAAGAATTCACAGAGGAAGGAAAGGTACGATATTTGGAAAACATATATACCATGCACATATATGACTTTTAGTTATTGTACTCTGGAAAAATGAAAGTGAAGTATAAATTGAAGACGGTTCCGTAGTTGTTGATAACTTCAATGATGGATCCAGGAATGTTCTATAGGGCTCACGTTTCTAGAATAAAGGAGAGAGATGCATGATATACGCATATAGAATTTTTCAAGGGGAAGAAAGTTTGGAACCAAAATAACATGCAGACCTTCGAGCTAAACATTATTTATTGCGGATTTCACGGACAACTTCCCTAAAATTAACAATTGTGCATTGCCTTTCCGACTAAGGTAACCTGGAGAGTGTATGCCACATATGCAAAAGCTATTGGAAGCAAAGTCTTGGTGGTGTGCTGTCTCATCTATGCCTGTTATCAAGCAGCGTCAGTGATAGCCAGTATCTGGCTCAGCAAATGGACAGCTAACACAGAACTCGCAAATTTCACACTTATACCAGCAAATAGTTCATCAAGACAGAGTATAAACGACTATTACCTGGAGATATACGGAGGACTTGGTGCTGTACAGTGTAAGTAAGAATTAGAGAGATACATTCGTTTTGCAAACTTATTGCACACTTGTATTCAACTCAACTCAAGTAACTCTTCAACGTTATTTGACAATAAGATGTTTCATTTGGGTTGTGTTTGCTTCATTACAATTATTATTAATCATGTAGTTAAGTTAAAGTTGTCTATTTCATAATGCAAATAATCACCTGAAACCTTGTCGTAAATGTAGAGCAAACTATCATTCAAACCAAGTTCCTGAATAGGAAAGAAACGGGACTGGAATATCTTGAGTAACTTCTGTGGTGAGAGAATCTATTGACGCATAAAGTGATTTCATGACCATGATCTCGCGTTTCAGCTGTCTGTATGGTAGTGTTTGCCATTCTCTGGGCATCACGGACAGTAAAGGCTTCTCGTATTCTTCACAACGGACTTGCAGCAAGTATTCTCAGAGCACCAATGGCTTTCTTCGACACAACACCAACTGGCCGAGTCATCAACCGCTTTTCACAAGACATTGATACCATAGATCTCAGACTGCAGCATCTCCTCCAATTCGCATTCAACACTGTATTTGTGGTCCTCAGTTGCTTCATAGTAATCTCCTACAGTACACCCATTTTCATTGTGGTGATCCTACCTGTCTGTATCATCTACTATTGTGTGCAGGTTTGTTATAAGTTTAGTCTTTTTAGTTGTTTTTAGATTTGTTGTTCATTGTGATTGATAAATGCAAAATTTGAAATGTTATCAACCCATTTTGAATATCCGAATACAAACCACACTTTTTCAATTATACAGAATTGCAGGTTCCAATCTCTTATCTGAATAAACAATATGAATCCGTTCGGAACAAAACCAATACCGTAACATAGTTATGATTGGAATGAGACCCTCGGCAATAGTACAAGATCATGTACATGATCGGAAAGACTCCCCTTAGGGATGCGAACCAGCACGGTCTGAGTCAAGCAAATCGATATATGGTTCAGACGAAACAATGAGCACAAATTAGTGAAGTTGAAGATAGTGTAACAACAAATACGACAATGTTACATGGTATGTACCTCAAAAACAAATTATACTGATACAATTTTGCTGGTACTGATTGATTTTTTATATGTCGAGGTTCTGTACATCAACACGTCGAGGCAACTCAAGCGACTAGAATCTAAGACTCGGTCCCCCATCTACAGTCACTTTAGCGAGACGTTGGCCGGGGCTAGCGTCATCAGAGCGATGAAGCATCAAGATCGATTCATCAAAGAATGTGAATCTAGAGTGGACAAAAACCAGCGATATATCTACTACGCCTTTGTTGCTCAGAGGTGGGGGCATTCTATTATACTGAATAGAATAAATCTCTCTCATCTCTCTCTAATCATCCATAACTTAAATAACGTGACTTATAATAAGGAAAATATGCTATTTTAATTATATCTTTTTATTATAGGAATGTGTGACTTTAGTTATCACAAGATTCATCTTCATGAATCAAATATGATATTCCATATGGTGATATTCCATATGGATCAATACTGATACAAATGTGATATTCCATGTGGTGATATTCCATATGGATCAATACTGATACAAATATGATATTCCATGTGGTGATATTCCATATGGATCAATACTGATACAAATATGATATGGATCAATACTGACTACGTAATTGTCCTCTACTATTCAGGTGGCTTGGATTCCGCTTGGAAACTCTTGGAAACTTTATCATCCTGGCAGCTTCTATGTTTGCCGTTGCATCACGGGATACATTATCAGGAGGCGTCATGGGATTGACAGTCTCATATGCTTTACAGGTCACCTCACCTTGATTAACAATATATGTGTTTATTACCTTCGAGGGCAATCATATCGAGGTTCATATTTTTTATACGATGTCCTAGGGAAAAATATCACTTTTTCATTGTCACGTCACATATAAAACAATGCTTTGACGTCACAGTTCGCCTATGACGTTGTGTTCCAAATGCGCCTATGCTTGAATGTTGGTTTTGATTAGTTTCTTTGATTTCTCGACTTCGGTTATTAACAGAATATCATATTCGTGTCCATGACATACTATGTTTACGACACTCGTGCTTTAATATTAGTATATCCCTCGCTCTCGCTCGGGAAATACTAATGTTAAGCACTCGTGTCGTAAAGATAGAATGTCATGGACCCTCATATAATATCCTCTATATATGTTTACTTTTCGACTGTTGGGACTATTACACAAAAACATTACCTAGAATAGCTAGAATAACAATTGTCTTATTAAAGGTTTAATGCTTAATGGTATAAAAGATCAGTGTAATGTCATAAAAAAATTGTTTTCGAGAACCATGTCCGTATTTGTATTTGCAGATCACGCAGAACCTATACTACGTAGTAAAGATGATCTCAGAGCTGGAAACTCAGGCTGTCTCTGTAGAGAGGGTTAAACAATACACGGACATTGAAACTGAGGTGAAATTTCGTTAGCTGAGGTTAACAAATTCATGATCATAACATGCCATTCACATAAGTACCTTTTATCTGGGTTCATATTTTTGTTCAATGCTCTAGAGCAAAACATCACTTTTGAATGGTGCCTTGTCGTCATCAATAATGACATCAATGTTTTGCGATTAGCCATTCGAAACGTGAATCTATGTCTATTGTCTATACAAAGCTGAAAGTATTTGCACAAACACCTTGGCAAATGTGAATGATAAATTGTCGATTTTGTTACACTATGGTCTCTATCAGGGTCCCGTTGCACAAAACACTAAGGTGACATTAAGTCACTAAGGTAGCCTTTTAGCAATGGTAAAAGATGGCACTAAGGTTAACCTTAGTGTTAAGTTGTTTTGTGCAACGGCCCCCAGGGCCACAGGAATACGCTCTGAAAACTTCTAATCGTACCTAGAAATCTGAAAATTGTGTATGGACTTCTTCGCTAATGGGGATTTTGAATTGTAGGTCGTAAGGGTAACGCCTTCAACATGTATCCCTGTCGGAACAAAAACCTTGATTAATAAACATTTAGCGCAAGCATTGTACATTGCAAATTTGGAAACCTTATGGCCACAAATAAGATCAGCATTGGTCGAGCAAGAATTTCAAGAATTTTCAAACTGTCCAAACTCGTGAAGACTTACTAAACCTCTGATTAATTTTCTAGAGAAGTTATGTTTCAAATGTTTGTTTCAACTTATTTGATATAATTCAAAAGGCTATTAAGCAACAAACCTAATGTTTCTATTGCTTGTTGACCCAAATTTCAAGAACTTTATAAAAATGTGTTACAAATATGTCCTATTTTGAAGGAAACCCAGACATTTGGGCTTTAATATCACCGTATGCCTAGCTCTCACTCAGCAATTTATTTAGGCATTTGTGTCGGAAACATCGTAAATCGACAGTAAATCCGCTTTATAAATCATACCGGAATAAATGTGTAATAAAAATTCAACCCGTTAAATGCACTGCAGGCACCATGGTCTATAACAGAATGTCTACCTTCATCAAATTGGCCTTGGAATGGAGAGGTCAGATTCAGGAATTACTCCACGAGGTACAGGCCAGGTCTGGACTTGGTACTAAACAATGTATCGTGTAATATCTCGCCGGGAGAAAAGGTCAGTGTTTATAATTGTTTTGATGCATTATCATCAAGTTCACCTCTTAAAGTCAGTCCAATGTATCCTCAATTCAGCATAAATAGATACATCAATTCTGGCAACAATGCTATCGACAACGACCTTAACATATGTTTGTGTTGCTTCATTTTTTTTATTGATATAGAAATGATTGAAGAATCCAGAACGATACATTTCGTAATGAAAGCCAAGCAATATCAATATGAACAGATATATTTTATAATGCCTAAAAGCAATAGCGATTTGTTAGTTTAAGATTTTTTTGATAGAACGAAAGCCATTCAGGGTAAGAATAGAGTATATTTGCTTCATCGCACACGTGTACAGGTGGGCGTGGTCGGACGTACCGGAGCGGGCAAGTCGTCTCTGACTCTGTCTCTGTTTCGGCTGATAGAAGCTGCAGGAGGGGAGATCTACATAGACGGGGTGGACATCAGCTCCCTCGGGTTACACGACCTCAGGGGGAGACTCACCATACTACCTCAGGTGGGTTTATATACAGGTACATGTTTCCAATGCCTCAAGTCGGTTGGTATACAGAAATCATACTGATTGAGGTTGTGGGCATTAAAACGATATAAACCATAGTGCCTAATGGTAGATAACCCTTATACCATAATCTCGGTTGATATATATATATATATGGTCGACATATGAAGATGCCATAATGTCTCGATTGTTTTTTGTAATATGCACTTCCTCCTCAGATGGGTTGACATACTGCTTCCAAACTAGCTTAAATTGCTTGTTGGACCAATGGTGGTTCAGCTGTATATCAAAATGTTTAATGTATGGCATACACCAGGATGCTCAGATGGTCAGAATTGTAATTCATGTCCTACGGCTTTGGACGACTATACATTTTACTAATGCAGTTTTCATAATAATGCATTCATATAAAATGAACGTCTTATATATTGTTTCATGCTTTTCCCCAGGACCCAATCTTGTTTAGCGGCAGTCTGAGAGACAATGTGGATCCTTTCAACCAGTACTCGGACAGTGAGATATGGACTGCGCTAGGTCATGCTCACCTCACATCGTTCGTCATGTCACTACCGGCTCGTCTCCAGCATGCATGTAGCGAAGGAGGAGAGAATATAAGGTAACAAACCGTGAAATATTTCCTTCTGAGACGTCACAGATAATTAAGATGATGATTACGGCATAAGTAACAAAATTGACATACATTTACAACAATTAATGAAACTTTATCTGTATAATAGTACCAATAGCTTCACAGTTGTCAATTATCCTTTCCCTTACAAGAAGTATTATTTGGAGCTTGATCCGCCACTACCATTTCTCAATTTCTTATACGTAATATCTAATTTTTGTCAAGCGTGGGTCAACGGCAGCTTCTGTGTTTAGCAAGAGCTTCATTGAGAAAAACCAAGATCCTGGTTCTTGACGAGGCTACAGCTGCTGTTGACATGGAAACAGATGACCTCATCCAGCAGACCATCAGGTCAGAGTTCAAGGACTGCACAGTGCTGACCATCGCACACAGACTCAACACGGTCATGGACTATGACAGGTAACTATAAATCGAGGTCAAAATGAAACAGATATCAGATATTCTTCTTTGTATATGGTTCACGAGGCCTATGGCATAACGCGTTCTCTTGCATCCTTTTATCTATAATGTTTTCGTAATTTCAGTTGATCCTCAATATTTTTGCAGGTTCTTTGTAACTGACTAAAAACCTTTGATACTATTTTTAACACTTTGTATCAATACACAATTATAATTGTCAAATGTATTTATCCTCATCATAAGGTAAACATTTGATTTACCATATAAACACTATTTTCAAATTGCACGTAGCGCATACGCCTAACAACAACGTTTCTGCGTAAGTTTCCGTATATCATCTTCCTTGACTTCATAATACCATTGAATGTGATTTTTAAAAATTATAATCACAAAGGTACATGAATAAATTGGTAATGAAAATAAATTACCAAACGACTGGAACACAATTCGCTGCGGTGCAATTGGAGTTTGGTCTTTGTCTTAAAAACCATTTGACACATGTTCTCATCTCACATTTTTTGATACAATATCTTTTATTAGGAATAAATGCTGTTGATTAAATACTTTATTATTTTAGAATTTTGGTCCTAGAAAATGGACGACTAGTAGAATGTGGACCTCCGGATGTGCTATTGAGAAGAGCAAACAGTATATTCGCTGGCATGGCGAAATCAGCCGAAATTTCATCGTAAACTTTTATCACCAAATAAATAAAATTTCGTTTAGATAATCTTTTTGCCGCCTTTCTCTTTATGTTGTGAACGATATTTATTCACGTGTTAGTTTACTAAATTGAATTTATTAATGAAATAGAGGTTAAAACTCCCATCGATCCAACACTCTTTATATCTATCTTTAAACGAGTTAATATAAAATAAGAAATGTTTATAGAGTGCATATCTTGAAAAACAAAAATCTGATAAGCACTATGTGCATGTGACATCAAATAAAAACTATATCAATAACCTTTGAAAGGAGATGGTTTATTCCTTAACTGCTGAGTGATTTGTGAATAAAACAAACGTCTTGGAATACACAGGATTGCTTCACTACATAGAAGATTACATTGAAACGAATCCTGATAACCTTTAGATATCATTCAAAGGATGTAAAGAATTTTACACGGAACTAAGGAGGAAGTTTGACCAAATCAAGTAAAACGCGAAAGAAAATAGGATACTTGAGTCATGTATACACAGAGAACTTCAGACAATATACAATGTTTCCCCATTGCGAAGCACTGTAAGTTGCAAATTAAGCTGGTATCAATAATGTATGATCCATTGAATACTGACAACAAACATGTACAGAAGTACTTTTATCAAGTTACAACATAACGCTCTTTATTCGTTTAGCAGCAATACATAATGAAATTATAAAACACAATTTATTTGACAGTGTACATAAACAATGCTTGTGGTATCACCTGTTTGAAAGGATTGTCATTGAATTTAAATGTGGAATCAAAATGCGATCTAGAAGCGATTATATGATCTATGGGTTTTTTTTGTTAAAATGGACAAGAAATATTATGTACTAAATTTTATTTTTATTGTACCAACATCTGTAAGTGACTAATGAATGAAAAGTCGGACATCAAAGGCATCTAATAGGAGACCTTTTGTAGTAGATACAAAAAAAACCCGTTTTCTTCTCATGATGCAGATTTTTCACACTACCTTTTTTTAATTTCACCACTGTCAATCAAATTGAAATGTACGTGTATGCAACATACTGAAAATGCTCTGTACAGCATAGAATCAACGTGTTACATATGTTACAAATATTGGTGATTATTAAATAAACCTTTCTTGATATTTACCAAAATTAATGAAGGAATAAAATTTGTTTAATTGCATAAATTAATCGGTTCGTTGAGGTACTTGAAACAAAAGAATTCTTAACAATTTTCATTGTTACACAGGTTAATGAATTGGTATTAAATCCTGTTAATCTTCCAAAGACTGTTCCTTTGTAATATGTGCACCTTGTCAGGAATACAATTAAACGAACACCTGTTGTTATTTATTGCTCTTTTGTCTATACAATAAAACTAACATACCAGTTTTACTGGAAACCTCATTGTGACGAACCTATGGATCAGCTTTGTAATGGGTCTAAGTTTTGGGTGAGTGTGATAACTTTACCTGTGGGAACAAAATATTTGTTGAGCTTCTCTATATGAACATATAGCTAGGAATCATAGTTGAAAGTTCATGAACAAATAACTAATTCATACTTAATACAAAAACTCATACACGTTGAATTACTGACTATAATTTCTCTTTGACTACATGACTAATTTTTGTTGTCGAATGTATAATATGATATATACTGAAGGAAAAAATAAGGGATCGCATGAAATCACAGGTTGTCACAGATTTTATTCACATCATTTTATGAAGAATTGTATCATTGTTATCAGTTCAAATGAAGAAAGTCAGTATCGAGTATGCTCGCCACAAGCTCTATCAACTGTCTGGCAACGTCTTTGCAACTACCAATCAGTGTTCTTATCGTAGCTCTCGGAATATTACGCCACTCCTGCTGTAGACACTGGAAGAGATCATCCAAATTCCGCGGTGGAATACGCCTCCCACGAACTCTTCGACCTAGCACATCCCATAAATGTATAATAGGGTTTATGTCCGGACTTTTAGCAGGCCAAGGCAACACTGTGATGTTACTGTTCCTCAGGAAATCAGCAGACACTTGAGCCGTATGGGGACGAGCATTGTCCTGTTGTAACTCAAAACGCCGCCCTGTTCTCCTTGCAAACGGTTCGATCACAGGACGTAAGACCTCGTCACGGTAGCGAACACCTGTAAGACGTCCATCAAGGCGAATAAGTTCTGTTCTGTTATCGTATGTGATACCGCCCCATACCATAACTGACCCACCATCGTATCTTTCATGTTGTTTGATGTTGCTCCGCTGATACCTTTCATTTCGGCAGCGCCAAACCCGCACTCTGCCATCTGCATAGTCTAGACTGAATATAGACTCGTCACTGAACATGGTGTAACGCCAATGACGTAGCTGTCTAACACCATATCGCTGGACCCACTATAGTCTCCTTTGCTCATGCTGCTGTGTCATCCGTACGCCGACAAAAGGTCGTCTGCTTTTTACACCTGCTGCCTTTAGTCTGTTTCGTACAGTTCGGTCACATACCCGCACCTGTGTGACAGCCCTGAGGTCGGCGTTTATCTTCGATGCTGGTTTGAAGCGATTCTGCAAGGCACGTCGCACGATCTGACGGTAGAGGTTCCACAGGCGAGATAAGACACTGATTGACTTTTGAAAGTGTCCTGCAACTTCTCGCAAAGAGTGGCCTGATCTCACCATACCTATTGCCTGCCGTTTTTTAGCCAAAGTAAAGTACTGTCTTGCTATCTTTAGAAATTTTTCAATACTGACTTAAGTCTAATGCATTCGCCCTTTAAACCCGACCAATGATGCAAAAACATGAATTGCACGATTTTTAGGAACCCGCCTTTATGAACATGGTGTGTTTTGGCGCTAGGTTTCAGGTGATGAGCAAGATAACTGTTATCGAAACTGTTAAGACATTTTTGTATCATTATCAAAGAAATATGCGATCCCTTATTCCCCCCCCCCTCAGTATATATGTAAAGTATGTGGTCTAAAGACATAATCTTACATATGTTTATTTTTTCTATGCTTTTTATGCTCCTTTAAGGCTCTTTCCATCATTCATGAAATGGAATATATGTATGATTTAATGCATAAGATGACTATGTAACAATTCACTAGAACTCGATAAGATTTGGATACTGATATATACATTAACATTGTTTATGAAACAAAAAACTCTTAAGCAAATAAATACGTAATTGCTTAAACAAACATGTAGAATTTTGTGTGTTGTATGAACGTAATTGGTTTTAGGGTAATAATATTCTATATATGCAGTTAAATCTTTGCTATACATTTATGTACTACCACATTTGCACTTGTAAGAAAAGGCATATGCATGTCCAAGATCACTCTACAGATCGAAATTTTCAAAACGATATCAGATGTCAGATGTTCGAAATAGAAAGATTCGTCTTTTCTTGGCCGAATAAAATCTTACACATACAGTGTTTTTGTGAAAAAAAACCCCAAGATATGGCATTTTGGTCATGCAAGTCAAATTTATGAATTGCGATGAATTGTTTTACTAAAGATCATTTATAACTAGATTGTCTCAGAATATGAATAAATCCAAACAACTGGCCTAAATTTTTTGGTTCACCATCAGTTAATGCTCATTGTTGATACAAATCAAGAACGTTGAAAAGTTGACCAATTGTACCAATCTGTTCTACTAACGATTAACAACTAAATACACGAGGGAGAAAGGGACACATGAAACAAAATAAACATAAACATTACAATAAAAACAACACTAACCATATTCGGTTTGATGAATACTTAAACAATCGTAGGTTAAAAGCAATTAGTTATCATTTCAAATACAAGGAATATGAATCTCTGTTTCAATGTCAATATGTTGTTATTTATGAAAGTCATAAAGTATGGCCTTAAGTAATTAAGTAAATGACAACACCAGGTGTGGTAGAAATAATGTTTACTAAGTTTTTGCATTGGCTAAGTTAAATGTACGAGATATAGAAGGAAATAAACTAGTCGGCAAAAGAAACTTATCACCGCCTTTTTTCGCTCATAAAAATTTCAACAAGACACATATCTTGTTCATTGTTATCAATTTATTTACACAACTAATTTCCAACCGCTAAGCAAAACCACCATTGTTCTATCAATAGTACATTTATTTAAATGTTGAACCAAAATGGCATTGGGTCAAAATAAAAAAAATACACAATAACAGACATCATTAAAC
The DNA here is from genome assembly GCA_921293015.1 of Phorcus lineatus. Classification (NCBI taxonomy): domain Eukaryota; kingdom Metazoa; phylum Mollusca; class Gastropoda; order Trochida; family Trochidae; genus Phorcus; species Phorcus lineatus. The sequence continues at coordinate 42,353,394 of OV121085.1, forward strand.
ATGAAGCATGAGTCCATACAAATGGGTCAAACATGTCTTTAGTAACGTGTATGAGCACCCTCTCCGTCAATGCACGCCAGTACACGTCTCCTCATGGATGTCGTCAGTCGTCTGATGACGTCAGGAGGACGTCTTCGCCTGCGCCCTTTGCTGGGGGCGGATTGCGTTGCCTCAATTGTCTGCCAATATGATCCCACAAATGCTCGATTGGATTCAAGTCCGGCGATCGTGACGGCCAAGGCAAGTATTGATGTTGACGTTATTGAGGTAATCATCACAAGTCTGGCGGTGTGGGGCCGAGCATTGTCATGTTGTAGAAGGGCAGCTCTAGGTTGTTGTCGTAGAAATGGCAATACAGCAGGCTGCAACACTTCATCCCTGTACCTTTGGGCAGTCAAATTTACATGAATGATTAAAAGTTGAGTTGTTTGTTGCCCGCAAATACCTTCCCACAACATGACACCACCTGTTCAACACAGTTTGGTCGAAGTCGTTCGCCAATACGTCGATATACACGAACTCGGCCATCATTCCCAAACAAGTTGAAACGACTTTCATCACTGAACAGCACTTTTTCCCAATCACGCCGCTGTCACCAACGTACAATTCGCGCCAATAGTAATCGACGTTGTCGGTGTTCAAAGGTCAATGGCATTCCTCGTAGGGGACGTGGGCTCTGATGCCTGCCATGCGTAGTCGTCGACGAACAGTTCGTGGGCTGATGCGGTGCCCAAGTGCTGACGCTGCCGTAGACGTCACCGTCACGCGACGGTTGCGTACGTGTATTACGCGGATGTGTCGGTCCTCGGCAGCCGTCGTAACCCTGGGTCGACCCGATCTTGGACGGTCCTGTGTCTGGCCTGATAACTGGTAACGATTCAATAAGTTGCTGATCGTTGCTTTGCTTCAATTTACGTTTCTTGCAGTTTGACGTTGCGTCGCCCCCATTTCTACCATACCAAGAGCTCTGTCGCGGTCTCGTTGTGATAGTCTCGGCATTTCTTTTGTGTTCCTTTTTAGACTGCTTCATTGTTCGGTATTTATTCAAAACTGTCGCACGTGCAGAATGAGAAATCACAATTATTCTGTTTTTCACATTTACGTGATTGCACGAAAGTTACTAAAATCATGGAATAACGATTGTTACTAGTCCACAGAATGCGTTTGGGTGAATGTTTGCAGCATGTTTATAAACCTATAGCAGACACTATACATCGCAAAGTTCGATTTAAAAAGTGATAAGTTTCTTTTGCCGATGAGTTTACTTTAATGCTTACAAATGTTTTCTGCCAACCTGTTCATATCATAGTATTACTATTACAAAATTTGGCAAATTGCTGAAATATGACATGTGTTTGTGTGATATTTGATAAATACCAGATCATTGATATTTAGAATGATACTTTTATAATGGTCACTTTTACAGTTTTATATTGCTAAGTTGCAAGGTACAAAAATGCATTGTCCAGCTTTCACCATGTCAATAAAACGTATATCAATGTCGATATTCAATCTATAAAAATGGCTCATATTTCAAGACACCAGGATTTTTTTTACAGATATAATAACGTTTATAATTACTTAACGATGAGTATGTCCGTTTTATTATTAATAATTAAATGTTGTTATTCAATCAATTTACGTGAATAATATTTAATAAAAGAAAACCAGACATGGTACAGATATGATGCTGTCATTAAAATATAAATGTCAAGATCGGTATTTCTTCTTTTCATGTTTCAGGACACAAACCAGACATGGTACAGCTCATGGCCGGAGTTCACAGAGTGTTTCCAGTACACGGTGTTGGCGTGGCTGCCCTGTGGCTGGCTGTGGCTCACTACCCCCTTCTACCTGTACTATCTAACACACGGCACATGTAACCCTCACGTATCCAGCTGTAAATATTGGTTGAAGATGGTAAAGACTAAATCAATTTAGTAACATAATTGTTTTGAATTATCGTCTGTCCTTAGTCTGCTTTACCTTTCAGTTCATTTTTAATGATAAATGACAAGGGATGACTATGATATTTATAGTTTTACTTGTGATTAATTCTTGTACAGCCTTTGGAAATTCTTACAATGATATCTAATGTTCAACTTGTAACCTGTTTTATGTATTAAAGAGCCTGAATTTTTAGCTAGTTTTTAGCTTGATACATATATGCATTATTGTGATATTAAAGGGAAAGGTTTTGAATTTATTTCTATTTAGCGGTACTTTGTCATTACTTATACAATGTTTTCTATCATAGGTAATAACATGAAAGTGTGTTTATTTGAGTAAGAATTTTAATTCAATCAACATTTTCATTTAGATATACTAAAATATAAACATAAGTTAAAAAACGTAAAATGAGTTAGTTGGCATAATATTTTCATCGCATTTTCAGATGTGCGCTTTCTGTATGGTTATTAAAAGTTTTGTCAGCACCCTGATGGCAATAAATTCGTTACAGACTGGTTTTCAAGCTTACATCATTTCACCATTTCTTCAAACGATTACATTCGTAAGTTACTTTTTATCTGTAGCTAATCAGTTAATTTAAAAGACGTTATTTGATAAGTAAATGGGTCATAATAGTGTGACTTCGTAAGTATTATATTCATATCGCCAAGTCTTTGATATATATGTCTGATTTCTCAAAAGCACTTTGTATAGGCTTCCCGTGTTTTTTTTGACATTAGAACAAAGCGCACTGACTGAAACTTCAAAAGCCTGGACTATCGGCTACTGCCCGCCATGTTATTTTGAGGGAAAATGACATGAAAAAAGGCGCTGTAATTTTACAAATTTTACAACATTATAAGACTTTAAATCAACCGAAATGTTATCCTCATTAAGATATTTTAACTGGGACATGTCATAATCAAATGATAAAAATACACTTGAATAAAAGGAAATGTCCCCTTGAATTTCCTTTCCACGAAAAAAACCCGCGGTAGAACTGTCCTTTTAACTTCATAACTAGCCCAAGATGCTATTTATGAAGGTTATAAGTCACCACAAGAAATCCGGGATATACAAGTTGGAATATGTTACTTTTTATGATAAAATATGTATTGTTTGATATGTTCGCCACGTTATCTTACCTTTAGTTTTCTTTAGATGTGGATATGTAGTTAGATTAGTTGTAAGAGATTATTTGTCGGCTTGCATTGACCAATCCCCATGTTTAAAGTATTCAGGTTTTCTTTCTCCACAAATAAAAATTCAGATTTTTGCGCTCGTCGTGATACACATGGAGAGAGGAAAAGGATTGACCACATCAGGGGTTCTTTTCATATTCTGGTTGCTTCTCGCCATTGCTGGGCTTGTTCCATTTTACACCAAAATCATTCAAAAAGTAGGTGCAACTTTTAAATTATATAATTTTCATTGAATTATGATGCTAAACACTTATTATATAATCAAATATGTGTTTCACAAGTTTATCATGATCTCTAGTGTAAAATATCACGGTGATTGTTCATAAAAGTACTGTTTCAAAAACCTATAAAATCAATGACATACATAATGCACTAATATCCATTTTATATGAGATATCACAAACGTTTGGACAAAGTAGTTTAAATTATGCATCGTGTTATTTTTTGTATAATCTTCAATATCAACAATGAAGGAACAAAATCAAATTAATAATACCTTATTCATTCACATCTGCAAAGTTATTATAAGTTATGTTAAAATGTTTTAATTTACATAAATCCTTAATATCTTATTTCAGACTTACGAAAGAGACATAGTTGAATTCTTTCTGTTCTACGTGTACTACGCTATGGTGTTGTGCGAATTAGTATTGAATTGTTTTGCTGAGCTTTCCGTTAAAAACGCGAGGAGAGCGGTAAGTGCATTTCATCTAAAGACGAGAACCATATCTTCAGGATTCCTATACGTTTTAAAAATTGTATACTCAAATTAGTAAAATAATAAAACTCAAAAATGATTAAGTGTTCAGCTCATGAAAATTTAAACTTAAGAACTTTGGACCAAAAACAGATTTGAATAATAATGTTTGAAGTAATGCTCCAACATGTAAACTCACATATGATTTAAAATTCTTTAATTGTACCTTTGCAGAACACTTGTCCAGAGCTTGGAGCATCCTTTCTCTCACGGTTAACTTATGCATGGAATGACAGGTAAATGAAACATAGAGAATATTATAGTTAACCTAAAATGTGACAGAACAATAGGACATACATGTATGTTTTAACATCGAAAATGAAAGGAATAAAATAATTTGTTCGAAGTCAAAATAAGGTGTATGTGGATTTTTTTATAATTCAATTTGATACTTAATTATTATCTAGTATTTAAAAATTGATATATTCATTATCTATGCTTGTCCAGTAAAGTTTGGTAATTACGAATAATCATTGAAATGCTTGTTAATAATTGTTTTTTTTAGACTTCTCTTCCTTGGCTATAAACATGCCATCACCGAGAGAGCCATCAGCGACTTGCATCCTCGTGATATATCAGTTAACTACGTACCTAAATTCTTGAGGAACTTACAACCAAGGAAACCAAAGAGCACGTAGGTTTTCAGGATGACCCCTCTAATTGGATTAACATAATTGGCTTATTTGTTTTTTTTCCAACGGATTAACAAATATGAATCATGGAAAAGGCGAAAATTTTCTAATTTTCATTGGTTTCACAGAGTGATAGGCCCTGATTCATACTATGGCGTCTATTTCCATGGGGATAAGGTTAATAATTGAAATTGATTAAGTTAGGTTGAGGACAGTCATAAAAATAGGAATACCTTATATAAGAAATTTTAAAATTTTGCGAATGTCCATTCTAACGTTATTAATATCATCACCTTGAAAAAATGATTGCAACATCTGTTGTTTCAATGTCTGTCGATTTATAATTTTTGATAACTAAGATTGTAAGGACATTTCCTAATTGAATTGTTTGTCTAAGTTTAAACCAAATATAAAATAGTACAACAGAACAGTGTCTTGAAATAAGCAAGTTTATAAATAAAACAGTGATCGAAAAACCTCGGTAAAAGAGCCAATTTTAATAGTTGAATATATTTTAAAGTAACATCAAGGTCTTCTAGTAGTTGACACTGACTTACTAAACCCAACTTCTATAAAAACGAAAACAAGAAGGAACTTTTTGCATTAGGTAAATGAACTCTGTCGGTTGAGATTATAATGATCATCATTATAATGATAGCCGCTGATTACTTCCTCGTGTACTGAATCAAATTTTGAAGATTCTGAAGTGAGCGTGCTGGTTCCATTCACTTAGTTTATGCCTTTTTCAGATGTACCTTGAGGGCCATTTTATATGTTAGTTGCTGGTTTGTATTGGTTGCAGAACATGGGCAGATCATACGAAAAAGATATGGTTGCAATGATTTCTTTCAGATGTCACTGTATCATTATATGAGAAGCACGCACAATTGCTTAATATATGTAATTTTCTGTCGTTCTGCAGAAGCAATAAAGCGAAAAACAAGTACACATCAGTACGGTACTTCAATAGATCAAGCGACACAGCTTATCATGGAGAAGACAATGAAACCACACCACTTCTCCAAACCAATAATGACCTAAACAAAAATGATGACAGTGCTAAAGGACAGGAAAATAAAAGGATGTCGCTTGTGAAAACGTTATGGAAAACATTGTGGTGGGACATTTTATTGGCTCAAGTCTGGAAGCTATTTCACATTTTTCTTTTCTTCACTAATCCCTTACTGTTAGGGTAAGTTCTCTTTACAACGCATTGCTCTTAAAATAGTCTTATTTTCTTGTTTACAAAAGAATAAATTAAGTTCTGTGTATCATGGACATGATTGTAAAAGGAGTCCTATGAAATAATAGCATAAACTTTACATTGATGTCACCTAATGTATGTAAACATAAAAAAACAAAAACAAATTGAAGAATCCAAAAAATATTACCCCGCCCGTGCATTGGAATTCCACTTATCATCATTTCAATTGACAGCTTTTTGGCAAACATAACAATTATGTTTGCCTCAATATTTGAGGTAGTGAAATTGTTTTGCATAGCTTATAATTAACCGTCGTTTAAAAACTGATCATTTTCGTTAAAAGACATCGTCTCGCAATTGGAAAGTTTATTTTATTTTAGTGCATCGCTCTATATTTTTAAAAAACAGACAGTTCACCAATCTTAATATGTTATGCGTTTAATGTTTATTTGTCTGAAAACACGTGCTACTGCCCCTTTAAGTACATATCTAACTATGTGCAGAGAAATGATCAGTTACGTGGAGGACGAGACAGTGAACGAATGGAAGGGCTACATAATTGCTGCCACTCTCTTCACGTCTATACTGCTTCAGTCCATATTCCTTAACACAATGTGGCACCAGACTGTCATAGTCTCACTGAAAGCAAGGGGAATGCTAATATCCGCCATATTTAGAAAGGTATGTTAATATGGTATGGTAATACCTGTATATAGTTTTAACATCAACTTTGTGGTGCAGTCGCTTCGTCGCTGCGTGCACACCCAGAAGCAATAACGTTATACTAAGAACCCGGTTCTTGTATTGGAAGAAGAATAAGAATAAGTGGGGGATATTGAAATGGATATATTTTTTTGATGTTTTTTCACGAGAAAAATTAATTGATAAACCACTTTTCAAAATTTACATTTACCGAGCTTTTTGCTCATTACGATTTTAAGGTCATATTTCAACTACCTTGTTATTGTTTGGTTGTGACAGCATTTTTCAATCGAGTGGGGTCAGTTTTGAAACTGCAAATGCTCTACAACATCGATGGCAGAAGTGTACCACATTAAAGGAGGAATATGTTAAAGACTAAATGAATTTGATTTGAATCCCTTTTTTCTTTCTGTGTCATGCTCACTACTCTTAACCACACGTAGTCTGATTTAGATATGATATATTCTACAAACGTGAATAATAACCTGTTTCAGGCGCTGGCTATAAGTAACAGGAGTAGACGTGAGAGGACTGTTGGTGAGATCGTGAACCTCATGTCTGTAGATGTAGAACACATCAGGTGGACTCTTCACTACCTCTGGGGAAGCTGGTCAAGTACTTCTGAGATCGCACTCTCCCTAATCCTGATATACCAGACAATTGGAGTAGCCATGTTCTTTGGTTTAGCTGTGCTTGCAGTCGTGGTGCCAGTATTTGCTTTCATTGTCATCCGGTGGAAATTATACCAGACCAAAGTCATGGAATTCAAGGATGAACGGATAAAAGTCATAAATGAAGTTTTGAATGGCATCAAGGTATGCGAGTATAATTTACTATGGATATTGTAGAGACAGTAAGAACGAAAATTCCTGATTCAAAATCCGCTAAAAACGCAATATGTCCTGGTAGCAAAACCAAGCCAGATATTTGTCTTATATAACTATAAGAATTTGAGGTAAGTATTGCCTGTAACTATAGCACCTGCCAGCAAATCAAAGCTCGCTAAAACATTGGGAAAATTAAGGAAGGAATTATATTTTCAGATTATTAAACTACACGCTTGGGAACCATCTTTCCAGGTGAAGATTGAAGCTGTACGAAACAAAGAACTTCAATTCATTGCCAAACAGGCTTTGCTACAGTCGTTGTCCACGTTCATTTGGACAATTTGTCCTTATTTTGTAAGCAAAAATTCGCCATACCGTTTTGAGTTTCTTTTATTTCATTTATTTTTCGTTACATTCTCCAAGGTCCGATATTTGAAGTATTGAAAGATCAAATATGTTTCTTATTTTTTTCTAAATTAGTGTACATAGATGGGTTATCGTCAATGAAATGATATGATTCTCAAATCTGTGAAAGAAATTCGTTCTTAAATCTGTATTTGTTTATTTATATCTTATAAACTATGTAGTATCCCACCGGTATATTATACGGTGGGAAATTGTCGTCACCCTGTCCGTCTGTCAAATCATTTTGAAACTTTGCATGCGTATCAACCACCTACTGGAGATGTGTCTCTTCATGTTTTCAGATTTCGGGAAAATACTTTTTCTGTTTGCATGGAGAATTTGGACTCAAAATTGCTCATCATATCTCTCTTAATCTTTACTCAATGGTTTTACTTGAGATTTAGAGATTTTTTTGGAACATATGGGATATTAAACTTCTGATTACACTTGTTTATATAAGTTCTTGTAATTTCAGATTGAATATATACATTATCCAAATTTGTAATGAATTTAATAAGTTAAAAGCAATCATAGAAAAAGAGTAAAGCATAAATTAAATGTATTACTTTATTCACTGTTCTGTTTCAGGTTACACTAGCGTTGTTTGCAGGCAATATCTACTTATTTGATGCCCATGCTCTCGATGCCAGAACTGTCTTTGTTGTCGTCTCCCTGGTAACCAATCTCAGAATTGCTCTCTTGGTTCTACCAGAAATAATCTCATACTTTGTACAGGTGGGTGGACCTTTGCTTCGTTTCATGAGACGGTTAGAAAGATTCTTCATAGTAACATAACAAAGATATTTAACCGTTAAGGAAAAGGAAACAGTTTTCCTAAAATTAATTATGAGTTTTCCATTAGCTTTAGTTTTTGTTGTAGTATCGTTACTATATGTTGTCTTATATAAGAGTTAATTTTGCAACCAACTTGACTCCGTCTGAGATGGTCTGTCTGTCTCTGTCTGTCTCAATAGGATTTGTCTCCTTCTTTCTAATGTTTTTCTTTCTATCAAAGCTTCTTCATATTTCCGTTTTACTCTCTCCATCGTTCTCTTTTTTCTATATAACACTCTTTCAGTTTGTCTGTTTGTCTTTCTGTCTGTCTTCGTGTCTTCCTGTCTCTGTATACATAATACATAGCTATCTATTTCTCTCAATCTCACTCAGGCTTTCACTTTCACTTATCTGTTGATATGTTCATCTGAGTACTAAATTTTGTCCCATATCTCTTCGAACTGTTTTATTCTTCACCGAGAAGTGTTGAAACAGAACCTGTTTGTATGGACAAATGTTTGAAAACCATTCAAGAACCTAACACACCATTGGATTCAGGGTGCAGTGTCCATTAGACGGATACGAGAATTTCTGGAATCTCAAGATCAAGATGAAAATCAAAGGTGTTCACTGAACAGAGAAAAATGCATCGAAAGAAGTCAATGCAGTATGTAGATAGTTTTCGCATATAAGCACTCAGTTATACTTTATTTATGTCTTCCCTCGACATTAATTATTTTAGGACACATATTCGATTTTTTTCTATGGTAATACAATGTTTATTATACTGAGCATCATGGGTTAAGTTGATATCTTAAAAAATGTTTAAGATTTTTACAAACCAGTAGTATTTGACATTTGAAATATTTTCTTACGTAGCAATACTAAAACATTACTCAAATGTGTTTTGTTAAAATAGTTAAAGCTCAGTGAGGATTTCATCTTATATAATTAATTTCAACGTTTAAAAAACTGATATTTATATTCTATGTTTCAGTTATATCCAATATTATATTTCAGAATACGAAATAAGCAATGTGAAAATGTAGCAATGTATATCAATGCTTTTATAAGGTTGTTAATAATTGGGACATTGATTACTCCAAATTTGGGAATTGATGTTATCACTACTCTTTTAACCTTGTCAAGTTTTCCCTTGTCATTTTAAGTTAAAGCATTTCTTCTGTAATAATAATATGTAATAATAATGATTTAATTTTGGAAGAAGATATTATTTCATGACATCATTCCTTCCCATTGGTGTAAGAGATCTTCACGCCCAATCTTATCAAGTTAATCTAAATCTACATCAAAAGTAATTCATGAAAAGTTGGAAACTACAATTCTATTTTAAATGCTCATTCTCTAAGGTACAGCACTCGTAATCGAGAATGGGAATTTCACGTGGGGTGAATTTGTATTAAAAGGGTAAGAACAAATGTATTCGTTATAAAATATAAATGAAATGAATATGTCAATAATTGGAAGAAAGTCATGAAATGACTTCAAATTGCCGTTTTATAAGGAGAAATTATTGTCTTTTCTAAATCTTTAATGCGTTGATGCAATTGTTTTATCATGGCATGAGCTAAAAACTTTTTAATTTGAATTTAAAATAATGTATTAAACTTTTACTTACGTATTCTTGACTGTCACGACACTCATGTAGTCTATATTCAAATCAAATATATGCAATGTATATAAATTTAGGCCTCTTAAGTATTAAGTTCCTCGTTGAAAACAGCTAACTTCAATGCACTTTATGATCACAGTATTAACCTCTGTATCAAGAAAGGAGAACTGGTGGCTATTGTTGGTCAGGTCGGAGCTGGCAAATCTTCCTTGATATCTGCAATGCTTGGGGAAATGGACACACTCTCAGGCCAAGTTAAATATCAGGTAACACTGAAAAAACGTTTGCGTTCTTAACTAGGTTTGAAAAAAATGACCTCATGAATCATATTGCTAATTATTGATGCTAATATCATGGCCATGTTGTAAGGTATATACTCTTTGGTAGGAAATCTATTCTGTAAGCAATTCAATATAAGTTTGATACTAAATAGAAAGAGGACTGTAACATGGTTCTTCTTTTTAGGGTAAAATCGCATATGTCCCTCAACAAGCATGGATGCAAAATGACACCTTGCAAAACAACATCTTGTTCGGGAAGCCCATGGACCGTGGGTTTTATAACAAGGTCTTGGAAAAATGTGCCTTGCTACATGACCTTGAAATGATGCCAGGAGGAGATTTAACAGAGATTGGAGAGAGGGTAAGACATGTGCAAACAACTTTTCAAATGTTCATAGCAGTTTTAATGATATTGGGAGGTAACTTTTAACTGACACTTTGTTTGACCCTGAGTTTCAACTGAAACAGACAGCACACTGAACACGTCAAACATACTTAACAAAAACCATGTCAATTTTATTTTTCAGATTTAGCAACAAAAATCTCTGTATCGCCGTTTAGGATTTTGTAACAACGATACCGATTACACAAATATATATATATATATATATATATATATATATAGAATACACGTCCATTGGAGACACCATCCTCGATAATGAGGGGTAAAGTAATTATCGAACTGTTACCCTGGACTATTGAGGATGGGTAAACACCTATATTTTATTGTACGCAGGAATTCAATTGATAAATTGCTCTCATATCCAATTATTTCATGTCCAAAATGTGTAATTCTTTTAGCAGACATGATGTCACAGATAACGAGGTTACTGAGATTATTTACACATGTGCTATTGTTCAGGGGATCAATCAAAGTGGCGGACAGAAGCAGAGAGTGTCTTTAGCCAGAGCCGTCTACAACGACGCTGACATCTACCTCCTGGACGACCCTCTCAGTGCTGTGGACAGTCACGTCGGCAAACACATCTTTGAACAAGTAATAAGTTACAAAGGGCTACTCCGAAAAAAGGTGAATACATTGAAAAGTTTTTCATCAGTAATCATTGTTGGTAGTTGCAGTAAAACGTTCTTCTGAAATATAATCAAAAAGGATTTTTGCTATATGAAAACAACCGAATCTGCCTATTGCAGACCCGTGTCCTTGTAACACACGGAATACAATGGCTTCCGAGGGTCGACAATATCATCGTGATGATAGACGGCAGAGTTTCGGAGATGGGAACCTACGAGCAACTCCTAAGACACAACGGACCCTTCGCACAGTTCCTGCAGATCTATTTGCTAGAAAATCAGAACAATGATAATCCAGAAGGTAATATACCGTTTGAAATTTACGGCTAGTGCTTAAGAACTATTTCATTTAAAAACGAGATAGATATAAGATTTGATATGACTAAGAAAGATGTAACCAACCTTCTACTGTTTAGTAAACAAATTTACATGATCCTTATGTTAATCATTTCTCTCAACCAGAATACGAAGTAAAACGGGAGGCTATCAAGAAACTGGAATACCTTACGTCTGATGACGAAGTCGGAGAGCGTCAGCTACTGTACGGTTTCTCTTCTCTATATCCTCAGTTAACAGATCAAAGCGAGTCAATTACGCGTACAAATGGTATGAGATTATCAATAGTTTCTGGTCGTTCACGGGTTAGATCATTACGTGAGAAGGAATTACAACCAATATGAATGAGTGTTAACGAACATTACTGATTAGCTGAACTTTAAAGTCATTTCTCCATAGTGTAAGCTTATATCCATCTCAGTATTTTCATGCTTCCAGACATTCCCTATCGAAATCCCTGCAACAGAGCCATGACAACGGTCAGAGAACCATGTACCAATCAACTGAACGTGCTTCAAAGACACACAATTTGATTGAAGACGAACAAATGGAGGGAGGGAAGGTACACTATTATTCATTGTTTTTATTGGCACATTATGAGAGTACAAACATTCCTTGATCTTGGAGTTTGGTATCCACGAAACTCCTATAATACCCTGATATCTTTAAAGGCAAATGCTCCGCATCACTCTTTACATAACTAGCAAATGATATGACTTCCCTCGAGCAATGGCAGCTTCCATAGATGAAAGGACGGAGGGGATCAAGGTAACTTGAAATAAGCACTTGTTAGCATCAACCTAACTGTCGATACGTTCTCCTGTTTAAATATTTTCCCCGAAAGGAACAAAAACTCGCGCTCTTCTCCAACAAGTGCTTGTTTAAATCCTCATAAAGGTTTCTATGCCTAGTTTTAGCCTCATGCACTTGCCCCATCTTCGTAATAAATGAAAAATCAAAGAAAAGTTTTTACAAAACGCTGATGAAGGTCTACACTACGATTTCTGTGCACTATCACAGAGTGTCACGAAATTCACTTGTTGAATTATTGTAAAGCTAAAAAATCAAATTCCATATCCCGATGCATGTGTAAAATACATTGTACATAACACTTTCTTCAATTGTTGCAGGTATCAATGGGTGTATACCGCCTGTATGCTGCATCGATGGGGTACCGTTACCTTATACTTGGTATCATAATGTTCCTCTTCTACCAGATATCATCTCTCGCCTCCATGTTTATACTGAGTCAGTGGGCAGATGATGTTGAGCTGTCTAACATCACTCTCCTACCTTCCAATAACACAGAGAGGTGGAACAAAAACAACCAGTACTTGCTTACATATGGAATCTTTGGTGCTGGTCAAGGTAACATGCATTAGATTTTTTTTTGCTTTTGGAAACATTATTTCGGCCTCTGCTATTGCATTAACAGTTTCAAAGTTGAAACTGAAATGTTATTGGCCATTTACGTCATTAGGACGCTGTTGGCGAATGAGCAAAATATAGAACTCACACGTTTTTATGAAGATAAAAATACAGATTCAATTAATAGAAATAGTATATAATAAATTTACTATTATTAAAATCCCAGGAACCTGAATAAAAGAGAAAAACAAGATAAATATTCTTTGAAGGCAATACGTTTGGGAAGAACTTTATGATTTTTAGGTATCGGGAAAAAGAGAATAATTTACTGAAGAAAACTCGTCTGACTCAACGTTTATGACGTAACAAAGGGAGATAACTCCAAAGTAATATTTCAATAGTTGGTTACTGACAGGAGTATATAGATCTTCGGACCAGGCAAAATGATCAGTGCTGTGTCTCTAAATATACATCTGAAATAAGTGAACATCATCCCGTGTCAATGATAACTATATATTATCTTTACAGTATCGGTACCGTTTCTTTAGCTTTGATATGTGTTCAACAAATAACTATATAAGATATTTCCAGTATCAGCGCTGTCTCTTTAGTTCTTTTGCATGTATATGTATACAACACCCCGTCATTGAAATGTATATAATATCGTGTATGATCTCTACAGCAATTTGTCTCCTGGTCTTCTGTCTGATATTTGCAAACCGTGCAGTGAAGGCTGCCATGTCTCTCCACCACAACTTCCTAACCAGCATCCTCAGGGCGCCCATGTCCTTCTTTGATACAACGCCAAATGGGCGCATCGTCAGTAGATTCTCTGTAGATGTTGAAACCATTGATGTCCGGATACCATACATATCAACGTTTCTGACCAACACCGTATTCACCGTACTGACGTGTATCCTAGTCATATGTTACAGTACCCCGCTCTTCATCGCCTTCTTAGTTCCGCTTGCTGTCGTGTATTACTTTGTGATGGTGAATATACTTTGGTAACAGTAACAGTAGTACGCTATTAATGATCTTCTTGATTCCACTTGATGTCAGCTATTATTTTATGATGTTCACTTCATTAGGTTTATGGTAACAATGGTTAATTCATTTAATGGTAGAAACTTAATAAACGACAACTGGTTCAGAATGGCGAAATGTAAATTCACCTCATAGGCAAACAGCTGCCTGTCTTCTGAGCTTGTCAGGATCCAGCATATTCAGGTCGTTCAACTCAACTTTATTTATTCAGAAGTCTCGTAACATTGTTATAATGGACATAAAAAGTTAATGTGGAAAGTTACTTAACAAATAATGATATTCCTCAATATTTAAAAATCGTATTTGCAAGATTTCGGTATTGTAACTTTAAATTAGCAGTTGAAACTGGTAGATACATAGATGTAACTTATAATGAAAGGCATTGTTTGTTTTGTAAATCAAATGGCACTGCAGTTGTTGAAGATGAGTGGCATGTATTTCATGTATGTTATGAATATTTAGAGTTAAGAAAAAAGTACCTATCAAAATATGTCAGTAAGTACCCAACTATGATTAATTTTATATCCTTTATACAGAGTATTAATGTAAATATCATGAAGGATGTTTGTCTATATCTATACTATGTTGACAAGAAACACAAATCTAAATGTAAATAGATAATTATGCGCATTTTACAATTTAACAGTGTTGATGTATGTGTATTTTGGGCCGGAGGCCTGTTACTGAATAAAAATGTCTGTCTGTCTGTCTGTCTAAAAAGTTAATAAAAAACTACAATAAGCTACGTTTTACAAATATGAAATAGATTTTGTCATATGTGATACATATGTCAATTTATTTCGTAAATAATAAAAATAATGTTTCAATAATAACATATAACATTAATATAAACAATTATTCGTGTTGTCAAGCTGTTCTACATCAAAACGTCTCGACAACTGAAGAGATTAGAGCGTGTAACAGAGGCCCCCATCTACAACCACTTCAGTGAAACATTAGCAGGGATCAGTTGTATCAGGGCGTTTCGAGCCCAGGACCGTTTCATGAAAGAATCAGAAACAAGACTAGACAAGAACCAACAGAAAACCTTCTACTTGTATGCTTGTCAAAGGTGGGATTTAAAATTTGATGCATCAATAGAGATATATTATATAGTAGGGTAGCGTAATACATTGTGCAACATCAATACAGTTAAATATACTCGTATACTGTGCACTAGAATAGGCAGTGTAGCACAGGACATGTAGCGTATAGTCAATAAAGATGCATAAACCAATAACGAAGCAAAATAAATTGAGGGGCATCAATTCGATTCATTCACTAGGAGATAAGCATAGTATATTGTGAAACATCAAATCAAATACATTTACTACTACTGTAGCATGAAACGTTGTGTAATAGCGTTAGAGATGCATATACTACTCGTGTAGTATAGTACATCAATACAGATCAATTTACCAGGTAGCATTTACACCTAACAATTTTATTAATTTTAAGTGTTTGTTAATTTATTGATAACACACATTGGATATGTTCCTTTCGTCAGGAGCATGAAGTTTTGATCAGGATTATATTGAATTATCAATAGTTAATCTTAATTATGAATGAAGATATTCATCGGTGCTGATAATATGTTTGTTATTGTGAGACTTAGACATTTAAACTGTCGTCAAAGTAACTGAATCTGATAAAAATGTCATCGCTATGACTTATGTCAAATTGTGACTATATCAACGACCCGGCTTGATTCAATAATTTCACCACAGATGGTTAGCAGTTCGTCTAGAAGCACTCGGAAACATCATAGTGTTTGTAGCGTCCATCTTCGCGCTGTCTTCCCGTGGGTCACTTTCAGGTGGACTTGTAGGTCTCTCCATCTCATACGCTCTGCAGGTAAGTTCATAAACAGTAGGACATATCAAATCAATTAATTGGTATTACAAAATAAAATCTTCATTCAATCGTCTTGACTTTTTACATCAAAGAGCCACTCCGTGATTATCATAACACTTTATTTACCTTTGATACGAACCTAAATGTCATATGTAGTGATATAAAATCGAAACAATTAACTTTTCATGTCCAAAAGACATACATTTATATATGACAAATACTGGATTTCTAAAAATAGCCTTATAAATGCACAGAGGTGTAGATATCACGTCCAATTTACATGGATACTAGTTATATAACCTAACAAACGCTATCAACTCCTAACTGCCCTCCTGGCTGTTTTTGATAAGTCTCATGTCAGTTGTGCTGAAGTTATGAGGTCTAAACTTAACCAAAACTATTTTGCCCTTAGATACAGTAGTAAGTGAACACTTTTTTTCGATATGCGCGCATCTATATAACCGTAATTAGATGTGTATCGATTGCATTAGCATAAGCAAATGTCATCTTCAGTGTTATTTCTTGACACTGAACGCCATGTTCTTCTATCACAGATAACTCAGTATCTTAACTGGTTGGTTCGAGTCTTCACAGAATTTGAACTTCGGATAGTGTCAGTAGAACGACTTCAGCAATACACGTTGACGGAGGCCGAGGTATTTATATAAGTTATCTTCAGAACAGAACACCTCATAAAACCCATTAGAGACTACTGCAGTTAAGAAGTCAAACTTGTATTATCAAACACCTCTGTAGAGCGGCCACTTGCACGATGCGGCCATTCTTAAACCCTCCCGACTGACTTCATAATTTACCCCTAAAGAGTGATCACTTGCTCAACTTGTCAAGCAGCCACCCTTATTAATTCCCTGGCATAAATAAAAAAATTGTCACAAAGGGCCATTTGCACGTGTTACCTAATCGCGAAGTACGCTTGTATTCTCAATATTCCATTGTCAAATCAATCTCACATTCTTTCCAGGCTCCTTGGCGCATACCAGAACAGCGCCCGTCTCTCCACTGGCCTCAGGCTGGACTCATTGAGTTCAAAGAGTTCTCTACAAGATACAGACCGGGTTTCGATCTGGTGCTGAAAAATCTCAGATTTACTATATCTGCAGGGGAAAAAGTATAAAGACACTAATTCATCGTCTTTCAGTCGTGAAATTCCAAACAAAATAGTTTTTAAAAAACCTTTGAGCCGACGTTTCCTTGAATCAAATCTAACATTTAAAAAACGATCCTGCGATACTTTCCTAAAGTCATAACCACTTCTACAATTCCACCGTTTTCTGATTCTGTGAAATTTGTTTGCAATGTCATTCATATCAAAAGTCCAAATTTCTTGGAAAATGTTCATCAAATACTTGTACAGGTGGGCGTGGTCGGACGCACGGGAGCGGGCAAGTCGTCTCTGACTCTGTCTCTGTTCCGGCTTATAGAAGCTGCAGGAGGGAAGATCTACATAGACGGAGTTGACATCAGCTCTCTCGGGTTACACGACCTCAGGAGGAGACTCACCATACTGCCTCAGGTGGGGGTTATATTGAGACATTTACACATGCATTATACGGCCACAGGGGGTTGATTTCTAAAATTCATACTGCGTCAAGTGAGATGCCTTAGGTTGGATGATGTACAGAGACAAAACCGCCTCAGGTGTGTTGGATGGGAGGGATGATATACAGAGACTATACTGTCTCAGGAGGGTTGGATAGGAGGGATGATATACAGAGACTATACTGTCTCAGGAGGGTTGGATAGGAGGGATGATATACAGAGGCAAAACGCCTCAGGTGTGTTGGATAGGAGGGATGGTATACAGAGACTATACTGTCTCAGGAGGGTTGGATAGGAGGGATGATATACAGAGACAATACTGTCTCAGGAGGGTTGGATAGGAGGGATGATTTACAGAGACTATACCGTCTCAGGAGGGATGATATTTAGAGACTATACTGTCTCAGGAGGGTTGGATAGGAGGGATGATATACAGAGACTATACTGTCTCAGAAGGGTTGCTATACAGATGCCTTGGTGTCTCAGGAGGGTTTGCTATACAGAGACCATAGTGTCTCAGGAGGCTTGAATTTAATGTACAGAGACCATGCTGCATCAGATGAGCTGATATACCTTGTGACCGATGTTGTAATGTAACGGCTATTGCAAATTGAATTTAATCACACTGTGAGCATTTAGTAGTGGGAATGCAGCTCACTGGTTGGTAGATTCAGGAGAAAATTCATCATATTTTCAGGCATACTAGATTTTAATCCGTTTTCGACTGTTGGTACTTTCTTTCATTTAATGAATGCTTGATGGATCTCTGAGGACATTTGTGTCAAGAGAGAACATCAGTATTTTCAAAATCAATATTTTCAAACAGAGAAAAAACTTTTTTTTTTCAGGAGTCTGTGCTATTCAGTGGCACTCTGAGAGAAAATATAGATCCTCTGAACAGATACTCAGACCGAGAAATTTGGACAGCGTTAGAACATGCCCATCTGAAGCCATATGTCGAATCCCTTGATAAGGCTCTTCATCATCAGTGCTTGGAAGGGGGAGAAAACATCAGGTTGGTTGTGTGTTTGTCTAGCTGTAACTGTAGACCGTGGTTTGATGAGTTTTGTTCTATGCCTTCGCCGCCCCTGCTGTCTTAGAAGTGTCAGGGCACACAATTTCGACTTTGAATACTCCACGTATCGCCATATATTATGTGAAATAAATAAAAGTCTGGTGGTCTGGATCGAATCTGAACTTCGATTATTTAAAAAATCTTTTAAAATCTTCATGCAAAGTGACACATAAAGAAGTTTTAGCAGATTTTAGAGATTTTAGAAGCTGAATTGTTAAACATGTTCTATGAGTCTCCTTCTGCATTAGTATGGATGCGTCGGTTCTTATATGCACGTGGCATAAAATGATTCCCAGGAAGTGCGTCATAGCATTTGAGGAAAGAAATCAATTTGCCAGTGTAGGAAGTTTCTGTGTATGTAATTAAGATGATATAAATTCACTTGTACAACTTGACAAGTAGATTGACATGGTGTTGTAATAATGCGGTTAAAATACAGAAAAGTCACATATTTGATGAGCTCTATGTGCGTAGAGAAATATATAATTGATAAGTTGAATCCATTTTGGAGCTGTATATGACATCAGAGTAAAACATGACACTAATTGCATTCAGTGTACCTGTTGTGTCTCATTGCTCCGATATTTTAGTGTTGGGCAGCGCCAGCTGTTCTGTCTAGCGAGAGCCTTGTTGAAGAAAACTAATATCCTGGTTCTTGACGAGGCTACAGCTGCTGTTGACATGGAAACAGATGACCTCATCCAGCAGACCATCAGGTCAGAGTTCAAGGACTGCACAGTGCTGACCATCGCTCACAGACTCAACACGGTCATGGACTATGACAGGTATCCATTAAGCGAGGTCATAATGAAAACTAGGAGGTCATACTGAAAACTATAGAACAATAACAATGACATGTAGTGGAGAAAGTTTTATGAGAGGTACGAAATAATCTGGCTATTTGCTGTAGTTGACATAGTCAGGACATGTCATCAGTAAGAATTTCAAAATATTTCAGATGCAAGTCTACTGATTTATTAATTACTTTATGTTGTTCAACATGAACAGCAAAGAAAATCAAGATAAAGGTTGGTCTCAGCTCATGTTAACTATATTGCTACATAAAATCGGTAGTTGTATTCGTTTACACATAAAATATACTGTGCATTTCGCATTAGCTTTGGGCTGAGTATTTCGACTATTAAGTATTGCAATATGTATGTAGTCAATTTTGTTGCTTTCTGGTTTCAGGATTCTTGTTCTTGACAACGGATGTGTAGTAGAGATTGACAGCCCGTCCAATCTGTTACAAGATCCAAATAGTATTTTTTGCACGATGGCTAAAGCTGCCGGATTTAAAAATAACAATTAAAAGACACTCGTCCAATCCAATATGCGAATAAAATAGTGCATATTTGCATACAAGTTATAGTTATGATTTAACCATAACAACAATGATAATAATATGAAAGTTTTATATTTATACAAACATTTATTTTCATATGCTTGAATAAATGTCATTGCTCAGTCATACAAATTATTTTGAAAATTATTAAATCAAATTTAAAATATACATTTTGATAATATTTAACTATTATATTGTGAATATATGTTTGCTGTGGTTAGATCATTCGATTTCAGCGTTCAACATTCCTCAGAGTAACTTGTAAGAATAATTTACTTTTGTGACACAAATGTTATGATATAAAAATTCAAAATATGTACTATGTGTAGCACAATCAGCAGGCACACACTTCGTAAGATTCAACAAGAAGACGAGATGCATGTGGATTTTCGTGGGTTTATTTCTTGTAAGTACTTTGTGCCGATCTGGCCGTCGACCTTTCTCGCCCGCTTCTCCTGGGCACCCTCAGGACGCCCAGCGCGCCCTTTCTCACATGGCTGGTCGTGGCTGTCACCAGCCCATGGCCGGGTGCTGGCTGGGACTCAACTCCTCAGTCCCGTGGCTGAGACTCAACCCTCTCTCCAGGTCGATGGCTGAGAACTCCCACTTTGAAGTCGAACCTGGGTCTTATATACCCAACAGACCCAGTTGTCAAC
This sequence comes from Phorcus lineatus, assembly GCA_921293015.1. Taxonomy (NCBI): domain Eukaryota; kingdom Metazoa; phylum Mollusca; class Gastropoda; order Trochida; family Trochidae; genus Phorcus; species Phorcus lineatus. The sequence goes on from OV121085.1 coordinate 42,374,034, forward strand.
ACATTGTGACTTGACAACAACTTAATGATTATTACATACTTAGGGATTACTTTGGGATGGGATTAGCAGAGTATAACATAGGTTTCATAACAACTATGTTACATCACCCCATCACCAAACAAGAAATCTTGACAAAGATTTCTTCAGTCTGTTTAGCCAAGGATAACAACATTATAAATCTATAAATAAACGTACATAACAAACTTACAACAATTATTTTCCGTTAAAGATCTACACACTTTAGGAGCGCCCAAATACATCATCATATTATCATACATACAAGAGAATATACATCATCGCGCTTATAAAATATATCGATCATTAATGCCACTTAAATACATCATTCCAATAATACAATACATTAGAAATACTAATGCGCCATTTTAACATTTAACAATAAATTATGTAATATATTTCCATTACTGGAGAAAGAAAGTCCCACATGGTGAGATAGGATGCGAAGAGTCTCGGTTCAGTTAACCTGGCCCACCGTACGCGTCGGGTACAGCTAAATTCCCACTGTTTTCCAGGAACATTGGTCATCCTACATGGAGGTGCAGATATATTCCATCTCCTGACGTTCCCCACGTCCCCTGCTTTAGCAGACACCGGCCATGTTACTGGATGAACCAACTGTTGTTCCCACACCGACGTTCTCCATGGGTTCTCGATCTAACAGGTCCAAACCGATCATCTCCCGCAGACGTGTTGGCCTTCTGCACCATTGCTTCCACTGTTGGATGGAGGCACCAACTGTCGTTTCCCCACCCTATCTCCTCTGGGTTCTCCTCTCTTAACCTTACAAGTACCTAAACCTCAACTTAACAGTGAAATATTTTCCTATCTTTCTAGCTGCATATCTACAGTTTCATGAAACAACATCGCCCTTTACTACCATATTGCCTTGCATAAGTCACCAAAGAGAGCTAATGCATCTGACTGTCCCAAATAATTACTTTTAAGCTTTAATCTCTTTAATCCAAGGAATTAAAGCCTGCGGTTAACCCTAGCCTTTGCGTTGTGTTTTTCTCTACAAGGGTTACATAATAAGTTCCATCTCAGAAAATCTTACACACACCGTTGCCTAACCTACTGCTTGATAAGATTTTGTTCGTCACGGCACCAAAAGGATCCCCTGTGTAGCACAATCAGCAGGCACACACTTCGTAAGATTCAACAAGAACACGAGACGTAGATTTTCTTGGCTTTTATTTCTTCCAAGTACTCTATATTACTCTGGCTGTCGATCTTTCTCGCTCGCTTTCCCTGGGCACCCTCACGACGCCCAACGGGTCTTCGCTCACATGTCTTGTCGTGACTGTCGCCCAGTCTCATGTTCTTGCGACCCTAAGTGTTTGCAATTTTACTTTATTGATAGTGTTAGGTATGTTAGTGTAGCAGTAAGGAGTAGAGGTAAAGGACATTAGGCCCAACGCGCCCTTTCTCACATGGCTGGTCGTGGCTATCACCAGCCCATGGCCGGGTGCTGGCTGGGACTCAACTCCTCAGTCCCGTGGCTGAGACTCAACCCTCTCTCCAGGTCGATGGCTGAGAACTCCCAAACCTGGGTCTTATATACCCAACAGACTCAGTTGTCAACACATTGTGACTTGACAACAACTTAATGATTATTACATACTTAGGGATTATTTGGGGATGGGATTTGCAGAGTATAACATAGGTTTCATAACAACTATGTTACATAAGATTTCATGATAGCTAGAAGCATTGGATGTAAGAAATCGTGTATTTTTTTTATTAAAATCAGTTGGATCTGTTTTTAGTCAAAAGTAATCCTTATACTCAGAATGAGGCAAGGAAAATGCGCCAGGTTTGCCGGTCATTTCAAACTAGTACATCTAGCAAAGGTCTGGGCCTTCCCTAGGTGGTGAGTCACTTCCGGCTTCGAAAGCCGGATGATACGCCGGCTTATAAAATCAAGAATAATCAAAGTATTTCAAGAGTTGCTCTCTTTAAGTACGACGTCACCAGTCCAGTGTCTAGGCGTTTTTAATCATCTCCTTAACTTGGTTGAAAACAATATTGAAAAGACATGATAAGCAATCTGACATGGGATATGTTAAATATGAAGACACATGATATGCACTGCGGATTTTTATATTTGATATGTAATATGTGAAATAAAATATAAAGTATTGCTAATTGTGTTTTTGACGTTTCTATATAATACTTTCAATTAAACCTTGCTCTCAAACCATCTCTGTGTGTCATGTAAGTAATTCCATTGCATTGTAAAATGTTAAAGCAGTGTGTTGGACCGTGAATATGTTTTATTAGCTTAAGGCGTTTGGGGAAACTACCTGCCTAGCGTACAAGCCTCGTGTATAACGGTATGATAAGTATGATAATTCATCAGCTTTAAATATACCAAATGCGAGAGGAGGATGGGCACTTGGTCATTAACGTTGCCGAACAACGTTCCCCAGTTTTTTTAACGAGACGACTTTTCAATCAAAACTCACGTTCCCAGGGTTACCATACAAACACTTCTTATGTGTAACTACATTCAAATTTATATTTATAATGTGAGAAACTTTTCAAAACCTTTTTCAGCAGTCTTTGGAATTACAGGTTTTTGAATGTATAGAAAATGGGTCAAGTATTAACTTTTTGAGAAATATACAACTGGCCCAGCTGGTGGAGAGCATGTCAACTGAAAAGGTAAAAAACTTATCACCAACAGCGGGGGAATTACATAAATGTACTTTACATAAGCTTTCATTTCTAAATGAACTTGTACCACAGACCAGGCTCAACAGTTATGACTTGGTTTACAGTTAATAGGAATAGGTTAAGTATATTATTTTGAGATAGAAAGATATTGTTCAAACTTGTTTTTATATTAGTACTTACAGTAAAATCTCTTTTTAACTTTTCTCTACATAACTTCTCGTCAATATAGTTTTATTGAGTTTTGTCCTTCTTGTTGGTTAATCTTGCCATGTTCCGCTTTGTGGAGATGGACAACAAACTAAACAAACCATACAAATAAGAGAGCTTGTAATTGAGGCTTCAACTTTACTGATTACATATCATATAATGATTAAGAGACTTCAGAGGCATGGTGACTATTTAGGTCAGGAATTGCTTTAAGAACTATTTTCTTTGACACTCAGAGCACCTTGGGGACAACATGACGTCAGAAGTTGCTGCTGGTATTTTGAACATATCAAGATATTGTGTCCCTCCGTGTCTATGACATTTAAACCAACTTTCCCCGAAAGGCATAACCCGCTCCAATATCCATGTATGGCTTATCAAAGCTTTGCTGCTTTGCGCTCGATTTCGTATTTGAGTGCACGAATTCTTTGGCAATTGTTTGCAACCTTCATTAAATTTCTGAAAGCACTGCCAGAGTAACCTACAAAGGCTAACACAGAAAAGTAAGGGATATACCGAAAGGCTTAAAAAGGGCAGTGAATTGAACTGGCGCGAGTTATGTCTTGGGAGAGAGTTGACTAACAAATCACCGCTAACAAAAATAGTTTTCCACTACGCTGTTTATTTATTCCTCTACCCCAGACTCATGACCACGTTTACACCTGCGCTTTTGGTTCTGGATGTTCATAATCCTTAACGATGATACACCCGAGTCCTCAATACATCCAACCAATCGATCCTTTCTCTCTCATGGAAGTGTTTAGTAGAGATACTTTCCCAACTAACATGTTCTAAATTCCAGTAAATCTATGAAATGCTAGAAGGAAACCCTTTAATGGTCGCGTTTTGCAGTCACGTTGCCGAGAGATGACTTGTGCTTTATGAGTTCAATCTTGATAATGTATGTTGTTGTCATCCAAGAGTTTCTTCAGGCGCTTGGTTTCCCTTTTTTCCTGAAATGAAATAATACGTTAGTTTGGATAATATGCGTCAACAAAACATTTTACTTTCATTGAGAGTTTTGTTTTAGTTAGAACATTACATTCATTTTAGACCGGGCTATCGCAAATATGACATTGTAAGGAATGTGGCTGAGTTTAGATTCGTGTTGAATAACGAGTCTATAAGAATAATCAAACAGGACTTGAATGGTGAACATTGCGGATTTTTATGATTGATTGTTAAAGACAGATCAATGGTTATCTTCCATTGTTGATGTTGGTCAAAACACACACTAAAATATCTTTTGGCAAATATGTAAACATATCATTTTGTCATTTTGTCAAGAAATATCCGTAACCTTAAGAACTATGAACACAATAGCTAAATGTTTTTATAGCCCTACCTAACATACCATGGTGTAGATCAGTTTGTATAACATCAGCTTATCACCCGAAAAAAGCGAGTTTTTGATTTTCAAAGGAAACGATAACATAAAACGCTTCTTTGCACTCAGTGTTATATATGATCTCAAATAGGTTCGCACTGCGGAATAGGGACAAACAATAAGAAGAATGCACATAAAAAGTAAAAAGATAATAGCACTGAGAACAAAGAATTATTTGCATTGAGAACAATGAATCATTTGCACTGAGAACAAAGAATTATTTGCACTGAGAACAATGAATCATTTGAAATGAGAACAATGAATCATTTGAAATAAGAGCAATGAAAAATTTGCACTGAGAACAATGAATCATTTGCACTGAGAACAACGAATCATTTGCACTGAGAACAATGAATTATTTGCACTAAGAACAATGAATTATTTGCACTGAGAATAATGAATCATTTGCGCTGAGAAGAATGAACCATTTGCACTGAGAACAATGAACCATTTGCACTGGGAACAATGAATCATTTGCGCTGAGAACAATGAATTGTTTGCACTGAGAACAATGAATTGTTTGCACTGAGAACAGTAGATCATTTGCGCTTTGCATTATTGTTATCATTACCTCCAGTAAAGTCTTCTCCAGGGCTATGAGTCTCTGTGCTGTTACGGATGCAATTCCTGTAGGAGGTATTGTTGTTCCTGTTACAGCAGTCGCTGTTCCTCCATCTCCCCCCTGATCAACCTGGCTGCTCTTGTTCTTTATAGATACTATCTGGATTTGAAATGTCGTTACATCAATACAAAAGTAACGGATCAATTTTCAGCATGAAGATTTGATCTGTCACGATGACTTGTAAATTTCTTATAACCACATAGTATTAAACCAGAGATGCAACACAAGTACTTTCATTTAAAGCTTGACAAAGAGTATATTAATATAAGAAAAAAGTATGCATTGATCACAAACCCCAACAATTTGCTATCCACCAAGGACCATAGAAACATTAGGTCGAAAATTGCTCTCAATCTCGATCATTTAATCTTAATGACTACCCATACATGAAACCAACAGAACAAATCGGGGTGGGGACGGTAGGGTGATTTCACAAGCCTTAAATTAATTTGGGAATTAAAAAAGTTCTTCCTACGACAATGCACTTGTGTTGATAGGAGAATCAGACTTTGCACAAAGTTCAATCAAGCATCAACTAGCCATATCAGTGTGGAATAATATTTCCGAAACAGCTTTCGACACGATCATAATCATTAGGGCTATCAGAACTTTCGATTTCATCATCATTATAATAATCATTATCATCGTAAAGTACCGTATTCGACGTGATAAGCACCCGGGGCGCTTAAAAAATTGGTAAAAGGGGGCGCTAATTAAAACGATAAAATATTTCCTCAAGTTTAGTCTTGAAAGTGTTTTCTTACGATACACATGTCTTTGAAATATGGTTTTATAACTTATATCATTTTGATGGTGGCTGGGAGTCTTGAAATACCCTGTATTCTTCACTTTAGTGGAAGTAAAAGACTTATTGCAAGACTGAAAAACCTTCCTCAATGAATCAGCATGCAAGGTAAGCAATGTTGAGAGGTGGGCGCTAAATCAGGACGCATATTGTTCAGTCGCAAACGTGGTGGGTGGGCGCTTATAGGGGAGTGGGCGGTTATTAAGTCGAATACGGTAATAAGTTTAATTAGACATTCTCGGTCTTGACTGGACGAACGGATAACAGATTAAAATCGACCGGGTTTAGACAAAACGGTACCTCGTGAGAGAAACATTTTTTAACCTATATTCCTTGGAACATGGTCGATTGTAATTTAACTGGACGTACGAATTTCTAAAAACTCCCGCTAACTTCTTAGCGGGGGTATAATAAGAAATCTATTCTACAAAACGACATAATTAAAGCCAATGAAAACATGCTGTTTCGGCATACAAAAGCGTAAGATAAAAAATCGCCCTTATGATTAGTACAAGATCGTATTTCGTATATCCACTATCGTAAAGATATGACCCTAAATTTCAAATTTATTATAAAATTTTACATATAAGAATGAATCTGTAAGGTCTGAATAAAATAGTTGTAACGGAATTTCTGTATGTTTATATGTATGTCCATGGTACTTATGATAAGATGGTATCATTAACCGAACAGGTATATGTAAAATGGTGTTTTTTTATGTTTGATTTCTAGTTTTTGTTTTGGGGGTATGGTATCTCTCAAACAAACGCCTCCTTCATAGTGCAATGTATGCACTTGGTGGTTAAATCGGCCAATCTTCTATGAGAGACCGCGAATCAACTGTTCCGAGACTTGTTGACCTCTGTTACGTTGAAGTCGCCATTAGGTGTGCACGGGCTTATGTATTTCAAACTTTTCTCGGGATTCAAGCTGCTGCGTTCATGCGTATTCAATCTGACGAGAACAATTGCTGATCACGGTTCTTAAACCATAGACTATTTATAAGTAACTATTGAAGACTTTCGTCAACAAAATACAATAACACAACCAACTTTATGTTGACGTAACTTTCTTTTAAGATATTATGAACTGTCTTTGGCTTCCGCTTCGGAAACGAATTATCTCTGCACATAGTCCAATTATTCCCTTGGAAACCATCAAATAAAAAGCAGCAAATATGGACAGGCACCACTTAGCGACAACACACATGCAAAGTTTCCGAATGATAGAATGAACGGCCATTTAGTTATGATGCGGAACGAAAAGGTCAATGACACTTGAAAATTCTAAACTACCAGGCATGTGCTGTCTAATAAAATTTAATTAGAACTTTACTAAAATCCAATACCTCAAAATCTATTATAATCATGAAATGGTGTCATTCGATTGCTGAATAAGAAACAGTATACTACAAAACGAATTTCACAAATCATTTTTTTTCAATTTACAGTTAACCGGAAGCAACGACTGGTTTACTCTATTGAAACAGACGAAAGATACATGTAGACGGCGATGGTCAGCATAAGAGCATGTAATGATTAATTTAGGACGAACCAGTACATTATTTAACCCTTAAAGTGACACGAAGTATGATTCATGAGTTCCGTGGCTTAAATAGAGTCAAAATATTATATGATTTGAACTAAGCGCAGATCGGCTATCAAACATTGCTTCTTTTTTCTCTTGAATGCCCAAATTACGTCATTTCAATTTTAAATTCAAAACAGCAATATCAATGTTAAGAAGTCTAAATATAGTGTCCCATAAACATGTATATTAATCAAATGACCTAAGCAATACGAACCTATATTTATTGCTGTGTTTTCTATAAACAAGTTTCCAAAATTACGATTTATATTTAACAACATAATCTGTGCCCTTTTAATGGCCCGAAAGATTGCCCAATTGTTTTTGTACTGAACTGCATATTTGTATTATGTTGTTATTTCAATAGAAGTATTTGACCCAAATTTTAGCCTTCACAATATTTTTTCATAAAAATGTGTCCGTGAACCGAACGGTGTTGGTCACAACAGGGTTCACAACAAAGAATCTATTGTAAAAGAAAGGAATAATTAATAAACCCTTTTTATTTTACAAGAACTATACTTAATGAATATTAGATCAAACACTGCTCGAGCATGGGACAGGTATAAGATTATAGCTCACCTTTGGGGCGAAAATGAGACACTGTGTGACGGTGGTGGCGAGGATGATGACGATGTTGGAAAGCGCGTAGTTAATGTTGATCTGGAACTTGAGCGCCATGGAGACTGTGACCCCGAGTAGACTGAGGACCAGCACGTTGTACACACTCATCCCGATCATTTTGGAGTCGTTCAGACCGTCAACTTTTACCTAGTGATAAAGTATCTTATCTTACTCCTAATGGGCAAAATAGCACCTATCAGAAAGTGTTGACCACGGTATTTTACTGTAATACTACAGTAAACACTTTTTTGGATTGCTTCAAAGCATATCCGTTACAACACATTTCATTTATCAATTTACGTTTTTATAAGATAAATTTGAAGGCAATTTTACAAAACTGACATTCTATCAACGTGATTTCTTTTATGAAATGATAAAGCATACAGTATTTACCGTATCAACCTAATGTAAATCTGTATACAACCATTTGATATACTGACTGTCAAAACATTGTGCATAAAACCGAACAATTTACTGTTTATGAGATTTTCTATTCACACACGAGGAAAAACAAGTACCTTTCTAGTTTCCCATGCAAGAAACGCCCCCAGTAACATGAGAATTCCTTGAAGAGCAAATATAGTGGCCATGAAATACATTTGGTTGGGTGACTCACACATCTTGAGGACACCTTGGTACAGTACATCTTCTTCTTCCTTTATCTGAAAAGGTAGTGATATAGATAATAATTAGACATCATGAATTTTATCCACGGGGTGATGTCGAGAGATGTGGGTAGTCAAAATATGTCGAAAGGATGTCGAGAGATTAATCAATGACATCCGCATAGTATTCCAAGATCTTTAGTCACCTAAAGTGTCATTGATCATACATTTGTATGCATGTTGGCAAAAACGATTTTTCATTTTTACTTAATTCTAAGACCGTCGATTTAAAACCAAATTGCATATGTGCTGACAGAATTTTCATAGATACTTATCCCAAAATACAAAATTAAAAATGAAGAAATGTATTCAACGATATTCTAGCAATAACAAATCACTTTTAAGCAATACCACTGGCTCCATATCATGCACCACGACGACCATAGGATCGTAGAGAGCCCAGGTGAAAAGAACCACCATGTTGATAGCGACCAGTCCAAACACCATGGCGAGCAGCTGGGTGTCTTTCACGATCTGGGGACAACACATTCGTTTACTTAAACAACACCTTGACAATCAAGGACAATATTTTTCATGTCAAAATGAGACGTTTCAACATAGTTTCTTGTGACAGTGAGACAAATATCACATGCTAATGGACGATGAATGCTGCATTGCATCTTTGCGTTGAATTGAACGTTGCTCCTTTCAAAATAGAAGTTGGTATATTTATAAAATTTTACCTAAATCAGAATCGTAAGAATTAAAAAAGTAACTTTCAAACATCTGAAATACAAGTTATCTAGGAAGAAATGAACAATTTGAACTTCGATGTGCTTAACACATCTTATACCAAATTAATGTAATTTATGTTAGTATTCCGTTAATACTTATAGTAACTGATCAATGTTTTTAGGACATTTATGTCCTATTGTTACTGAGAGTAGCATTTTAAAGAATTTTAATAAGTATCAAAATCACATCCCCCCATCCCTCTGAATGAAATGAATATGAAAAAGTCATCCTCAATCTAGATTGATGTTTTTTTTCAAAAAGACAAAATTGTTTAACCTTTTTCTTATTTGTGGCGTTCGTAAAGATTATGTGAACCCTCCAGGTTTTGGCAAAGAGGGCCCCAAAGGCCAGTGAAAATCCAATTGTTAGGACGAAGCCTTTTGCCTGAAATACAAACTTCCGATTTAATATACAAGTGTTCAGATATCATCCTTATATCCCGAAGCTTCAATTAAAAAAGGGATCAAACTTTAACAAACATTCCCAATATCGAGAAGAATAGTTTCGTGACTTTCACAACCTATGAAAAAATTATACAGCTGAATCCATTATGCTCAAAATGATAAACTTATAAACATATTTATATTCAAAAAGGCAAATTATTGACAACAATGAAATGCATTATTGATTTGCATCTAAAAACCAAACAGAAGGGCAAATTATTCCCTCTGTGAACTTCGATTCTGTGAAATTTCGCTATGAGGTCCGAATGTACCATTGAAACATATACAACTTCCGCCGCAAAGGACAACGCAGAAGGGCAAATTATTCCCTCTGTGAACTTCGATTCTGTGAAATTTCGCTATGAGGTCCGAATGTAACATTGAAACATATACAACTTCCGCCGCAAAGGACAACGCATGCCGATCTTATCCCATTGGTTAACTCAACCTTTCTGCTCAGCAACAAAATGTGTGATTTGAATTCTTAGGCGATAAGTTGCAACCTTTGTGCAATTTCTGATAGAAATGATGTTCAGTAGCAAAAGGCTAGACACATAGAACAGAAAAGTTGAAAGCTGCAATGCTTGACATAGCCAGTGAATGGAATTGCGCGAGCTCCGCCTTGCGGGAGTTGGATACTGAATTGTAACTGAACAAGATGAATTTCTTAACTCACAGTGCAGGAGAATACGTTTGTGTCTGAGTCGACGTTTTCCAGGAAGGGCGTGGTGTACAGCAGGAGACAGCCAATCAGAGTCACGTTGTTCAGACGAGGGGATGACATCTTGACTTCCCTTTGAAGCATTATTTATTGTACTTTAGAATCATTTATCATACATACAATTGTTAAGGCATTATAAAATACCAAAATGGTGTATTGTCATTCAACAAAATAATTAATTTAAAGACAGATTATAACACTGACGTCCAAACTCCACCCACAATGACAGTGAGAAATACAATCAAACCACACTTAACGGAAGGTTTTAAATTTTTTAAACATGTTAAATGTTCATCTTCTTTTGCAAACACATTGTTGTTGAAATCGTCTCATTTTGACTTTCACAAAAATAAACTTTTGTTTAGATTTGTATAATTTTTTATTTGCTTCTTTTGTATTTTGAAGTTATGATTCAAATCAATTTCAAATTGATTTAGATATACTAGATACTCTTAGCTATTGAATTTATACTAATATTTTAACATAAAAACACTGTACGTCTAACAATGATAGTTGTGTACATGATTTCACACAATTTGACAGACCTCAGGTAACCAGCGTATAACGGCCATGTAAGGTCGATGTCTTCTTTTGTTTATATACTAAAGTTCAACTGTATCATTGTCATATCTTCTGGAAGAAGCAAATAAAAGCTTTGGTAAATTCAAAATAACTTGGTCCATTAAAAATGTTTTAAATTTCGACAACAGCTCTCTGAAATTATTATACGTTAGTTAACATAATTAATCTGATCAATTCTGCTTTGGTACCTTGGAGAATCTACAAACTTAGAGGATTGAAGTCTTTGATCTCTTTTTCTATAAGAATCGTTCTTCAAGCCCACCCTATTGCTTTCTTGCGCACATCATGAGCCTGGAAATTGTGTACATTATAGATGACATCGATGCTTACACAATTCTTTATAGTTAATCTAATACTTCGCTTGTCATAACCATGAACCCCTGTATCATACGACAGTTCGGTGGATTAGAGTCATCTCAACGTAAATGATAATAATAATCTTAACCAATTACACGTGTAGAGTCATACTGAGCCTTGGGAATAGTATAGGTATCAAACGAAGATTTCAAGGAAAGTAACCTGAACGATAATAATATATTTCTAAGCTTATCCAATTACTCGTATATGATCATATTGAGCCCTGGGAATATTTCAATTTCAAAGAATAACATGGACCCTTTCAAAATCGTTTCTAGCTATCCTGATATATCGACATTGTCCCTGTATTAAGTTTCAATGATGGAAGTTTCCTCATTGAAAATAAAAGATCTTTTTCGCCAACCTAATAACTCGCTTGGAGTCATGCTGAGCCGTGGGGAATGGTGTAGGTTACGCGGATGAATTCGAAACTTTCCCAAACCTTTCTTGTTAACCTAATAAATCGCTTTCATCAAGCCTCATGTCACCTGACATTCCTGAAGTAGACGTTGAAGCAGAGGAAGACTATGGAGAGGAGAGCTCCGAGTCCAGATATGCAGCAGATGCAGATGTAGAGTGGGAGGGACAGGTGCTCCTCCTCAATCAGCTTCAACACGGAGTCACGGGGAACCTTGTTGTCTGTTAATTTAATATAAACAAGAAAATATAGTCATGAACATCCTCTACTATATTGATTTTCATTTTAGCTCACAATATTTCCCTAAATGTCCTCAATCAGAGATAAATTACAGATTTAGGTCAACGACTCCTTAAAGAATAATTGCGCGTTTCTCATTTTCAAACTCCATCAAAGAATTATTTTAGATAGTTCCGTAAGTCTATCATTTCCAAAAAGGATAAGGTTTTAAAATGCTATGGACAAACATTTAAATTTTGTCTGGGAAAAGGGGAAAATAGTGTCTGTTGAAGACAGATGTTAATCATTGATAGGTAGAGTTATGTCTACGACAGTAATACCCGTGACATCCTACGTAAAGCGGTGGCTAATAGAGATCAGGTATCTATCGTTCAGGAGCTTATATCTGTGGCATTGGTTGCAGACTGGAGTCTATGGAAGGTCAGATTTCTTTTGTTCAATAAATTAATATCCTCTATTATGGAAATGTCTTTATAGAAAGAAATAGGCTTCAATAAGGGAGTAGGTATGCTATTCCTTGACAACTTCCAGTTACTTTGATTCTGTGATATCTTACCTTCCCATACAATGGCGTTTGGTACCCATTCGATTTGGGATCCTTCTTCTTTGCTTGGATCAAAGTATCCGACCACAACTTCTTGGCCATCTGATACAATAACAATATGCAACGAAATGTAAATGAAACATACTCTAACTCAAACTTAGAATCGTGGATTCATTACATTAATCGACATTACTTTTATACTGCGGCAAATGGTGAACTTATTTCTTGATTGCATTAACCTTGCCGGTCAGGATTTCCTGTGGAATGAATATAAGTATCAACAAATGTTATTTTATATACTTTGAACCCTCTTGATGACGAACATTCCAATCGGATCTCCCTTTTCATTGAAGGACATCGGTCCTGATGCCCCCATAAAACTTGTTTTCTGCATTTTGTTGAAAATGACAGACCCGACGGTGTCGTCCGTGTAACTAAAGTCTTCTAGAGCGTAGCCGCTTTCTGAATGATGAAAACATGGTAATATGACTTACAAGAGAGTGTGTACTCGAGTGTATACCTATAGAAATCCAATTTCACTAAAACGTGCATCTACAAAGTTTTAGCATTTAAATGCCATTTGTAAAAATATTTTCACAACCGCTACTTGCAGGGTATGCATTGTTTTATATTTTTTCAATTTCTGTTGAAACATAAACCATAGCGGAAACATAATTGGCCGGTGAAGATAATGACTTTACACTTTCATGCCAGACTACATTTACAAGCGTTTAATTGCAATCCAGTAAACTAGTTGATATTGCAATATCGTCGTATAAATGTAGTTCCAACTCATCGAAATAAAAATATAGTTATATAAACTATAGTAATAGGTCTCAACAAAACAATGCTTTTGAGATGGAAAGAGAGCGAGGGAGAGAATAGCTGTGTTATTTATGTCACATTTTATACAAAAATGGAAGACATTCTCGAAAAGAAAATAAGTACGGGAATAGCAGTGGTTTAACATCGACAGTGGAAGTGGTTAATCTGTAAGGTTCTGTCAAATGATTAGAAGGATTATCAGGAAGAAAATTAATTCTCCTAAGGTCTTTTATAAATTTCAGATTTACTAAACGAATATTTTATATCATCTTACCAGAATGAAGATAACACTCACCCGTGTCTTCAAGTTCTGTGATGGTAGCATTTAATGCAAGCGCCATCGTCCACATTGTATCATAACTAAGTGTCGTAATGGTCTCTCCAAACAGAGTCTTGTTGTTGGTGCGATTCTTGTAGATTTCGATAAACTCCGAGGGTCGAATCCCACCAACTGTTACCTCATTCTTGGGATTGACTGTCACTCTTTCAACGAAGAAGGCTCCTTCCACGACCTGTGCGAGTTGATCCGGGGTACAGTCTATACTGCTGTCAGGAGCCATCCACCATTTGGACTCGTACCAGCCGTTGAAGAAGAAGATCACGTTACGTCCGTATAAGTTGATTTTGTATGCCTGATAAATGATGTTCATAAAGGGGATTGATATACTCATAAATAAGTTGTGTATTTATCTGTACAAGAGGCAGTCATTTGTACCACACATATTTGCATAAACTTGCTTTAAAGAAAAGATAAGGACCAAATATGAAAACGCTGACTTGTTTTATCACAAAAAAAAACCTTGAGCAACTATTTGTTAACAGTCAACTTAAGTTAAACGCCAAAGGATACAAAGATTTTCAAAACGCTTTTAGTGGTAAGATTGGTATAAGAACCATTCATATTAGTTATATTAGTGTTAAAATGTCTTCGTAAATATAGTGCCACGAGCTCATTACCACTGCCAAGAAACTGTGCACGAAGGGTAGCAACGATTTAACTTTATAAGTTATCACTATTGTAACCTCTATAGGAGTCCTACCCCTGGCATTCCTTACCTCACAATAGGCCTGTCTTCCGACTGATTCATAGAAACTACCAATGATGATTCTAGCGTCAACCGCCTACAAGACAATTAAAACATAAAACAAAAACAACTTAAATAAATATTCTCCAGTTTATAAAATATATTTTTCTTATGATAAATAACTACCATCACCTTAATTTTTTTTAATCCGAACCGTAAGAATGTTTTTTAAAACAAGGCTCAGAGAAAATGACAATCGCCAAGAATACATTAGACAGTTGTGGCAAAGACGGATACTGGTTGAAATTTCATAGATACCTCTAATTCAATAACATAATGATTTTAGGTGACTTATTTTCGACTGTTGAAGGTTGGTTGTTTGTTCTGTGTTTATATATGCTTAGCTGAGTATTGAAACGTATTCGGTGTATGGAAAAATGAATATGAATTAACAATTGTGAATAAGTTAAAAAACGAAATCAATAAACCCAGGGTATTGGGTGAAAACATAAAACATTTACCCTTTGTCAACACGGGTGAGTGTTATAAAAATAAGGCTTTATGATACAACAGTAAAGATTTTCTGTGATTTAGCCTTACTCATGATTCTATGTTGTAATATGTAAGCAAAGCAATAACACTAGAGGGTCTTTTTCCAGATCTATGCAAAAGGATTCCCTTCAATATGATTGTCGACTCTAACGATGTCACGTTTAAGAGAAATGGGAACACATACCTTTAGGTTCCTAATTTGTGAGATCGGTTCCTTAGTAACGACTTCAGAACGTAGAACAGTCATGTTTTCACTTCTTACCCTCTTTAGTAACTCATCTATTAGCTGGATAAGTGAAACAATATGGAAATTGATAATTAGTTAAAATAAAAAATAATAGTTAAAGTTATCTCTGGAAATTGATAAAAAGATACAAACGTTTTCTTTAAGATAAATCAAAATGTTATTATAAATTGATGAAATACATTTAGACAAGAAGATATTATTTCAAACTAATGTCGGTATCTATCTCTGTCAAGTACTGATCACTTACAAAGTCTCTTATGACTTTGGTTGAATCATATAATTACCGATGAATGCAGCTGAATGGCCTGGTGTATTGTTGCGATACGAGACCATCCGAATTTCTTGAAGATGGCTATTTTGGCTGGATTACTATCAACTTCTGGGGAATTTGCACGAAAAAATCGTGGATATGTGCTTTTGTCCGATAACGCCGGGGACACGGATCCAAAAGACATCTGGGATATAAAAAAAAGTACTTTTGAAGCATTAAATAACTTTTGCATATGTTTCGGATAGTCAGTGACTACAACCTACAAAGGTTCAATACTTTCGAACATAGCGCAACTATCATGTAGGATATTGTTCGCTCAAGTTGGACTTATCCAATCACCCTTCTGCCTTATCCACTATTTTTAAAGTAGAGGAAGACAATACGATATTGTAAATAATATTATACCATCTACATCTCTTTAGGCTCCATACTGACGCAATAAAAAAGTTATTATTTATCACTAGAGCGAAAACTTCGCCATATATGGAATATAGTAAGATTCGAGAGGTGAAAAATAATATTAAGGTACGAAGTATCATGATTAAAGATTTGAACGGTTCTTATTACCAATTTCATGAAACGTTTAGACAACAGCAAAAACAAACATTCCATACATCCTACTACATCGGTTTTATCCGTGAAGCACCTACAGTGGCCCGTTTCTTATTCCTTGAAGAACCGATTAATCGTTAACCACTAAAAGACAAAAAAGACCTATCGATGTTTTTTTAAAGATTGTTGGACATATCCTTTAAAGCTCTAACGATAACAGTGCGATTGCAATTGGGTAAATATATAGAGAATCTCACCCAAGTGTCTTTTGCTATCAAATGTATCAACACGAGTTGATAAAAGTTACAAATATCCGAGGCTTGCCGAAGATATTTTACTTTTATCAACGAGTGTTGATATATTTGATATCAGAAGACACGAGGGTGAGATTCTATTTATCATCAAAAATCATTTTTCATTTCGATTCCGTGAAAAATGTGTTTTTCTGAACACTGCATTACTCTTAGACTCTCAGTGGAGTGACATCATAGCATTGTGACATCATCATGTTTATGGCGTCATAGCATTGTGATGTCATTACTTGATGATGTAAAACAATTGTGATGTCATGAACTTGACTGTAATAGGGCATTGTTCAAAATCTACTGTCAAAGCGATATCTCCTGTGGAAAACAGTTTTGGATGATAAAGAACATATGTGTACATGAGTACCTGCACAAGGTTCCAGTAGTGCGACGCCTGTGCTGTAGCCTCAGATACAAAGGAACATCCGGCTGCATAGAAGATAGTTTTCTTGGGCGGGTTGTATAAGTTTGAATACATCATCTGTATTGCGTGACCAGCGTTACACTGTGAAAAAAAAATTAAAACAATTATTCATTAGACGTTGGTTGTAGACTAAGGAAGAGTAATTGTCTACTTTCGTAATTTAAAAAAAAATTTAAACCTCGGGTTCGAAACTGAATTCATATATAGGCTGTCATAGCATGCCGTTTCTTTGCTATGGTGTTAAATGTCCCATTTTGATGTTTCCTACATCCCATCTGACAAAGGAGTTAACAAATACTCCGAACCATCGTTCAATTCACAATAAAGAAGTTGTTATACAGAAAATCTTGTCTTACTTATGGTCATCAATTCCAAATGCCCTTCAAAGACTTGATATCTTTAGATAATTTTACTGAGCTTTGTAGTCTTATCAAAACCAGGTACCTTGGAATTGTTCCACATCAAATTGAGTCTGTACCCAGGAAGAAAGTTCTCCTTGCTGTTGATGTGATCCAGCGCTATTTCAGCTGCTTTCAGAGCTGCAAGTCCGCCATACCAGGGTCCTTCCATCGGGAACAAAGCAAACATGTGAATGTCCTTCACACTGTTTACAATACCCGGGATCAGTGTAACGAAAATGAATACAAACCTCATGATGTCTGAAAAAGAAAAGAGATCATCATCACTTGAATAAAAAGCCTACAACGATGAGATCAACATGTACCTCCAATGGAAGTATTTATGTCTGAAAAAAAGAAAAGAGATCATCATCACTTGAATAAATAGCCTACAACGATGAGATCAACATGTACCTCCAATGCAAGTATTTATGTTTGAAATAAGAACAGAGAACAATTTCATTTGAACATATGGGTCCCGTTGGACTTAACACTAAGGTAACATTAAGTCACTAAGATAACCTTCGTGCAATGTTAAAGGATGGCACAAAGTTTAACCTTAGTGTTAAGTTGTTTTGTGCAGACATCCTTCTTCATCAGCGTATTTATAGTTTGAAGCTCCTTCTGTTATCTTTCCGGGTAAATACCTCGTATTGCTGGACGCTCGTTATTCATGGTCATGTATAACATGAATTACACTATTTCAGCAAATGAAATGTCGCCCTGCAAAGTGCCTGAAGACATAATATCTCCAAACCCACGGTAATTTCGCCATTACTTGAAAGAAAACGTTAAATCTTAACAGGTTATCGTAGGAGCTTCTCGCAAACAACGCCAATGTAGCAGGATGGTTACAAGCATTTAAAGCTTGTTCTATCTGTTTCAATAATCTGTCTGACCAAATTGCATCAACTACAAGCCCGATTTTCATGTTTGCTTGACCGACAGTATATTCTTGTTTAAAAGACGGCAAATAGGAGAGAACTGCTTTTTGAAATTTTTCATTGGAAAAAGAACTAGTTGTAACATGATAAGACATTGTCTGTGTTAAGTGTTTTTTAAAATTTCAATTTGCTTTTCTATCACCATTGGTTTTCTTACTACACTGATAGTAAATCATCTTTGTGATTTTTCCAAATGTCTCCTTATATATGTAAGGTTTAACTTTAAAGTGTGACGATTTTTTAAATATTCCTTGATAAAGAACCAAATTTTGCATTCTTACAACAATTTGTATCAGAAAATCATAAAAATGATTAAATAAAATTACCTTATGGTTTGGGTCGGGGCAGTTCTCTTACCACCAAATCTTCCACAGTGACCAATGAACCATCATGATTTCTCAAATTGATTTCATTATGAACGTAAATTACTAAAACTACTACATCTCATAGGAGCTACAATAATAAAAGTCTCCTGTTTTAATCTCTACTGAACCAATTGATTGCGTTTTCATTTGACAATAAAGCTTTGTTCAAAAGGTGAGCGACCAATTATGTTTTAAAATTAAAAAAACTACTAAAAACTACCCCACAGAAGATATAGATACCACAAATGTTAAATTTTGTATATTATAACCCTATATGGGGCTTCACGATCATTTTGTATGTGACAGGTTGAAAGTAGTTTTGCGCTATATTTTTTTCAAAAACAGCCTTCAATACAAATTTTTAATCATAAAAGATGAGCATGTCTCATTTCTACAAGTCACTGGTGTTGAAAATTGTTGATAATAAATGCTATACAAATCATAGGTAATAGATTGAACCTAAACAAGTTGATTTAACTTCACATTGTAAATTCCATTGCTTTTAAAAAGAAACTTATAAAAAGCAAAGGAAATAAAAAACCCAAAATGCACATCTGCACATGTTGATTGATCAACATTCTTAGTTTTACTAAGCTAGGTCTTGAAGTTTTTATTAGTTTTTATTAGGTGTTACTAATTAGTAATGCAATTAGTAACACCTAAAGGCAACATCTACACTTACCGATGTATCCACATACTAAAAATTCGAACAGACGAACAAAAAAACAACGGACGTATGCAGCCTATACGTTGGGCGGGGGATAACCAAAAACTTTCAAGAATTCCCTGAGTTGGAAAGACATGTACAGAAGAATAGCATAGAAACTTCATCAGTTACCTAACATGTAACTTGAAGGAAGAATTGCACTCACCTGTTTTTATAAGGTCTTTCCAGGAGAACAATGATTGCACACCTATTTACTCTACCTTGCAGAGGCTTGTAACCAATGTTCGTGTGTCTCTTACTATTAATTATCCTGCTGTGGGAGAACAAGAAGATGTTTATTAACTTGTTCTGGGCAGGTGGGGCCTTGCGTCTCAGCCAGCAGTTCATTAAAGATCAGAAAGTAATGTTCGACCACATTTACCTTGATAAAAGAGTTGATGTGGTGATAATTAGAAATACAGTGGCCGAGACTCTTAGGTTGTCAATATTACATTTTCATCAATTGATTCGGAATACCCATGACAATATAATTGAATACTTATGAATGCACTGGTTAATCAACCTCCTGTGAGTGTAGTTACATATTTTTGACAAGTGTAGATTATATACAAAAATAGTAACCTTCATGTGACATGTTAACATTCTAAAATGCCAATATATTGTTGATTAAAAATGCATTCACACTAATAGTGCATTTAATATATTCCCTCGTTATATCATAGAGTTTATCACACCCATAGAACACCATTTCTATTCGGTCAATTATCAATCAATAATATTTTACAATGGCTCAATGGCAGAACACTTGTAAATATGTGATTTTCTTTTTCTTGGAACAAACAAAGTCAGGCCGCGATGACTGGAATTGTCCAGAAATGATTCCCCATCGCCTAAATTAACTATATGTTTAACCACTATTGATCATTTTTTACTGCCCATGGCCATAATTTTAATGATTCGCGTGTTAAGTAAATAGGTCCTTATGCTCATTGCATCTAGTTCGGAAGGGTTAAATGTATAAATGTACAATCAGAAACACTCATGCGGATTTACTTCAGAGAATTGTCATACGTGACCTCTCTTTAATGAAAACTAGTCGATTTCTTAAGTTTAATTTAGATATACACAGGTTTCCTTTCTTTCGAAAATAAAACTGTGAAATAAATGTAACATAGTTGTTATGAAACCTATGTTATACTCTGCTAATCCCATCCCCAAGTAATCCCTAAGTATGTAATAATCATTAAGCTGTTGTCAAGTGACAGTGTGTTGACAACTGAGTCTGTTGGGTATATAAGACCCAGGTTTGAATTAAAAGTGAATTCTCAGCCATCGACCTGGAGAGAGCGTTGAGTCTCAGCAACGGGACTGAGGAGTTGAGTCTCAGCCAGGACTCGGCCATGGGCTGATGACAGCCACAGCAAGCCATGTGAGAAAGGCCGCGCTGGGCGTCGTGAGGGTGCCCAGGGAAAGCGGGCGAGAAAGATCGACAGCCAGATTAGTCAAAGTACTTGGAAGAAATAAACCCATGAAAAATCCACATGCATCTCGTCTTCTTGTTGAATCATACGATGTGTGCCTGGCGATTGTGCTACACAGGGGATCCTTTTGGTGCCGCAAGAACCCGGATTCAGCAAGACAGAGGGACTTGGACTTGGTGGTTGGTGAGTGCTGATTGTTGTCGACCTTCCCCCCTTCTCTGGGCGACCCTGAGTGTTTGGAATTAAACTTGATCGATAGTGATAGGTAGGTTAGCGTAGACGTAAGGAGTAGATGTAAAGGACATTAGCAGAACTGACATAAATCAGGGGTTTGACAGAGAACGTTATACCGATGGCTGATTTGCTGTTTTGGCGGGATCAGCCTGGTAGTAAGAAAATAGTATGGGCTGTTGAAGGTTAATGTCTTATGAGTCAAAATGGAAAAAAGTTAAGGAAAAAGGGGTTTTGAAGGAAGACTAGATTTTTTAATTGGCAGGGACGATGTAGTTGAATTACATAAGCAAAGGTCATGGGGAAGGCTTAGATTAAGATGAAGTTTGAAAATCCTAATGTCTGAGAGAGTGGTGGACGAGTGGACGGGTACATTGTATGGTAAGCCCGCGGGTCATCCAATGGTATGGAGCTCAGACCGAGCAGACGGGCATATAATGTTGTAACCCGAGACGAAGCTCCTGCCCTAAATTGACTTGAATGGCCTTGTTCTACAGACCGGATTAGTGGGATAGTCCTCTTGTAGATAATCCCGGGGTCTGAAGGCCAAGGATAGACGAACAAAATCTTATCAAGCAGTATGTTAGGCAACGGTGGGTTTAAGGTTTTCTGAGATGGAACATACTATGTAACCCTTGTAGAGAAAAACACAACGCAAATGCTAGGGTTAACTGCAGGCTTTAATTCCTTGGATTAAAGAGATTTCAAGCTTAAATGTAATTATTTGGGACGGTCAGATACATTAGCTCTCTTGGGTTATTTATTCAAGGCAATATGGTAGTAAGGAGCAATGTTGTTCCATGAAACTGTAGATATGCATTTAGAAGGCTAAGAAAATATTTCACTGTTAAGTTGAGGTTAAGGTACTTGTAAGGTTAAGAGAAGAGAACCCAGAGGAGATAGGGTGGGGAAACGACAGTTGGTGCCTCCATCCAACAGTGGATGCAATGATGCAGAAAGCCAGCACGACTGTGGGAGATGATCGGTTTGGACCTGTGAGATCGAGAACCCATGGAGAACGTCGGTGTGGGAACAACAGTTGGTCCATCCAGTAACATGGCCGGTGTCTGCTAAAGCAGGGGACGTGGGGAACGTCAGGAGATGGAATATATCTGCACCTCCATGTAGGATGACCAATGTTCCTGGAAAACAGTGGGAATTCAGCTGTACCCGACGGTGGGCCAGGACTGAACCGAGACTCTTCGCATCCTATCTCACCATGTGGGACTTTCTTTCTCCAGTAATGGAAATATATTACATAATTTATTGTTAAATGTTAAAAGGGCGCATTAGTATTTCTAATATTAATGTATTGTATTATTGGAATGATGTATTTGTGTGCCATTAATGATCGATATATGTTTATAAGCGCGATGATGTATATTCTCTTGTATGTATGATAATATGATGATGTATTTGGGCGCTTAAAAGTGTGTAGATCTTTAACGGAAAATAATCGTTGTAAGTTTGTTATGTACATTTATTTATAGATTTATAATGTTGTTATCCTTGTCTAAACTGACTGAAGAAATCTTTGTCAATATTTCTTGTTTGGTGATGGAGTAATGTAACATAGTTGTTATGAAACCTATGTTATACTCTGCTAATCCCATCCCCAAGTAATTCCTTAGTATGTAATAATCATTAAGCTGTTGTCAGGTGACAATGTGTTGACAACTGAGTCTGTTGGGTATATCAGACCCAGGTTTGACTTAAAAGTGGATTCTCAGCGATCGTCCATGAGAGAGGGTTGAGTCTCAGCCATGGGACTGAAGAGTTGAGTCTCAGCCAGGACTCGGCCATGGGCTGGTGACAGCCGCGACGAGCCATGTGAGAAAGGACGTGCTGGGCGTCATGGGGAGAAGCGGGGAAGAAAGATCGACAGCCAGAGTAGTCAAAGAGTAATTGGAAGAAATAAAAGCCAAGAAAATACACGTCTCGTCTTCTTGTTGAATCTTACGAAGTGTGTGCCTGCTGATTGTGCTACATAAATCGGAAAAAATGGAATGATTTTAATTCATCAAGCCCATTTTGTTTTTAATGTAATTTGTAATTTCCATGTATCATTGTAAGTGGTTGTAAAAATAAAGTGGAATATTCGCTCACAAAATCATAGACAGAGGAAAAACAGTTTAAAAGAATTAACACGTGAAAGTACATACTAACTTTCGACCGTAAAAGAGTTGATATTAAAATCAGGGATTCTGATAATTGTTTTAGCTCAAGCTTTTGAACAAACCCTTTAAAACCCGAGAATTACACATATGATAATAATCATCATAAATTCCTTGAACATAGAATAATGCCTTATTATTCTTCTTAGAATAAAATATAAACTATATCTAGTTCGGATTATTGTTGTCTCATTGTCGCATATCCATTAAAGCAGTAGATATAATTCAAATACAGCAATTAATATAACGTTTTAAAAAATAATCGCTGGGAAATTGAAGACAACAATAAACTGATTTTTTATGCAACTTTGCTTACTGATTGATGATGGTCTTGATAAAAATGTAATCTCAAGTCAAAAGTCACCTAATGAACTTGTCTTTTTATTGATGATTAATTGATATCAAGGCGATAAAGATTCATAAAGTTAATGACTAAGAACGTAGTCTTGCTAATCGTTAGGAAGGTTCTTCCTTTGCTCTCAACTAATAGAACAACCTATTTCCGTAAGGGCCACTAAGGGATACATGGAAACATATATAATGCACACTTATTACTTGGACAGAATAGGCATTAAAGATTATCAAAATGAATTTATAACTTTGCTTTGGTACAAGTAAAAATAAAAATAATATTGATATTGTTTAAAGCTTCGTAGCTTCATCTTGATTCTAATCTCTGTACGCAAGCCTAAACAAAAATGGACGATCTTCCTCGACAAAATGTTGAAGAATAATTAAGTTTTGTTTATTTCTGATTCCTGGAGAATTTATTATTTTAAAAAAAATATATCAAGATGGGGATAATTTCATAACTCTACCGTGTCTGTGATCAAAATATATCCGAAGGAACTGGTATTGAAATAGAAAATAATATCAGAGTAGTATTATTTCAGAAATCCTTACCATTGAACGAGGTTGCATTTTCTTTAAATTAACAAAGCGTTTAAAGACGTATTCAAGCACTAATTGGTTAACTTTTCTACAATTTACGAAGTTTTATAATAGCAATTTCTCCGTTAATAAACCTTAAACCTTTAACAATCAGTATCTTCAAACATAACTATGAAAATTGTACCATGTCTCATCCTCTCCATTAATACTTACTTACTTGCTTCCGTTTTCTTCTTTTTTCCCCTTACCCTTCCTTTCCTAGACGAATCAGTTTCACATCGTGCATACGCGAACTCATTAGAAAAGACTAATGAAAACAAACGTTTAAAATGCTGGACTAGAATGTTCTAGACGTATTTGCTTTGATTAAACTTACACAGCACCAAACAACAAGACGCTTTGTTTCATACCACTTCAATAAGGCTCCTGGTTGTTTTATCTAACTATTACCAATAAGCAGTTAGTGTCTAGATAAGCTAAATTTCCTCATTTCGAGGGCCCTTTAATCAAAAGTACTCAACCTAATGAGGTGGAGTCAGGGCAGGATGCTCATCACGATCTACAATACACAGACAATTTGTCTGAGTCAACTTACTGAATATCGAAGTACTGGGTTTATTGAAAAATGAAATGAGAATTTACATGTGCAATACTTATGATATGAGTGTCAGCATTAGTTGTTTCCTGGTATTTTCTTAATATTAATCATAATAATATTAATATAATATATTTGATTGGTTTTGGATACTTCTTGTATTGGTCGAAGGAGCCTTGAATATTAATTGATATTGTTTTGATAATCTAAATTGGTTAATTTATGAGTCTATTTAGAATTTAATTACTTTATGTCGATCGGTAGTTCTTGTATAACCTTGAGTCTTTGATAGATTTTGATAACAATTTGAATATGAATTGTTTTGTGTTACTTGGTATTCCTGTATTGCTATGTTTATGTAAAATCCAAAGTGCTTGATATCGTACAATTGAACAGGAAAACGTCACATCAACTTTTTCACGACGTTCGTACATCGATTGTTGTAAACAAAACAATAGGATTAATTCTGTTAAAACTGATGATCAAAAACTCAGCCTTGACTCAATCTTCCTCGTACAATGATTGAAGTGTATCAACATGCTGATGGAATATAATATGCCTGTTTATGATATGCACTGATATCTTTATTGGCATTGTTGAGTCCTTTTTTAGATCATGAAATCTCATACCATAGTAGTGTGTTCGATCAATGCGTCTGTGATGTCTTTTATGTTCGTTCGTGTAATTACTAAGAGCGACCTAGTTAAGGTTTAGGCACGCATTCTTAAGAAACAATACGTTTTATAACTACACCATTATGATTCGGGTTTTTTCGAGTATTAAGTACTTCCACATTTAAATTTAAATCTTTAAATGTTTAGACTAAAGATTTTTCTAAAGATTTACCTTTGATTTTTTTTATTGACTTCAGTGTTTGTTATGTATTTTGTAAACATGTTTATATCCAACCCATGTTACTTTTTCCTTTTTTTAATATGAAATACAAAACATCCACAAATGTTCCCATTCACAAAATTATGATAAATTTAATCCACTCGATTCACATAAGTTGTTGACTTCATCCTCTATAAACTATATGCACTATATAGAATACAATTATTGAAAAGTAATTTCCATGAATATATTATTGATATTGAAACATTCGTCAGGTAGTGACCATTAATATTTTGAATTTAAGAAAACAAAAGCAAGCAGAGATAAATTTTATTAAGGATTATATAAAATCGAATTACCATGCAAAGTTCATGAATCCATCCACAAATAGCAGTAATAAGCTTAGAATTAAAGATGGGGTGATTTGGGGAGGGGTCAACGAGATGACCTCCTTACGGGTTAATCCACAATTCATGTGAATCTGATTGGATAATTTGTCATTTTGATCCGCCACTGAAACCTTTTGATAGTACTTGAAACACGTTTACGCTGCGGCTGTATTTCTGAAGTCTGTCAAGCCAGCATCAACCGCCATTAGGTAGAATGATCCCTTCTTATTCATCAGTGCATCGGGGCTATCGAATTCAACAACTTCTCCTTGATCTAACACAATTATTCTGTAAAACAAATATATTACAGTTACTATTAGGCAATTTTGAATCTTCTTTTTTTTAGACAAAATTAAGTTTTAGTCTGCAGGGTTTATATTTGTTTACGTGAGAGCAATAATGAACCGACAATGCACTTAGGAGTCGATTGCCTGACATATATGTACCTATCATAGTCCATGACCGTGTTGAGTCTGTGTGCGATGGTCAACACTGTGCAGTCCTTGAACTCTGACCTGATGGTCTGCTGGATGAGGTCATCTGTTTCCATGTCAACAGCAGCTGTAGCCTCGTCAAGAACCAGGATCTTGGACTTGCGTAAAAGTGTTCTTGCTAAACAGAACAGCTGCCTCTGGCCAACACTGAAATAAGACACTCCACTAAAACCAATAACATATTTCTTATTTGTACTGAGACTGCGCTCTGGTCATTAACAAAGAGAATGAAGGGGTAAACGAAACCAGAAACTATTTTCGTTTTTTGTTTCTGTCAACATGATTGTAACCCATCCTTCTACGAAGACTTTATATTTTTGGTGCAATTTTTCATATAGCATACTTTAAAAGGCCGTCATGAATAACTTTAATTTGGCACTTTCCTTCTCTGCCAAAAATGTTTTATCACTAAGTTTGCAAATTACATGATAATTGGCATTATAGGGGAGGCATAAGGCATAATTGTTGAGTATTGCAACTATAGTCTGCATGCATTTGATATATCAATGAGTACATTTGGCATAAAGTGAAACAAAAACACTTTCATTAGACTTTTATCACAACTTTCTTGATATAAAGTATATAGAAGACAACGTTGTGGCATTTGATTCCAAATCAACCTCAAAGAAAGTGTACCTAAAGTTTGTTCCACTTTCCCCACACTCAGTGAGAAGTCCATGGTCTTTTGCATCCACAAAGGGTCGGAGATGGGCATGTTCTAACGCCGTCCAGATTTCAAGATCTGTGTACTGGTCTTCAGGATCCAGGTTGCTCCGTAATGTACCGTTAAACATCACAGGATCCTGAGGGCGAGACACGTTAATCAGACGAAGCTCGAGTGTTACTAAACTTAGATATTGACAGTACCAATACTATTCCAGGGCCTCTATTCACAAAGCAACCTTTACTTAGGCTCACCTTAACTCCCATGCTTTAACATTGCACTAAGGTTACCTTAAGGACTTACGATCACCTTAAGGCTTTGTGAAAGGAGGCCCAGTTCCATAACACGATGTCGTTTTGTTTGAAAGCAACTGTAACACGTTTTACAACGTTTATTTGTTCAAATTCCACCCATTCAATATGAGTGTATGGAAAACATATTACTTATATAAACATATGTCTTTACTACTACAGTTTTCCGTAGTCATGGAATAAGATTTCGTGTATTAGCAGAAAATTCCGTTTTACACTATTTTATTGATTTCCATTGGGAAAATAGATTCGAGAAGCTCAACCAAACTTGGTACATCCGCGTGAGATTCCCAACGTGCTATAGTGTCTTAAGGTGCACCAACATACATGAGGAGATCCTTGTATTGACCTTTTCATGAGATCCCTAACGTGCTATAGTGTCTTAAGGTTCAACAACATACATGAAGAGATCCTTGTATTGACCTTTTCGTGAGATCCCAAACGTGCTTTAGTGTCTTTAAGGTGCACCAACATACATGAGGAGATCCTTGTATTGACCTTTTCATGAGATCCCTAACGTGCTATAGTGTCTTAAGGTGCACCAACATACATGGGGAGATCCTTGTATTGACCTTTTCATGAGATTCCTAACGTGCTATAGTGTCTTAAGGTGCACCAACATACATGGGGAGATCCTTGTATTGACCTTTTCATGAGATTCCTAACGTGCTATAGTGTCTTAAGGTGCACCAACATACATGAGGAGATCCTTGTATTGACCTTTTCATGAGATCCCTAACGTGCTATAGTGTCTTAAGGTTCAACAACATACATGAAGAGATCCTTGTATTGACCTTTTCGTGAGATCCCTAACGTGCTATAGTGTCTTAAGGTGCACCAACATACATGGGGAGATCCTTGTATTGACCTTTTCATGAGATTCCTAACGTCATATAGTGTCTTAAGGTACACCAACATACATGAGGAGATCCTTGTATTGACCTTTTCGTGAGATTTCTAACGTGCTATAGTGTCTTAAGGTGCACCAACATACATGAGGAGATCCTTGTATTGACCTTTTCGTGAGATTCCTAACGTGATATAGTGTCTTAAGGTGCACCAACATACATGAGGAGATCCTTGTATTGACCTTTTCGTGAGATCCCTAACGTGCTATAGTGTCTTAAGGTGCACCAACATACATGAGGAGATCCTTGTATTGACCTTTTCATGAGATCCCTAACGTGCTATAGTGTCTTAAGGTGCACCAACATACATGGGGAGATCCTTGTATTGACCTTTTCGTGAGATCCCTAACGTGCTATAGTGTCTTAAGGTGCACCAACATACATGGGGAGATCCTTGTATTGACCTTTTCATGAGATTCCTAACGTGCTATAGTGTCTTAAGGTGCACCAACATATATGAGGATATCCATCAAGCTACAGCTACTGAATTTTATTTTATCCCCAATCGTTGATAGCCTGAACTACTTTCTCCTTTGAAAACAAATGTGAGTTGTTGTGTTACTTTGAGAGAAGTTTGATTCTTGGTTGAGTTTGACAAATACCAGATGTTTGTCACCTCATCTTATTGGCAGAGTTGCACTTTATCAACGATATAATGGTGTTATCAAAAATCACGTGCAATGAGGTCGCTATTATTTAAACGAAGAATTGTGAGACAACATGTTTTACAACCTGAGGAATTATGGCCAGTTTCTCCCTGAGTTCATGAAGTCCTATATGAGCTATATCCACTCCGTCTATGATGACACAACCAGACGCAGCTTCCACCAAGCGGAAAAGGGAGATAACCAGGGAAGATTTTCCCGCTCCTGTTCTCCCTACCAAGCCTATCTGTAATTTAATATGAAAATTGCAGAGGAATTAATGTGTAAATCGAATTTCAATAAATACTTGCATTACAATTAAAACTAAATATTGGCCAATGATTCGGGAGATCTTTGCTAATCTGGGGACACGTTGAGACAACAAAGCGTAATACGGAGTATGCGCATTTCCACAAATGGTAAATCAGAAATTTGATAAAGTTTATCTGTTCACCAACATGCCTCTACTGTACGTCTGATTTTAAACAATAAATGTTCGTGTATAGTGCAAATAACGGGTTATAAAAAGGGGATTCTTGAGTTAAGTGTTTCAAAATATTTGGCTAATGTACAAGATGTTTTACTATACTAACCTCGAGAAGCAGCTTGTCGATTTTCTATTTACAAATATGTTATTAAAATCTACTGCAAAAATGTATAAATATTTTACCTTTTCACCTCCCTTGATACACAGGGAAATGTCTTTCAGCACAGGTAGTTGGTCGTCCTTATAACACAGTGTAAAGTTCCGCATCTCTATACAACCAGCAGATGGCCAGACTTTTGGAAGGTTTGAGGACTTATTTCGCCATTCCGCCTAACACCAAAAATACGTACACAGCAGATTCATTTAATGAAGTTCAGTGTAAATAACATCTATTTCTCTGTGAACACAGAATAGGTTAGCTTTTGACATCAGTGTAGATGCATATGGTTTTTATTGTCATATCAAACAATTTTTTTTGAGGTTTTGAGGAAGGCCGGCGACTTGAAATGCGCGATCATCAAATGTTTGAGTTCTGGATGAAGGTACTTTAAGGAGGTTACTATCGGAAGATCTAAGCGGGTTCATAGATCTGAATGAGAGCTTGTAGATATTCAGGAGCAAGAGTTTGAACTGTATTCGATATTTAACGGGAAGCCAATTTTTCGTATGATGACATTTTTGTTTGGATAATTGATAACTGATAAACACCATCTGAATTTATTTCTCAAATTGTGCTAAGCAATAACTCACTAGCTCAAGGTATTATTCATGGTATGATCTTGTCCAAGACATGAAACAACAACTCAAGTGTGAAAAAACTCATCTCTTTACCTCATGTGTTGTGTTGATGTAGCGCATTACTCGTTCTACCGAGAGTAAGCAAGTTTCAACCTCACTTTGAAGAATGACGAGCCATCCAACATTTGCGCTTGCCTGAACGAATTATTTAAACATTCATATATTTCAAATATTTCAAAATTACAATCCTTATCAATTGATTATTAATTGTCTTTCTTATGTTTCGTAACATTTCATTTCCTTTTCATGAATGAGTTATAGATGTAGATTGAAATATATAAAATAGGAAAAAAATATAAAATATTTTGATAAATGTAGATTCAGAACTAAAAGTACCACTTTTGACCCCATAAACTACTGCAGTTCTTAGAAAGTGGAAATCCGTCCATACCATAGGTTTATTTGGTACCAAAGGCCCGATCAGATAAACATTTAATCTTTATATCCTTTCAGGGTAATGTGTTTATCAAGTTTACCTCAATGGAAAATGTGGCTCCAAGGCCGATCAAGCCAACTGACTGAGAGGTGGTAGAGATGTATCTCGCCAGGGTACTTGACACACACAGTAGATTACTGCCATAACTCACTTCGATACCAAGACGTCTAAAATTAAATTAGCAAAAAAGGGAAAAAAGTCATATAAAACATCATAGATCATTACAAGTTGATAGAAATGGACATCGAAAACACAATAATTCGTTACACCAAAAACTTTTTTATGCCATTTGTGATTGGTGTCTGAATATAATATGTCAGAGTGTCAGATTTTACTTTTAATGTTTGAATTCCAACATATAGATATCACTGTTCTTCATACCTATGTCTTCGCTATAATATACGGTAGTTTTAAAACTCATCCTCGGACTTCTCTATGAAGTTTTGCATTTCATGTAATAACCTCCCAGTATGTGTGGCCACGAGTTGAGGTTTTACTTCGACTATAGGTTTTGCCAACGTTGGAAAATAACATATCAGGTTAAGTTTCAACAATTGTAGTAAGACCTGTAGAAAATATTAATATAGTAGCCAAAGCTTGTATTCAACCTACAGCCCTTCACACTGTAGTCAGAGAGTTACAATTAAGCCACAAAGGGCCGCTTTCCATGATAGGTTTGACTGTTATTTTGACGTCTTCGTTTTTCGGGAACAGGGATGTATTATATGTTTGCTTTGCAAGTTGAGGAAAAGAACCTAAAACAATGACAAAATTACGCAAGCTCGGTTTTATTTTCATTCGTAGCCACCCTCTTTTCTACCAAACCCAACCCTCTTGTTATCTCCGTGACTTCAAAACTTACAAAACGAACCGTTAAAACTCGAACTAGAATAACCACTCACCAGGTTGCAAAGAGTATAGATTACCTGTGGTTTAAAAGCAAGTAATAAATGACTCGATGAAAGTTGTCAATTTTTTCCGCTAAGTTTTCTTCAACCCTGCCCAGTGCTCTGAAGGCTCTGATAGTGTCTGCTCCGGTCACACACTCGGTGAAGTAACTCTCGATTGGAGCTCGGGTATCTGTCTCAAGTTTGCACAGGGCATTTTGACGGAGTGTGTGATGGTCCTGCAACAGAGGAGATAGTAAGAACAAGATCCGGTCACACGTAAACAGTGTGGAGGAATAATCCGAATTATGGATAACCATAATTACTGAATTTGTGACTTATTCATTCGCTAACCACACCAAGCCTAGTTTTGCTCTATCATGGGCCATATTTCCCTAAGTGTGTGAATTTGAAATATTTAAACTGTTTAACTCTATCCAGTTAAAAACAGTATATCCCCGAGTAACGTTTGGCCTGTAATATAAATGTGTGTATCGTCCACATGAAAGAACTCAAGTCTTATTGTTATAACGGTATTGAAAAAAGGTTTCGAATACTCACTTCGAATCGACGTTTTTCATTTCATCGCTAACAAATCATGATTCGATATTTCTAACATAGAAAGGGGTAATCTGGGGGGAATGATCCTCTTTTGGGAGAAAATTACTAATATTCAAGTTAATTGAAAAAAAAAATAGTCGGCAGAATAATTAAAAACGTGAAATTTCATTGAACAGAGTGTAACTTTTCCCCTTTTAAAAGATGCAATGATTCTACGAAAGATATTCTAATCCACATAAAGCTTAACTAATAGCATCTCATGACGATGGACGATCTGCAATGTATACTATCTAACGCAATAATATATCTCAGCGTGAAGCCTACCAGAATATTGTAGAAATAATACGCCAGTGGTAGAACCAAGGCAACCAAAGTGGTGGAGCTGTAGAGGACGGCTAGTGTTGTAATGAGCACGTTCAGGAGGCTTTCATAGTAAAACTCCACCGTGTAAGGCAGGTGTTCGTCGATGGCTTTCATGTCTGTAGAGAATCGGTTAATTATCCTTCCTGATGATGTTTGTTCAAAAAAGTTCATAGGACACCTTAGAATGCTCTGTATCAGTCTTCTATGTATAACGCGTGATGCCTGTATCATTCCTTCCGTCAATAGAAGTGTGTACAGGAAAGTAAATATAGCTGGAAGACATGAAAATGCACATTTAGTTGAACAAGGAAATGCACATATCACTTATACTTTTCAAGACAGTGAGTCCTTAAAGATTAAGAGGTTTGGCTTCTGAAAAGTTAATTAAAGAGGTTGATATCATTGTCCTTGATAAGCAATAATCTGTCTATTTACTATGCTATTTTTAAACTTTATTTCAAATGGTAAATAACTGATTTTAAATTTACAATATCAAACCCTTATTTTTGTTTGATAAATTATTATTTGTCTTATGACAATGCTCTTTGTACAGAAATGCAAATGATAAATTACTGACACATTAGAATACCAAGCCCACTGTAGACACTCAAGTAATGCATATTTCTTTTCCACACCACTTCTTTCACCATGTGAGACGTGAGAAGTGGGTCATCTGACCACTTCACCAGCCACACGCTACCAATAAACCACAGGACGTAGTACATGCCAAAAGTTACAGCAATGCCAATCATATTTCTGCCTCCAAACGAATTGATGTACACCAAGAATAAACTCCATTTTCCCTGTGAATAAAGAAGTAGCGTGCAAGTACATAACATTCATTTCATAATCAAATAAATTGTGTCGTTCCAAGCTAGCCTTCGATACATCCATGTTGAAAAAACATTCTGGGAAAAATCTTGAAAATGATATTGTATGGCGGGATTGAGGTTCACTGATTTACAAATTCCTTATTTTAATGCAATAAGAAGTATTTAAATGAAATAAGGTGTAGTGTTTGAATCAACAACGAAAATTTGTTTATGACTACAGAAAAGATGTTTTAAAATTTTAGTTTCTAACCTTTCAAGTCTCACATTTGATTTAGCTTCAACAGGTTTAAAACCCAACCATTGATTATGAAAAGCATTGCAAGCTTACGGCAATATTCATGTTGAGGATCCACTTTATTTTTGTATTCACTTTTATTATTGTATCATTTCTCCATTTTTCTTGTATTGCTTATGGAAAAAAACTTAATTTGTATTTTGTAATAATTCAAATAAGACTGACCTTTCGGCTAATTTCAGAAAGCTTTTCATCTTCATCTTTGTCTACAGAACAATCCGTGTTTGCGTTGCTTGCCTCGTTGAAAAACGGTTGAGATGTTTGACAAATGACTTCTTCAACATTCGCTTTCTTAGAATCGGATGAGCTCATCCTTAAGTAAATTGATGAAAGTTTACAATTTAAATTCATATCAAATAAATAGTTCCTTATGTTGTTACTTGGCGTAATGTGTTTAAATTTACTACACGAAATGGAAAGCACATAAAGCCAAATATTGATATGATATACAGGCAGTGGAAATTGATACGATATTTATGCAGTTGTACTTGCATAAATCTACTCAATCCCTATATCTACTCAAAAAGTAATCTACTCAAACCCTACATTTTATTCTAGCTTAAAGAGCCACTCCGTGAGTTGTTGGAGTCATATATGCCAAACTTAATCAATGGTGTCAATTGATCGCGAAGTATCGACTGTTATCAAAAAGATACATTTTAAAACTTATTGGTGTTTTACTGTGACAATATGAAGGTAGAACGTCGCAATTATGATCGAAAACCGGACAGTGGCGCGCGTCAAATAGCCAAACGTAGTTTTGGAGACTTATCTAAACAGCCAGGAGGGCAGTTAGGAGTTGATAGCGTTATTTAGGTTATATAACCAGTATCAATGTATTTTGGACGTGATATCTACACCTCTGTGCATTTATAAGGCTGTTTTTAGATTTTCATGGAAAACTAGTATTTGTTGTATATATGTCTTTTGGACTTGAAAAGTTAAGATATTTTGATTTTATATCACCACATATGATATGTTGGTTCGTATCAAAGGTAAATAATATGAAAATGAAAATCACGGAGTGGCTCTTTAATGTCAATATCCCAAATATAAACTTGACTTGAATGGGTTTTTTTGTGCTTAGTCAACGTTTCCCTTAACAGGATTATTTCAAGGAATAAATAACTTTTGGATCGGCTTGACGTGTGCACCACTTTTATCTATTTCAACTTTAATTTGTTAATTTAGCATAGTCACCGTTTTATTTCAATAAGCCGCGATTTCACAACAGCATCTTCAGAGAAATCCATTTCTATACAAAAGGAAATAATGGAGACCTTTAGATGTCATTTATAATAAACAATAAGCATATATTTCAAGAAAATCAGATACTTTTCAATAATACTAGTACTACGCAAAAATGTAGGAGTACGCCCCCGTACCTTCAATGTCCCCATTGTTATCGTCAGAGCTGGCCATGGCAATATAAGATGTGATGAGCCTAGTGAAGATTCCTTCCCTCTGAAGAAGTTCCCTGAACGAGCCTGACTCTACCAAATTACCGTCCTCCAAAACTACAATGTTGTCAACTTCACCAAGATATCTTAGGTTGTGAGTTACCAGTATTCGCGTCTGAAAGAATATTGATGATATGATCCAATGATAAAAAAGAGAACATTTTAAGAGCTGTAAAGAGCTTATCAAAATTTAAAGACTAAAAAAGAGTAATCATCGCAGGTCCATGAGTTTTCAGGGGCCAGGGTTGGATGGATCGTTGACTTTCATTGACTAAATTGAAACGTTTCGAAAGCCTTTCTGTAACTTCATCTATGCAAAAAGATTCATTCCAAAACTGAGGGTCACAGGTTCACTTGAGGGAGTTTCAAACATATCACCTAGCAAATATTGTTTTGAAAATAGATTTTGAACAATGCCGTGCCATCCGTAAGTGTATGCATTATCAAGTTAGGACATCACACAGCACTGACGTCATAAACCTGACGACTTCACAATGCTACCATTGACATCACTGACATCCATGTCACTATCAACCAAATATCTATATCATAAGCAATGGAAATCTGAAATATGCCTTGAAAGTTTTCAAAAGTTGATGTGAAAACGTTCCGTAGTGCCTTATCACGTTTTCGTTGTTCATAACATGAATTGTTTGTTGAAACAGGCAGATGTGTGGGTGTTGAAAGAAAAAACAGAACATGTAAAATCTGTGATATGAATGCCGTGGAAGATAAGCTACATTTCCTCTTAATCTGCCCTGTCTATGGATGTCCACGGACAAAATATCTTAAACCATACTTTTAGAAATACCCAGATTACCAATGTCTAACAAATACGAATACGAATGACATATTCTGTTTCTTTTCGATTGATGTGAGCATTATAATAATGTTCCTGGAATTTTACCAAACTAAAGTTATGAGTACTCCTTTATTGTAACATCATCATATGAATGTATCAACAAATTAATACAGTAATTATTGTTGTTTCCAACAGTACAAAAAAGAAACAGTAGAAGCTTTAATGTGAACTGATTGATACAGTGAATACGTATCTAATGCAAGGTAATGATTTGACATTTGGTATTTGGTCAGTACCTTTTATCTTGTCGTGATTGCTTGTCTTACAATGTCAAAAAAGAGTGCAAACGTGCTCTAGGAATAACTTACTGCTTAAATAACGACGGGAATAAAGGTACTCCAATTTTTACCTAATGAAACGAAGGATGAATTTGAACCTACCATTGTAATGCAGGGAATGGTCAACCTCAGCTTATGCCAATACACACCTTAGAGTTTAGAATCCCAGTGTTTGCAATGACTTGATCAAAGATGTGTTTGCCGACGTGGCTGTCCACAGCACTGAGAGGGTCGTCCAGGAGGTAGATGTCAGCGTCGTTATAAACAGCTCTTGCTAGAGACACTCTCTGCTTCTGTCCGCCGCTCAGGTTGATTCCCTGGGTGAATAGAGACATTCGCTATTGAAAGGTAACGTCTTCAGGTCATATTATCAAGACTGGAATACAAATTATGAAACAAATATTTTTTCGTATTACTTTTACATATTCCAAAGGCCCTCACCCTCTCGCCTATCTCAGTCTGGTCCCCGGCTGGCAGCAGGTCGAGGTCAGGTTGAAGAGCACAAGCCTGGATCACCTTCCTGTACAACTGTCTGTCCAGGTCCTTCCCAAACAAGATGTTGTTCTGCAGGGTGTCGTTCTGGATCCATGCTTGTTGAGATACGTAGGCAATAGATCCCTGTTTCGAAAAAAGAGTGTTTTTTAAAATTGTCGTTTGTAATATTAAAAAAAAACCACTCACATATTCTTAATGAGGGTCGTTTGATCTATATTTAGAATTTTACTTCAAAACGTAAAATAACTTTTACTTACCTGGATCAACGACTGTCCTCCTGTCCTTTCAATGTCACCAAGAACGGCGGACAACAGCGAAGATTTACCTGCTCCAACCTGACCAACTACAGCTACCATATCTTTCTTCTTGACTTTCAAACCAATCCTATCAAGGTGTCATTCAGAAACTCATCATCCTGTCTCAGGGTAAGACGTTTCCGCTTCCGCTTAAATTTCATACCCTGGGTTCTCCTACTGAAACCTGTGTGCTGTGCTCTATAACGTATGCACTATCTAAAATTAGGCAACCAACGACACCGCTTGAAAGCCTGCGAACTTTTGTTGTGGAACACTTCTTGGGTGAAATTGCGAATAGATTTTCATATGAAAATATGCATGGTCTGCTGTAACAAACTTAACTTGATTGCTAAATTGAAATTTCACCGCGAACTAAACCGACAAAGCCATTTGATTGGCTGGACGTTGTGTCACAGCGCACAGTTTCTAATAGGGTTATAATAGGTTTCTAATTGAGCATTAGCTTATATGTGTTAGTCTAAGACAGTTTGGTATTCTATAACAAATACAGAAAGTTAGAAAAATGCAATCACTTACAGCTGCGTACAGACAGTTTGTTCACACACCTGCGCATCATAGTGAAAATATCATGTAATTTGGGATGTCTTGGAGGCATCATAGCATTACGAAAACTAAGCGCAACATGTTGTGCTTCGACACAGAAATGAATGATACTTTTACAGAAATGTATATCATACAATACATTTAACCATAAAAGTCTTGGCAGCTCATTAAAGTGACCAGTGGTCAAAATTCCGAAAACACACATTATAAAATTTTCGCTGCGAAACCCATTTGTAGTGATCAACAGCTTTAAACATATGTCCTGTTTGTTCCAATGCACTCATTCAATATGGTTGTGCTGGTTAAATTTCTCAGCGGTTCCAACTACAAGATATTGATCGAAATAACAGGAAAAAGGAATTTCGAAAATATGACCTCTTCTGTCACGAGAAACAAGACGATCACAAAATAATTTACAGGATGACTATATTACACATGGACAATAGGTGATTCATCGAAAATATTATTATTATTATTTCATTGACGTCCAAACAAAACCCAAATTACATGATATTTACACTACGATACAGTGGTATGTGAACAAACGTTTGGTATGCAGCTGTATATCCGTACCCTTGATTTTACGTTTCACCCAAAATAAGCTTTAAAAATTGCTCTAATTGGAAGAGCTGTTCGCATGTTAGATATAGACAGGCTATAACATATTCACACTCAGTTAATTGTAGTCGACCCTTACATAGTAAGCAGGGTTTGAGATGAGTGGATCATTTAAGTATTGAACATTAAACGACTTCACTGCCTTTCATCAGTAATTACTTCCTTGGTTTTGGATCGTGATGACTTTTCGATGTTGTTTTTGGTGAGGCTGATTACATTCGTCTTTATCCTCGAGAACCCTCATCCCTGTTTTCAACAGCGACGATTGCGAAGGACAAGGAAGGGGAATTTTTTAAATCATAAAATTTTAAATTGATATAGTAGATTTAATGTTTTTGAAACAACCTTTTAGTGAACGCTTGAATATGGCTGTTTTCCATTCTACCACACATAAGTAAAATAAATTTGAATCTTATTGCCTCACCCTTTTAAAGTAGGTTTTGCCTTCTTGTCCCAGGAAAATGATGCGTCCCTCATGTCAATGGCAACATCTGAAAACATTTTTATATCGATAGATATTATTTGTATTGAAAAGAGTGAGTTATTGTTAAGCGTCGCTTGGGAAATATTTCAGGCATTAGCGGCGTGGCCAAAGAAAGAGTTAAACAACATACCACTGGTATATGTTTGTCTATAAGGTTTGCTCCTCAGTTCCTCTTCGTTTAGAAACCTTTCCAATCTCTTGATTGAAATCCGGGCCTGACAAAAACCAAATTACTCAAATAACATTTTTAATAGATCATTACTAAATGCACGCTTAAATCAAATAACAGTTAAGCAAGAGAATATACTGAGGATGTCCTAATACATCAATTTAAGTGAACGGTCATTTGTAGTGACAATTTGCATATTCGAATGTACCATTTGTATCATTTTAATGAAACTGTAAATCTTTTTATTAAATGAAATTACTTATAATGGAATGAGGAAAGTCGACGAAACATTAAAAGGCGCACACTATAAGTACACCCTTACTTACTTTTATAACGTCATATATGATTTCCGGTCCTTGGTTGATTGCAAACCGCAGCATGTTGAGAAGTGAAATGACCGAAAATATCTCCTTCGCTGTCCGAGTTGATTCCGGATAGAAGTAAAAGAAACCGCAGAACATCACAACAGATATCTACAATAAAATGCGAATCGCATGTTGATTGATGAAGATTAAAGATGCCGAAAATAAGTTTAACGGAGAAAATATAGGCGATTGTTCACAATACAAAATTAATTCATCACGTACCTATTAAACGTTTTACCACATATATTACCATGATGAATTTTCATTTATGATAGATGTAAATAAAAAATAAATGGACAATCAATCTCATTTAAATAAGATCATAGATTTGCTGTACTGAATCTGCTAAACGAAGTGCAGAAATTTTTTAACACATTTTAATGAGATTGATGACATCTCATTACACACCAAGTAGGGCACCACCCTCCAACTAAGCACAGTAACAGCCCTGACATTTAGGTACTGTCTCTGAACATCTAGCTCCTTGTCTCTTATACTGTCAATCCTCTCTCCGAAACATCTCTCCCAAGCATTCAGTTTCAGAACCTGCAAATCACATTATTTTTGATAATTAAATCTTTCTTTCAAAGGAATAATAAAAGGTAATGATAGTTTTCGTTTGGTAATATTGCACATTTAATCATAAATGGTGATGTTAGTTTTCGTTTGGTAATCTTCAACACTTACCTTTGTTGTCATGCAAGCTTATCTAGGGGAGAAGCGGACATGAAATAACTATGGTGAATTGAAAGAAAAACCCGTTTGTGATGTTCCTGCATGTAACTTTGAATAATTTGATTTGGATACACAACACTTGCAGGATAACATTTTATCTGGTTACAAAACATTTGTTTAAACAAACAAAGCATACATAAATGATGTTAAAATAAGCAAGTCATTTTGGTATAACTCAATTTAAATATTGTTAAATATCGATTTCATATCGATTTGTTGAGTTTGTAGATTTCGAAAAACTTTACTAATTAAAGTTGGACTTGTTTCTTGCAGATTAATAACCATTTG
The DNA here is from genome assembly GCA_921293015.1 of Phorcus lineatus. Taxonomy (NCBI): domain Eukaryota; kingdom Metazoa; phylum Mollusca; class Gastropoda; order Trochida; family Trochidae; genus Phorcus; species Phorcus lineatus. Next base: position 42,414,130 of record OV121085.1, read on the forward strand.
AAGAAAAAGATAGCACACAATAGTTTTCTACCTTAATGCCATTTAGAATTTCATTCAACAGTGTCATCTTTTTGTCTTTATACTTTGCAGTTTCTTCGCATAAGGATTGCAGTCTGACTGTCACGTAGGCATTGATTGGCATGACCAACACCAATGATGCAAATCCCAGCCACGCTGCTGATCCAAGGATCTCAAACAGCTGGTAGAATACTACGATGAAATGAACAGGGGTAAATAACACATAGTTGACGTGTATGATGTGGTAGGCGAGGGAATCACAGTCTGTTGACATGAAGTTTGTTATCTCCCCCAGAGAATACTTCTTCCGGGACGAGGGGTGTAGGTTCAGGGACTGGAAACAGAGGTTTATCCCCGTACAGATGAGTTCATTTTTGTTTCAGGAGTCAGGGCCTTTATAAAGTATATTCCGCTTTGAGAAAGAGTTCATAATTACAATCGTCATTTTATAATAGAGATAAAGTGAGTATTACGAAAATCAGATACACGTTAAATACTGGATTGACAGCGAGTAAATTTGAAATTGAAAGCGAACGCGTAGCATGTCTCTGATTTTCAAATAGACACAAGTTTTTCTCCTGAGGAATGCTTCCAAGGGCATAGAAAGATGAACTATTGAATACACAAGTTTAATTGTAAAGCTTGTCATTCTCTACTCATTGAGGCTTTCAAATCATTTCCTCCAAAGTAACCTGTTGTAAGTGGAGTAGCATGTGGACTAGAAATGTATAATCCAGATGGGTTCTAAGAAAGTTAATTATATGCTCAGCGGCGTTTCCTAAAATTGAGTCCTCGCTCTTCCCTACGAGAAAATGGTCAGTTATATGTTTGGATTAAAAAAATAAGGGAAGTGTCGAAGTTCCAATTATATGGTTGAAAGAACCAACAATATGGTCCACATGTTACAGCCATAGCTTGGAAAGAAATGAATTGTGTAGCCTTTGCTGTTGAGAATCAAGTGCCTTTAAGCAAAATAGAAGTCGTATTAATGGAACATGTCACATTCTCGATAAAGCTAGTAATATATATATTTCGATGTACGATGTGAAAAATCGTTTTCAAAAGACATCTAGATTTACAATGAAGAATCTATTTATCATTTTGCCAAATTCGTTACTATACAGGACGTGATTTAGCTTTATAAGTCGCGTTTCAAGATTATGTAGGAGAGTTCGCTACAGTCCCATCTAGTTGAAACTGGCAGTTATTTTTACTAGATTTGTAGCACAAGAAAAACAAATAATGTAGATTTTGAACATGTCTTCGGATTCAATTGTTTTCCCTCTTATTTCATTCTTATCACTATGTAATCATTACAGCGATAACTTTACTGAAGTGATACATCTATTTTTGATTCATCATTTTTTATATACAAATGACATTGATATTTTGCTTTTACCTTCTTGAAGACAGATGTGACGAGTGCAGAGTGGATGTTACACTTTAAACTATGGTTCCAGTAGGCTGCGTGCTCTGAGAAGATACTACCAAGCATTAAGAGGATCAGGAACGCCACGGACAGGGAAACACCAGTAACAACACCTGCGTTTGGGTTTGCTGCATGATCCATTAGATAACTGAGAAACAAGGACAGAGAGAATAAATAGTCTCACTTTTTACATTCAGCATATAAGCAGTCATAACTGTCCATCAAATGGTTAAGCTTATATCACTTATATATAACAAAAATGATTAAAATGTCACAAAGGCTTGCTAAGTTTGTTGGGAAAAAACGTTACAGTAACGAAATTCTGTAAAGCATTATGCTCTCCGTTATACTATTATTTTGGTTAACATAAACTTTAAGACTTCTGTATGATTAAATAATTAATAATAGGGATAATCAAAACTCTGAACTAATCTATACAAAACTTCTCAAATATTTTTCATAACAATGATTAACATAAACTTACCCAATAAAGTAAGGGTTTGTTACCCACATGACTAGGTATTGAAGAAACCGTAGAGTGATAGTGTGTACAAAAAGTTTCCAAAACGTCTTCATGATGACGTAGAAAAGTGATGGATTCGACGATACAGCTATTCTATCAGAATCCTTGACATCTTGTAAAGCACTCAATGATTCAAATGTGGATTTATCGGAAGAAGAATGAATCTTCCTCTTCCTGAGGTGACTGTCTTGAGGTGAGCTTGATGGTGAGCTTGATAATGATATGGACATATGAGTCTTGTCATGTAACAATGGGTAAAATTCTTGCTCGAGTGTTTTTTGAAATGATGGATACACATTTCGACACTTGTCTCTTGGTGGAAGATCGTTCAGTCCTTCTTCAGTAAGGTCCCCAGCCTTTCGTTTTGTCTCCAGTCTGACGTAAATCAGAGGTTAGTGTTAAAACTCAATTAAATATTCGATCATTTATGTGAACACGATGGGATTTTTAATTAACTGAGATGAGAACGTATGATTTAAATAGACGCCCTAAAGTTCATATAAAAGAAACTGTTTATTGGTAATTTTGTGAGAAAAAAGACTTTGAGGACGACAACTTCTTTATCTTGAAAAGGTACTTCTTTTCAAAACACATGTTCCTCCTTCGTCAGGTGGAACAAAAACGGTATGTTTTCCCTTTACATATTCAATACATACATGATACCTGACATTTAATATATATAGCAATAAGCCATACAGAATAAAGAAGTTGTTTATCCATAAACTGATGCCATTCTTTACAACAATTCTCAACAACAATTGATTCGCTTGCACGTGTCGGTTCCTCTAGTATTAGTGTGTTCCGCTCATATGTCACCACCAATTGTGTTGATTTAAATGATACTTGTCGATATAATTCTTATCTCATATGTATCAATTTCTATACTTACTCTTCAGACCAGCTGAACAAAAGTCTCGAGAGGAAAGAGGATTCTTCTTCAGAACACGGCTTCATCTGTTTTATACACAATACAATCATTTTTTTTATTTTAAAGACATTTTACATGAATGAAGTTATTTTACGGAAAAGAAAGAATTTCACGAAAAGAAAGAAAGAGAAAGAAAGAGATTGTTTTTTAATTAATGAAAGAATAGCACATATAGAAGAATATTTGTTTAACGAGGGATAGGAGAGATATTTGAACAAGGATTATATAGGATAATGGCTTTTCGGTGTTGATGATTTCGGCACATTTTAAAGGTTACAGTATTTTTTGGAAGACGACCAGGTGGTTATGCAAAGAAGTGAGTATAATGTTTACTAGGGGTCAGTCGACCAAAGTGTCAGTAAATTTGACAATTTGGAAATTTATTCATAGGCATTATATATCTTCTGGGTCAAAATATGTTTTTGTGAAAAGATTGGCTTGACTAAATCGCCTTAGATTATTTTGGATTTGTGAGAATCTTAAGAGTATAGTCCCTTGTAATTTCAAACTGATAATGAAGCTACAAAATAATCGACAAAAATTCGTCATTAATTTCGTTCAAGAACAAAGTCACGTTGTTAAACAGCAAAAATTAACAACACATGAACAAATCCATTCTCTCCCCACATAGGAAGCTCCGTCAAAAATTCTTTTGTCATGACGGAGCTACCTCTGTGGGGAGAGAATGGAACAAATCTGAATAACGTCAAATCACTCATAACCCTATTGTAAAGACTTGTGTTTAAGCTGTATTTTAATACATAAACAATGTAATTTAAGAAACCTTTCCTTTCCGAAATGCATTTTTAAACTAAAGTTCAGGAAAACTGAAAACATATCGACATCAAGGGACTTACCATCAGAATTACAAAGTATTAACCAGCCACGTGTTTTCCAACTATGTAGGTCACGCAATATTGTCCAGTGATTGTGCAATGCGGCTGAGATAAGTGCTACCATGATAGGGACTTTAAAAAGCCGTAACAACTCCTGATAACATATGTACATGTAAAACCAGCACCAGTATCTATGAAACGAGTAATGGTTTGGAGTTCGAAATACTAGCAACACAAATTACCGCGGCCTTAAAAGTGACATCAAATCTTCTTCTAAAATTATCAATCACGTTCGAGTATTCATAAACGTTGAAGACTGATATTTATATAGGACTTAGATAACGATTTTACGACCGCATCACAATCTGAACTTTACCTTCAAATTATAGTGGCTTATTTCTGCCATTCGCGTCTTCGCTATTTCGTGTTATCCCAACCTAGGGCAAAATACGAAGACACGATGAGAGAACGCGATGTGAAATAGACCATCATTGTTTAAACCAACCTTTATTTACGCTTTATTATCATGTGGAAATATATTTGATTGAAAGTAATCCACTATACACAAAACTCAAGTACGTAGCTCACAAAATCAGAACATGATAAATTCAAAATGCAACCTCAAGCAATCCAATCCCATGCGTCATAATAGGTTCTGTACATAAATGTTGACCAATAAACACCCTGGTTAAAAAAAAATCAACAAAATCAGATATGTATGATATGTTTATTTCATATAGGAATATTCAGAATAATCTGTTTCGTTGATGATGTGTATGTTTAATTTCTGATAATATCTTTGCAATTCAATACTAAAGGAATATGTAAATTTATTCCTTAATCATCCGAATCGAATGGGATAATCCGCATTACATCTGATGAAGATATCTCGTGTACATGTTTGTCCTTAGAACAAACTTCACATGAACACTTCTTCTTCTCCTAAAAATATGATTTATATTTCACTCTGTAAAGATACACTTTTCAACACTATCAAAAGCGTAGATAAAATAACAGCACTACATTTACACCAAAGCAGAAGATCAATGTATTTTTAAATTCTTTATTTGAATAATTAAAATAATCATATAAGATTATATGTATGCGACGAGTTACAAAAAATACAAAGTTTAGTACGTGTATGTGGTCTAGCCAAAGGCCTTATCAACGTTTGACAAACTTAATCGTTATGCATTACACGTGACATTTCATGAAATAGACCACTAGTAATTATACAAACGAGTACTGCTGGTTTTAAGTTTACCCCAAATTCAGATAATTAAAATTGGTATTCGATATCTCGATAAGGCCTTTTATACACTATCGATTAATTCATAAAATATACACTAAACAATCATAATTTTATAACTTCATATCACGATATGTAGACATTGATTAAAATAAATTGTTTTAATGTGAGTCATTAATGAGTACATTAAATCATGCCTTTAAAACGAGGAGACTTAAACACTGCTATGACACATCAACACTAAGGCAAGGTAAACAAATCGCTTACCTCTAACATACACTAAAGAGCCACTCCGTGAGTTATTGGAGTCATATATGCCAAACCTAGTCAATGGTGTTATTTGATCGCGAAGTATCGACTGTTACCAAAAAGACACATATTAAAGAGCCACTCCGTGAGTTGTTGGAGTCATATATGCCAAACTTAATCAATGATGTCATTTGATCGCGAAGTATCGACTGTTATCAAAAAGACACATATAAAAGCTTGTTGGATTTTTAGAGTTACAATATAAAGGTAGAACGTCGCAATTATGATCGAAAACCGGACAGTGGCGCGCGTCAAATAGTCAAACGTAATTTTGGAGACTTATCTAAAACAGCCAGGAGGGCATTTAGGAGTTGATAGCGTTTTTTAGGTTATATAACTAATATCCATGTAAATTGGACGTGATATCTACACCTTTGTGCATTAATAAGGCTGTTATCAGATTTTCATGGAAAACCAGTATTTGTCATGAATATGTAAAGTTAAGATTTTTAAAATTTTATATCACCACATATGACATTTAGGTTCGTATCAAAGGTAAATAATATGTTATGAAAATCACGGAGTGGCTCTTTAAACTTTAACTGAGGATCACATCAAAAATCAAAATAACAAAAGGCACATAGTTAAAATCTTAGAAGGAATATTAGGTTATGGCCCTAAATACCAACATTGACGATGATGATAAAGATATATGTTCTTTGTACAAGTAAGAAAACATTGTGACAACAGCTCACAGCATCAAAATAGTTAAAAAGGAAAAGAAACGAAACTAAGGAGTTGTTATAAAAGAATAAATAATACTGAAATGTAATGATAAATTCCTGAATCTTAACTCAATCAAAGAGCACTGAATATGTAAACCATATAATGATACAAGCAAAGATAATGTTTTGAACTGTAAACTACATGCCTCAGTGTGTAAATTGATGAAACCATTATTCACAATTCAAACTTTACAAATATTTATGAATTGCTATGTCAACAATACAATCTGCAATCTACCCTATGTAACATGCATATGTTGAACTTTTCACTACGAAGCTGGTGACCTTTTAACTTCCAGTCCAAAGCCAGCGGAATATCGTGAAGAACGTCTAACATGGCGCCTGAGCTGTATTGTTGACATTGACCTTACCTTCACTCCCAACACGTCAAACAATTGTATCGCTTGGTTCATGTGTAAGCTTTAGTAGGATCGATGTTAACAAAATATGGATGATTTTAAACTTTTAAAGAGGCTGACCTATTGGCAACAAGTCTGCCATCTTGTTTTGAGGGAAATAACATGAAAAAAGAGGCTGTACGTTTAGTAATCTTACAACGTTATCAAATTAAATGATGTATGGATACAATATCCACACATTGACAAATGAGTTATGATAAGACTAATTAACAATGCCGTGTCATGCATGCTTTAGGAAAGCTTTTCACATTTGTAGCGCTGATGAATAGCTTCACTTCTCATTTTGCATTAGTCAACTATACATGATTTGAAGGAACCTCATACCTGTATCACCCTCATGATCCTTCATACACTGCTACTAACAGTGATCTTGTTAGGAATTTTATAATTTTCATGATTATAATTTTTTTTCATGAAATATCCAATTCCAAAGAATGTGTTCAAAGAAAAAACAGTTCTGATGTAAATGGGTTTTTTTGAGTCATCAAAATATTAAATATCGGTGATGAATGAAACATGATCTACATTAAAAAGTTATTCAAAAGAAAACTGCTTTGACTACTTATCAAATTAGAAGACACTTCAATCGTATTTCAAAGGCACAAATAGTTGATGTCGACATACATATCTTACACTGTTAGGAATAATCAATCCACAAAGAATCGAACAAAGAATGATGGGTAACGTAATTAATTCAAGATGAAGCACCATATACTGTTACCAGTCTCATTAACATCCCGTATTCCGAGGAATAAAAATATCAAAATATTGACTTTATCTAGATTCCTCTTCACGCGGTCTCGCCACAAAAAATATTTACAACAAACCATTCACAATGCCTAAAGAAAAGGCATTCGGTATCAGTAGCTAGGGGCTAAGTTACAACCGTGAATCATTCGTTAGATTTGATCGCTGCCAACCTTGTTTTTAATGCGATGATGTGATTGGTCCGCTAATGAACAGGATTTTTCTGCACTAAACTGGTTTTAGAACATGACCTTCGTCTGGCTGCAGTCAGGCCACACGAAGAGGAAAGCCCTAGCTATACATGTACATGTACATGCATATATATATACCCTGAACGAGTTCGAATTTTGATATGGTCAATATGTTGAAACTTTTATTCTTCGGATTTCTATCAGACTGATATTGTCACGTGACATGTCTACTCTCCCTTGTACTTCTTTAATTCGTTCTTCAGTGTCTCCACCTCCTTGGTTTTCTACAAATGGATGACGGGCGTTTAGAATTAATGTAAAATCGAATGATTAAGGGAAATATATATATATATATATATGTAAATGTTATGGTGTAAGCTATAAATAATCTAAAACGAGTTACAATGACAACACATTTAGATATTCTTTGGATTACAGAAGGTAACATATAGTAAAAAAGTAAGTAAACCTACAAGTGTTATGACATAATAATCCTATAATTATGTAATGAAGATGTCAGCTTTAACCAACAAAGACCAATTAAAAACGATAAGACACTGCGTCACAGACCTCCATCAGTGTTTTCTCCACTGCAATGAGTCGCTGTGCAGTGATGGAAGCCGAAGGGGCCAGGGTGTGAGCGGTTCCTGCTACTGTCTGTAGATGATTTTGACCCTGCATCATGTCCCCCAGTGTGTCTTCTACTCGGTTGCCGATAGACTTTACCGCTATTATCTAGTTTATCAAATCAAAACATTGAAACGCTTATGACACAGTGTATAAAAGGTACATCGTAGTACTGCCGAAAGACTTCACGGATATTATCTAATTTATCAAATCAAAATATTGAAACGCATATGACATAGCGTATGAAAGGCAATTCGTAGGACTACCATTATCTGCGTGAGAAAGGCACAACCAAACATTTCAAAGATAATGAAACAGTATGAAAAGGCACATCACAGAACTGCCGATAGAGTTTGCTGACATTTGCTGGTTTATAGAATGAAAACATGGAAACGAATTAGACATTGCGTATGAAAGGCCAATCTCGCGGCATAATGATGGATTTCCTATTTCCTATCGTCATGTGGGCGTTACATAATTGGTATCAGACAAACAAATTGTATTAGATATTGTTGCTTTTACAAAGTTCCTGAAGATAAAATCATTTAAACCTACGTATAGGTAAACATTATTTTCACAAGATTCCTATAGGCACACTTTCACTCCGTCACTTCGATGTAACGTCAAGAACGATATAGCGAGGGCGTTCAATGTCAATTGTATGTGAGTGAGTGAGTTGGGGTTTAACGCGGCTTTCAATATTATTTCATTTATATCGCGGCTATGTCAATTGTAATGGCGCCTTCTAAATGCTATGTTGAAAAGATAGTTTACTTATGTCTTCGGTAAAACGTAGAACTTTAAATAGATGCCGATACGTTACACCAACTCTCTCTTTCTACTTTCCTCATGCTATCTCAGTCTGTCCGGTTCTCTGTCTGTCTGGAATACTAACCTTTGGAACAAATATTAGTGATTGTGTAACTGTTGTGGCGAGGATAATGATGACAGATGTCAGCGCGTAGTTGATGTTGATCTGGAACTTGAGCGCCATGGAGACGGTGACCCCGAGTAGACTGAGGACAAGCACGTTGTACACACTCATCCCGATCATCTTGGAGTCGTTTAGACCGTCAATGTTCACCTGAACAAAGAGTGCGTTGCTTGCATTTTGACTTCAGTGCAGTTAATTCATTTGTGAACAATCTTAAAAAATACATTATTTATATTGTATACATGATAAAAAAAAACTCGATTTTCCTTTTGATTAGACCAATTCATGTTTGTCCCTAATGGCTACCAATTGAAACAACGTGGCGATAATTGACATATGTATTTACTGCAGAGACAAACATTTGCTCTATGAATCAGGAAGCGTCTATGTGTTCTCACAAGACTATTACCATGTAATGACCACTATTCTTATTGTCTATAGCCACAATTCTATAGCCACAATATGGCAATTTGTTCCTAAGTATGCTATCAGAATGACAATGATGGTATACCAAGTGCTTTCCTAATTACATCGAATATAGAAACGAAAGACCAGGGATGGACATGTAGCTCATTTTCGGGAAGGTCGGATTTTATTACAATCCTCGCCATTCAAGAATATGTTAAAAGAAAGTATAAATTGTAACGAAGACTAAACATTCAACATCATTATCATAATCATCATCATCACCACCACCACCACCATCATAGTCATTATCATCACCAACATCATCATCTTTATATTTTATTAAGATCATCATTATCCTTGTCATTTCCAGCAACATTATGCTATTTAATATCATCATCATTATCATCATCAGTACTTTTCTTGTCTCCCAGGCTAGAAACGCCCCAAGTAACATGAGTATTCCTTGAAGAGCAAACAGCGTGGCCATGAAGTAAGTCTGATTTGGAGATTCACACATCTTCACCACGCCTTGTGTGACGACATCTTCCTCGTCATCTATCTGTTTGAAGAAACATGTTTTAGTTTTAGATAAATAATTTCTTACACTCCTTCAATCTTGTAATTTAAATGTTTTGATTTTTGATGACATTTTGCAATGAATTATGCTGTACATCAAGGCTATAAATTTCACACAACACAAAACAAACGATTTGTTTATTTTACCACCATTATTCTTTTAGGTCTCGGAGGTCTGCATTACATTTGGATAGACTCAAATGCCCTTTTGAAGATAAAGTGATGAAAGGATGGATTCGATTACTTGGATTACATACATGTACATGTAAGTAAAAACAATATTGAATTTGCAGAAAAAATACAATGTATGAATATATATGGAGTTACACAGATGACGAAGACAAGTTCAAATAAACTATTTTTTTAAATGAAAATAGATATGCATCCAGACATTGTCTTAAACATCAAAATCTTACAACAATAATATGTACAACGTTGAGATGACAGTATTTCATAACTGCAAGTCGCTTTATCTTTATCCTGAGGTAGTAACTGACAAAAAAGCATGTAAGTATTAGATGTCATACCTTTGGTTCGAGGTTATAGTTGACCACCTGCATGGGGTCTACCACGACCCAGGTGATAAGGACTACGGTGTTGACGGATACAAGAGCAGCAACCATCGCCAGTAACTGGTTATCCTTTACAATCTACACAGAGATCATCCTCGATAGTCAGGGTATTCGTTCTGATAAATCTCTAATTGTACCCTGGATCCATTCATATCTTTTGCTGAGTATTTAATAAACTATGAACTATAAACTTACATAAAGTTCCTACCTACTTGGGAAGTAGAGCGTATCTGTGTAAAGACTGCTATTTAAACTCACTTCCGCCTATCCTTCTGTAACATCATGGCAGATTCTATAATACAAAATCTCATTAAGATAAGTCCATGGTTTGTCTGAACTTTATTGCGCAGGTTATGGAGTCAATCTGCAGCGAAATCATGATCTTATTTTAATTTGAATATCCAAATACAGAAGATTGGTTATAAATCCACTGCAATCTACATAACTATCATAAAGAATCTTAATGCAGTAATGTTGTTTAAAAAAATTCAACTTTCAGCAAAAGCTTTGAATGGATCAATGGTATAATGGTATAATCGCGAATGCAAAAAGAGAGATCAGCTGCCTTACATTTAATCAGGCCTTTAGGTTACATAGACTATACAACACATCAAAAGTTTAAAGGCCATTTGTAATTCATCAAGTATAGAAATGGTACCGACAAATAGGCACTTAATAGATGTAATCATGTACAAACAATATGATGTGTTGGTGAACTAGATAAAGTAGTTCCTATTAGAAAATGAGGATGAACACATAACATTAGGAGACTTACTTTATCTATAACTTATTCTGTTACTTAATGATGATTGAAATATCTATAATCACCTTCCTCCGTTTTGTTGAGTTTGTAAAAACGACGTGAACACGCCAGGTCTTAGCAAACAACGCCCCGTATGCCAGTGAGAAACCCAAAGCCACGAGAAAACCTTTTATCTAAAGTAAAAGTTGCAGAGTGTCAAACCATTTGGGTCCTTCGTTTTCTTCCAGACCAACCAGACATAATTATCTTCATCAATTAACGTTTTTGTCCAAAATAGTTATTAACATTTGACTTTACAACTTTTTTCATTTCTTAATCATTTTACATTTGGTAAATTGATGCGATTTAAATGATTATACTTAGTTGAAGATCTTCTTACCATGCAAAATACAGCATTGTATCGTGAAGAATAAACGTTCTCAAAGAAGGGGGTAAGGTACAGTAAGAAACATCCTATGATGGTGACGTTATTCAGTTTTGGCGAGGACATTTTTATAACCCTGAAATGTAGAAATACGCAGGATTGTAATCCTAATATTATATTTGTACAACATAGTTACATTATTATCAAATGTGTGATACATTTGTACAACATATTTACATTATTGTCAAATGTGTGATACATGTCAATATCAAGTCAGAATTTGTTACCGAATGCATGGGAAGGTATTTTGCATATCAAAAAATTTACACAGTGAAATTTACGTAGTTAACACTAATCAACCATTACCATCACGACCTGTCGTTAGTACGTAAATCAGTGATTAGTTTACATTTACTTTAGACTGATAAAGATATACCTATTTTCTTTTAGCCAGACGATTAGCTTTTGCTGAAAACGGAACATCTCATGTCAAAGTCCAATACTATTAAGAAGAGTGACGAGATGTCTTACATTGAAGTTTTTGTGGAAGAGTTATACCATCAACGAACCTCAATTGTCTGTAATGAATATTGAAAGCCAGGTAAATGAGCGAGGTAATGATCCCGAGGGAAGACAGAGAGCAGATGGCGGCGTACAGAGTCAGTGACATTGTTTCCTCCTGGACGATTTTCAGAATGGAGTCCCGGGGGATCTTGCCATCTAAACATATATGTAAATGTAAAGACACTGCAGCACGAATTGTTCTTTAAATTGTTTCCTGTCAACATAGAACATTCTTAAGAATAAGACAACCATGATGTTGAAATTATTTATCTATAAGATATAAAATTTTATCATAGTTTATTATGTAATTCTAATGAACTTTAATGACTTTAAAATGAACTTTATCATCAGTATGCATTACAAGCATAAACATTTTACAACAGAAATATGATTTGTTTCACTAAATGAAGTATGCCTTTATTTTGAGACACATTTATTCATCTAATAATTGGTACGGCACATTTGAAATTACATCACCATAATTTTTCTACATTGTGTATCGTCATTGTGTATTTATTTCCATTTCTTATGGCTCTGTTTTTGGTTCACGGTAGCAGAGATCAGAGATAAATGTGGCAAAACAATTTCTTTTCTTGCACGGTGTGCGAGTATACCAAGATTCCCATTCGGGACTGCCAAAAGTTTCTTCATTGAATGAAGATTTTTTCCTTTAGTTGGGTTTTTACAAGATCAGCGGAAAAACACGTCTGGCTAAATAGAAAACATATCTTACGTTATATACATGTACATATATTCATAGCAGCTGTTATCGAATACCTTTTTTATTTTCGGTTTATCGATCAACTACCTATGTAGTTACTAATTTTCACCAAATTTAAGGTTTAATATCACAATCAGAGTTTGTAGTTATAGCAATGCTTAATAATTGATGAATTAAAGATGATGTTTAGTGGGTTATATCACGCTAAGAAAGATGTGTTGATTTAAATGATTTTTCACAATATAAACATATCCCTGCAAGAGCAAAAATGCTGTTTGGAATTTCGCTCATTCTTTTCAAATTCTTTTTTCTAAAACCGTCACTTCATTCAAAATATCCATTTTGAATAAGTTTCATTGAGCTTAAATCTACAATAGTGTTAGAAAAATAGTTATTGGATTACTTAATCCGAGAAATATTTTAAACAAAAGAAACACATCTACACATCATAGACTTAAGTTATTAAGTTTCGTTCATTCCAAGAATAAGAGTCCGAGTTACAAGCAAAGTTTGCCGGACACGGAAACGCTGACCGCTATTGACCACGTCGACACGTTGGTATTCTTTATCAATATTGATGTACGTGAGTTCAGATTTCAGGTATTCTTTATTAATATTGATGTACGTGAGTTCAGATTTCAGGTATTCTTTATTAATATTGATGTACGTGAGTTCAGATTTCAGGTATTCTTTATTAATATTGATGTACGTGAGTTCAGATTTCAGGTATTCTTTATTAATATTGATGTACGTGAGTTCAGATTTCAGGTATTCTTTATTAATATTGATGTACGTGAGTTCAGATTTCAGGTATTCTTTATTAATATTGTTGTACGTGAGTTCAGATTTCAGGTATTCTTTATTAATATTGATGTACGTGAGTTCAGATTTCAGGTATTCTTTATTAATATTGATGTACGTGAGTTCAGATTTCAGGTATTCTTTATTAATATTGATGTACGTGAGTTCAGATTTCAGGTATTCTTTATTAATATTGATGTACGTGAGTTCAGATTTCAGGTATTCTTTATTAATATTGATGTACGTGAGTTCAGATTTCAGGTATTCTTTATTAATATTGATGTACGTGAGTTCAGATTTCAGGTATTCTTTATTAATATTGATGTACGTGAGTTCAGATTTCAGGTATTCTTTATTAATATTGATGTACGTGAGTTCAGATTTCAGGTATTCTTTATTAATATTGATGTACGTGAGTTCAGATTTCAGGTATTCTTTATTAATATTGATGTACGTGAGTTCAGATTTCAGGTATTCTTTATTAATATTGATGTACGTGAGTTCAGATTTCAGGTATTCTTTATTAATATTGTTGTACGTGAGTTCAGATTTCAGGTATTCTTTATTAATATTGATGTACGTGAGTTCAGATTTCAGGTATTCTTTATTAATATTGATGTACGTGAGTTCAGATTTCAGGTATTCTTTATTAATATTGATGTACGTGAGTTCAGATTTCAGGTATTCTTTATTAATATTGATGTACGTGAGTTCAGATTTCAGGTATTCTTTATTAATATTGATGTACGTGAGTTCAGATTTCAGGTATTCTTTATTAATATTGATGTACGTGAGTTCAGATTTCAGGTATTCTTAAACTTACCCTTATTATATTCATCTTAATGTTCAGAAGGAAAAATAGACTCATTTAACTGAATTTCAAGAACAATCATGCCTACTTTATTTATCTCAATTTTCCGAGATCGGAATAGATTCATTTAACTGAATTTCAAGAATAATCATGCCTACTTTATTTATCTAAATTTTCCGAGATCGGAATAGATTCATTTAACTGAATTTCAAGAATAATAGCATCATAATGCATACTACATCTATCTAAACGTTATAAGAGCGGAAAATATTCATTTAACCGAATTTCAAGAATAATAGCATCGCACGGCATACTCTATTTACCTTAACATTCAGAGAGCGAAATGGATTCATTTAACTTAATTTCAAGAATAATAGCATCGTACTACATAATATATTTATCAAAACGTTCATAGATTCATTTAATTGAATAACCGGAACAATGGCACCAAATTATACGTAGAAGAATACTGACTTTCCCAGATGATGGAGACGACGTCACCAAACCATTCAATCTGATCCTCAGGATCCAGTTCAGGATTATAGAGGCCCAGCAGGATGGACTTGCCTCCTGCAGAATAGGGAACATTATTTCCTTTCTTCAAAGTAAGCAGCTGATTCTAATACCAATAAGGACCTATAATGACTTTATTAAAAGGAACAAAAAGGCCAATAACGCACTAATCAATGTAAATTATTAAACGACTTTCTATCAGTATTCAATTTGTAGGTATATACAACGTTGGCGGTCACCTGTAATTACTCATGAAAATGCATTTATCTGTTCACCAAAGCTATAACATATTGCTGTTGTCAACATTACGTACGGCATGGTTTCAACTTGTGCAATGTCAATCTTGATTATGTGTTATAAGTATTCAATTTATTCATTTGAGTGCAGGTTTGAAACCACATTATAGCAACCGGATTAGTTGCTAACTCCTTCATCAGGGAGAGAGTTACGGTTTATAACATATATATGTATGTGTATGTCTATATTCGTATTCTTCATAACACAGAAATTGTCTTACATAAAGTCTTGATTTTCATTATTAAAAAAACAATTAACTTTCAAGAAATGGAAAGAGTGCGTTTTGACACTGCAATGTACATTCAGATATCAAGAATTCAAGAGCTAACAAAACTTAAAGAGATTAATAATATTTGTTCTACTAGTGACAGATAACTGTATTGTTTAAAAAAAACTAGTCCACAAACTGAAACAAAAGGATATGATTGCGATTTACCTTTGATTGTGTTGATAGTATAAAGCCCTATAGGGTCGCCCTTCTCATTGAAGGAGAGTTGTCCAGCAGTACCCATCATCCTGACTCTCTGCATGTTACCGAATATCACAGACCCCACCGTGTCGTTTGTGTAGCTGAAATCTTCTAGTTTCAGGCCTGGTTATAAGAATTTTTTTTTAAAGTTTGCTCTTGATGCGATAACGTATTCTGTATTTATTTAAGGGGCGGGTCCTCTCAGTGAGTCAGATAATGCTTAGCATTGTTAGCATAATGATACCATTTGAAATATATGATTCGTTAACCGTCTTTCTTCATAAAGTTACTTTAATCACCCACGTTATAGATCTTTATAGGTTCTGAGAATACTTATTCCTAAAACGTCAATATATCAGGAGGTAAGTAAAAACTAGATTAGTAAAAAACTGGATAAGTAATGACTCTTCACAACTCCTCTCCTTACTTCTGTAAGAGAAATGATCGAGAAAATGTAAAAATGATGAATCCGGAATGACTTTACGTGAAATTTGACTTAAGGAGTTGCGAATGTATTCTTATCAGAATAAACTTTCCTGATATACCATATATACTACCATAAATTCTAGGTATACATGAAGTTATCCTCACCAAGTGATGCGAGTTCAGCTTGAGAAGCGTTCAGTGCCAAGGACAATGCCCAGATGGAATCATAGCTGAGAGTACCAAACTTGGCTCCGTACAATGTCTTGTTGTCCGTCTGTGATCTGTACATCGTCATAAACTCAGATGGTGTTATTCCAGACACTGTTCGTTCATCTTTAGGGTTGACAAGTACTCTGGAGACGTATATGTTACCCTCCACAGCCTGGGTGAGTTGTTCCGGGGTACAGTCTATAGAATCGTCCTCTTCCAACCACCAGTCCGCCTCATACCACCCAGGGGTAATCCATACGATCTTGGAACCGTACAGCCCGTTCTTATATGCCTTTAATGTGAAATACTGCAAATCTAGAGTGTGTGGGGTTATTTGTAAATTATGGTGAATTTGTAATGTAATGTTTATATCTGTTTCCGAGTTTTTATCATGTCTAAGCTTAAACAGAAATATATATGTTTTAAATTGCTACCTGCAATTAACGATTTACACTGACTTATCCTTCAGAATGATTGAAACCGTAATTTCCTTAAAACATAATCTAATTTTGTGTATGGATTTAGATCCTAAGCACAATATAATCAAAATAGGTAAATACAGTTACCTGAGTGGGTTTTTAAGAATCTATAAGGTGAAAATTGCTTTGAGAAAAAAAGCCATTATGCCAAACATGACTCAACTTTCTGTGTTTGTTGCTTGCTGTTACACTTTCGATAAGATACTTACAGTATCATGGGCTTTGAATAGACTTTAAACCACCGACTTACATCGCAAAAGACCTTCCTTGCTGTTCCTTCGTAAAAACTTCCAACAATAATTCGCACATCAGCATTCTGTGAATAACAATCATCGAGAATATGATTACGAGACAAGTTGATAAGCCTATTCTTACGTTTAACAGAGTCTGGGAATAGTAATTAAG
Source organism: Phorcus lineatus (assembly GCA_921293015.1). Lineage (NCBI taxonomy): Eukaryota > Metazoa > Mollusca > Gastropoda > Trochida > Trochidae > Phorcus > Phorcus lineatus. Next base: position 42,431,444 of record OV121085.1, read on the forward strand.
TACTGATTTAACTATAAAATATCAAGTATACAATCAACAATTAAATACTGGAATCCATCAGATAAAGTCTGTATATCAGGCAACCCTTACCTTTTCTAATACTTCTTGTGTGTACAGAGACGATATAATTAATCGTCATTGACGAGTAGCCAATACTATAAGCCATTGAAAAATTTGGTTTACCTTAACATAATTTAGTTCCTTTATCTACATATTTATATTAGAATTAAAAAGATAGTACTTCATCCCGTAGGATGTATAAAGTATGTATATCAACACTCGATGAGGTAAACCTGGAGGGTATTTGACAAATCAATCTACTAACCACCCTCTGTATAGTACACCCACTTGTACCCACCTTCAGATTCTTGACGTTAGTTGATGGGTCCTTGGTTATAATCTCCGATCTTATCACACTCATGTTGTTGACAGGTAGCTCATTTACTAGATTTGTAGTTGGCTAAACGGAACCCAAACTAGGTAGTTAGTGCGAAGTCACATTCAATTCGATAGTTGCATATAATTACATATTGCCCGATAAAATGGATGTAAGATGGATTGTTATTCTGCTGTTTTTGGCTGCTGTTTATGTTAAGTTTGATGTGAAGGTTACACACTCTGCTTTCTGTTTTCTTAAATAATGGCTATAGCCTTTTCTGAATGAAAACAATTGAATTCGAATTGTCTAAACGTACAAATAGCCATATAGTAACGAATCATTTATTGTCGTATTTTACATGCTAAAAGGAAACAGTGGTTTGAAGGAGACACTATGTCTTTTAATTAAAGGAGTTTATACAACAGATCAATTTAGCGCATTTAATTTTCTGTACTCAGCAACTATTGTAAGTGGCAGATGTAAATACCTCGTTTTCTTATAGTCAGATTCGTAATTTGATATGCAACATATACAACCAAAACGTCAAGATGTTAAGTGACGTACCATAAATATCAAAAAGGTAAAAATATTATAAAAAACCCATATATCTTGTCAAATATCGGTTCTCATCCGATGTGCATGAACCACTTTCAATGAAATGATTGAGCAGTATTTCTTCATTACGTTGAATTCCATCACGAGAAACCATTCTACTTACTATGTGTCTGAACGGTATTTACAAAATTTCACAAATTTGAAATTTAAAAACAGTTATCCAGAGACATTTCTACAATATCAAGATTAATATATGCCCATCAGATACAATTCATACTTTGTATGCTAAATACTAAATTGGCTTACATTGACAATACACTCGTCAAAGGCGACCCTCAACGCATCTAACGTTTATGATTAAAACATTGTCGTCGTGAAATCGATATTCATTCTCTTGAATAATGATTCATGCCGTTGAACAATATAACCGGAGATTAAAGTTTCCTTTAATCAAAATGAAACAATAGTCTAATAAATCAATATTTGTATTAAAATCTGCTTATACTGAATAACATTTTCAAATAATATCATAGTTCATGGTGAGTATCCGATCACATTGAGCCATGATAATTAAATTTTGATCCAGCAAATATTTTTGCATGCATCTATATAAGACAAGAAAGCGTTTCTGTCCAAACGCACCATACACTTTAAAAGGATTTAAAAAATAGTTGCCTTCCCTTAATATTGACAAGAATATCTTGATTTGGAACTGCTCATTATGGAATGAGTGTCTGATTAATAACATTATGATTAACATCTGATATGACTTTGAAGATAAAAATGGTTTTATCATTAGTGGAAGAAATGACAATGAAGAGAGTATCCCTTTAGTAGAAAATGAAAATTTCATGCATGCTCATGGTGACTGATAATTTTACTATTGTACTGAAGTCATAGCGACGAGCAGAAATGGTCCATTTATTGGAGAATCATTGTCTAACAAAGTAATAGATCGCATACCACAGTGAACAACTCGTACGATGTTAAGATGGTGCCAATCTTCTCCCAGCCAAATTTCTTGAAGATGAGTATCCTGGCCGGGTTGATATCGACGTCAGGGGGATTAGCTCGGAAGAACCTTGGGAAGGTGGACTTGTCAGACAGTGAGGGGGAGAGAGAACCCCAGGACATCTAGATATATATATATATAACTCCTTATTGTGTTTGTGTTTGATAAGGTATTCACTTTTTATTAGAATTTTATTAGCATATAGTCTATGTCGCTCTCTCCCTACGCAGGTTTTCCAAGTCATTTCTTCTCACTTAAGCTCTGTTACAACATACAAGTGATTTTTTTCTCTCCAACATAATCTTCTGGTGAACATTTTCAGTCTTAATACCTTCCTTATTCATGTCCAATGAGATATCGTTTTACGTATCAAGCCTGCTGCTGCAGTGCAAGAAAATGTGCCAACCGTACAGATGAAAAACCTCCATTCTTCTGAACAGTTACGAAAACATACCGAAGGCTTAGTTTCAAACAACGTGGCTGATTGCACTGTCAAGTTCGATTCAAACCAATATTCTTAATTTTTCAGTTCAGAAACGGTTCCAATAGCAACAGAGGTTACGCGAGAAGATATGACTCACTATCTGTTTGCAGAAAAACTAATTGCATCATCATCGACCTGGTCAAAGAGATCTGTATTAAATTAATACTGAGTTCTCTTGTAAACTTTGAAAACAACGTTTCGCTACTCTGGATGTCACGTTTGAAAACATCTTTCGAAGAAACAAGTGTTGATGTAATAAAACAGAATTTGTATATATGCTTTCAGTTCAAAATCTTGAACGACGCTCGAATCGTTAATGTCGTTTTCAATGAACACATTGCGTTAGTTATTGAACAACTGGTATTTGTCGCAATATATCATTTATAAGCGCTAAAACATACCATGAACATATGAGAGAGAATTTGACAAAACAACCGAAACGCAATTAACATTGCGTTCCCCCGCTGACGAACTAAACTGCGGAAATCATTAGTAACGTGATGGAATTATCATATAGTCGGAGGGAAGAAGCTGTCCGATTAACAAGGGAAGCTATCTAAAGATTTTATAGATTCATAATAAACACATTTCTAAGCTGTATACAACCCTACACGTTCTTCCCGAGATGTAGTTTTACAAGAAGTCTATGGTCTCATGTTCTGTTCAAATATCTAGGTGAGATGAAGACTAAGTGTTCAATCTCAAGAACTCTTCACTGTCTAATGGACTTTAAAATTAGCTTTTAAATTGCACATCCATGCATTGTTAATTGTAATTATACATCAAGACTGTATATTATTTGTTAATACGGTTAAAAAATGAAGTTCAAATATTCAAAAGGAGAAGGATATGCCATTTAGAAACTTGCTAAATCATGAAACGACCTGAACAAGGTTCCATAGGTGGGATGCCTGAGCAGTAGCTTCTGACACAAAGGAACATCCGGCTCCCAAGATGAGAATCTTCATAGGGGGCGAGTACAAGTTACGGTACATGCTGTTGACTCCCATTCCAGCATGGCACTGCAAAACATGCAAACCAGTACTTGGTTTATTGTTCCTGTCATCGACAATAAAAAAAATTAACGTTTAATATTATGCTTAGGATGAAGAACATTTCTACTGTACTCTGATTTTTTTGCATTTTGAGTTGTCAAGATCTCATTTTACGTTGACAATCTAAAAGCTGTTTTTGCGGATCTAGTGAAGAAATAAAAATCAATTATCCAGAAATAAGGCCTATTGTTAGCTAAGATTCATAAAAAGAGGGAAAATTTACATTTTCTTATATGTCAAACGATTCATTATAAAAAAAGAGGTTTTTACCTCTTATTAGTTTGAAACAGCACTTTTTAAATTTTGATTTTTAAAAATAAACTTTGTTAAACATACCCCAGTGTCATTCCATATCAGGTTGAGTCTGTACCCTGGCAATATATCAGAGTTGTTGTTGACGTGTCCCAGGGCTATTTCTGCAGCCACTCTGATGGCCTCCCCTCCCCGCCACGCCCCCTTCATCGGAAACAGCCCCAGAATATACAGATCAGTCTCAAGGGCACAGAACGGTAAGAGGAGCAGAAACACCAAAAACACACTTTGCAGGTACATCCCTCTTACTGGAAAAAATACCTTTATTTGTTAAGATTCCTTGTACACACATTTCACGCTCTTCAGCATTTGCTTTGACTGTAGGGATGAACCAAGCAACTGTTCTGTTCCCGTTTAAATGTTCCGACCTGTTCCGGTCTATCTTTTAATCACCCAATCAGTAACCTTTTCAAATACCTTTTCTTTTCATGTTAAAATTTGTCGTTCATCCAATCTGTTCATTTAGAATTAATTAATCATTCAAGCTTTACATTTTCAATTACCAAATCGTTTACCTTGTACATGTCCAAGCACCCAATCTGTCCCCGTGTAAAACTTTCATGCTTTAACACTTATCCCGTGATAATAATCAAATCTACCTCCGGCTAAATTTTCTATCTCCCAATCTGTTCCCGTGTACATCTATTATTGCCCGATTAATCTTTTCCAACGTACGTTATGAATCAGGAAATAAGTTTCAGTGCACTTATGTTTAACACCTTATCAATTCAAATGTACCCTATTCTTTTGATAGAATTTTTCTTCTTTTCAATTATGAGGTCTAACTGCTCGCAGAAACATTACTTACAGAAAAAGCTAATCTATTAAAGTACTTATCTGCATATCATAAAATATTGATTGTGTTTTTACAGAGAAGCTGTTTCATAAAGATATTTCAGAAATTACAAATGCCTCAATTTAAGCTGTTTAAAAATCTAATGTTGCAAAACACTATCGATTCATGACTTATGCAACAGCACTTGATGACACTTGGTACCTATTCTCATTAACGCAGTTGATCCATTCAAGTGACATATCGCTCAACTTAACTTATTGTATATTCAATCACCCTAATGTATATGGACATAGATGAAAGTACACGGAAAACGGAAAAAGGGTCGATCAGTTTTTATGTTAACTCGATAGATGACATAACGCTTTTAAACGGCTTGAAGAGTGTAATCTAAACTGGTAAACATGCCGGAGCTTGTCGACGACAATTTAAGTTAAATTGAAAACCGTTTAAGATCAAGTGGACAAATACATTATAACATCTATTTCCATCTGTGAATTTTAAAGGAAATTTTATTGTTTTTATTAAACTGAAAACTACACGTATACTTAAATGCAAAGCAAACTGTAGCACAACAACGTTTTTTAATTCTATGTTACAGGCTCTAATCTCAGTCCAACAAGCGCATGTGAGGTCACTTACCAACAGCAAACTGTTTTAATAGAATTTAAAGTTAATTATGAATATTTTGTTTCACACAAGCACTCTTATGCTACATTGATAAATAGATCCGGATGTCCACATGACCTTGATCTTCCAAATAAATAAAGATGACAATATTCTACTTTCAACACTGCAGTTAAGAGTTTATTGTTACATCCATTCCAAAGGGGTGATATCGCTTAAATATCCAAATCTGAATTTTTCATAAATGGACAGTGAAGTGAACTGGAATTGAAAACAAAACCAATAAGCAAATAAATACAATTGACATGATGGATTACACTCATTGTTATCATTATGATTATTCATCAACTACAATGTAGTACGTGCTGAATGTCCCTTCAATGGTATGATTATTTGCTATTCTTAAATCATTATCTACAATCGATCTGTTTACTGTTTAATGAGGATAAAAACAAAACCAGCATTGAACTTCCATGTGATCATCAAGAGGACTCTCTGGATTTCCCTTGTTATTATTATATGTTATTTATCATCATATCCGTTTGAAGTGAACTGGAATTGAAAACAAAACCAATAAGCAAATAATTACAATTGAAATGATGGATTACACTAATTGTGATCATTATGACTTTTCATCAACTTTCTGTTCCGACTTTCTTCAAATACACAACAACACGGCCTAACTATCGAAGACGATCTGCAGGTAATCGATTCACAAGGAAACATAACCCTTGGTCATACCAGAAAATGGCTGATTCTGTGACAATTTGTGTTTCTGATGAGTTTGGCGCATAACAACAATATTGATGAATATAACTGTGGACAGGTTCTTTACTTGTTATTGTATCCTGTCAGTTAACTTACACACAAGGTACAACTGTACAATCTTCGTTTTCAAACTTATAACAATGTAAGAGTAAATTAAGGGGAAAACTCTTCCCTTCCGTCGACTGAATTGCACAACACAATATATTTGAAAAAATTTAGATGTATTTTTAAAAAAGAAGATATATAGGCGAGTTGTATAAAACGTAAATTTACTTTAACAAAAATACATCTATCGCCATGTTAAAGTGACGCAGAGTATGTTCATTTTATGTTCAATGTTGTATGTGGCTTAAATAGAACCAACATACCATATGACCTGAGTTAGGTCCAAATCGCCTGTCGAAAGTTGCATTTATCTCTTAAATGCCAAATTAAAACAACAATACAAATTTTAAGAAGTCAAAACTCGGGGTTCCATTTGCATGCAAAATAGTTTAATGACCTTTTCAATGTATTCATCAATACCAACCTACATGTATATTCCTCGTATAATCTGGTTTTAATAAGTTTTCCAAATTACGTTTGAGTCATTGGAGCTAGCCATTGTCCGGTTTTCGATCTTAAATCCGACTTTTTCCTGTTAATTGTCACTTTAATTTGCTAACTGGAAGGTTGACATGATTGACCCCAACGACATACTTTGTTCACCTTTAACTAAGTAACGCCGCAAATGGCTGAAATATTGCCCAAGCGGCGTTACAGAATAATGACGGCTTAAAAAATCACGGAATGTATCCTACACAGAACACTATGTCCTGTACACAGTGAATCTTGGAAAACTATAATTTAAATTGAATGTTTTGGAGGTCCTTTTCATGACTTCCGCTGAATTGACTTCCCCTGAACTGACAACGGACAATGGTTTTCTACGTTTATAATAATCATTCTCAAACAGTTGCTTTGAGTCAGAATTGAAAGTTTTCGTATTTTTACATAATGAACTTGACAGACATGATGTAAGAGAAATCAGGTCAATCTTATCAATCAACCAATATTTACCAAATACTTAAAAAACACACATCAACAATAATGAATAAACTTCATAGAGATAAGTATACAAACGATATCACAGTAGTATTATTAATTATTTCGCAAAAAAATGATTTGATAAGAAGTTTTAAAAATTCAAGAAGTTTAGAATAATGTAGCGGTGGATATATGGTGTTACTTAAGATAACGCTTTGGCCTTTATTACGAACTTTTAAGGATTTGAAAATTACTTAGGACACTGATGTTTGCGAAGCTGGTTTCAACGTTAACCTTTTCAAAGGTTGAAAGTAGAATCTGCGAACCTATTAGTAATCGCGTTCAATTTATGCTCAAAAACATTTTGTTAGATAGATGATATTCTTGGGAAGTCAAATATGTGAAAGTGTAAAAAATGGCTTCACCACTGGCTTTAGTGTAACATATAAACTGTATACATAGTATATCTTAAAGAACGACAAAATAAGGAAAACATAAATAAACGTTTAAAGAAAATGTAAGTCTGTAAGATTTTAACTTAAATTTTACATCATGTTTCCAAAGTATCCGTTCAGCACTTTGGCAGCTGTTGAAATTCACCATCCCTGCAATATATACCTCCATTTCAGATTGTCCAGTTCTCAAAGACAAATGGTCGACTGACACAAGTACACATTATACCCAGATTCCTCCTATGAGATAAACGAAGGTGTAACATGGATTACATACCTTTAAAGGCAGAAAAAAGAAGTGGAGTAAAAAAGAAATTAATTGAAACAAAAAATCTTCACTTACCTGTGTAATGTGCTTTCAGTTCCCTTCGCTTGTCAGTGTTATAATTGACGACTATTTATACAACATCTCAACAAGAAGGCGGAAACAAACACACTAATTTGTTTTGCATTGTTGTATTTTGGTCCCGTTCGATAACTTTTGTATTACATTACAACGTCTGATTATTTCAGCTTATACAGTAAACATACGCAAGGCATAAGGGAAAAATTACAGGAAAGATAATGATATGTTGAAAACATTCGGAGACTATCTATCAACGATAACACTATAGTTCAATATAAATTATAACATTAAGCTAGCTCAACAATAGGTTTTTGCGGAAAACATCAATCAATTGTTGACCCATATTTGCAAAATAAGTAGCATGACTAGTCTGAATATGTTTCCCCATATATTGGTAGCTAATTCTTCCTATACACAGAGGTTATTTCTTTATGGATCACTCATCATTCTTGAAAAAAGTTGATTCCTTAAAACAAATTTTTCAATTTAACATTATTTTTTTTCATCATGATGTGTGATTATACAATCTGTAATGATATGAACTTCACTGTCGATTTTAGCTTTCAGGTCGAATGTTTTTCATTTGAAAAGCGATTTAATGTTTTCAAATCATTCCATGTATTACTATTCAAAGGTTCCATGTAGACTCTTGAAACTAGATGAAAGACGTGGATCATTGCATTACCTTTTGTGACCTAGATATTGGCTGTAACACTTCCTCCATACATGTAAGTATAGTACATAACGTCATATCAAGCTCTATGTCATGACTTTAATATCTACTTTGTAAGCGATATTATCATAGGACAGGATATTGAAAATAATCACACTAACTTAATTCATATAGAATATAGATAATAATATACCTTATACTAATACGCTATAGTAACGACCAGCGCCATATTATCAAAACTCTCCCCAGACGCGTACGGCTGCCCTCGACGGAAGCGATTCCGATTGATCAGGTTGTCGAACACATATTGTAGAACTTGTATTAACAGAATTTATATGTACAACAGATCAAAGCCGAAAAAACATAGGTATCTGATCTACATTATTGATTATAATTCCCTGTTGGTCTTTGGTATCAAAATCACTATTGTGCGTTTATGGATTAAAAAATCCCAATAAAACATTAGTTTATGCAAATTATACATTCATCCGAAGGTGACATATCCGTTTGCTCAATCCGTGATTTCGGAGACATAGAAGGTGTAATAAAAAGGGCCTAAAACAAAAGGTATTTTTTTGGGGTTCAGTCAGCGTCGAATTTAACCCGCGCACGGAGTCTTTTTTCCGGACACCGACAAGGAGAAGGGAGGGGTCTGTATTCCCGTAGCCTAGGGAGACGTTGATAAAGTACACAAGTTGAAGTAGGCCTACAAAGTTTATGTTTTCAAACTTTAATGAAAGTGATTTGAAAACTAATGTGTTTTGTTTACAATGTATGGTAAGACTTTTTGCTTTCAATTTGAAAGAGAATATTTTTTAAATTTTTTTTAAAAAACCCGCGTCGTGACCTTCTTACTCTCATATGGAATGCTCCTTGTTCTTAAGATCACAATGAGACAATGAGCTACGGTGCTTTTAGAATTAGATATCGTAATGATATAAAAAGAAGGCAAAAGTGAGCGCAGCTCACATATCCCATCTGTGATTTGGCCGCCTTCCTACGAATAACTAATTCAATTAATGATCCTTTCAAACGGACAGGATATCTCATAACTGGTCAATGACATAACACACAAGTTTTCAAGAAAAGTAGAAAAGTCGGAAAAGTTGGACCTTGTGGTTAAAATTTCACAAGAGGCACATCACCCCAAAATTGGTAACATCCATGCCAACTTTGAAGTTTAAAAGTTATACTATTTTTCGATTGACGCTCCGGAAACGAAACATGGTCGTGATATTTCATCGTCGTATTTCTTAATCCTTTTGGTTTTAATCCATAAAAGTCAAAGAACTTCCAAATTGGTAACATCAATTCCAACAGTTGATTTTAAAAGTCATATTGTTTTCGAGTCGCTCCGGAAACGGAAGAAACTATCATTTGCAGTCTAGTCACTAGTTTTGATCCCTAAAAGGAATTACATCATGATAATTTCAGCCATTTTCATTTCTTCGTAACAGTTGTGTTTAATAAGTAAATATTTAAAAAAATTAGTTTTAATTTCCAATACCAAATTCAGAGATAAAGCTATTTCAGAAATTTTAAACGTTTCCTAATGCTGTCCTAACTAACAGTATCGAATCTTTGTACCCTCTGTCAAAGATTGGCTTGATACAGCCTTGCTGTCAACAATATCAATATCAGAAACATTAATCTATAATCATAATCTTCTGTCTTGGTCGAGTTCTTAGACAAGGGACAAATTATGTTCATCAAGGCTTCTGTAATTTTCCACTTATAACAAAATACATTTTCAATTTCATAACAATTTAATTACATTCAAGTATTATCATCCTCTATCACGCAGGGCTTTGTGTTATGATACGATTCACAAATCTGAAACTTCTCATCATTAAAATTCAAAACTCGAATGAAATGCCATAAAAGAGTTCACATGTATTTGCTTACTGATAGTTCTTACAGTATTGTAGAAACCTCATAGGATGTTTCATACACCAGCGAGTAATATGTCTCTGATAAAACTGATAATGTACTTACCATATAGTCAATATACGTGAGTCGATAATTGGTTGTTTGACATATGACTTTGTATAAGCAAATTACAAAAACAAAAACCCAAAACACTACGTATACGGGTTGTGATTAAAAGTGTCTAGTCGTTGATTGACATCATTCCTTCAATGTTAGCAACCAATTTTACATCCTCTTGTTATTAAGTTTATTGTGTATAAATTCCACAGGAAATTTGACGAATTGAAGAAAATGTTTATTCATATCAAAAATTAAAAATGGTGTTTTACAATGAATTTTCATCCCATTGTAAGAGTGAATGATAACATTGTAGACGATTACAGATTACATTCGGAATTATCACAACCCAAATAAGTATCAGCACAGCTAAAAAAATATGTCTCTTCTTTTGAACGTTCCGGGTCGATATAAATACAATATAAAATTACATGCAAGTTTTAAATCTAAAAAACAGGCAATGTAAGGAAGAGAAATGTGTACTTACATGTCTGTCGTTCCAAGGACTATGATTGAAAGAGGAATGTCTAAGACCGAGGCGTGGCAGTTGACATCATTAGGCGTCAGACTGCATAAATTAGTACTCTTCACTTGTCCTACATTGTACAAGAGAAACGAGGAGAACGTTACTTTCTCTATACATCAGCAGGATTGTGCGAGGGATGTATGAAGGTAATTGTCAGGAAAACATTTTAGTTATTGATTTCCACATTGACTAAATCCAGTCCTGTTAGATTAATGATCACATATTTAACACACTAGGATATTTCATCATGATCACATATGGTCGTTTATCTGACAATATATAAGGTAAATGAAAATATATGCACACGTGCAAATATCTGGTGAACAAGCAGTATAAAAGATGAGGGTTTATTAACTCTCGGGTTACTAGAGATTATACAACATTACCCACCACGAGGAGATCCGAAAGAATGGTTTAAACAAAATTACAAACCAATAAGGATTTTTATAAATGTTGGAACATATACATAAAATGTAAGGGTCATATGAAATACTATTACGTTTTGCAATAAAAGCTTGCAGGTCTTTGCGCACAAAAGCATCATAATTGGGCTTGATAGAATAAATCCCATTTTCTGTACATCATTAGGTTCAGTTAAATTATCACGTTTTACATTATTGTAAAAGCTTTGATCTCGTTTCCAGGAATAAGAGACAATGAAAACGTACGTGGGTCTATACTAAACCAGGTCAAGGCAATCGAAGCAGACTCAATGCTCAAGAGACGTATTATTGTAACATATGCTAAGCGGTGAGAGACTGGGTTCTCAGTAATCTCATCACTGCAGAATGTGATATCACTTTCTCATACAGTGATTATATCACAGAGGGGATGACGACACGTATACAACGGTCATGACACAACTTCTACAAACAATGCGACGTCGCTGAGTGACGATGTACGAATATTGTATGTATGACGTCGCGAGAAACCCCTCGAGTGATGCAATTTTGGACAACATTCGCAGTAGCTGTCGCGCCACTCGTGAACATTTTGGATTTCCCCTATCACTCGATTTGAGACAAGTGACAACACACTGAAAAACTAAAATATCTTCTATATAACTTATTGGCTCTATATGAAGTCGGACGACTACACCTCTAACCCTCAATGGGGCACTGTTCTTGAAACAGTGCTGAAGACACATTTTTCTGGACACAGTAAAAATCTTCGGCTTTTCCCTTTACCTCTATCTAATATGAAACTGTTTTCAGAAAAGCTTAATCAATAGCTTATAATTATATTCGGGATGCGGTGATCTCGTAGACAAAACAATCTCGTAGCAAGAAATCCGGTGAACTCGCAGACAAATCGAGCAGTAAACTCGTTAGTCCTGCTTCATGGCTGTGTATATAAAGGAGCCTTTGATAAGTTGAGGTCCACACTTAGCAGGTCGATATTGACTGAATAAGGAGCCCAACAAAATATCATGGGTGAAGGAACATTTAATTATTAAAATTTTTCATAGACTCAATTTTGGTCTATGAACTCTTAGACAAGTTTTAAAATAGGATTAGAAGTAATAATAACAAACTTTTATTTATCAAACTCAAGGATTCGAACACTAATAGGTTCGATTAAAGAAATAAAGTGAATAAAAGCTATAAATAGTCAATTTTGTTGTGTTTTGGATCTATTAAAGTAATCCAATATCCATATGTTATTTTCAATTCCCTTAGAATAAAATCTCCCCCCTCAACTTGCTTCTGTATTAGTTTCAGAATTGATTGTAGATATATTCTATTTACCAGGATGAATAGTTATTTTGAAACAATGACATTAAAGATCTACACTAGATTTATAAGGCTTTGCATATGTTTGTATGTTTAACATATACTGATTGACAAGACAGCGCACGTTTGAGTATTAGGTTCCCCGCATTCATCGTAATCAGATAATTCTTGACAAAACGCCATCAATTTAAAAAAAAATAAAAACCGGTAATCTTTCGTTACTTTCTTAACAGCGGAGGGGAGCGGGTACGCACAGTTGGTGAGCGCGTTCGAGGTCTGGGGTTCGAATCCTGCAAGTTTATGTTGTCTGTTTCTTTTACGAAAAGATTTGCAAATATTGTTATTCATCCACAGAGTGTCAGTGAATCTGACTGTAACTACTTCTTTGGTATGTATAGGTCACATATTTGCACTAGGGTGTCCATACATGCATTATTAGTTCGGTCATTAGTATCACATTATACATATATGTATATCGCCTTATAAACATGATGTCAAAGATTAATGCATCTTTTCTTTATATGTCATCGTTGTCTTGGTACTTTCTTTCAACGTTCTAGAAACTTGGCATAGCGACTACAGAAGGGATTTTCTTAGCGTAAGGAGAAAAATTCGGTGTACTACTTCTGTTGGTGATTTCCGTTGGGGATGTAATTAATCGCCGCATGCAGGTTCTAGTCGGCCATGAATTTAATAATTTTGTTGTTGTGACTAATATAAAAAGTTTTGAAATCACCAACAATAACTGTACCATTATCTATTATACCGATCGATTAGTCTATCAAATTCCATTATTGATCACTGTTTTCAGCTCTGAAGAATATTCCAATAAGTTATTTGTTGTGACGAAGACCAATCTAATTTTATCTTAAGTTTCTTGTTTCTTTGGCTAGGAAAGTGTTTTAACATAGATTGCAACCACCACCCCTTTGTTTTTGTGAATTGTCCCCGAGAACGTCTTAGACAGAAGTTTATTGGATGAAGTAACAGAAGGGCGATATAGATATTGCTCAGATTTTAAGAAAGGACATTGAAGTTTTACAAGGAGAAGACAGTTAATGCAAGTATTTGTTTCACGTACATTTGGGACAAAAAGTTTTCATATAGGAATATACATTAAACTATCAAATCAAATTTTTTTACATCTCTAATCCGAATTCCATGTGATATTTGATCATGGATTTCTATTAACATGGCGCGTGACTAGGTGTGTAGACAGGGTAATTGGTTATTACTTAAGTGATTTAAACAATGTATTCAGAAAAGACTTCTTTCTTAAGTATTCTAAGTATTTTTAGAACATGATAATTTCAATACTAAAACATGATTTTGTCAATCATATAATTGTGTTGAAAGATTAGAAATATAGTGAAACTCATCTCCAACAGCACTAGCGTTACATAGTTCACACAAACGTTTTTCCATTGCAATTAAATGCCATTGGCCGGTTTCAATTGGAAGGTTATTGTTACAGGTTTTCAATTTTGAAATGATAAATGATATATGTTAAACATTAATTATAATCGAATCATTCCTAGCATTTACCTTTTGACCTACTCTCGTTAGAGCTACGTCAATGCTATAGATCTGATCTCTTAACATAGTTTCTACCTTAAACAGCCATGGCACGAGGTAATTCTGGTGGTTTGAAAACATTTCGGATAGGCCTCAGGTGGTCCTCATGGGCGTGTACGGTAAAAGAGCAACTTATCTAATTGTTGTCAATACTGATAAAACTAATTCTCTCTTAGAAATATCTTAAGAATATCTAAAGACATATGTTAGAATGTTATTGGGAGTTTTACGTGTACAATGGCATCGCGTTTCATCCTAAAATTCATTCCATTCATACTTGATAGGACATCCTAAGACGAACAGTTTGATATATCAACAAAGCTTTTTTTCTTGTTTTAATGTAGTTACGTCTCTGTCCTCTTCTGAGTGCCTGTCTTCACATGTACTAAAGAAAGGGGACAGCGTGTTCAACACAACGTAAGATGTAAAAACTTACACAAGTACGTCATAACAGATACGTGACAACAAAAGATGTAAAAACTTACACAAATACGTCATAACAGATGAAAATACTTTTCATAATAATATTTTGACAATTTCATCACAATAAAACTTTGGTACTGGTAGTAGTTGTTCAGATAAATTTGTTTGATAGCGGCTGTATGTTGTTCTGAACTATCACAATGTTGCTGCTGTAGTAATGGTAGCCTAGCTACCACAGCATGTCTTACAACGTTGTCTATCTATTGTTGTTGCCAACATCAATCATGTGTTGTGTCAGCAGTGTTAATATATATTTGATAGATGTTATGTAACACAGCGCGATAGCTGATTTTCATACTGAATTGACATTTGTGGTAATGTTCCTTTCACAAGCTCTCCTCAATCAAGCTGTGGACGTGTGATTATATAATGCAAATTGTGCTCGAAATAAATTGAACAGTATCGTTTGAAAGTTAACGTGTTTTTCGATGATTTATGTGTTTCTGCTTCTGTTGTATATAGTTGTTTCGACAGGGGGTGAAATTGATATACCTTATTTTGACTTTGTATTCTGTTTTTAAAAACGTTAGAATCTTTGAACTGATTATGTATTAGTGTCCTTGAGATTTAAACATGTTTTTTCTTTCTCATTTTATATTTCACTTTATTACTCGCCCGTGGAAAATTCCGCAGTTTAATATCTGTATTGCAATATTAAACTAGTTTAATACCGATGCACGCACGTCACAATAGTGCTAACTTATGGCATAACATGTTAGCCTCGCCGTCACAATGGCAGCCAAGTTACGGAAATTTGAGCTTCAGGACGCTGTCGGCAATAATGTTTGTGTCATGTTGGCTAGTAATAAACAGAATAATTAAATTCCTTCCATTTAATAGTATTTTTCATTAAACTCGTAAATTCATTTGGTATCTAAGCTTCCGTTTGTGTTTATACTGAAATATTCGTTTAGTTGTTTAGGTTCCTCCGTCGGTCCCACGATACATCTTCATATTAAAATCGTTTACAAATGGTAATTCTCTTTACTTTTAAAGAGCAACTCCGTGATTTTCATAACATATTATTTACCTTTGATACGAACCTAAATGTCACATGTTGTCATATAAAATCAAAACATCTTAACTTTTCATGTCCATATATGACATATATATGACAGATACTGGTTTTCCATGAAAATACAAAAACAATCTTATAAAAGCACAGAGGTTTAGATATCACGTCCAATATACATGGATACGTATTGTCACTGTAAAAACCAGTAAGCTTTAAAATGTGTCTTTTTGGTAGCAGTCGATACTTCGTGTTTAATTTACACCATTGATTAAGTTTGGCATATACATGTATGACTCCAACAACTCACGGAGTGGCTCTTTAACCATTTCATAATCTTCAGGTTCTATACTAAGTGTTCCTGGAATATGATCAGTCACAAGCCATTCAGACTGACAACTGACATTGAACCAAACATCTCTCTCTCTGGATGATAGTGGTGATTACAAATTGGTAAGTAGCTTTTCATTAGTTACCCATCATTTGAGAGAGAATATATACACGGAAGAAACTGTTCCTTTTGATGTGGACTAGGACAGACTTGTCTGACTACAAGAATGAATGGGTGCTTATAACAAAGCTCAAAGGACATAGAGGATACTAAACGACCTCCCATGCAATCCTTTTCCAAATCATTCACGAGATTTATTTTTTTCATAATATGGTAGGAAATTAAGTATTAAACTATTTCTTGTCTACTTTTCATTTGCGTAATTGGCGAAAGTGCTGAAACTAAGATTATCACAAGTTCTGTATCATTGCAACGGCGTCATAGATATTATGACGTAAAAGCATCACACGTTTGTGACGTCACACGTGAAGCTGCATTACACTAGTCAAAGAATTGCAAGATGAATTTTACACTACAGTACCTTGAAATGGCGAGTGATGAAATTGGATAACATTCTTCTGCTGAAATTGATCATTTCTATGTTTTGGTTGAATGATGCATTATATCATAACGCTTAGGAATGACTCTTTAAAAGATTGCTCTTCGGCATCTTTATGTTTTTAATCTGTTATTTTCGAATTTGACGTCAATCAATACAAATACTTTTTTTCAATTCTCTTTATTTCACACATTTATACAAATTCACAAAATGAGACAAATTAGACAAAACAATAACTTATTGGACCAGGCATCACTCAAATTATCTGAGATCAAAGAGATTTGAATGAAGTTACTATTATCGTGTACTACTAAAGAATTGTGACCCAGAGAGTGACGAGGATCACCTCTCATGAAGATCACCTCTCATCGGACATCTAAGAATTCTCTCCTCGTTGTGTATCTGTTTTTAGTTTATACTTCAAATGCATCTGTCTTTCAAGCACATTGAGGCACATGTATACAGAAAGGGAGGAAGAGAAAAAAATGCCAGCAATTTAACATTGGAAGGAGGCGAAAACATACTAGTGAGGCGTCCGTAAAATAATCGTTAATCCCCTTTCATGTCTGTAAAATTAAGATCGTCGAGAAGAGAACGAATATGCACCTCGCATAAGCTACATAGTATTGAATGAAATAATTATTATAGGTAATTTTCCTTTCATTCATAATTTAGTAAAGTTGGAAAATATCACACACTAAAGACAGAAATAACACATGCTTGCAATAATACGCTGAGTAATTAAAAATGACATGTATAAATTTCGACACTTCATTCGGGCGATGTAACCAGAGGTAAATATTCAATGTGAACAACACAGTATCTCAATTATGTTCTTAAACTTTGACAAGGATATAAATCAATTCATTGAAGAGTGCTGGGGAATATAGCATAAGTACTATCTCTGTATGACAAAAAGTGACTTTGAAAAAACTCTAATCGTTAGAATGAAACGTATTTCATCTGAGCCATAGGACATAGAATCAGTATACAATCAAATAGCAGAAATGACTTCAGGGTAAACATATCGAAATATTCATAGAAAACTCACATTCTATCGTAAAGGTTTGCCATTGTTTTTAGCAGTACATGTGTACATAATCTAACTTTTTTAATTGGTAGGATTTGCCAAGCGGTATATTAAACGGGGCAGTAGCAGATTGTTTGCTTCAAATTGCTTATTGCTTCAAATTTCACCATTAAATACATATGTCAAAGTCTATATTTTCAGAGTGCCAAACATCTCAGTACTCAATCCGGATATCCTTGGTCGTAGAAGAAATAATCAAGTATCAAGCCTAAACGGCTGGCGGCCATTTTAGTTTGAACACTTTCAATTATTCAAGGACATGGTTTAACCGAACAAGTTACGATCGTTTCACAACTGTTACTGTTAATGTAAAAAGATTTTCTTGAAATTGGTAATATTCATTAATTATATAATTATTTTCGTGGGATCCATGTGTTAAAAAAACTCGTGCTGCTTCCCCTTTGATATTTTGATAGTCTGAATAGTTAGTGGATAGTAAGTGTAAAAAGCCGTCGTTTCATTATACTCAACGGTAAATTTCTAGTAGAATTATATTAAGGAGTACAGTAATGTGGTGTGTTTGTAAGTATTTATAAGCAGCAGTGGTGAAAGCAGTAATACCTCTAGTACATGCATATAAAGTATCAGTATTGAAATTATCACGTAGGATGTGCAATATGGATCCATATTTGCAAAAGCAATTTCGGATACCACGGTCGTGTTGTTTTGGTAACAGCACACGTATCACGAACAATAACAAGAGGAGGAAGAAGGGAGTTAAGCAAGCTTGAGCGTCATGAAGATTTCAGCCCCATACACTGTATATAATAGGTATAAATATTTGCGTATCACGTAACAAAAATAATTTGGTGATAAATCTTATTTACATATTTGAACAATGTGTAAAGCTACAAAGACTAACGGTAAGAATATCACTTATCGATCAACAACAAACAGTAGAATTAGAATACAAAAACAAACAACGAAGAGGCTCTAAAATCTCTACCACAACTTTAACGAAACTGTTCGACAGCGGTCACTATCAAAACAATAAAATCACTGTAAATAATTTTACTTTTAATGATTTTATAATGAAATATTCTGAAATTTTCAAGGAAAGCTTTCAGGGTATCTAGTTTTTGGAGGTACATTCCGATAGTCAAAGAGTTACGGTCTTTTGTAAGTAATTTCATGGTTTATACTTAGCTTGTCAATGAAAAAAATTATCCTTGTTTCTGTCGCCCTACCTAATTGAATAGAAAATTATAAAAGGTTGTAAACTGTGGCAATACTGGCACATGCAGATATGTCACTATTAAACTATGCAAAAGATCTTAGCACCCATAACTTCTATATTTGTATACTTTAGAGAAATTAAGTTTTCTTGATAACACCTTCTTTATTGGGAATTGACAAAGAATTAAGAATACATTCAATCATCTAAAAGATGAAAAATGTTCCGAAACGTCCCTGTACAAGAAAGATGTTAGCTATAAACTTCAAAGTAAATTCCACTTCTGAATGTCCTTCATAGACTTAGTTTTGTTCTCGAGTTTTAAAAGTACATAAATAGAAACAATGCAAGACATAATAATCTGCCACTCATCAATAAGCAAACCAAAGTATTAATCCCTGTAGATGTGTTAACAATCCGACTTCGTTATCCAAATCAACACCATCATCTAAAGTTCTCTTTCTACATTTCACTAATTCTGTTGGAGAAACTCTTGAGGGAAAGTCCTTTCGCCTCTTGTATCACCCTTATCACAACACGTAAAGTGTCTCAGTGTTTCCAACGATTTGCTGGAGCTCATCAGGAATGCTTGTTTTGCTCTTGATAAAAGTATCGTTTCCATTACTTCCGCAAGTAGTGCCACATGGACACTGGTTTCCGAAGTGACGTCATCATCTGGTTCCAGTGGGAAAGCTCTGTACCGGAAGTGTTAGCTCCTACGATCACGTGACCTAGAGATGGCGTCTTGTTGTCTGGAAGAAGCTCAGCGACTGTGATACGGAGCTGGACAGTCTGGAAAAGATATAAATTCATAAGAAGAATTCACCGTAAGTAGATGTAGTCGATTTATAAAAATGGACCGTCTTCCCTGGATTCTAGCTTGGGCGAACAGATGACTAATGCCATTGCGTGGTGTATATATGAACGGATGCATATGATAATATCTATTGAATATCACAGATTATGGTTTGTTATGTAAACGACTATCCTTGATAACAAGGGATTATATTATAATTAGCCTGCCAGTTGCCATGTTTATCGTCACTGCAGTCTGTCACTCTTATGGCATTCATTATGTTGATACTAGGTAAAATTCGGCATCAAAAATAAAGATACAGACGTTAATAAGTTACAATGTACTGTAAACGCATCGCGAATGTAAATAAAAACCGAAAGGTCCTTATTACAATGTTACACTCATGTTTATTCAAATATTACGATTTTGATATTTTGATATATATATATTTGAAAAAGAGTTCACAAGTATACAGTATTATATATTCGAAGACAAAAATGACACATAGCCAATCTTACTCCATTACTGCAACATGTTTCATTGATATCTTCAGGGAAACATTGAGAAGCTAAATCCTAATTGTGATTCATGGCTTTCGACATTAGTGACATATGTAGGATATTGAAGACTCCCTGAAGATAGCAATGAAACATGTTGGAGTAATGTTGAATATGTGTCATTTTTTGTCTTTGGAATAAATATATATTTATCATCACGTCATTAGTTACCGGTAGAGCTGTAGACGGCACAGAGAAAATCATGGCCTCGTTAAATATTGGGTTTTTCTCGCCACGTTTTACTGTTGTCTTCTTCTTGGAGATCTTCTTTCCATTCTGCATCAAATATACCTTCACAAATGGATCTGGAAAAGGAAAACTCCATGAAAGTATTTATTTCAAATATTTCTTCAGGAAGGCTGACACATGACCATGGTGAAACTGCTTTTGCCATTGATTCATTTTGGAGATATCGTCTTAAGGCAAGCGAAGAAAAATGGACTTTTAAGTTATTATATTTTTCTAACACTACGCTTACTACTCTTGAATCGATTTACCTATTTCTTGATGGTTTTATCATCTTTTCTGATGATACACCTGCCCGTTAATTGTCTAAAGGCATTGGGCAGTGCTGCACTTACCTCCGCTGTCCTTCTGTTCCCTCCATTTGAGGTTCCTGGCCTTCACTATAACGATGGTCAGTCTCTCTGCTGTTGGCAGGTAGCTCAGAGAGAAGAGGATATCTCCGTACTCGGTGGGTTTCTGGGAAACAAAGTTTACTAACAAAGTGATTACATGATCTCAAAGCACACCATAAATCACCAATGCATCACCATTTTGACAAATCATTCTGAGTTTCCTTGAATTTCAAACAACCTCCTCAGCAAAATATGTCAGATTTGCAATGAATTATGTCAACTATATCATTAATTGAAAATGTAAGTCAAACCAAGAACTCCTGGCTTTCTGTACAGCGTTTTGGAAATGTTAACCTACCTCTTCAGCAATATCCCTGAGGTTGAGCCACATCTTGATTGGCTGGTTAAGGTCCACATCCCCAATTCTGATCTCAGCCTCTCCTATAACCTTCTGTCTAGCGTACTTGTCCACTGCGTAGACCTGGAACTGCAGCACCCGTCTGTCCAGCTCCTGGGGTTCTATGGTGAACAGGTAGCGCTCCTTGTATACGGGGTCAGTAGAGTGCTTCACCATCTAGGGTACCCAACATGTGCAATAGGTTATATGGAGAATTCATAAGTATTTTGTTCTTCTTTAGTTATAGAAAATATCAAGAATAGGATTTTTCATTTCAGTTTTATATATAATGCTTCCTAAGAAATCTTTTGGCAAAGAGAAGACATTTAAGATAAGTAGTTTTTACTGTTTTCTTATGTTTTTATTTTACATTTATTTATGCTGCTTCCTAAAAGGTCTATTGAAAAATGGAATTCATTTACGTTAAGTAGTTTCTGAAATCAAAAGCCATAGAAACTGCGAGTATGAATTTGATTCACAAATGATTTAGATTTGAACCAAAAGTTTATTTGGCTCGACTATTCCATTCTGTATCAGATTGTATATACGTCTCCTTGTAACAAAACTTTTAAAACAATTTTTAGCGTCATATGTCTACTGATTTCTGAGGATGATTTGCCTGAATGTTTTAGGGATAATGCCTGCTACACCCATATGTGAGAAAGCTCAGAGCCAAAAGTACGAACTCTAATCACCTAAGTGTAATGTGCCTCGTAACTAACTTTCAAATGTGGGATTGAAACGGTTCGGGGGTCAAAAATGTGAAAAAACGAACGGACACCTGACTATAGATTTCCCTAAGCTTATCTGGTTTTACAGGCCGGATAAGCTGGAAATGGTATCATGACCAACATGCAAAATACCATATAATCTTAAACATGGTTTTAGATTTGAATTCTCAAATCGCCTGACGTCAAGGATACACAGAAAGGATGAAACTAATCATTATCTCTCAAAACAAACATGCTGTGGGATATTATTCCCGTGGCAAATAGGGGAAATAACTTGAGAAAATAATGATAAGAGATATCCGTTCCTGTATTTTGATATCCAATACATCATGAGATTTCTTGAACAAGCTCCTATACGTCATAATAGGTTTCTAAGGACACAAAATCTGATTATACTTAATCACGGATAATGAATGTCGATAACAGTAATACGAATTAATCACCAGTGATAATTACCGTCACAAGGTAGCAGTGAGTTTTACAGGGATGAATCTGAATCTTCCGCTACTTGGATATCAACACTTCATCACAATTTCGGGTTTTTAAACCCACGCAATGCAAATAATGAGAGAGTTCTAGCAACTGAAACAACTGTAGCTGTGTCTAATGGGATCCAGTGATTGAGAAGCTAAATCCTATTTGTGATTCATGGATTTCGACGCTAAAACATTGATCATTACATCCAGAGTGAAAGACCAAGGAAATAAATCCAATCAAAGTGAAGAGAAACCAATTCAATGATTCGCAATTATAAATCTCATCTCGTTGAAGTCATTTAGGCGTCTAATCTCACAGCGAAAGTCGCCTATATACGTTAAACCTACTTAGAGCTTCTTAGTCTAGAGCCCCATATGTTTTCAACCTTTAATGTGCTTCATTACATCTTTAATCATAATAAACTCATTCTTTCAAACGCTGTTAATGTTTTGGACGACGATTACCTTATTATATCAGATACGTCATCAGTATCATTGATATGATATTGACATGATGCTATTACGAGTAATTATGCAATAAATAACAATTATGTAATCACGTCGGCAAGAAAGGGATTATTTGAGACTTAACATAATCATGCTGTAGGTGCTCTTCATTGAGTGTGGGGTTCTTAAATTTCTTAATGGGAATTGTAAACCGTTGCTACCGATGATGTCAAGTTCATAATGTTGATTACTGGAATATGTAGCGAAGCACACTGCTAATGCTGACGTTATTTCAGTAATGACATAGGGGAATATATAGAGAATCTCAATCAGTGTCTTCTGATATCAAGCATATATGTATCAAGACGAGCTGATAAAAGTAACAAATATCCAAATAGAAATATCCGAGGCTTGGCGAGGTTTGATTGACCGTGAACACTTGCATGTGATCTAGAGTTTTAAGGTTATTTTGCATTATTTCTTATACTCGTGTCAACCTTTTCTAGCCGATGTGAAGGTTCGCCGGAACTACGTTCTCGGTCTCGTATCGAATTAAATTATTCATATATTCATATTTATGGAATTTATACAGTGTTCTAAAAATCTAAGTTTATATTTTTTAAAAACATTTACTTTACATGAAAAAAAAGGGAATGATATTTTCGACAAGTGAACTGAGACGGGTAGCAACACACATTCAAATTAGGACAATTTATCAGAGTCTTTCACAACAATAATAACTTAATTATGTTACAATAGATGGCCAATATTGAATCGAAATAATAACATTAAAACTTCCGTAACAGAAATAAATAAATTTAACATACATTTTCAGTCGTTACATAATATGACATTAATGCGTAAACATAAAATTAACAAACGTTAATGATCAACTCTCCGTCCAACTCATTTTCTGAATATATACTCAACACAATAAGTTAAGGACCAGCCTGATTTTCAATATTGAGACATTATGTAGTTCCAAAAACGATCCATTTGATATTTAGAAATTTTTTAAAAGTGTATCAACAACAGTACTCGTGAAAATTATTTCATTGTTATAAGGCGTATCTCATACGCTATGTTTTCTTTAAGAAAAATTTACTGGTCCCATTTCAATGAGCTGGTTGAGAGACCATGGCTTACAAATCCTTATCATCGATCGATACAGCTGAAGTCTTTGCCAGCATTAACATGAAATAGCTTAAGGAGCAAGAAACCAAACTTGGTTCCAAATTAGATCAAATTGATGTACTTGTCCCAAATAAGACAAGGACTCCGTCCCAGTTTATCAAATCTACGGAGGAGTTGTTGTTCAACAGAATCTCGTTAACTTCGCATGCAATATTGATGGCTTGCATGTTTTTGTTGTCGTGTGCTTTTAAGATAAGAGTTTCTTTAGAATCCTTAGGTGACAATCTATGGAAATATCAATCAATTAACAAAATATTCTTCGAATAATGCATTTTGACAAAGTGCAAAAAAGCATTTAACTTTTTAAAATCCATATATTCATTTGGATTCCGTTATCGGGGACAACAACGTGTCATTACTGGTCGTTTTATCGATAGGAAGGGACTCACAGATATTTATGATCAATATAGTGAAATATTATCAGTCACAAATTAGATAGAAAATTTCCAGCAGCCATTTACTATGAATGCATGCTCGTGTTCATGCTATCGAATCGGAGATTCCGAAGGAATTGTTTTCTCCTTTCCGTCTGTGTGTCTGTCTATTATTTTTTTTCTCTTAGCCACTACTTTTATTTGGTTAGATATACATCTTGATACTTTTGTCATGATCTGCAATTGTAATAAGGGTTTTCAAATGAGGTCATAGTATTCGATCTTGTGACCTTGACCTTGGCAGAGGACGCATTTAAGAAAACTATAACCTTGGCCCTTATATATTTTATATATTAGCCTTTGAAATCCACATAATTATCCGTTGTGGTGAGACCTTTTAGATGAGGCCATGCTTTTCAAACTTGACCTAAGCACAGGGAGCATTTTCCGAAATCTTTGAATTTGTCGTAACTTCGTGTCAGTTGATAAGCAACTAATACTTGGCATTTTGCAACTTTGTGATGAGCCCTCTAGATAAGGTCTTACTTTTACGGTTTGATCTTGATCATTGTGGAAGCATTTCCCCCTAATTATTACTTTTTTCTCTATTTTCAAAAGTCAGTCGGTGGTCCTCAAGACTTCACCGGATTAATCCCTTGAATTATATGTTCTCTTTTATCTTTTTAAGACTTTATAAGCCCGTTTCTAAAACACATATTATATTTCGTTAGTGAGGTAACACGCAATATATCAATATAGACGTCATTGCCCAAAGGGTAGCCGGCAGTATATCGAACTATCAATGCACCGCAATATTAATCTCGCAATAGTACTCTATCGATAAGAAGGTAAGGTTAACTATCGATAGGATCGAAAGTGAAAGAAGAAATAATTACGTTTATGATGACTTTTACAAGTATTTCGACAAAGGTTTATATGTTCAAGATGAGAAATGTTCTTTTAGAGTGGTTGCAACAGTGTAAAATTACTGGAAACAGTTCATCAATCAGGTGTTCCTTACACAATCTTTTGGAATCACACCTGAAAAAACTTTTTGTTTTGATCCACAACCATCGCAATGACAATTGCAATATAGAATATTACCATCGCAATGATAACATACGGTCAACGGCAGTTTTCTTAAAATCTCTATGGGTTAAAATGGGTAATGGATGAATTATCGTGTCTGTTAAATGTAACCTTTACGAAACTCACTATCGCTCATGGAAAAAACAAATTCGCAAGCGATTTTTTAAGTCATGTAACACGTATTTGGGCAATAGTTTCAATATAAAAGCACGTCACAGGCAAAGATGAGGCTTGACAAAAACAGGAATTATATATATATTTAATTGTTTTGTAGGAGTGAAGTTAAACTTTGTCTGTAGTTCACCTTTGGTAAAAAGGTATTCAGACTAAAACATAATACGGCCGAGATTACCAGGTGATGTTTACTCAGGGAGTTGTTTGTCTGCGACCTTTGTACATATATTGGTATCTGTATCCAGTAGCAGTGCTTTCAAATGACGATAATTGACCACCTGAGGTTACTTTGCTGGTGTGGGCTTCAATATCGGCTTATTAAGATAAACTACAAAGAGAAAGCGAATGATATAAGATGTTAATATTCAAAGATCAAAACGACTTCACCTGGTACCTGAGATTACCAAAAACCATAAAACTTAAACTTTATCGCTACAATACTCCATGTACATATTGAAGGCTACGTTAGATAGACTGTTACCTGAATGTTTTTATGTGCTACGTCAGAAAGACTGTTACCTGAATGTATTCATGTGCTACGTCAGAAAGACTGTTACCTGAATGTATTCATGTGCTACGTCAGAAAGACTGTTACCTGAATGTATTCTTGTGCTACGTCAGAAAGACTGTTACCTGAATGTATTCATGTGCTACGTTAGAAAGACTGTTACCTGAATGTATTCTTGTGCTACGTCAGAAAGACTGTTACCTCAATGTATTCTTGTGCTACGTTAGAAAGACTGTTACCTGAATGTATTCTTGTGCTACGTTAGAAAGACTGTTACCTGAATGTATTCATGTGCTACGTCAGAAAGACTGTTATCTGAATGTATTCTTGTGCTACGTCAGAAAGACTGTTACCTGAATGTATTCTTGTGCTACGTCAGAAAGACTGTTACCTGAATGTATTCATGTGCTACGTTAGAAAGACTGTTACCTGAATGTATTCTTGTGCTACGTCAGGAAGACTGTTACCTGAATGTATTCATGTGCTACGTTAGAAAGACTGTTACCTGAATGTATTCTTGTGCTACGTCAGAAAGACTGTTACCTGAATGTATTCATGTGCTACGTCAGAAAGACTGTCACCTGAATGTATTCATGTGCTACGTCAGAAAGACTGTTACCTGAATGTATTCATGTGCTACGTTAGAAAGACTGTTACCTGAATGTATTCTTGTGCTACGTCAGAAAGACTGTTACCTGAATGTATTCATGTGCTACGTCAGAAAGACTGTTACCTGAATGTATTCTTGTGCTACGTCAGAAAGACTGTTACCTGAATGTATTCATGTGCTACGTCAGAAAGACTGTTACCTGAATGTATTCATGTGCTACGTTAGAAAGACTGTTACCTGAATGTATTCTTGTGCTACGTCAGAAAGACTGTTACCTGAATGTATTCATGTGCTACGTCAGAAAGACTGTTACCTGAATGTATTCTTGTGCTACGTCAGAAAGACTGTTACCTGAATGTATTCATGTGCTACGTCAGAAAGACCGTTACCTGAATGTATTCATGTGCTACGTCAGAAAGACCGTTACCTGAATGTATTCATGTGCTACGTCAGAAAGACCGTTACCTGAATGTATTCTTGTGCTACGTCAGAAAGACCGTTACCTGAATGTATTCATGTGCTACGTGAGAAAGACCGTTACCTGAATGTATTCATGTGCTACGTCAGAAAGACTGTTACATGAATGTATTCATGTGCTACGTCAGAAAGACTGTTACCTGAATGTATTCATGTGCTACGTTAGAAAGACTGTTACCTGAATGTATTCATGTGCTACGTCAGAAAGACCGTTACCTGAATGTATTCATGTGCTACGTCAGAAAGACTGTTACATGAATGTATTCATGTGCTACGTCAGAAAGACTGTTACCTGAATGTATTCATGTGCTACGTTAGAAAGACTGTTACCTGAATGTATTCATGTGCTACGTCAGAAAGACCGTTACCTGAATGTATTCATGTGCTACGTCAGAAAGACCGTTACCTGAATGTATTCATGTGCTACGTCAGAAAGACTGTTACCTGAATGTATTCATGTGCAAACAGAATCTCATTTATATGAAACTTTTTTACCTACGTTGCCAATCGTATCGGTGTTAATATTTTTATACGATGTAATAGAGAAACATATATATTTTTTATGTGATGTCACGTCACAGACAATGCTTTAACGTCCCATCTAGACTATTTCGATGCATTCCAAATGCCCTTTGCTTTCGCTCGGGACATAGTATGCATGGACACCCATCTGATATTCACTATGACTCTACCTTGGTGCCAATTTCCGGTGGCTGCATCCACCTAATAAACGTACTATAAGAATATTACTTGGATGCGTGCCTGCGCAAACATGACTTGAATATATGAGAGGAAGGACTACCTTCGTCTGTATCTTGGCACCGGTGTCAGGTAGTTCAATCCACCTTATACATGTGCTATAAGTAAATAACTTGGATGTAAGCTTGGCTAAAATGACCTAAGATATACCTTCATCTTTATCTTGGCACCCCTGTCCGGTAATTCAATCCACCTTATACATGTGCTATAAGTAAATAAATTGGATATTAGCTTGGCTAAAATGACCTAAGATATACCTTCGTCTGTATCTTGGCACCGGTGTCAGGTAGTAGGACCCCCCTGATGAAGGTGTCCAGTGTCCCGCTGTACTGGTTGGCTGTCAAATCCCGACACTGGATGACACTGATAATAAGCTCAGAGACCTCCCTGAAGAAAAGTGTCTTATAAAGTATTTAACATTTCAAAGAGGGATTAATCAATTTAACATTTTAAAGTCATTAGTTATTTAACCGTTGGAATTATGACGACAGTTTTTGAAGCTTTCCTATCAAATGTGTTTACATTTCAACGAGGAAATCTTCATGTTCTCTACACGTGTAATCTTGTCCTTGTTTGCATTCTAATCGTGCCAAACATGCAATAGGCATTTGATTGAAAACACGGAAATGCAAGTGACATCGAATGCTGCAGTTGGCACACGGGATAGATTCGACCAACATGCACAAGTTTCAGTTTTATTCAAGACATAAGAACGGTTTGAACGATAATGTTGATTAAATTGTATTTTGCGAACGATTGGTTCTACACTAGTCAAAAATAAATTTAGTTTTCCTACAAAACTTATTTGGCAGTCATATTGTAAACTTAAGTAAGAAAACACACATGTCCTTGTAGCTCACAGGAAATCAAAAATGGAAGGATGTATCCGGTTCAGAACAAAGCATAGTATTTTGTACCAGTCGCTTGCCACCATCTTATTTAAGTATTTTTTCCGGTCTTTACAGAAGTTTATACTCTGCATTAAAGTGATATGAGATGTGTTCTATACCTCATTGCATTGTAGATGTACATAGCCAGATTTTGTAACGTATTTTGATGTTTTTTGTTCATCATATTACAGAATTATATAATATTTGGATGGAAAGTACTGTTTAATATACTTACCTCGTAATGCAATATATATATTGGACAAATAAAAAGAAAATGGTATCCCTACAAAGTGTACATATTCGGTCTTCCTAATTTACATTTCAACATCTACCACTTCCGATTAATAAATCGTGTGATGAGCATAGAATCGTGCTAGTGAACTCCTAAATTTCTTTATATCAATAAATGACATGAAGGTTTCTTTGAATTAATCGTTTTTAAATTGTGAATAGTAAAAACATTTATTGACGAATGGTTTTTATCATGTTTGAAGCTATATGTCTTGAACAGTTAGGGAAGAAGTGGATAATGATTGACATTATACTTATTGGTCATTCAAAATGTGTCCAAAGCCAATAGTAAATAAAAAGTTTCTAACTTGGAATACCAGATTCATTGTCCATTCTTGTCATATAATAATATCATATTATAGCATATTTTGGTCTTCTATTAGAAGACTAAAAATACAAAAAGACTAATAAGATAACAGTTTCAGAACAATGATAGGTCACATAACATTTGCACATTCATTTCTCTAGAGACCTTTAACACCCATCGATATTTACTTGGCGCACTCCACACTTGCATGTTATCAGGCACATTGCTAGCCAATTTCAAATCAATTACGATACTGCTGAGGAGGAAGTAACTTTTTAAACTGTCGACAATACAGTTCGATGTCTGGGCCTTTACTTTAGGAGCGATGTATTAGGAAGAAGGGAAAGAGCTAAATTTTATACAGCATGATCAATAAATGCTTATGTGATGTCTCTAGCTCGGTGGATTCTTGAAAGGCCTGCGGGTTTTCTTGGTAGAATGGAAAGAACAGATAAAATTAATATTCATTTGAATACGGGAACCCTCATATACAGCAAAATTATAAGTTACCCAACTCTTAATCAATAGCAACGTGTACAAGGCGGCCTTTGATTGACGTTTTAGAAGCTGGTATGATGAAGAAACAGGAATTTTATGGATTAACGATATCGGTGTTAGTATATACACCGATACGTCGCATCTTTTTACAATAAGGAAGTAGTAAATCTATAAATTTCCTATTTCTCCATCTAGGATCAGTTTTTCAAACTCGCACTTGACTCGGTTAGTAGCTTCTTGCTTATCCGACTAATACCACCACAACCTGTCTTCTATTACATCTTAATCATTTATTACCCATATGATTATTTATAAGCGGTGTCATATTTTCAATATGAGCACATGTGCACATATCACTTTTGCCTAGCAACGATTGTCTTAGCGCGAGTCACCGTATTTCGTCGTCTGTGACGTCATAAAATCATTGTTCGTGACGTCACTC
This sequence comes from Phorcus lineatus, assembly GCA_921293015.1. Classification (NCBI taxonomy): domain Eukaryota; kingdom Metazoa; phylum Mollusca; class Gastropoda; order Trochida; family Trochidae; genus Phorcus; species Phorcus lineatus. The sequence continues at coordinate 42,461,990 of OV121085.1, forward strand.
TAGCGTAAGGGAAGGATGCCGTTTTTTTAATATTTCCATGCCTTTGAAATGGAGTAGAATCGGTAATAAAGAAATTATTATCCTCGGGATATCACTCTCTGAATACAGTATGATTGCCGTAGGTCGCCATAAGACTGTAGTCTAACCGCAGTACAAACCAGTCAAGATATGCCAAACTGCCTGGCAGTGTAGTTCAAGAGATTGATTTTATTGCAAGATTATTACTAGCATAACATCATATAACCTGTCAAGAAACATATTTATGAAAATACAAAAACACTCATAGTTTGGTGAAAGCTAAAGAATACTGCAATTATTACTATTCCAGAGCGTTCTATAAAATATTTAGGTTGTTTTCGAGAAAATATTGCTTATCTTATGTATGCCACTTCTAAATACTTCTTAGAGACTGCTGTTAAATTTAAAAGTGACTCTTATCTTAAAACTGAATTTTTACTTTTAAAATAATTTCAATGAAGATATTTACTTGTAGAGTCAAGCTATAACATACTTATCGTATTCCAGAGCAAATTCCAGCTGACCGATTTTCGGCATATCTGGCTGCATCTCAAGAACTGAAGAGTCGGAGGCCACGCTCTCACAGGACTCTGCCCGGCGGATGCCTGCATGACTGTAGTCCAAATCAGACGCTGAAAAGGCATATTTGGCATATTTTAAATTATTAAAACTTCTAAAATCTCAACATTATCTGTATGACGTTTTTGTGAAAACAAGAAATGTCTAGTCATTCGGGAGTATGTATTGTGTGTTCACCATTAAAAACTGTTATTGACAAAATCTTGCTTTTTGTCTTAAATGAAACATTTCAAAGCCATTCTATTTATGTTTGTCAGTGAGTGTATCTACACATAACAAATGAACGAGATATCAATCGAAAATAACCGATGTGGATAAACTTTTGTTTACTAAATATATTCAGAAATTCTTACGTGCACGTATCATTAAATACAATTGTCAGTTTCCCTTTTTCTATCACGCATATAGCAGGTGTACAATTGAATTAAATCTATCAAATTCATTCCAAACAAACGAAATAGACGCGACAAGTAATTGAAAACAAATTAAACTATACTTTCTTACCTAATTATTGATATAGATTTCGTCAAATGGCATTACCCTCTTGCTCAATATGAACAAAAGATACCCATTTTAAAATAAGTGCAATGTACCTTAAACTCACATCTTGTACAGTGGTCGAAATTATTTTCAGACATGAATCTACCTTATCTTTAGTTATTCATTTTTTAAACAATAAACATTTTTTTAAGTAAACATAAAAATCTCTTTTTACCATAACGGCCTTATCAATCAGACCATACTCTCAAAACATACAGCTGAAAACCCAGAAAATAAATCTTATCAGACCAGAATTCTACTCTTTAGATGCATCAGTAAAACGAACCTTATATTTGTTATATGATATTGAATTCGTAATATAAATGGAACCAACGGAAACCAGATAATTTGAGTTGCCGAATTTACTACAATGTGTGCTATTTCAAGTAACGGACAAATAGAGGTTCATCGATAATGAAAGATTACACACAATCTTCTAATCTTGCCGCCCACATGAGCTAAAGCGTACACAAACTGATCTTACCGGCCAGAACAGGAAGGGAGCATGTTTTTCTATTTATCTTCGTGCTAAAAGGGTATGTGCAATATCCAATGTCAGAAGGTTAATTGGAAAGGTCTTGTGATATTCGGCTTTTCTTAATATCAAAATATGATGTTATATTTTCACAACTCAAACGACGGGATACGGTCGTACATATTGTAACATACATTTGCATGTCACTCAGTCACTGGACGAGGCAAAGCGAATTGTTAAGGTACACACACTTGTAATGATGTGACAATATGTGCACTTCACATCATTTTCTTGACTTCAACATACACGATACAACAGTTTATCATTATTGCAGATATGCAAGAAGATTTAACAACTTTTAAAATGTTGATCTCTTGGACTTTACTTCGATTTCCCCAAACTTTTAAGGGTCCGTTAACAAGATTAGGTATTTTCATTCACTACCATATAGTGCGATTTGAATCTGAATAGTGTTACTAATACAATAATTCAGGAAAGTATGCGCCTTTGTTAAAAAACGCTCATACTTTTGCAACAAATTTAGATCCCTTTCCTGCAATATACATACGTAAAGATATGCTTATGTGAAGTCACACTGCTCTTTTGGTTTAAGTCTTAATAACTTAAAGAGTTGTTGGAGTCATATGTGCCAAACTTAATCAGTGGTGTCATTTTATCGCGAAGTATCGACTGTTACCAAAAAGAAACATTTTAAAGCTAATTTGTTTTGTACAGTGGCAATATGAAGGTCGAACATCGCAATTAGGATCGAAAACTGGACAGTGGCGCGCGTCAAATAGTCAAACGTAATTTTGGAGACTTATTTAAAACAGCTACGAGGGCAGTTAGGAGTTGATAGTTTTTGTTAGGTTACATAACTAGTATCCAAGTATATAAGACGTGATATCTACACCTCTGTGCATTTATAAGGCTGTTTTTAGATTTTTATGGAAAAACAGTATTTGTCATGACATGAAAAGTTAAGATGTTTTGATTTTATATCACAACATATGACATTTAGGTTCATATCAAAGGTAAATAATATGTTATGAAAATCACGGAGTGGCTCTTTAAAGTGACACAGAGTATGATTTAGAATTTTTATGTCCCTTAGAAAAGAGCCAAATTACCATATGTCCTCAATTAAGGTCAAGTCGCCTACCTAACCCGTACCTTTATATCCCAAAATCCCAAATTGTGCTATTTTTAAAAGCACTATAGCACACCCTTTTTTCGTTTTATAGACTTACGCGTAGATTACGGTCATCTTTTGATGATATAATCTATCAGCCTCAAAGTACTCTTTCATATGGTTCATTTGGAACAAATGTGCGTATTCAAATTTTAAATATATTTAATAAAACTCAAAACAATAATATGGACCGTAACACTAATTCGACTCCCGCGCCGACTGTCGGACAACCAGGAACTAAAGCGAAACCCATGGATTTCTCTCCCTTGGCATAGCTCGGGGTCGGCACTACAAAAGTCGCTGCAGACAAAACTCGGTCTGGACCAAAATGGCGGTTAATGTTTATGTTTATGGTCGAGGTACGCATCCCTGCAAAATATTCGCCGAATACAAATGCCTTGGGACCAGATGCTGCTCAATAAGGACGAGGTAAACAACGGTGTATTTAGGAAGACGGCAATGCAACGCTGGATCGAAGCGAGAGGCACGATGTCGATGATGACAGACGAAATGTTAGCCCTGACAGGTGAGCAAAACTTCAATGTTTCAGTCAATCGTTCATTCACTAAATCTTCCTTGTATGTCATCGCATCAATGAATTAATTTCGTTCATTATTTTTCTGAAATACGAGATACACGAAGATGAAGCACTTCGTCATATTTATTTATTATGAGCAATGTATATCAGAAAATAAACATTGTTTTTTGAAAATCAGGCTTGATTTGTGTACACGAAGCCTATGACCTTAAAAGGCACACTATCTTTGCTCTGATGTCCGTATCCCTACATATATACTTTATAGATTTTCTATATATTGGGATATATTACCTACAACTAAACAAATTACTGTTTATATTATTTATTACTGTAGATCTATCTATCATTGTTCTTTCAGTGCCAAATAGTCAATACTGCTATTTTCACTACAAATATGAATTATTCCGAATGCTCGTAATTGCAATAAGTCAATTTTATTGATCGATTTGCTTATACTGTTTTCCCCGGAATAAGCATCCCTCTGTCTTTTTTTTCAGACAACCTTCAGCCCCGGGATACAATCGAGACTCCTCGTCGATTCAAAACAAGACTCTTTTCATATTTTGGGAGATAAATCATACAGGACTACAAAACAGTAGGTTTGGAACTCTTAGAAACTGATTTGTTATGCAGGGATTGGGAAAGACACATTTGACAATGGGCCATTTCAGGGCTTCGAGTATTTCTCAGAATTTTGAATGGGCCATTCGGTCGATTCCCCTCAGTATAATGGTAAAATTTATAATTTGAATGGGCAATATTTTCATCCAATGTGCAAAATGGCCCATGGCCCCTGCCTTTCCCTATCCCTGGTTATGGGTTGTGATTGATTGGCTTAGGGCATGGCATTTTATCTGGCGTCTGTTCATCTGTTCATCTGTTCATGAACTCTTTACTTCTTAATTTTCTTCAACGGAACATTTGACTCTGGAAATCTGAAATCTGGTTATAACGACTCCTAATTAGGTCCTTTAGGTTCTTGATTTATAGATTTCTTTATCCCTTGACTCCTTACAATGGCCACAACCTAAAAGCCTATTTCCATCCTCATTTACCCTATTTTCATCATATTCTTCTGACTTCAGAAGAAAGATATCTTAGAATCTTGAAACATTGTGTGCAGATTCCTTGGATAACTTTTGTTCATAGATTTGGTGACCATGTGACCTTAATAAGCGTCGCTGAGAACACACCCCCAAAACTACATTTTGCTCTTTTTAAAAAGGCCGAGGAAGGTCAAATCCTGTGTACCCACTCCCAAGCTCAAATAATTGATTTGGTGGGCCTATTGCAGCTCGTATGGTGATCCCGTGACCATCATTGAAACAAATTGAAGATAGCTTTTTGAGCTATAGCGCTGATTGCATTACCTTAACTCCTTAAAAGACTCTCCACATGTTTCAATTCTCAATTTTACTTATTTTTATGAATATAAGTTTCTTTTACAAACTATGCGCAACCGAAGTCCTACCCTCAGAAATATGATTTCAAGATTATCAATGGCAATACATAGGATTTCTTCGTTTAATCTCTGAAATGAAAAGCAACAAAGTGCCAGCTTTTTAAAACTTAAGTTATGTTAAAGGTGCTATCAACAATTTCAGTAACAGCATCCAAAGAAAATTGTTTTCTGTAAAGAGTCTTAAATTGTTACATTTTTATCTGACATTAGATCTTGTTTTGTTGACAGGAATGATGCCTTTCTGAGACATGACTAGTCTCAGTGCACATCATAGAAATAATAATTTGAACACGAAGCAATGGACGTAGTGTCAGAAGTGTCACTTTGGGTATGTTAAATCATAAATTTTTTCAACATTGTTGAGGTTGTGTATTAGTAGCTTGTGTGGAATTTCATTTTTGTCTTTCTATGTCAGATACAATTGCCAAATGTAAGAAATTAATTTCTGTGGGCCATTCAGGCATTGTACAAAAATGTTACTACTTGGCTAGTAAAAGAAATGTCAAATAAATTTTATAATAACTGAATAAGTTAATATGAGATGCAAATGTTTAAACTCTGAATGCATGTAAAGTTTAATGACAAGTTCCTTTTTCTCTATGCACAGAACTGATTGACAAGAATTGGACCTGGACAACCATTGCTCAATTTCTTCTACTATGTTATCAACTTCAGAGCTTTAGTAAGTTAACAATTGCTGAAAGAGTATTGATTCATTCTATTATTGTCAAATGGATTTAATTATAATGAAGTAACAATACTAAGTCAATTCTGAATAATACTGACTTGTACTACTGTATATTCCCCAGCTTTTATTTACTCAGAGGTATCTAGATTTCAATGATTCTGTCAGTCTGAAATAGCTTCCTGATTGTAATTCAAAATGTATTTGATATGAATTTTTTTATCAGTGTCAACTACCTGATGACATTTATTCTTTTAGGAGTTGCAACTTGCAACTTTGATGGGTAATGGCCAAAAAGCTATACATTAATTTAAAATTCCCTTTAGCTGTTGAAATTACCAATGTGATGTAGCTTTTAGGTAAAAGAACACCCCAGAATTTAAAATTAAAGCTATCTGCCCTCTTCATTGATTACAAAAGGTTCATATCAATGCATGTCATGTAAAAGTGATCAAACTCAAGGGAGTTTATATAACTGTGCTCACTATCACCTTAATTGCCAGATCACATTTCCATATTAAAATTCTAAATGCATTATTTGTATTTTACAGGTTAACAGTGACTGCATAATCTTTTCCCGAAGAAGGATGAGCACGCCAAGCAACATATCATAATGCAGACAAAACCTTTTATGTGAAAGATGCAGAATATATATGTTCATTGATATTAGTATTCTTAATCATGAATTTTCTTTTTATCAAATCTGGCTGGCCGGTTGGGCTCATGGCATGGCATGGCAACTGGTGTCTGTCTGTCCGTCCATACATTAGTCCGTAAATATTTCGCTCTTTGTACTTCTCATGAACCCCTGCCTTTCAAGAGCTGAAAATGTGTAAACATGTACCTTGGCCTATGGGAATATCAATTGTAGAGTTTGTGTTTCTGTGGTCCCAAATAAAGAGCACAAGGGCAACTCCCTAAAGTCAAAATTTTCAATAAAGCCCTAGAAACACAAAATGTAGTGTCAAGACAACTCCCTCATGAAGATTGTATTCATAATAATGTATTTGGTGACCCTGTAGCCCAAATAGGGCCATATTAACCACAAAACCTATTTTCATCTTCTTTACCAGGAGCATTTATCCTATAAAGCAAAAGATGGTTTACAGACCTCTTGCTTATTGAAATAATTGCTCTTGCCACACCTTGACATTTATAAGAACCACATCAACCACATTATTTACCTGTTGAAATTGGGTCTTTTCTTTTTTAGGTAATGGAATTTAATATTTAATAGTTTTGATGACCCTATGACCCTACAAATAGTGCCTCTTTTCCGCCTTATTATATAAATTGTGTGAATTCTAATGTACTAAAGAGCCAATGGATCTATTTTTGAGTTCTTCCAAAGAACCGCTTGGTTTCAGAGCTTAAATCATCTGTACAGGGTTCGCTTTGTTGTCATTAAGGAATACAAAGGATTTTTATGAATAATAACGATAATGAATATACATGTGATATGCTATCTCCCTTTAAAATCATTGATAGCAAAATGTAACATTTTCAAGTTTTATTGCCTCCAAATGTAAGAATGTAATATGTTTTCATTTTATTTTTTCATGAACCTATTGATCCATTGGCACTAGGCAACCCAAATCTTGTGTACAGGTCCTTTAGCCAATTGGGAGAATAAATTGAAGATTTGGTGATTCTTTCGCCCCAATGAGGGCCTTGGGAGTCATCTCCTCAAGATCAAAAAGCCCTTAAAGACAGAAATCTTGTGCAAAGGTACCTTGGCCAAGGGTGATTATGATTTGTGGATTTTGGTGACTCTATGGCCCCAATGAGGGTCGTAGAAAAGTATTTCATATTCTCCAGACCCAAAAGCCCTTGAAGGTTGAAATCTTGTGCACATGTTCATTGCATTGTAAACTTTATGACCCACCTGAGGGCCATGGGGCATGCCCTTCATTTCCTATTTCTATTATTTCATTTTTGTGCTCTGGAAATAAGAGTGTGGCAGGGGCACTAGTTAAGAGTGTTTAACCCTCAGGGCTGTGATAAAATACTGAATGTAAACAAGTAGGATGGCACATGAAATTTCAGATGAGGTTAATAACACGTCTGTGTAGCATAAATGATAATTTTTTTTACAAGACTCTGAAATTCTTATACAGGACCTGGAGGGGCAGAAGAGAGGAAGGGGCTGGAGAGGTATAAAGAGGAAGTGACTAGGAAAAACACCTATTAACTAGTATAAGTATTTAAACACATTTGATATGCAAGAGAAAAGTAATTGTTTTTCCTTTCTCTTACATTAACTTACATTATACATTATCAAAGGTCTTGTTTTGAACCATGCTATGTCTGTTAATAAATATTTTCACAAGAGAGACATTTATTGTTTTGTTTTTCTTACTTCAATTTAGTTAAAGATTACTCTCAATGTCATTTGCAATCTGGCATGTATAGTGATCAATAAGTTTATTATGATAAAGTAAATAGTGTTTATGTTTTAAGATATTCATTTCAATTGGCAGGAAGGGAGGAGGGGTGGCCTTATATATATTAGGTTTGAAAAGAAAACCAACTACAAGTTTTGACATCCAGCAGTGGTGTTCTGATGTCGGTTGTGATATGCTTTTAAGAAATGCAGGAAATGATAGTGTGCAACTGAGTCAACTTTGTACGTTATGTTCTGATTTCCCCACAAGTTTGCTCTGGTCGAGCATTGTCAACAAAGGATTTCTTCACCAAAGCCAATTGCCACATGAGCTCAATGTCCTGACTATCTCTCATATATGATGACAGTAATTTATTAAGGATTTGGTATTCACCCTTCTTCAAATTCAGGCGATTGGTCAAACATAAGCCGTCCTTTGACTTCTCTCAAGTAAACCAGTCATACAGGAAATTGATGGACGCTACAAATTGTATACAATTCACATAAATATGAACTAGAATTGTCTGTTTGTCTCAAACAAATAGCCTTTTTAGAGAAATTTAAAATAACATCCAAAACTGATGTCCGCATTATTTATTTCGCTCAGCCAATTAGTAAGCATTCTCAGCGTATTACTCGAATACATGCTAAATTTATGTTCTCGATTTATTGAGAACGTTAAGTGCCAGTGTGGGAAAGTCAAGTCACCTTGGTTGGTGAATAAAAAAGGAGGAAAATATTATACACCCCTCCAGGAACACTACTACTTTAGAATGCTGAAATCGTATGTAGGCGTATTTTGAGAAGCAAGTTATAAGTGCATGTTTTGTGATGGCTCATTGGATATCATTCCCTAAGTCTTCAATCCAAGATAAAAGCAAAAATCATGAAAAAACTGATGAACTACAAAGACGGTAGCTATATATAACCTCTTCCATCAGTATCATCGAGTTTAGAAGGCGACGTCAGGGTATCAAAGAGCCTATTTTGGCGAAGCAACTGTAGCTACAAAGACAGCAGTTATATTAAAACATTTCTCAGTTTGCATTATCAATAATTTGGAGAACACATCATCTCAAGATTGTCATTGCCAACAAATAATCAGCTAATTTAGAGTGCCGTTATGAATTCACAACTTAAATACATACAGGACATCAGATATACTTTCAAACGAAGGGCGCTTTCATCTTACGTATTGCTGATTGTAACATCAATTATAACATGCACTATTAGGTTTATATTTCGACATCACGTAGGTTTTTCATTACTATTCCATCTTCTGTGAAAACCTATTGCAATGTTCGAGATGGTAACGGTCAGACCAGTTTATATATCTTTGGAAATGTAATATAACAACTAAATACTTCATGGGGATTTAAAAGCACATCATTCACATATAGATTTTACAAATTTTAGGCCTTGTGATTTTTACTAGCCTATATGTTCTTGGCAGTTCCAAAATGAGAAAGGATTTGTAATAATAAGCAATTAAAAAAATCATGTTTCAGTTTCGGTAGGGCATAGTGTTGCATATTTCATCGAAACTATAACATCAATTATAAGATGAATTTCTTGTAAACAGCGATTCAACAAGTGTCGACGATCAACTGATATACACAAAACCGTATGCGCAATGATTGCAAACCAGTTTGGTAATCATCACAACACCGCGTGCGACACTTTCCGATGTGCAGAGCAATTGTTTACATTCCATATATGGCAAATGTAGGCGTATTCCGAGCAATCCGCTACGATGGTTTCATTAACGAATGCAGGTTCATTCTAACGAATAATAAGTATTTTATTTCATCAATAGGAAGCTTAAGTGACTATATATACCCTCGTAAGCCTTAAATTAGCTAGTTTGAGCCCGAAAAACGTGCACTAGTGCCTTTAAGTTTTCATTAATACATGAAAACGGTCATATAAATGTTAGGACTTCGAAACTCTGCGTACATATTACATCTATATTAGTTAAAATTCCTAATTAATACTCAAATCCATATTTACATTTGTGTCTGCTGTAAATAAGTTTTCAAAATTACGTTTGAGTCATTGTCCGGGTTTCAAAGACTAATCGATACTTTAACCTGTTTATTGCCACGATATTGACCTGAACAGCACTAAGATGATAATTTTTAAAAACAACCACAACTTCTCAACAGATTAAGAAATTTGGCATATGTGACTCCAACAACATACATGTACTCTGCTGCCCTTTAATTAATAATGATTTCGTTTGTCTTTGAGTCTCAAAATTCGCGAGTACTTGCCCATGATATAAACAGTGTTTACGAGGGTTGTCCAAAAAGTTTCCGGCCTGAATATGAAAACGTTTCTGAAACGCAACCATACTATTCGTGCATGAAGAACCTTCATTGACGTGTAAATGGCATGAAAATCACGAGATGCATACTCTTCAATTGCATATAATAGCCTGTCATTCAAAGGTACCCTCACATATTTTACCGAAATGTAGAAAAGTGAATGTAGGGCTGTTATCAAATATCTGAGTTTACAAAAATACACTCCAAAGGAAATTCATGGGGATATGTTACAAACATTAGGCGACTCTGCTCCTTCATATTGTACCATTAAACATTGGTGTGCTGAATTTAAACGGGGTAGATTAGGCACTAAAGACGATCCCCGTCTGGGTCGTCCATCTGATGTCACCACAGGTGAAAACATTGAGGCCGTTCTTGACACAATAATGCAAGACAGGCGAGTGACTATCAGATGCTTAGCAGATACATATAACTCTTAAATAGACATGTATTTTGTTTTGCTTTCATGCGCGTCAAATATCAAATATGTTTAAATGCATCCAAAACACATCACATATTCATCCAAATATGCCGAATATATAACAAATATAAGGTATCATTAATTCGAACAACACTCTTTTGAAAGTGCCAATTCCTAAATCACAAATGCAAGTACCATTTACATGAATATCATTTAAAAATTTTAAACTGCCAATTCAAAGTTTATCTTCAACTTGCTTTACATAAGTTTCACAAGTGACGTTTGGTTAATTTGTACGCGCGTCATTGTCCTCTTCGATCAGAGTCACGACCCTACATGTATACATTAATTGAGCCTATACTAAACCGATTCACATTAGCATGATACTTTTCAGCTTGTCTTTTTTTTTATATAAAATGACACTATTTATTAAGTTTACCATACATGTGATTCTAACATATCACGGAGTTGCTCTTTAACCAATTCAAAAGGAAGTTTATTCTAATGTTATCGTACCACACTGATACACGACCGTGTTCAAGACACTTCCTCCAGGAACAACCGTACGTAAGCAGCAGGAGAGAAGTCGGAAACATCGGGGATTGGAATCACATTGTTATTAGTTTGCTGTATCATGTATCAGATCTGACTCTCGCAATGCAATATTAATGCGCGACTGCTACTTCCTTGTCAGAATGTTCTATCATTAAGGAGTATTATAAGTATAATAAGGACAGTAATGAAACATGGAACAGACAGCATTCATGAGTTAGTGGCGTGTAGCTGGAGTCAGTAGCCTTCTAGTGGCTATTGATCTTGTTAGCTAGCTTTGCCGTACAGAATGTGTTTTCGGGCTACATTTGGTGCCCGACACGTTGGTCGATCAACTCACTTAGTTAACAATTAAATTGCTTTTTACATATTCAATTAGATTAAATAGTAATTATTTACTTCTTCTTTCGTACAGAATAACATTTATTTACTGTTTTTCGTGTATGAAACTTGAAATAAAAACACATCGTTGATCTAATTATTCCATTATAAATTGTAGTTTATTTTACTGTGCTCTTTCAGCATAAATGGAATATTGTTTTTCAATTGCGCTTATATATGCAATATTAAAAATATATATAATTTTTAAAGATGTTACTAAACACCTAATGCATGTTAGGACGACCGTTTGGGCTAAACATTCTAAATGACAACAATATTTGTTTAATTCAATATGAAAAAAATACATCCTGATTTAAAAAAATTAAAAGTTAGTTGAACTATCCCTTCATAGGAAGAAACTTTAATAGTGGCGAGAAGACTGAAATTCTGTATGACATTTGAAAAATATTTCTGACAGCGCAGAATTGCAGTTCACTATCAAACCAGAAAAGATCACTGACATATTCATTTCCTGTACCTAATATTTGTAATTATAGCTAGTAATAGTTATTCAATGATTTTCTTCTATGCCTAAAGTGCATCGTGTCATACAATACACAAGACCACAGGAAGAAAACGAAAATATATTCAAGGTCAATATATATATGTAGGTCAACTTGTACTTTTCATTTTTATAAAATGCGTGACATATCATCGTCATTACGCAATATCAATGTGATAATGCTCCCTTTTTAAAAACCAATCAAGGCACTCAAGGATCATTGTACAATACAACTCTCCATGTTATTCCAAAAAGCCTGATACTTCATATTGCAGTGAAGCTGCTAGACAATTTATGAGGTCATGTTGTACCTGTTACAATGACCTGTACGGTCCTCTGTACTTAACCATACTCGCCGATTGAGCTGGTACCGACTGACGTAGGAGCTGATAAGGGGATTTCCTCCTTGTTATGATATTCTTAAACTATTGATAATTCATAGTTAATGATGTTGCGAGGTCGTCATGAGTTTACGCTATACCTGATAGAGTGACCTGTAGATCAGAAAACTATACTCACCGACTGAGCTGGTACCGACTGATGTCTGACTAATTTTTACAACACTCTCTTTTGAAGGGCCTCTTCTCGTAGAGATGTTTATTTTGAAATCCTGATAATTCATAAGTAATGAATGATGCTAGATAATATAAAGGTTGCACTGTACTCTTATACAATGAACTGTATAACAAATACTCACCTATTGAGCTGGTACCGACTGATACCGGACTCGACCTCTCCACACTCTCCTGTTTTGGGACCTTTCCCTCCTCTAGGTTGAGATACTTCGGGTCGGAAGCGATGGTGTCATACTGCACGAACTTGCCACTCGTATCCAGTACAAATTCCGCACTCTCGGAATGGTTAACCTGCCATTTGATAAAGCATATACTACAACAGTCGCCCATTATCATGCTTGGGTGTGATCAATTCCACTAAACCGGATCCCAGGAACTGTGAAGTCAGAAGGGAGGGCAGCATTGCCCTCTTGTGCCAAGAATGGTCCCGAGAAGAGGCAGAAGGAAATGTGCTGCAGCACATCAGTGATCTCATGGTTGTACATGCCTGTTAATTAAGATTGTCTACGGATTGAGATCACTATCGACACGGAATACAGACACCTCGAGTCGTCGTGTGGGATGCCACCGTACCTCTGGACATGGTCAGACTTATAAAATCTCGATAATTAGAAACTTGCTTACAGCTCCGGTGTAAATCGAGTGAAGAATTGACGAGACTTTTAGTGTTATATACATTTGCAGCTTCTCTCACTATCGACCTCCTCTCTTCATGTAACGCAGAGCCTGATTCACATTTTTGGAATGGATACACAACAAGAAGCTATTGATTTGTGCTTTCCCATTCTGTAGTGGTATTAATTGTCGCTTCTCGTCAGTCAGAGAGCTAAGTGTAAGTCAATATGTTTTCTGAAGTCTTAAAATTTAAATTAAAACCTCTTTTCAAATACAATGAAGTCATATGATCAGCTATTTTTAGTTAGCTAGTTAGACGTGTTTCAAAATTAAAGGCCCTGGCTTACGAGAAAATATTTTATTATCCAAAAACTGAGATCCATACAAAATAAAACTCGTGTGTTGTCCAAGGAGATGATTGATAGAAGATATTGGTTAATGCATTGACATCGCCAACGACTATGTGTCAAAACGTTGATTTGATATCATTTCATAATACTAAATGTTATGAATAAAATCTTGTTCTCCAGTCATCTTATTAAGTATCAACTCTCATTTAAGAACGACACTTTTTCAGATTGTATCAACTCGTGATGATATATGTGAAATGGCAATTGACCAATCATCGCAAGTCATCATGACACTGTAAATTTCTTTGACAACATACGGAAAAAACCGTGAAGTATCCTTAAGGGTATGGCCAGGATATATATGAAACACTACAAAGCTAGACAGAGATTACGATGTTAAGAACGCCTGACTGCCGTGAGACCCACAAGGGTACAAAGCATGATATAAAGGTCGGAAGTAAAATGCCTATTGTAGGTTCCTGGTGCATATAGCCTTCTGGGACTTGTCTCTCACTTCAACTCGATGAGATCCTGCTCTTGTTCAAGTCTTCAAAATTAACATATTTCTTTTTGTCTATATCCCTAATATAGATGTATTTCGTTCATGGTAACATTTTAGTTACCCATTTTGAAATAGCGTTTTACATGAATCATATTTTGCATATATAGCTTACATCGTCCAAGATGTAGGAAAGGACAAAGCAGAAAAAAACACGTCTATTTGAATTAGTGATTCAAATTCAAAATGAAATTTAGTATGTATTACTTTCTGAGTTGTCCAACAATTAAATATGACAGTATGACAGAGAATTGTAATACACATTAATCCTTCACTAAGGTCATAATAAAGAGATTCACTTGATGAAACTATTAATTATTTATGTCTTTGCTCACCATGTAGCCATTCCCCTGTTCGTTCTTGGTTAACACCGCTTTCTCTTCATCGGAAGCTAGACACGCTGCCAAATGGTAGACTCCGAAGAGACGGAACAACACCGCCGCAGCAACCGCCACCACGGCGCAAATAACAATCACCAACAGAGCGATACCCCAGTCACTCATTGTTTTGCTCTACGTGCTTCACGCTCTTCAAACTGAAACATGAAATAATCGGAATTAAGAAATTTAGAATTTGAAAGTCAAATTAAAGGATATTTTGGAAATTTCGTTGAAACCAGGTCGAACCTACCTCTTGGAACTCACTGCATTTCTGATCTAAGAACTGATTTTAAACCTTGACCTCTGTCTTGCAGCCAATCAGAGACGAGGCTTGAAAGTCAAAGGAACGGTTTGATATTTTAGTGGGTCTCTGATTGTATGAATTCATGGAAGCTGAAAGGTCACAATTAGGCGAGACATGGCAAGGCCCCTTTCTGGAGTACGCAGCGATGTACGCATTATAGGTTTCAATGAGATTAAGTATTTTCCAACCTCGCTATCTGAGAAATGCTTTTTCATCCATACTTCTATTCTTTACTTATCAGTTAAAGTTAATTCAAATAAATATTTTGTTCAAATATTTGTCTATGGTGAATAATAGCCAATACGGTTCTCTTTATTGTTTTGATCCCGTACATTCTGGCTTGCTTAAAACTATACTTATATTCATCTTAGAAAAGTATCTGAATCAAGTTTATATCAGAAATTCAAGCAGCTTTGCATTTATATTGCAACTACATAAAATTGAATCAATTATAGATCAGAATTTCAAGCCGCTTTTCTTTGTAAATTGCCTTTCCAATTACAAACCCAAATTTGGTCAGTCAGACGTTTTACTCAAGTCTTTATTAATCTACATTTCCTTTTCTACAAAACACAATAGTTCAATACTTTTGAAAATTCAGTTGGTATCTTCTTATGCTCAACACGCTCAAGATCAATAATATATCTACATTCACACATTTAATGCATTGAGTTTCTGTAGAACTAACTCGTATTTCAGGCCCTTTTCTCTGGTTAACTGATTGCGATAGGATCTTTTATTAAAGATCTGTCATATTCGAAGACATGTTTCGTTTATTTGAAAACTTGAAGTAGATATGTGTCACGTTTTACCACGCCAAGTTTCTCTCTTCTCATAATTGCAGCATTTGTATCAATAGTTTTGCTGGCCCTGTATTCTTAATAACATTCGTTGTTCATTTTGTTTCAAATGGTGTAGCTAGGATGATTTGGGGTTTATCGCTGCTTTCAAGATACGAAATTAGCCGCAGGCATTATTGCATAAATCATGCCCTTCAACTTCAAAGAATGATTGAATTCGATAAGGGCTTTACAACACATTTTGAATTCGGTACAATTTGATATATTATAACAAAGATAATCTTTACAAATGCTGTGGTGCTTTTTATATGAGAAAGTAACGTTGCAAAACGATTTAATTCAACGATTTATTTGCTTCGCAATTTAACTATCGTAGCGAAGCTGAGTTAATAATATAATGCACCGGACTGCACGGACTTCATGGCGATTTGCTTGCTTGTATATATTGAATATAATAGTTAATGTCTAACACACTACGGTTTTGTCATTTAGCTAAATAATCATTATCTAAAGTTACCACATCCTGATAAGCTAAGTTTTATTTGTGTGCACTTGATGAAGTAATAGTTATAGTATTGCCTGAAAAGGTTATGATTATTACCAACCCCCCATTGTGTATTATATAATGATAACATTGTATTGATATCATCTTTCTACATTCTTACAGATCATCAACATCTGAAATTATTCATAAAAACATCATTTGTCAACTGATTTGTTTTGAGCACATTCCTTTTGTGAAATGTAGTCTATCTAACTGATGAAAATTCCTTACAAACTACACTGGAATTCAATATAAAATTATTCTATTAGAGTCATCCCAAAGTCAAAGAAGTTTATTGTACTTGCGGCCTCTGGCCCATATACAATGATATACACATATATATATACAAAATACATCTTTACAGAGATGCGTGTGGATGTAACAATGGAATTAGGATTTACCGATATCTAGGATTAAACAAAGAATAGTATAAGTTTTTGCAGACAAAGCATAGATCACGAATTTCCATTTAACATGTTTTGTCCAAGATCCATGCCATGTTTTATGAACAGTGATAATTTCAATATAACATCCTCATCAAAATTGACAAAATTGATGTGTATCCTGTTACACTCCTCATTGAGAAGAAACGTTTCGGTAAATATTTCATTCTCAGTTCAGTATAATAGGGACAATCAAGCGAGATATACCTTCCATAGTTAATCATTAGTTTTAACAAACCAAGTCTGTATTTGATATATAATTTTCTTAAAAGATTATTCGTCAAGACTGATAGATATAAACTCTTAAACTTTCTATACAAATCATACCGTGAACTGCTTTCTATATTTGATTGCCATCCTTGATAGAACATATTGAGTGCAACGTTACGAAAACCTTTTAAAAACATCTCTTGCTGACAAACATTTTGGTTGAGCCAAATAAAACCATATCCATGAGAGAATAATAATTGTCTAATGTATGATACCCATGTAATTTTGCTGATGCTATCAAGGTGAAACATCATGTTGTAAGCTATCTTTGGAAGGCGGTGTTCTGGCATACGTAAAATCTTAAACCAGTATTTTAAACATCTTATTTGTGAATTAATATATAGTGGGTATCTTCAGCATTCACCATAAACCATACAATTTGGAGTAGACATTCCAACACATAAAAACTTTTTACAGGCTAGTAAGTGAATCCTTTCCAAACATTCATATCTTTGATAACCCCACACTTCAGATCCATACAACAGGATTGGTTGTATCTGAGTATCCCAGGGAACTTGTAATGTCTTGACTACAATTACGTACATTCGATGGCAAACACTTCAGTTTGTACAATACACTGTGTGTATTAAGATTGTATTGCCTTGCAGTGAGAAAATACTCCAAGAAGCCGTTGTAAGATCGAAACCTATAGCTAACCGAGTTTAGTTCCCAGGAGAATAGCTTTCATGGTCAGACATACACAGATCAATCGCCTTGCCGTCTGTCAAATAACTGTTAAGATATACGGGGGTTATCAGCTTGTATGTGTTTCTAGGCCAGTGGAACGATTTTGGGCTTATAGGTAAAAATATCATTTTGGCACAATTGTTCGCTTATTTTGTTCGTTTATGTCTGAAATTAACATGGTGATTTTAGACTACCAATGGTTGTTCACGAATTAAAAGTTGCTTTAGTATCGTTCTCTCCTACTAAAAATCTAAAAATATATATTCATCATATTTTAAAAAAGAACGTTCTTAATGAATTTCATTATTTTGTAATTTCGTGTATTTTATTTCATGTCAACCTTTTGTAGTCAAGCCGTTTTGCGTTTTATCTTATAACTTTTTTAAAAATAACTTGGTGATAAACGCAATATCCATTTTGAAAAACTTTTCAAAAATGCTTTTCAAAGTTCATAAATCATTTGGTTGTGAAATCGTTTTTTAACTCGCGTACAAATATTTCAAAGATTCATTTTGCCTTTCTGAATGCTTTTCTTTAAAAACTAGCTTTGATAAAGAAACAGTTTTATTTGTTTTTTTGAATTTCATAAGGGTTTTGTAATGCTGATATTTCGAAAAGCGAATAGTAAGAAAATGTTCTATGGCAGTGGAAAAAAGTATACTCATTAAAACGTCAACATACTCACTTTCATTATAAATAGATGGAAATAAGAAGCCAAGAGAAATCAAAGGACACATGGTATAAAAGTTGATATCTAAAGTCTATTTCTGGTTAATACGACTAACATCATCCTTTCAAAATCTGTTATAGGTCCGACCCATATTTTGAAGAAAGTAAAAACAAGGGCCAGATAGTGACACGAGTAAAAACTCAAACATCTTAATGATACATCAACACATTATTGGTGACCCGTGGACTTTTAAGAAGGTCATCTCGTACTCAAATTATCCTCCCTGGATTAATGTAAGCCAATCAAACAGCTTGGTTGATTGACCCTTCGAACCGAATATCTTACAAAACGCTATGGTATTTGCTTGGTAGTAAATTGCAGGCAATTCAAATATAAGGCCATACTTCCTTCTATAGCTAAATATGAGCCAAGTACACAGTCCCAGGACTATATACTATCAAGAAACAACTGCTTAACATATTAGTTTTTACCTTTTGAAAAAATCGTAATTAGAAATTGTAAGCCAATATTTCGATAATACAAATACATGAACTAATAACGAATAACAAAAATAGTAACGAAAAATAATTTTTTGAGTAACATGTTTAATTGGGTTCACTTCAATGTGCATCTTGGGGCAAAATATTCGATCCTATTTATTTTGTCCACGACAGCCTTTTTCCTTCAAATGGATATTGGTTTTAATTAATTTTCAGCTCCCTCAGGCTACTGGCCGTAATATACATTTTGGGTTTTCAGTTTAATCAAAAGCAAAATTGTTTCTAACTAAACTAATTTCAATATGCAACTTGAATTTTATTTTGTTTATTTTGTGCAACAAGTTAGTTATCTCATGATAAAAAGTATATTTAATATCAATATTGGCGTTGATCATAATCATCAGTTTGCTGATACCATTGTCATCATTTTAAAGGCTAATTATCGATTTTGAAGGTATTAGGAAGGAATAACAATATGGGAAGTTTAATAAAAACGTACATATATCCTTTGCAACACAATCCAATCTCCAAGATGAATACACACGACATTGATTCCTTTGTCACCTGGCAACCTCGTAGCAGTTTCAGGCGTATAGATCAAGAAGCCCATTATGTATAATTGAGAAATCCGCTAGTGTCTTCTTACGATGCAACTATATTTTATTATTGCGCCAATCATTTGTAACATTATTGCAAATTTTAAAAAATCCAGATCAACTTCAGGTTCCACACACGGATCAACCACAGATATGACATCAAAATACTAAACAAACAAATTAGATTTGAATTAATTGATTTAAGAAACATGCCCTTGTCAACTTTGTATCGTTTTAACAATAACATTTAGCTGTGTATTTTTTTAAAGTTAGAGATTCAAAATAAGTTACATCGAACAAAACCTCACAAATACAGCTAATCAAATCCCAACAGCACATTTCTTTTCAAGCATTTCGATCCTAATCTGGTGGAAAAAATAAAATCCTTGTCACCTCTGTTCTAAAACATCTTGACAAGACAATTGTCAAATGCACGAAGGGAAGACACCGGCTTTCACGGGAGTGATAATGGTGAACTGATATCAGTCAATATATGCCACCACTGGACTCAGTACCTTATCGTGGTGTGGTGGTTTGAGTGCTTCAGAGACCCTGAGAGCTATATCAGCTGGAGCTAACATGCTCCTGGGAGGGGCAGCCATGCTGGAGAGGTCGACGGGTAGAAACCAGACCAAATGTGAGTCCATCTAAAACCTGCTTTCTATCTCTCACTATGCCTTTCTTTCAGTCTTTTCCCTTACCCTTACATGCTTGTCATCCACGTGTTTAATAACTGAAATATTGTTGAAAGCACGTTTAACCCCAACGCACTCACTCACTCAGTCGATATAACTCATTTAAGGATCCACAAGAACTTTGAACAAATAACAATATGACAATCCCTACATAAGAAACTGTTTGAGAACCGGTTAAGCCTTGTGTTGATCTATGTGAAACTTAATAGCTTTTTATATTATACTAACCTTTTTCTTCAATTAATAACATTGTTCATAGAATTATCATGAGACTAAATTGATTTCATAATTAAGAGAATCTCTTCACATTTAAATTGTTATATCATAGCTATTATTCAAATCATCTGTCGTCCGACTTTGGATAGCTTAATTGTACACGGGAATACCCCTTAAAATAGCATTAAATTGTATTAAAAAAAGTTCATTCCTGATGGGTACTAGCATAAGAGAATACAACTAATTAAAGCTACAGTCCATACAGTTTAAGAGTTGTCACGGAATTATGTGCTTAATACTATATGCGAGGTAAATTTTCTAAATGGCACGCATCTAGTTAATTATTACGCATCATTTTCTTTCCTCCTTTCCCTGTAAACAGCAACCTACTGGATGTTAGGCGCTATATAAATATATTATTATTATTATTATTATTATTATTATTATTATTATTATTATCTGTTCAACCAGGCAAGATGACAGTTTTTACATAAAAATTAATAATTAGCTTTTATGAACTCGTATACTGAGTTATAAATTTTCACAAATATGAGAGAACATTAAACTGTTTCAAGTATGGAAATTTTTTTTTAATGTATGATCATTATGATAACCTGAATGGCAAAAAAAGGAATTTTTCCAACTATGGCATTGTCACTTCAAATTGAATTAAAGTCATATAGTAAATACAAGCGCATTTAGAGAAAGGTAGTCTAAGCATGTATGTAAGCAGAGAGACATATACAATTCTAAACAATTACTTAACAACAAAGCCACTTATCAATGATATTACACCTATCAAGGTCCAGACAAACACTACAATGGAAAGCAAGGTGACAATCTACAAAGTCAATGATCATGACAAAGGAATGAACTGAAGCGGGATTTCGGGTGATTCGTCAGAGAATGTCCTGATTACAAGATATCTTGTATGGATAGAATATATTGATACCTTGATTGATCACATCATATTCTTCTAAATGTTGATATCTTGATGAGTTTCAGGCAGGACCAATATTTTCTAAACCTTTAAAATGTCTCAACAAACGTGACAAGAGGCAGGAAATGTTTACTAGATCTTGTATACAAACACCATGTTCATCACAATATAAAACAGGTTAAATATCAAACAAAGATCTGCAAATAAATCTTTATAAATTTGACCGAATTTCTCGCATAACTTCATCAAGGCATCACTTAACTTTATTCCTAAGTAGAAGTACTTTACCTCGTGTCAGATCATGACATCTCACCACTTGACTAGACAGTTTGACTAGAGAGGAACTCCATTAACTATCACTTCTTGGGATCGTTTGAGTTTTATCAAAGAATGTCTTTTAAACAGATGTCCATGTTTCAGATAATTGAACAATGAAATTTAACATCGCCACCTTAAAGCCTGCTGCCACCTTGTGAAAACATTTTGCAATTGTTTTCGTCATGATTTAATATTTATTAAAAATATTTATGAACTTATTATTGTTATCAGTTAATCAAGTCATTTCTATATTTGATTTTTACTGGCATCATTCGACATTCAAAGTTCATGTTAAGGGTTTTGGAAGTAGACGCTATTTATGAAATACTCTTCAGCCCTGCCCTCTCAGGCATGCAAATTTAAAGGGTAGTAGATATTCCTAAAGGAAAATTACATGACAAAATTGACTGTCAAAGCATGAGTGAGAAGGTGCGTACATGTGATTTAGAAGGTATTACAGGTGAATGATCATTGATTATATATATGTTTTTGGGTTTAAGGACAAAGAAGGACTTTTTCAAATATTAATTTAATTTACAACTATCTTAGTGAAAGTGTGTTAATGGTGCGCTGCACCAAACTGCACTAACTATATGGGCAATTGGTTCCTTGTAGTGAATAACATAGTTAATGTCTAGCACAATATGTTTCTGTGATTTAGCAGATATGGAAATTATATTTTACCTTATGAGGCTGCAGTTGTGTTGCCTTGCTATGTCTACTGAGGATCCATTATGGATTATGTATTGATTATCATTACACTGCAGTGAGATGTTCCTACGTTCTTAGATATTGGAATACCTGAAACTATGTTGTTATAAAACATCAGGTGCCACATGATTTGATAGATCAGAATAACCAATCGTAGTTTTAACAAAACATTAACACTGCTACCAAGATCCAAGGAAACATAATGAGTTTTTTTAAAAACAATTTTAGACTAGTATACTATGATCACTTACATCCCAAAAATTTTGCTTAAAGCATATTCCTCTTGTAAAATATAGATTTATCAAACAAATGATTGTGCCTCATAAACAACAAATGGATTCAAAATAAAATTATTCTATAAGAGTCATTCCAGGGAACTTGTAACGTCTTGACTACAATTACATGTAATGGCAAACAGTTCAGTTTGTACAATACACTGTGTGTATTTACATTGTAATGTCTTACAGTGTGTAAATATTTCCAGAAGCGTTGCAAGGTCGAAGCCATAGCAGGTCGAATTCCCAGGAGAGTGGTCAGACGTACACAGATCAATCGCCTTGCTATCTGTCAACTAACGGTTAAGATATACGGAGGATATCTGCTTGTCTCTGTTTCTAGGCCAGTGGAATGCATTAACACTTATTGGTAAGAATCTAACGTTGTGTTAATGTTCGCTGATTTTGTTCGTAGATGTCTGAAATCAACATTCCGTTATGTGTTTTTAACTTGCAGAGAAATATCACTTTCATTTTCATTTTCTGTTAAGACAATTTTTAGTCGGTTTAGACGTCTAAATGAATGCTTTTGTTGAAAAGTAGTTTTTATATAGACACAGTTTGATGTGTTTTTTGCAATTCAAGGATTTCCATGAAGGTTTTTTAATGCTGATATTTCAAAATACATGTACAAATAGGAAGAAAAGGCTCCATGGCACTGGAAAAAGGTATACATTAAAACATGAACATAGTCACTTCTATTATTAAAATATAGAAAAAGAAACTAAGGGAAATCAAAGGACACATAGTATGAAAGAGTGAATCCAAAGTATATTTGTCGGCTGTAAATACAAGCAACATCCACCATTTTCAAATCTGTATCATAGCTGCGACATGGTCCCAAATATTTCAATGAAAACAGCACTTAAGGGATTTGTACAAATAAGGGACAGATAGTGTGAAAACACATCAATACACTTTTGGTCACCAATGGACTTTCCATGAGGTGATCTCGTACTCAAATTATCCTCATTGGATTTGTGTAAGCCAATCAAACAGCTTCGCTGATTTTCTCTTCATAACAAACATCATACAAAACGCTATGGCTATTTGCATGCAATTTCAAATACTTCCTTCTATAGCCAATCATGAGGCAAGTACAAAGCCCAAGGACTTAAGCCTTATGTGATTGAGGATGACCCCAACAGGTCAATACAATGGCTTGTTGTACGTCAACGCATCTTT
Source organism: Phorcus lineatus (assembly GCA_921293015.1). Taxonomy (NCBI): domain Eukaryota; kingdom Metazoa; phylum Mollusca; class Gastropoda; order Trochida; family Trochidae; genus Phorcus; species Phorcus lineatus. Next base: position 42,485,678 of record OV121085.1, read on the forward strand.
TGACGCTTTTAACACTTGCTCGAGAATTACTGAAAAGATTTTTCGTTTAGTTTTACAATTTCATTTAGTTAAAATAATGTTAATACGGAGGGCAGGGGTATTAACATCAACATTTATCACCAAGAAGAATTCAGTATAGATAACGACACTAACAGTCTCTGATGTCATTTCCAATTTCAACATAACGAACGTTGATATGACCTGCAGACATCTCTCTGGGATCAAATTAAAGAAGTCATCAGATTCGCTTTCATTAACAACAAATTAAAGAAGCCGTCAGGTACTCTTGCATTGATAACACCATATAGAATAGTTGTAATTGATTTCTTTGTTACATTACATCTTGAAAACATAAGCTGATAAAGATTATTAACACTTTTAACCATGCAAACTTTAATAACAAACATCCTTATAAGATAATCATATAATCAGACAAACCATAATGCAGTTTGTTAAACATATCCGTTTGTACTTCCTAGGTGGTCATGGTTTGAAAAGGAAAATAACAGTATTCATATAATAATTGTATATCATAAATTGTAAGCCATTACGATCCATACACGACCTTAATGCAAAATATTTCATCCTATTTTTGTTTATCCTCTACAGTGTTTTCCCTTCGAATGGATTTTTATTTTTCGTTTAAATAGATTTCATTACCCTCAGGGTACTGGCGGAAATATAGTTTGGGTTTTGTAGTTTATAAAACACATAAAGATCTGTAGCCAAACTAATTTCAATTTGAAACTTGAGGTTTATCTTGTTTTTTTTTGTGCAACAAGTTCATTATCTCAAGATTGAAAGCGTATTAGATTTCAAGATTGACGATATTTTATCATAATCATAACATTGCTGATGTCAAAGCAGAAGATTGTCGATGTCTTAATTATAATGTTTAAAGCTAATTATCGCTTCCAAAGGTAATAGGAAGAAGTCGTAAAATGGGAAGTTCAATGAAAACTTTATATATCCTTTGCGACACAACCAAATCTCCTGAAATACTTACCAAGACGAATAAAAACAGCATTTATTCCTCTGTCACCTGGCAATTTCGGGGCACTTTAAGACTTACAGATATATTTATATATATTTATGTATATTTGAGTAATCCTTTATTGTCTTATTACGATGTATCTGTATTTTTTATCGTAAAATTATTGTCAAATTATTTTAATCAAGATAAACTTCAAGTTCCACGTACAATAAAAAGCACAAAACTTGCCACTCATATTTCTATTTCATCTGATATAGTATCATTAATGCAATAATATCTCAAATTGTACAGGGATTAGATATTATATAATGACATTAATTATCACAATATTACTGTTATCAAGTTCTATAGTCCCAATATTCGGAAGAAATTGCAAGACAGTCGTTAACGTTCTTAGTTTAAAGAGCATTAGACATTTTCTTAGGTTTACAACATTTGTAGCGAGCAGGTGGTTAAATTTGAATTTATAATATGATTTTAAACTCAAATTAGGAGATAAACCTAGTGTGTTTGAAAATCAGAGACATGTTATACTGGATTGATAGCGAGTAAATTTTAAATTGAAACCGAACGCGCACGTTGATTAATTGACAGGTAAGAGGTAAAATATAACCAAACTTCAATATGTATTCCTCGCTAGAATCAATTCTCTGGTTCTCAGTGCTGAAGTTCCAATAGCATACCGGAGACAGTGTAGAGGAAAGACTTTTACCAACCCATACATTGTCCGGTGTCATCTCCAAAGTCTACTTCCATCAGGTTAATGGGAGCAGAGACCTTCGTTCTGGGCTCAATTGATTTGGCATCTAAAGACCAGCACTGCGCTAGAAACATTTCCCCGTCATACCCCTTGCTGTTTCTTGCTTACAGTTATTCACAGTCCTGATGCTCCTATAGCAATACGGAAACAATACAGAGACCATGCAGGCTACTACAAACAGTAGATATGGTGACTGATTATAGTCATAGATTGTCCGGTGTTATCTCCAAAGTCCATTTCCATCAGATTAATGAGAGCATATACCGTCGCTTCTGGGATCAATTGATTTGGCATCCAAAGACCCCCACTTCTTTCAGGAACAAGAATGTGTCTGGGTTGTTCTTCATTGTTAAAGATAGGATGGCAGTAGCTAACAAAGGGCTTCTGAACGAAGTGTTGATTTTTGCAGCTGTACACGGGATTTACCATCAATAGAAAACAATTTACTTCCCATCAACTTATACAAATTGCGCTTTGCAATAGGGGATATTAATCAAGGAAATTTGCATAGATTAATAATAGTGATGCCCCTTTTGTGTTCAGACATGTACTTGCATGTTTCAATAATATATATATATATATATATATATATATATATATATATATATATATACATGTGTACATATTCTTTGAAATGTACAGTTTTATTCACTTTTTAAGTGTCAATGTATTTATCGACAGTTACATTTGCTAAAATAATTAGTCTTTGTCCTAATGTGACTATACGGGCTCTATGTGCAGAGCAAAGACCCCCGAGTATCTGTTTGAGGCATTATTTTGAAACTGTCATTCTTCATAAGTGGATGAATGTTTTCATACTAGTTCTAGATTTTGGATTTTATAGCTATGGTATAAATACTTGATCATCAAAATTGAACTCGCCGCTTTATTGAACAATACATAAAGAAATACATAAATCATTTGAGGCCTTATTATATTTCATTTGAAATCTTTACTATACTCTACTTTACATTTTAGTTATTCGTCATATCATTTGAAAATATAATGTTTGTTTGTTCCTAGTTGCTTGCTTTCATTGGGGATGTCACAATAAATATAAAACCATTAATCAGAGTTAATAGACATTAATTTCAGTAATTGGCATAGGTTAGTATCTATGAACATGAAGTTTTGTTATTGTATTTCATATTGCTGATTATCAACGAGAATAACATTTAGCGGCATACAGAACCAAGCTGTGATTTACAAGTTTTGAATCTTCTTCAGAAAAAGAAGAGGACTATGTCGATTTGTCCCTGATAATTAGATAGAGCAGCTATAATGGCACACGACTATAACCACAAGCTATTTTCTGAGTCTTCAAATGGTAATACAATCACATCATATGCGAGCTGAGGCTCAGGAAAATTCAATTTCATGTCTCAGTCAGTTACTTATTTGGTTAGATTTTTGGCCCATATTAATCATTGACAAACGTTCATTATAAATGTACATTATTTTGTTGTTTGTATTCCGTGTTGTACACTATCGAAATATAAACAAGTGAAATTCAAAAATAATTAGTTAGGGCATAACATGTTTCAGCGAATTCTTATTATTTCATCTCGAATTATGATGTATTGCCTTTCAATGGAATATTATCACATTGTTTAACAAAATAGCAAGGATAAGTTAACTTATCATCTAACATGTTTAAAGTTGGCATAAATCTGTGTTTTATATATAAAAGTACTACCATACACTGTTACAAAGTACCATTGGGTATTTAACTGATCAACTCGACTATTTGAAATTGACATTGAAAAGTATGTTTTTGCAAAAAGCTTACCATACATTGACAAACAATTTCAATGTTATCACGGTAGACACTTATTAAACTTCTGATCGAAAATGTTGTCTTCTCTGGCATTAAGAAAACCTCTATGCAACAACCAGAAATGACATTTTCAAGACAAATGACAGAAAATCATACCGTCGAGTCCAAAGTGAAAAAGATTCAGAAATTCAGATATTCAACGCCAAACTGGTTATCAAAACCAATCCTTGACATCTCTCTTCTAAGAATTTTGGCGACACATTTCTCAAATGCACGAAAAGGCCACGTTTGCTTTAACGGGATTGGCGATGGCGAATTGATATCAGTAAAGTTACCTCATTTCAAGATCCGCAAGAGTCTTTGACCAAATAACAACGTGACAATCCCTGCATAACGATCAGTCTAAACTTGGAATTAGCCTCGGAATGATCTCTCTGTTTGAATCATTTGGACACTCCTTGATATAATGTTTTGAAAAACTATTAAAACTTGAGCTTTTGATATTGTATTTTCCTTTTTGTTTCCTCAAAATAAAATATTCTCTATATAGATATCATAGGAATAAAATGACTTCACAACGAAAGAATTTCCCAACGTTTAATAGTAACCCTCATGTAATTAAAATTCAACCGGTTAGTGATTGAGTTTGGATTAAACGTGTTTTTGATAATATTACAGTTAATAAACACGTGGATGAAAATCATCAAAAAGAGAATGGACAGATCAATGAGAAAAGGGATTGAAAGGATGCGGAGAAAGACGGAACGAAAGGAATTTTTAGAGAATATTAAGGCTTGGTTTCACTACAAGGAGCAAGTAAGCTCCGGCTGGCAAAGCTCTCCAAGCTCTCCGGGTCTCTGCAACACCCAACCACTACACCAGGATATGGTTTTGAGTGATGGAAGATTACACTTTGTCTTCCGAATGATAAATATTCGATAAAAAAAGAAACCTCTCTGTAACTTCATATTTTTATGACAACATCCCTTAAGTGCACTTATGGATCCATGATGGACTATTAGTTTGATATAGCACAGGTTATTACTATCCTGTAAACAGTGAGAGGACTGTCAACAGATTGCTCATGCTGTGAACGAAATGAAGTTAACTCTTATATTGCATTTCCCAATAGCCATTCCACAGTCACCCCATCACTCCCTCAATGTCAATCATGGAAGTACTGTAACTTTGGCTTCCTAAAATTGTGTGGCTTTTATAAGAGGATATCTAGCAAAGATACTTCCACTCTAGTAAACTACGCTATATGTGTTGGGTGAATTTTCAAGTCTATGAATTTTTTAATGCAAGGTTCAGCTTATGTTTTTGTATATCGCACTTTCAGTAACACTATTCACAATGACATTATTGTATAGATGTCTGAATATTTGAGTGTCAAGTGAACCAAAATCCAAAACATTCTCCTAATCCGCAATCTATCATTTCGTACAAATACATTTTATAGAATGAAAAAGACATCAAAACAATGGTCTACAGAAGCAAGAATAGTTCAAATGTCAAATGCTATTCTTTAGACAAGAAAGGAATATATTCTTGAGTAAATCAATTCATATGCATCTGAAAAACATTTAATTTAAAAAAAAATTTCTTAGCTTTGAGTATTTTAGTTTTTCCTAGACGAATGTTTTGCATCATTTATATATAGAGTAGATACTGTTGATTGGAACTCATACTACACAATGTATGTGATCATGTATAAAGTAACAGTATGACATACATACACTTACATACGTGCAAAGAAACATGAAACGGATTGTGATTTGAGAAGGTATTTTCCAAATGGCACTGCAAATATACATGGAATGTCTAACTTCATGGTGATAAAACATGTCATATATTATAATCTATAACTCAAAATACATTACATTAAAAAGTGAGGCAAAAGAAATATCCAGAGAGTCTTGGAGGCATTTGCGGATAGTTAACGTTGTGATTTCGAGCAATGTCCGATATAACGAGACAACTATTACGGAAGATACTCTTTTTAGAGACACAAACAATCTGCTTTCCTGAACGAGTATAGGGTAAACATAACCTCGCATACCTGTATCAAGAGGATTCAATTATTTCAAACAAACTGGGTACTTTAGCACACGAAGGTTTTCTGAGGTGAACACAATGCATGTCATTTATCATGTTCCTCAGCGATTTTTGATCACTTTAGTTATTTGTGAAAATGAGAATTTACTTGCTTCTTTAGATTACATCTCTTTGACAATTGGAACAGATAATAAAGTGATTTGAGGTTAAAATACTGACGAATGTAGTCGCTGACAACCACATTTTCTAATTTATTAATACACTAAAGGTAGGCATGTAAGTAAAACCACTGAATCTTGATTCACAAATTACCATTGTATGCATAGCAGTGAACTGTGGAGAGATTGTTGTCTAATTATCAATGACGTTATAAAGTGTTCCTACCTCGTACAAATTAGGATCAGGGTTCATAATCACTATTAAAGTCGTCGAAGCGGTGATTTCTCCTTGACATATTGCACTAGAAACCTCAGTGATTTAAAATCACCTTAGTGTTTTGGGCCTTTACAAGCTTTTTTGTATTACATTTTTACATCGAGCTTTGATGTCAACTCGATGATGACATTGTGTTCTGAACTGATCTAATGGAACTAGTGGACCGACAACTTATTAATCATAACAAAAGCTTCAGTCTATGCAGTTAAAAAAACTTCCATCCCTTTGATACTTTATGTGATCATCAACCTTTGAACTTTCTAAATGCCACGCATCCAGTACACAATTACACATTATTCATAAGACAATGTTTGACTAAAATCACTAATAAGAATTAACAAGTAATATAATGAGTTATGATTTTGCATTTTTGTGATAAATCATCATATCAAGTATGGTAAATGAATGACAAAAACTGAAAAGTGAATTTATTATCTAAAGGATTGTCACTTAAATTGAATTCAATCATATGTTAGTTCAAGTTAATGTATATTCAGACAAAATATTCATAAAGCATTCCAAAAATGTATGTAAGCAGAAAGACATCATAACAACATAAACCCTAATCAATGACATTATACTTATCAAGTGAAAGACAAACACTACAATGGAAAGCAGTGTCACAATCTACAAAGTCAATGATCATTACAAAGGAAAGAACTGAAGCGTGATTTCGGGGGATTCGTCAGAGAATGTTCTGATGGTATCTTGTATTGATCAAATATATTGACACCTTGACTGATCATATCATATTCTTCATATCTGGATGACTTTCAGACAGGACCAATACCAATAACGTGACAAGAGACATCATGGCGGTTCATCATTGAAATTAAAAGCATTAAGTCCTACTTTTGGAACTCATAATGAGTTATTTCGCTGATTTATTAAATTTTTTTGAAAATATTGTAATATGAGTAAGATATCAAAACAGATCTGCAAATAAAGCTTTCGAAATTTGACAGAACTTCTCTCTATGGCTTCACATAGGCATCATTAGGCATTTCCTAAGTAGTAGTGCTTTACCTCGGGGCTCACCACTTTATGTTTGACTAGACAGGAAGTTCATTATCTATTACTTCCTGGGATCGCTTGAGTTTTATATAAGGATATCTTATTAACAGATTTCTATGTCCCGGTGCGCTACGAAGACAGGAAGGCATCAAATAATTGGATAATGAATTTAACATTACCATCTTGAAGCGTCCTACTTCCTTATAAAATCTTTATGCAATTGTTATCTTGAAGCTTTAATATCAATTCAAAGCAATTTATGAACTTTTATGTAATTTTTATTTTATTTTATTACTTTCATTAATCAATCAAATCTGTCTATATCCTAGTTGCGTCTTTCCACATTACAATATTATGTTGCAGGTTTTGGAAACAGACACTGACAATCCTTAAGCGTGCTGCATGCTTCCTTTGTTTGACTAAGATCTCAAGAGTTAGCACTGAACTGTATCCATTGGTTTTAGTTTTGTTGCTTTGGTAACGTGCCATCATGATTGCATAATGGTGATGATAAAATATTTCTTCGTGATTGGCCTACAATAAAACAGTAAACATTAAGTAGATAGTATAGATATTAAAGAGCTTCTATCTTGAAGATTATATACGCAGAAATGAAGCCTGTCTCGTGGTTAGTACAGTTGAGACATTACTTTGTTTGACTAATTTACTAGTACGAATAAGAGCCAAGCTCATATATAGCAATTTAGCTGTGTCGTGTCGTCGCTGGCCAAGCAAAGCGTTTCCATAACATTTTCTAGTTTTATCCATTCTGACTATTCGAGCTGCTTATATTTCCCTTCTCCGTGAATATGTCGAATAGAAGTTATTCTATAGACAAGCATGGTGTAATGTTAAGTAAAGTTATGATGCCAGTTACAACTTAAATGTAGGTTTAAGCAATTCAAATATTTATGTCTCATTCTTTGGCAAAGAACCAAACATCAACATCCTTGGCCAGGTAAAAGGATTTATTACCCACATGGTTAATCCAAGATGGTGACATATTTCATGTGCACATGTGCATGTTTGCCTTGCAGCGATTGTGTTGCTGTATTGCGTGGTCTGTGACGTCATAAAATATTGTTTGTGACGACAATGTATCCGGCCATCGCAAGGTAAGGAGGCTATTTTTTGAATATTTCCTTTCGATTGAAAATGAATTTTATCAATAATTTAATATTTTTTGACACTCCGAAACGTTTCATATGACATTCATAAATCTTGTTCAAAACTTGCACTCAGGCAGTACAAAACTTCACACTCGTTTAGTAAAAGTCATATGACACAGTTCATAGAGTAATAATCTCTCTATCTAGCCTTGTCCATATTTTCTTAATCTATTCTTAAAGTAGCCAAATAAGTCATTTTAGAAATGATTACGTATTTTAGGAATATATCATACGGTTGTTATGTCACTATTGATTAATGTTATGTAACCGATTTATTCGTTAAGATTTCTATACATTGTTGATTTTGGTGCAACACACGTAATAAAACTATCAAAATTAATCAAGCCTGCTTTTAGACTTTACATTTACTCTGATGGAATGAAATATTGACTAGATAATGCTAACACTGAATAAATAAAGTTGCAAATAGAGTTCTTGATAAAGCTTTTAAAAACTTAAAAGTTAGAAAAACATTAGATGTTAGATAAAAGAATCCAGGACCAATTTTAAAAAACACACATTTAACGCAATCATATATTTTAAAAAATCCTGGTAATTAAATTAATTAAAAGGAATAGACTCTTAAAAGAATTGTATACAACCACCCAAAAGTTTATAAACCATGCAAATTGAACTTAATGTATGTTATTGGTATAAGTTTATTATCGTAAGGTGTAGATGATTTATTATGATCTCAATATTAGCGACGTCTTGAATTACAACTCTGCTGTAGCATAAAATGATGTTGTAGTCAAAGTCCAAAGAATCAATTTAAATTCATTTGCAATTTAATTCCTTTTCCAGAATTATTAGAATGAATATACATTTCACCTGTACATCTTTCACCTGGCAATGCTTAGTGTGTTTCAAGTTTAAAGGAACTCATTTATTATACTTGGACATTCCTTCACAATACTATCATCTTTCTGACATTCCTTTCATATGGAACCTAAATGTCAACATATATCATTCAAATGGAAGTATAGTAATTCACTGCAAAAGCTTGAGCCTTTATGAGCCAATATCTTTCTCCCAATATCCAAGGTACATGCACTTAAGTTATCAATAGTTAGATTAATTTTATGACGTTACTCATCATGTTGTGATTTCAAGTTTAAACACATTGAAACAATGATGAATGAAATATTATTGAAGGTTTTCAAGTATTTGTAAAGAACAAGGATAATAAGCTAATGATTGAAAACTTCTTTTTGTTGTTTTGATGATTGCAATAATGATAGTTAAGGCATCTTCATATTTCAAATTGTTTACAGATATAGATAAAAGTACCAATGTAACCAGGCTGTTATTGACTATATCTATGAAGTTACTTACGTGATGCAAATTTCATTTTATTACAGTGAACTCGTAAATCAGAACTTCTTGCTTGCTGACAAAATTGACATCTACAAGATCTATCGGGACTGATTATCTCCATACATTGTCAAGTGTTATCTTCAAAGTCTGCTTTCGTGAAGTTAATGAGAGCAGAGTCTGATGCTTCTGAGTTCAATTGAGATTGTATCATATAGACTTCTAAAGGATAGCTCCAGCTTACAATAAGCCACTGAACGCAGTGATAGTCTTGACAGCTGTCTACTGGATTGACCGGGATGTCTTCACGTCATTTACATTGGTCAACACTTTCAACATCAATAAGATATCAGGAAAAGATATGTTGCCCAGTCATTAACCACTTTATGCCAGATGTGGCTAGTTGATAATTGTCGAATTATTTGACACTGACAATTGAAAAATTGCATTTCCCAGATACAAAGGGAACCCAAGGATAAGAAAAAGAGACAACGAAATGGTAATGGTATCATATCTTTTGCAAGCCAAGGATCAGGGATATTTAATTCAACGACAAAGGTGCATTCTAAGTATCTGTTTTATTTTTTGAAATATTGAAAATTATTGATATTTGCTTGTTTTCCTATCTGTGGTAGATATTAATGCTTAATCCAATGAATACATTTTTTTCTGTTTTTTAACTTACAGCATACAACGTGTGGTACGGCCTGGACGCAAGCTCGATTGAGAAGCGTTCATTAAGGTCTATGGATCTCTGGATAATAAACAGCTATCAAAGTCAGTTGTATCATTGAGGGCTACGGACACACACGTGCGTACGATCCTCGCAATATTCATGAATCAGAAAGTTCTCATTAAGTCTATATTCATATATTTTGTCTGTTGATACAACAATATATTGAATATATATGTGATTAAATCCTATTATTTGAAATAGTACCAATGATTATTTAAATGATCAACTGAACTGTTCATCATGTTTATAAGGTTTACCATTAATCTAGTTCAATCTTATTAGTGTAAATATAGGCCAAACTTTAATTATGCAATGTAGTCTATTAAAGCATCCAGAGAGACCCTAACAGAAAGACATTTCCAAGACGCAAGACAGAAGAGGATAATTCGCTTTGTCCTAAATGTCATCGGTTCAGCTGTACTGACAGGCAAGAATTAATTCTTTGGTCGACCAGAGCACAGTTCTACTTTCGGTCGTATTACTTTAAACATTAACGGGTAATAAAAGCACTTGTGCTTCTACATATAATATTGTTTGTAATCAAGCATTGAAAATATATCTTATTGTTCGAGTATTTAAAGTCATATACAGTGTTATTAAAACAATAAAAAAGGGTAAATGGTAATTTTTTTTATTAACAAAGGGTAATTTGTCTGTAGAGTTTCTTATGTAGTTATAGCTACTAAATGACTACTCCTGACACAATATATGAAAATTAGATAATTGAAAATAAACATGGAACTGTATGAATTTATATATCTAATAATTCTATCACAATGTTGATAAAATCTGGGATTTCTTAAATATGACTGACAATTGACACGCTGCCTCACAGATATGATATAAAATGAAACACACCATAAACAAAGAAAAGAGTTTACACACTTTTACATACCTGTCTAAAATCAATTATCTTTAAGAATCAAATATAGATGACATTTGTTTGTCAACACCAAGTGAAATCAATTAAGTAATAACTGTTAAATTCATAAACTTACACAGGACAAAACAACAAAAATATACCTCATACCATTAGTCACCAACCTGAAAATTGTCAAAGCTCTAAACTCCATATTAGAGACTCAAATCCCAATCATCAGAAATCTAGAGAACGTAATTGTCAAATGCACGGAGGAGCCACATTAACCTGAACAGGAATGGTGAATAATAGGTAACATCTGTCTTCCTACCTTATACTCACGAGCTGAATAATGACCCAAAACCCCAAACAGTCTGAGCATTGCTTTAGCCCTGTGATGAGCTCTCTGTATGATTCATTACGGCACTCTTTAACATCATTTCTTAGATATGCTGAAGACAATTTTAGTGTTTGATATTTCAACATGTATTTTAAAAACAATATCATTGTCCATAAAATAACAAACAACACATCAAATGGCTACATAATAAATACTGGGAGCATCTCACAAAGATTCAGTAGTTGAATCTTGTATAACGAGGCTTTACGAAATTTGTTTTTCTACTCTGTATATGAAGACGTGTAAATCGCATGAGAGAATACCAAATTAGATATCCTTTTATTTTCATAATGACTTTCCATAAGAGCGTTTATAGATCAATGTCAACAATTACTTTTACAACTGCAAACAGGAAGAAGAGCAGAGGAACAGAGCGAACATGCTGTGAACGAAATGAAGATGCCATCAATATAGCATTAAACCAGCCGTTCTTTGTATAGAGGGCTATACTTAATCTAGTTCGAGGCAGACATCTCATCACTCTCTGCGACTAGGCTAAAAGTATATTATCTTTAGCGTCCTGAGATTATGAGGCTTTCATTTGAGAATACATGTCTATAATATGCAAAATGCAACATTTGCAGGGTACGCTATGTGAGTCGAGTGATCTAGTGAAAACACATACAAATCATGTACTTTTTTCCTGGCTACCCAAAAAGTTTCAATTTCAAGGTATCGAAGGAAAAAAGTATTCAAGGAAAACATTTACGATGAGGGCACGATGAAGCTACTAAGTGGGGAGGAAATCATTTTCGTCTTTATCTTCCAGGGCAAAGATATATCGCGTAGAAATCAAAATCATGTCCAAGGACATGTTGCCCTTAGCGCCACTGAGCATCTTGAGGTGGATATTAGGCGCTTTACAAATGCATTATTATTATTATACTTGACTCATTCTACCGTATCATCTTTTCAACAGTGGTTGATAGGCCCAATATGTTGGAATGAAGATTGTCCAATGTACTGACTGTTTATATGGGAACATTTTATCGTCATGTTGATATATAATTATGCCTATATATACATTCGTATGGTAATGCTAAACCTTATTTCTTGAATTCTTATGTCACAAACATAAATCAGATAGAAATAGAGCCACAGGAGATAAGAATTTACAAATGTTTATTATATAAAGGTAATATGAGATTTTAACAGGTTTTTTTTCACCTTTAATCATGCCAAGTTTACATTTCAATTAGGGCACGAATTCTGAATACACACTTTTTGCTTTTGTGGTACCATTGTGAAATGATTGTTAAAAAATGTTTTAGGACTATCATCTGAGATCGCACAACAGGGAAAAGGGTATCAAAATATTATTATAACTTGAAACAATAATGAAAATTTGTGATAAAAGTAATGTTTTCATTGAAAGTTTCCTGTTATCAATCAGTAAAATTATGAACTATGAAAAACGTGTTCACTGACAATCAAATTTTCGATTTTATCATGTTTCATGAGGATAATAAGTAAGAATTAAAAATACTAATGAACTACTGACTCACAAAGTATCATAAGATGCTTTAGAGTTCCATTTGAAATTAAAATATTAGTCAAGTTGTGAACCATATAAACTTATTATTGATAAAGATCAGGGTTCACAATCTTTCGCTTGAAGTCACAGTTTCTCCTTGACATATTGCACAGAAACCTCAGTGATTTACAATCACCTTAGTGCATCGCGAAAATAGTTCTTGACTAGCCTCTCTTGATAAGATATCTTTGACGTATTCTGAACAAAAGAGCTTTGATGTTAAAAGATATGATGACATTGTGGAACGACAACTGATTTTTCGTCACAAAAGCTAGTATACAGTCATTACAACCACTGTCATTGGAACATGTGTTTATACCTTATATCTTTCAGCTTGAAGTGCCCATCGTCTTATAAAATTTTTGAAAAATTAAGAAAATTATTATAATTTTTTGGTATTTCTAAAACTTAACCCAAAAGTGTTCTATATATAATATCAGACTGATATACACATTATTTATAAACTTTCATTTACTGAGATACCGACTTATATTCACGAATATGAAAATGTCTTCAACTGTTTCAAGAACCTATACTTATAATTCATACGCCAAATGACTCAATCTTTAAACTTTCAACTTTAATTTTATCCCTTGTAGTTACATTGATATGCTAATTACGTAGAGATAACTGGTATAATTTTACTTGAGTTCAGACAAAAACTTTAAATATATATTTTAATTTAGACATTGCAGCTGACTTAGAGTCATATATTAAATGCGGATTGTTATAGAGATCGGATTGTTATTTTTATTACTTTTACTACGATTCAAACAAAATTTACAAAAACCACTTCAGTATAATTATGTATTAGCTTCAGCAAAATATCGAAGACAATCTAGGAACAATCAATAATAGGACACTCACTAAATGTCAAAGCACCATTTGAACTAATCAAGGTCCGGAATGAATGAGAGATGTGACAATCAACGATGTCAAAAGACCATAATGAAGCACCTTAACGAGGGTATGTAGTGGGATTTGGGGTGATATATAGGTATTAATCATCAGAGGACATTAGGCCTGATGCGCATAGTCAGTTGAATTAAATAAGATAAGTTGTCGACTTGGAACAGATCTCATGATGTCATCAAGTTTATATAAATTTGGATGTCTTGATGTCTTTAGACTGAAACAATTACTTAAATGTATGTCTCTAATATGCATCACCAAAGTTGCCCAGAGAGAAGATAGTATATAAGGTGTAGTTATGTAACATAACAGAAACAGTCCCTGTGAATTCACACAAACGTAAACAGGAAAGGTTAATACAATATAGATATATGTTATATTTACAAACGTAAAACCATCATCAAAGTAAATATAAACATTGAGATATTGAGTATTAGGCATTTGATTCATTCATTGGTTGCTACCGTTGTTATCATCAGTTTCATACACTTGTTTGGAGATATAATTCAAAGAGAATACGGCTGATTTACCTATCAAAACAACATCTGCTCTTCAATCTTTCTCGAGAAACTTTGTCATAACGAAGGCCATAAGGCAGTTCATAACATCAAACAACACCTGCATATGAATATTCTATCATTGGACAGGATCAGCACACTGCTTCATGAACATGAAGATTTCTCCAGATGAAGTACTTTATCTCTTTGCAAGTCAAGACACCTCATCACTTATTCTTTGACAAGACAGGAAGCCCGTTATCCATAACTTCCTTTCAGTTTTATAGATGGACGTCAACAATACAGATCTCCGTGTCTTTGCGATGACAAGGTAGGCAGTAGAAGCTATAGATACCTATATCGTAGCTGTCGGGTCATCCGGTAATTAGAAAATGGAAAGAGGGAAATGTTATTCATTATGCCTAGATAAAACTTAGTACTTCCTTAAGGGAACTTTCTAGGGCGTTTATTTGATTTGGTCTTGAAAGCGATCATATAAATGCAATCCTTTTTATGATCTCTGAAAATTTGTTTAAATCATTATTTCTAAGGATCCTGATGTTGTTTTTTCACATAACATGGTGTTTCAGTTTACTTCCACCCCATTCTGTCCCAAACATGCTTCTTACTTTTAAAATCATCCACTGTCATATTAGAGTAATCAATTATCAAACAGTAACAACTATTTTTGGATACACTTTAAAATTATATCTTACAGTGAGAAAATGCAAATTCTTGTTGGGTGAGTGTAATAGTATACAAACACAATAGCGACCAGTTATATGCGCATCCATATGTGCAGTTATAACATTAAAAATTCCCCAAGGTCTGCAATTGAGATTAAGATAATTCTACTATTGTTCACATTCATATATCGATACAACAGATCTAAATATAAATTACACTGAAATCAAACCTTTTTTAATATCATATGATCAAAACATTTATCCAATGGCAAAATAGGGATGGTAAAAACAACGACAGTTACAACAAAGCAAACGATATAAAAAATAGCCTCATTTCTATTTATTCTTGCAGTAAGCAACCAAGTCTCAAGGGTGTTCCTGTACAAATAAATTTAATTACTTGGCCGTACGAGTGTAAGTCATCGTGCTCAGACGCACGCCATTTAGCTCTGATTGGCCTTTCCTTATTTATGAGTTATGTCCAAGATCTGTGTGTTATGAGAAATGTTTACCTTTGTCGGGAATAAAGACAAGATGGGCTGCTTTCAGCAAAACAAAATCATAACAAAATTATAAATAAACAGATCTGTTTTAGGTTGTAGTTTCATCGACATTTACTTGTTTTCCTTAAAAACTGTAAAAGGCATTTTTAATGTTATATTATTTACATGTATGCTAGTTATACAACCTATTAAACACTAACGACCCTTCCCTTAAAGAAAAGTTCATAAAAGTATGGGGGTTTTTTAATTTTGCACAAAAAAATTATTGTAACCTTTAGGTTGGTACTGTCTGTATCGACAATCATTGAAATCTAATTTCAGCATAAATAAGTCCAGTGAACTACCACCATTAACATATTTTAATCCTAACCTTTAATCTATGCCACTTAAACTTTCTTGCGAAGGATGATATATACCATATTACTCAAGTATCAACTTTTCAACATCCTTCTAATTTGACCAATCTTGGCTTGAGTTATCCTAAAATGTGCACTCTGGGTATAATGCAAACACCGCATACTGTTTTAATCACTGAAGGCTGTTACATCATTATTGATTAACGTTGTGAAACGTATTCTTTCCTAGTATATATGTTGTCGATGTAGGTCAAACATGAGTAATACTAAACATTTAAACCAAAAAAGGCAGTGTTTAACCAGCGTATGATCTTGGGTTTGCGTTTATTATAGGAAAGTATATTCCCTTGCAACATAATCTTATCTATAGAAATACAAGAACGATTGCACACTGCATCCGTGCCTCTGTCACTTAGTAATCCGTTTTAGGCTGATGAAGGAGCCCATTATGACAAATCAAAAATTAATTCCTTATCACTATGTATTCATATTTTCCGATTCCCTAATACTTTGGACAAATACTGTCAGTATCTAATATCACCTTTAGTTCAACAGCAAGGGCAACATATTACAAACCTAAAGGGCCGTACATATGTAAATATACAGCGATTTCATTATGTTAATAAAACTCAATATCATTATTTTATTAAAACTCAATATCATTATGTTATTAAAACTCAATATCATTATGTAATTACATCCCGAATTCCTAAGGACGGAATATTGATTGATAAGAACACTGACTAAATTGCTGTTTGAAATTAACTAAACATAATTCTGCAGTGTAGTCTATTCTAGCATTCAGAAACCCCAATAGACAGACATTTCTAAGACGCAATAACGGAGGGGATTATTCGCTTTGTCGTAAATGTCAAGACTCTAGCTGCATGGACAGGCAAGATTTAATTCTTGGATCAAGCTGAGCAGGAGTCTATTTTCGGTGGTAGAGTTCTCAGAGATTTGCTTATTATGAAAAGCATTTGTGCTTCTACATGTATTTTTAGCATTTGTTAAAACATAATGGTAATAAGTATTTGTAATCACTTATCAAGCTTTCAAAATATACATAATTGGTCGACTAAAAAGAATAAACAGTGTTATAAAATTAATGTGTTATGAGGGTATCCTGATTATAATGGTAAAATGCATGATAGGCATTTCTATATGGCTCTTTGCAATTCTATACATACTTCAATGCTCATGGAAAATATATTTAAAATGAAATCACTGATAATAAACTTGGAACTGCATTAATTTATATGTCTAATAAGTCTTACTCAGTGTTCAAAGAACCATGTCCGGATTTTCGTAAACATAACTTAAATTTGACAGATTACAAAAATCGATAAATTATGGATGTTATCTTGTTTTAAATGTTGAAATCAACTTAACGGTTTCTAATGAATATTGTTTATTCCATGCTGATTTGATTCGTAAAACATATGGTATCCACAGATATAACACAATATATAGAAGGACAATATTTGACCCATATTAGGCATAACTTTTCTTTGAAATCAAATTAAGCTAAAAATGTGTTTGTAAACAACTATTAACAGCAATTAAGTTACTTGAATTCATCAATTTATAGGGAAAAAACACAGTACAAACCATGAATATACTTCTCGAAGAAATTAAACTCTATATTCTCATAATCCAATTGTCAATACTCTAGACAATACAATTAGCAAATACATGAAGAAGCTACATCTATATTTACAAGTTTATCGTAAACCAAGTGATATTGATGATCTTACCTTCTACTCACAAGCCTTTGACCGCATAACGATGTGACAATGACTGCTTTATGATAAGTCTGAGCACCAGTTTAGCCTTGCGGTGATCTATCTGTGATTCACTCAGACACTCCTCAATATCATGATTTAGGCTTGCTGAAGAAATTTTATAATTTTGGGTATTATATTAACCTGTATTTTCTAAAAGTAATTTTCCAGGGATATAGGAAACAATTCACCCAATGTCTACATGATAAATTTAAGAGAAGTAAATCTCACAATTATTCAATTATGGAATTTCGTTATTAGTTTTTTTGGCTTAAAAAAGTCTACTATTCTACTTTATGTATAACAGTACTAGTGTGTAAATGCTATGAAATGTGAACACATTTTATATCATTATGTTTTTACAATAACATCCAATTAGAGCATTTACAGATTAAGAGTTAACTACTACTTTGATAAAGATGTCTTTCACACAGTAAATAAAAAGAAGGTTGCCAACAGAGCGAACATGCTGTGAACGAAATGAAGATAACACTAATATAGCATTAAACAGCCATTCTTTGTACAGAGGGATATACTTAATCTAGTTACGATGCAGACATCTCATCACTCTCTGTGACAAGGCTGGAAGTACATTATCTTCAGCTTGCTGAGATTGTGTGTCTTTTATTGAAATCGAAGATACATCTCTATAACACACAAAAATGCAACCATGCACCCTAGTAATCTATTTTCATGAAGGTATCCTTTACGAATAAACATACAAGTATTATGTATTTTACCTGGTTACTCAAAAGTATTTTAGATAGGAAGCCCATTATTGTATTTACTTACAAGGATAGATATCCTTGACGTAAAGAAACCGATGTCAATTTTTTTAATTTAACTTGACTAATACTTCCTTGTGTTGTAAGGCTTTATATGTTAGAATGAAGCTTTATTTTACCATCTTACTTTCAAATAGACATATAAATTCGTAATTGAACTGGAAACCTCTACGGTTATATATATAGAGGATACTAAACGACCTTCCATTTAATACTATTTTTATTAAACGAGTTAATGATTAGTATAAAACGAGCGAAAGCGAGTTTGATACCAAATCATTAACGAGTTTAATAAAAAATAGTATTAAATGGAAGGAAGTTTAGTATTCTGTTTATTACTTGACCTCAGTAATCAAGCATTATTACCGAAAGTGTACTGAACGAAGCATTTCCGTGACTAAGCCGCCATTGAGACGTCAGTGCCAAGATTGTGACGTCACAACCACACAATATTATGACGTCATACGGGGAGTGGTATTACACTTGTTTAATATCGCGGTATAAATATTACACTGTGGTATCTTACACGGGCGAGTAATAAATATGCTTATTGTTATAAACATAAATCACAAACAATAGTCATAAGTTCTTTAGCCCATAAGGGTTATAAATGATACTGTATACGGTAAAATAATCACAAAAAATTACATTGACACATCACAAATTTTTTTATTCCTATATCATAGGACATGGACCACATACGTTTTTTTTATCCTTTCAGGAGATTTTCGGTGAAAATGAAATAAATCATTGTATAAAATAAGGTCCTAAATCCGGGTCCCAGCGTCCCAAATCAGCATGAACACACTATTTCAGATCGAAATTTCTCTTAGTTCTATTAGGGAAGAGGAAAATATTTGTTCAGGGTTTGCCATTTATTTTGGGAAATAAAAGTCACCAAATATGCTGCTCATAAGATATTAGGCAAATGATTCTGTACATAAGCGTAAAAGGTGTTTAGTTTTTGAAAAATAGACCAAATATGTTTCAAGGTTTGGACCTCAGTACAATTTGTGATAAATGTTATGAATAGAGTTTAATGCTTAAAATGGACTTTCCGTGCCTTACATACGATCAGACGTAAATCCATGGGTCCTTTCAATTCTCATGAGCTTAAATTTAAAAATACGTTTTCATATAATAAGTAGTTTAAACAATAACACCTCTAAAGAAAGCGTTATTCTATTAATGACTTAAACAAATAAAAACAACTGTATTTAATTCAAAATTGTTACTCTTAATCATTAGGTGTTTATGTGCTGACATTTTCTTGGTTCCAATCTTTTGTGATATATGAGGATGGTTGTATGGTTTTAAATAGATAATACTCCTGAGAATTAAAAGCCAAAATTGTCTATAATTGTTTTTTCTAGTATTTTTCATAGACAAAATAGACGAATGTTTTAACTGACTATTTTATTGTTCATTAACATACATTATTACAATAAGTAGGCATTTAGGAAACAATATTTTAATTAACAAAGATCAGAACGTGCTAGCAACTGTGATGTATCAATTCTCTATCAGATCCTATAAACATAGAACAAATTATGGTTTAAACGAAGATTAAGACTCACGGAATCGTTTGTCAAGGATATAGGGGATATTAAATGAGTTCCCATTATATACGATGTTTACACAGTATTTCTTGGTAACCAATATTTTAATATTCTGTTTATTACGCAAGTCTCAAACTCAAAGAAATAAACAAAATCAACTTCCAAGTATACCCGCCGTCGTCGCATTTGGAACGCAAGGTCATAGTCGAACTGCGACGTCAAAGTATTGTTTAAGACACGATGAAAAGGTATTATTTGAAAAATATGAACCCCTGCATGACTGCCCTCGTAGGTTATAATTTCTCTTAGAATACCTTTATGTTATATTGCAATATATTATTATAGGTGTATATCATTAACGGATTAATCAGTTGACGATATTCATTAATACATGCAAATTGGTATGGAATGAACCCATAATTCCATTACTTCTACTAAGATTAAAGGAATATATACATAAACTACTTCTGTATATGTACCAGCATTAGAAAAATACCAGTGACAATGAATAAACAATCAATGGCATGACACTTACTCAATGCCATCACACCATTTGAACTCGTCAAGGTCCAGACCTAATGAATGACAATATGACTATCCCCGATGTACACGATGTAGACCGTAATGAAGCACCTAAACGTGGGATTGTAGCGGGTTTGGGGTTATGTACTAGTATAATTCATCAGAGGACATTATGTGCATAGTCTGTTGAATAAGATAAGTTGACACCTTGGAATGGTTCACATAACATCATCAAGTTTATATAAATTTTGATATCTTGATTATGTGCATAGTCTGTTGAAAAAGATAAGTTGACACCTTGGAATGGTTCACATAAAATCATCAAGTTTATATGAATCCCTTAAAGTTGACAAGAGAGAGGATAGTTTATAAGGTATAGATATATGTAACATTTAAAGAAACAGTCCATGTGAAGCAACACAAACGTAAAAGCATCATAAAATTGAGTATAAACTCAAAGATATTTAGAATTGGACATTTGAGTCATCCTCGTCATCCATTCGTTGCAGGCTTTGATATTCGTTGGTTTCTTACACTGGTTTGAATATATAAGTAAAAGCGAATATTGCTGATCAAAACAACATCTGCTAATCAGGACCTTGTCCAGGACGTCATGTTTTAATAAATTATGACATCTTCATGACTTCTAACCTCCACATGCTTCTAACATGCATCAGAAACAATTACAAGGAACAGAGGATGTTTAATCAGTATGAATAAATGTCACATTCAAATAGATAAGCCATGTGAATTTGAAAAATACATAAATTATAAAAAATGATGAATTGCACTATGAAGCATTAGGTACAATGTATTTCACTGGTGATTAAATGTAATATAAACTATAACCATAGGCAAATATGGTTTGTTACGATAAAAAACAACATCTGGATATCAATGTTCTTTCATTGAACAGAAACTGCAATTCTAAACCCAAGAACCCAAGAACTACGTTTTGTGGCAAGTAAAGACACCTCACCACCTTATATTTGACAAGACAGGAAGACCATTATCTATCACTTGGAAATCATTTGAGTTTTAGATATGGAGGTCCACAAAACAGATATCCGTGTCCTCGGGGTGACATGTGAGACAGAAGAAGACAAAGATACCTATATCGAGGTTGTAAGATCATCCGGTAATTAGTCAATGGAAAGAGGAAAATGTAATCTAACATGGCCATCATAAATCTCGCTTATTCCTTAAGGGAATTTTCTATGGTGTTTATTTGATGTTGAAGGCGTTCATATTACTGCAACCCTCTTCATGATCACTAATGATAAGCTTAAATCATTCTTTGAAAAAGACCCTGATTGTTGTTTCTCCATAACAAATGGACGTTGGTGGGTCAATTTACCCTCGCCCCGTTCTGTCGCAAACAGGCAAGAACTGGACATATTCCCAAAGGTCATTGGGCAGAATTGCTTGTCAAAGCATGAAGGAAGAGATACCTACATTCGGTGCAGGAGCTAAAAAAATGTTGGAAGTTTGTATATTACTCACACAAAAAGAAAGGTCATGCTTGGCCATCAACTATAATTAGAGCTAAATGGCCGTTGTCAAGACAATGGGTTACTCAAGTCATTTAGTCTACCAAATGAAAGTGAACAGGAACATCCTGAGCATTTTATAATTGCATAGTATAAAAACGTTGTGCTTTTAGGTAGACGTGTTACAATGCCTTATTTTAGCATCGCTATTTTGCCATTGAGTTGAACTCTTGAATATCCAAGCTGAAAAAATGGTTTAATTCCACTCCTCGATATCTTTCTAGTTAATTGTTGAAATGGAATGCAAAGAACAAGTATAGGAGTATCTAAATGTAAATTGCAGACTCGGGGGATTTTATAATGTGATACCTTTAACTATAACTATAGGATGCGCATAGAACTGTCCCTTGTGGTGTTTGAGTCATCCTGAAACATTCTATTACATTAAATTTGCTTGTTGTTTACCTTTTTCGGTATTTTAAACGTTAGCAGTTGTTCTTAACAGAATTGAAATTCTTTATGATTTCACAAGTTATATAAATAAAAGTTTACTTGACATATTCAAGGCAAACACAATGTAATTAAACATTTGTATATTTACTTGTTTGCCATGAAATTCGAGTGTAGGTCTTATTCATCTTTAGAAGCAAACATTTTACGTTTACACGTATAATTGTTCAATAACCTATTTAACACCAACAACCTATGTAATATTTAAAAATCTCTTAAAGGTAAGTTTCCAAAAATAACAATGTCATTTTTTTAAATGATAGTTGTAACACTTAAGATGTTACTGTACCGTAAAGAGAATCATAAAATGTTCTTTCATCAGCAATAGTGCAGTTTGGCACAACATTTGGTACAGATTAGTTCATAACAACTCAACCCATTTTGCTTAATGAAAACCTACACATGATACTTACACTGTTCAAGGGTGTTATATCATTATTGATTATTGTTATGCAACCAATTCATTTCCTCAGTGTTCTATATGTTGTTGATGTTGATGCAAAACGAACAATACAAAATAGTGTTGATTGAATAAGCATGCTTTTACTTCAAAATACCTTTGATGGAACGATAAATTGATCACGGAACACAACTTTTGCTAAACATGATAAGAAAGAGGATTCTGACAAGTATGTTCTAACAATGCGTAAGTGAAAAGTACCAAACAAATGTCATCATATTTTCATGGTGATACAAATTTCCATGTGAACTGTTTAAAGTACAATTATGTTATATAAGGATCCTTGTTTTCAGGACTAGTCAGATAATTTGTTACATTTAATATTTACTTTACCACAGCGCAAGTAGTGTATCAACGGTTAAGTTATCAGTGTCTATCCTACTTACAACACTGAAACATGCACCATATGTCAAAGTTAACTTACGCATGCTGAAAGCAATATCTATACCAAGTATAACAAAATTGCATAAATTGACAATTTCAGATGTCTAGTAGTTACAGGTACATGACTATTTTTAGAATATGACATCACCAAAACAATCTTAGAAAAATTAACCTTTCATGGATTTATCCGAATTGTCACATTGTATCACAGGATATTTCTACGATCTAAGTCATATTACTTCGAGAATATCTAACATTATATCATTAACAAATATCCAAATGGTGTATGTAAATGCATCATAGGATTCAATAGCGCCAATCCCAATTCAGTGATGGAATTCACAGATCCCCTCCAGAGATCGAAGAATCAATCAATCAATTAGTTGATGTGCATTATTTACTTGTGTACTCAGCCGTTGATGTTGATCCCTTCCTGCTGTTCTAGGCTGCCCTGTCAGACTATATGTCTCACGCTTCATCACACCATTCATCGTCTCCATAACATGGAGATGTCAACATCTTTACTTTTCTGAATAATGACCACTTAAGACATACAACCTGTTTAAACAACAGTAAAACATGCCCATATACACGCCATATGTGCAAGTTTAAATGTTCTTCTCAATCTTCGTTCACGTGAACAAGTGCCAATTTTCAATCGATATTTCAATAAGCGTTCATGAAGACAATTGTAAATTAAAAATGCTTGATTTAAGTGCATTAAGGGTGGATGGAATTGTGACTTACCCTTGTGGAACTTTGAGAGCATGGGAATCAATGGTCCAAACCGAAGGCACTTGATCTGAGCTTAAAGCAGGAGCAGTTTTAGCAGATCTGATCTAGATATCCATGACCGCGAGCTAAGCCAGAACCTGCCAAGCCAGGGCTTCCATTGCTCTCCCGCTCACACTAGCGCGGAGACCATCAGGGAATACGAAACACAAAAATCAATGAGATTAGAACAACAACGGGTGTTAATGCTCGACCAGGGCTGCTTGATTTATTCATAGGAAGTGTGCATGGAGTTAGAGGTCCTTTAATCATAGGCATAAACTGACTTCACACTACGTGTTGCTTCAATATGCTTGTAAAGCTCCTTTGGAAAGCCTAAAGAATCTCTTAAGCAGTTTGGGGCTATGCTGTTGGCCACAATATTGAAACATATGGATACGTTCGGGCGATAATTCCCATGTTCACGGATAGATACTGAAACAAGTCGAAATCATGTGACAACTAATATCGGCCTATAGTTTCCCAATATTTCTTAAATGTAATATATTCTGATACAAATACTCTATTCTAAGGTTTGCTTTAAAAACCGATTGGTAGAGGTTGCATTTTACATTTTGTTTCACACCATAAAGGTCAACTTTCATGGCAGAGTATACTTGATGAATTTTCAGATAGTAATATATCAGCAGTTTGGTACTCATTTTTTTTAACGTATCCTTAACTTTATATATGTAGATCATATCAAATATCTGTTTATTTAGCTAATACTTTCTTGTACGGTAATGTTCAATTTACTAACATATGCAATTTTATGATATCGATTTGCAACATCTCCTTTACATTAAAATGGCCGACAGAAGTCACTGTTAAGGTGGTCTTTAACAAACATCACATGTCACATCAACTTTTACTTGCCCACAATTATTTCTGAATTTATAGAATACTATTTATGTTACTTTTCAAATTTCTAATAATTGGCAAGTGATACGTTCCAGAGTCAAATGCAACACGCTTGAAAAACATTTGTCATATTAGTGAAGTCACATCGTATCAATCAGTGTCGAGGTGCTAAAAGCAGCACGTAAAGAGCGCCTCAATAACGATCTACCTCAGCTCTTGGACACTGCTTCCTCTTAACAACGGGGCGTATAGATCGATAACCACTCAAGCGGGTTACTATGGAGATACCATTCCTGCAAATACAGATTGGAGTTGCCTCCCTTTATCCATTGATTGCCTTTGTATACTGAAGTGATGAACTTTATCCGTCCGGATATATTATCGGGATACACGGTAAATGTGTTTCTTCCATTAGATATGAACGAAGTAATATGAACGGTCCCCGGAAATATATTCCTAATGACGTTTTGGAAATACTAGACCATTTTAGAAAATTATTTCTTTGGTGATTTCTCTGTTTTATTTGATTCGAATCTCACATCACGAAAAAAGATCGCTGTTGTATTATCTAGTTTTATTACGGAATGGTAAATAGCTCTTTTGCCAATTTCACGTATGTTTACGTCTGTAACGTCATAAAAGTGCTCGACGTCATTGTTCACAGCGCAGACCGTCGCAAGGTGAGCAAGTCGTTTCTTGAATGTTCAATTCCTTAAAATTTGCATGGTTAACCCTCATTCTCGCTAGGGTAATTCAAAATTAATAATCGTTTCGTAAAAGTCCTATGACAGCCTTCCTCGAGTAGTAATCTCTATAAATGTCACGCTATTAACAATGCCATTGAAATCAGTTCGGAACTTGTCTTTCGTACATTGCTGCGTTTATTTTACCAGCGACAAGTTTCGACTGAGTTCAATGAGATTGTGTTCTTAATTTATAAGAAGTATCTTAGAGAAAGATTGTTACATTATATCTTGTTGTGTGGAATCACTTTGTTCTATGTAGAGGGGAAATGTTAGAAGAAATACTGACTTTGTTATGCGATTGGTTATTAGACTTTTACATTTGACAATGAGTTGTTGTATCCACATTAAAATCTGGTTTGAAATTTACCATAACTGCAACTCGTTAGATTGACATGTGTAACAGAAGAAGCTGATGACTAGTTCACGTGTGTAGATTATGTGTACTTACAAAAAGTTTATCACGTACCAGTATTTCCGAGAAAATCATACGCTGTAAACGCTGTCCATATGTCAGGACTTGCTATTGCAACATGCAATCTGTTACCATAAACGAACAGGTGTTTGTATATTGTGCATCAGATGTTTGTTGAAGATTAGAAAAGATCAATTGTGTAAAACAGTACAATCTATGGATGAAACAATTATAGGTCATTCGTTTCGAATCACTTTTATCAGTTCGCCTTCGTTCTCTCGATATTTAGTTGCACAATTATTCTGGAATAGTTTAATTACCACACCGAAAAAAATATAAAAAATCATTCGCAGTTCAGAGGGTTTTTTTCTGTCTTAACGTTCACAGCTAAGAAAAACAAACCCGAGATGTTTGTATAATTTGTTTCACCCAAAATCCTTGCCTATGAGGGAGATCTTCATGGCGGAAATTGTTAGGAAAGATAAAAAAGCTGATAAGAAACCTTAAATGTGCTCGCCCCATGCTGTCCATATCACATACGACTTTGCGTTAAACGCATAGCAGGTTTCTTCCTCAACACATGAGCTCGGTTTCGTCTTCAATCTAAATTAAAATCTAAATATGATTAAAGTGTACAAGTTATTTTTTATTTTGAGTGTTTGATTTTATTGGGTTTTTTTCTTATTTTATTGATGAATAATGAGATAAAAATAAAAATAATTGTGGTTTTATAACTAGTTTTAAAGACTTAGATATTGTTTGGATATACAAATTATATGTTTATAAAGAATATGTAATTGAAAAAAGATATATATTTTCAGAATTCATTTGGTTTGGAAAGATTACAAATGTAGTATCAACTGATGTCAATATGACTGAAGTAAAGTAAATGTGCCTTTAAGACTCAATCATAATGTTAAAAACCAATTTCATGTCATTAGACATTGGGCAGTAAAAGATTTATGTGATGAATATAGATTTTTATACTATTGATGAATTACAGTATAACAATGAAATAAGAGGGACAATATTAGATTATAATTACCTACTCTATATCCTACCAGATTCATGGAAAAGGACTATAAAACAGACAAGAATAATTTTTCTTGATAATCTATACATAAGCAACTATATCAAAGAATTATCTTAACCTTGTAAAGGTTCAAGACTATTTCAGAATCAACTCATTCGCAACAACAACAATCTCGAAATTTGTTTTAAATGGGACACGCTGTTTTTAAATGACTGTAAATTTGACTGGTATAATGTCTTTAGTTGTTACACATTTTTGCATAGAATTATTTATACAAAAAGAGAACTGTTAAAAAATGATTTATTTGACAATGATTTGTGCAGTTTATGTAATGATTCCTCTGTAAGTGTTTGCCATGTTTATTGGGATTGCAGTGAAACCATTAATGATTTAGAACTATGGATTAATAAGTACTTATTTCATAAAATAAGAATTAGAAAGTATTTGATTTGGTTTGGTACACCGCATAAGGATGTTTTACTAAATCAAATAATCATTTCCGCCAAAATACATCTTCATTTGTGTACTATTGAAAACTCTATTCCAAATTTCAATAACTACAAAATTGTACTAAAAGACATATTTTTTGTAGAAAGATTCAATTGTATGAAAAACAATGAAATTGAAAAATTCAATCAAAAATGGAAATCACTGATCCCAATTTTTAGTAATTGATTTAGGTCTTATATCTATATCAATGTTTTTATATTTAGAATATAACTCTTACATATTTGTCTGCGAGATATGGATAAATGTCTGACTCTGTAAAATTGGGAACTTATATATAAATTTTTTTTTTTTTAAAGTAAATTAAAAATGTGAGATAAGTTTAAAGAGACAGATTGGAAGAAGTTTAAGGAAGGGACATAACTCCACCATGACTACGAACACATTTTAACCAATTGGTACCACACTGTTAAATTGGACAGTTATTTGGTTCTCAAAACGAGTTGACTAATCGGTAAATGAACAACAATGAAAAACACGATATATTATTTCTCGCTGATAAATGAATACTATACATTTTAGTCAATAAGAAAACGCTTATTCATTTGTGTTTTTCATCAATGTATTCATCATGTTGTCAAAACTTAAAAGCAATTAATAATTCAAAAGGAAATTATTAAAACAATTAAGATAAATCATTCCTCCTTATTTTCCTTTAGACAGAAACATTGAATGGCATATGGAATTTTGTAAACCAATAATTACTTTCATTAAATGCTAACATTGCACTTAGGTCACTTTAGTTATTTAAAGTTACCATGGTTTTTGTGCAACAGGACCAAGAAATCCAATTGTACTTCTTGGCGAACAGAGCCACCACATATTGGATAGTCTTGGCAAACCTGAGACCCCTGTATCAATATCAGTTATAATATTCCGTCAAGGGTGACATAGGGATATATTATTCCCGCGAAAGTTTTTATGCAACGAGCGGAACGCGAGTTGCATAAAACCTTTCAAGGGAATAATATATCCCTACATCACCCTTGACGGAATGTTATAACAAATTTATCTTACCGAATGTCTTAATGTACATGTATTATTAAAAAGAAAAACAGAAATGAACAACACCTATGACCTGATCACGTGACTTTAATTGATTGACGTGGAAGCACGCTTTACTCATGTAGCGGGGAATAAGGGATTTATCATCCCTCGGTGACGATGTATAAGGATATTTGCTTAGGGTCACGTGGACCAATCAGAGATCGACATTCTTACATGAATGAGGTAGGATAATGTCCTCTACGGAATCACCCTTCAATCGCTCTGTTCATTTAGCAATGAGGCAGGTGTGCCGATGTTCGACTCATTTCACCCTCATTCCCTCATATGTCGGTAGAAACAGGGGACTCTCAGACTCACTGCTAAATGGAGTCCGGTTCCGATACACAGGATATTTCTTGTGTATTAAGATCTAAAATGGCTTTACACTTGCCGGTCTTTTTCAAACAAGAAATTAATTTGCTTATTATGCATGACATGACTCATGACAACACATCAAAATGCATTAATTAAGGCAAATAATCAACGATTATCCTCTCTTCAGAGGTTTGATATTATTCTTAATCTTCTATAATGTTCATGGTGTGTTCGAAAGATTATTAGACGCATTATGGTGTGTTTGAAACTTTTATCAAGCCTACCGAAAATACTGTCACGTTTCGCTAGAAACCCTTGAACGGTAGACATTAAGCGTGAAATAGCAACATGTGTAGCTATAAATTGATGGGTTTTACGTTTCAAGTTCTTATGTTCCGGTGTCGAGGGAATATATTTGTAGTCATTTCGATGTTTAATGTCAAGTTTTCTACTTTTTGCTTTGCGCAATTCAGCAGTTTTGCTTAGTGCCCTTTCTTTGTTATCTACAAACAGCAAGTATTTCCTTTGAGAGAAAACTTGTCATCACATGATTCCAGTTTGTCCATGAATATGCGAAGGATACAACCTGACAGATTATTGGATCGCCAGTCCATTGGCCTTAGACAACCGGATATTGGAATTGTGGACCTGTTTATTTCTGGCCGTGATAATACAGCCGCTTAATCTCCGAGTTATGTTTTGAATATATTTTTATATTCTAGACGTGTATATACAAGGGGCTAATACATTCAACTGAACTTCCATCAAAAATATATCTTATAATATCTTAATTATGAGGGGTATGGAAAATATACGCAAAGTAAACGTAAATCATACCCATTGTATACTTGTTGGTAGACGTTCATCATCATTATAACAGTGAGGTTTTTCTAAGCACAGCACTTCTTCTATTCCAGAAATAGCATCAGGTTTACGAATGCAATTTAGTAGTGACTTAAGAAAAACAAAATTGTCTTGATAACGACTGATTTATTGTGAAAATCACGACGTTATTGAGTATATATAAAAAAGTTTATATCCAGAAAATCTTGCTGTTATTAAGCAATAGAATGATATATCATTGATAGAAACTCAAGTCACGATTAAGCCTAGGTTTTATATTGGATTGATTGCAACTGCGTGGGTATTCAAATATGAAATATCCTTTTCGACATTTTTCATCTATTTTGAAATCTGTAAAAACATTTAATTAAAACGTTCAACGCCCAAAAATATATAATTTCGTGATGTGTGGTTTTGTGGTAAATGATCTTAATGCAAAATCTTTACCATGGAGACCAACTAATTAAGAGCGAGTTCATGTTTCAGATTGTGCGTCATTAAGATCTATCGAAGAACGTTACATTTCAATCAATCTTAAAAAAAATCAAATCGAACCTAGCAGGCATTACTCGCTGTGGTTAGAAAAGCATTCAGGTGATATTCATATCGGCATATTTTTTATGAGATCTCAATATAATATACTGTATACTTATACTTTTTAAATGTAAGAAAGCGAGGACGAAATGTTTCTCTAAATCGCGCACATTCATTTAAATCACGAGGTATCTGATATTCAAAGCACGTGCAGCTTTATGCGGGATCCCTGTCTTTGCTAATCTGTATTCATCGAAAGCATAGACTTGCCATTAAATTCACTTCTTTTTTCTGGTGCCCGACCTAAAATGCACTAGAATTGTCATATATATCACAGATAGTGTACAATAAATATCGTAATTATAACGCATTAAGATAACCGAATGATGCAAAAAAAAGTGGTTTAAGCAAAGATGTGTAAACATTACTTCCATCTTGCCCCTGTCTTCAATAGTCAAAATAAAGTGAAGATACAAAATTCTCAACTATTGTCCAACCTCCAATCAAGGGTTGCCAATGTGTTATGGTAAAAACATAGAAAAAGAGAAAAAAACACGATAGTTTACTTGAAAGAATTTTTTTAAAAATTGGAATGAATTTGAGGTGTTTTGATGCATAGTTTTCATTAATATGGCTGTGGGCAGCACTGTTAATAGTGACAATGTTTTAAGTTAGATATGGTCCTCAAAGTCTCCATTATCGGCACGCGGACTGGGTAATGCATAATTATGCATAGCAATCAATCGCATATCTTGCTTGTGTCACGGTATTTATCAAAATGAATATTGCAAGGGAAGATAGAATATAAAATATGAATTAATCTAACATTTATCTGTCGCATCAGGTAATCAATTTTCAAACATACGCTCATTGGATCTGTGTATAAAAGGACACCAATTTAGACTATATCCATATCCATTTTAGGTCATTTTAGAAAATCAAACATAGTGATTTATTAAAAACTAAATTGTCGCTAAATTGACCTGCCTTGTTTTATTTGAAATATATCTTTGCAACATTTATTGATGGGATTACCCTGGGTGCCAAAACACATGTTGACACAAATTAAAAATATCTCACACATTCATCTTAAAAAGCTCAAAATATGACTATGGTTTAATATAAGACGAGTTTTCAATGGCAATTCGAACTATAGCCTCATTCATTGTACATATGCAGAAGCCGACATAATTCCTCCCAATTACACGAATTCAAGTTTTCAAACACTATCAACTCAAATATGGTATTCTGCCTGATATGTTTCAACATTACGTATACGAGGAATACGCGATGCATTACATACATATACTTTTATTTTTCATAATGCTGAACCCAATAGCAATAAGATATACCTTCGTAGTAACAGTCAGCACTTCGTGATAATAGAAATTATTACTCGCCCGTGTAAGATACCGCAGTGTAATATTTATACGGCGATATTAAACTAGTGTAATACCGCTCCCCGTATGACGTCATAATATTGTGTTGTTGTGATGTCACAATCTTGGCACCGACGTCACAATGGCGGCTTAGTCACGGAAATGCTTCGTTCAGTACACTTTCGGCAATCAATGCTTGATTACTGAGGTCAAGTAATAAACAAAATACTAAACTTCCTTCAATTTGATACTATGTTTATTAAACTCGTTATTGATTTGGTATCAAACTCGCTTTCGCTCGTTTTATACTTAATCATTAACTCGTTTAATAAAAATAGTATTAAATGGAAGGTCGTTTAGTATCCTCTATGTAACCATCGGTAAAGTTTAGCATAATGGACTGCACAAACCAACGATGTGTCTCTTTAAAACAATGAATCGGCTTCAAACAACATCATTTGGTTGCTGTTCTCAAACCAGTGTTTTCTCCGTGCTACTCAGAAGCAAATTACTGAAGGCTGTGTAAGGATGGGGACTAATTGTCTTTGTCAAACCACCTGAGTACTCTCCTGCTAAACTTTCCTCCGCTAAGCTCAACAAGCTTAACAGAATAAATCATTAAAGTACAGCGGTTCCTGTAACCATGACAACATCATATTCCCTTTCATGTTGACACAAATTTAGTTTCAGCTGGTCAACAAGAGTACACTCAACAGAGTTTACATTAAAATATCACCTCGATTTAACACCATAACGATGACGATAATCGAACAATCTAACTTAAAATTTCAAATCCCCTATGTATAACGCATTTTAGTTCAAATCTTTGAAGGGCATTTAGAAGTGATATGCATACCTTGTAAGTAAGACAAGATTTTGAAAACATTTTGAGAACATTTTTACACCTCTTTAAAATTGAATATCATAAAAAGTTTTGTGCTCAGAGAAACTTTGTCGTGTTTTAAGTGTACTTCCTATTTGATTATTCTTTTGTGCTTATACGAAAATATGGGGATTACATTATTATTACTAAATTCTCAAGTCTCTTATTTTAGCACAAAATACTAAACCTATGAGATGTTAAAAACACACCAAACATTGTTCCTGAGGACATAACTTTTTATGATATTCAATTTTAAAGAGGTGTTACATTTTTCTTTTTGTGTTCAGTTTAGTTACTATTCATGTAAGTTGATGTTCAAATGTCAGAATGAACCAAACAATGTCTGTTTATTACAAGAATTGTATAAAGGATATATCTTACTCAAAACATGTATTTCTATTCTGTTGCTTTGAATTTATTTCTTCAAAAGGCAGTTCTGTTTACCCATTGTTACATTTCTACTTATCAAAACTAGTCTCTGTACATGTATAAGCCGTTAGTGTCAGCTAAATTGCACAATGAAGGAACATTTAACACAAGCACAATGGGAAGAGTGCTAGTATTTGTTTTAATCATTCAGCTTTCAAGAAGACAATCAGAAAAGTATCATTTTACATTTTTAGAACGATTTTCTTAGAATAAATATTCGAATAAATACAAGCAGTTTTGGTGTTTTCTAAATCCCACAAAGCTGAAAATAAGCAACAGTACAACCGCATATTTTTCTATGACGTCAAATAAATTTTCATATTAAAGTGTCATGTAAATTTTTAAAATGGGCCAAACGAACAAGTGATGGATCTCCAGTCTGCTCGACGTACACAGAAAGTCGTTGATTGCCCAGTGTGGTTGCAACCAATCAGGTTATAGAAGTTCTGTTTAATAAAATCTTACTGAAGAAATGCATACATGTATGTCAGCTGACTAAATCAGGAATAAGCTGCTTAAAACTTGTTGAATACTATGACGGATATTAGTTTGTTGCACTGTTTGAATGTTAATATTCTTCGTAACATGTGATTGAAGTAAGGTACTTAACGTCCTTCTCTACATTCGGTTGACACGTACCCAATGAAATGTGTTGTGCAATACTACACAGTACAGAAACGAATATTGTCCGTCCGTGTGTCGCCCTAGACAGGAATTCCACCTGCTTTATATTTGAAGATTATCAGAATTATGCCATACAATTCAGTTGGACTCCCACAGGCATGACTTTTAGATAGGTTACATCCCAGGGTAAGTTGATGGAGCGGGAGCGTACGTTTCACCATGAACAGGGCTTGGGACTAATATACATGTACCTAATCCTGAGTGAGTGAGTGGGTTGGAATTTCACGTGTTTTCAATAAATTCAGTCATTAAACACTTGGATGAAAATCTTCAATACAGATTTGACAGATAAGGGAGAAGTGGGGTTGAAAAGATCACTAGTGGAAAAAGGCAGAGTGAAGGAAAGAAATTAGAACGATTCAAATTCTGCCCGTCAAGGGTGCTCCTACCAGGAGCTCTAGCTGATATAATTCTTGGGGTCTCTGGAGAAACCAATTGCAAGCAACCACATCAAAAAGTGAACGAGTTAAGTGGTGGAATAAGGCATGAATGTGATAACATGTAACATAGTAATATTAAGACACCGATATTTTTTCAACTCATTAACAAAGTCATATCATTGACGGATATAAACCAAACTTTGAGTATATACTCTCGCTAGTTGTCATCTCTGAATTTACAGCGCAAAAAGCATTGATCGTGGCGCCATTGTGGATACAAATTGCGAGACATATTCAGTGTGTGCTTGAGGTATTCCAAACATTGAAACGTTTGTTGCTGACGTTGGATAATTTGAAGTTTTTGTCGTAAAATTATTCTTATAATTGAAGACAACATTCAATAAGTGATTACACATATTTTTCTTCAGTTAAGTAGTTTCTTAACAAATTAAAAGGTAATATGGTCTTATAAATAAACATTCATTGTTCCAAAAACTTAATTTATTCCCAGGTACGTTTTCAAGAAACCAGAACAAAACCTAAAACAAGTTCATAATCAGAAGTAGGATTCAGGAATATTAAATGAAAACAGAACTTTTTAGAAACCCTAGACAAAACTTTGAAAATACATAAAGAAGTTTACACATTGTTATTTCCCTTAATATCTCCCATGATAATTGCAGTTTTGCGAAACAAGGCTTTAAAAGCGTATCATCTTTCATAGGAAAGACATCAAAGACTAAACTATTTAAATTCTGCACGACTTTAAAAAAGCTTATTAATAGAATGAACTTAAGGTATGATATTAATTCCACGGAAATAATGAATAGTTTCACATGAAACGAAAAACCTCCCTTAGGCCACATCAAAGATATTCCTTTAATTTTTCACTATTCTAATAAATTTTAGCTGAGCGGAATTTTTTTATTATATTAAGTTGACATGACAATGTTTTGAATTGAAAACATACGTATCTCTAATTTTGGTCCCTAGAGACGGGTATTATAAATTGTTGAAGTAATCTGCTTAAAGCCGACGAGTTTGACGGCTTCGATTAAGTCTTGTGAGATCTATAATCTGCATAGCACTATGCAGTTCTGATCTCTCTGATTTCTCCTAATCAGTAAATGCTTCAGTATAGTTTCCAGTTAACCTACTTGATTTAGTTATGAAAACGAGCTTTTCAGAAATGGCGAACAAAGTCTTACATTAATGAGAGTTTTAAAATCAAGAAAACGTTTTTACAAGTTATCCTCAAACTTCGTTGAGAGAAAATCAGTACGTTATAAGTCAAAATAAACTTCTAATTATATATAATAAATTTATTTGTAAACGTAGCCACCGCACGATGTTCCAGGTATGCTAACTAAAAATGATCATCATATAAAACACGTATGTAATAAGTAACCGACTGTTGGTTGCAGAGATATCAACTGGTCATTAAAAAGACACTGTGAATTATAACCATCTGTGCCATGCTTGTAAATATAGATCTGAATTTTCACGCATAAGAAGGTAACACTGTTACATGGATTACTATCAACAGCACACATTCATTTCAATTCATGTTTCGGATCAAGTCCCTTGTTGTATTCGAACCAACATCCTTAGAGAAAGTCAAAAACCACCAGCATTTGCTATGACAGAAGCAACTTAATTAAGAAATAAAGTTCGCTCTACCCCAATGTGTTTTGTAATACAGTATAGTTTTGCCCTGAACTATTATAACGTTAAAGCACTCGGACGGTACCCCAATGTGTTTTCTAATAAAGTATAGTTTTGCCCTGAACTATTATACTTAAAGCACGAGGACGGTAGTCCGAGTGCTTTAACGTTATAATAGTTCAGGGCGAGTGCTTTAACGTTATAATAGTTCAGGGCAAAACTATACTTTATTACAAAACACATTGGGGTAGAGCGAACTTTATTTCTTTTCTAAGATGCTAAAATGATCTTTACAGGGACCACTCTGATTTTAATAATCTCGAAATAAAATATAGTGTTTATATCGCTCACATTAATAATCCATGAACAGGGCTAACTGTTGGCTATTCCAAGTATAGAACCCAACCTACGACATTTAGTTGGTTAAAGCTATGATTTTTGCTGTTTTGCACTTTAACTTTTTTATTTATTCAATTTTGATTATATTTTCTGCTTATTTTTTTCTTTAAAAACTAAAACAAACAAATTAACAGCTCTTGGTTTTTGAAAAACCTTACTTTTACAAACTCTTGTCGTGCGATTATGCAGTGCTGGCCACATTGCCCATATATTGCTTATCACGTGGTCAACATTCCACAAAGAATTATGGGTAATGTTTGTTTTGGAAGCGTGATGGCGGACTGAATCCTGACATCTATTTTTTTGCTGCTATCATAAACGTTGAAGGTGATGCTTTTATCTCTTATATAAGCAGACTGTTCGGGCTGTACACCCATAATTATGTAATTATTAGGTTGACCGTGTCACATTGAACCTGGTAGAGACGGTTGACGTGAACCAACGTCACAGTACCACGGGGCGCCGTGACCTGACGCGAAACAACGCGGTCACTCGACAGTCGTCAAGCATTTGCTTTCCATTCTTATTTCCGGTACATATAACTAAATGATTCGAAACTAGTCACCAATAAAAGAAACATTATCGGCAAAAAGCGCCAATACGATAGACAATGATAGGGACAAGCCATGTTGATCGAAAGAACCGAGATGAAAGTTAGCATGGACGCGTGATCACGAGGGGGCAGAGGGGAAGAGCGGATATAACGTCATTCAGTTGTTACGTCATGAAAAAACTATACCTTTATTGTCTGATAAAGTACTTTTTTTCGATTGTTCTAACCGCTAGGTATGTTAGAAAGCAAAATAACCACACAATTTAATATTTCATAAATATACTTTATTTGTTCCATCATACAGTCACATACAAAGCGGAAGCGTAGAGACATGGGGCAAGGAAATTGTAGGTGACTAAGTCTGAATGTCCCTTATATCACTTGTAGTTATATTGTACAATAAAGAAATATGCAATTTGTCATTTTTCCATTTAAAGCCTTCTATTTATTATTTACCTGAAAGATAAATCTAGTAGTTAATATGTAACGATACAAAGTATGCAATGTCTGTAATTATCTTTAATATTTTGATATTGAATATGATTTGTTTAACATCAACACAATTTTATCACGTGGAAAGCTACATAGATTGAACATAACTTCAAATAAACTGTAAGAGGTGTTTTATCTTGTATATAGCAGGAAAAAATACAAGGTTCATTTTTTGAAAAATTTGAATTGCCGTGTCGCAGAGCAAATAGACATATGATTACTTGAAGAAATGAAAATCAAAATGATAAAACGGCCTACAATCAAACTATTTAAAGAAAAGCTATTTCATCATAACTAATACATGCAGGAAGCTCAATTAATTCATGTTGTGCAAACATGACAATGGTGTCGGGAATTTACTGGCTTCAGTAAAGTTTTAAAAACGATAACTACTGAAATGAAAAAAGAGTTATAGCATGTTTTAACCTCTAATCATGTTTCATATCAAAAGCAGTAAACTGTTAGAATTAAATGCTTGAACTGATAGCGGAAAAGAAATTTGATGATAAAGGGTAAAGACATTTATCAGCAAATGATAGAAGTGATGCAATGTATGAAGATGTATATTTATAAAACAATATGAGAATTACCTTAAGCATTAGCCTAACGGCAAAAGTATGAAAGATAAACGGGTATATGAGGACAGAGATCACGGCACTTGGAACCACATATATAACAATGTACGTGTATGCATACAACATGACAAAATATTATCATTGTAGACAAACAACAATAACCATTAATGCCATTATGTTTATATAACCAGTGACAAAACAATTACATTTCAAATTCGTTAGTTTTAAATTAAAGTGACAATAGCACGTTTTCCCCCAACTTTATTTTCCCACTAAAAACATCTTTATGCAAAACAGATTTTGTTATAAGGATAAAATATCTCAAACCGAATATTTGTAGTATTAAAATAAGGTGTCCCGTAACAATTAAAACTTCATGCGGCCCTATTAAAGTAAACAACTTTAAATCATTTTTGTAAGGGAATTGGATTCGCGTAGCTTAAGCAAAATTGGTAATTCGTTCTATGAATCCTTTATTGCTAAAATAATTGCCTTACAATGGCAACATTTGTTTTCCATTTAGCAAGAAAACGTACTGCAGTGCCTTATATAATGCAACTTATTATTTTAGGATACATAAAAATATACTAGATTCTTATCAATGTTCAACAGACACTATGTACAAAAATAATATTCGTTTGATGGAGACGGATTAGCATGTATTCAGGTTTTTATTTGCGGACGAGTCTTTATTCATCTTTTAAATGAAGGTCAAAGGGAACATGTATTGACTAGCTAATTTCATACAAATTCGGACGCCATCACAATATGACACCAGGACTGCAAAATTCGTTTGTTTTTGTTATATCAAATGCTTTCAATTTATAAAAAGGACTGACGTCCTGAAAAGAATTCAACAAACTGATTCATGCTAATACTTTTAAACTGTGGCGTTTGTCGAGTTGCTGCTGCTGGTATTTTGTTTTCACAAGTAAGGACAACATTGAATTTTCAGTTCTGACACCGAGTCTCATCGTTATTTTCGGCAGAACAAATAGTTGTCCTTCCAAGCCTCCCTCATCTTCAAATGACGTCATAATGATACATCATGTGACCCTTCTTGTAAATTGTTCTTGAAGGCAGAGAGAATTAAAGTTGGTTATTCTCTAAACTACCCAACTGACGTCATAATGATACCTAATGCGATCCTCCATGTCTGCTTGGATGGTGGCCCGTATTTATTTACTTCATCCCTCTATATTATGCTCTCAAGACAACGTGTTATTTAATGTAAGGAGTTCATTGTTGGTTTTAAAAGTCAGAAACAGACATTTCCTTAATGATAAATCTTTTAGACAGTAAGCTCTTCAGTCTATGGAATAAAATAAATTCCAAAGTTCTCATCGTGAGAAGCTTTATCTCATATAATCATATCAGCAGATCGGATAAATGAGTTCATACGACAAACAAGATTAGCTATGCTTCATCAGAAAAGACGCATTGTCATGAATATGGTTTCATGGTCGTACTAACCGCAATAAGTAACACGGAATGGTCGTGAGTTCACAACACAATATAAGTATTTCAAGTAAAATAAGACTTCGAATTGTCTTCATTCAATGACATCATTGTTTCAACACAGAAAGTTATAACTTCAACTTCCTTTGAAATGCACACGTTTGCAAAAATAACAAGCGTTTAAAAGCCTTTCTTGTTATGGTTAAGTTTGTAGTGCATGACAACGTTCTTCTAATGACAATAATTTCACATCACCCGTTGTTACAGGTCATTTAAAATGATTCTTTAGGGTGAAGACTCTCTAACTTGATTAAGAATGGGTTTTATGATAGGACAGTGACACACTTCGATCCGTAATGAAGATGAATGCATATGCATTATATGATGATATTCATCAACTTATTCTTGTTACTCTACGAACCAATGAGAGAGATGCATCAACGCGA
Source organism: Phorcus lineatus (assembly GCA_921293015.1). Lineage (NCBI taxonomy): Eukaryota > Metazoa > Mollusca > Gastropoda > Trochida > Trochidae > Phorcus > Phorcus lineatus. Next base: position 42,525,588 of record OV121085.1, read on the forward strand.
TCATTTCAAACTCCCACGCTGCCACTAAGCCATCGACTTTCGATGGTTACAGAACAAGCCAAAACCTTGAACAAGCCATTGCAGCATATTAACCCTCAATCCACAGTGTATGCAAGTAAGAGGGTTATAATGTCTGAGATTATGTCACATGACTGTCTTCATTTGCTGATTATGCAAAAGCTGAGTTGCCCAATCCAATCTCTACATGCCTGAGGAGACAATTTGTATTCGAAGATGATGCCAAGCAGTCATTGTCTGACTCCAGTTAAGTCATTAATATCTTTCAACATTTGGCATTAACAGTAATCCATCTCATTTTCTCAAATGATGCCACATTGCCATCGATTTTCTCTGGTTGTGTAACATGTCATTCCAGTGGTTCCCCTCGTTCCCAGGTCTTTCCGGTCCCAGCATGCATCTCCCTATGAACTCCCCGTGGCCAATGAGATCATGGTCCATTACACAGCACTCTAGACTAACTTTAGGCAACACTTCTGCTGGGACGTTGAAAGCCAGAGCCTCGTTCCACACAGGGTTTGTAGCACTGCGTCTTACTGAAGTCTTCTTCCTCTTAATCTTCTTCCCTTCAACAAGCAAGGTCAGGCGCACGTAGGGATCTGAAGAATAGAACCAGACATGAGATAAACCAGATCATGTATGTCGCCCCGTCTGTGCTATACGCTGGACAAATACGTTAGGGGTATTGTCATTTTAATAAATGATATTTTGGGGAGTTTTCAGGGAAGACATAAATTCTTATTCGTAGTTTAAGAATTTCATATAACACTAGCTGTTTTTGTTAAGATCATGTTCTCATCGATCTCTATGGAAGAGGGTATACAATGTATGTAAATAAGATTATAAAGATGCATCGTGCACTTGAGAAACAGGCCTTATAATAGGCATTCAAATAAAGACATAAGGTGAAACATATTTGTGATAATTGTTGCATATTTTGAAACTAAATGCATTTACAAAAGTGTCTCGTAAATATTGCTGCGGATGTAAGCGCCATTCTATGAATTTAAAGAAAAACTATCACCTATCAGAATGTGGACTACTAAAAGAGTCAAGAAATTTATATTTTTTTTAATCTACTTTAACATTTACGTGTTTTTCTGCATCACAGATCAAAGAAACTAGACTCTCTGCAAATTGTAAGATGTCTTAGACGGGGTATAAGTTTACATCATAATGATATGACACCTCCTACGCGTACCTGCTGAGGGTGTGTCATTAGAGACTTTAAGGTCCTTTGCCTTCATGACCACGACGGTGAGACGTTCGGCAGTGGGCAGATAGCTCAGGGACACCAACAGCTCCCCCAGTATCCCGGACGCCTGTTGAAATAACACACAGTGAACAGAGTTCATTGACAGCTTCTTTAGTCTATATATAAACACGACGTAGAACATGGACATGCTTCATCATGTGCAATGTAGGAAATGTAAAGTGTATGTTTAAATTGTGAGAAAACATGAATATGTTATATTCAAAACAAACACGAGGGGTGAAAGCTTGATTCTCTTTAAAAAATTGAAACAAAGTAATTACATTTTGTTTTATATCAACCAGATAAATGCAATAATTATTTTCGAAATTTTTAACAAGAAGGTGTCAATGAAAACACTGTTAGTACCAACTCGAAGACTTTTCTGAAAGATTGATAACACAACGGTATGCTTAGACTTATGATACTGCTGTCATTATATCAAACGGAATTTTGTTAATGTTTATATCTTTTCTCATCTGAAGTATATATTTATTCATATGAAAGAACTTCATTTCAGCTAATACAAAAAGGGCGTATTAGAGAGGATGGAATAGCTGACTTTGTGTAATTTCGTTGGAAATCTTGTAAGGATTTTAAAGAATGATAATTACAAAATCTCATTTCAGAAACATCCATCTCAAAGACGACTTCTACAAAGAGGGTCAGGTGAAGCCGTAATACTTTCCCTGCAGTAACAACACTTTGCATGTCTCTGCAAATACCAAGGACTTTTTTATGTCCGTGTGGTGATTACCTTTTGATGTCGTTGAATGTCACACCACATCTCCACACTATTGCTAATCTCCACCTTTCCCAGGTCGATCTCAACCTCTCCTATGACGTTGTGTCGAGAGAACTTATCATAGTCAAAGATATGGAAAACCAGCAGCTTATCCTTCACGTCATCAAAGGCAACGGGGAACTTGAAATATTCGTTATAGTAAGGGTTGGATGTTTTTCTTTTCACAGAGGACTGGCGAATACGCTCATCAACACTTGGCACTAAGGCAATGCGGATGTACGGATCACTGAAACCACTCAACAGTTCGGAAGGCGGCAGGTCTTGGGCTGTAGGTTGAAGAAAGATCGATAGCAATTACCTGGCACAGACATTTGTCTCTAAATTGCAGCTAATTGGTTTAACTCTGAACGAAATGTCAGCTACTTGAACCCTGGACGTTAAAACATTTCTATAAGCTGGAAGTTAGCTGTGTTCGAATTAGAATAGAGCGTTAGAAATGGTATTTCCCTTGAAGTGGAAAATGGTAAAATAACATATCAAGATTCCACCTTCAAGCCTTAAAGACAGGGGCATTTTAGTAAAAATCAGCTCTCGAGAACATACAAACCTACATTTCTGGCAAGGCACAAACAACTATAAGTGACGGATCAGAGGGAGAGAGGGAGAGAGGCTTCAGAAACATACTACAAATGAACTTCACCGAAGAAAATATAAGACATCAAAATACCCCTTCCCCATGTTTTAGGTAGGTGACCCCTCCCCCTTTTCAAAATCCTAGATCCGCCACTGAAGATCAAAGTTTAAGAAAGTATAGATGTATGGATTTGTTTTTGTAATTCATCCCGACATAAAGCATGTAGCGATCATCACAATAGATAACTGACCTTCAATCATATGCACCACAAGGTCAGATGTCCGGAAGTCGTACTTCAGCCGTGTGTGTAAGCGCCCATGTCCCCCATCGAGGGACGACTGTTGTAGAACAATGTCCCGGCGAGGGTATAAGTCTGGTCGAATGGCGCCTTCAAAGATATAAATGGCCAATATTCATCTGATGATTCTCTACACATTAAGATACCAAGAGTTCCGTGTAAACGAGATCATTTGTTCTTCAATTACCTTAATTTCAACTACGTTGTATTGATCGTTTTATTTTCGTAAATAATCTTCTTCTGCATTATTTTAGTTTGTTATTTCTATAAAGTTTAATATCTACAAATATTTGTTTCACAAAGATTAACAAGTGTAATAAATCTTATTGAAATCAGATCAAAACTTGACGCTCGTACCTCCTTGCGTTTTTGCAGCGAGGTACTAGCGATAAGTTCCGATCTATCTTTTAATAAGACTGATGTAAAATATATGTCATCACGGTAATAGATACTCAATGGTATAAATATCATGAATGCAAGTTCTGAATTAAGCACATCCTTTCAGATCTACATGGAAGTGTATACAGCTATTTGCTTTTAAATGATAATAAAATAAAGGGTCTGTGATACCGTTTTCGTTACTATCCATTTCAATTTGATATGAATGTTTCAGGAAATAGAACCAATTATTGGTCTTAAAGTTTCCTTCAGGAGATGGGAAATTTGAGCTGAAGTATTGATTATGATGTTACAGAGACAAGTCTATTGTTGATCTCATTAGAGGAAACAGAACATATTCATATTAGGATTATATGTCTAACTTACTTGATAAAAATATCATTAAAAGAGTATGTTTTTTGTTCATGACAATAGATAATATGACATGACACAATAAAACAGTACGTAAAGTTATCTTGATTTTCTTTTCTTTCAGATCTTGTGTTTCAATTATTTACGTCATGAAATACAAACAAAGCATCATTATATCGTATTGAGATAACAAACCTCCGGAGGGGTCGTCAGTGATTGTGTTTATAAACAGCGCCGCTTGGGCAGAATTTCAGCCATTATCGTTGCTCAAATACAGAAGCTGAATAGAAACAAGACGACACAAATTCAAGTTTTTTATGATATCTAGTTTCGGGCAATATGAACAAACGACTAACACAATTATGGTAATTACAGAACCCCTACCAAAGTTGGCCTCAAAGACAAGACTGTCGACGCTGGCATCGCTTTTGGCACTGATGCTGCTGGTGTCGTCAGTGAACTGCTCACTGCGGATGCTGCCCCTGGATGTAGTGGACATGGAGGCGGAGCGAGGCTGCACCGTCCGGCTCTCCTTAGAGATCGAGATCTCCTATGATATAGAGGAAGATTATGAAATTGAAGCAAAGTTCTTAATATACACAAGACATAAGGAAAGTGGAACACTAGAAGAGGCGTATACGTTTATGGATGAATCCCAGTACCGTCTAGCTCTCATTGGAGATACAGATCTCTCAGAATAAAGGAAAGGAGTATGAAATTGAAGCAAAATACTTCATTCTAATTCTTCTACGAGATCGAGATCTTGTAGAATACAAAAAATTAGTATGAAAATGAAGAAAAGTTCTTAATATACAAGCATTCGGATGAGAAATAAAATACCGAGATATCAGAAAAGATGATTCGAAGCATCGACATGAACTTTAGATATTTAGGCCTCCAAGAACAAAGAAAATGAGTATGGCATTAAAGTGAAATTTTTCATATACAAATGTACACGCAAAATCAGAAAATGGAGACATTGGAATCGACGCATACTTTTGAGGATGAATCTCATTAATACCTGTGTGTTATTTTCAGATCTCCTTAAATTAAAGAAAAGTTATGACTACAGCTAAGTGCTAAATATACAAGTATTCTGATGAACAAAACAATATCGATATGTCAAAAAATGAGAGAATCAATTTGTGCATGGCACCATCTGAAATTGACAGCTACTGGAATACAGAAAACGACAATGATCTCAAAACTTATGCATCGTCTTCCCATTAGATGAAACTCTATGACTAAATATTAGAAATTGTTCAATGAGTCAACATAACAATGACCAAAGTTGTACTTTCTGTATTCAATCAATGTTAAACCACTGGAGAAATGTACCCATTTGTCAGACTACGCAGTCCTATATTTGTTCAAACACAATGATTAAATTTAGCCTTGACTAACACCTGTTCCTTGTTCCAGTAACACGCCCTTCTACATGAATACATTCGTCCTCACTTTGTACTGGATGTTCATCCATGACTATTAAGAGACTCTAAACTAAATATCGGACTCGATAGGAGCAGACATTCGCTTAACTGTAGGTTATCAAAGTCTTATCATCCAAGTGCATCCTTAACAGAAAACAACCAAAGTTAATTCATATTTTTAAAAGTTACGTACTTTAAACAATTAATAATATTTTGCATGGTGTCAATTTTAAACATTTTCTATGATCAAAAAGTTTTAAAATAATCCTCAAATGACAAAGGCATCACACTCTCATCCTTGATCGACATCAGAGATGAATGGAATAGAGGTATATTCTTCAGATGCAAAGCCAGCACGAACCCTGTAATTGCTCTTGAAGGGGGTACATCCTAAACCGGCAATAACAATTATCTCATCTGAAGTTGTGGTGCTTAACTACATAGCATTTATTTATATATACGTTTACAGACTTGGCTCATGAACTGGAATATGGTAAATCATCAATAACTTTATATGAACTTACATGATTTTCTTTGTCTACTGTTACCACGAATAAAAAATTTTAAAAAGAACATTTAAAGAAGAAATCTATTTGTAGAAACATACAAAGGGACCTTTTAGGAATATCAATTAATTATTTGGATGGTAGGTGGAATATAACGTTACTAGTAAAAGATTTCTACGAAATGCCAGAGAAATGCTGTTATATTTAAGACGAAAGACATATTGATGTAATTTTTTGGTAATAGAAACGATGGTTTAATTTATTTCCACTAACTTATTAAGTTGACGCAATCGATAACAGAAACTTGCAAATAGATTGGCACAGTCTTTTTAACCAAACTTTTTACGACCTCTGAGATTGGCTTGCTTTGATTAATTCGATACCAACATGAGAGATAATTCTTTGACATTTTCACTGTTAATTTTTGGAATGCCTTCCACAAAAAATCGTTTCTGAAATCAAATAAGCTGACGACAAAAAGAAGTCCGAAATTGAAATTAACAGGAAACGCGTTGTGCCAAGGGAATTCGGCTTTCAATCATATTTCGATCTTTCTGATTTTATTCTTACTTTGCAATATTTCCCATTTAATTTTTTGGCAAAATAAATTGGGAATAGAATAACAGGAATACATTAATCTTAATGAAATCTCATTACGGAAATGAATATAGGGCTTATTGAAGACTTTGCATGGTTTGAAATATTTGAATTAGTAGCAAAAATACTTCATTAGCGATATGTTTCCTCACTTCAGCCATATATGTTGCAAATACTGTTATTTACATTCAGCTGTTACCTTTTTTCCTTAATGGATGAATATGGAAAAATGTCATATTCAATTTAGATTTACAGTGTAAACAAAGGCTATAGACATTTATATCCGAATACGGTGTACAGAGTGTACTGTACAGTACAATTCAAATAATGGTTGCATTCAATCAAATCACATCCGATCCTTGCTGTGAAGTAGATGTTGACTTATCAAAGTGACGTTCGGTGTGTTTAATGAGATTTATTTTGCTTTACATTGTTAAATGTAATGACATAAATAGATTTCAAAGAAATTCGAACAAGAGCATAACATATTTGCAAAAGCCAAAATCGCACGTCCTTTTTACTTGAATACTAGTTTGAAAAACATATCATACACATCATTTCGAACCGGTCCTTCCGTTATCTCTGGATAAGTTTCCACGATTTCGTTTGAGTAATTTACGCGCTCCAGAAATGAAACATTGTCTGGTTTTCAGAACCGTCACTCTTCACACTTACTTGGCTGATAAGCTTTAAATTGGTATTAAGGCATCAGTCAGTTTTTCTCAATGTCACCATTGATAAGGTTTGGCACATGTGACCCAAACAACACACGGAGTTTCTCTTAGACTGGTCAAAAATGTATTTGGTCGTACCTGTAAGTGCGTTTTTCGTAATTGATGAGTTTTTGTGCTCCTTCAAAAATTATGTGCAATTAATAACGGACATGTGACCCAAAAAAAATTATCCATCAACCATTAATCAATTAAAGTAATTGATGTTTAAGTAACCACAAATAACACACAAAGTAATGAATGTCTGAAACAGTTACGTCTTTGATGCGTCAGGCTGTAGTAGCAGCAGACAAAATGACAAACTGAGAAACAAAATTGTTTTTCAATTACAAATGCCATCGGTCAAGGATCTCCCCGAACCATTAAAAGTAATGCCGTTCTATTTCAGACGAAAAATAGATTAATGTCCTTGGTAATTTAATGTGAATGTTTGTTGAAACGATGGTTAATTTCCGCAAGCTTTATATGCCGACGCTTTCCGTTTGAAAAACGTGCAAATAGAATGGTACCGTCTTTAACACCGACAAGCTTTCAGGCTGACCTTTGAGACCTGCCTACTTTGATTTATTTGATCCCAACAGGGGACAAGATTCGATGACACTTACATTTTAAGTTTTTTGTGAACACGTGCTAAAAAAACCTCCACTTATGGTATCAAATTCACTGATAACAGGAGTCTTTCAGAAATTGAAATTCACAGGGAACTGTTTTTGTCTTAAAAAAAGGCTTTTAATAATATATCGACTTTTTTGGCTGTCATTCCTTTTACCGCGTTATTACTTTCCCGTTCTTTTGCACAGGAAAGGAGAAAATGTGGGTGGAATCGCATTGTCCATATCAAATTGAAATATGATTCTGACTCGCGCTATGTGGAAAATACAATTTTAGGAAACTTACAGGGAAATTAACATGGAATTTTAGGAACCTACCTTTGCCATTTTTTATCTCCGTCGTATAACACTCTTCGACTTCTCACACTCAATGACAAACTTATGTTCCCATCTCTATCAGCTGTTCAAATTAACTATTCAACGAACTGTTGGGAAAAGTGTTATTGCAATGTCAGCTGTTACCAATTTCTAATATAAAGTGATAAAGGAAAGATTCATCAAATATAATGGATATCACAGTATATAGTGTAAACATATGACATATACATGAATATTTATGAATGACATTCTCTAACCACAGCTAGGCTACTCAAGTCATTCATTCCCCTGTTATTATTAAAGCCGATTGAGGCTTTAAAAACACATTTTCATATATTTTTTTAAAAATTGAAATTAATTGTGCATTCATCGACGTCGATTCAAACTATCCCTCTGTCCCCGTAACCGTTGGGAAGACTATATCTCCTTTACCTGTTCGATTTTTTGCAAGAGGACGTCAGGAAAAATGTATTGAAAACTTATTGGATTGCAAAAGACAGGGTTTCTGTGTCTAAATATTTTACCGCTAGATGAATTTGTTAAAACAGCGAAATTAAACCAAATTGACAGAGGTTGTTCTGAGAACATACGACTTAAGTAGCTTCTGTCGTGAGAGGATTTTTAAATACATGGACATAGTGTATTAAAGCATATTACCTGAGATCCCGAGGTCAAGGAGACCAAGGAAGGGGGTTTAACTCCCCGACGGCTTCGTAGCCGCTGTGGTTGGGATATCGTGAGAGGACTTTAAAATACATGGACATAATATATTAAAGCATATTACCTTAGATCCCGAGGTCAAGGAGACCAGGGAAGGGGGTTTACAATCCCCGACGGCTTCGTAGCCGCTGTGGTTGGGATATCGTGAGAGGACTTTTAAATACATGGACATAATATATTAAAGCATATTACCTGAGATCCCGAGGTCAAGGAGACCAAAGAAGGGGATTTACACTCCCCGACGGCTTCGTAGCCGCTGTGGTTGGGATATCGTGAGAGGACTTTTAAATACATGGACATAATATATTAAAGCATATTACCTGAGATCCCGAGGTCAAGGAGACCAAAGAAGGGGATTTACACTCCCCGACGGCTTCGTAGCCGCTGTGGTTGGAGATATCATCAGAGGACTTTTAAATACATGGACATAATATATTAAAGCATATTACCTGAGATCCCGAGGTCAAGGAGACCAAAGAAGGGGATTTACACTCCCCGACGGCTTCGTAGCCGCTGTGGTTGGGATATCGTGAGAGGACTTTTAAATACATGGACATAATATATTAAAGCATATTACCTGAGATCCCGAGGTCAAGGAGACCAGGGAAGGGGGTTTACACTCCCCGACGGCTTCGTAGCCGCTGTGGTTGGAGATACACGACGTCGTCTTGTGGCGTTTGCGGTACAAGATGTAAACAATGATGACGACGATGGCAACAGCTACCACTGACACGCCACAGATCACGCCCAGAATGAGAGGCGAAACCATGGCAACGTGCACCCCGGTTTCTGAAACGAAGGAAAGTTGGGAAATGAGCCCCGGGAAAGAAAAAGAAGAGTAATTCTTGAAGGAAATGACTCAATTTATCGTTAGGAGAAGCATTTGGCAAAATGTTATTGACACTTATAGCCAACAATGAAAATGTTTGGGGAAAATGACTTCATCAATGTAACAATTGCATTTAACAGTTTTAATAGTAAAATCCTTGCCAAATTGAAATTTGACGCAAAAGGAAGTTGAAAACTACAGTGACATTAGAAAAAATGTTAAAATATGGATTGCTATACAATTGTCAATTAAATATTAAATGCACATACAAAATTAAGTGCACCTTGACATTGGATGCGAAATCGAAATCACTGTCAAGATATATAAAGACATACATATACATATATGGAATATTGAAGTAAGTAGAACAAAAAAAGGATCATTTTTAACTTTAATCTATGATGCACGACAATGTTAAGTCCAAAAGATTTCTGTCAAAGCGCCTGTCATTTTGAGTTACAAATGTCAATCGAAGCGAAAGTATTATAAGCTTGGAAAATGTATCTTTAAAGTATTCATCATTACAAGGGTTATACATATTGTACATCAGAGTGGGAACATCGATCAGTGTATTGGTGTTATATTTTGTTGGAACCAGACTGAAATTTAAAAAAAGCTGCATGTCCAGCGAATTTAGCACTGACAATACATTGTGCTCAAACAAAATTGATTAAATCGAATCAGTAGACTTATGTTCGAAACACCAGGAATGTAAATGTGAGTATTTGCTTTTATTAGATGAGTAAATCGATAACTGTTTCAACATGATACAACAGTCAAAATAGACAGAATGTTCCATTTACACAGACTAATCTGTTGGAAACAAGACATTCAAAGATATTTAAGTCAAATGATATAGTTAAAATATTACAAAATAGTTCATAAATGTTTCGATAGTAAAGACAAAGTAATTTTTAGGTGATTAAAAGACAGGCATTGTGAAGTCATGTATTAATAAAGTAAGATGCATAAAAAGTAAACTATAATTGTTTTTTTAATTGTTGATAATAATATAAAATATAATCTATATGATATCTGTTGGCATTGGGTGTGTTAAATTCCATTTGTATCAACCATTTAGACGATAGAGTAGCTGTCATGTTTTGTGTTTCAAACCTAAGGTACAGGCATTTCAAATGGACTCAAAATATTCTGATGAAGTTTTAAACCATCACTTATCGTCATCCTTAACATCATCTCTATTTCATCTTTGAATCTCGTACGAAGATATATATGCAATGGCGACTTTACAAATAAACAAAGTCTCACAGCTGCACACAGTTTTAAACAATCGAAATGGTTTTGAAAACGCGATTTGGAAATCGACTAGAGCAATTCATCAATTTGAAGTCAAACAAGTCATGTTTATTTAGTATTTCATGGCACTCTGCAATTGATTGAATTTGAAAGTTAGAATCCGATGCGAAGCGCAAAGTTATTAAGCTTTAAGCACGACAGACGCACATTTATACAAATATAAAATATTGATTCATCAACAAAATATATGAATAACAATTCTAATATTTATATTTATTTTACTAATCCACACTCAAGATATACTTAAGGAGCCACTCACAATTATTACCTGAAGGCACTGAAGTTTCAAAACAGCTATTAAGCATTTCGCGCGGCCGTATAGGTCCGTACATTCGGTTGTCCGCACATCCAGTATTCAGGTACCTATTTGTACGGTTGGGTGGACTGAGTGCAATTTGGAAGAAGTGCCTTGCCCAATCACATCGCAAGGTATGAGACCCTGGTCGCAAATGTTTGGTCTCTCCACCAGAATTCGCAAACCAAGCTGTAAGGTATGTAAGCGACTTCTTTTATATCCATTTGTCGCTGTTATTAAAGATTCTTTTTCCATCATATCATACAAAACTGTTTTCCAATGAAGACATTGCTTTTGTGAGAACGAGCTATGTCCTGAGAAATATCGCATTGACAGTCGATTTTACAAAATCTCTCGTAAAAACTACATGCTATCAGAGTGCTTTTATATAAAGTATAGGCATCACAATGACATGACGTCACAATGCCTTGATAAGTGTGTGGAAATGGTGTGTGTGGAGTGTGTTCAGAGATTTCAAATTTCATTTGACGGATGAAGATTAATGTTTCAAAATATCGTCTCTACGAAGATACGAACGTTTGATGGTTTCCTGACCTGGTGCATTTTTTGTTACCAGTTTCGTGATAAGAAACCTAGTCATAAACGGACCAATCACATCATCGCGTTTGAAAAGGAAGGTGACTACAATGCAATCATGTACAAATAATAGTTCACAGGAGATTCTTGTCCCTAGCTTCTTATACAGAAAACTTGTACAGGAGAACTGAAATGAACATGCGATCATACGGGCGGTACTCAGACCACTATCCCGAAGGAAATTCAACAGTGGAATTTTTATTCCGATAAATGCAATCTTGAAACTTTCACTCGTCGGAAGTCGGTCGATTCTAATTATCTTCTTTAAATATACGGTTAAATTATACGGTTCCATTTCATTAGGGATAACATTTTGGTTGTTGAACACCAAACAGCGAAAACATTGACATTTACGAAACTATATTAATAACGATGTAACCCTGGGCCCACCGATGTTAATACCTTCTATAAACATTTCCAACGGAATAAGTAAACAGGAATATGGCTTCCATATTTGCTCAGCAAAACAAACTATCCCGCAGCGCGTGTGTCCATTATCACCAGTTTCCTAGGAACAAATTCCAAAGAAAATGAGCTCTCGTAGGAACAATAATGTCTTCACCTGTCCTGTTCCACCATAGCAATTATTCGACCTACCTCTCGCTATTTCTGTCATTCCAAGAGCCTTGACAAGTACTGTATCCGAGACTACAAGCTGTGCCTCTTCCGACACCTCAACATGAACGTTCATTTGTATCGAACGCTTCTAAAAATGGACACTATTTACCCATCACACTGCACAATATGTTTCACTTTAATGAGACTCGTTTCTTTCAAAACTACTTCCATTCTGTGCGTCAGGTTTATTTGCTGAAAATTCTGAAAATACAAATTTTGATCGATGCCTACGATCGACCATCCCCTCCCCTTACACACCAGGTCCCTCCGAACGCGGGGGTGGCTGCTGTCTCGAGCTGCCCAATGTTGGTCCAGAAATGAATATGCAGAAACCTCTATCAGTCTTTGTTTGGTCTTCTCCTCATTTCCTTTCTCTTGTCACGGAGGACTCTGAGTCCGCGGTGATAATGTGTTTCCTGAAATACCTTTTTACTGTGGTCTCCATCCGCAGTAATCTCTTGAACTACATCGTTCTTAATGAAATTGTCACCATTGTAATCCCCGAAATAAAGCGCTTTGTGTTCCTCTCAAAATAAACCACAAGTGTTAGCCGTGATAAGATAAATGGTCACATATATTAAGCTACGTCGACATGTTGCTATTGTTAGATAAAATAACGTTGACGTATATTCTTTGATGTATCATGATATTAATTTCTCCTTAAGACGATCCCTACTGACTACAAGATTTATTTTTTAGCAGGCTTTTACGATTCGCAGCTAATTATGTAAAATGCATTCCTTTTATGTGCAGGTGGGTAATAGTGGTTACATTTTCATTAACTTAGTAACCATAAGAATTACTAGCGCTATATCAGTTGTATTAGACAACGATTCTAATACAAACCTTATATCTGTGGATGGTTTGTGTTTTATTTAGTTTCAGAATGTACACAGATGCATTACCATTGCTTAATAACTTAATAACATTGCTTGATAACGGTTTTATCAAGTCAGAGGACATAAGTGTGACTTTTTGTATTTTGCAGTGACCTGGAGAAGAGATAAACTCTATCTGGATGATAAATGTGTTATTAACGACAGATGGTAAGAGTAAACGCTCATGGCAAACAATGGCTAGGTTGGTCAATACCATATTGTCTCATTGTACACAGACCACTTCCGAGAGTCACTTTTCAGAATTCTATAACTGTTGCTCCTGACGACAATGCAGTCATAAAGGTCACGTTAACATATTTATTCTGTTTTCCCTCATATGTCTTTAACTGTTGCTTTCTAATTTTATGATTGAGATGGAAAATGCATTTTCAAAATACAGCAATACTTTTGAACACTATTTCCCCAATTATCATTTGAACAAAAAGAACATCGTCAACAAATTATTCTTTGAAACCAATTTTGGTGGAGGTTTTTCAGCCATATGGATCAAAAACTGTTTTGGCCTCCTGACCTTCACTACATTCAACAGAAATTTTGATTCCAATTTTTGAAAACAGCAACAGCATAATCAGACGGCATGTGTTTATAATTACATCAGAATTGAAATATAAGTTGCTAACATTTTGCGTGTTGATGCCTTTTTACCTGCCTGTCTGCGTCACAAGGTCTCAGTACCCAATTAACTAAATATGGTTTCAGAAAAAACCGCTAAAAGCCTCAGCTGAATAATTTGTCAGGACCCTGGTCATCGTTTGAAATCCAAGTAAGCAAGTTGTTCTTATCCTGTAATTATCGTGTCTAAATATAGCAGGGTTCTGTTTATTCCCTCAAGAAACTAGAAACATGACAGCAAAGCCAAGGATCTCTTGCCATCAGAAGTTCGAGCTGTTTCTGTAAAACGAGACCGTAAACCATCATTGGCTGTTCTTCCTACGAACCAAGGACAGAAAGGTCACTAACAAACATAGTGCTGCTCGACATAGCATCGGCCTCTAACAAAGCAGGGACAATCTTTTCAAGATATTAATTAGATTGTACCTGATTAAAGGGACAGTGCTATACAGTTTACTTGTGGCCTGTAAAATGTCTAACATTTTTAACCATTTGTAGCTGTTCTTTCCACGAAGCAGGGTATAAAAATGTCACTAGCTAACATGAAAACGGGCCTCGATGAAATTGAACGTAGTTACTTGGCAATAAATTTGTTGCCTTTTAAAACACACCCTCAAAACCATCCGTTGATGTTCTTTTCACTAAGGAGGGGATAGAAAGGTCACTAGCTGGCATTGCTGTTCAACATAAACCAGGCCTCTTGTAAAGGGAGGTTGCTGATTGGAAATTAAGTTGTTGCCTATGTTAATATATAAACGACGTCTTCGTTGTGTGCGGTACGAGAAGCTAGAGGAGGCCACAACCGTTACTAAACACTTCATGCCGTTTATTCTCTAGTCTTCATTTTGGTGGGTACTGTGACTTCATGAACGTTATCAATGTAAACAAACATTTTTTGCCAGACGTATTCTTGTTTTCGGTTGTTGCCAAGGTCCTCTGGGCACAGCATAAAGCTAAAATAATAACCTTAAATCAAACATCAGATAACAAGTCCAAAAAAAACCGAATGTCAACATTTCAATTTTTCTCAGGACACTTTGCCATTAATTGATTGCCTGATACACTGTATCCTTATAACCATCAGTAGTCTTTCTTTCCATGAATCAGAGCAAAGAAAGATCACTAGCTAACATTGCTGCTCACAGGCCACTTGCAAAGGGACGTTGCTACTTGGTATTAATTTGGTGCATGTATAAAGTGCATCCATACACCATCAGTAGCTGTTCTTTCTACACACAAAGGTACAGAAAGATTAGTAGCTTAATATTGCTCATCAACATAACATCGACATCTATTACATCTATGAAATGGGACCTTGTTTCTTGGCAGTTTAAAATCTAGTTAAAAGTAACTTTGATATAATACGTCCCGAAGTCCGTTATTATGGATCAATACACCTAGTTTTAACTATATTGGGCAGTATATTAGTTTCTTTGATGGGCATTTTTGCAGTTGGGTGATGAAGGCAATGTAATGAATATACAACAAGTGATACATTAAAAGAAGTTAGACAAAATTTATGAACAAGTTGTTTATATTGGAGATGCGTTGTTTTTACAACAAATCAGGTTGATATGCAGTTCCTACTTAGAAGGTTAACTGATGCCTTTAAAACTGGTGACATGCCTTATGTTGTCAAAACTTAGAGTCTTAAAAAGGGATAAACATTTTTTCAAAGATCTTAAATCTTCTATAAAAGAGGAAATCCTGCGAATCGGGGTAGAATTGAAAATATTGTGTTTTAAAGAATATACTATCTTTATTACCAATATGGTTAATCATAAGTGATGACAAATTGGGCACATGTGCACATATCATTAGCATGGATTGTTTCAGCGCGAGATACCTTAGTATGTCGTCTGTTACGTCATAAAGCAATTGTTCGTGACGTCACTGTAGCAAGGAAAGCAGGCCGTTTCCGTGAATCTCGCTCGGGTGAGACAAACATTCACACTCGTTTATTATATATCATATGACACACTTCCTCGGCTAATAATATCTATTTATTCACAATTCATACCTTTTATCAGATATTTATTGATTGAAATTTTTAATGTATAATCTAAAACAATCCCATATGAATGGATATTTCTTTTGGTCATTTGAAGGTCTCGACAATTGATTTGTTGCTTTCCAAGGCGTACGTAAGTAGTAATGCCTGTGTCCAGAACGTGCGTAACATAGTTATTATTTATAATAGTTTATTATGATAGTCGACGACTTATTACTGACTTTGATGCACTGTTAGTTAGTTCTATTCTCATCAAAAAATGCGTATGTATGTAATTAAACAAGCTTTTTCTAATTGAATTTAATCTGAATGTCGACATGTCTGAATAGCTTTGCTAACGTACAATAACGTATAAGGAGCATTATATAAAGAGAAGTTTCATCGCTAATAATATCACTCAATAGGGAAGAAGTATACGGAACATGAAATGATAATTCAAATGCAAACTTATTTCTTTAACGTGACACTGAGTATGTTACATAATGTTTTATTTGGCATTGATAAGAGCCAAAATACCTCATGACATAAGTTAAGTTAAATTGCCCCCATAACTTGCATCTCCATCTCTTAAATGCCAAAATTATGATATTTTCTTGGCTTCACTGATAATCGGAAAACTGTTCTATAAATGTTAAGAAATCGAAATCATGTGTTCAATTAACGTGTATATTTGTTAAATGACCTACTTCACACTATCAAGCAATGTTTGTCTTGGTATCTACTATAAATAATTTTTCGAAATTACGTTTGAGTCATTGGCGCGTGTCCGGTTTTCGATCACAAATCTGGACATTTACCCGTTTATTGTCCTTATACTGGGTTGATAAGGATTAGGATTCAGATTTCCGAAACAAACACTACTTTTCGATAGAATAACATCATTTATGAAGTTTGACATTTTTTACACCAACAACATACTCTGTGCCCCTTTAATTTTGATCGGTTTCACCTTTACATATCACCATAAAACAACGAAATACCATTGCTTCTGTTCCTCATCATGCTATGTATATACCATGAAAACAAATGTTTTGAAAGAAGCTATTACGGATTCAAGAAACCAGAGTTAATTATTGGCCTCATTTGCAAGACACATACAGACAAACGCTCTGCACGAATTTTCATTAAAGAGAAAAAAGAGAAGACAATAGAGTCCCTCAAGACTTGGTTGCTTGGAACCTTTTGGAGTCACAATGTTATGAAATTTACAATTTACAGTCCCCATTTCCCAAGAGGTCTTTGGAAAAGATCAGTTCCTGAAAAACACAACAGGAATAGTATTCAGAATGTAATGCCTGTTGATTATAATATAAAACCCATTTAGGGCGTTTTATTCTTGATAAGAAGATGAAAATAGATATGTAGGGCATATTTCTGGGCCCTAATTAGAGACAATCACCAAATCTACAATTCAAAACCCGTGTTTGCCAAGATAGTACACAATATTTCATCCTTCTAGAGCGGTGTGCACTGGAGAAGAGGATCACACAGTTACAGGAACCAAAGGGACAGAGAATCTACAGTTCATAACACTTCTTCAACAAAGCATCTCAACACATGATGGCAGCCTTCTAGGCATTTTTGTTTAGAAGAAGATAAATTAAAAAACATTTATGGCCTGCTCAGTGAAAACAAACTTAAATCCCCAATCATTGTACCCTGTGACATTCTCAGGAATTGTGTTTTACGATAAAAGTGAAAGTAAAAAGCAAACAGCAACTGATCGAGGAGATGATAACAGTGATTTGTCAAAACGTGTAGAATCTTGCAAGCAATATCAATATAGTCTACTAGAGCTTAAAAACTATCTGAAAATGGACGTTCGTTTCTAACAGTCTTGCAACTAAAACCTGGGAAATAAATACAAGCCACGGCAAAAAAAATAGCTGGAGAATTGTTGGAATGTTTCTACCTTAGTTGTAGCCTTTTACGCACTTACATTTTTTTTAAAAGATTGCTTTAATCGCCAGTATCGTCTTTCAAATCAACATTAACACAACACAAACATGTCACCAGTTTATCTCAAGAATCAACATGCAATTGCAAAGTTCAAAAATAGAGATTGCTATTTCCTCCTAATGCTCAACACACAACCCATATTCACTTGCCGTGGACATTGATAACGAAAGCAATGAAAAAGTTTATACATAATCAAAAGTCATAAACACTTTATCATGACAATGTTTATATAGGAACACCAAGGCCTTGCATAGTTTTAAACTTTATAAGTTTATTGATCCGATATGATTGGCTTTGCTATATTAATACATAGGTTATTGCAAATATATGATGACAATTTCCCCTTTTAAGAAACAATAAGCCTTTACAAAATTCCAAACTTCAACAGCTCAGTTTGTAAAGTATTACCTTCCAAAATGTGTTTAGACAATGCTATGAGAAACTCTTCATGTATACCTTATTAACGAACATTACGACGACTACCTTCCCCAGTTGAAAAACAGTATGAAAGTATTTTTCCTACGACAAAATATTTCACTCATACGCATCGAAATGAGACAATGTTTTAACAAGGATAGTAGCCATTCAAACGATTGCAGTTCCAACAGCACTAGACCAAACTTATTCAAGCTAATAAAAAAAACTTGAAACAAACATTTCAAAAATGACAATGTCAAATCAAACACATTCTTCGGACTTCCAGCATACTCGTATTGTCAATTTACAATGGGCATAGGCTATTGCGAATATCACATTCTAAAGCATTATATTGTCTTTAAATGTCTTCTTCGGTTTGCCAGTCAGTTAATTTTACTCGAGCAGTATTTTCCACTACAATTTGGCTTAACCTTATTACAACAAATTATATTCACAACAACATCACAAAAACATGTTACAGCTACGGGCTGTTCTTCTTAAAAGCAACAGGTCCTCGTGAAGAGCTCTACAGAAGGGACATATTGTGTTGCTTAGACTGTAGAAATCGATGAATGGCAATGATCTAACAAGAACACGACTTAACGAACACCTGGTGTCTGAATAAACCGGCCTCAGCTGCATCGGTAAATGGCAAAGTGACAAATTATTTTCACAATCATTGCAGTATAGTGCAAGGGAATTACGTCTTTCAGATCGGTGCTGATTTTGAAAATTATCGTTTGTAAACATCGCTTTTGTTGAGACCTGATGGTCCTGTGCTAAACTTCTTGCTTGGTAGCGGTGTTGGCGTGGGTTTGTATCCAACAACAGACTTGACTCGAAATAATACTATTGTTCTTTTGCGTGATCCTAAGTAAAAAAATGTTACATCAGTTAGTGCAGGGCTTATTGAGTTCGGTTCTTGTTTCTATCTTCTCTAGAAAATGGCAACAGCGCATACTCAAGAGATTTTTTCCAAGTAAGGTCTGAGTGCGAACAGTCACTGCAGCACCACCAATGGTACGCAACGACAGGCCGACGCTCACAGGCTTCAGCGAAATGCGGTTTTATATAGACTAATACTCTCTGTCATAAAAGAGGCGAAAATCTCTTCTCGCAGTACCCAGTATCACCTCATTATCACAAAGCTTAGAAGAAGTTAAAACTCCAAAAGGTCATCACTTCACATGATGATACATGGTTCCATTCAGCTATGCCTTAGTGTTTTTTTGTCTGTTGCCAAATTCTGATGTGTTTCCATGGAAACGGCCAAAATAAGAAGTTGAAAAAATACCTCTGCACATGATGATTGGTCAATATAACAAACCATAGCTGGCTAAGGACCATACTGTTTTCCAATTCTGGTTAAGAAAGAAAGGCTTGGAAGCAAGCACAGACGTAAAGGTGGACGCACACTTCCTCGCGGCGGATGATAATATACATTAACTGATTCATCGCTTAATAGATAGAAAAATAATGTATGAATTGTATTAATGGATATATAATATTACCATGAGACACATTAGGAAATATGTTACAGCGTGTGTGTGAAATATTATGATTCATACCACGACTTTTATTTCAGACGTGACTGAAATAACTCAAATCGTGACAAATTTCGCTGACACTACAGTAATCAATCGTAACACATTTGCATATATTGAATAATTATAGTATTATTCATCAACTCAGGTATACACTTATAGCTTTCAAAAATGGTACAAATGCAAACAATATGAAGTTGCAAAAGTTGATTAATGTAATGCAAATTAGAAAATCGATGACCACATGTGCACTTAAAAACATGGCCATGTTGGTAAACATTACACTGAAGAAATCAATAGTTCTAACTTTGTCACAAATTAAAAATTTGGGTGACGCTTTCAGAAAATTGTTAACCATCAAACAAATCAGTCTTTAGGCATCAGATCCATCGGTCTGTTTATATCTGCATCGCGTTTGGTTTTACGAAAAATCGGTCGATATTTTGGATAGTCTGACTGCACTAATCAGCAAAAGTCATTTTGTCAGCTTTATCAGTTGATCTGCATTGAAGAATGGGCTGCCTGATTTATGATTACCTGAGGATCTGTTGCTTACATAGAGGCGAAACTATTAAACCATCATTAAAGGTGAAAAACGTTATCATCTCAGAGATATGATTAAAGTACTTTGGAGAAAAGGTAGCGACAGGCAAGCGCCATTAATCCCCGGAGAGTCAAAACAGCAGTGCGTGGGTGGGATGTCATTTAAACCGAATGTCTCGGGGCTACAAACCATAATCAACAACATAAACAGCAGATGTTTTTGAGCACATATTTCCAAAACACAATATAATAACTTACCCTTTTCAATCCTAACCCAGGACACTTATTGAAGATAAATGAAGTCGCCATTCTATATATGTTGACGAAAGAGCCCCCACACCGATGAACATATGAGGCTGTATTTCATGGCCGTACACCGAGTCCAGTCTCTATGCTTTGCACACAGATCAATATAGACAAATGCTTTCAGTGTGTGTTACTGCATGTGGCTTGTATATAGGTTACAAATGGTGAAGTACAACAGCTGTTACAGTCCGTCTTGTCCTTGTTGTCTGCATCAGGCTCTTACCCCTGTCAATTAGATGGCCGGGCATCCATTGGCCACGGTGTTCTCATGTTAATAAGTACTAATTTTCATACATTTCCAAAAATAATATTTTAACGTCATTTTCACATCTCTTTGTTTATTGTTTATATAAGTCTCATTTTGAATATGAAACATGTTCTTCATATTGGTTTTGTATCTCTTCTTAAAGTGATCTCCAGCGGCATCGATTTATTGATTTCTTCTCTCTTGTCTGGGCTGATAACCAGGGCTTGTTTACGCGCTGAACTTAACATGGGCCAATGTCGTGACCATATGGAACCGTTTAGTGTCGCATAACTCTAGAAAATAACCTTATAAACAACGGACAAATCCTCCGTGGACCAAACTTACTATGTCACTTAATGACTGTACACATGTTACAATATTCAACCCCCCAAATAACTACCGTCATTGACATTGATTTCAGTTCGAAAAATCGAAACTACTCATGATAAATTAGATATATGTTATCAATATGAATATGTTGCTGTATTTCAGTTAATTTCGATTTCTCCTAAATCGTGTTGCTTAAAATTTCTTGTTTCAAACATATGCAAACAGGAACATACATTGAAACATATGGTATCCATTAAAGTGACACAGAATATGTTTCAGAATATTTATTTGGCTAAAATAAGAGCCAAAATTCCATCTGTCTTTAGTTTAGTTCAAATAACGTCCTAATACTTGCACTTTTATCTCTTAATGCAAAAGTTAGGATATTTTCATTTTTTCAATAATAGAAATACCGCCATAAAAATGTTAATAAGTCAGAATTGTGCATTTAATTTTCATGGATTTTCGTTAATTGATCTATCAAACACTATCAACATATATATTTTCATGTATCTGCTGTAAATAAGCTAGAATTACGTTTGAGTCAATGGCGCGGCCCGTTGTCCGGTTTTCGATCATACATTACAATTTATATCTGTTTATTGTCTCCATACTGAACTAATCAGCAAAAAGATGGAGATTTTCAGTGACATCCATTTTTATGGATAAAATAACACCATTTATAAAATTTGACATATTTGACTCAAACAACATACTCTGTGTTCCTTTATTGAATACATTAAATATGAAAAAAAGAAATTTGGCATTGCTGATTCCTGAATTGCGACTTAATCGCACAACAACTTGTGTTCAGTAATGCACTATATGCTCAGATTACCCAATAACATGTAAAAGACATAAACATTTACAAAAGGTCAGTGGAACTCCGGTGATTATAGTATTAGGGTTATGAATACTGCGTTTTATTGCCACACATGTGGAACACATAGTGTGTCCGACTTAAAGTAATGATGTATTCTGTAACATGACAATATGACGTACTCAGCAATGATCGGATTAAATGATTAAAGTTGAACTTAATTCAAGACGGTTAAAAATTTTCAACTCTTAGAATCTGCAAAATATGTTTCCTTATTCGACGGTAAATAAAAAGGTTGGAAACAAACATAGTAAATATATTCAAATTGTAACATTTTGCATATAATTTTCAAAATAGTTTCCACTGACATCCATACATTTGGACCAGCGATGGTCAAGTCTTATTATGTCATTTTTTTAGAACTACACATCCTGGATCTCGAGAAATCTCTCCTCGGCAATTATCACGCTGTTGTTATCAGCAAAAACACGTCCATGTAAATGATTCTTCAGATTTGGGAAATGGAAGAAGGTGAGTAGGGTGGATATGGAAGAATTTCAAAGTCACATACGGTCGCGACAGTAACAGTAACATGTGCTGTGTGGAATGTAGCATTGTCCTGAAGGAGCAACACTCCTGTACTGAACTTCCCTCGCCGCTGGCTGCCCTATATTCATTTAGCATTATTTGACCCTTTGATAGTTTGGCATGTAAGTTACCTATCGTGAAGATACCCTGGCTATTCCAAA
Organism: Phorcus lineatus; assembly: GCA_921293015.1. NCBI lineage: Eukaryota > Metazoa > Mollusca > Gastropoda > Trochida > Trochidae > Phorcus > Phorcus lineatus. Next base: position 42,548,291 of record OV121085.1, read on the forward strand.
GAAAACGAGGCCATCACCTTTCTAGCAGATGGAATTCACCTGAACTTACTTAGGGGTGGGGATTGGCATGCTTCCACTGTTTGCATTGCTTTTAGGTTTCAGGGTCTAAGTGATGTAGCCACGTTTCATCCTGCGTCACTAATTGTTTCAGGAAATTATCACTGTTTCCCCTGAATCGAGGAAATGTTCCTTTGAAATGTCAATCTCTTTTTCTGGTCACCAGTTGACATTTTTGGCACCCATTTTGCAGAGATCTTGCTCATATGAAGAACATCTGTCATTTCTGTGTATACCGACCCAAAACAGCGCCTCAGCTATGTGTTGAATGGTAACACGTCTGTCGGCACGCGCTATGTGAACAGTATCAACTTGAACAATGGTGGAGGCTCCTGGCCCACCAGACTTGGTATAATCTTCAACACCCTGCCGACCACGTTTAAATTCAGCTACCTTCTTGGCAAACTGTGGAGAATGCTAGGGAGTTATCACCCAATATATCGACCATTTCTTCATGGATTTCCTGTGCAGACATTCCTCTCCTTAACAAATACTTGATGACTGTTCGCTTTTAAACGTCAATAATTTTTCCATTTTATTCACCCTTATGCACATTTCGAAAACTACTCCACGGATTGTTGCAAAATTTTGTTACTAGCTTCACTAGCAAACCAATTTGATAAAAATAATGTTATCTTATTCCGGGATAGTACCACATGTGGCAAAGTGTTATGTGTGAGACTTCTAGGTTTTAAGGGCAATGAAAACAAGGTGTGTGCTATTGTTTTATGACGTCATAGACGAAAAATAGGGAAACATTTTAAAACAATGGTTGCTTTGCCATTCGAATTCACGTTTTTAGTGAAAGGACCGTTTTATTAGGCTTGCTTTTTGAGCATACCGTATTAGAACTCATAACAAGAAAACATTTTCAGTTTGACACTGCAGCTTTATGTCTAGCTTTGAACGTTATAGCGTAAAATATAAATTTGTGGAATCTTTCTGAATTTCATCATCTCTGCTGTTTCACTCATATGTTTTTATGTCACAAATTCCTTAACCTTTTCATTCAAATGTTTACAATGATATTTCATAAGGTATTTATCGGTTAATAGAGACGATCCGCGAAAAATAAATCAGTACTGCCGATTAGCAAATCTGCTTTGGTTTTCTACACGTCACTTAAATGACAAGGTAATATGGGTTGGTGTTGCGTGTGCGTTACAATCTTTTCTTTAAATGTCAAAGCATATGTCAAAGGATAAAACAAGAAACATAAATCAAGTTAATGGGAATGTTTTTTCTTATCTGATATTTCATGAATTACATTTGATATTTCATTCTATCAATTGAAATTATTATCAGTACCTGCAGCCATTGTTTTTTAAACTTTACCCTTTGATTATATTGAACGTCGTTTAAATTGCGATGGTTGATTGTACATGTATGTTGTCTATTGGGTGAGTTGTATCTATGTTATGTTTGGTTTGAATAGATTTTATTGACTAAAAGGTGACATGGATGAGGCGCAAATGAACACATTTGTTAGTATGTAATTATCATATAAAAATATATATATATATATATATTGACATAATGATCATTACTACATACTATATATTGAGTTAAAGAAACTGCGCCTTATTATATTACTGATATCAAGCATGTTTTGCATTGACTAATTGACTTAAAATATTGATATTGGAATGTCGAATATTAATCCATGAGATATCTAAATGATCAGAATATCTATCTGCAGGAATCTGTTTGTCGAAATTTCCATGATCTTTTATACTCATGTACATTGTGTATGACGCATAATTCGTAAATTTATACACAAAGATATATTCAGAAACTTTGTGTGTATATGTATATATATAATTCTTGTATGTTTATGCATCTACTATTATGTATGTATGTGTATAGTATTTTGTGCAAAGTATGGAAAATATTAAAAGGCGCCAAACTGTAGTTGAGTTCAAAGGTTGGTTATTGAATATGTACTTAGTATAACAATTAGAAATGCACAAAAAAATTATGACAAAGTTAGGGTTGTATTAGATGGTCAGTACATCACATTCACAAGATGCATATAAAAGAGTGAATCTAAAGCTAGGCAGTCATCAGTCTACTTTATTCATATCAAACCGCAACTAACACTTCATAACCATTAAAGTTGATAGGTTGGCCATCATAGATAAATAAGGAGAAAAACATTACCCTTTAAAACAAAATGATATCAACGATATATAATTATTTATTTATACTTATGAATAAACGTGAGGGAAAGACATTATGTCGAAGCTGATTTATACCATATGGCCTCAATTGATGTACTTAAATACTGTCCAGGTAGCTCTCTTTTAATGATATACAACACGCTGTTCAATAAGCCTCTTCTGGTTTCATGGTCAATCGACAAGGCATAAATCTGCTCTAATGCATGGAAAATCAATGCCAAAGGTCCGTAAAATCAACCGTTAATTGGCACTGTCGCCTGAGCCCTGTTTCTTTATTGCCCTGATATTCTCTGCCTTCATCTCTTGCTAACTATACGTCATGACGAAAATTTAATAAATATTGACTATTGACTTACGGTTTGGACTCAACAACAAAATGATGAAGGGGTAAACGTCACTCATTTTAGAAATCACATTTCTAGTTCAGGAGACCTTAATTACTTGTTTTGTATGAAAAAACGAATAATGTTATAATGATTATACATTAGCGATTAATATCAATTAATTGTATACTTGATCAACATATTTCAATTAAATATGTTAATTTTATAATTACAATCAAGGAACCTTTTAAGAGCTTAGGTGGGAAATGACTGCAGTTTAAAAACTTAAATATTGTCACAAAAATGTTGGAGATTTTGTTATAAAAAAGGTAATCTGTGATATCTCATTCCAGCTAATCGTAGGTTTCATCTGTAAACATTTTCTTCTCTAAAAAGGTCTAAATAAGAAAATCAAAACATCATAGTTTATATTTATTTAATCTATCATGTGTTGCCAAAACTTCCATTTGTTTACATTTTTCAAAACTCTGAATTCTAAAAAACTGACCTGTATGAGGAGGATGGGAAGTATCCTGTCCTTTAGGGTGGGAGTACATGGAGACGGTTACTCACTGGCACGACCCATCTGCTTTGTTGATCCCTGCACCAACACAGTTCTAACCAAGCCTCACACTGACCAGATAAGACAGCGAATAATCCTCTCTGAAGTAGGTTTGGAATCTATTTTAACGCCGTCGTTATCCGGCAGTCAGTGACGCCAGAGCTTCGGTCCATCTTTCAGAAGACGTCAGCTGGAGAGAAGCTTGCTGTCACTCCGAGACCGGTGCTCTCTCCTACTGCTCTGGTCAGCGCCATTCTCTCTCGAGGCTTTCTCACGTCTTGGTCAGTGGAATCTCTATTAATAGTAAGCTCAGTCTGTGAGGTCTCTTTCAATAGTGAACGTGCAATTTGATGTAGGGGGCAGCAATAAATGGCGAGCGTGTGTTTTGGTAAGGGTAACCTCAATCAATAGTGAGCGTTATCTTGCCTAGGGGAACCTCCTTCAAACGTTAGCGCGTAACTTTGATAGTGTAACACTCCATCAATAGTGAACGTGTACATTTTTGTAGGGAGTCGCCAGAATTGGTGAGCGTGTGTTTTGGTTAGCGTAACCTCAATCAGTAGTGAGCGTTGTCTTGCCCTAGAGAAACCTCCTTCAAACGTTAGCGCGTATTTTGAAAAGGGTAACACTCCATCAATAGTGAACGCGTGTCGCGGTAACGGTTATCTCAATCAATAGTGAGCCTGTGCATGTGCCTTCTTTATATGAACCTCCATGAACAGGGAGCGTTATCTTTGGTAGGGAAACATCCTTCTAACGTAGGCACCTATCTTGGTTAGGGTAACCTCCTTCAATAGTGAGAGCAAAGTAAGTGTGAGTTTGAACGACTTTGTGAACTACCCATCAATGGGGAGCACTTGTCTAAATATGTGAAGGCACTATCAATAGCGATTGTGTGTCTTGCTTTCGTAAATTCTCGTCAATAGATGTTATGTGTCTCGGTAAGGGTAACCTTCATAATTAGGAGATTTCTGTCACTGTTTATTAAGTTCCCGTCAATAACAACCTTGTGTCTTGGTTTTTGAAGTTCCAATCAAAAGTCAGCACTTGTCTTGGATCGTTTAGTACACATCAAAAGAAAGCATGTGTCTTGATAAGGGATATATAATGGTGAGCTTATGTCTTGGTTAACAATGTCCCAATCATTAATAGGGTCGTGTCTTGATTTGTGAAGTCAATCAACTGAGCATGTCTCTTGCTGAAAGGAACCTCAATCCAAAATTAACACGTGTCTCTGTTTGTAAAGAACCAAACCAGACTGAGCCGACGTCTTGGCTAGTGGAACTTTTTCTATAATGTGCCTTAATTTGTGTAGTCACAATCACTGATGATACTTTTCCTTTTGAGGGAAAACACATGAATGGTAAGCTTTTGTCTTCAGACTTGGTCAGGGAAACAACAATCAGTAGTAACTTGTGTCTTGGTTAGGGAAACCACCATCAATAGTGAGCTTCTGCCTTGGTTAGAGGAACCATCATCAAGAGTAACTTGTGTCTTGGTGAGGGAAACCACCATCAATAGTGAGCTTCTGCCTTGGTTAGAGGAACCACCATCAAGAGTAACTTGTGTTTTGGTGAGGGAAACCACCATCAAGAGTAATTTGATGTTTTGGTAAGGTGGACCACTCTCAATTGTAATCTTGTGTCCTGGTAAAAGGAACCAACATCACTGTTCAGCTTGTGTCTTGGTTAGGGAAACCACCATCAATAGAAAGTTTGTGTCTTGGTTAGGGGGACCACCATCATTAGAAGGCGTATGTCCTTCTTAGGGGGCCATCGTCAATAGTGAACTTGTGTCCTTCCTAGGGTTAAACCAGCGCCAGTAGTGAGCTTGTGTCCTGGTTAGGGAGACCACCATCAACAGAGTGCGGATGTATTGTTAGGAATATCCATCAACAGTCGCGCGAGTCTTGGTTTATGGAATCACTAGCAGTATAAGGCTTGTTTTTGTGGTACAGTCGAATGATTGATGCGTGTTGCATGTCCATTCTGCTGATGTGACAAGACCCGGTGCCGTGTGTAGCAACGTGTTTAGAACAATTTGTTGCCAATAGTTCAATAGTTCAATAGGCGAGAAAGTCATTAGTCCTCCTTTCCTTTACATAAGCCTCTTTAAATGCCTCTTCAGATTACATGGATTGTATTTCATGAGAGGAAACGAGTAAAAGTCGTTTCTAATAGATTATGTCAAGACCACTCTTCCCTCACTAAAATCAATAGCAGTTCATCTCAAGGCGGTGTGAATGATTTATTGTCCACAGAGGCGGTAATTGACAAAATATAATCAATGTTTGTTATTTTCCTCCTCTCAAGGTTTCCTCTCAATAAATTTTGTTGGTCACGAAATCGTCGACATGTAGTTCACCAGAACAATCTTAACCACATTAAATGACTTAATTAACTTTAACAATACAAGGGAGCAGGAAGATTTCATTCACTTCAAATCACATTCATTATGTTTTGGAACTAAAATAAACACTATGAATTAATATACATATATATATATATATATGAATTTAAATTAAATTTTTCATATACTTACCTAAGAAAAAGTAAACTGTTTTTTAAAAGATGTCATGTTTTTCACAATAAAGAGTTTGTTATTCAGATAATCTTGCTGTTCTTGTATAGGTTGCGTTGAGTTCAGATGATATTCAACATGATATTTTCAGATTCCATCAATCAATGTTCTGTATATTCAGGCTATTGTCAGGGATGCAAGTCAGTAACATTAATCCTTGTCATATCCTCTCTCAGGCAAGGATATACCGACCATTATCACCCATGTTCGCGTGCCATTGTTACACAGAAAGTCGATACACAGTGGAAGTCGTAGGCGAGTCATTATCATCTCGTTTTCAGTTCCGTGCCACAGCATATGAATGGATCCGAAATGATAACTTTTAACTTACTAAAATCATTAGTAGTTAGGCATTTATAATTTTTTTGCATTCAAATATGCATTGAGTTACTTGTTACTTTTTCGTAATCTGATATAGATGTAGAATTTTCCTGCTTATGAAATCTTCTGCCAATGGGGAATGAGGCGTTTCACTACGTTATCATTAATGCAGTGCAGCAAATTTATGACCTGGTTTTAATAAGATTGTACCTTGAGCAATATGACGAATTTAGGGGTGTACCATAATACAAAACTAGCCTTGACAGGGAAGTGTTATTTGAGGTCCCTTGTACAGATTCAACTAAGGAGTGACTATCTAATGAGGCCGACTCCTTGGCACCATTGTCATTCACAATGAAAGAAAATGATTATTCTGAATACGTCAGGTACATTTCAACAGATGGAAATGAACCAATCGTCCCATGTATTATAAGTCTTATAGGGATTCGGAATGTATCTCGAAATAAACTTTGCACTTTTAACACCATATGTTTGAAAAAAATCTTTGTAATTGTTTTTCAGAATCAAGGCAGTTAAAGAGAGGTAGTGGAGTAGATAAAAGCAAAAAATATTTGGGGTGTCTTTGTTGCAAGAAGTCTAGTAGAAGCATGTATTACGACTCTGCTTAGGTTACCTAAAAGCATCGTCATTGTTAGAAAATGTAATGTGATGCATGGTATATTGGATTACTCGCTCTAAAGAACTTTGGAAAGGTAAAATCAGAGCTAGGCAGATAAATTGACACCTGTAGATATGGCTTATATCATATGACAATGTCAGCGGTGGGATTGGTGAACATTAGGTTCCGTTTTGCCGTGATTGGTTCCACTCTTTCCGTTTTTCACATACGCCTAATAAGGGTTTGAATCTTTTTTTGCACCGACAGTACCTTATAGGTTTGTGTGACGCGAGAAAGGACCGTATTTCTAAATATATTTCAAGATATCATATTTTGAATTTATGAATGAACATATTTTCAAAACGAAATATAAACCTATTCTGATTTCGGACTTCCAAAATGTAGGATTGGTTCTGTCATGTTAAAATACATCTTATTCATTAAAGCTAATAATTTTCTAAGTAGCAATTATAATCTAATGGAATGGTTAATTTGCTATTCTGATTAGCAACGGTTACGAATATCGACGATTATGTTTCTATTGTCGTCTTACAGTGAGTTCTTTTTTCAATAATTGTTTAGGAAAATGCTTTATAATAATGATAATGAATGAAAGGTAAAATCATAAAAAGGACATGATAATAATTTAATCTTTTCATAAAATGATTCCTTCAAATTGTTCAATTAAAAAAAATGTGCGTCAATATCTTTAACATCCTTCGGGCCAATGACAAAATCCGGTTTATAAAATGCAACATTTTAAGGCGCTTCATCCATGTCAATCAGTGAAAAGCAAATAGCACGATACTGAAAATATCAGTTTTGATAGACACCCAAGTTGTACCTAAAACTATTATCATGGAGCTATTTCAGAATACAAAAATGTACCGATAAGGTGAATGTTAATGTGATTATTTCCATGAATGTCATCAGAGCAGCCACAGTGACGAACGATATTGGTGGTAAGATGGACAGAAATAGAGAACTGTTGGAAGGCCGCAGTTATGTTTACAGTTTAATCAGATTACCACGCCAACACCACATCAATTGACGATGCAAAGGGTATCAGTGATATTCTTATTTGATTATCACTGATGAGACCGCGATGACCACTTGCAGTCAGGAGGAGCCACATAGTCATTCTTGAGGAGAGGATTCTGGATCGCCATCTTGGTTTTTAAAAACGTTGTACTTTTACTGATTTTAAAACCCTACAATGATACAACTTCCTTTCTTCAACAAAACTCTACGATAAAATGATCAGAGGCCTTGACAGATCGTCGAAAGGTTCACATCCAATGAGATGTCTCACATGTTTTTCTTGTTCAATGAATGAGCACGATATCTTCTCAGTTATCAAATCTTTGCCAAAAAACAAGATAATTACCGCAAATAACACTTTTACTTTATGTAATCATGTCAACCTAACATAACATGATATTCATCCTCGAATTTCGTTTCCACAAAAATACAAAGATTGAACAGATATTGATATTGTGAACCTTGCGTGAACGATAACGATTTACAATCATTGAATACATATTTCGTCAATAATTTCATTACTCCTGGGATGATACATAGGAAGTGTTATAATTTTCGTATGTGCACAGGTATGACGACTGTTTCTATGCGAATTTCGGTATTTCGTTGTCTGTGACGCCATAAACGAAGAAGGCAGCCCCACGGGAAAGTGTTTGTAGCTATTTTATAAGCGTTTAAGCTGCGATAAACATATATAAAATTACACATTTATAACATTACACTTTAAAAATGTGCCATGTGATTTGACGAAACTTATTTGCAAATTTGTGTATGTATTTATGAATTGATGAATATTTTTCTTATCTAAGTCAACCCACCGGAAAAAGATACCGGTTTCCTTTTCAACCTCTTTTATAGTTTATAGTTCAAACAGATTGTGTCAAATATTGAAACACACGAAATTCTTTCATCAAAATCATAGATTTTAACAAGCCAAAGGCACAACAGTGATCATGATGAAAGAACAATTATAGTTTGATAAAACGTATTTGTGTTGCAAGCTCAATTACCTTATTGTTATAAACCTGATACATAGTCAATGTAGGAACAAAATCGGTAACTATAGTCTCCACTTATGATCGTACCACGCATTTCCGTGGATGAATATTAGTAAAATAATATCTTAATACGTGTGGTCACCATGGTGACCAATTCTCGCCTCCAAGAAACCTCTCAAATTACTGACTTTCATTGACAACATAACCTATTAAGGCAATGTCAATTTGAGGTGTTACTTTATCAGCCAAAGCCATTGGTGATTGTACATACACAATATATTAATGCTTATGACTTGTATTATCTAAAGAAGGAAATGTCATGATGAGTTATTGTTCAAATATCATAGGTTCTTATTATGATCATAATTTACCTTAAAGTCACAGTGGCATCTGTTCGATGTTTTACTGCGTTTGATCTTCTCCATTATGATCCTTCAAATATTAGTCAATACAAACATATTTACTTCAGGGTAAAACATATCATACACAACCAGATTATCAATAGTCGTAGAAAGAGCTGTCGCGGAAAAGGTTAAGCATAAGCGGAAACTTCAGGCAGCCAATTTAGTTTTAATCATTTGAGTTAGAAAAATCGATTCGCGTAATTGAATTTGCATGTTAGTTTTTCATTGATTGAATAAGATTGTCATGTAATTGATTACACCTCTTTTCGTTCCCGTGACCCCTCTGTTCGACAATGTCAAACAACTTCAAACCACTTATCCACTTTTAGATTGATTTTATATTCCTGCTTTCACAGTACAGATATTGCATTTCTGTCATTTGTGATAACAAACAATTTCTGGCGAAATATCCATTACAGTTATTAAAATATGGAAGGATACCAAAATAATGTAACTTTGAATGATATCAGACAATTTGATAACCAACGGCAACAACAATTGGAGGTGACCTTTAAGTGCTGTAACCGGCAGCTCGGGTTAGACCAGGGTAATAATGCAGGGAGCGCCTTGAGCATTCATTCAGTGTGGTATTGTGCGCTATATAAATACCCTAATTATAATTTCATTTATGTCCATAAAAAAGTTTAAGTTAGGTTGTAACTCAAATAAATACGTATTTATCCTACGTTGGGGTTTTCAGTTTTAGGCATTTTCTTTTTAAAATGTACACATCAAGTACCTGGCCGTTTGTAGCAATTGAGTATGTCATCTATTTTGTGCATAACATACTCTAAAGATTTGACATGCTTAAGTTACAGACACCATCTTTAACTTTCAGAACATAAATTTAAAGTAAGTCGTAAAAATAAGTTATCGGCCATTTTTTGCAAAATGATCTTGTATTGATTAGTTCGAGTGTGTTTGCAGATTATACAATCATTGTTTATTGATCAAATGTTTATTTCAGTGACAGAACTGGGCACCTCACCAAAGGAAAAAATTAATCAGCATATGGCTGAAATCTTGACAAAACCATACATTTGTTGAAGCGATGAAGGTATTCAAAGCAGAAAGAGTGAAATATTAAAAGCAGTGTTGATGTAATTCTATCATCCATTTCAGATGTTAACGACATAGCTTTTTTTAAATAGATGCATTTCAAAATCTATTTGACTACATCATCTCTTCTATCTTCATGTTTTTATAATGTCAAGAGAAGAGTAAGATTCAAACCGGGTTTTCTCAAAAGTACATGGAAAGGCAATACGGCCAACATAACCAAATTGCAAATATAATGGCTTTTTCATAAACAAGGTGATTGGTAATTAATCGAAATTGCTATAAACTTATTTACCTACATGTTACGATACAAAACAAATTGAAAACCTTACAAAAAAGCATGCGAAGAACTTACCTTGGCTTGTTTCCTCGACCATTTCTTACCCTCGCCTGTTGGAAGCAAGTGTGATTCGAATTTACCCTTGACATTTCATATATATTGAAGACCTATGTGCTAATTATGTTCTATTTGTGCATGTAGGGCTTTCAACTCTTGTGAATACATATGACTGTGTTGTCTAAAGGTGGTTGATTAGTCTCGGTGGAACAGAAAGGATCACATTGTCCTTCATACACAAAACATGTTTGTACTGATAGGAAAAGAGTTGAAAAGTTGTATGAAAGTACTGATAAGCATCAGCATCAGCAAATGTAGCCATGTTATTAATAAGAATATTTTGTTATATTTAGTGATGCCTCACAACCTTAACTTTATCTATCTAAATGACTTGGTTAAACTTATTAGATATATAAATGATCTCTACAAATGATAATTAATGATGACGGAAAGAAACTAATAGCAACATGAAATTAATATTGCTATCGATTGGTAAATGACTTTTGAATTTTTAAAATTGTTAAGAAAAAAGTCCGTATACATTATGAACTTGGATGATAGATATTAAATAAGTGACTTTTATTAAAGAAGTTTAAATTTCGAATCACACTTGCTTCCAACAGGAGAGGGTAAGAAATGGTGGAGGAGACAAGACAAGGTATGTTCTTCGTATGATGTTTTGTAAGCTTTTCAATTTGTTTTGTATCGTAACATGTAGGTAAATAAGTTTATAGCAGTTTCGTTTAAATTTGTATAACACATATATCACAACAGCCAGAGTGTTTTAGCAAACTTTGAGTACGTTTCACTTTATTTTGATAAGAAATATTTGTTTTATTAACGTTTTTACAGAATTGATATTTGTAAAACAGCGAGATGATATCACTGAGGATAACATTTTATTGACAGTTTCATATTTTAATCACGTCACTTGGCAAGAGTGACAACATAGCAACTGAATTCATGATCATTATAGGACAGGGACTCACCCTAAAAAAGTGTTTCCAGGTATGAAGAAGATGAAGAAAGCTATGCAAAAGAAAACGCTAAAGCATCAATAACTACCGTACATTAGTCACGCCTCTACTGCCTATATGGTATACTCAGTATACTCAATATATATTCGATTCCTTACATGAAAACACTAAGAGACCTAAGGCTGGTAAGGGTTTGATTCCAAGCAGGAAATGATAGTATTACTGCATCGTTTCCTCTACACTAACGCATCGTATCGAGCGCAGCCAATGAAATTGAGCATTCACAAACACGTGCAAAACGTGTTTCTGAGGCATGATTAGTGATGAATGTGCACCTTTGTTGCATAAATACCTACGCAAGCGCAACGCGACCAAGCTATCGCTATATTCACTTTGGTGGCTTCCGTACGTCAAATGGCAAGAACCTTCAACTGCAGCCAAACCACCATCAGGCAGGCTGTTAATATGCTATCAGCAGACAGGACAGACACAGGACAGACCAAGATCGGGAAGACCGAGGGTAACAACTGCGGTCGAAGAACGCTACATCAGGCAGATTCACCCCCGAAACCGATTCGTTACGGCGACATCAACAGCGGCGACGGCACTCGGTCATGTCAGCAGCACAAGAACAGTCCTTCGTCGATTTCGTTTGGCTGGTTTACGGGCCAACCGCCCCTCCTGTGGAATGGCTTTGACCCGTTAACACCATCAACGCATATTACGATGGACACGTACTGTGCGCCGGTGGTAGCGACCTGACTGGGAGAGGGTGCTGTTTACAAGCGAGAGCAGGTTTTGCCACTTCAGGAACAATGGCAGTGTTCGAGTTTATCGGCGAAGCGAGCGTCTCGCGCCAACTGCATTAAAGATGTTCTGAGAAGGAAAAAGACTGGCCTGCGATACAATGATGAATCCAACAACGGCCAAGAAGATTGATATTACAAAAAACGACAACGCAAGACCTCACACTGCCCGAATTGTAAGAGTCTACGTCGAGAACGCCAACGAGGCTGTTTTGCCGTGACCAGCCAACTCACCAGATATGAACCCCAGTGAACACCTTTGGGATCACCTTGGCGGTCATTTGAGACAGCTGGTTCCACCTCAAAACAACCAGTAGGAACTTGAGCAAGCTCTGCTAAATATATGGAACAGTATCTCTGCTGACGTCATCCGACGCCTGACGACAATGAGGATGCGTATGCTTGCATTGATGCTCAGGGTGGTCACACTCGCTGTCTCTTTCCTTGTGTATTGGTACAAATTGTATGCCGAGATTTCGATGCCTTTTAAAGAGATTATTGAAAAATGATTTCTTTTTATAAACTAATCGTCAGAATTCTCATATCTGCTTTGTTTTCATTTTGTAGACTTGAACAATGAATGACACCTTCTTTTGCCTGGTAGTTTATGCTACAATTGTTTTCATGAGCGCTTCATGCTTTACTCCTCCTTTGTAGAACACAGGCTTCAGACTAATCAGATCATCATTTCCAATTAATTTATATAACAGCCCTCTGTAGTCTAGACAAAGGTTTGCAGGTTCGAAACCAGGAAAACTTACTAACAAACAATTCCGATTTGTTTTATGTTGTTAATTTTATTCAGATATCATCCATGAAAGATGTACTTGGCCTTATAGAGTTCAATAATTAGCCCTCATATATTTTAAACCTTTTTTTCAGATATACTAAGACTCAATTCATCATCCTTAAAATATGCACTTGACCTTGTATAAGTAAAAGATTCTTTCACCCTACTGACCTGGACAGTCGTGAAGCAGGAGATTCTTGAAAATAAGCCATTGCGAATGAAATAGAGCGACGTCCTCACCACGTATTAATCATAGAGTATGCTTCATCACAGACTAAACTGAAAATACTAATAGCGTTATGTTCAAGTTTTAATTGTTACTTCTACGAATCTTCAGCCGAGCAGATGACCCTGTGTTGACAAACAGACTGCCATCCATATTCTATCAGCAGTGAATGGTTTCACGTTTCCACCCACGTTCTCAAAACTGAAATGGCGGTCAGAGACGAACTTCAGCAATCAATAATGAATGATGTTGTGTAATATATTTGTTAAACATTTTAGTCAATGGAAGTTATGTGAAGATATTGTAGAACACAGGATAATCTTGAGAATGATAGCGGGTTTTTCCCCCACCGAATTTAAGTTTGTATACATATACTTGTATTAAGTACTTGATCATTTCACGATTTAAAGACTACGCATGTACTAAATTTTAGATCACAGAAGCAAAATAGATTTTTTCCACTCAAAATCCTTGTTAATTTACAGTGCTAGAGCGCGGAAGGTAAGTTTCGGTGGTACATGCGACATTGCGATTGTAATTTCAGTTATAGAGACTCAGCTATAACTGAAGATTGATAGCTTACCTAGTTTACCGAGCTATCAAATAATTATAATTATCAAAATTATAAATGCAATAAATTCTAGGTACTTTGAAAGCAGTAGGTTATGTGAATGAAGTGATTCCATTTAGATTTTCTTTTCACAATATCTTGATATATTTTTTTCGGAAATAAAACATCAATGCCTGAGGACAGCCAGGCGGTTTTACAATGCCAAGAACTGTGTTAGAACTGTATAGGTTATGTCCAGATATAAATCATGCCTCTTTAACGTTCAGAGGAAGTCAGCTACTGTTCAAAGCTATCAATTACAAACGGCAGCCAAACCGGATATTGGCAGTCTTGTTCCATCAATCAGCTGTGAAGATATTAGATATGGGGTTTCTCGGTTAATTCATGAAGCGGGTCATTAAATTTGCATTTATCTACATCTAAGTAGAAATGTGTCTCTGCCTTAGGATTGTTTATCATATCTTGTTGTGAAAGGTCAAAAAAATTTGATTGAGATCATTCGCAATGGTAGTAGTCAATATAAAGATTCTTAAAATTCATTTGGTACTGTGCCTTGGCGGTGTTTGTGGTTCCGTGGCATAGATGGTCCTCGGCTATTTACCGTCCTATATAAGTAGGACTTGTGATCCTTAGGTTGCCACGTTTAAGTTTACCTCTCGTTGTATTGAAGATCTATAGCTAGTGACTATGTCGTTTGCTCTTTTCCTGACGGCAGGGTTAAAGGCCTTATGCAATTAATATATCCTTGGAATGTTGTTTACAGATAAACATAAACAAATAAGTGCACGACATCGGGGAAAATTCTACTTCATTGTTTAATGGAAACCATTTTGAAAAGTTTGAGTTTATCATTAAGCTTTGTATACGTTTTACTATATTTGTTTCTAAGGCTGAATTTTTTTGCAAAAGCGAGAAAAACGAACTTAAGTAAAAAAACACCTTAATATACCTACCAAAAGTAATAGTGAAAGCAGAAGGAGAAAACTATCAAAGTGATATGCTTGTTGAGTATGCTGTTTGAAGTACTCTACATCCATAGTACACATACACTTGTTAAGTGCTCTATGCATCACTACCGGTCCATAGTTTTCTTTTTGTTTGCTATAGAAAGATTTTCAAAATTACGTTTGACAATTGGTATTTTGTATGAGTTTTCGATCAACAATCGATGTAAACCTTTTGATTGTCACTACAGTCTGATTAAAACCGACCGTGTTCCGAGGAATATAAGTTTTTTTAAATGACTCAAACGGGATTCGAACGGACTCTATCAAGGGGCTGTGCTCTCCACAACGATCTGAAGGCAACCTCACTGCTAGCACGTGCTGACACCAGTTAAGCGCAGACAAAACCTAGTCATTAGCGAACCAATCACATCATCGCGTTTAAAAAAAAGTATAGCAGCGATCAAGCTTAACGAATGGTAAATGGTAGTTACGTGCCCCTAGCTACTATTACCGAATGCTTTTGCCGCACGCATTGCGATTGTTTAGCTGATTTTACGTACGAACTTGCGTTACAGTAGGCTGCGGTCAGACCGTTGAGGAGAGGATAGCCGATAGATTTAGAGTTAAAATCTCGGTAGATTCAATATTTTGAAACTTTTATTCCTCGGACCTGATTGTCACTATATTGTACAAATGAGCATTAGAATTATAGCATTTCAGAAATTCTCGGTAACAGCATTGACAACTTTTAATACATTAGACACACAATAATAATTTGTCACTTTAAGGAAACTGACAACGACTCATATCCAATCACCCTTTTACATCAGCGTACTTATATCCGCGCAACTCCTGTAATACCCTATTATCTTCGCATCAGTAACAGCTGGTTATTGGTGGTTATAGTTTGAGAAGGTTAATTTTCAGTCAATGAAATGTGGTAATGCAGGGAGTCTTAAGCATGTGTCGAATTCAATAAATCTTTCAACCGTTACTTTTCCCATCAGGTTGGTATACGAAGCATGTGGTCCTCAGCATTGCTCGGTTGGCCGCTTTCGGTGAAGTTCATCAGGTGCGGCTCACCGATTGGCTGGGTTACCAGATTCATTGATGGATATACTGAGATTTTGAAAGGTGACTCCCTGTCCTAAAACCAGAAGATTGAACTCTATTACCAAGCGTGTAAGGAGAAGTATTTAAAGAGGTTCTTTGTAAATGAAACTTCCATTTACCCTTTGTACATGAACGCGAACAAACGATTAGACATTTTTTCGTTTTAACCTTTCAAATATTGCCGTGTAGGTGTTTGAAATATGTACAGGCGTGGACATAAACACGCAAGAAATGTAGACAGTATGTTCGTAAAAGCCGCCTGATGGTTTCCTGTGGGTCACTGACTATGAAATAAGGGTGTAAAATACATTTGTGCATAAGTGCAAAGCAATATTTTTCTGTACAGTGAGGTATGTGTTTATGTAAAAGCGATTAAAGTTGACTTACGTGAAGTAGTTGGCTGTTTCATGAAATAATTTGACATAAAAGAGCCTTACCTGACATCTCCATTTTACACCTGTTTCTGTCTTTAACCATTAGCTTACATATTTTAGAATCTGCTAGATATGTAAGCCATTTTGTCATTTCTGATTTTTGATTCGTTAGTGGTGTCAGTAATGGTGTTCGATATACCTAAAATGAATCATTATTCAACACCCAAAAGAGGTCACTGGTATTTAAAAATGTACCGGAAATGTTATATTTTCTCATAACAATAATTGTTTTGAATACAAATGAAACAAATTCGTAATTTTATTCTGTTCTTTCACAATGAAATTAAATGTTTGATTCCTGTTATCCATAGGATTATAAAGTGCATTTTTTACAACACTATGTTTCGTAATATTTGTATAAGAGTGTGAAAAGTGTCATAAGAATACACCATGTAAGAGTTTATGATTATTATAACACCAATGCTTACAGTGTGCATTAGAAAGGGTGAAGGTACAGTTATATCTTAATAATGAATATATCACTCTTTGTTTTACGTTAAGAGATTAAAACGACAGCAGGACGTTTTTTAAGATAAATAAAGTAATCTCACGAAAGCGAAAGAAAATGTTACGAGAGGAAGTCAATAAGTTCTTAGACGCAGACATAATGGTTGTGACCTTCATGCGGCTTGACCATTTGTCTTTTAGACTGTCTTTGCCTTGTGGTACATTGGCGGACATAAGTCATGGGAGTAATTTTGCATTATTCCTGTGACGCTATCGCAACACGGTTGGGAGCTGCTCTCAGCATTGCTGCAAATTTAATGCACCGCTAACGCGATGATTTTGCGTCTCTACTGCGATACACCTGGGCTGTATTGCGGTAAAGTGGGAGGGGCTTATACGGGCCGATCTACCCGTTATTTGACCCGCTACAAGCTAATTGGGTAACTTTAAAGTGGGCTGGTCTAACGAAGCTGTTAAATGTTCATGTACTGTAAACTTGTAAAATATAATCTGTCGGCGTTTGTTAGTACTTCAAATGACTACCGGGAAAATTAGGAACGTGTATTTCCCAAGTTTTCATCATTATTTCTTATTATACGGCCTTACTGACCATGATAAAGTAAATACAAATTACCAACAGTGTGGTCATCGCGTTTCATAGAACCAGGGATACGATCCCTGATAGAACTACACTTGTTATACATACTTACGTAGAAGTGTTCATGTATTGATCATTGTTTGGGCTTGTGCCACGACTACATGTACGTTAGGGATATTATGTGGACGTATGACATACAAAAATGTACATACTGTTTGGAGGGGCTCTCCGAAAAATTGCACAATACGGCTGCTTATCCGAACACGAAGGTTACATCAACTTACAAGAAGAATACATGTACGGTATGCAAAGACTCTAACGATCAGTCCCGTTAACACATTAGCACCGAGAGCCGCGTATATGCGTCAGTATAATGAGATGTAAATAAGTAAATAAGATGCTATCCTCAGGAAATCGTTGCTCTTTGTTCAAAAATATACTTAGTTTGATCGATGAAAACATTCTGCATATGTTGGTCTTGGAAGGGGAAAATAATTACTTTAAAAAGAAGGTTTTTAAATCAGATGAAACGATTGGAGTCTTTGTTAAGTTACAAATTTGGAAAATTTGAAATTTATGTACATGTATTCATAAATCATTTGTGAGGAATTTGAGGCTAGTGTAAGTGACACTTTGATTTTACCTTTACTTCTTGAATGCATCACTTTGGGAATGTCATGTCATGAACTATCAATATGATAATTGCATGTAATTAATATTTTGAACTCCAGTGTTGTCCTAATTTGAATACTATCATTATTATAACAGTTTGTTCGTATATTACTTTATTGAACTGGCTGAGCGCATCCTATATCAAGTTCAAGTTCAAGTTCTTTATTCACTAAAACCACTCACAGTGGTACATAGTATATTACATAAATACTAATACAAAATTATGTAACAACGAGGCAGAGTTATTATTGACATTTCTGTAATTGCTCAAATATACATTTTATAAACTTACTTAGCTTGTCAACGGTTGTACAATGTCTTTCTGCAAAGAGACTATGGAGTTTAAAGTAATTAGGTCTCGTACAACAATATTTTGGTAATAATTTGTTTCTATTGCTTAATAAAGAAGTACATTCAAAAATATAATGATATTCATCACCCACCGCACCAGAGTTACACAACAAACACTTTCTATCACTGTAATAAACATGATGCCAACGGCCAACTTCAACAGGAAGTTTAGTATTACTTACTCTAAATTTCAAAATAGGTTGTGAAACCTTTGTTGGTAAAAGGATATAATCTTCAGGACCAAACATTGGTTTTATACAATCATATATTTTTCCTTTAGATGATAACGTCTTATCATATTGCCATTGTGTTATAAACTGGTCAGTTAAGATTTGTTCAACTTTACAGAGGAGCCAATTTTTATTAACATAATTTTGATTATACCAAATATATGACAAACCACAACCATCTAGAATCGTTTTTACATATTGTAGCCAGGGTGGCTGGTATTCAGTACTATTTCCCACTGCTAGTAGTTTAGAATACACTTTACATGAAAGTTTATTGCTGTTTTCAAAATTTAAAAGTTTACACCAAAAAGATAACACTCTCTTTTTAATAATGATACTCATGGGCAATCGTCCCGTTTCGCCGTATATCATATAAGCTGGTGTACTTTTTCTTAAATTGAATACCTTTTTAATAAACAATCTATGAACTAATTCTAATTTTTCAAAATTACAAGGACCCCATACCTCACAACCATATAATAATATTGGAACGACCATATGATCAAATGCTTTAAACAGACAATCTGGTGGCAAATGTAGATTTCTTGCTTTTGATAGCAACCAAAACATTGCTTTCAGGCCTTGATCTCTTAAAGCCTTTATGGCAACATTAAATTTCCTATTCTTATGAAACATTATTCCCAAATAAGTATAACTATCAGAAATATTTAGAATAACATCACCAAAATAATATTTTCGAAAATTCACCCGTGCAGTTCCAGATCCAAATACAACCACTTGAGTTTTCCCAATATTCACATTTAACTTCCACTTAATACAATATTCTCGAAAGACATTGATATTATGCTGCAACTTATCCGGGCTATCAGCAAATAAAACCATATCATCGGCGTACATCAAAACAAAAATCTTTACAAATCCACATATATCGTCTATTTCGATACCACTACTATCATTAGATGCCAAATATGACTCAACGTCATTTATAAACAATGAAAAGAGTAAAGGTGATAAATTTTCTCCCTGACGTACGCCTTTGCAACAGTCAAAATATGCAGAGTCATTTCCTCCAGATGAAACACATGACTTAATATTATCATACATATTACAAATAATTTTTAAAATTTTCCCTGAAATACCATTATTGATAAGTTTTTGCCAAAGACCCACACGCCATATATTATCAAAAGCTTTTTGAAAATCTATAAAAACACTATATAACTTTTTTTTCTTAGATTTAAGTAAATCAATTAATCCATTTAGAACAAAAATATTGTCGAGCGTCGAGTAACCCTTTCGAAAACCCATCTGTGCCTCACTTAGTATATCATTATCATCAAGAAAAATACTAAGACGGTAGTTTAAAACAGAAGTGAAAAGTTTTCCCAGACATGACAAAATTGTTATTGGCCTATAGTTTTCAGGCTTATTTACATCACCTTTCTGTTTATAAATGGGCTTAATAATACCTATCAACCAACATTGGGGTACAATACCACATTCCAATACTAAATTAAACAATTCATAATATAATTCCATAAAGACATGTTTAGTGTGAATAATATGCTCGTTTTCAATTCTATCTATTCCAACAGCTTTACGAGTCTTAAGGTTATCAATACACTTCATAATTTCTTCAACAGTAATTTCCCTATCCAGTACATCATTTTCTTGGATCTTATCAAAATCAATATTATTAACTTCATCATCAATTCCATCAGCGGCATTTAAATTTTTGAAAAAATCATGAAAGTCATTAAGTGATACAGATGGTTTCTCTTCTCTTTTGTCCTTAAAAAACTTCCAAAATGCAGAAGGTTCATTCTTAGCAAGGAAAGAAAAATTACTTTTAGTATCATTTACAAACTTTTGATATTGCCGTTTCACAGTATTTTTGTACAAGCGGTTACAAGCACGGTCAGTAGCGGTCCTGTAACAATAATAGTTTTAGCATATACATTGGGTTTTTTTAATTCTAAAATATGCTTCATAGATCCACGATCCTGTCTGCCATTGAATCGATTTATACACATGTTAAGTCATATTTAGAGTTGACAGCGTCCCAACAGAATATATCACTTGGTCAATATATAGAGGATACTAAACGACATTCCATTTAATACTATTTTCATTAAACGAGTTAATGATTGAGTAATAACCGAGAAAAGGCGAGTTTGATACCAACTCATTAACGAGCATTCACGAGCAAATCATTAATCAAGCATGATTGCCGAAAGCGTATTGAATAAAACATTTCCGCGAATTGGCCGCCATTGCGACGGCACTGCTAACATTGTGACGTCACAACCACACAATATTATGATACGTAATACGTAATATCATTTCCATATATTCTTATTTACTATTTAGAAAGTTGAAATTCTCTCTCTCTCTCTCTCTCTCTCTCTCTCTCTCTCTCTCTCTCTCTCTCTCTCTCTCTCTCTCTCTCTCTCTCTCTCTCTCTCTCTCTCTCTCTCTCTCTCTCTCTCTCTCTCTCTCTCTCTAATAAATAAATAAATAAATAAATAAATAAATAAATAAATAAATAAATAAATAAATAAATAAATAAATAAATAAATAAATAAATAAATAAATAAATAAATAAATAAATAAATAAAAATTCAATGGTGAAATATCACATGTTATATTTCTGTAAAGTATCAAAGTATCTCTCTCTCTCTCTCTCTCTCTCTCTCTCTCTCTCTCTCTCTCTTTCTCTCTCTCTCTCTCTCTCAATAAATAAATAAATAAATAAATAAATAAATAAATAAATAAATAAATAAATAAATAAATAAATAAATAAATAAATAAATAAATAAATAAAAATTCAATGGTGAAATATCACATGTTATATTTCTGTAAAGTATCAAAGTATCAATATTCAGCACCTGCATCTATCTTCATGAAACAATAAAACAATCAAGACTTTATGACACAAGGCTAGACAGTTTCCGTTGAACAGCGGTGCTTTGAGCTAATTGATCTCGCTATTGTACAGTGACCAGCGTCTGTGGTCAGCGGCCACGGCGTTGAGCCGTGAAGCTGACTCGGCGTTAATGAGTCAATAAGGATACTTTGTCTAAAAACCGACATAGCGTTCGTTTATTTAACATCGTGATTAAAACTTTGAATAACTCGTGTTGTGTATTTCTGTAAAAAGATAATGTTACGCGCGACAAAATTTACCAATATAAGAATACCATACAGAGAGCTATATCCTGTATCAAGGTATCATCTCAAACATAAAAAATTTATATATATACAAAACAATAAAACTTGAGTCATCCCTGTAAGGGATGAAAGAGACTAAACACAAAGACATGTAGAAAAAGAGATACAACATTGTATGATTAAGAATATATGTACATAGAGATATATTTTAAAAATCAATGTTAGTAACTTTACTTGATACGAATGAAAATTAATATAAATGATATGTTAGATTATCAGTAAAATTGGAATAATCGTCACATTCAACGTACGTAAAACTTTTTCAATAAACTCGACCTCTCGCGGTCATGTACAGGGTTTTCATTAATCATTTTCACAGAATATTTTAAATTATGCAATCACATTGTTCAATCTCAACTCTAATCGGGGCAACTCCTTATTTATGACATTTTTAAGATAGGCATTCAACTAGCCCGGTGAAAACCAATGAAGCATGACCTTGCCTGCGACTACTTGTACCTTGTGACGTAATATATATAGTTGTCTTGTGAGGTAGAACTTTATACCAAGGTAATTTGGGGTTTACTGCCTAAACAGCAGTTGTAAAAAATATTCTAGCAACGCCTTATTACAGTATATTTCTGTTTTCAAAACGACTGTAAATTGAACATGATTATTGGTAAACCAATACCTGTACAATATGGTGTAGTAATAAGTGGTATAGTATGTTGACGTTCTCTGAATATCGATAATTTTGTTCCTTATAACTTTAATCGGAATCGATACAAGGAAGCATTTGTATCTTTGATGTAATTTACAGCTTGTTGTCTGAGGTACTTGACTCAATAACTATGAGTTACTATTCGGGACATTAGGTCGAACCGATTTTGGAAATAAAAAAAAGGTATTTCTCTCGTTCAAAGGTTTATCTTTGGCGACATTTGGCGACATTTGTTATTTTGAGATTATTACATATTTATATCTAAACCTACTGCTACTTAATACGCCTTTTATCACTGGTCGCACTCTTGTATATTTTGCATTGTTGACTTAGAGATAAAATAGAATTATTTAGCGGGTATTTACTACACTAACGAAAAACAACCCATGACACTGCGAAATTTATTGGAGTGAAGATCTTCATGAAAAAAATCACTAATTTTGGTTTTGTGTGATTTTAATGTTTATAGTTTAATAACACATTTTGCGCTTAGCGGAAGGATGTTGGGCCCGTGATGTCTAACAAATTAATGTCACGACCTTTAGTTCTCTTATATCGTGATCACTGCTAATTATGAAAATATGTTATGTAAAGTTAAGCTCAGTCCAAATCTTATAATTTTAAAAACAATTACCTAATCAATTGCACCAGAGTGTAAATAAATAGATCGTACCAAATAAACCTACAGAAATTGTTTTGGCACTGAACTGATCAGAGAGAAAGACAATGCAAGCTGTTATTCAACAACGTTGTCTGGGGATGCATCTTAATGAAACAAATATAAATATATCATTTCTTGTTAATTTTATTTTAAAGAGAATGTTCAGTGAATATGGACAGCAGGTTCACATCGTGTCAGACAACAATATGGTGGATGTCAGCTTATTTCTTTTTATTTAATCAAGTAATCTTTCTCTCATTATCAAAGGTACGCCAGTACTTACATAACCTCGATTATGGTGTGCCAAGCCTTTTTATGACTACTCGCCTACTAACCTATCCCGCGTCCATCTCTTGCTAATTAAAGTGTGTATTCAA
Source organism: Phorcus lineatus (assembly GCA_921293015.1). Taxonomy (NCBI): domain Eukaryota; kingdom Metazoa; phylum Mollusca; class Gastropoda; order Trochida; family Trochidae; genus Phorcus; species Phorcus lineatus. The sequence goes on from OV121085.1 coordinate 42,571,825, forward strand.
CAGCTTGTGCGGCACTCATTGTTTATTGAGGATCTAAGTGAAGAGAAAAAAACTGAAATCCGAGAACTCTCATGCGCTATCCTTACGCACAGAAAGTCAACTGTTTGTAAACTATCCCTTTCTGTACAAAACGACTTCACATCGTTAAGATATAAGGCATGGTTAAAAAAAGAATAGAATCACAGATATATTAAAAGTTGATAATATGAAATTACCAGCATCGGTTACCTGCATTGCCCACTCTGAACAGTTAACATTGTTAATATAGTGAATTAAATGTTCGTTTGGGTAATTATCTTATCTTTGTGTATACATTTGAATGACGATGTGTCAAAATGACGGTTAATTGCGCTTAGTCTAAGGTTATGCATTCTAAAGGAGCTGTGGTTGTTAAAACTAATATGTCATATTTCTGAGGTGGTATGAAATAAGACGTTGTTGACAGTCATGTTTACTTAGGACTTCTTTTGTCGGAACAATAATGCGGTAATCAGACATCTTTGTCATGCAAAATATTGATAGTGTAAGCGGTAAAATTGTTAGGTGGAGTCATCCTTAAGCAATACGGTGTCAACGAATTTGAATTTTAGAGTTTGTAATTTGTAAGTTTTCAGATCTTAACCTCTATCATGTTAAGGATAATAACGTAGTATCATTTTCTTCTTGTTGTCTCAAAGGTTCTGAGGGTGTTTTTAATGAGTTTGTCAGAAGGTTGAAACGTGATATATTACCAAATACATGCAAACAATTATTTGAGTTGTTTTTCATAACATGATAAATACGAGACATTTTCAGTTAATTGTAAATATTACGAGTTTGAAATAAGACTGACATATTGTGATAATAACAATTTTTTTAGTAAAAAATAATCTGACGAAGATGTTAAGTCCCTACCATATGTTAACTAGTATTAGGTATCGAGCGACCAATGTGCATAATGCTTTTCCATCTCAAAAAATAATTGAGAATGGCTACCGACTTTAACGTTAGAACCATTATTATCAATGAAATGGCAATCTATACATATAACGCGCATGCAATAGGAAAACGTGTCACGCTACTAATTTGATACTATCATAATTTACATTTAAATAACTCACGATTTCCAGATACAGTAACGCTATGCTATTTTCAAAACCAAAACTTGAATTGAAATGAAGGAGTTCACCAAAACGCCTATCGCCTCGTGTTTCGATACATCTATATATGTTATATATGAGATAAGTAAAATATGCAACACATAATTGGTTCATTCCTTTTGATATTCATATTCAAAATCATTTGATCCGGCATGAACATGAAGAAATACGTGTGTACATTGAGACATTATATATCACCTCAGATAAGAGAATTTTCAACTGTACACCTGTCATTTTGATTAAGGAAAGTTTGTTGATCAGAATATTAAAGTTAAAAGTAAAATTAGAGTTAAAATTGTTTTTACAATATTTGTGCAGGTTAATACAGCGTGTCTGTGAAATATCAGAGGTATCGCATCATCCTAACTTTTACGTATGGATTCATAAGCTCTTTTACAACCATGATAGACTAGTATAAATATATGACCATTTACACATCAACTATTAGTTTGTGGTGTAGTTTCTTTGCAAGATATTCGGCAGGTATTTGGCAAATTACAGTTATATGTCATTGGAGAGTCTGGTTTACGTTAACGATATGCATCTCACACGACAATTAACATTACATAACTAAGTAATGCAATCCCCTACTCCCGCTGCCTTACTAGAGCTAGCCGCTCCCCCGCCCTTCCGCTCAGTTCTTGCTCTCGTCATTCCTGAATTCGCTTGTTAATTTGTTTTTTAAAGTACAAAGGATATCAATAGATGAGTGTTAAATTGTGTTAGAAGAGGCACAGTATAATATGTGTGCGGAGATTCACTGACTTTAGGGTAGACTTGTTTTGTAAAAAGAACACCGCATGAGCGTTTTGATCAATTGACAATAGGATCATATTGTTTATAGAGGGGGATATTGTCCTTGATTTTGGAAGGATTGTAAATTATTTTTATTTGTAAGAAAAACATGACGTTTGTTTAAGTATTGTTTGATATTAATATATCTTAGCGAAACTGATGTTTTAAGTTGCCCTTTTTGGTAGCCAATCCAAAAAGAGATTTATTTCATATATTTCAATAACATATTGTTTTAGTAATACTAACATAAATATTCTATTTGGTGACATCTCTCTATGTCCTTTTTTCTTTTTCTTCTCATTCATTTACCAACATTTCTACCAACAAAACACTGAAATACAACTTGCGAAACATAACTACTTTTATCCTTAAGGACCACCATATTTTGTTGATAACACCTTCTTTATTGTGAGTTTTTATTCAGAAAATATTGCCTTCCTTATGCATATCACTACTAAATGTCTATAAAACTTTCCAATATTCGTTCATTTTTTGAGTGTACATGGTACATACGTGTCCCTTTAAAAAAGTCCGTTGTTGTTATGTATCTCGGTAAAATAGAGAAATAAAATTTAGATGTGTATTTACAGAACTAAATGGTGAATATAAAAAACAGTTAGAGGGAATAAAAAAGTAAAATTTTAAAAGTTATAAATACATTTAATGATACATAATTAAACTTGGAAAGAATAAGTAAACTAAAATTAAGTAGATATATAAGGAATCAACACAGCCGAGTTTGCAGATGTCGCAGACAAAGGGGGTGGGGGCGGTGGGGGGGGGGGGGGGGAGGGTGTATGTGAGTCACCCAACAGAGCCCACGGGTTGAGAGGTAAGGGAAGATGATACGATAACCCTTGAAAGCTTTCCTTTCCGAATACATTTACGACACCTTCATGCAATTGCCTCATCGGGGCTAATTAATCACGTGACCTTAGCTCCGCCTACTCGGTAAATGCACTGAACCGTGCGCGTGGCTTTTTGCGATAGACTCGCAAAATCCCCGCAACCGACATGCGATATTGGCGTGACTTGACCGCGATACGACCGGATTTCGTTCGCGATAATTTTGCGATAATTCTGCATCCAGACTGCAAGACAAGGGAAGAGACTTATGACCGCCACTGTAGACGTCTTCTGGTTAGTCAGTCACGCCTCAATAGCAGCCTAGAGTTCATCATTATCGCCAAATCTTGTACCACGCAAATTTGATTTCAAATTGCGAAACAGATAGAAGTCGTTTGGATCTAGATATAGACTGTATGGTTAAGTCGTCCAAAGCGATATTATTGGAGTGCAGCCTGTGCAAAACGACTTTTGTACACTGGAGCGTTGTCATGAATAAGCATAACTCCAGCAATCAACATGCCGCGAAGCATAGGTAGAAGCAGATGTATTCATTTTAAGATACAACATGCCTCTTTTTCTCGATCGCGGTTCTCATAGTAGGCTCATGTTAGTGTAGTTATAGGTGGTTCATAGTCTATATATATGATGCCCTTTGAATCTGCGAAAATTGTCGCCATGATCTTGCCAGCAGAAAGCTTAGTTCTGAACTTATTCTGTGCAGGAGAGTGCTTATGCTTCCATTGCATGGTTACTTGCTTGGTATACATATCCCAGTGATAAATCCCCGTTTCATCCCCTGTAACCAGACGGGCATGATAGTTATCGGCATCAGCATCGTACATGTGCAAGAGATCACGACTGGTGGTGATCTTGTACATTTAAGTTTCCTGGCACCCATCTTTCGGACATGTGCATGTGCTCATGAGAAATAATTCAAACACTTCCATGAGAAAAGCCACACTCTGAAGATACATGTATCTCGTCCACCTTTATTCCACGATCGGACATGACTTAGCCCTGGACCCGTGCACCAAATCATTTGTAACGACTTCAACAGGCCTTCCTGACCGTAGGTCATCGTCCATACGTCCAGGAGCTGCGACCCCGCTTAAACTCAGCTGACCAATTTGTAACAGTAGAAAATTTGGGTTTTTTTCCCCATACACATTGGTCATACGTTTATGTTTTCAGGCTGCATTCACCCCTTCTTTCGTGAGAAACTTGATAACTGCAGTTTTAGATCTTTCCGTGATTACAGGAGGGTACCTGTGTTCAACAGGCTGAAAATCTAAAAGTAAATGATCGGGAAAGGTTGTTTTTGTCTGTAAACTGTCGTCAGATGGCGTCTCTCAATAATGACATCAACGATGATGTCTTCAAGGATCCGATGTATCAATACTCACTACTGTTTACTTATTTACTTACCCTCGAACCATGCAAGACAACGTTTTTGAATCAAAAGAAGCAGTTCTTACACGAACGTACTATGTTCAGTTAAGCTATGGGGATCTATTTCCTTACCCCAAATGATTGAACATTGTTCATACAAAAACAGCCGCCAGTAGATATTGCTTGATACTCTATGTTTATACTCGTGTTTTCATTTGTTTATTGTCAAACGTAAATAACCCTGTTGCTGTCTCCAACAGACCGTCTGACCTAGATGTTAATCTCTTTAAAGCCATTCCTGTTGAAAAGATCTGTATCAGAGTACAATACAGTCAATATGTTACAAGAATAGAAACAGATCCGTTCTGATTTTGTAGTCGCTAAGGATCAATTTCAGTAAACATTGTAACCAAATACGGAGAAAGCAACATTATGAGATCAACACAATAACAGTTCATTTAAAATGAATCGTTGAGGCTTATAACTGTAATGATTAGTGAATATATATTTTGATTAAATTCATAAGGATATTAAGATGATAAATTATGGGAACCGCTTTTGTTTGATCGATTATATCCTATGTGATATCGTTATGACAGTAGACTTTTCACACTGCTTTAGACTCGTCAGCAACATAACAAAGGCAAGACAAACAATTACTGACAAAGCTATGACGGCTAGTGCTGTATGACATCAAATGGCCTGCCATTATCAAAGCGATAACGTCAATCTTCTTCGACGGCAGCACAATGGCAATGTTGTCTTTTAAAGTATAATTGTTCATCTAGATATAATGAAGAACTATTTTGAAGCCTAAATTATTGTATTTACATGAACTAGTATCGATACGCTTTATGTCAGAAGACGTCGACATTCTATATTCCAGAGACCCGTGTTCGAATCCCGGTGGTGACACCAAAAATTTGTGACCTGGGTCTTATCCTGTGTTGTCTCCCTGGGCAAGACACTTCATCCACTTTGCACTCAATTCACCCAGCTGTACAAATGGTTACCTGGACAAGGGGGAAACACGAACCTATAAGGTCGCGCAGAGCGCTTGTTAATCGGCGGCACTGAACATACTATCCCTCAAGGGTAATAATACTCATGGCGTTTCGAGCATGCTTTGTCATGGATATATGCGCGGTATAAGAAAGCTATTACTATTACTATTATTATTATTTTTATTTTTATTTTTATTTTTATTTTTATTATTATTATTATTATTTTTTTTAAAATTATTTTTTTATTATTATTATTATTATTATTATTATTATTATTATTATTATTATTATTATTATTATTATTATTATTATTATTTCAGCTTGACATGAACTATTCTCTTCCACGGAAACTACCATTAACAGTGTGATATAAGTTATATTGATAAAGAGTAACCAGCCCTTGTTTCTCCGTTACGATCGGGATTGGAATGGTTACATGACATATAACCTCCGAGGGCAATCATAAGTTTGGCGCAAATGATGATAATGATTGTGTATTATATCTTTCAACCTATGCTCTAGTTATAAATATCATTTTGTCCTAATGTGACGTCATTCAGTTTTCATTACATTACATGTTTTCTACATAACATTACATGACCATTGCATTCAATTCAAATGGAAAAATATAGCATTATGTAGACTATAAGTGCCTTGGTCAACGGAATCTATGAATCTTATAGTTCTATATTATATAGTTGTCTATGTGATCCTCTAGACCCTAATAACAGGGGCCAAAAATTCAAATCTTTTTCCATCATTTATTCAGAGCGAAAAGATCTAGAAAGCTAAACTAATGTTAAGACTCCTGAGTCGATGCAGATTATAAATTCTAGATTTTAGGACAATGAACACGCATTTTATATACAACTTTCATACTTTTTCCGGAAGGAAAATAATTCTTAGAAACATCATACTTTTTTTAGTAGAAATAATTGCACCATTTCCATGACGTAAAGGCTATTGTGCCAATTAAAACATACAAAGGAATATAACAATGCAAATTGATATTATTAGATGAATCATAAACTGAAATCATGTGAAACACCAGCGCTTAATAATATATAAATTTCCATCTCCATCAAGGAAAGTACAGCATCGAAGATACATGTTTTAAAAGGAGATTTTTGTTTTGAATAATTTTCAAAGATTAGAATACAATACTTATTTTAATAGTGAAAAAATCCACTTAAGCGTCAACAATTACACAAAACGTGTACATATTATGGTATGTAAAGGTCTTTTGTAAATGGAACTCTATTTGCCCTTTATGAAGAAAGCAAATAAACGATTTGACATTTCCAACCTTTAAACTGATGCTGACTAAAAGCTTTCTCACTGTCCTTCAATCAATTCAAATCGACAGACAATGTTTGCTTCCTATTGGATGCTGTAGAGTTTTTTTATATGTATACGATATGAAAAAGGAACATGCATGTATAACCATATGTCATCTAGTCATTTATGTGCTAGTAAAATTATGAATAAATCAAGGTTCTCGGTCAACTTGCTATTGAAGTGTTTGAAAGCGTAATTATGTTGCCCAAAGTAACACAAGATAACAGTATCAAATTTTCTTTCCTTGATTGTTTAAGGTCAATGATTTTTCAGTTTTTAAAATAAATTATTATTTAAGATAATTGACATACAAAACCAAACTATTCATACTGCGTGTCTTCCCTTTATACGTTACAAGTTACCTGCTAACCATTGTTTTATCTACATGTAAATAGTCAGTGTAAAATCTTATCTCCAATGGTATCTAATATCCTTGTATTCAATCCTTATTCAGTGGTTATAAAACGTCAAAGGCCTGTGGCATATTCCATCATGTTCACTAGTTATAAGTCTTATAATAATTCTGTCCAATGACAGTCATTATAGTTAAACATATAGTGGAATATATTTATTTTATCAAAGATTTCTGTAGATAATGAAATAAATTTTCATACATCTGGGTCATAAACAACAGTTTTGTAGTTCAACTTCTCATAACAATCGTAAATAAATATCTTTCATTATGTGTGTAAATGATTTGACAAGTTTACTGTTTAAAAATATGGTGCAGTTACAGGTACCACAATGAATTTTGGTACAATAACATGTTCCCTTAAACATCACACAGACATTTTGTAATTCCAAAATTGTCTTATTGATATTGTCTTAATACGAGTGCCATTCACTCAAATTGTGTAAAATTTAACTTCCCTTCAGTGCACTACTTTTAGAGAAAATACAAAGAGTGACTGACAGTTAAGTTATGCGTTAATATCCCTTGTCAATGTCACATAGAGGATATTTAATTAAGTTTGTCAAATACAATGTTTATCTCATCGAGTGGTGGGGTTGGAGCTGATATTTTCACAAGTGGCGCAGCAACCACGAGATGAGATAAACATCGTATTTGACAAACTTAATAAAATATTCTATCTATTATATAATTTCATTCTAGTTTTGTTGATTTTTAGTTTTTATGATGTCGATAAACATTTCTTAACCCTAAAAGTAGTCCCCGCACAAACACGCCCTGGAAAGTTCACCAGCATTGACGATATATTATATCGCTACTGTCACCAGTGACGATATATTATATCGCTACTGTGACCACATACAAAGTTTATTTCACTGATAAATCCCAATGTTTTAGATTATTTAGATTATGAAGCAATCCATATTGCAAGGTCTGTCTCTGTATAAGACTCTAATACCAAACACTGTTGAGGTCATTAGAAATACCTGATCCAGCCAGAATGATCATTCTTAATTTTACGAATGAATTAAAAGAAATGACATTAAATAGTAAAAATGAGTTGGTTTAATGACAAATGTGTCAGTAATGTTTTACAATCAATAACATTCCAGAATATCAATATAATTTTTCAACATTCTGAAGTAATGAAATGTTCTATGAACTGTCTGTTTTAGCTCCGATTCTACAGCTTCCTAGCATGCAAATAGTTCAGAGGAAACGCAATCTTCGTTTAGTGGTGTTAACTATATTAGGCTAGACTTATCGTGTATAATGAAATTTGTTTACCAGCGGGTTAAACAGCTTTTTTTTTAAATTTGTGCTGATTTCATAGAAATTAAGAGTAAAAAAACAAATTAGGATGTATAATAATTAGAGTGATGCAAGAAATAACTGCAACGTCAAAATTACCCTCCTTGATATAATACCTCTTGTGTCCTTAATTGGAGGTATTAACTGATCAAGATATGATAGTACAGTACAGCCTGTTACTGACCGTCACCATGGAAACACTCTGAGCTGCTTCCTGACAACATCCTTTGAGCAATCCGACTTAAGTCAGTAAGTGTTGATTCTGTTTGAATAATGAAAATTGTCCTTTTCCTGCTTTCTGACTTAATCGATAAGTTTTCCCTTATTACTGAGTTTTTAAAAGCTTTTAATTAGGTTTGTTTAAATAGTATTTATTCTTGCAGTCATGTCAAACATCTGATACCAATTACAAAGTAGATTTACAAGATACGTAGATAAGTTTCGCTGTTTTTAGTTGACATATACCAACTATAGTAAATTTAAAATTGTATTTAGTATTATGACGGATCGTTAATAGGTTTCCTCAAGTTGATCTACATCATATTACATGTTTTGTCTTATATACATATCTAATATATTTTCTAAGGTTTTGTACGTAGACCAAATTCTGATTCAAGCTTGACATCATATGATGAATATTTGTCATCATAACTCAGAAAAATGATATACAATAACTTAAAAGCATGTGGCTTGTAAATACACTTAAATAGCCACTCCGTGAGTTGTTGGAGTCATATATGCCAAACATAATCAATGGTGTCATTTGATCGCGAAGTATCGACTGTTACCAAAAAGACACATTTTAAAGCTTTGAACGTGATATCTACACCTCTGTGCATTATAAGGCTGTTTTATTTTCATAACAAACCATCCATGCTTTTGTGTTTACAAGAACAATTTGCTTTATTGAGTGCATCACTTGTTCGACACGCTGGAACCGTGTCCAAGTGATGCCCTACATTACAACCTATTATCTTAGTAAAAGTTGTCAACTTTTTTCATCACTTTCAAAAATGCAAAAGTGACCTCAAAGTCAATTGTAAATCTTGTAAAAAGTTATTTAGTGTGTTCATTTTTGGAGTAAAATATGTCAAACTTCATGAATGGTCTTAATTTATCGAGAAGTAGTTGTTGTTTCTAAAATTCAGCATCTTAATGCTCAGCAGTTCAGTATAGTGACAATAAATAGTTTAAAGTCGTGATTTGTGATCGAAAACTGGACAATGGCGCGCGCCAGAGACTCAAACTTAATTCTGGATGCTTATTACAGCAGACACAAAGATATATATGAGACGGTAGTATCAGGTAGATCATTTAACTGACAAACATGTAAATAAGACACAGAATTTCTTAACATTTCTATCAAGAAAATATTGTATTTTTTTGCATTTTAGCAATAAAGATGCAAGGCGATTTAAACTTAATCAGGACAAACAGTATTTTGGCGCTGATTTAAGCCATATAAAACATTTTGAAACATACTCAGTGTCCCTTTAACCATTTAACCTTACGTGCAAAACTGTTCTACATACCTTACAACATCATTGACTTCCATTCATCAGTCGAATTCCCATTGTGTCCTCCATGTTAAAGTAATTATTTGATGTGAATGTCTTTAAGTTGATTCTAAGTCACTTGGTGTAAGAGTAGTATGCCCTTGGTCTAACGAAACAAAACACACAACAGAAGGTCCTATTTTAGAAATAGCAAGTCAGTGATGAATGTTCAAATGTCTTTAATTAGATCTCAAGAAAGAAATAAAGTATCCGGCTGCGACATTAACTCTAACTAATAAATAATTTTCATGTTCGTTATTTATTGCTCTAAAAATCAAAGGCTGTTTAATTTAGTAATCCACTTTTTGCCTTGAAAGGATATTGAATGGAACAGAGTGATTTTTTTAGGGAAATTTGTGTTTTCAAGTACATAAGTGGTTGCATTCGATAAGACCAAATAGGTCATTTCTGTCTGAATGTTAGACATTGTTTACGAGCACAGCCCTGTAAATGTTAAAAATTTTCAATATTAAGTTATTATGACGTTAAAAAATTGACAATACTTTGTTTGAAATCATCTGCAATTTCAAACATGTTCCATACAGTCGTCTCCTTGTCCTAAATTCTTTGTTTTTATTTACTTCCTACTCTATGAATTTTAAAAAAATGTTGTTTAAGTAGATGTTTTCTTGACAACCACTATGTTCAGTGTGAATGCACGAAAGCAAAGAAACGATTTGACATTTTGGTAGTTTTTTATTTTGCAGACATTGATCTTTCTAATTTACTGTGACTCCTATTAAACGATATTGAATATTCATTGAATAATCTGCGTAAGTTTATGAAATAATCTTTTGAGATAATGTACCGCACAGCCAACTAAATGATTTTAGAATAAGCTGTTTAACCATGTTATGTTGCCATATGGGGAACATTGATACAAAAATTGTAAAAGGGCATATATCTATATACAGTATCTAAGAAACAACAGTTTGCAATACATTTTTTTCCATATTATATTCCGGTCTGTGAATTTAAGCCCGAAAGAATAAAATCATACATTTTTTAATGACAATTCACCGTGATGACCACGAAATTACAGTACAAATCGGATATGTGTTTAAATTCTAAATTTGGGAATATTTCTCATGACAAACATCACATGATTAGCGAGATATCCCTCTTGTTAAAACGGTAGAGTGTCTGACTAACATTTGGGGATGTATACATAGGTTGACATTAAACATAGCATTCAACTTTTCCTAAATGTGTGTTTTGCAGTTTTATTCAATCTCAATTTGGTGCAAAAAGGTGATAATCACGTGCCCCATAATCTTTGCAAAGTCACTTGACACAATGGTCAAAAGAAACGCCTAAAAACAGAAGACGTCTCACCCAAAAAAGCAGTTTAGCATCCAAAGCTTTTGGGGAAAAAACTGATATTGAAGCCCTGTAACGAAGGTCGATGGTCAATGTTCAGGATAGTTGGATTATTAATCTTTCTTTCATCCATTTCAATGTGCGATAACTTTCTTTGTGTAAATGATTAAAGCAGGTTATCACCATTTTGATGTGTATTTGTTTCAAAACAACTGAAAAAGGAGTTAAGAGGATACTAAAATGGCATAGAACAGATATAATTAGAGTGACGCAATAAAATTCCCATGGCGCTGAGGACAGTGATCACGGGAACTGATGCTTCAATAAAACCCATCAACATTCTCGTTGTCACTACCCTTCTTGTATTCTTAATTGTTGGATGTGTGTGATACCCTTGATCAAGACATTTTATTACAGCCGTTTATCGACAGTTACCATAGATACAATCTTAACAGCTTCCTGAGCATTCCAACTGAAGTCAGTTAGTGTTGATTGTGTTCAAATGATGAAAATTGTCCTTTTCCTGTTTACCAACGCTACACCTGTCACCTTAAAGTGAAAATTGATCATAATTTTGCATTTAAATGTTATTGCATCGTCTATTGCTAAATATGAAGTAGAAATACACCTTTTTTCGTCTTTTTACCAACATCATCAAGGAGCGATATTTAAATATTGGTTTTTACAAGGTCATGTGACCGAAATTCATTCCATAGACCCTAAACTGCAGTTTACAAAGAATAAACGCCGTATTTTGGGGTTTACTCAATATCTTTCTGATTAGAAGAAATAAGGTCAACGTCATTATGCGGTGATAACATGCTATTTTCACAAATATCTATTTGAAAGTGGTTACATAAGATTAAATTTTAAAATTTTGAATTAAATGAGTTAAACGTTTGATTGAAACAGTTTATTTAAAAGATTTATCAAACGGTTGGCGTAATATTTTCTATGAACTGCTTATTGATCTAACATAATCTAAATCAACAAAAACCCTCAACCAGGTTCTAAGATGGGCCACGGAATAACTTTCACTGTCTTCACAGGGATATATTTAGCTGCATAATTTCTAGGAATACATACCGTATACATGATCTATTACATATCATATCCTGTTATGCATGCACTCAATAAACGTTCAGTATATTTCACTGAGCTCGAGCTTATCATAAGACAAGCCTAATTTGTATTGAAAATATTTGAATTTTTTGTCATTTTGGAAATATATCATAGATTATGCATCAAAAGTGATCATTGACCTTGGTGTATTTGGTATAAAACATTGCCAGGTCGACCAGATTAATCAGTTGATGCAATCCACTTATATATTAATGTCTCAATCTATGCAATATATGTTTTACTTCTGACACAGTCTAAGTCCACTTGGGTCTGAAATGGCACACGCAAACTCTGCTAGTGTTCACATCAACCTCCAGACATCAAAGTAGAGACATTTAATATTTTACTTTGTCGATCTTAAAGCATTGTTTTCCTGATTGGCGTTGGAAACACATATTTAAGATCGTTTCAGTAGTAGTATCAATTCTAGGGGGACTGGCAAAACAAACAAATTAGACAAAGTAGATTGACTGAGTAAATGGATATGTTCGTTGTTTTCATTTGACAGTAGAGACCAGTGCATGGATACTTAGTATGAAGCTGATACCGCAAATTGATTTCATTCGTATATTCTAGCTAGTGTCATGTCGCGCGATAATCGTCTTATCAAGATTGTAAATCAGATACATATGAAAGTAAAACAAATGATCATTCCTAGTGCAGGGATACTTGGTAAGTAGCTGACACATCAAATAAGTATCACTTTCTTATATTCAAAATGGTAGCATGCCTTCCTGCATAACCGTAACTCTCTACGGAAGCCCTAATACAAAGTTAACAACCATTAGCACTAAGGTTAACCTTTTTCATATGGTCACTGTGTCCAACAATCCCTTGTACTCAAATCTAAGTTACTTTGATATTTATTACCATCCTCGACCAAAATTTATCAGAATATATATTGTCTTATCCATTATCAAATACGTTACATTAATGTCGGATTAAATAAGGGCCCAAGGGGCTACGCCCTAAAAACTTATTTTTATCTTCGTTTCCAGAAGCAACCGGTCTGTAAATCTAAATTATTGTGTTAAGATTCCTTGACTAGTGAAGATTGTATTTATGATTCGATGACCCTTTGGCCTAAAAGAAAGGCCATGCCCTTAAAACCTATTCATAACGTCTTCTCACGCTGAACACCTTAAGGTTTCAAAGTGACTATATTTTCTTTTTCGACTTTATCACTTAAAATTTTGGTGAAAAATAGGAAACACGAAGATAAAAGATTTGAAGACAAAGTTCGTTGATAAATCATATAAACTCCTTAAATCTCACATAGCCCTCATAAATAGGTTTTGCTTAACTTGTTTTGGAAAAGACTGAGAACGTGGAACAACTACATGGCTTTATATTTCATATCAACGTGACTCCATTTTCTATGTTGATTTTGTCAATCCAAATATCGGTTAAAAATATTATACAGGAAAATGATGATTACGATACAGATAACTCTTACTTCATATATAATCAAAAGTCTTTTAAATGAAGCAATGTCTCACTTGGACCTGAAAGAAATCATAAATAGGTTGGGCTTAATTTGTTTGGAAATTGGTGAAACTATAAAATGTCACAATATGTGATGGAATGACAAAGAGAACAGTTTCTCAGTTTTATGGCCTGTGTCTCACATTATTTTTTATTTAGATACGATAATATGTCTGTGTTTATTTTTTTAAAAATCAGAAAACACTCCCCATTAAGCAATCAAACGTAAAGGTCAATACGAACTAACAGTCTCCTAGGAAATATGAAATCCTACAACCGTTTGCCAATAGACAAGAATCACACCAGTCTAATTGCTTAGAACGAATTGGTGTCATTGAACGCAAAAGAAACCACAAGACTGGTTTGCTTTCTGTGTTTGTACTGTGAACAAGAACATCGTTTTGAGACATGAATGTTAACTTTGGATCTTCACCGTGCTCCCATCTTTAGGTAGCTTTGGCTTCTACCGTTGTTTACTCAATGTTATTCGGAATAGGTGAATCATTATACATGTATGGTGTGCAGTTGTATGATAAAATACCACTTCATGATTTTATAAGCTTGTTGGTATGTTTGTGGCCAATAAGTATAATGGTGTTTTTTTATTCACAAATTCCTCAATTTCAAACCTACTCTTGTTCTCATTTTGATAAATTTGCATCTAATTGGTATGAATGATGAAAATAGTCTCTCGACTTGAAGCATTATCTCCCCACCGAGGTAGATCTGTCATTAATTCCTATACAACCTCTGAGCTTCCAGCATTTTCACCTAGCGGCACAATATTGCAACTTACACTACCAGGCAATAATTAAGCCAATGAAAACATCCAATGCATGAATTACATATTTGTTGTCACAAAAACCTTCATGTATCAAATTGAAAGGTGCAGACACAAATAAAGGTTATCTTTTGGAAAGCTTACGGATTTTAGGCGATTTGAATGATTACTTTTGAAACGGAGTCGCTGATTGCACAACGAACTTTCTACATTTCTAGACCAGGAACCGTTCGTATTCAACTCTCTGGTGTCAATCTCGTGCATCTCAGTTTCGTGGCACCAATCTTGCAGACACCTTAGACATGTGCAACTTCTCAAGAATTATGGTGCAAACATTTCTATAGAAATGCCACTCTCTGAACATCTCGTCCACTTTTTTTCTATGACCGGATATGATTCACCCCCGGACCAGTGACAAAAAAATGTGCTTCCACATGCCTTCCTGACCGTGGGTCACTGTCCAATGAACTGCGACCCCGCTTTAACTCAGCTGACCATTTTGCAACAGTAGAATACTGAGGGGCTTCTTTCCCATACACATTGGTCATGCGTTTATGTATTTCTGTTTGCATTCAACCCTTCGTTAGTAGAAACTTGATAACTGCACGATACTCAGTTTTAGAAGTTTCCGTGATTACAAGAGGGTATAATGATAGTAAATAGTAAAAGATCGGGAAGGTTTGTTTATGTCTGTAAACGTTCGTAAGATAGCTTATCTCAATAATGATATCAACAATGATGTCTTCAGGGGTGTATCAATACTCACTTCTATAAACTTATTGACTTCCTCTCGTACTTTAAACCTGTTTAAATTTTAATGAAACCAAAATAAAAAGGAAAGGCGTCTTGTGAATGAATCAAAATATCGAAATTCAACAAGTGACGTAGGCTGTCCTTCCAATTTTGTTGTAAATTTAATTTAGAATCAATGGATAGAGACACACGACTATTTGTTTTAAGAAGAGGTTTGTATCTAAATCTAATAACACATCGTTTGTGCTCTCTAAAGTACACGGAACGACGCAACTAATGTCATAAATACAAAATATGATATTGATGGCGCAACACATTATATAATGTATAGCGATTATTTCGAAGCTATATCATGTCTCTTTATCATTTACATTAGAAAATCACTTGACTCTGGTTACATGCTAAATATACATATTAATCATAATTGCTTTGATTGTTTTGTTCTGATTTTTATATAACATCATGTCTATGATGAATTGTGTTTTTAGAAACTCATCAACTGAATAATATTTATTTTCATATGATATTCAGGACATTCTGAAATACAGGACGAATGTTTCTTCATGTTTTTTGTGTACAAGGTTCTTATTAGAGATTTCTTTACATGATTTATATTCAGCACAATGACAAGTAACCATTTGTATTCGACGCAGAATGGTTTCTTTAATGGGTCAAAAACTCCCAAAGGAATCTACGCAAACGATGCATACGATGATTACAGGCTGATGATCGGAAAATCTAAATCATACGCTCAGAAAAAGTCAAAATATCATATGCAACACTATATTCTAGAGTCAAGCTTTTGTATATCAATACAGGTTTTCCTAAGAAATATCAAATGTGTTGCACGTGGAATTCAATAGTGAAAAAAGAAAGAGAAGTCATATAAACAGGATTGGCTTTATTGGTTAGGAAATTGGTTAAAAACATTAGATTATAGTGGCTCACGTGGCTTTTTGGAAGAATAAACAAACTCGTTTACCCTTTTCACTTACTCAGTTTCGATGTTTGCCCTTAATGTGATCTTTCATTTACTGTAGATACGACATTATGCCTGTGTTTATCTTAAAAAAATCAGAAAACACTCCCCATTAAGTAATCAAACGTAAAGGTCAATACGAACTAACAGTCTGCCAGGAAATATAAAATCATACAACCTTTTGCCAATAGACAAGAATCACACCAGTCTAATTGCTTAGATCGAATTGGTGTCATTGAACGCAAAAGAAACCTGAAAACTGATTTCCCTTCTGTGTGATATATATACTGTGAACAATAATATCATTTGATATTTGATAAGATGGGTTCTTCACCTTTAGTGCTCTCACCTTTATGTAGTTTTTGCTTCTACACCTTCATGAATTTAAAATCATGTTGGTATGTTTGTGGCCAATGAGTACATTGGTAGTTATTTATGCCCGAATTCCTTTTCTTCAATTTCAAATCTACTCTTGTTCTCATTTTGATAAATTTACATTTGATCTTGGTATGAATGATAACATGAGCCTCTTGAAATGAAGATTTGCTCACTGGGTAAACTCTTGAAGGGTCATGAATACATTTATTTGTATTTGTAGATAGAACAATAACGTAAGAATAGTTCAGATTTGTTGCTATCATGATTTACATAGCAGCCATAGCGTATGACGTATACCACCGCCTTTTTGTGCTTTGTAAAATTGTTCAACTGCTTTTACATTAAGTTATCTTTCAAACGGTTGGCATGTTTACACATATTTGTTGCCATCAAGACATATGTGTTAGCCATTATGTAGAACATATATCTTACATGGACATCTCATACCATATTAACCATAAAATGTTTTAACAGCCAGTTTTAAACAAATGTTTACTGTTTCAGAAGCCAAAATAGACGTGAGAAGTATTCCCTGATCAATCAAAATATTGCAAAACCTCCATTGCCGTATATGGAGGTTTTGAAAAGGTCCTTCTCATTTATTGATCATTAGAAAGCCAATAGAATCAATGGCATGAAAGGCGAATGTAAGGTTATGTATTTATATTTCAAGGTTTCACTTATTGACACGTTGTTTTGACATTTCAGGAACGTGATGATTGGGTGCTATTGTCTTCTGATTGCGTTAATTAAAACAATTTCAATTAAATTTAAATCATTTTGCCTTTTTCAATAGATACAAATGAATTTTAGCGATAAATGAATTCCTTGTGTGAATTCACTGTTTGAATTACAATCTCCTGGCATCCTGGTGTATTATAGTTTTGTAAATATTTTATTTTGAATTCATATATGTAGAATACCAATTTTTTAAACCAATCTTTAGGTTATATAATTGTATTTCTTAATGAGTGCAAATTCTACAAAATTGTTTTTTCACAAAGCTTATATATTAGTGATTCATTAATATCGAGTTACATTGAGCGTGTGTGCGTTATTAGGAGAAACCATTTGTCATGGTTAATGAATACGGTTTACCTTTTCCTATTTTAATACTCATATAAATTATCATCCTGTTTATGGTGATATCTATTGCGATAAAATATGTCCCTTAAAGAATTCTCGTTGATAGTAATATATTTTGAACTGGCATTTACGACCAACATAATGAATAAGTCCTTTGTCATATCAAATCTCAGAATATACTTTTTATGTAATTTGAGATATTGATAATTTCATATTTTCAATTTGAAATTGGTCATATGATAATTTATCAGATCAGAACATACAGCATTATGACTTCAGTTTTCCAGTTTATCAAAAAACACATCACTATGCCCGTAAGGTATAATAATTTACATTAGTTGGGTCGACCTCGCCGAAAAAGGATCCTTGTAACTTTAAACCTGTTTACATTTTCAAAAACCAGAATAGAAAGGAAAACTGTCATGTGAATCAATCAAAATATCGAAAATCAACCAATGACGTAGGTTGTCGTTTCAGGAACGTTCTTCCAATTTTGGTCTTCAGAATCATTGGAAAGAGACACGCAATTATCTTTTTAAGAAGATGTTTGTACTTAAATCTGATAATAGATCGTCTGTGCCCAGTAAAGTACGTGAAACTAATCAACTCAATGTCATAAATACAAAATATGATATCGATTGGCTACTAAAGTGCAGCACATTATTGTAATGTATGTGGTTATTGCGAACTTGCATAATGGCTATTTTATTTTTTAATATTTGTTGTTTGATTTATAGCCTTAAAAGTAGTGATTAATTATCAGTAGCATTCACTATTGCCAATCGCTGGAAACGATTTTGAACACATTGTGAAGAGAAATGTTGTATGTGTTAAATTTACAATAAAATATTAATATTTTTCATGTTTTTGGTAGCTGTATGCAAACTTCCTAAATGGGACCACAAGCATAGTTTGCTATGCAAGCACGAAACGAAAGGACAACCATTTGTTTTAGACACATAATCGTTTCTTTACAGGACCGAAAGGTCTTGAGACTTTTTAAATACAAATAGTAGCCTACAAAAAGAAAAATACATGAAAAAGATTATTATGATTATTACGGGATGATGCAGAAGAACGAATATAATGTGAAATTGAAAAGTAATTATTCACAACTCCTAAATATTGAATTTTGTTTTTAAAGGTTTGAGTCATCTTTTGACATAACGTGATTTATCAGAACCTAAAGACAAGTGATGTACAGATCCATATAAAAACGCATTTATGAGGATGGAAAAAAAGAAAATAAATAGAGCACAAAAACAGCTTATTAGCCAATTAGCACCAGTGTTTGTTCATATGTGCCACATGAACTATAATTTACACCAACTAGTTACACATATGACTTGTAACATTCACCATTTGTCATGTAAAGATTTCGATAATTTTTTACTTATATATTAACCACTGGTTGATCTTGTATCATTGGCAAACTTGTTATGACTGTAATTGAATATTCTATAATATCAAATGAATATATCAGTTTAAATATACATTAGACCGATTTTGTTTTCGCGCATCACATGCATTTCGAATCTAAAATAAAAATTTAATTGCTTGACCATTTAACTTTCCCAAACTTCTTAAATGGTAGATCAAGAATATTGTCAATGTCTAATAGGAATATCTAATACCTTTATTTTTCCCAAAGTCAAAGTGTATTTACCTTGAGTTGGCCTATCAAAGAAACTGTCGTCTAAGCAACAATATGCAATCACGTCAAAGCATTGTTCGATGACAAGAGGTCATTATTGATATTTGTCATTATTGACACTTTCTATTGTTTTTTCCTTTGAAAGGCTTTTTTTATAGATTAATCACGGTTTCTCACAAGCAAGCTCATAATTAAACAATTTCTTCCCCTCCTTTCGGAGAACCCATTGCTTTAATTGATAAGGAGTTTTGGTAAAGGTTTTTATTTTAAATCTCATTGAAGGTATCATCATATTTCACTAAACAAAGCTTTACAAATCCACCCACATGTGTGTGATTTGTTTTGATTAACATTTGGCTCCTTTTTTGTTTTGACTTAACAAGATTTGTTTACATTGTGACGTTTGTTTGTAAAACTTATTTTCGGGGTAAAATTGCCTTCGCCATGGGTAAGATATAAATGACCTCTCAATGAGAAAGTTATAAAAACGATCTGAAAAAAGAACGTTCAGAAGTCTATAGAAGTGATACACTAGTAATTTATATATATATATATATATATATATATATATATATCTTCAACTTTTCTCATTCGTATATATATATATATATATATATATATATATATATATATATATATAAAGTTATGTTTAAATAATCTAAGAATGAAAGGTATTCCTTAATGGTTCGAACAATCTGCAGGTTGTGATAATACCTAGATTGCATGGAACATATATACATTCACTTTCTAATTAATCTTTGAAAAGATTATTAAACTCTTCATCACCTCACCAATATTATTCATCTAACCCGACCCTAAACGACAAATTCGTTCAAAGATAATTTCGATAGAAATCATTCAGTTTGAAGTATTCAATTAATTAAAGTCATAATTACGAAAAAATTCTTTTATGCATATAAAATGTATATTAAAGTATTATAGGAACTATAAAATGTGAATGAAATAAGTGATAAAACCTGTAGCCTGTTCACTCATGGCCATGTTTTTGCTCCACCTATACGAGCTGTTCTACTAATAAGGTTGTACGTAAAGGAGCACAAGAAAAAGTGTCTAGAGAGACTGACTTTTTCAAATGAGTGACATTAAGTTTAAATTAAGGTGCTATAAAAAGGAATGCTTTCCATCTATTTCAACAGCTTTCAAGCTCAAAGCAAACGAAATGTTTGTTGAACATTAACTTCCTTGATGAAAGATTAATTATCGCGAGATTGTATTTTTTAAAATATATTTTGGATTAACAGGATGTCACTAAATATGTTTGTCCTAAAGTAGCGAATATTAAGATTTGTTTGTTTGGAAATTGGTGAAACTATGAAATGTCACAATATGTGATGAAATGACAAAGAGAACAGTTTCTCAGTTTTATGCATATGGCCTGTGTCTCACATTATTTTTTATTTAGATACGATAATATGTCTGTGGTTTTTTTTAAAAAATCAGAAAACACTCCCCATTACGCAAACAAACGTAAAGGTCAATACGAACTAACTGTCTGCTAGGAAATATGAAATCATACAACCTCTTGCCAATAGACAAGAATCACACCAGTCTAATTGCTTAGAACGAATTGGTGTCATTGAACGCAAAAGAAACCACAAGACTGGTTGGCTTTCTGTGTTTTGTACTGTGAACAAGAACATCGTTTTGAGACATGAATGTTAACTTTGGATCTTCACCGTGCTCCCATCTTTAGGTAGCTTTGGCTTCTACCTTCGTTTACTCAATGTGTTTTGGAATTGGTGAATCATTATACATGTATGGTGTGCAATTGTATGATCCAATATCACTTCATGATTTTATAAGCATGTTGGTTTGTTTGTGGCCAATGAGTACGCTGGTGGTTGTTTATTCACGAATCCCTCAATTTCAAACCTACTCGTGTTCTCATTTTGATAAATTTGCATCTAATCTTGGTATGACTGATGAAACTAGTCTCTTGACTTGAAGCATTATCTCCCTACAGAGCTAGATCTGTCATTAATTCCTATACAACCTCTGATATAATAAGTGCTCATCTCGAGCTTCCGGCAGTTTCACCTAGCGGCACAATATTGCAACTTAAACTACCAGGCAATAATTAAGCCAATGAAAATATCCAATGCATGAATTACATATTTGTTGTCACATTAACCTATGTAATTATGCAGTCGCTAAATGAGGCGTATGTGTTTTGAAACTCAAATTGAAAGGTGCAGACACGAATAAAGGTTATCTTTTGGAAAGCTTACGGATTTTAGGCGATTTGAATGATAACTTTTGAAACGGAGTCGCTGATTGCACAACGAACTTTCTACATTTCTAGACCAGGAACCGTTCGTATTCAACTCTCTGGTGTCAATCTCGTGCATCTCAGTTTCGTGGCACCAATCTTGCAGACACCTTAGACATGTGCAACTTCTCATGCATTATGGTGCAAACATTTCCATAGAAATGCCACTCACTGAACATCTCGTCCACCTTTTTTTCTATGATCGGATATGATTCACCCCCGGACCAGTGCAAAAAAATGTGCTTCCACATGCCTTCCTGACCGTTGGTCACTGTCCAATGAACTGCGACCCCGCTTAATCTCAGCTGACCATTTTGCAACAGTAGAATACTGAGGGGCTTCTTTCTCATACACATTGGTCATACGTTTATGTATTTCTGTTTGCATTCACCCTTTTGTTCGTCGAAACTTGATAACTGCACGATACTCAGTTTTAGAAGTTTCCGTGATTACAAGAGGGTACCTGTATAGTAAATGATCGGGAAGGTTTGTTTATGTCTGTAAACGTTCGTAAGATAGCCTATCTCAATAATGATATTAACAATGATGTCTTCAGGGGTGTATCAATACTCACTTCTATAAACTTATTGACTTCCTCTCGTACTTTAAACCTGTTTACATTTTTAAGAAACCAAAATAAAAAGGAAAGGCGCCTTGTGAATGAATCAAAATATCAAATTCAACAAGTGACGTAGGCTGTCCTTCCAATTTTGTTGTAAATTTAATTTAGAATCAATGGATAGAGACACACGACTATTTGTTTTAAGAAAAGGTTTGTATCTAAATCTAATAACACATCGTTTGTGCTCTCTAAAGTACACGGACAACTCAACTTAATGTCATAAAAACAAAATATGATATTGATGGCGCAACACATTATATAATGTATAGCGATTATTTCGAAGCTTACTCAATTTCGATGTTTGCGCTTAATGTGATTTTTGATTTAGATACGACATTATGCCTGTGTTTATCTTAAAAGAATCAGAAAACACTCCCCATTAAGTAATCAAACGTAAAGGTCAATACGAACTAACAGTCTGCCAGGAAATATGAAATCATACAACCTTTTGCCAATAGACAAGAATCACACCAGTCTAATTGCTTAGATAGAGATGGTGTCATTGAACGCAAAAGAAACCTGAAACTGATTTGCTTTCTGTGTGATATACTGTGAACTATAATATCATTTGATATTTGATAAGATGGGTTCTTCACCTTTAGTGCTTCATTTTTATGTAGTGTTGGCTTCTACAACTTCATGATTCTAAAATCATGTTGGTATGTTTGTGGCCAATAAGTACATTGGTAGTTATTTATGCCCGAATTCCTTTTCTTCAATTTCAACAATAAACGTAAGAATAGTTCAGATTTGTTTGCTATTATGATTTATATAGCAGCCATAGCGTATGACGTATACCACCGCTTTTTTGTGCTTTGTAAAATTGTTCAACTGCTTTTACATTAAGTTATCTTTCCAACTGTTGGCATGTTTATACATATTTGTTGCCATCAAGACATATGTGTTAGCCATTAGGTAGAACATATATCTAACATGGTCATCTCATACCATATTAACCATAAAACAGCCAGTTTTAAACAAATGTTTACCGTTTCGGAAGCCAAAATAGACATGAGAAGTATTCAATGATCAATCAAAATATTGCAAATACACCATTGCCGTAGATGGAGGTTTCGAAAAGGTCCTTCACATTTATTGATCATTGGAAAGCCAATAGAATCAATGGCATGAAAGGCGAATGGTAGTTTTTAGGGAGATATTTATATTTCAAGGTTTTATTTATTGACACGTTGTTTTGACATTTCAGGAACGTGATGATAGGGTGCTATTGTCTTCTGATTGCGTTAATTAAAAACAATTTCAATTAAATTTAATTCATTTTGCCTTTTTCAATTTAGATACAAATGAATTATAGCGATAAATGAATACCTTGTGTGAATTCACTGTTTGAATTACAATCTCCTGGTATCCTGGTGTATTATTGTTTTGTAAATATTTCATTTTGAATTCATATATGTAGAATACCATTTTTTTAAACCAATCTTTAGGTTATATAATTGTATTTCTTAATGAGTGCAAATTCTACAAAATTGTTTTTTCACAAAGCTTATATATTAGTGATTCATTAATATCGAGTTACATTGAGCGTGTGTGCGTTATAAGGAGAAACCATTTATCATGGTTTATGAATACGGTTGATCTTTTCCTATCTTAATACTCATATAAATTATCATCCTGTTTATGGTGATATCTATTGCGATAAAATATGTCCCTTAACGCATTCTCGTTGATAGTAATATATTTTGAACTGGCATTTATGACCAACATAATGAATAACTCCCTTGTCATATCAAATCTCAGAATCTACTTTTTATATAATTTGAGATATTGATAATTTCATATTTTCAATTTGATAATGGTCATATGATGGTTTATCTATTTCAATCAGAACATACAGCATTATGAATTCAGTTTTCCAATTACATGTATTAAAAAACACATCACTATGCCCGTAAGGTATAATAATTTACATTAGTTGGGTCGACCTCGCCGAAAAAGGATCCATGTTACTTTAAACCTGTTTACATTTTCAGAAACCAGAAAGGAAAACTGTCATGTGAATCAATCAAAATATCGAAAATCAAACAATGACGTAGGTCGTCGTTTCAGGAACGTTCTTCAGATTTTGGTCTTCAGAATCAATGGAAAGAGGCACGCAATTATCTTTTTAAAGAAGATGTTTGTACTTAAATCTGATAATAGATCGCCCGTGCCCAGTAAAGTACGCGAAACTAATCAACTCAATGTCATATTACAAAATATGATATCGATTGGCTACTAAAGTGCAGCACATTATTGTAATGCATGTGATTATTGCGAAGCTGCGTAATGGCTTTTTTATTTTTTTATTTTTTAATATTTGTTGTTTGATTTACAGCCTTAAAAGTAGTGATTAATTATCAGCAGCATTCACTATTGGCAATCGCTGGAAACGATTTTGGACACATTGTGAAGAGAAATGTTGTATGTTTTAAATTTACAATAAAATATTAATATTTTTCATGTTTTTGGTAGCTGTATGCAAACTTCCTAAATGGGACCACAAGCATAGTTTGCTATGCAAGCACTATATTTAACGAAAGGACAACCATGTCTTTTAGACACATAATCGTTTCTTTACAGGACCGAAAGGTCTTGAGACTTTTTTAATACAAATAGTAGCCTACAAAAAGAAAAATACATGAAAAAGATTAATATGATTATTACGTGATGATGCAGAAGAATGAATATAATGTGAAATAGAAAAGTAATTATTCACAACTCCTATATATTGAATTTTGTTTTTAAAGGTTTGAGTCATCTTTTGACATAACGTGATTTATCAGAACCTAAAGACAAGTGATGCACAGATCCATATCAAACAAAAGCCTTAAAAGTAGGGATCCATATCAAACAACGCATTTATGAGGATGGAAAAAAAGAAAATAAATAGAGCACAAAAACAGCTTATTAGCCAATTAGCACCAGTGTTTGTTCATATGTGCCACATGAACTATTAATGTCACTACTTTATACCAACTAGTTACAAATATGACTTGTAACATAACTAAGAACACTCTTTTGTGTATCTTTCCTTTGAGCCATGCAATTGTCCTTAACAAAGACAGAATGAAGTTAAGTCACTAACCAAGTGTTGAATTATATCCAACATTCACCAACCGTTTTGTCATGTAAAGATTTCGATAATTTTATACTTATATATTAACCACTGGTTGATCTTGTATCATTGGCAAACTTGTTATTATTGTAATTGAATATTCTATAGTATAAAATGAATATATCAGCTTAATTGTACATGAGACCTATTTTGTATTCGCGCATCACTTGTATTTCTAATCTAAAATACATCTTCTAATTGCTTGATCATTTAACTTCAAGGATATTGTCAATGTCTAATAGGAATATCTAATCCATTTATTTTTCCCAAAGTCAAAGTGCATTTACCTTCAGTTGGCCTATGAAAGAGACTGTCGTCTAAGCAACAATATGCAATCACGTCAAAGCATTGTTCGATGACAAGAGGTCATTAATGATATTTGTCATTATTAACACTTTCCATTCCAGACGACACAATAACGATAGCAGATACCGATGTTTATTTGTAAATAAACATCTTTCTACTTGTGCAAATGGTGATTTCAAAATATTTCCTTTCTATGAATTATTCCATAAATCTAACATGGGCAGTGTCTCAAATGCACTTTTACGGCTTGAAGAGTCCTTCATTGACACCTATAGACCCTCACTAAATAAACAATGAGATGATTACCCTTAAATCACTGACATATATCTCTGACTACAATTTAGCTATTCAAATCAAAAGAGATTATGTCACATTAACATATTGCTCAAGGGGTAAACTCATAAGAGAGTGATTGCGTCAATCAGAAGACAAACAAGGAAGAACCATGATGTCACCTGATTAGCATAATTTACAATATGTCCTTGTACATTGTACGTATATTTTGTTATAAAAACGCTTGTAATGCGATGTTAACGATTATATCGTTTCATCCCTGATGAGTCAATACTATTGACGAAATACTAGTATCGGATTAAAATGATTCTGCAAACGACTATGTGAAGTATGTTATATTTAATCTATATATATGTGTGTGTGTCTGTGTTTAAACAATCTAAGAATTAAAGGTATTCCTTAATCTGCAGATTGTGATAATACCTAGATTGCATGGAACATATATTCATGGATCCGCGCATCTCCGTTAAGCCCCGCCCCCCTTGGATACTGTTGCTAAACACCCCACGCTTTCAAACAAAATGGCCGCTGCCTGTCAAAGCAATTCCCTCACTTGCATTCCTGAAAGTTTTTCTATGTCCTTTTTACCTAATGCAGAAACAATATCAACTAAGAGTATTGAGAAGGGACTTAACCACTATCAGCAAGGCTACATTCATGAGGTTACCATACAGTTCCCAACCGTGTTTGCCAAATGTTGGCCGTCACTCCGCAAAACCGACCCGCCTCACAAACTTTCCCTAGACCTTGATACCGACCGCATTGAAGAAGCTTACTGTTCTTGTAAAGCTGGGTAAGTAAAGATTTAATGAGTTTATTATGAGTTAATTATTGCGTACACTTTTGTTATAATGTCAAAGCAACAGTTGCGTTGGTTCTTTATTGTGATTGCCCCTATTATTGATATTTTAGTAGGCAAGTATCGATGCTTTGAAATGAACATGAGCTGTAATGATTATTTTAATCGATGTATATGTGAATTCACCGAATCAAATGATTTTTTAAATATGCTTTAGTAATCTTAGGAAACAATGAACATTGCATTACAGGCTAGGCCTGAATCATCAATGGTAAGTAATAAACGAGGTTGAACCTAAAAAGCCTGATATCTCCTAATGTATGCTCTATTAATGTTTATTGTTTGTGATTTTTGTCATTCAGATTAAGTGGTAAATGTTCCCACATAATTGGCCTTATCAAGACTTTGCAGGGATTTAAGCTCCACAACTTTAAAGAGATTCCAACAGACCTAAGTTCTACTTCTATGCCACAACAATGGAACAAGCCAAGGGGAGACAAAATCATTCCAGTGCCAATAAGCCAGGTTGTAGTTGCTAGACCAACTGAACAACGCAAGCGGAAGCCAATAAAATGCAACACCAACATGAATTACAAGTAAATTAATCGGTGTTCAGTCTGAAAGAGATAATGAATGTATTTGACAAGATTTAAGTGACGGTTAGGTCACAAGTCATATTGCATGAGTAAATAGACTAGGGTTTGGCACTACAAAATAAACAAACATTATTTAATAGTTTAAAAATACACTTATGCAGACGCTTTATGTCTTTTGGCAAGTATTAAACAATAATGACGTATTTGAACTTTTGTATTTGCTCCTTAATAAACTTACATGAGGTATGTTAATTAAATTGTTTTGTTTTTTTTAATACACACATGTCAGTATTCTCTCCTAAAATAGAAAACTTCTGCTTTTTGGTCAATGTGGAGGAAGTGACTTGACTAGAGCGTTTAAGGGGTGGTCTCTTGACTGGTTTGGGACATGCTCCATCTGCAGGCACAGGGTCAGGGTACTCTTTGGTTGGTCCTTTTCCTCCTACAAAATGCTGAAATTAGAGGGAATGTTGTTACTAAAAAAAATTAAAGATAAGTTATATTATCATCCAAATGTATTTAAATTTGTTTGAAGAAAAAAATCAAAATGTCAAAAGCAAATCATTTTTCAATTCCTAAAGTCTTGTAAATTGACAAATTTTTAAATGTATATAAGTTCTCACATTGGTATATGTCATTCATTTATAAAACTACAACTATTCCACATAGAGAAATAAATAAAAAACCAATTATATACATGCAGTCAAAGCGATTTTAAAAATAGATTGGTAATATTCAGCAACAAGGAATTCGTCGTCGCGCCTTCTTTTTTTATAACAAAATGATAGACGCGCCATCTTGGGTAGATGACTTAAAAATTTGTTTGTTGCCAAATATTCAAGATTATTTCCATAGGTGAGAGAACGGTCGGAAACAGTAACATCAGAGGTTATCTTTCCATCCGTGTGTTCACTGAAGTTAGGCGTATCATTTTTATTCGAATGCATAATCGTTTCCCCATCAAAATCGGCGGGAAAAGTACACTTCGGACTTTAAGTTTAACTTTCGGTGCGAATTCATCGCACTTAAATCTTAGTTCAATAGAGTATCTTATAAATAAAATTACACGTTTGATAATGCTGACAATTTGTTTTACCTTGGAACAGACAGCTTTGTGTTGATTAATTCTTGATAAGTTCAGTTGCTCGTGTGGACGACCGCAGGCTTTAATCCATCGCTTGCACTTTTCTTCATTCCGCTTGACAAAAATCGGACAAAAAATCCTCCCTCCAGCCTCTCGGGGTAACGCTCATCAGCATTGCATGTCCCCCATGCACATCGTAACACCATTATTATATTTTCACCACATGGTAACTAGGCACAACAAACTTTGTTTGTGGGTAAAATATGGCGGACACTCGCTTACACTCCGCACTAAATGCTACGTTTTTTCGGATTGGTTGATGCCAGCTGTCAATCACTTTGCGCGGATCCATGAATACATTCACTTTCTAATTAATCTGTGAAAAGATTCTCAAACTCTATTTATCTGACACGGCCCTAAACGACAAATTCGTTCAAAGATATTTTCGATTGAAAGCATTCAGTTTGAAGTATTCAAGTAATAAAAGTCATTTCTTTTATGCATATAAAAATTAGTAATATTAATAAAGTATTACATAAACTAGGAACTATAAAATCTAAATGAAATAAGTGATAAAGCCTGTTCACTCATGGCCATGTTTTTGCTCCACCTATACGAGCTGTTCTACTAATAAGGTTGTACGTAAACGAGCACAAGAAAAAGTGTCTAGAGACTGACTTTTTCAAATGAGTGACATTAAGGTGCTATAAAAATGAATGCTTTCCCTCAACTTCAACAGCTTTCAAGCTCAAAGCAAACGAAATGTTTGTTGAACATTAACTTCCTTGATGAAAGATTATATATCGCGAGATTGTATTTTTTTAAATATATTTTGGATTAACAGGATGTCACTAAATATGTTTGTCCTAAAGTAGCGAATATTAAGATAAGGCGGCAGAAAAGTTTAAGTAGAGACATGCAAAAATGTCCACAGCGTAAAAGAAAGTGACCACAGGAGCTGCCAACATCAATAACAAAACATCAAACACCTCTACTTGTATCATTGATTGGAGGAAATAACTGATACTCTTGACCAAGTTATTTTAGTATAGCCTTTCAAAAACAGTTACCATGGATACAAACTGAGCACCTTCCTGAGGATTCCAACTCAGTTTTGAGTCTGTTCAAATGATGAAAATTATCCTTGTCATGTTTACCAGTTCTGTCAAATGCAAATTGCTCAGAGGTTTTCTTGAAACCTATTTATTTTTTGTTTTCTGATGTTGAAGGTGCAGTAAAATAGATCTTCGTTCATCAAGAAGGGCTTTCAAATGGAACTCGGTATGCAATGTTAAACAGAATTGATCAGTTTGATACAATTGACATAAAAAAAGTAATAATTACAAAAATGGTTAACTCTATGCAATTTTGATCTCTTTCTGAATGTGCAGTAGAAATATAATCCCTTCCAGCTTTTTACTTACATTACGATCATCGAAAAGAGGTTTCAAAATGGTTAGAGTGTTGTAATTTGTTATGCAATTTTTGACCGATTGATGTAAATAAAATCAATTATTAATGAAACATTTAACTATGCAGCTTTGGAACATGTTGATATCTTGCTAATATCACCTTTACCAATAATCTACATACACAAATACCCCTTCTTATGACAATTTACAGCTACGGAGTCACTATTTGGTCAGCAGTAATCATGTAACATCAGTAAACATGAAAATAGTATTAACACAATCTTCTTTTTCAAGTAGTTAACTGATGTAACATGACAAAATTACTCTTTGTATTTTCTTTGAGTTACTACGAGCAAAATCTAAATTGTAAACTGAGATGTTCACTAAAGAGATTACGCCACGATAAACAGATAAATGAGGGATGAGTTAATGCAAACTTTTCTATTTTGAAAATCACAACAATTGATGCATATCTATAAAATCAAAGGAGCATAATTGTTAAGAATAGATATATTACATATCGTATACTGTAATATATACACTGGATAATATTTAAGTATATTTCAATGAGCTAGAGGTTATCATAAGCTTAATATCTAACGAGAACTGAAAATTGTTTTGGAAAGATAAAAGAAATCCAAATTTTGAAAATATTGGAACATTTTTACGCACGAGAAAATACATGTACCTTAGACTTTTTTCAAAGCGCCAAAAGTGACTATCAACCATGTGGCCCTTAGTATTATACATTGTCGTGTTGACAAGTTTGACATATTCCTTGTAAAACTTCTACCACAACCTCAAGGCTGTGTAGGTCGGAAATGGCACATGGAACAACTATTGCTTTTGTTCACATAAACCTAATACTCTTGTTTTCAAAACAAACACAATTAATATATGGCAATTGCTAGAGTGCTTAATATGTAACTGATACTTCAAATTAATTTCACTCGTATATATTCTAGCTAGTATCATGTCGCGTGTTAACAAGGTTGAAACAAAGACAAAGACACGAGATTGTAATAGAATGCTCTTCTAGTGCAGGGATATTAGATAAGTGACTGTCACATCAAATTAGTATCAATGTCTTATATTCAAAATGGTGGCTAGTCTTCCAGCATGAAATAAAATAACACTTCCAACTCAGGAGAAAGGATAACAAACCTCCATGTACACCATGTTATGTAGCTGGGTTCCGTGGGATAAACGCTAAGGTAATTAAGATAGCCTTAAGACAAATATAAAAGATGGCACTAATGTTAACCTAACTGATAACTAACAGCCCCTTGTACCCCAATCAAAGTAACTTTGATACTTGTTAATATTCCCAGGAAAAAATAGAATAGAAGGTATATTGTCTTATTCATGATCATGGTATGTTACAATAATGTAAAAATTAAAGATAAATTCATATTTAGCAATCAGCATTTTACATATTTCGTCTGTTGTTTTAACGCCTACGTCTATAACAAGTCAAAAAAACATATTCAACTATTCACACTGTCCTCCAGAGTCTCAAGGTGACAATTTTTATTTTATCTATTTGAGCATGTCTTAATATGACTCTTTTTACCATATCTTTTCATTAAAAGCTTTTCGGATATTTTGATATCATTATATGCTTACTAAATGAGACCTGTCCAAAACAGGACTCTGATCATGAATATGTGTACATGATTATTTTGAATACAATCAACCAATTTCATGACATCCAGCCACGTCAGTGATCTGTATCCGCGCAACTCCTACAATACCCTGAAACCTATAACGTAAACTGGCTCGTGTCGCTGTCAGCTATCTTTACAAGGCTATGTATAGTATGTATTTTCCAGCAAACAAAATGTCGTTATGCGAGGCTTCTGAAGCACAATATCTCAAAGTCAACGCTATAGTAATTTCATTCTGGTAATATACAATGATATGAGGCATTTGACAACAGGGAAGTGTCTCAGTTTCGCTGATATAAACACGCTGATGTAGCATTGACACATTGATTACTTTTATGACCTTGGTAGCAATAAAAAAATCCTGTTTTTTTCTCGAACACTGGCAGTCGATGTTAGATTAGATGCCAAATGTCATTAACCTATCTTGAAAACATAGAAAGTCATGATGTTTTACCCCTAACAGTAACTGTACATGTAATCGTTCAAGCTTAAGGTGCTCGTACACAGATCTCTATAACGACACTTGTTGAGTATGGACTTTCATTATCCTTTACATATATTTCGATCGTCATAAACGTATGTATTAAGGATGTTCGCTCCTCAGTCAAAGTTACAAAATTCAAGTAACCTTAAATCCTAATGTTCTTATATAAAAAACCAAAATGAAGCGGTAATTTCTCAATTTTGATGATTTCTGACTAATTATTCATCAAAATAAAAAAACGTACTATTTTCATTTTGAAATAATTCACAAATTTGCTGACTCAGCAATTTTGATTGTAACTATTATTTGAGCAAGTTCTGTTATCTGTTTTTGAATTTAGATGTTACTGAATGAATATGATTTGTATGAATGTGTTCAGGTATATTTTAAAATAATGAGAGAGAGAAAGCATGTTTTTAGTCCAAAAATAGTTTGAATGTTGATATTTAATTGAAAGTTTAAGTACATGATGTGCCATAGCGGCTAAAAACCCACAGTACTATGGGTAATTGGTGAACTGGATGTAATTGGTATAACTTTTACACCAGATCTTGGGTAGTCAACACCAGAAAGAGACTGGAAAAAATGAATATACTCTTAGCATTTTAACTCATTTTGGTAAGATAACAGTGAGTAAAATCTCTTAATTAGTTCTTATTTTCAATTCTTTGCCAAACCCACCAACACAATTTTTTTCTTCATTAAATAAGATATTTTTAGAATCCATATGGAATGATAAGAATGATAAAAGAAAGAGAAGTGTAATAAAAAAATATAAAAATATGAAAAAGGAGGATTTAGAATAATTTTAATAAATACTTGAATATTAACTATTGCCAGATAAATCTTTAAAAAAGGATGTGGGATTTTTATGACAAACTTATTTCAAGTGGTATACAACCAATCAGAATGGCAGAATTTATTCCCAGAAATTGACTTTAATTGGAAAAATATATTCACAGCATACAAGAAGGGATTACAAGATACACAATTCCGGCAGGCAAGGCGTTCAGTGTCTCTCAAACCAAAGCACTGAAACCATGAAACGATGATAACTTATCAAGTCAAGTGGCGCGGTCACATGTTATGTTGTAAGGGTTGTAACAAATGTAAAAGTGTGGATATATAGCAAGCGGATTGAATAACAACATGTTTTGGTGTCATTCTGGTTGCATTTTTAAGCCTGTTTACCGTTTCGGAAACCAAAATAGACGTCTTCTGAATTACTCAAAATATCGCAAATCCACCATCGACGTAGATGGTGGTTTTGGAAAGGTCTTCTACATTTGTTGATAATTGAAAAACCAAAAGAATCAATGGCATGAGGCAAGCGAATGTTTTGGTTTAGGGAAGAAATTTATATTTCAATGTTGCATTTACTGATACATCGTTTGTGAGGTACTTCATCTATGATACATGAAACAAATCATTGAAATGTCATGAATACATAAATAGCATTCCTGGACGACTTTGCAAGTCATAATCTCGTATTTGTATAGCGCCAATATCACTTTGCATATTATAAATATATATTTGAAAAGCTGAAAAAAACTTGTTTATGCACAATTTAGAAAGTAGTTTTCATGTCCTTAAAACGTATGTCTTATTGTCTATTGATTGAACAGACAATCTATTATTCATACCTATTTTTTGCTAATTCGGGAATGTTGTGCTACGTAGCATTTTAATTTTGTCTGTGTTAACAAAAAATTTGACTTTGTTCGATGAAAATAGATTTTCCACTTTAAACTTTTTTTCAGATGAAACATACACAAAAACGTCAATTAACGTTTTTACCAAGTAGAAATGAATGATTATAATGATTTGATTGAGTATATTGCTGTTATATATATTCACCATATGTTGCTAGGCTTATCAAATATTATTTATATGTAAATCAAACCTATCTCTGAATTTTAAAATTCTAATGATAAATGGATTCATGTATTAAATAATACAATATTACATTTTATAATATTATATTTCTCTTTCCGAGGTAAGTAGACCACTATTTACAGAAACTTTTAAAGATAAGAAGACATTGTATTTAGATATAAACGAGTATATAGCAATGAATAATTTCCATTGAATAGTTATCTCCATGCACTGTATGTAAATTTTAATGACAACGGTTATTTGGTTTAAAACAACCCTTCTATAACATGGTATCATAAATTGTTGTTGTATTACTTCAATAGAAATATAAAATATCATTTTCCAAAAACAATCTTTGAATTCTTTATTTCTTTGTAATTGATGAATCAAAAATCTTCAATTTTGTTTGTTCCTGAAGCTAATATATGAGTTATTTACAAGATAATTAGATTAAGGACAAATGAAACCAAACTTTTCTTTTCAGTTATGTTATTTCAGTTAGTATTTCATTTCCAATATTATCTGGTAAGACAGAAGCAAGTTGTTTAGCGCAAACTATATTTGGCTATTCATATTGATAATTAAATCTCACTAAACGTAAACTTTTATGAATTATAGTGTATTCATGGGAAGAGATTTTTCGTTTACATAAATATGTACCCCATTATTGGCAATAATTCTAAGAACTATCACAATCAGCGTGCTGCTTGCTTGTGTATAAAGGATAACATTATTTATATTGTTTATCTACAGTGCTTTCACTAAAACTGCAAATTAATATATCATTATCTATGTGATCGTTCAGGAATGAAATTTTGAAAAACATTCTAAATTTAAATCAATAATTCGTGACCAGCTGAGAAACCCGTTGATCCCCTGATTGTGCTGACAGCGTGTCACTTGAGGAGCATATTTGGGGAAAGAAAATAAAATGGTAGACATTTAAGATTTAAGGAGTATTGATACTGTGTCAAGAAAACCCTTTGGAAGTGAAATCATTAACAGCAAATTGGCAAGAGATCACGAAGATGATGACGTACACAACTAGTTTCTGGATCAAAATTAGAGGTCAGATTATAGTGTTTATGTTTCATTTGAGAGAACCGTTGACGAAGGTTGTCCACATAATTTTCCATAATGTTCTTTAGCGGTTGACATTTTAAAGTTATCGGGGTAAAGACAGATCTTGACATATTAGAAAAACAGATGTTCACAATCCTCCCATTATTCATATGAACAATCTGCTCGTTGTTTCGAGAAACCATTTCATCTTGCATGATTGACACAGTTATCATTACCCATACTGGACAAAATAAGTTAGGGATATTTTAAATTTTATTATACATATTTCATCAGGTGATCACTGCAAAGAAATGTCCTTTTCATATATCCCTTATCATTTTGGTCCAGTATATTTTATACACATATAGATAATTGTCCTGATAACAAGGTTTTCTATTGTGAAAGAATATAAAACAATAATTCTAATTGATAGTAAGGTAGCTATTACTTATATTCATGACCAAAATATCTAATTTCTTCCTGCTCGTATAAAATCCCAAAATCTATTTTAGATGTATGATTTTGGATCAAATCAAAATATTGAATCTTTTATCTTTATACTAGTCATACGATAAATTATCTATTTCAATCAAAATATAAAAAGCAGTCAGTTTTCATTTACATTTGATCTAAACAGATCACTATGCCCATAGGGTAAAATACATTAGTTGAGTTGTATGTATCACATTGACTTTGCTTTAAACCTGTTTACATTTTCAGAATCAAAATAGAACGGAAAAGTGTCTTGTCAATCAATCAAAATATTGAAAATCAATAAATGACGTAGGTTGTCTTGTCTGGAACGGTCTGCCAATTTATTATTAAATGGAATTTATAATCAATGGATAGAACCACGGGCATGTTTGTTTTTAAGAGAAGTTTGTACTAAAATGTATATGTAAGTAATCAATTCAATGTCAGAAATACAAAATATGATGGGCCCCTTAAAGTAAAACAAGTTTATCTAATGCATGGCGATTATTAAGTAGTAGTGTAGAGCATTTAAATGATATACACGTGACCATTCATAGAACAGTTTTAAAAAAGGTTGCAAGTATTTTTTTTTACTTTTTTGTTCACCTTTTGTTTCATACCTTGAACAGTCATTTGAATATTCAGAAAGTGGGTGTCTTTTTTGGTGCTTGAGATCATATGAAAAAATAACCTTTGGAAGTAGCGACAATAAAGAATCTACGTGCAAAACATGGGACCAATAACAGAAACAATTTAATAAGTTGCGTGTAATTGTTATACTTTTGGTTAATCAGTCATTTGAATATTCATTAAATGTTTGTGTCTTTTGTGGTTCTAAAGATAAAAGGATAACATAAGATAAAACCAAAGATAACATGATAATATTAGGATGAGAGAAAAGTAGGAAGGATTGCAAAGTGAGAGAAAGACAGCAGGTTTTAGAACTACTAAAAAAATGTCGTTTCTATCCGTCAACCTATCCAGCTTGGGTCTCCTTACCAGAAGCGTTAAAACTCCGACTGGCAAAGTTCTCGGGGTATCTGAAGCACGCAAACCATCACACCACGAGAAGGTATTGAGTCAATCAGTGGAAAAAAAGACAGGACATCTATTGATGTAATGTTTTTAACAACCGCTGCACTAGAGATAGTCATATCTTTAATGTTTATCCAAACCGGGACCATATCCTATTTCATCACATTAGTAGATACCGGGGGTGTGGATTACAAAAAAAATGAAAAAGCGTATATTGTTAATGGTCTGGGGTTTTTTTGTTTACAAACAGGATTTGCTACGGAAGAGCTATTCTTAAACTGAGGATAATCCACCATTTGTTTTTGTCACATAATCCTTTCTATACAGGATCATTCATGCAATTCAGTTGCCTTCTGCCGAAACAAGTAATGAACACGGTTCAGAGACAAATGTATTTAGTGTCAAATCGGGAAGATAATTCACTTCCTTCTATTATTTGATTTTCAGTTTTAAAGTTTTGTCATCCTTATGTCGTCCTGTGTTTTTTTTATCAGAACAGTTTTTGTTGCAGAAAACAATAATAACGCATTTATAAGGATTCTAAACTATAACAGTTATAACATAAACACAACCCATTGACAATAGGGTACTGTTCTTTGTTTATCTATTTGTCATATAAACTATACATCAAGCTTCATAAACCAAATTGTTACAAATATGATTTTAGCGTAAAGGATAAACCAACGTCTCTGTCATGGTTTATCGATTATATCAACCTTGCAGTCGTACATGAGATGATATATTCAACACTCAACACTTAATAAAAACAACTTTGTGATTTTGAACTTTTCCTTTATTCAATAATTACATATTCAAATATAGGTTAAACATAAAAAGATTATCACTCCTATGTATACATGGCACAACGTTTATTAATAGTTGTACCCACGGCATTAAGATGGGATAGAGAGTGTTGTCAAATATATCAAACTTTTACTCTAATGGTATTATTTCATTGAGAAATGTAACAAAAACTAACCATTCTCGATCAAGCATAGAGACGTATTAACATTCATGTCCTGATTTTGACTCGAAACCCGACATTGTAACTTCCAAGTGTCCAAAAGAAACGCTACCGACCAAACTGCAAGATAGCTTAATCAAAAGGTGACTAAGTTAAATCATTACTCTAGAAGCCATCTAGTTTAAAATTATATTTTTAGTAAAAAAAAAAGTGTATCAACTTCCAAACTTCAAACAACAATTTCAAACTTAAATTCCGAATGTTCTGTCCAAGATAACTGAACTTCCAAACTTCCAACAGCAAAATACTTTTGACCTTTTTGTCTGTTCTTATACACAAAGGGTGCTTAAAACACAATTCCAGATTTTTTCGTATAGCTCTGCATTTCAATAATTCGTTTAATTCTAAATTGACCAAAGAAAATAAATTATTGGTTGGGATGCATCTATGAACAATGTAAATCTTTATTAGCTTTAAGAGAGTTCAACCAATCTAATGCGTTCGTTGCCAATCTACTGCCTCTTTGCAAAAAAAACTTGTTTTCGTGTAAGACAAATCTGATTCCCAATTTTGGGTACATGATATTAATGTTTTTGTATAAAACTCATCATCTGTTTGATTTGAGCAATTAATTTCCAGGAAACACCCATGAATTATCTTGGCTTGACACTTATTACCTTTACGTTTGTGTTCTTCATTTCTATATAATCTGAAAATGTCCAAGATGTAATATGAGGCAGATCTTAAACCACTCAACCCTTATGAGGTTTCAAATCGTTCAGTGACACCAAACTCTTATGGTCAATATCGTGCTTGTAATGCTAGAAGGACACATGGTTGTAAGAGTTCTCTCACTGACCGTGTCCGT
This sequence comes from Phorcus lineatus, assembly GCA_921293015.1. Lineage (NCBI taxonomy): Eukaryota > Metazoa > Mollusca > Gastropoda > Trochida > Trochidae > Phorcus > Phorcus lineatus. The sequence goes on from OV121085.1 coordinate 42,610,126, forward strand.
TGGTCGGTCTTGTCACGTCTCCACCTCGTGATCCTGACCCTGGCGGTCTACACTGGATATACAGGCCATAGGTACCTGCTCAAGGGTTTCCTCTTGAATGGAGTGCTATTTAACATAAATATTCTGTTATATTTATCAACACACAAATTGAAAGCTCTAAACATGAAACCATTTTATTAGTGCAGAAACAATGTGAAGTCATAGCTGTTGCGTTCATTCTTTGTTAGGTCACAATCAATCCATGTTAGAAATCTATTTTAAATAAATCAATAACGTGTTAACGGATAATTGATTGTAGATTTTAAAGAGAAAAACTGATGAGCTGATTAATCGATGCTGTGTTGATCATACGAGATGTCTCATCAGCTTCATAGTCGATGCATTCCTCTACTGCATGCATTTGGAAAATAATTATATCCGTTCTTCCATGTCCTTAAATCCGGCCCCAAACCAAATTTAAGTAACTGCATTTCGTCTCGTGACCATCTTCCAAAACATGGCCTTTTTAGCCCAAAAGACCTGCTAAGATAGGCATTCGCCTTTAACTGATACGAAGTAGTAAATGGACATAATTCAGTCACATTCAAGGTCTACATATCTGGAAAGCTTGAATACACTTTAGGTTTTTTTTATCATAATACAATGTCAAGGATCAAGAACAGGCTACCAGCATTCGAGTGATGCAAATTAAGAAAATTTAACCATAGACTATTGACAGACCGTTTCCTTCGTTTACACTATACAGGTCCTATAACATTCAATCTGCCAGTCTTCAATTTGCATGTACATCAGATGATCAGCACTCAACTTCGATGTTTTAAATTTGAAACTAAAGTTGATGGTCTTGAATTAATAGCCTTAGATAATCATCAGATATAAAATTATACCTTTCGCAAAGAAAACTCATTTGTTACGTGATAAGACAAGGTATTTAGATGCCTTGGTGACAAATGAGATCATCAAATAAATAGCGGCATCATTTTTCATCGTGAAACTTTGAAATATAAAGGGTATTATTTAGAAATGGATAAATGTCAAACTCCATAACCTTCTGTTTTGAAAATATTATACTTAGGTTTGTGTCAACTCTGACATTTAGTATTCCATGAAGACCTATGGAGTAATTGCGTGTTGTCTCCCTCCAAGGGTTCCACTGCCAACCTACGCAATTCAGAGACTGAGAGAAAGGACGTAGAACACACATAATATGATTGATATAGCGTATTGGCGCGATGAACTGGCGAGTGGTCTCTTTGACAATGTATTGTCTTATGTAGAGCATTAAAGATACACTTGGTGAGTTATTGTATCCATTCAAGTCTATTCCGTTCAGTAGATTTACAAGACAAAGATAGTAAGTCGCGATTGATCGGAAACTAGACAATATATTCCGCTAACGTGCGTTTATCACTTAAACGTAATCTGAGAAACTCAGCAGACAGAAGGACAGTTGGAGTTAATAGTGTTTAATAGATTATATGACACGTATTCATTCGACAGGGCTAGATTTCTGCTTTTGGGCAAGTCTGGTGAGATTGTTTGATTATCAGTTACAATTATGAAATATCACAATGAAGTGTCTCTTTAATTCACATAACTAAATCATTGGTGATGGTGATGAATTAAAATGGCATTAAAGGCACGGTAGCACGTTGTTTATTGACCAACAGTGATCTCTCTACAGGAAAATAAATGTTACCAACTGAAAGATAATCGTTTTAATAAATAAAAGGAAACCTGACACCGAATTCGATAACGCTACGTGAATCTATTTCCCTAAGTCAAATGATACAGTAACTTAAGAGAAACAGTGCAGTGTAACTCACATCAAGACGATGCAACAGATGACCATTATGAAATAACACAGACACAGTAACTTAAGAGAAACAGTGCAGTGTAACTCATATCAAGACGATGCAACAGACGACCATTATGAAATAACACAGACACAGTAACTTAAGAGAAACAGTGCATTGTAACTGACATCAAGACGGTGCAACAGACGACCATAAGAACATAAGAGAAATAGCGCAGTGTAACTCACATCAAGAAGATGCAACAGACGACCATTATGACATTATACAGACACTGTAACATAAGAGAAACAGTGTAGTGTTACTCACATCAAGACGATGCAACATATGACCATAAGATCATAAGAGAAATAGCGCAGTGTAACTCACATCAAGAAGATGCAACAGACGACCATTATGAAATTATACATACACTGTAACATAAGAGAAACAGTGTAGTGTTACTCACATCAAGACGATGCAACAGACGACCATTATGAAATAATTACAGACTCAGTAACTTAAGAGAAACAGTGCAGTGTAACTCACATCAAAACGATGCAACAGACGACCATAAGAACATAAGAGAAATAGTGCAGTGTAACTCACATCAAGACAATGCAACATACGACCATTATGAAATAACACAGACACAGTAACTTAAGAGAAACAGTGCAGTGTAACTCACATCAAGACGATGCAACAGACGACCATTATGAAATAACACAGACACTGTAACTTAAGGGAAATAGTGCAGTGTAACTCACATCAAGACGATGCAACAGATGATAACTATGAAATGATACAGACACTGTAACATAAGAAAAACAGTGTAGTGTAACTCACATCAAGACGATGCAACAGATGACCATAAGAACATAAGAGAAATAGCGCAGTGTAACTCACATCAAGACAATGCAACAGACGACCATTATGAAATAACACAGACACTGTAACTTAAGAGAAACAGTGCAGTGTAACTCACATCAAGACGATGCAACATATGACCATAAGATCATAAGAGAAATAGCGCAGTGTAACTCACATCAAGAAGATGCAACAGACGACCATTATGAAATTATACATACACTGTAACATAAGAGAAACAGTGTAGTGTTACTCACATCAAGACGATGCAACAGACGACCATTATGAAATAATTACAGACTCAGTAACTTAAGAGAAACAGTGCAGTGTAACTCACATCAAAACGATGCAACAGACGACCATAAGAACATAAGAGAAATAGTGCAGTGTAACTCACATCAAGACAATGCAACATACGACCATTATGAAATAACACAGACACAGTAACTTAAGAGAAACAGTGCAGTGTAACTCACATCAAGACGATGCAACAGACGACCATTATGAAATAACACAGACACTGTAACTTAAGGGAAATAGTGCAGTGTAACTCACATCAAGACGATGCAACAGATGATAACTATGAAATGATACAGACACTGTAACATAAGAAAAACAGTGTAGTGTAACTCACATCAAGACGATGCAACAGATGACCATAAGAACATAAGAGAAATAGCGCAGTGTAACTCACATCAAGACAATGCAACAGACGACCATTATGAAATAACACAGACACTGTAACATAAGGGAAATAGTGCAGTGTAACTCACCTCAAGACGATGCAACAGACGACCATAAGAACATAAGAGAAATACTGCAGTGTAACTCACATCAAGAAGATGCAACAGACGACCATTATGAAATAACACAGACACTGTAACTTAAGAGAAGTAGTGCAGTGTAACTCACATCAAGACGATGCAACAGACGACCATTATGAAATAACACAGACACTGTAACTTAAGGGAAATAGTGCAGTGTAACTCACATCAAGACGATGCAACATACGACCATTATGAAATGATACAGACACAGTAACATAAGAGAAATAGCGCAGTGTAACTTGCATCAAGACGATGCAACAGATGACCATTATGAAATGATACAGACACTGTTACATAAGAGAAACAGTGTAGTGTTACTCACATCAAGACGATGCAACAGACGACCATTATGAAATAACACAGACACTGTAACTTAAGGGAAATAGTGCAGTGTAACTCACATCAAGACGATGCAACAGATGATAACTATGAAATGATACAGACACTGTAACATAAGAATAAAAGTGTAGTGTAACTCACATCACGACGATACAACATACGACCATTATGAAATGATACAGACACAGTAACATAAGAGAAATAGCGCAGTGTAACTTGCATCAAGACGATGCAACAGATGATAACTATGAAATGATACAGACACTGTAACATAAGAAAAACAGTGTAGTGTAACTCACATCAAGACGATGCAACAGATGACCATAAGAACATAAGAGAAATAGCGCAGTGTAACTCACATCAAGACAATGCAACAGACGACCATTATGAAATAACACAGACACTGTAACTTAAGGGAAATAGTGCAGTGTAACTCACATCAAGACGATGCAACAGATGATAACTATGAAATGATACAGACACTGTAACATAAGAATAAAAGTGTAGTGTAACTCACATCACGACGATACAACATACGACCATTATGAAATGATACAGACACAGTAACATAAGAGAAATAGCGCAGTGTAACTTGCATCAAGACGATGCAACAGATGATAACTATGAAATGATACAGACACTGTAACATAAGAAAAACAGTGTAGTGTAACTCACATCAAGACGATGCAACAGATGACCATAAGAACATAAGAGAAATAGCGCAGTGTAACTCACATCAAGACAATGCAACAGATGACCATAAGAACATAAGAGAAATAGCGCAGTGTAACTCACATCAAGACAATGCAACAGACGACCATTATGAAATAACACAGACACTGTAACATAAGGGAAATAGTGCAGTGTAACTCACCTCAAGACGATGCAACAGACGACCATAAGAACATAAGAGAAATACTGCAGTGTAACTCACATCAAGAAGATGCAACAGACGACCATTATGAAATAACACAGACACTGTAACTTAAGAGAAGTAGTGCAGTGTAACTCACATCAAGACGATGCAACAGACGACCATTATGAAATAACACAGACACTGTAACTTAAGGGAAATAGTGCAGTGTAACTCACATCAAGACGATGCAACATACGACCATTATGAAATGATACAGACACAGTAACATAAGAGAAATAGCGCAGTGTAACTTGCATCAAGACGATGCAACAGATGACCATTATGAAATGATACAGACACTGTTACATAAGAGAAACAGTGTAGTGTTACTCACATCAAGACGATGCAACAGACGACCATTATGAAATAATTACAGACTCAGTAACTTAAGAGAAACAGTGCAGTGTAACTCACATCAAGACGATGCAACAGACGACCATAAGAACATAAGAGAAATAGTGCAGTGTAACTCACATCAAGACAATGCAACATACGACCATTATGAAATAACACAGACACAGTAACTTAAGAGAAACAGTGCAGTGTAACTCACATCAAGACGATGCAACAGACGACCATTTTGAAATAACACAGACACAGTAACTTAAGAGAAACAGTGCAGTGTAACTCACATCAAGACGATGCAACAGACGACCATTATGAAATAACACAGACACTGTAACTTAAGGGAAATAGTGCAGTGTAACTCACATCAAGACGATGCAACAGATGATAACTATGAAATGATACAGACACTGTAACATAAGAAAAACAGTGTAGTGTAACTCACATCAAGACGATGCAACAGATGACCATAAGAACATAAGAGAAATAGCGCAGTGTAACTCACATCAAGACAATGCAACAGATGACCATAAGAACATAAGAGAAATAGCGCAGTGTAACTCACATCAAGACAATGCAACAGACGACCATTATGAAATAACACAGACACTGTAACATAAGGGAAATAGTGCAGTGTAACTCACCTCAAGACGATGCAACAGACGACCATAAGAACATAAGAGAAATACTGCAGTGTAACTCACATCAAGAAGATGCAACAGACGACCATTATGAAATAACACAGACACTGTAACTTAAGAGAAGTAGTGCAGTGTAACTCACATCAAGACGATGCAACAGACGACCATTATGAAATAACACAGACACTGTAACTTAAGGGAAATAGTGCAGTGTAACTCACATCAAGACGATGCAACATACGACCATTATGAAATGATACAGACACAGTAACATAAGAGAAATAGCGCAGTGTAACTTGCATCAAGACGATGCAACAGATGACCATTATGAAATGATACAGACACTGTTACATAAGAGAAACAGTGTAGTGTTACTCACATCAAGACGATGCAACAGACGACCATTATGAAATAATTACAGACTCAGTAACTTAAGAGAAACAGTGCAGTGTAACTCACATCAAGACGATGCAACAGACGACCATAAGAACATAAGAGAAATAGTGCAGTGTAACTCACATCAAGACAATGCAACATACGACCATTATGAAATAACACAGACACAGTAACTTAAGAGAAACAGTGCAGTGTAACTCACATCAAGACGATGCAACAGACGACCATTTTGAAATAACACAGACACAGTAACTTAAGAGAAACAGTGCAGTGTAACTCACATCAAGACGATGCAACAGACGACCATTATGAAATAACACAGACACTGTAACTTAAGGGAAATAGTGCAGTGTAACTCACATCAAGACGATGCAACAGATGATAACTATGAAATGATACAGACACTGTAACATAAGAAAAACAGTGTAGTGTAACTCACATCAAGACGATGCAACAGATGACCATAAGAACATAAGAGAAATAGCGCAGTGTAACTCACATCAAGACAATGCAACAGACGACCATTATGAAATAACACAGACACTGTAACTTAAGGGAAATAGTGCAGTGTAACTCACATCAAGACGATGCAACAGATGATAACTATGAAATGATACAGACACTGTAACATAAGAATAAAAGTGTAGTGTAACTCACATCACGACGATACAACATACGACCATTATGAAATGATACAGACACAGTAACATAAGAGAAATAGCGCAGTGTAACTTGCATCAAGACGATGCAACAGATGATAACTATGAAATGATACAGACACTGTAACATAAGAAAAACAGTGTAGTGTAACTCACATCAAGACGATGCAACAGATGACCATAAGAACATAAGAGAAATAGCGCAGTGTAACTCACATCAAGACAATGCAACAGACGACCATTATGAAATAACACAGACACTGTAACATAAGGGAAATAGTGCAGTGTAACTCACCTCAAGACGATGCAACAGACGACCATAAGAACATAAGAGAAATACTGCAGTGTAACTCACATCAAGAAGATGCAACAGACGACCATTATGAAATAACACAGACACCGTAACTTAAGAGAAGTAGTGCAGTGTAACTCACATCAAGACGATGCAACAGACGACCATTATGAAATAACACAGACACTGTAACTTAAGGGAAATAGTGCAGTGTAACTCACATCAAGACGATGCAACAGATGATAACTATGAAATGATACAGACACTGTAACATAAGAATAAAAGTGTAGTGTAACTCACATCACGACGATACAACATACGACCATTATGAAATGATACAGACACAGTAACATAAGAGAAATAGCGCAGTGTAACTTGCATCAAGACGATGCAACAGATGACCATTATGAAATGATACAGACACTGTTACATAAGAGAAATAGTGCAGTGAAAGGTTCACGCTGATGTAACGTCCATACACGAGTACAACAATAAAGTATTGAGCTGGAACAGAGAACAAGCTAAGGAGACTACAAAATACACTGCATATTCATTTCGAACTAAGTGCACCGTGTTGTATAATACATGAACATACAAGTCTACTTTGCCTCCGCCTTTATTCAGTTTATCTCGAGAGAGTGTCATAATGAAGTAAAGGTCAAGACACTTCAGTAGGTCATGGAATCGTCTTGTTGCAGGTAATGAAATCAGAAATCCCACAACAGCTTGCTTATCGCCTATCCTGGTTTTTAACTAGGATCAGCAAACATTTTTGGTCGACCTTTCATCCTCTGACGACTTAATGGGGTCAATCGGAATCAGCTGTTGGTCTTTACCTTTTATGCAACCATAAAAATGTATGATTAAACCATGTTTTGTGTATTCTCAAATGAAATATATGTACACAAGAAGTATTGATTTATCTTTATTGTGTACAAATGTATATAATTTTCAACTCGCATGCCACCTTGTGAGATCTTTACGACCCCAACGTTAAAAAGTTCAAAAATTGTATTTCCTCTCAATTTTATTATTAAAGTTCATGATGTATATCTTGTATGTGTCTCGAACATGTTGGATATACACACGATTGAAAAAAGTAAACAGTGTTTATACTTCGGGGTTGAGTGTTTAAAAAGCAGGGTTTTTTTAAATCATCCAAAATCAAAACGTTTTGGTGTACGGTTAAAGCTGAGTTGTATAAGGACATAAGAATTTCATTTTATCCACTCAAACAATATATTAAAACAATATTATGGTTAAACAACATCCACCCTCAAAAGATAGAAAACGATGGAAACGACTCCTTGAATTTTCATTGTCGGGGTCAATTAAAAGTATTCATAGACTTACAACAATACATTTGAGTAAATCGTTAGTATATGGTGTACAGAATGTTTGGTGTCATCTTTGCCAGAAATTCTTAGGTGTCTTTTAGACTTATACGAGGGTACGACGATTTTCTTCCTATTAATGCCTAAATACATTATTTTATATATTTCTTTCTCTGGCAGATTTGTTTAGATAAGAAAAGGAGATTCATTTTGAATGATCAATCATGGATACAATTTACAGATTAAATAACAGGTTTTCATCTTGATAACGAATTTTCATAAATCAAGTAATTCATACATAAAACCACCATGAAAAGAACAGTTGTTTCTGGCTATTTACATATGTTAAAATTCACGTCATGAAGTCAGTGTGAGTGTTATGGGTGATAGGTGACAACTTCTTTATTGTGAGAATGAGACGTTTCCATGCAGCTGCTTGGATCGACAAGAACAAAAGGAGGGGTAACTAGCATCTTGTTGTCACTTGGCTACATCATAATGGACATTTAATCACTTAAGAACAATCTTGAAGAAAATAATGGAGCACAGTGGTGTAGTGGTTAGCATGCTTGCTTCTCAGAGACCCGGGTTCGAATCCCGGTGAAAACACCCAAAAAAATTTGACTTGGGATCTCATCCTGTGTTGTGTCCCTGGCCAAGACACGTCATCCACTTTGCACTCAGTTCACCCAGCTGTGCAAATGGGTACCTGAACAAGGGGGAAGTGCGGATCTATACGGTCGAGCGGGGCGCTTGTTAATCGGCAGCACCGAACATACTATCCCTCCAGGGTCAAATACTCATGGCGCTTTGAGCATGCTTTGTCATGGATATATGCGCGGTATAAGAAAACTAATATTATAATATGAGTTATTCAACGATTACTCCAAGCCACGATTAGGCTGCGATATGATGCGATACAAGGTCTTGGATGATCATCAAGATCAACTAACTTGTTGCTCTCAGCCTAATTTTTAAACAATTTTTTATAGCTAAGCATGCGTCGCATGAAATCGCTTATAAATGGAAATATCGCCATCTTGAAAATAAAAAAGATGCCCAAGTAAAATTGTAACCAAGAAATGTTGAGGCGATTTATACAAAATGTCAAACAACAGTTTTTTTCTAGATACAAATGAGATACATACTCGTAATAAACTCATCCTTACTATCTTATTTCAATAAGACTTAGATGATCGCAAGTCCTTAAGCTTTCCTTAGTGTGATGTTAGAGAATGGAAACCAAGGTTGACAGTGGTAGAGGTTGTTTTATGAAAGAAGGTCAGTACAGAATTTTACCGTAATGTTATGAATGCAACAAAAAAACAACATTTTGCCCAAACGAATTCAAACAATGTAGGTCTTAACGAGATCAATATCTTGAACACAAAATGTTGAATTTTCACTTGTGGTTGACATGGAAAGACCATTCATTCATTCATTCATTCATTCGATACGATCATGCAATACTCTGGTTACTGAAATAACACACGCCATGACCAATACCCACGTAGAACAGTAGCGGTAAAACAAGAGACACATGTCGGAAAAGTTTATATTTCAAGAACCAATGGCTGCACAAGATACCATCTCCCACCCTTCGTCGTGTAAAGCAGATTGGCCGGCGGAAATGGTGAAAACATCGGTAAAATCAGCAAAGTCCAACCTTTAACTGCGCAACACTTTACACATGTAACCAAATATAGACCGCTGTATGACCGTATTGGCAGGAGGGGACGAGTTCGTATTCGGTAGAGTGAATATTCTATGACATTTATTTCTTGGAACAGTGTAGATTTGAAACAAACTCACAACCAATACCAACCTGCTGAATAGGCTTCCTATAGTCAAGATCTAAGGTAACATCAATACATTTTTGTGAAGCATTATTTGACATCTTGATATTAACCATGAAACCTGCAGCTTATTCTTGTGTGCATAACAGTAATTCCAATTAATTCCTCCTTGAAGACGAAAAAGTATATAATATGTATAGAACCATGTGTAAATTTAGAATATGCGCATACTGCAGTAATAAAGAAGAGTGGAATTTCAATGTCTTAACTAAATATAGGGTCTTGCGACTAGAATGAACGTATTTATCATCCTTGTGTTACAACTTAATGCATCCCTTACTAAAGAAAAACAAATTAACATCCCGCTTATACTTAAATAATGTGTTTCTTTGGACATAATTTGGCATTAACTTACAAACTCTTGCGTTGATTAATTTGAGAGTTACATGCTTTGAGAATCGCGGTTATTTTGGTGTCTACATTTAGGTAAGTTAAACTAATTTTCCATAATTCATAATTCATAATTCATAATTCAAAATTCAAGTAAAAGCTATGTAAGTACACAAATGTAGAAATGATACTTGGCGCTGGAAGTAAATGAGCATTAGAGACAAACTTTGACCTAAAGACTTTTATTAGAAGAAAGAGATACATGTATCTCAGAGACTTTTAAAGTTATCAATATTGATAATCAGTTAATTTACTTATCGTATGTCTATGAATTGTAAAATGGTGTACTTCTACGTTTCTAAATTTTAAAAATTGCAGGGTGAACCTGCCTAAGCGAATAAAAAGTTCTGAATAAACGATAAGCCTATTAAGCTCTCCATTCTAAGATAGACCTTTCATGTGTCGCCCATCTGCCAAAATATTTTGGAAATATCAAAGATGAGTAAATTAGAAACAAGACAGACATAACTAGCGCAATTCCCAATCACTGCTAATTTACGTTGTGCTGCTGAGCGCTTAAATCCATTGCTTGAGCATCTTCCTGCGCAAAGCGTAACTATCGCAAGTCTCAAGCTGTCCAAGCTTAACTATTGCCAATCTCGAACTGTCCAAGATGCTTCTTCCAGTGTGAGGGCTATTCGTAGATGTGCCTATGACGAATTGTGACGTTGATGTTCATATCAAACGAGATTTTTCCAAGAGTGCTCTATAGGGTATTGTATTCTAGTAACGTTAGAATTAGTAAGGTATTGGACCATGTGTGTCATGCTGGCATAACGCCCTCTGTCGGTCAATAATCTACGTCCGAGAACCTTGTCTATGTACATATTTTTGTCGAAGTCCCATGTACCAGCATTAAATTAAATCATTGAGGAAATGCTTTAGCCATCCCTCACTGATACTCTCTTAATCTAATCTGTTGCCTATTTGAATTAAATTGGAGGAAAACATTACCAACGGTAAACAATATTATAACACATTATTTTCATTTTCATCACCGAACCAGACTTTTCTGATTTTTTTATGTTCAGATTCTCGACTTCCAAACATAACAGAAAGTGATTGTATAATATGCCATTGCTCAGAACAAGTGTGATAAGCGGCATTTTAAAGGAATTTTTGGTCAAATAGTGAATGTATTTGGGTAGTGTTCATTGTTGTGACAAGAAGATGACACATGTGGATGACCCGGATGTACCGATCTTTGGCTTAGCTCGTTATTCTGAGATGTACACACCTCAGGCTCTTTTTTTGGGCGGAGTTGGTCGGCAGGAACCGGCCAAAAAGTCAACATAAGGTGCTCTGGTGAAAGTTTTAATGTCAGGCAACTGCAGAGTGCTACTTGATTTGACTACGGCGACGTTTTCATTTTCGCTTCTCAGGTGTGGAATAATGTTAGACTCTTTTCCATGCAAAAATGAATAACAAAATTCGAAACAACGTATGCCTTTTGTGCTTCAGATAACTCGTGATTTAGCGCCTACTCTTATGTTAAAGTTCTTTTACATGTTTTCTATATAAAGTTTTTGCGAAAACCTCTTAAAATGTTTTTTAAACAAATAATAAATTTCAATTGTCTGGTTTCTTTTGACAATTACACAACAAAAGAAAGAAATATTTATTTGCATTTTTTTCTGTTTTTACACGAGATAAACATTCACCAAATAATTTTTGCTGTTCTTTTTTAAAGAGTGTATACAGAATTACAAGGATTCCAAACCCACTCTTAGTGTATCACATTAGACATAATAACATAATCAGATGTGTGGTTGAAAGCGTCTTCTAGGGGTAGGGTAGTGCAGTAGTTAGCGTTCGACTTAGCTGTTCCACACGTAGTAAGGTTTGGGTGCAACGCTACACTGAATTTCAGCACAGGAGTACCAATGGTTCGCTAGTTCCAGGCGATGCTCGCATCGCCACAATAAGAGTTTGGCAAAAACAGCAATTCCATTACCTTGGATCAAGTAATGTTTCTAGGAAGTTTTTATCATTCGATAAAGAAGCAAATGCAAGAAGCCCAGAAACGTTCTATTTACATAGACTTTTGAAATAATGGATATTGTTCCAATCATGTAGTTTTGTTTAGTTTTTTATATATATAATGCCCTTATTCATTCATTGTTTTCTCTCCCTTTTTGGTACGTAAAACTGGTCGGAAAGATCTGTCCAAACCTGGAGACAAGGTTAAGGTGTAGGATACACAGTTTGGAATTTTCCGTACAAGTGAAAGTAAGTTTATGCGAAATTATAACATGCGCTGGAATACAGTGAATGTTTTGTGTACGATAATGTTTTATTTTATGTCCGCTTCATCAACCTTATTCTGAGGTCTGGTTTGATGAGTTTATTAACAGTTTAACACGTCTGTATGGGTACTTTGAAACGCGATAATATTGAGTCTTTTTGTTGTACTATTGCAAGGATAACTACAAGCTGGTTTTTATTACCTAAACATGGGTTTTACTCAACGAAATTTAAGGAAGCCTTACATCAAATACTTATCAATACAATTCTATACAGAAAAACAGTCCGCTTATGAAATAAAGTTTCTGCATATAAACATCTATGTATCTATGTCCTCTTATGGTCATGTAAATGGCACCGATATGTTTATATTGAGACCATACAAGGGATAAACATTGATATCTAAGGTTAGACGAGTAAGGATGTTTATTATGTGGCCTCAAGTAGCATTTCGGATCGATCGTATCTCTAAAGATGTTTTACTTGCCATTTCATGTTGAAGATTCTACTATAATCTAAGAGATAGTTTTCTTAAGTTATTTCAACATACTCACATGGGATATTAAAGTTTTCACTTGATCAGATTCTTAATAAATTGAAAAGTCGTTACTTCTCACGTTGACCAGTATGGTCAATTCAGGTTCATGATATGTCTTACGCTTGAGGACTTGAAAATAGCCTGAGGTCATTCTGATTGTTTAGCGCCTAGCTCAAATGAATTTAACACAATTATGTTATTTTATTTGAATTTAGAAAATAAGCCTTCTCTACTTTGAAAGGTTGTTTATATGAAATACGTGTTTTTTACTTCAGAAGTCTGAGATCTGTCGTATATATCCATTATATTGAGCCATGGTTGTTGCAGCGTTGGTTACTTTCTTCTTGAGGTTTACGTACCATTTTTGTACATATGTTTGAGTCCAAAGTAGTTTTTTTACTCAACAGATTTATCAAGTTCATTATGAATTCACAAAATATGTTGTTGTGATTTGTTTTAAACGTTATATACTTTTCTGTTACTATTCAAAACCTACGAGGGGAGTCCCATAAATACAATTGTATCTTTTCCTTAAGAGCTCTTGTATAATTGTATGCTTTGCAGTTCTGTCTGTTAAAACATATTAATACAAGTTGGTATGATTTAAAGTCACAATTATTAAGTAAACATTTGGACTGCTTGTTTCAGAATTGATGGAGTTTGTTATGAAGGACCCATTTATGCTTGGATTGTTTCTGGTACATTGACAACTGACACCTGTGAGACTATTTAGTATCGAATCTGAGCCTTTGGTATCATGTTTGATAAAGTGAAAATTATACGAAAGTTGAAGTCCTTATGATCATAAAGAAAGAATAAGCGTTCATAGGGGGGTGTATGCTGTTCAAATTTTGCTAAGGACTATATAGAACATGTTCATTTTTACCAGAACTATTTGAACATCTGACACATCTGTTTAAAGATGGATTACACTATCCAGAGAAAGTTTGCTGTCATTACACCCGCATAAACCACTGAGGAAAAAAAATGTTAATGCAGCTGAAGATAACAAAAGGTCAAAAGCGACGATTATCAAGTCAACAACGTGTATGTGAGCCTCTAGCACGCACTACAGTTTGACATCGTCTTCTCACGCTGCCAATGAGGAGCTGAATCTGCTGCTGATGGAAACAGCTCAACTCCTCCACGTGTACTCTAACGAGTTCCTGTTTGGTAATTGATTGAACCACACGGTCTAGAAATGCTTTTTTGGAAAAGGTTCCGTACATGTTCTATTGGATAAAGATCCGACCAACGCATAGTTGTCTCATTTTAAAGGTACTGTTCCACCACCCTTGCATGATGTGGACGGATGTTGTCGTCCATAAGGGCGAAATTATCCCCGATACCTCCAACGTAAGGTTTGACGTAGATATTCAAGACTCATCCCGATAACCAATACGATTTACTAGAGAACCCTTACGTGAATTTTCCTGATCTACATACTCTTTATACTGTATATCACTGATTCGGACATAACAGAATGACTGTGTGTGTTTAACACACATGGCAATTCATATTTTCATATTTACTTTGAAATTAACCTGTTGTTATATAAAAACCATATCATATGGTCCCTAGCAAAAGTTGGAAAGTATAGTTTCGAAGCGCGTGTTTCTCATAAACGTTCCAAATGCATCCCTGTGAACTTCTACACATCTCATACACTATAATAATTTCTTGAACCTTTTCTTCCAAAACATTGTTATATATTGATTGCTTATTACAAAGTTTACAAAATGGTACTTACATGAGACGTCAAATAAAATAGTGTAGTGTAATATCCTGAAAGTGCCCAGAGTAATATCAAAACAGCTACTATGTGTCGTTTTCTATTTGAGGCAAGTTACGTGCACACCTCTGTGTAAATATGGTTGTCGGTGAAAAATTAACAACAAAGTGTCGTGATTTGTATCGACTGTTGACGACTATACTTGTTCGTTTTCCCCAATGTCTGATAGTCTGCCAATCGTTATTTACTTCAGATGCCTAGGATATTAATTGGAATTCAACATACGTGGCAGTCACCAGCGTCAAGGGGTTACTTCTTAAAGCGCACATAAAATACCTTTATTCGATCTACTCTGTTACGGTTTTTTGGTTAGATTGGAGATACAGTGTTCACGGCAAAATAAATATATAAAAGTGATAACTTCTTATTTAGTAAATTAATTGAAGTTTTAATGCAAAATATTCATTGCCAGATGCTATTGTAAACTTTAGTCTCTGACAGTTTTTAAGATACCCCAATGACATGACTTTACGTCATTTTTACACCTTGAAATATTTTTGAGTTTCTGATGCACGCAATAGTATGTATATGAGCTGTAATCCAAAACCGGCTACATTTAAGTGTTATATTTGATATCAAGTATGTATCAATAATTTGTCGATTACCAGTTATACATTATGATGCAGTAATAGATAACCTAATATATGCTAAACATGTTGTTTTCAAATATGTTCACAGTCCCAAACGCGTGTTTTAAATGAGTATTTTAAAGATTTTTTTCATGCTTTGTTTGTTAACCACTCGTGTATTGCAAGTGTATTTCACCACTCGCTGCTTTTGCTACATGTACTGTGATTATGCACATGTTTGACATTTCGACCTGTACAAAAGCATTACAAGTTGAATCTATTTTGTGTATAAACGGCTGCATGAGTTGTAAATGTGAGCAGCTTTTGAATTTACCTAAATTCTGAACTGACAATGAAGGATGAAATATTGATTATTAAAGCAATCTTGTAATTAATCCAATTTTTTTTAAAATAGTATACGCATTATTATTGGATTAAGAAAGCGGCTACCGTTTACGCTCTTCTGTCTGTAAGCAAAATTTTAATATTTCCAATATTTTTCATTTCAGATTTAATGCAACGTTTCATACTTCCGGTCTTTTAAAATGAACTTTTAAAACTGAATACGTACATATTTGTTATATAACTTACATGTATGAGGTAGAGAGTAATGTCGAAAGATGTGCATGACCTGGGCATTCGTTGTGTATACGAAATATTGGTGTGCACTAGTGCTTTTGAGTATTAAAAAGTCATAGGAAAACCTACCAAACTACTTGGAAAAAAAAGAGCATAGTATGCGGGTCAAAATTGTTTGTATAGGGTTAATTGATGTTATTATCAATTCACACTATCGGGTACTTATAGAAGATTACATATTTAATCGAAAAATATAAAACGAAATAAAAGATTTGGTTAAGTTAAAGCTGTGTTTCTCATTGTGACACGGTTGTAGTGATCCTCTCGAATTTAGTTTCCAAAAAAAAATGCCCCAAAAGAACTTTCTTTGTAAAGGCACGGTAGCGTGATTTAGTGTTTTATTGTACAAATGTTCCCCGTTAATAAACTATTTTATGCCAACTTGTTTTCTTCAGGGTACTATAACTTAAAATCATTTGGCCAGCGAACTTTCTCATATACAGCAGCTTTTCTATTGTATTCCCTCCCTTTCGAGCTAAAATCATGCCCGTCTCTGTGTATTTTGAAAAAACAACTCAAGACCCACCTCTTCGATATTACAGACTACCTATCATCTATATATAGTTTTAGATTGAGCTCAGAAAGCTCTTTGAGCATATCAAAGTGACGTGGAAATATATATATATATATATATATATATATATATATATATATATATATATATATATATATATATATATATATATATATATATATATACTACATTTTCTCAAACTTACAGTGTATCATCCTTAGTTGTGGAATATAGTTGTGGAATAAGATTTCGTGTACCAGAACAAACTCAAATCAAGTCATTTTTGATTGGATACCTTTAACTTATTTGTTGGGAAAATTGATTCGCTTAGCTTATCAGAACTTAATACGTTCTTTAAAGACGTTTTGCATTAATAGAAAAAGATTTCTTGTATTGGTAACAATTATTTTCATTTTCAAGAGATCTCTTGAATTCCTGGAGTAAACTCCTACTGTGTCTTAAGTGAAATCTTGTTAAAATTATATTAATTATTTCAGATCCCCAGGTAGGTTAATACCGCTAGTTTTAACAAGATTGCCTATAGTGTACTGTTTGAGGCGAGATTAAAAATAACATCCCTCGGTCTGCTTTTGGTACATGTATGTCTATCTGCAAGAATGCAACATTTGAGTGTACATGTAAGTATAGTATAAGAAGCCGAGTGAATAGAATAGCTCATTAACATTGTGAGGACAATATTTAATAAGCACAAGGATGGCAACATTACCATTAACAGTAGCTTATGGCTGACATGTTAGGTCACTGAACAGAATTAATCAAACAATATAAACAGGTTGTGAATTACAGAACTTGTATGTGTGTAAATTTTTAACAAGGTATTTTGAGTTGAATTGGTGTTTTTAAAAGTCATATGTAAGTTCCATTTCATTCTCATTCATTTCATTTACAACAAACATCAAACTTGGTTCTTGTTTTATTTCATTTCAAAGCTTGACATATAAATGGAATTCCTTGTTAAGTGTATTAAAAGGATAACAGACTTGTAACTCTGTAAATAGAAATGCATTAGAAATTAGCTCCTCGCCTATAGTTTCAGAACTTTGAGAAGTACGTGTGTATCATCAAATATTATTATGAAAACTGGAAATTCATAAATGCTAAATATTGCGATAATCAATGGATCTTGAGAGAAATAGGTTTGAAAGTAATTCAATACAAAGTTCACATAGCAATTACTCCGCAATCTTATAAAGGGCCGCCATTTCAAAACATGGTATAACATTATGTATGATAATTGTGATGTGCTATGATTTTGAGTTGATAAGAGACAGTAACTCCAGATAGAAGAGATTTGTTCAATTTTCTAGAACATTTAAACGGATACGAAGCACTCATAAAATATCTTCACAATTTCTATTCCGGCTTGTTTTAGGTCCTTTTTTCTCCTTAACATTATTATTTTATTTAAATGTAACAAAGGATAACTGATTTATAATCCACTTCTGTACAAAATTTAACAAAACTTTTAGTATTGATAAGTGACAAGCATTTCTTGATTAAGTCTACTCAAAGATCATTTCATAACTTTACATTCCTGTCTATTAAAATTGACATTATCCTATAAAAGACACAGTTATTTGTTCTCTTTCAACATCAAATAACAGTAAAGGTGCTCCAAGATTTATTATAATCAAGATACAGAACAAAATTAACACATGATTTTTAACTTAATTTGTAAAAAAATCATCATTTGAAATAAATAGCAACTTGATATTCATTTTCAAGAAGATTTAGTATTTTTAACAGCTACAATATCATTTAATAATAATTCTTGTAAAGGAAAATAAGAATTTAATGATACAATTTTCTTGATCAGAAATAAATGGAATATGATGCACATCACAATAATTACGATAATTATGAAACATATTCCTGTTCAATAACTTAACAAAGTACTAACGCAACAATGTTAACATTGACTTAAAATAGAGTATACATTAATACTGTTGAAACATAGATATTAACATGGCATAAAGTACTTATATAATGAGATACAGGATAAATGGACATGTTAACACATGAACTACAAACAATAATGACTTTAAAATACATTTCTGTTGTATTTTGATAACATCATTTGTATTAACAACTCAATAATGTTTGTAATAAATACATATCATATACAATAAGTAAAGAATGATAATTGACATTAATGAAATTTTTTGCGTCTTTGTTTATATTTTCTTCATGACTTCATCAATAACATAAAGTAAATCATTTATTAGAACAAAGTCATAATGACATTTGAGTGAATTTCCAAACAACAACTTCACACACTTATGAATATGCTTAGTCCAATAAAGTCATTTTATATGATAACTCTTTGCTTGATCAAAGCACCTTAAACCCCAACTCACTCACTCACTCTTTGGTTGTATTACTTAGAAAAGATGCCCCCACCATCTATTTTTTGAAAACCACCTTCCATACAAGATTCAAATATATATATATTACTTCTGCAAACTGATATTTGTTTTGGATAATTATTTCATCATAATCAAACATAAACATATCAAAATCTTTAACAAGAGTAAAATAAATATCATCTTAGATTACTGGAATGAAGTAGTTATCTCATAATCTGGTGTATATTCAAGACAAGCCAGTTTTTATATCTCAAACAATCAATTCAATACCTGCCTTCTATTGGAGACCGGAATAAATATGAGTGTATAGGTAATTGTCCTTAAAGGCACATTGCACACTTCAAGAAGTTGATTGCAAAATATTAAGGTATAGAAACCCACTCGTGATGCCACGAGTAATTATTTGTTGAAACTTCCTTGACATAATTTTGTTTTAAAAATAGATAGTTGAATGTATTAAGATATATTTCAAGAGATATTCATGCACAAAATAGGGAATATGAAAGCAGAAAACAGCTGATTTTGTTATGAGTGCAGCTTTTTAATTTACCTGGAATTCTTAACTGAAACATAGGATAAAAAGTCTTGAGGTTACAGTTTCTCATAAACACAAATATCATTGATTATCTATACATTTATAGTGCATGTAGCAGCTTTTGATCATCAGATTGTCTACAAAAATAGAATGTGTAGTTCAAAGGGATGTAATGCAACCTCAATATAGTGAAGTTTATCTATTTAAAGTCATGATCTTTAATAGAAAACTGACTACCTACAGCAGGCGTGTGCATTTATAGTTCCAATAAGTCTGATGAAAGAACGAGTTCAAATAAAGTCTATATTTTGAAACTTCTATTTCTCGGAACAATGTCTACTTTAATCAGACTGATTCAAATGTCATTTTCAGATTTTGAAGCTTAGAAAAAAACAAAAACAATGGTGTGTTATCTGAACATGATGTAAGGTATTTACAAGATTGTCAATGAGAATAAGTAATTGTCTGATTTCTGACATTTTGGGATATATATGCAAGATAAGTAAATTGAACCGAATTCAGATCAGTAAATATTTTGGCACATATAAAATAAAATATGAAAGAGGCTTTTTCTCACTTAAGGAATTGTGTAACTGTAAATGTATAATTGTGCTTTTAGTAAATCAAGTAAAAGTAAACTGTTTATAATGACAGAAAACTATTGAAAATCAGTGATCTAATACAAAATGCAGCAAATCTAATTTGAACATCTACAAAAAAGAATGCACTGTTTTATTTGATGAAAGAAAACTGTCCAAAATGAGATGTACATCATACCATATGCATCAAATTTGTGACCCTTGAAATGTGTGTTCTCATCACCCAAAGTTTGAGGGCAAACATCAATATCTCATGTTCTGATGTTGCTGAAATATGTTAAGAATTGGCAAGTCCAGGCACTGGAATACATGAAATAATTGATCAGACATTCACAGAGGAATTAGACACATGATGCACTGATTTGCTGACCACTGAATAGAGACGGGCAGTTGGAAGCTACACACAATACAGGATACTACTGGACATGAACTGATGAAAAAGGATCAATTCAAATTAAATAAAACATAATTCAAATTGATAAGTTAAACATGGTTAAGTTTTTTTTAAAATGGACACATAATGACTCTCCTATAGTCCCATCTTCACATTAATAAATTTATGATGGTTTATGTTTTTCATTGTCCTGTGAAATGGGACTGTATATCTTTTATACAAAATTTGGAATATTCATGAAATAACTTTTGCCAAAATGTCATAAAAGTAAACACTATCACTTTTTTGATGAAGTTCATTATAATCAACAGAAATAAATGATATAATGATTTGCAAATCATTCAAAGAAAAACAATCATTAAAATTTTAACCCAAATAAAATTGCAAAAATTGGAATCAGCTTAAAAACTTCTTGTTTGTTCCACAATCTTTCTTGGAACAATTGGCACTTTTACCTTACCCAAAGGTGAAATAACAACATTGGATTATATTTGACCTAAAACATATCAATTATTTAACCTAAAACATATCCATATATGGTTTATGAAAACAGATGTTGGGAGCATCAAAACATTAATTTCATATTTGGGTCATTATAACCTCAGAAATATTCATAATTATGCATTTTGCAGAAATATCTTTAAGGTTTATTCATTTCGAAATACACAAAATATTAACTTTTTAATAAGTTTACCATTTTAATGAATACTGAGCTGTGGGGTCATATTCATACAAGGGTTAATGGTCATGTCACAAAAAACATGAATATCTGATGGTTATCTGATAAACCTTCAATAAAGCATTTGAAGATCACTTGAATAATCAGAGCTGGTCTTTGATAACATAAACACAATTATCGGTCCAATCAATAATAACCCAATATCTCTTCATCTGGCTCATATTGGAGATCTTTGACATTCTCACATCTATGATCCTTTAACAGATACGTGTCTCCCTTTTATCAATCATATCTGATACACTTGTAAAGACTTCTTCAAGAGTACAGAATTTCCCTTTCCAATCTTGAACTGAAACCGAGCTTTGTATCACTTTATAATCAAAGAAATCTGTAACAAAAGTTAAGGATATAATATCTCCATTCACTCTCACTGCAATTTTCTTTCTATGATTACATTCTAAATTCAATTTAATCTGAAAAATGAAGTGTCCATTTCAGGTCAATAAAATGAGCAATTATTTCAATCCACTGACATTTCATTTTTGTTGAAGATCACACTGCATAAGTAACCTACCGGTAGACAGAACTTCATGTACCTTACAGTCTTCCCATCAATATTTTGTAGTTTATTTTGGTGTTGAGAAAAATAAAATGGGTCTATGGTTTCTTCCACAAAACCATCTCTCAAATAGAGTCAGAATATGAAATGTGTTTAAATACTGGATCCAGCAATGTAGACATTGTGTAATGATAACTGGCATCATGGTCATGACATGAAATCAGTATCCACAAGCTGGTAGTCGAGAAGTCAGACACTTGTTTCAACCGAGTCCTGTCTTGCATTCCGCTCCTTCCTCTTTAAGGCTGCTCCCACTGATGCTATTGTCAGTCCTCCACCTGTAATCAGACAGGTTTCTTGAAATACAGATTTCATTTCAAGGATCAATTGTAAGGGATATATACTTCAGGACTAGATTTTATAAGTCAAAATGAGTCATAAGTCATTCTTGGATGGTACTTTGGCAGTGTATCTGAGTGAAAGTAACTCTGTCTTTCCTTTTGTCTATGTCCATAAAATGTATAGTAATGGTTTAGAATGCTGTCATAACTTCACTTATTCATATGGATGTTGTTGAGCTACTTATGCCAATATCATCAACAACTGATATGATGGCATAACTTGACTTACTTACATGGTCGATGCTGAGGTCCTTATAATTATCTTAAGACCATCAACAACTGATCTGAAGTCAAAACTTAACTTACTTAAGTGGACAATGTTCAGTTTCGTAACCCAATACTGTCAACAACAGATCTGCTGTCATAACTTCATGCAGTTACTCATTTGGATGTTGTTGAGCTCCTTATGGACTCATATGGACCTTGTCGAGTTTCTTATGCTAATACCATCAACAAATGATCTGTGCCTCCTTTCACAAATCAACCTTTACCAGGGTTAACCTTAACTCCAATTCTTCAACATTACACTAAGGTTACCATAGATACAAAGGATCACCTTAGGGCTTTGTGAAAGGAGGGTCTGATGTCATAACTTCACTCACTTATAAAGACATAGTTGAGTTTCTTAGGCTAATACCATCAACAACAGACCTGCTATCATAAATTCACTTGCTCATGTGGACGTTGTTAAGCTTCTTATGTCAGATAAGTTTTATATACCATCGCCAAAAGGAATGTTATAATAATGGCTTCACTCACTCATATGGACATTGTTGAGCTTTGTGAGACTAAGGCAAGAGTCCTGAGTGACGAGGCTATTCCTCAGGTTGACCATGGAGGACTGTCTACTAGCCAGTGTGCGCATGTAGTCTGGGTTGACCATGAGCAGCTCCTGGATTTGGTAAAGCTTGTGGCTGATGTCCTTGCCTAATATGTAGTGGAATGCTGTGGACATATAGAGGTCCTTCTCCAGATACTCGTGCAGGGTCGGGTAGTGCCATGTCAGGATCTGGCTTTCTTCTCGTGCAGATATTGTCACCTGGGATAAAGAGTGAAAAATGTTTTATATCTACAAGAATGTCTCACACCTGGTATCTCATCTGGTGCTGAATGTTTTTTAAGTCACAAGTTTGGGTTGAACATTGATGGGACAATTTGCGATTTATGCAGAATGAAATGGTTTGCTAGTTTCATACAACTCTGGGCATCATTCAACATGGCAAAAGAGATTCTTCATTCTTCTTCAACTCCTTTTTGCAAAGTTTACAGATAAATTGAACTCAAAAAGCATGAAAAACCCTTCATCATTCTTCTTAGATAGGTGAACTTCTAATTCTATTTTATCTACTTATTTAAAATACATGTATTTAAGAATACAAAGAAGACATTATCTATACCGTAAAGATTTTTATAAAGGCAGAAATCTTTCAGAGCTGTAGGACAATATTTGGCCAATGAAAAAAAAGGAACCATGAAATATGGCCCAACTATTTCAGTAAGCCTCGTGGAGACACAATGATCAGAAATCTGCTACTCATAACAAGTAAACCTAAAATACTGTTCATGTACCTGGTAAGTATCGTCCGACTCCTCTAATGGCACAGCCTGGTCACACTCCGGTGAATCAACAAACTCATTTACTTCTATGTTGTGAAGGAAAAATTTTCCATAATTGACTTTAAGTCTGCAAACAAGAAAACTTTTATATTTTAGCATATCATCAGTACCTTAGCAGTTATGAGGGAAGATTTTCTTTCATTACAATATAAAGATGGGCAAAACATTAAGTGCCCATAAATATGGAAAGTCTTCCACAGCAAAAGAACAAAGGAGGCGAGTTGTAAGTTATTTTAAACTGCCATTAAGTATTTTGCTACAAATGTAAAATACAGTTAAGGTTGGTACTCTATTGTTTCATAAGGATCATTAGGCCACGATTTCAAGGTCTGTTATCGTACTGAAAATCAAAATCAAACGATCTTTTGCCCTCATGCTCTACGTGAGGTTTATGTAAGTTCATGGTATTTGGGCATATTTTCTAATAATGCCAAATTAAAAAAATACTTTATGTCATTTAAATTCAACTGACATAAAGAAAATTGGTCAAGGAAATCAGATCTTGTCCTTTAAACTTTAACCAACAAAATTTCTCTTTTCCTAATCCAAAGGTTTTTACAAGGGCTCTAAAGTCAGCATTAATTTCCCTTTGTAGTCTCATTTGATTCAACAAACGTGATCTAGAGGTCTGTTATACTAATTACCTTGTCACAATACATCAATACCCTCATTAAACACACATAATGAAATCAGAGATAAGAGAAAGCCTTTCCCTTCTAGTTTACATAGGCAAACTCACTTTCCTCTGATCAATATGGACACTTTTTCTCCCAAGGCCGTGATTCCTTCCACGGCATATATACTGCCTTTGGGAATTGTCAAAACGGTTCCAATTTTACACAACAAGGCAAACTCCTTTCTGGTCATCTTGAGAGGTTTGAAGAGCTTGATGTAGGTATCTTCCATCTGATCATGCATCTTCACTGGGAAGTTCACATACGCCAGGTATGCTATATGACTGAGGTTCACTGCTAGAAAGACAGCATTCCACACTAGGACATCAAGCATGCACACGAAGAGGCCAGCCCACAGTAGGTAGAAGACAAATCCTACGAGCAGGAGACATCGCAGGAAGAAGACGTGATATCGGAAGCTGCTGGGAGTTAAGAAGGAAATGGCCATACAAAGATTAGCCAGTTGGAATACTGTATGTTGGGCTTCTTCCCATGTGTAGCATTTTCCCACAGGGCTCACAGTTGTGGTGAAGATGCTGGTAGTTTCGGTCAGGTTGGCGCCAACGGTCGAGTAGTTGACACTGGTTAGGATGGTGTCGTTAGGGAGAAGGGTCCTTACTGTTGTGTTGGACATTGTCAGGTTGAAGGTCAAGGGGTGACCTTTTCTTGTGACTCATTAGGAAGAATCTGAAATGAAATCAAGATTTTCAACAACCTGAAGAATTTGTAAAAAAAAGAACTAATCAATTCTTATTCCTTGCCCTGAAAAATATTCCAAATGAAACTTACCATATATAAACACAGCTTCTCTCAGCACTATATTTTTACAATGACATGATATAACTTGCTGTTCCTTACTTGAAATCAAACCTAAAATGAAATATTGACATACAAACAGTGAAAATTGTATAGCAAGAATTAATTCTTTTCCATTCGTCATTTTAGACAAGAATTGAATGAACTTTACAAAATCTTCTAAGGCTATCATCAAGAGTCTCGGATTCAATCTGTTTCGTTCTTTATCTAAATACTCATCAGAGCAAGCCAGGATAGAGGATGATGAAGAAACATGATATTCCTTATCGAATGTACGAGTATAAACCCAGATTGAGTTTCTGAAATAGACGCTGGAAGCTATACACTGGCAAAGGGCAGCTAAGAACCATGATCTATCATCTTCCACAAAACAGATGATAGAATGCTGGTACTGATTGTTTGCTTGATGTTGACTTGATTAACTTCATACAGCATCTCTCAATATGTGATAAGTATTTAATGTCTATATATATTTATATTTATGTCTATTGCAAAACACATGAACAGAGCTAAACATTTCTATTTCCAGCATGACAATCCATAAGAACCAAATTATTAGTTAATGTTTTAATCAGGAAAAACGTTTGTTCTTTTTACATATGAGGAGTTCATGATGAACTGTTTTTGTAAAATAAGTTGCCATCATCAGAAGAGTTAGTTTTTGTTGTTTACATGAGAAGTAAAATTAAAGGTACATGCAGTAGATAATATTACATGTTCATTAATTTTTCTTTGGAAGGTCCTAGACACAAGGTTTGCATGACAAAATGGCCTCGAAATGGAGAAGCTGAAATAAAATGAAAATGTCCCCAAACAATAGTCAAAACCCAAAATTTTAAATTGAGCCATTGGCTCTGCACCTTGTTAATCTTTCAAAATCTTTCTTTTAAAAAATCCTCCCCTTAACTTGCAGGCTTGTAAACCAGATAGAAAATATGCAATTACTTCAGTTATCATGCAATTATCCCACAGACACAAAACTGAGCATGTTTGAAAGGTTTTTATCCCTAAACCATTCTAATTTTACACCCTGACCACACCTTTTTTGAGAGTAGGAAATGAAATATCCACATCTTAGTGTCTATCAATCAGAATGTTATAAAAAATGAGCTGTCAGTCAAGAAAAGTCCAAAGGCTCAACAATCAATATAACACATTTGTCTCTTATTGAAACTTAGTATCAACAAGTATATAATGCACTAAGATACTAAGATGTACAACCATGGGATGAATCAGCCCTCATCTGCAGCAATAGTATCAAATATCTGATGAAGGAGTCAACCGACTCCAAAACATGTAACAATATCATTTTGGTACTCTTCGCGGATAGCTCGGTGTGTTGTGCAGGGTTCTCCCTTTCCCTTATCAAATATCTTTTAAGGTATGAATCTGATACCACCCCTCCTAATCCCCCCTCCAAACAAAAGTATAGGAATGTATCATGAACATTGCAATCATCTTTTCTAAAACACCTCATTCAATAGATGTTCAGTTTGCCTTATATGTCACACCTGATAATAATCATCTATGAAATCAGTTACAAAATTAATGAACTGTAGAATTCTATGATGGATTTGCTTAATATCTTTTATAAACTCTGTCTTGAAAACCTCTACTTGTTCTTTTAATGTCTATAATGGACCTTTCTTTCATAACTTAGGCGAGTAAACTCATTCAATTAAAAGGCAGGTTTCTATTAGATTAGATTAGATTCTTTATTCAGTACGTGTGTCCTCTGGCCCATATACAGGTAACAGGTTTCTATATAACAGTGAACAGTTATGTATATAACAGTTATTTTCAGAATATCATCCTTCAAGTTGCTATGTGGTTCAGATAACTACCCTGTTTTATCTCTGAATCAAATATGAAACTAGTTCAGAGACAAAGACATCACTTAAGACAGCAATATCTAACTGTATCTAAGTTCAATGGCATATTGATAGTTACAAGGTTATCACTGTACTCTAGCTTAAACCATTACAAGGCCAAACACAAGCATGGTCCCTTTGTAACTGTAACAGTTCAGTTGTATAATAAGATAACATATATCATTAAAATACACGCAAAATGTTATAAATTGTTATCTTGCAAGAATAAGATCTAGACCTTGTGTCTGATCAAAGACTTTTGAAAGGAGGGGGTCGGCTTATTGAAAAGGGGCTTCACCCAGTGGTTCTCCAATTTCAAGTTAAAATTTTAATTCTAACATGACACGAAAACTAGAATGAAAATACTGCTTTCTGATTGGTTACCACAACCAATTTTGGAGTGATTATTTCGCTAATAATCACCTCTAAATATTTACGACCGATTCACATTCATATGCGCACGTTTACAAACATCATTCGCTGAACTTACTGTTTTCATCGCCTTACAGACAAGAGCAAAATGAATTTTAAATCAATTCTATACAGACATTGAAAATACCGTTCTTTTTAAATCAAATTTAGAAGATAAATCCATTCTGTGGTATATTTTTTGTCGAAGTAGTTTATTTTTTTATCACTAAATTTAATTTCAAACAGAGCTCGCTTCTTGCCGTAACGCACGGTAATATAGCGATTCGTCAAGTGAACAGAGGGGACGTATGTTATTCTTCAACTTTCCTTCCCCTTCCCCCCTCTCATTCATAAGTGACCACATTTCCAGACAGTGTATTCAACCATGACAAACTATAAAGCTTTCTTGATCGTTTATTCAATCAGTTCACATCTTGCGTGAGAAGTTAGCGCTAGCAGTAAACGGCTACTTTTAGAGTAACGTCCCTTGATTAGGTCAGTCCTTGTCGGTACTGTAGGGGTGATAGGTGTCCTATGTATTTACGTGAAAAAGGTAACTCTGACGGGATAAAAAAATTTGTCTTTTGTTGATTTTATCATCAATGAAATAAATACTTAAGGGTAATATTTAAAACCTGTTGGTTTATGTTTTGATATTTTTTTTTATTATTGAAGCGTGTTCTTTGAAAATGAACTGTACCGTAGTTTCAAAAGCAAGTGGAACCGGTCTGTACTGGTTCGACCTAATCACATTGTTGTTGCGCAAGGCAAATTAGTTCCTCATTATATTTCTAATTAGTCATGTTAGAATGGAGATAAATCCCTTCTGTTTTATATTTTGGGGTTGTATGTCGTGCATTTTTCATCCCTAAATTAACATTTCAAACCGAGCTTGCGAAGGGATTTATCTCCTAATTCAAAAAATCAAAAAGGTTGGGTTTGAACCCCTGAAATAACCCATCCCTCATGGATCCGCCACTGATTCCAATTTGAAAACTTCTTGGTTCAGTATAGTGAAAACAATCGAACATAATATCATCATACTTTAATAATAGACTACACTCATATATCACTTAAATTATTTTATTTCATATTCAAAATTATATATAAAATTAATAATAACTCTTTTATATATTCTGACAAGTTTTCATTAAATCATATGAGTCATACTAGTATTTTTGTATCCATAAGAAGTTTTTTTAAAGTTTGAGACAAAAATTTATAAGATTTTAAAAAAGAAAACAACCTTTGAATTTATGGTTTGAAGAATAGATTTAATGTTATATAGTGAACAACATGAATAAAACCGTGAAAAACATAAGATTTCAACCTTAAGCCATATAACATAAACAAATTGACCTTTCAAAGGAGCTGAGAAAAATTCAAATAATCTGTAAGAATAATTTTCATGTTGTTTTGTAATCATATAACATGATCAAAAAAGGTAGCCATGTTTCTTTGGAATTTGTAAGTTATAAGTAAGTTGCAAAAAATGATACTTCTGTGGAATTAATGACTGACTTGGCTGTAAGAAAAGTAAACTTGAAACTACATAAAGGGAATTATAAACAGATCAAGCTTAATGCATCATGATCTAAATCACTTTTTATTTATAGTTTTATAAAGCCAACAATGTTAAGTAAATGTTTCTACTCAAGATATATTAAAGGCAAAATTTGATGAGGAGAAATATAAGTTAATGTCAATAGTGATTATCGAAAATCCGCCTGAGGGAATAAACAAATACTCAAAACTTTGCATATGCATTTAATAAAGATGTTTTTATCTAAATGATCCTGCCTTTTCGATCATCAGTTTGTTACCTAACAAGACACTGTTTACATTTAGCACTGAAACTTTAAGCAACTTTTGAATATAATAAAAATTTAACAGTATGATAAAAAAATCTCTGAAATACATAAGATATCATCAGCTTTGGTCCCCTTTATAATTCTTTAAATGAAAAGAAACCCTATGCACAACTGGTCTGTCATAATGACGCATCAACTAAACATTAAAAATTTCTCCAAAAGTGGTTCACTTTTACCTAAAATTATCAGCTTTAATAGAATAATTTTGAAAATCATGAAAATGAATATAAAGCAATTTTTATCATGTCAAAACGCCTTTATAACCCGACACAGCGAATAGCCCAAAGATAAGTGATGTTTTGTTTTTGTTATTATCAGAATATTTCTACCCTTGAGGTTTGATCATCCATGACCGTAATGCAGGCATACAAAATGGTGTGCACATTATACACTCCCAAAGGGCTTCCAACTGTGGCAAGCTGTCATCAACACACCTTTAAAAGATTTTCCGTTGAAATAAGCACCAATGAAATGGATCTCAACATCAAAGCAAACACTTGTCATGAAATCAGTTTCCATAATACAACAAATTAGAGATATTTTTTCCATAGAAAATAACGATCGATATCTTGATGTGTCATCTATTTGATCAATGTAATATTTGCAGTGATCTCATGTTAGGAATATATTTCCGTATTTTCTGTGAAGGAGATACAAACTGCACGGTACAATATGATACAATGTATTTTTTACCATGTTCATTGCAAAAAATCATGATGTTTGAGAGTGTAGTCTAATTAGGAGTTTTTTCTCATGTGGAATTTTTCAAAGGTCTCAAAATGTTGTTTTTTAAATGCTATCTGAGGCTTTTTTTTTACTTTTAATCTCAATTTTGGTGCCTAAGACCAATTTCCAGATTGTAAACAATTATATACATACATATATTTATCACCCATATGGTTAATCATTAGTGGTGACATATGTTTAGTATGAGCAAATGTGCACATATCACTTTTGTTTAGAATCTATTGTTTCTGTGCGAGTTACTTTATTTCGTCAAATGTGACGTCATATAACAATTGTTAGTGACGTCACTGTAGTGTGCCATTGCAAGGAAAGCTGGATTTTTTCTGTATATTTTCACACATTTTAAATGGAAAAGAATTAGAAGATAAATAGTTGCGTTTGTAAAATTTTTGGGATGCATTGTTATTCAACACCCGGAAATTTAGTTTAAAACCGATGGCGTTAGCCGGAGGTTTTAAACGCTTAAATTTGCGGACGTTTTAAAGCTTATTGGTTTTTTTACAGTGACAATGTGAAGGTAGAACATCGCAATTATGATCGAAAACCGGACAGTGGCGCGCGTCAAATAGTCAAACGTAATTTTGGAGACTTATCTAAAACAGCCAGGAGGGAAGTTAGGATTTGTTAGTGTTTGTTAGGTTATATAACTAGTATCCATGTATATTGGACGTGATATCTACACCTCTGTGCATTTATAAGGCTGTTCTTAAATTTTCATGGAAAACCAGTATTTGTCATAAATATGTCTTTTGGACATGAAAAGTTAAGATTGTTTTGATTTTATAACACCACATATGACATTTAGGTTCATATCAAAGGTAAATAATATGTTATGAAAATCACGGAGTGGCTCTTTAAAGGGGTACATTTTTTAAATGATTTATTTCATCTAATTTTTCCCAATGAACATTATAAATGGTAAATCAATTTTCTTCAGAGGGTAAAAACATCTCATTACTCAACCAATCATCCTTTATTGTAGAGGAAATAAACTAATATCAAGCAAAAACAATTGGCAGCCATTTTTGTGTGTACACTTTTCAAATATATAATGTAGGAAATTGGATTCGCATAGCACGTTCTTCTGCTTCTTTAGATTAAAAAACATTGTCTTGCAATTGGAAAGATTTATTTTCATTTTCATAAGCTCAATTCATATAAATAAAAAATGTGCTACTGCCCCTTTTAAATATATAAGGTTAACCAGTGCGTAAATGTTTTTTTATTCAAAACATTCCAGAATGTATAAATAATAAAGAATCTGCATTATCAATAACATTCATTTAAGTAATCATTGAAACAGACTTAATTGCAAGAGTGCTCCATAACCTTACCATAAAAATCTACCATTATACAACATGACCCTTGTCATAGTAATTGGCTCCATTAACTTGTCATTTGCTATCTGATAAATGTGTTGCTATGACAACAAAGGATATCAACGCACTGTATGTCCATTAATGAGGCATATATATATCAAACACATATGTTTTCTAGGTACATCCAACCACCATATTTCACTACAGAGTTTACAGTTTTTACAGTATTATCTTCCTATTATGTTTGTGTGACAGTATTCCAGATATTTAACACCCCCTTCTTTTACAAACATGTCTTAAAGTTAAGGAAAAATAACCAAATTTAGAGAAATCATCCAAAAACATACATTTCAAGAGAGATACATGACTTTAAAGAGGCGGTGGCAAGTCTTAAGTCTTAGATTTTTTAAAATTTCCCAGATTAACATTAGTTTATGATCAAACATCTAATACAGTTATCTGTAGTCATAGAGAAATAATAAAGTATCCAGCAAAAACTGATGGCCATTTTTGTGTGAACACCTTTTAATCATTTGAGGTAAGGAAATAGATTCTCTTTTGATAAACAAAAACTGTTTTGCTATTGGAAACATTAACTTTCATTTTAATGGGATCACTTCAATTATCTAAAACAATACTACTGCCTCTTTAAAAAAAGAACTTTGTGTTAAGCTGGAAGGTAATTTATTCAACTACAGTTAGCACTTTACAATATAATTGTACTGATAAGATTGTATTGCATACTTGAGCAAAACAGAATTAAAATTTGTTGTTATCTATTAAAAGCCTATATATTCCACTTTTAATCCATTTAGAAGTATCATTATCTGTTATATATTCTGTTATATGCTGCTTATTATCATACTATGTATATTTATATCGTACATATATGACATCAGTGACTGACAGTCATTTATTTGACAAAACTGATTAGAAGGAAGGTTGTGTTCTTAGATATATAAATTTCCCTTTTAAAAGAGTGAGCTCTTCCCCCTTTTCAAATAGGTACCCCCATTCCTCCCCTGAATTTCTGAATTTGCAACTGATGTAATCTAAATATATGTGACAACTAAATAAACTTCTATGTAATTACAGAAAACTTTTTTTGATCAAACTTAAACTGATACTAGTTGATCTGGACAAGTCTGCTTATCTGATAAAGGATAAATACAGCTATATCAGTATCATATATGACTAAATAAGCGTCTCACATATTTCAACATGTATTTCATAATCACCCTTTTTCTGTTGTTGTGTATGACAGTTACTGAAACTGTAACAGCAACAACAACAACGACGACAACAAAATACACTCCAAAATGGTCATCTTTAGACTCTCGACCTTTGCCCTCTTGGTATGATGAGGCTAAACTTGGAATCTTTGTTTCCTGGGGGTTGTTCTCGGTTCCAAGTTTTGGTAATGAATGGTTCTGGAACTATTGGAAAAATGGACAAGCTAAGTATGTGGAATACATGAAGAACTACTTCCCACCTGACTTCACCTATGCAGACTTTGGTCCAGATTTTACAGCCGAGTTCTACAATGCAGAGGATTGGGCTGACTTGTTTGCCGCCTCTGGGGCCAAGTATGTGAATTAAAGTCATTTTGGGTGATATTTTAGTATTTTCACATGAAAGTAGGGATCAAAATCCCTCTTTAAAATTTTCACAAGAAATATTACACATAAAAAATATTGTAATGATTGGTTAAGTTTTTCAGAATTTATTATGTTCATAAAAATAATAATATACCCTTAAAAGAGTGAAAAATTTTACCATAGAAACAGAAAAAATTAAATAAAAAATTGTCAAACCCAAAAAACCACATCTACATGATATTGAAACAAAGTATACCAAAGCTCGGAATGATGAGTGTTGCCGATGTGAACAGAAACTCATCCAGTAATAATATGTCTCCTGATCAGGAGAACGTGTCTTGAGACACAATGACTAACATGGGCCTACCATTAGAATAACTGATATCATACCTTAAAGCGTCTTATTTGTTTGAAATTGTAATCAGTTAAAATATACAACAAAAATAGATTTCTTGATAAACATTTTAAATATTAGCCTACATAGTACTGTATTTTCATAACAGTCATATGTATACATTTCCAGGTACATAGTATTCATAACTAAACATCATGGTGGTTTCTGTAACTGGGCAACAAATGTGTCCTTCAACTGGAATTCGATGGATGTTGGATCAAACAGGGACCTTGTTGGTAAGATAATTTTTCACCCTTTTTTACTCATTTAGACCTTTTTTATAAAGTTTTCATAATATTAATAGAGAGAGTGTCTGAGATATCATATTTATGAAATAAGTAGAAGGTCTGTTATACCCATGCAAGTGTTAAAAAGCAAAGGATTAACACAAATGCAATAGATTCGTAGATGGTCCTTCAGGTTTAGTATTTCATTATTTTGTACAAGTTGCAAACAAATAGTCATAAATTGAGCTGATATCGATTCCCTTGTAAAAGCCTTCAGCAATTATGCCATAAAAATTATTTTATGACATCAAAAACGACAAAATAACAAACTTGCACAATCCACAGTAAATCATGCATTATTCCCACATGTTACAACTATGAATGCTTCAATAAAAATATTAGAACTTTTACACACCCAAAAATGAATGTTAGCATAATGTATTAATGGTAAGTTGAACAGATGGTATAAAGCTAAATGAAATTTCTGATACAATATGCATAATTAGCATATCGCCTACAAAGTTCATTATATTGAAATATTATGTTTTGTAGGGCTGTGGTTGTAAATCTAGATAAAAAGAAATCCAGGAAGCACAATAAATGCATATCAAAGATTTATCATTTAAGATTAAAATATAAGATCTATCATTTACAATTTATTATATAAGATCCATCATTTAAGATTTATTATATAAGATCCATCATTTAAGATTTATTATATAAGATCCATCATTTAAGATTTATCATATAAGATTTATCATTTAAGATGAATTATTCAAGATTTATCATTTACAATTTATCATTTTGAATTTATACCTAAATATTTATCATTAGTTTTTATTTGAAGGTGAAATGGCTGAAGCGCTGAAGTCAAGAACAGATCTGCATCTTGGTCTGTATCACTCCCTATTTGAGTGGTTCCACCCTCTGTATCTACAAGACAAGGCCAACAACTACAGCACTAAAAGATTTGTCACCGTGAGTTGGAAAAACTTCAAACAAAATTTCAAAACACAACAATGCCATAACATAACTGAAAAGTTTACATACATTTTTCAGTTGAGCTATAAAGTTTTATGCATATAAATCTGTCTTTTGTATAGTTATTAATGTGTGTTGATATGATTTTAAAACCTATTTTAATTGGATAAATTTTGATTAGCATTTTTTCCCAAATTTGTCAAATTTATATCAAATGTTTCTGTTAATGACCTAATAGAATGAAATAGGCTTACAATTAAGGATTCCCAGCAAAATTGATCAAAATATGTTTATAAGTGGAGTTGGATGATGAGGAACTATATAGCTTGTATAGTAATGTATGTTACCATATTAACATTTTTCTTCATTAATCGACCTTAAGGTATTTGCCACATTTGTTTTAAAAAAATTCCAAATTAAATCTATATAACTGTAACATATATACTACCATAAATTTAAAAGTCAAGTTCAAATTTATATCAACATATATGCTATTTAGACACACATCAGAAGCAAACAAAAAGTCATGAATATCACAGAGTGCCTCTAAAATGTGAAGAATATACATTTTAAAGCCTTCAATCTGAACGTTACGTGTAAAGAGAGTTTATTTTTAGTGTTAACATTTTCACTTCATCTATAACTATATCTATTGTTTCAATAAAGGTCAAAGTCCTTATAAGGAAAAGGTGAATTAAGGTATTGTCTGCATACTAAAAACTATGAATAACAATGATTCATGTCATTGAAGTGGATACTGAAAGCAATTTCAATCTGAAATCTTATCTGAGATTTTTAAAACAAACTGGCTAGTATCAATGACCAACTCGTTACTATAGAAACAAATCCTTGTAAATGTCAGGTATACATAATGATATTGAAATATTTTCAAATATAATATTACAGGTAATTTGTCATTCATAAACAGTAATGAGTATAGATATATATATATATATAGATATCACTAAAAAAAATGTTATATTAAATTGTTTGTAAGGTATTTAACTTAAATTTGTGCAGGAAAATGTAAAGCGCACCAATATTACAACTAAAATGAATAACGTTCTTATCTGCATTTATATAACACACATGAAGCAATATAGGATAGTTATTGTAGACATTCCCCTGTCCCATAAATTGTATGTATATACATGATGTTTATCATTATATTTTCTTTATTTCCCTTCATATATCAAATAGATACACAACTTCTTTATCTTTTATAAAGGTATAGCAGCAGCAAAACTACAGCATCCATCCATATCACTGCCTCCTAATCAGAAAATCCTAGCTTAGCAAAGCTCAGTGTAAGGCTGCTAGTGGAAGTCATTGCACTAAGGCTACCTTAGCAAATTTAAGCTTACCTTAATCCATATTCATGTTAAATTAGAGTTCAATCTCCCTCGTTCATATATATGACAATCACAGCAAGAGTACTGTCACAAGTTCAATTTTAGGATCAAAGTCAATCATTTCAACAATCAATTATCTTTATAACCTTTTTCTTAATTACCTTTTAATTAATGAATATTCTCAAGGTTGATAAACTATACATAGATCACTGTTAATTCTTCACAGACTTTTATCTTGTGAAATCTGATTGTCCTGTTACATCATATTTTAGTTCTTGGGCTTATATGAGGTTTGATATACAAAATGACAATAAAATCCATTTACTTTCTCCAAACCATACACAGATCTTCACACCAACTTTCATACCGAGTGTTTTTGTTGGAAACCACTTCTCAGAGATGTCAGAAACATCTCTTCAAAAGGAATTTTTAACAGTCTATATACTAAAAATCCATCACCTCACTGCTTTTACCTTTTACCTATATCAATTGAACATCTTCATCATGATCATCATCATCGTCATCATTCTCCACCTCAACATCAACTTCATCATCTTCTGCTGTATAATCACCAACATTGCCATCATCATCAATAATACTTAATTATCCTCCTTCTGTTCATTGTCGTCGTCATCATCATCATCATCATCATCATCATCATCATCATCATCATCATCATCATCATCATCTTAACTAACAACATAAATCATCATCATCATCATCATCATCAATCCCTGTTAGTCATCATCATCATCAATCCTCCTCCTAAATAATAATAACAACAACAATAATAATAATGAGGAAACTTAACATGATCAATCATTTACCATCATCAATGATCATCCTCTTCCTCCTCATCAACATCAGCATCAACACCATCAATCATCATCACAATCATCAACATCCTCATCAATCATCATTATCATCCGCCTTATCATCATGAACATTGACATCATCAACATCATCATCATCATTATTTGCCTCATCCTCATCTGCC
Source organism: Phorcus lineatus (assembly GCA_921293015.1). Lineage (NCBI taxonomy): Eukaryota > Metazoa > Mollusca > Gastropoda > Trochida > Trochidae > Phorcus > Phorcus lineatus. Next base: position 42,647,506 of record OV121085.1, read on the forward strand.
TCATCATCATCAGTATCAACATCAATATCATCTACATCAACATCATCATCATTATTTGCCTCATCCTCATCTGCCTCATCATCATCAGTATCAACATCAATATCATCTACATCAACATCATCATCATTATTTGCCTCATCCTTATCTGCCTCATCATCATCAGTATCAACATCAATATCATCAACATCAGCGATCATCATTATCCATTATCGTTAATAATCAATCATATTCAATCATCAATTATCAAATATTGGACACTCACAGGAGAAGACTATCCCGGAGCTGTATGAGCTGGTGAACACCTACAAGCCTGACATAGTGTGGTCTGACGGAGACTGGGAGGCACCTGACACCTACTGGGGATCAAAGGAGTTCCTCACCTGGCTGTATAACGACAGGTGAGTCAATATGAAGTATCTATGATATTTATCAGCAAATTTAAATCATTTCTTAAAACATTTTGTAAGTACAATGCTAGTGAGAAAATATATTTCTTATCTATTTAATTATCATCATAATAAAAAAAATTTCTTAAATCATTTATTAGGTTTAATGTTTATGAGAATAATGACTTTCATTTCTTTTTCATTCAAACATATTAGCGTTATCTTAAATCATTTTGTCGACTTAATGCTTTAAGAGATTGAAGGCTTTCTCCTTTGGATTAAGTAAGTATATCAGAAAAGGCTAGAACTACTAATTATAAGACATAACCTCCAAAAAACTCAGAAAATTATAAGAAAGAAAGAGAATAGTGCATGTTCATTATAAGTACTTCAGATATTTCATGACTGTTACAAAAATTCAAACCAGATAAATCTGCTTATAATGGCACTATAAACAGTTATTAGTGTTACACTAATGGAATCATCAACATCTCGTAAAGGCAATAATGGGTTGTTTTTTTCAATTTCAAATACTGAATATCTTTTTTCCCAGTCCAGTGAAGGACATTGTAGTGACCAACGACCGGTGGGGGAAGGGGGACAACTGCAAACATGGGGGCTTCCTCACCTGCTCTGACAGGTACAATCCAGGTAGATACTAATTTGATATAAGTATAGTTTCAAGAACCAAATTCAAATAACAAGGCTATGTTGTTACTGAAATATTATTTTATGATTTTGGAGATTGTAATAGGGTAAGAGAAATGTTATGTTAGGTACTTGCATACCAATGGATGCAACTGAAGGATCTATGGCAAAATTATGATCTCTCATAATTTTCTTAAATTACTTAGCCAAATGTTGCTCGAGTGGTCCTGGTATTGCACCACTGATTTAAACCAAGATGCTTGAAAGTCACCTCCAAACTCCTGGGAGTATATGACAACCAGGTACCCAAATATACTGCTTGGTGAACAGTGCCTTTTTTAAGAGATACATCATCTGTAATTTTTTGGGTGAAAGCATGGCACTACAAAATGAGATTTTGGCACAAAGTTCCTCCGCCTTTGAAAATGAGACAGGCCAGCATCCCTGATCCAAATTATTATGGAAACATCTACGGAGTTTGTTGAGTTTTCATGAGGATTACTTTCAGGAGTTTTATGGACATCAAAAGGTTGTCTAAAGAATAAGATCTTAAAATAGATCTTTTTTCCAAGAACTCATAACAGGTTATCACACTCTTTCCCCTAGACTTTGAACTTATTTCCTAATTTTCAAATAATGAGAACCTTTTAAGAAGGCATAGAGTGTTGATGATTTAAATCACACCTGCAATATATATTGATTGACAAAATGTTATTGGTATCATACATAATCTGCTGTAATTCTTACTATGTTTTTTAAGAAAAATTATAAGTTTTCAAATCCAAAAATATATGCAGAATTTCTGACACACTGAAATCTGATGAAAGATGTGACATTGTGTCAAATCATATGAACAAAACAACCCACATCTTCCTTCAGCTTTTGATCTTTTGTGATAAAGTCACACTGTAATCCTCAACATTTCCGTCTCAAGGTAAACTACAGCCACGTAAATGGGAAAATGCCATGACAATAGACAGGAAGTCATGGGGATTCCGTCGAGAGGCGACATTGACTGACTACTTAACTATTGAGGAGATTCTTGCTATTCTAGCAGAGACTATCAGGTATGAAGAAGGGACAGTAGCATGTCTTTTTTAAATAGATAAAAATGTTTTCAATGTTTTTTAATTTCAAGGAGCAGTTTTAAAATCAACATACCATTACTTATTAAGATATGCAAATCCATTTTCCTACCACAAATGATTAACAAAATGGCCACCAGGGGTTTATGTTTGATACTTGATTGTTTCCTCTATGACTATTGATGACAGTGTTGAATATTTAGATGTTTTGACGATCTTAAGATAATACATTTGGCATAAACTAAACTTTATGCAGGAAAATTTTCAAGAAATGAATCTTTCAAAAACACACTACTGTCTCTATAAAGAGATTGTTCAACCAGCTAAGATCTGTTATTCGCCATATTTTGTTTTGCATTATGTGAATGTTCAAGAAAAATTGAATTTTCCTAATTTTACAACTGTATAAAACTTGATTATACCTTTTGATAGAAAATCCATGATTAATAATTTGTCATTTGACTGCCATCCACAATGTCAAGGGTTTCTACGGGATTATAGATCATAGATGAGTGACAAAATTAAGTAACAAATCAGTATAAGACTAGGGAACGAATCAATGATTTTATTTTAATGAGATTCCAAAGAACCATGCATGCATCCCTTTCTAAGGCTTCTGAGAATAGATTGAAATTGATGCTGAAAGTTTGCTAGCCAATAGAATTTTTGTTTCTAATAACCACCTGCACGCACTTTGTCTACTTAAAACATTTATCATGATTTCCTTTTCTACAATTAATTGAGAATATTAACCAAAAATCATTTGTTACATGGGCATTTTAGAAACAAATTACTTTAACATATTTTCCTAATTCACTGGTGAGATGCAATTGGTTGTTACATCACTTCTCATGACACAATACAATTGATATATTCATATTTAAACTGATATTTTATGAAGTGTTTAATTAAGATAGGGCTTCCATGGGTACTCGAGTACTGAAGTCAGGTCAAGATGAACTTGAGTTCATTTTCTTGGACTAGAGGACTTGAAAAGAGGTTCCAAATCACTGTTACTTCTTTAACTAATGTAAACTGTTTGTCTATGATGTGTGACGGAAGATGATCCCCATGATTATTGCTAGACATCAATGCCAAAACATACCATATGACCATATGTAAGTCGACATAGATATGTATCATATCTGGGCTGAATAACAATTTCATTACAAGGTTTAATCATAAAATGAAATTTTGTTCCATATTGAAATTACATCATTGGTATTATGCTTGTCATATGACTCTTTTATTGAAGTTTGACTGAACTTGCTCAGTCTACCAGAGATATGATAACCTATATCTTCCCTCACAAGGCAAGACTCACACAAGTCTCAATGACTAGCTATTTAAGACCTTCCTGCAGTAGCTAGCACAATCCATGACTTTTTTTCAGTGCCATAATTGGCAATTTAAGATGCACAAGTCTGCAAAAGGCACCAGGTTACCCTGTGTTTCATTTGCATATTATCAAAATAGCCGCACAAACATCAAACAAGTCCTGAAGTTGACGGACTGTAACATGAGATTGGCATGTTTGCTTTAGCCAACAAATATAGATTTCTGTTTAAAATATATGAAGTTCAGGTGCAGCACTCAGAAAAGCTGGCACAGAAAGTGACAAACTGCAGCAAGGCCTGAATAAGCCAGTGATTGAGATTGGCATGCCTTGTTGGTGAAGATGAAGATGAACCAAGCATATAAGAAAGTAAAGTTTCAACCTGCTTTGTCCATGAAGTTGTGGAGGAAACTTATTGATCAACATTGGACCGACCAAGTATGGCAAGATCAGTGCAGTCTATGAGGAGCGCCTGAGGCAACTGGGAGCCTGGATGAAGACAAACGGAGAGGCTATCTACTCCTCCAAGCCCTGGACCTTCCAGAATGATACACTTACTCCAGGAGTCTGGTGAGTAGATCAGTTGCCACTCAGAAGTAAAAGCCACAGGAATAAAAAGAATATATTGAAAGGTTCTACATCCAGTTGGAATGAACTCTGTTTGCTGGGACTGGACCAAAAGTAGCAAGCCCTCTCTGAATAGACCTTGTAACTGGTTTTTTTTTGAAATTTCTCTGAATTAGAATTGAAACAGTTCTTCAAACTGTCATGCATAGACCATAATATCTGTATATTCATCCATGTTACCAACTCATATGACTCAAATTATGAATGGACCTTGAAACCATTTTCTCAGAAATGACTGTAAGAATATCATTTGTATTATCAGATTATATTGTAAGAATAACTGAAATAAATGACTTAAATTTCCATTTCCTCTAAGATACAATGTCCCTTAGTCATATTATATAATGATGCTGCTGAATGAACTAAAATATGAACCAGCAGTTTAAATACAAATTTCAAAATCAAGTAGGATAGAAATCCAGCCCCTCAAGTGCAAATCAAACGCTCTACTGATAAAGCAACATGGACGTCGATGTAGATCAACCTAGAATGAAAGTTTTCATTTCTCACTGCCACATTATGTTCCAAAATTACAGGTACACAACAAGAGACAATGCAGTGTATGCTATAGTTCTGACATGGCCAGACACTGAGCTCGTCCTGTCTGATCCCAAACCTTCTTCTTCCACTGTGATATCCATGCTAGGACACTCTGGTAACTTGGACTGGCAAAGAAGAGGCGCCGATGGAATAGTTGTCCAAGTTCCTTATATTCCTATCAACAAGATGCCATCTACCTCTGCATGGGTCTTCAAGCTCACAGGAATCATAAATTAACAGATTTCTTATTTAACAATTGGGTTTTTAAAAAATTACTAACAGCTTGTTCTTTATAAGGTGTCTTTTCAATCACTGATTTTTTGGTACGGATAGCCAAGGACCCAAAATGATATTTGATAAAATGGTATAGCTTGTATGTAGCTTGTTGGTTTGTCTAGAAATGATAACTTGAGTCTAATCTGTAATCATCTTATTCAAAATGAAATCAATGTGAAATGTAATATAGCATTATGGGATTGCCACTTTGAATAGAGTCCCATTATATTATTTTTATCAATTTTGTATATATAAAAATCTCTTGTTGATAAAAGCATAAATATTTTTGCATATAGATAAGAATAAAGAAAACGGAAGTAAAATATATATTTTTTTATTTTAGATAAAGTTCTTCGATTCTATTATCATATGCAAGATGAAAATGATCAAGTTCTCTTTTCAAGATAAACAAAAATTTTCAAATAATAGGATTTGAAAGAACATAAGTACAGCAAGGTGAATACAAAAATACAGGATTATCTTGTGTCGTCATTTCAAAGGCAAACTTGAAACAGACATTAATAGGTGTTTTATTTTGAAGACATCAGTGAAAGCCAGCTGAAAGTGAAGTAAATGAGAGGGACTAGAAGATTGGCATGTATAAAGCAATTTCTCTCTTACTTTAACGACCAATCCCAAACGACTTTGATGTCAGTCAATCTCAGACATTTAGTCTCTCAAATGATTTCACAGATTTCACCATCACGTTTAAAGCTTGAATAGTAAAAAAATCTTCACAGTCTTCAGAGACACGGAAAATTTGATGGATCTATGGATCATCTGAATAAATATCAGAATTGATAGTGCCATCTGAAGAGATCCTGGTACGTATAGATGTATTATATATATAGCCATGGATGGCTGTAGGAGTAAAGAGATTTTTTAATACCATAAAGGAAAGTAAAATATGTCAGATCTATGGATTATATGAACAAATATTGGAATTGATAACATCACATGAGATGATACTAGTTGGTATATAGGTATGTCAACCGCAGATGTTTGTAGGATTTATAGGGTTTTTTCACATCATATTTCATATCCATGTGTCTAAAGCCGTTAAAGAGAGGGACCTGCCACATTTATTCTCTGACCCTGTAGCCGTGTCACATTTTCGTCATTTGTTATCACAGAATGACAATACTGAAAAAATTTAACCTTAGATTCAAATTTGGTCAATTGGAAAACATTTTAACTGATCAGTTATGATTGTTGTTCAAGGAGTATGGGTCACCTTTCATTAAGCTAAGTGATCTGTTGGATAAATTACATATGAATAAGTCAATATGATCAAAATATAAACATCACCCATACCTTGGCTCCCATGTTCTGTCCTCTTGTGCAAAAAAGGATTGGTAAATCCAGAGCGGCCCAGGTTTGGGGGGTACCAGCACACAAACCCCTTCCCCCAAAAGAGTTCCAAAGTTGAGAGTCATATTTCTCTCACATGATAAACATATACAGGGAAAGCATAGGGCAGGAAATTGAATTCAGTAACAGTTTCCAAAAAATAAAAGAATTTGCTGATAGTTAACTGGAATTGAAACTTGAAACACCAATTGGGTGTACCTCACCAGAACAAAAATCTGGTTGGCCCTTGCTAGGAGTTTCCAAATAAAACACGGTGATTCGTACTCTCAGCACATTTTGGCACAATTCTATCATCAAGATCAAGCACCGGAGTTCTATTAACTTTTTTGTAATAATTAAGTCAGATTGATGATTCACATTTCCTTATTTCATATTTCAAATATGTTTGTAACATACAATTAATTAAAATTAGCTGATGATCATCAACACTCACAGAAAGTCTAGAAGGTGACACAGATGAACATACCTCACTGCATCATAAGAGTAGAGAAGCATTCTGTGTCAATAAACATTTGGGTCCTGATTGTAGGCTGATTTTGCAATGTTGAGTCACATAGTCTAGCAAGTAACAGGAAAAGAACCCCTTTCACAATGGTGATATGAGAAATATAGCTTACTTTGCCTCCTTAGAATAGAGAAAAATTCCAAGTCCATAACCACGAGACTAGAGAAGCGTTCGGTGTTAATAAACATTTGGCTGCTGATTGTCCAATAGCAACATTAGAAACATATCTCATATTTATTCATGAAAATAGAGAAACATTTTGAGTCCATCAACACTTATCTGCTAATTGCCATGCAGAACAATGTTGACACACTCACATACAGCTAAGCAAGTAAAGGGAGAAAGAAAGTTATCATAAAAGCAACATTACATATATACATACATATATATAAATACACCTCATCTTGCGGCGAGAGAATACAGGAGCGCTCTGTGTCCATATCCTTTCAACTCTGATTGTCGACAAGAATGAAGTCCAAATACTCACATACAGTCTTAGAAAGAAAATAAGGAGAAAAGGTTACCCAATTAGCAACTTGTGAAACATATCTCAACTTGCCTCCTGGGAATAAAGAATCATCCAAGTCCATTAACATTTAGCTGGTTATTATCATGTGGAACAATGTTGCAACACTCACATGCAATTAACAATTGGGTAAAATGAATAGAACCCCTTTCATAACAGTGATTTAACGTACCTTTTTACGTCATGAGGATAGAGAAATAATCTGTGTCTATCAACATTTGGCCGCAGATTATTATGTTTGAGGATGTTGCAATGCTCGCAGACTTTCTTAGCAAGTAAAGGGACCCCTTTCACAACAGCAGCCTACGAAACAAACCTCACTTTGTCTCCTGAGAATAGCGAAGCAATCCATGTTTTGTTGGTAATTTTATGTTAGTTGATGTTGCAACACTCACATACAGACAAATCCATTTCTGTCTAGAAATCAACATCAGTTCCAGCTAAATGTCAATCACGTCGCATAACTCGTCAACACTCTTGTCTTTATCACATCATGACAGGTGTTCATTTCACCTTGATTTGAAGTAATGGCGCCATATCTATGGAATTACAGCAAAGGAAAGATATGCATCATCATTATCATCAAACTATTTAGTCTTGTTTCATTTTTATGTTTTAGTTATTGGTGTCTTGAATTAAATGAAGCGATGATCAAAAAAAATAATTTTTAAATGCTGTTTTTCATGCACAGCTCTGATATATATCCTATATAGTCACACACATGAGGAAGATCAGTTAGTCAATGTCAATAGAATTGTATAATCTTGATAAAGGTGCAGTAGCACTATTTAAAAAAATATTTAGTGATAAACATAAACACTAATTTTTGCCGAACATGTTATCTTCAGAGGGTCAAAACTTCATCCGATCAGACAAAATTATAAATCATCAAGAAAAACCTCTTGTAGCCATTTTTGTGTGAACGTCTTCTAATCTTTTGAGGTTAGGGAATGTATTTGCTGAGCTTAAGTGAACAATGAACGTCTGTTTTTAAACTTCTTTTGATTAAAAATATTGTCTTGCAATTGGAAACATTTATTTTCTTTTTCAAGAGATTACCTTATTAATCTAAAAAAAACCTTGCTACTGATCCTTTAAATGATCTTTTGAAATATAGCATGTTGATTCAACATGCCTAGATTATAGCCAGGAATGGACTTTTATAGACACAATTCTTAAATATTTATATTTTCAAAAGACAAATTCATTCTTTTTTTAGTGTGTTTCATCCAATGTTTTAGAAGAATGATAGAATCTATGTATGAAGTATGCTTGAAAATATAGCCAGTCACAAAGTGTTGTTTTGCTAAATTTAATGGCAAGGTAAGGGGGATATTTGATAATAGCTGAAATACTGCCTAAGCACCATTTAACAAAAATCAACCCTCTCACTCTATCAAAAGGTTGTTAATTTTGTCAAAAATATTTCAGGTTGTTAGACCAAATTATGTGCATTATTTTATTAAATATTTTTCAATTTAATTTTTATCAAATTATGTGTTTTTCTTTAAAATGTTCATTGACTAGTTTGTTCAATAAATTGCCATGATAACTATTTTAGTTATGTCAGCAATTTTGTTAACAACCTTAAATAAAAAATATTTCTTGCAGCAAAATAACTAAGTACTTGCAATCCAAAAATCAAATTACCATTTTTAAAAGTTCATTCATTCATCAATAGAATTCCTTTGAATATCTGTATGTAATTGGTCTTGAAAATTGCATCTTTTAAGAATCTCTTTAAAATAAATGGTTTTATTGGCACTAAAACATTTTTATACAACATAAGGATGCTAAAAAAGATAAAGATTAAGTTCTTGCTCTTCCTTTCCTAAGAATCTGAGAGCAGTTTTTATACATAACTGACATTACATAAACTTCTTTATTGTGAAAAGTATTTGTCTAGAAATAGCTTTCTTCTTTTGAAGAGTTATCTGGTGAAAATATACAAAAAGTTGAAGCTATATAAAAGTTCAAATGATAAAAAACATGCTAAGTGAGTACCACAGCAGATTGTAATATCTAATAGGTTTACCTCACCTTATATTATATAAATGTATTATTATCTCACATGATAGGACAATGAACTACTCATAAGTTCAAGATAAACAACTAACCTGATTATATGAGTTATCTCAGGCTTATAGTGATAAAAACATAAATGCATATTCATTATACAAATCTTAACATCATTGGATTTTCAGCTAAATGTGAAAAATAAAGTTATGACATTATAAGATACATTATCTTATCAATCTTAAACATTTCTCTCTACGTTGCGATGAATGGTGGTCATTAATGCATGTCATGATAACTGATAACAGCTGACCTTGACATGGTTATCATCCATATATTGTGATAACTGATAACACCTAACCTTGATAACCATATCCACCTCAATATAACATCTCCCTATCTGACACCTTGTCTCACATTCAAGATGGCCGTTACTCATATTTGTGTGGTTTTACTCTCTCTATTTTTTGTAGCACAATGTGGTCCAACAGCCAGATATGAACCTACCTGGGCATCACTGGATGCCCGACCACTTCCAAAATGGTATGATGATGCCAAATTGGGCATCTTCATCCATTGGGGGGTGTTTTCAGTTCCAAGTTTTGGTTCTGAATGGTTTTGGCAAAACTGGAAAGGTTTAAAAGAGAAAAGCTATGTAGAACTCATGCAGAAGAACTACAAACCAGATTTCACCTATGCTGATTTTGCTAAAGACTTCACCGCTGAGTTCTTTAATCCTGACCAATGGATGGACTTGTTTGCAGAGTCTGGTGCAAAGTAAGATCTTTTTCATGATAAATTAAGTCTAACCTTGGAAATCATTCAAACAAATTTATGTTCCTAGTAATCATTGTACAGAATTAGTGCACTAAAAAGTTGCAACACAACCACATTGGCAAACTCTACCACTTATTCAAAGTTAAAAAACCAAAGTGAAGGTTTAGGGCTATTCTTGATAAAAGTATCTACATCTTTTTATGTAACTTAGAGCTGTTAGTCCCAATACGCTCAACAACACCATATAGGTTGTATCCATATCAAAGTATTCAAGTCTCATAGCTTTCAAGGTAAGTTCCATAAAGGAAAAAAAATCAAGTAATACAGTTTCACTGTTAAGGTGTTTTTAATAAAATCTCTTATGACACTTTAGTTGCGACCCCTAAAAAAGCACATAAAAATTCAAAGGCTACATCAACACCTCACATACCACATGGACCTCCTTGTTCGTGGTGACCATTCATAAATGTATCCTCTTCATTATCGATATCAGGATTCTCTTTGTCCAAAGAACACTTTCAGACTGTTGAGAAGAGGAAAGCCCTAATAGAGTTAGTTCGAATCCCGCTAGAGTCAATTACAGTGTAAAAAAAAAAAAAATAAGCAATTCTGAATTAGTCAAAGCAGAGGTATTGCATTCCCTCTTTATCATCAGATGTTCAAATGATATAAAAAAAAATATTGGGCTTAACCTTTAAACTTCTTTCTACCCAATAATTAATTTCTTTCCAGATATATAGTGTTTGTCAGCAAGCACCACGAGGGTTACTGCAACTGGCAATCAAATGTTTCCTTCAACTGGAACTCTGTAGCAGTCGGACCAAACACCGACATAGTCAGTAAGTACAATTGATTATTCATGCATCAAACTGTCCAAGTCTAATTTCTGGGAGTGTAAATCCCTGCACCCTTCAATACTCCAGTTTTGTAAAGCATGACAAATGGTGATTGGTCAACAGGAGTATTTTAGCTAATTCCATGCTTGTTGAAATATATATTAATTTTTTGCTTTATCTAACTGCACCTATGTCCATTTCTATTGGCAAAATTTAAGTATAAATTACATGTTTCACCTAAGATAAACACTGAAATTAACATCAAGATGATATATTACCTGTTTACCTTTCTTCCTGGAAAAGGATTTATGTTTTCCTGCCAGTGACTGTTTGAGAGGAACTGATAATCAATGTTTTTGTCTGGAAATATGAACAGGGAAGCACTTAACATGCAACCTTGCAGTAGTCAAAGGTATCTAAGTCTTGGAACTGTCTGGTTTACAATGTGCAAAAGTTTCCTAAGACTTTTAACACATATACAACCTTTGCCACTACACCATTAGTAAAAAGAATTTTTTTAATATAATTATATATATTTTTCTAATATTATATTTGAAATTACATGAAGAAGGCTCTTATGTTCAGTGACTTTGTTAAAGCTAGAAATTGGTCACAATGACTTAATCAGTTTCCGTGAGCTGTATCACCATTAGCTTTGGATGAGTCAATGGTGAAATAACATAATAGAACCATTTAATGACTGGGGAGGGTTGTTGTGGGCTTGCTTAAAGAGCCATTCCATGAGTTGTTGGATTCATATATGCCAAACTTAAGCAATGGTATAATTTGATCGCGAAGTATCAACTGTTACCAAAAAGACACATCTTAAAGCTTATTTGTCTTTTACAGTGACAATATGAAGGTAGAACGTGGCAATCATGATCGAAAACCATGACCTACACCTTGTGGATTGCAGTGTGAGGTATATGAATTGACAAATTACAAAAGTAGCAAAGATGCTATACAGATAGATTTAAACTGTAGGAGCATATAAGTAACCATTCACATGTTACCATTCTCTATTAATCAGAACGGTTAGCCGAGGCTGCTAAGTCTAAGCCAGAGCTTCATTTCGGTCTGTACCACTCCCTGTTTGAGTGGTTCCACCCTCTGTATCTACAGGACAAGGCCAACAACTACAGCACAACAAGGTTTGTGGATGTAAGTATGAATGAATGACTTTGCTTTGATGATCTGTACAGAAAATGAAAATGACAATGAGTTTGTAAAATGTCCATACACGTTTTGAGTACTTCTTAGAAGCATTAAACAAAACATTATATTGATTTTAATAAGTATCTAGGAGACATGTTACCTAGAGAAATGTAAAATATCTATGTGAGTCCTGCTCTTGCTCTTTTGATTCTGTGCTTTCTAAATCTTCTGGCAGCAAATTCCAAAACATTGGTGCTAGTTTCATGAAAGCACTCAATCTCTCACATTATGGTGCTTAATTAAGTATCAAGGTATATGATAAAACTCATGGATTTTATTAACGTATCTAGTTTGAAAACTTGAAAATAGGTTGAAATATTAGCAAACTGGTTCCTTTTCTTCTTAACAGCAAGTTTCAATGTAACTAACCCCTCCATATGATTTAGTAAAGTTTAAGAATATTTGATAAATTTTCTAAATTGTTGCAGGGGAGCTTGATGGTAGCTTGAAGGCAAGGATTTCCATTTAATGACTGGGGAGGGGTTGTTGTGTCCTTGTTTAAAGCTCAGCATTAACATTATAATCAAACTAACACAATACAGTGGCTCCCAACCAGTGTGAATACAAATTCATAGATAAAACTTATATATTATAAAAAAATAAGCATATACTGAAATTAAAAATTTACTACTTTTATCACAAAATTGATATTTTTTCAAAACATTCAATGTTGTACAAATCTATTTTAACGTAACTGTCGTCGAAGAATTGCAGAAATTTGAAGATTACTTAGTCCAAAGATAGGTAGTGATTTCACGTTCCTAGACAAAAGTTGTAAGAAGATTCTTCTGTCTAGCTCATCATGAAATAAGCCGCCCATTAGTCAATAATTGTGTAATACAGTAAGCTTTCAATCCATTTGGCTAAATACCTGATATTCCATTATGACAAATCAATGTCTTGGATCTATCTGTAAAATGGCATTACCGTGGAATTAACAGTTGTTATGTTGAGCACTGTTTATCCATTGTTAACCCCCTTGATGATCAATTACCCAACTCTGTGCATGGAAGTGGGCACTAGATCTGGAGAACAACGACAATATCTACAGTTGTCTTGATCTCTGTATTGTCATTGATCTTGTCATTTGCTTGTCAGGCTTCAGTCGTAGTTTCAGTCTTATTGCTTTTTCGTGACCCAGACATTACCGAAATGTTATCAACTACTCATGAGTCAAAGGTACTTAAAGCATGAGTTTCCATCCATATATCTTTTGGAAACGAAGGTCATCTTTTTGCATTTGTTCTTGGCTGTAAGTTATTAGGAAAACAATTTGAAATTGCTGTACTGTATAGAAGAAAGTTTCTGACAACTAACTTGGTTAACCCTTTTTTGATAATTTTTCTCTGAATTGTCCCCGTTTTTTACCCTGTAATGACTTTGTTTTCTTGGTATTGACTCAAAGTTACATATGATCAAAACAATACATACTGTTCTAGTTCAATACCATTGGTCCTTAACCCTTAAGATGCGGGTCCCGGGCCTGTCCGGGTTGAAATTTGCTTTGACCGCATGTCCTCTGGGCGAGATGCGACATCCAAACTCTATTTTTCTCACGCTAGCTCATTAACGCCGAGGTTCACAGTAGCGAAGGACGGGCAATTGTTGCACGGCAGTAGTGTCAGTTCAACGCTAGTACTTTCCGTCCGTGTGTCGCTAAGCTACCGAATTTTGTTTCGTTGGTGTTCTAAATAATGCGCGTACATGTTCCGAAAATTATGCAACGATTGATAACGTTTATCGTACCGAAAATAAGCTTTAAAATCACTCAATTTTCCCCCACTCCCCGCCGCACGTGCTAATAGCCTGTGGGCACTTTCTACCCTCTCGCACGAGCTTACCGCCCCGCGCGTGCTATCGTTTGCTTACAAGCCTGCACTCACACCAAACGTACAACCTTATATCGCACGCCCTATGCTCTGAACCCTTGGGCGGATTTCAATACCGGTTGAATCATTTGAAAGAGCAGAAAATTGTCTTCAATTCAATATAAAATACGTAACTACGCTACCTGAATTGAAGATACAGCATGTGCCGCAAAAAAGGTGATTTTTACATATTTTTAGTTTTACACCATTTTGTCACACCAATTGTTACATGATGTGCTCAACGTATTTTGACAATTTTTATATCAAAAGACAGAGAGAAAGATTGTCTTTCTTTCCATGTAAAATGTGTACATGCGCGATAGTAAATAAAGACACAGCAAGCGCCGCACAAAAAGCTAATTTCTCGATTCAAATCATGTAAACTGAACGGCGATTTTGACATGTGCCTTTCTTTCACTCATATCTTCTCAACAGCTAGGCGTATTTTGAAATTGATTACATCGTGATAAAGAAGGAATAATTGTCTTCGATTTGATATAAAAAAATTATATACACCATATAGAATAAAGATACAGCAAGTTCCGCAAAATTGTGACTTTTGTTTATTCTTTACGTTTTTACCATTTTCTCGCACTTTATATCATATAAACTTGTCGGTAAATTTTGCAATTTCAGATATCAAAATATAGAGAAAAGGATAATCTTTATTGCCATGTAAAATTGGTATGTACAAGAAAATCAGAAAGGACCCGGCGCGCATCGCACAAACAGGCAATTTCTCTATTCATATTTTGTTTACCGAGAAGCGATTTATTTTCAACTGCTTTTTACACTTCCTATCCATTTAATGGCAGAGCGCATTATCGACATTTTTATATCACAATAAAGAGGAAAGGATCGTCTTCAATTCTATATAAAATTTGCAAATTACAATTAGACAATAAAGGAGCGGTTAGTGATGTCGCAATTATCAAAATCTGTTCTAAAATACCCGAGGGTACCATCTTTGCAAACTTTATATATTCCAAACCAAGTGGTACATATTTATTATTTTCATATCATCGTAAAGCAGAAAGAAATACCTTCATTTTCATGTGTAATTTGCCCATATTTGCATCAAAATAAAACGTGTGGAAACGATGCGACATATGTTGCGGTAAGGCGATTATCAAAGAATTTATTACTAGCTATACCCACGTTTCGTTGGTAATAACTTCTAATTACAGTGCAAAAGATTGTTATGATTTATTTCTTCGTAAAGAAGAATAAATTGCCTTCAATTCCATATATAATTTGCATGTATACAAAGCGAATAACATGATTTATAAAGTTGGAAATAAAGACAATTTATATTGTGTGTGAGTGTATGTTTCAATGGGGATACCCCGCCTGCACGCGCTGAGCGCGTGCGTTTGCCCGGGGCTATTAGCTTAGTAATATTACTGTGGGGGTCAGAACGTTATCGGGATTTATCACTACCCTGTTTTCGTAATTTATATCTTTCGTTTAGGATGGCGTATCGTAATAAAATTTATCGTGAAATATAGAGCAAAAAATTAGCTTCAATTCCGTATATAATTTGCATGTGTGCACTCAGTGATTAAATGATTTTATAATGTTTGAAATGAAGACAATTTTTAAAATTTTGTAAAATTCGTTCTAAACATATTATAAAAATAATTTTTATATCGATGTGAAGAGGAACTATTCATCTTTAGTTTCGTTTTGATTTCGCGCATGCGCTCTTGGAATTTATTGAGTTATGGCGCCCGAATTGAAAACAAGTTTACTTCAGTTGTAGAAACCGTTCCAGGGGTGATAGAAATTTCATTCAAAGTGTCAAGTAAGTATCATCCATTTGTAACACGGGATTCGCCGACTAGCTTTGTATAAAACGACGATAATGTCCGTAATTCGCCATGTAAACACGCCATATGTTGTTAAAACGGTCGCATCTGGCGGCGCTGGAAAATTCGGCCACAGGGGCTAATTGCGCTATAACGGTAGCGAGGCGAGTGCTGGAAAATTCAGCCACGGGGGCAAAACTGGTCAAAATAATATTCAGCAACGTAAGAGTTAATCTACTGAATAGATGATAATTTAATTCTACAGGAGAAGACAATTCCAGAGCTCTATGAACTTGTCAATACCTTCAAACCAGAGTTAATCTGGTCAGACGGAGACTGGGAGGCTCCTGACAGCTACTGGAAATCTACAGACTTTCTTGCTTGGCTCTATAATGAAAGGTGACCATATTCATTCCATACAATCTTCACTTACTGACTGAAAGGTGACCATATTCATTCCATGCAATCTTCACTTACTGACTGAAAGGTGATCATATTCATTCCATGCAATCTTCACTTACTGACTGAAAGGTGACCATATTCATTCCATGCAATCTTCACTTACTGACTGAAAGGTGATCATATTCATTTGATGCAATCTTCACTTACTGACTGAAAGGTGATCATATTCATTCCATGCAATCTTCACTTACTGACTGAAAAGTGATCATATTCATTTGATGCAATCTTCACTTACTGACTGAAAGGTGATCATATTCATTTGATGCAATCTTCACTTACTGACTGAAAGGTGATCATATTCATTCCATGCAATTTTCACTTACTGACTGAAAAGTGATCATATTCATTTGATGCAATCTTCACTTACTGACTGAAAGGTGATCATATTCATTTGATGCAATCTTCACTTACTGACTGAAAGGTGATCATATTCATTCCATGCAATCTTCACTTACTGACTGAAAGGTGATCATATTCATTCCATGCAATCTTCACTTACTGACTGAAAGGTGATCATATTCATTCCATGCAATTTTCACTTACTGACTGAAAAGTGATCATATTCATTCCATGCAATCTTCACTTACTGACTGAAAGGTGACCATATTCATTCCATGCAATCTTCACTTACTGACTGAAAGGTGACCATATTCATTCCACAAATGTTTACTTACTGACTGAAAGGTGATCATATTCATTCAATAAATGTTTACTTACTGACTGAAAGGTGATCATATTCATTCCATGCAATCTTCATTTACTGACTGAAAGGTGATCATATTCATTCCATGCAATTTTCACTTACTGACTGAAAGGTGATCATATTCATTCCATGCAATCTTCACTTACTGACTGAAAGGTGATCATATTCATTCCATGCAATCTTCACTTACTGACTGAAAGGTGACCATATTCATTCCATGCAATCTTCACTTACTGACTGAAAGGTGACCATATTCATTCCATGCAATCTTCACTTACTGACTGAAAGGTGATCATATTCATTCCATGCAATCTTCACTTACTGACTGAAAGGTGATCATATTCATTCCATGCAATCTTCACTTACTGACTGAAAGGTGACCATATTCATTCCATGCAACTTTCACTTACTGACTGAAAGGTGATCATATTCATTCCATGCAATTTTCACTTACTGACTGAAAGGTGATCATATTCATTCCATGCAATCTTCACTTACTGACTGAAAGGTGATCATATTCATTCCATGCAATCTTCACTTACTGACTGAAAGGTGACCATATTCATTCCATGCAATCTTCACTTACTGACTGAAAGGTGACCATATTCATTCCATGCAATCTTCACTTACTGACTGAAAGGTGATCATATTCATTCCATGCAATCTTCACTTACTGACTGAAAGGTGATCATATTCATTCCATGCAATCTTCACTTACTGACTGAAAGGTGACCATATTCATTCCATGCAACTTTCACTTACTGACTGAAAGGTGATCATATTCATTCCATGCAACTTTCACTTACTGACTGAAAGGTGATCATATTCATTCCATGCAATCTTCACTTACTGACTGAAAGGTGACCATATTCATTCCACAAATGTTTACTTACTGACTGAAAGGTGATCATATTCCTTCTATAGAATGTCTACTTACTGACTGAAAGGTGATCATATTCATTCCATAAATGTTTACTTACTGACTGAAAGGTGATCATATTCATTCTATAGAATGTCTTCTTACTGACTAAAAGGTGATCATTTTCAATCCATAAATGTTTACTTACTGACTGAAAGGTGATCATATTCATTCTATAGAATGTTTTCTTACTGACTAAAAGGTGATCATTTTCAATCCATAAATGTCTACTTACTGACTGAAAGTCAATCATATTCATTCTATAAATGTTCACTTACTGACTGAAAGGTGATCATATTCATTCTATAAATGTCTACTTTCTTACTGAAACTTGATCATATTCATTCTATAAATGTTCACTTACTGACTGAAAGGTGATCATATTCATTCTATAAATGTCTACTTTCTTACTGAAACTTGATCATATTCATTCTATAGATTGTCTACTTACTGCCTGAAAGGGGATTTTATTCATCTATTAAGGTATAAGGTTGTGATTCTGATAAAAATAGGGACAATGATGCAACCCAATTAGTCAAATAGCAAACTGTTTTCATATATTTGACATTCTGTGAGATAAACGTGAGATATTGTGAATGCATATCATTATTGATGTTGTGACATGTACATATGAAAGCCTAACATAAAACATGATCTATCTCTTTAAAGTTTTTGACAACAAGTCATCAGCATTCTCAAACTGTTTTAGTAATATCCTTAACATCTGTTGTACTGTGCCTTGCTCAAGTCTGTCAGACATGATGAGCTACTGAAGAACGAATTCAAACAATAATTTGCAATAATTTCAGTCCAGTGAAGAAGGAATTCAAACAATAATTTGCAATAATTTCAGTCCAGTGAAGGACACTGTTGTAGTCAACGACCGCTGGGGTAAAGGAGTCACCTGCCATCATGGAGGCTACTATACCTGTATGGACCGCTACAACCCAGGTACAAACTTTAGTATACTGTAAAATCATTTATTTTCGAGGGGTGTTATTTTCGCGCAAACATAAAAAATGACTGATTCGCGGGGTTTAATTTTCGCGCATATCGACTAAGCAATATAAAAAATTTAGTGAGAAAAACTACATGCACCGTGCAGAAAAGAAACTAGTAGTAATTTACAATGAAAACAATAATATTTATTCAAAAGTCAACGATAAAAATTGTATTTATTGTCATTAAACGTCTTCAAGTTTTGAAGTGGTAACGATACCTGTCGCCAAGCTTTCCCGGAAGTAAACATTCGGAACGAATTAGTTTGATCTTTAACTCCCAACAATAGTGTTTGAATGATGTGAATCCTCGAGATCTCGTTCAAAGAAATATCATACCGAACCGAAAATATATTTAAACCGAGGGTCCTGTACCGCAATACGCTCCGAATCGAAGCTCAAGCGTACTACAATCAAAACAATAGGACACGCATATTAGCGATCAAGAGTGGATTCCGCCAGGCCGGATTATTGTGATGATTGTGTTTGCACAATAAACAACGTGCATATCGGCGTACACGCTTGTGAGAGCTCTAATTAGTGACTCGTCATTAATGAACGCACCAAACAATCCTGTGAGTAATAAAATGTGTCAACCAAATTATTTGTCTGTTATTGGTTTTCTTCACGTTCATGACCATAATATTTCGCGATGTTTTATTATTCGCGCATTATGACTTTGCGCGAAAAGTGCGAAAATTAAACCCCCGCGAAATATTATGATTTTACAGTATTACTTGTTGAAAATAATATGTGTGTCTACTATATCTAAATTTTGTAATAAATTAGAGTTCAACTCTTTATTTCATTACATGGTTTTGAAATTTGAATGCCGATTATCATAATATTCTCTATGAATTAAACTTAAACAGGAACATTGTAACTCTCTTTCATCATGTAATATCAATTATTGTGCCCCCTGACAGGTTTCCTTGAGAACTTAACATTGAAATGACAATTTGGACACAAATGTTGGTCCTTGATTTCATTTGATCACTAAAAATAATGTATAAGTCACATTTGATTATATTGAAATTGGTTGAAGGAAAGAATTAGACTCTACTGAATTGTTTTGAAAATTACTTTGCATTGATTGGCAAATTATTCCATCTAAATCTTTCTAAATCTAAATCTTGTTATTTCTTAGTGCCGCTTGGGCATTATTTCAGCCATCAGTAGCAAGAAATTCATATATGGACACCTCCTTTCTATACATATTCACGACTTCAATGAAGAGTTGGCCATTCTTAGTTCTAACAATCCTATTGTAATAAATCTATCATTGTACATTTTGCAATACCCTACAATCTACCTGATAAAAAATAAACACATGCTTTATGTATTTTCACTATTAAGAAGCTGTGAAATATTACATGCTACTAAACAAACGGCCTGGTGGCTGAATGAGTAAGCTGATGGTACAGTAATTAATTAAGTGCTGGCTAATGTTGCCTGATACTGATAGCGAGGTTTCAAATCAGACATGGGCCCAACCCATCTCTGTCAAACTCCCCTTCCCCCCCCCCACCCAAAATAATACAACAAATTTTAACCTTGAAGATATATATGATACAAAATATAATATATACAGTGGGACCTGTCTATATTGACATCTGTCTAATCCGACAATCTGTCTAATCTGACATAATTTTTCGTTCCCGGCAGAGCTTCTATATGACATTGAACATTGACCAATCTGACACTCTGTCTAAACCAACATTTTTCTCCAGTCCCAGCGAGTGTTGGTTTAGACAAATTCCACTGTATATAGTATAATATTAACAACCCGTAATCCGGAAAAATTAAGATAGTGTGATTCTTAAATATAATGAATTTACATAAAGAAGTTGTTATCCAAAGAACTTGCTTTCTTTAATAAAAGTTGAAGCTTTTTACAATAACCTCGATTGCTCTTACGTAAATGTATTTGGATATTCTAGGTACACTTCAGAATCATAAATGGGAGAATGCAATGACGATTGACAAGAAGTCTTGGGGGTTCAGGCGCGAAGCTGACCTATCTGACTACTTGACCACGGAAGAGCTTCTGGAAACATTTGCAGAAACTGTCAGGTGACACGATTTGTTTGTTTGATCAAAATAAACAAATTATTTGTGTCTTCACATCTCTTGAGATAACAACAGTAAGAATGATCATGATAAATTAAAAATTGGATCTTTTTGACAAAAAGCGTCTTGATCTTTCAGTTGAAAAATAATTGAAGGACAATTGATTTGAGATTATTTGAGAAAAAGCCAAACATTAGGACCGATAATTACCTTCAGATAGGCCTATCCAATGTTACATCAATTATCACTTTCGTTACATGCGATAATTACCTTCAGATAGGCCTATCCAAAGTTACATCAATTATCACTTTCGTTACATGCGATAATTACCTTCAGATAGGCCTATCCAATGTTACATCAATTATCACTTTCGTTACATGAAAAGCTTCTCATTCCTGAAGTCAGCAAGGGAACTCAACCTATAGACAAAAAGATGGAAATTCAAGAGTAAAAGCTATCAATAAGCCATGGATATAAAATTATTTAACAAATTGTTAAATTGTGTGACAATTCGAAATAACCAAGCATCAATCAATACTTGAACCGTCAGATATTTCATCCAACATCAACTTTCACTTCGAAATTTCACTGCACTTCTGGAATTCAGGTATTTAGTCATCAAAGTATTTAGAACATATCCTGTTTCATAGGTCAGAACCTTTACATATGTCATTTGACTTCAACTTTGACTTCAAAGTGTAACTATTCACAAGGTATTTGCAATCTATTAATCCTGCCCAAGAAAAAAAGTCTCTCTATCATATCTCAGAACTTTCAGTTTTTCATCCAACATCAACTATCGCTTCAAAGTTTCATGCCATTTCTGGAATTATCAAGGTATTAGAAATGCATCACGATATCTTCCAGGAATAATTCTGCATGCGATTGGTGCTTATTGATGAACATTCAGTCTCAGTTGTGAAAGACTTAAGGGCATCAATGTTTGCAGTTTGTGATGACAGAAAGTCCCGCTGTCAGGGATATTTTTCATAATTATAGTTGCTATGAAAATTCAATATGAAAACTAAGAATATATCACAAAAATTACACTGCAAATCAAGTGCATATCTATCCTAATGGTAAACTGAATTTACAAGAGGAAAAGTCTGTGAACCCTCTTTTGAATTTCCTGGATTCCTCTTTGACAATTCCCTAGTTTGTCATTACTTGAAAAGTAAAGGAAATGAATAAAGTAAAATAATATCAAATCTTTTTTTAAATTGATACGCATTCTGAGCAGACTCTAGATTTGTGAAGACAATTTAGACTACCATTATTTTACTTGTTAACTTGAAAATTAATTTGTTCCTACTCTAAAGATTTACTTTGTAACATTAGGATAAGTTAAATTGACATACAAATAATGCATTTAATCAAAACAAATTGAGATTTTAATAAGTCTTGTAACTTGCCTTGCAGTTGTGGAGGAAACATGTTGATGAACGTTGGACCCACCAAGTACGGAATGATCAACCCTATATTTGAGGAACGACTGAGGAACATGGGCGAGTGGTTGTCTGTGAACGGAGAGGCCATATATGGAACCCGACCCTGGGTTTATCAGAATGACACAGTCACACCTAGAGTCTGGTGAGTTCATTCTTTAAAATTCAGGATACTGGAAAAGGACTTATATATCTAATACTTTACAAATCAGAACACAGAAGACTGATCCAATGTGCCTGCCCAATTATAATCTCTGATTTAATTCCTTCTATGATTTTCATTTCCCCGGGGATTGATTAAAAGGTACCATAATGATATGATTGTAATTTGCATGAATTTGCCAAGACTTAAATCTGAATATTAAATTCTTCAAGCCAGATTGATATGAATCTTAGAATTTATTAGTTCAAGAAATCTGTCAGATTCATACTCAAAAAGATTAAATTCAAAGACTGAAATTGTAACCTCTATTGTAAAGCCCCTTCTGAAATTCTTGAATTTTTAGGTACACAAAGAACGGAGATAATGTCTATGCCATAGTGCTGAGATGGCCGACAGGAGACACTCTAGAACTGGGAGGTCCATCCCCAACAGAGCAGACCACAGTAGATCTGCTGGGGTACTCACCGAGCTTCACCTACCAGAAGAGACAGGGAGGGGGGATTGTCATCTCCATACCTCCTATTTCTATAAACCAAATGCCTTGTCAATGGGCTTGGGTCATTAGATTTCAAGCTCTTGCAAACATAAGTTAACAGAAATATATATTAGATGTTAGAATGTTGTTAAATGCAAATGATATTATTATTTCTATTAACTGTTTGTATCTACTCAGTCTGTAAATGTGTAAATGGTAAATACTGAAATTTGAATAAAACATTCAAACAGCTTTATCATTTTTGTAATATTTTATTTGTAATTTAAGTAGAAATATATATGTATATAACAAAGACAGGGCTTATTGATGACAGCAGAAAAAGGGGTTTCAGTGCTCCTGTCTCTAATGACTAAAATAAAGCCTTGATGTTACAACCTATTTTACATGTAGACATGTCTAAAATAATCGAGTCCACTAAAACTAATTCTGTAATTTTAGCATAGCCTCTTTTTCACATCACAAAACAATTTTCAAACTGTTCTACTCATTCAGCTCTTTTGAAAATCGATTATTTAGTTTCAGAGACAAGAAATAACTCAATAGCTTCTACTAAATAGCATCCATTCAATGTTCAACACACCATAATTTTCAATTAAATTTCAAATAAGATGAGAATAAATCCAGTTTGAATGCACTAAGAATGCTGCAAATAACTTACAATAATTCTAAATGAGTTTGAGAGATACATAAAAAGAACAATTTGAATTTTTCAAGGTTATTTATTAACTACTTAAATAACTTTTAAAAAATTTCTCTTCTCTTAACTAAAGTATTCTACAAGCAAACTGGATAAACAAAATCTGTCTGTAAATGTCATTCAGGACATTAGATGATGCTAGGTGAAAGGATGTCATAATGTCAGTACTCAAGACTCAGGAAATCCTAACTGTTATTCATAAACCTAATGACATCATGTTAATTTGTCTTCAGAGTACCACAACTCATTAGAGACCAAATTGACAGATAGATGGAAAGGACAAAGTTAGAATACTGAAATTCTGTTCGTTTGGGAGTAATTGAAGATAGACAAACTCATTAGTGACACTAAAGAGGTGAACTGACCGTACATAAAATTTGAAGAGAAGGCAATTGGAGCTTGTAACAGAAACTTTAGACTTTTTTGTCTACACCACGGAAAATACATAGTTACTGGCCCATTTCTGAAGCAGGGACTGAAAAGACTCAAATTCATTTATAAAAATAGACCAAGTTTCATGTTATAAAGAAATGTAACAATTTTGCAATTAAAAAAATCAATAACCTTTTTAGTTCAATCTAAAATGTATATAAAAAAGTCATGATCAACAAGCAAAACAGTGAGCATGGCTCACTTTTACCCCTGACCATGCATTCCTGACCAGTTCAACTATGAATAGAAGGAGTTGTCTTTATGCAGTTCCAATAAATAGATTTCAAAGTACATATGGAAACTAACTCAAAATAGAAAAATCACAAAACCAGTCTTTACCTGTCACTATAAACACTCCTTCAAGTAAAGGACACACATTCAAAGTTTTATAAGAAAAACATTCATCAGTTTTTCTGCAATTACTGAGACAAAAATTAGTTGTCAGAAAATGACAAAAAATAATCTATGCTTTTCTTAGTTGCTTTTAACTTGCACTGTACTCCTCCTAGGTGTGTAAAAGTCAAATGCTAAGATTTGAAATGAACTGGATGATAATCGTTCTGCAAATGGTCAAACAACTGATATCCCAGAAAATGACAATTATTTACTTAATTCTCAAAATTTGCTTCTAATTTGGCATTGCATTTCTCCTGATAAGATACAAAACATGTGTAACTTTTCAAAAGAGTTAGACTTACAGTTTTTCAGATGTTGGATAAGCTTTGATAACAGTAAGAAATTTCTCAAAATCCACAATTTTAAGAAAAATAATTGAAAAATCAACACTTGATCCTCATAAAAAAGAAGACATTTGATTATTTGAGATAGTATTATATATGTTTCAGTAGATCTGGTATCAAGATATATTGACAAGATATATATATAAAAAGATAAGAATATCCTCATCAAAACTTGGACATTTGTAAACTTTACAAACTGATGTCAATGCAAATGAAATAATCTAGAAGCCACTTGGTTTTATATTCTCTCTCAATAATGCCTGATACATTGCTGGTTCCACAATACCTCTTCAGAAATCAATAAAGGTTGACTGCATCTACAGCCAGAGATTCTGGATCTGTCAAAGCATATACAGCTTCCTAAGAAGATCCTACCTCTCAATCTCACTGACAAGCAAGTTAACGGCTAATCCTACGCCCATCTGATGGTGGGAGTATTGTATCCATGTTCGGCATCAAATATGACCATTAATAAATGCTGTCTTACTTCTAAGTCTTCTGCCACGTCCAGAGCAGTGCCATACCGGTAAGCCCAGTCTGATCACCACGACGTTTTCTCCAAGTCATGACTATATTTGTAATGTGTAGTATATACCAGTCTCCAAGACAATTGTCACATGAAACCAAGCTTGTCACCAAGCTCAGTCTTATTATGACAGATATTTCTCCAAGTCACTTGTATTGTGTGGTATATAAAGATATCCAAGATAATTGTCATATGCTGGCTTATTGTCAGCATGTTCAGTATTTATCATGGCAGTAATTCACAAAGTCACAGCCTTTGTGAGTACTGATAATACTTTTCTCTAGACAGCTCCTTCTCATGTCAAAATATCCAACCTCTCACTGGCTGATGACCAAGTTCACGGCAAATCATATGCACATTTGTTGGTGTGGGTACTGTATCCACGTTTGGCATATGACAAATGATTATAAATAAATGCTACAGACAACTTCCTCCTATGTTGACAGCTCCAAGGCAATTGTCACATGATATCTTTTTAATAGCAGACATAGCCACAAGGAAAAGTGATAAACTATTATTTGATACTGATAAATCTATGACCCCACCACATAATCATTTTGAAAAAGAGATCTAAAAGACAGACATAGGATACCTTTTTGCTGCAGACCTATAGTCATTGTGATAACCTTGATTTAAATACTTCTGGCAATGAAACATCATCATTTACATATGAAGATCCCAAAACCTCACAAGTTGAAAATTATAAAACAAGAGCATACATTTTACGTTTCAAAATCAAGCAACTTATCGAAATTAAATTTTGTTTGCTTCTCTTTTCCATATAAATATATATCTATAGCTTGTCAGACTTCCATACGTGAGATCTATAAAGAATTTCTAGAACATATCAACAACCAAAGTATTCCCTCTACCAACTTGTCCAACAATATGACAAAGACCCAGAAGCTGTAAGCCTAACAAATGGTGATGGCACCATGAACATTATGAATAAATACAGCTATCTCTCTCACTGTCAGCAACGAGGTAACAGTCCTACCTTGAGTCCTACTGATGATCAAGTGTGCCGCTAATCCATATCTTGTAACTCCAAACACTGTGGCATGTCTGTGTCCATGTGTAAATCAGGCAAAATGGTGACAGAAGAACTGGCTGACTTGGCTCTAACTCACCTCATCGTTTGGTTGGTAGATGGCTTATCTGTAGAAAAATGATTTTCAAACATAACAATATCATTAATCAAGATGCACGCTACCCAACAAGATATATATATAATGAACTTTTTAGCAAGTAAGAAACTCATCTTCCCCTATAGCAGATGATTAAAGAGCTGATTGTTTCCAGAATGAAAGAACTTCCATTTTAACAGCCTTTTCTCCCTCTCATTTCATTTAATGCACACAAAGTGGTAGACTCCTCGAAGCCAAAAGAACAGCCCCTTTAAGTTCCTTCTTACCACATGATATTTGTTACAAGTGGGCCAATGAACTGTAAGTTGAACGTGGCATGATACTCTAACGGATGAAAAAGAAAATATTTTTCCTCTTATAGTCATGTCTCAATTTAAGGTTACAATTTGATTAAGCCTTAAAAAAATGTAACATTGCAGATTGGTTTTGTAACAACTGCATCACAACATGTACCAAAAACCCGGGGATTGTGTTTAATTGGCCACCTCTAGGCAACTTCAAATCACTCTCAAGTAATTTGTCTAATCTCAAACTCCAGTTCTTTAACAAGCTACATTTTTTCTCATTCAACTGGTACATTTCTTCGAAACTCACACTGATAAAAACTATTATATATATTCCTGTCAAAGAACTCAGGTTTAAATACTTTCTTTATTTTTTATCATCATTTATTATTGTCATTACTAATTAAAGTTTAGCATAACCTCTAATATAATCAGGGTAAATTATACACTTTGTAAGTATTACGTGCTTCGGAGTCTATTTCAAATTAAAGTTTGTATCAAAGAATAAAAAACCTATTATAACTAAAAGAAATTTATCAATTATTAGCACATGTCATCAGGTCCACAAAAATAGTTTTCAAACTATTTGAACTCAACAAATAATATGAATAAAGAAAATAAAATATCACAGGAAATGCTGAACTAAAAGGACAGAACGGTAATTAACTCCTCAGCCCCACTCACTTAATCCTTCATGCACTTCATTTGCGTTTTGTCATGAGCAAGATTGAATTAAGCATTGATTTCTCTATTTATTCTAATAATCATGTAGGAGCAAATTATTTGAGCACAAACATCCTTGTTGGCCTATCGATCTACTTATCTTAGAAATGAAAATATAACGAGCATCTATATAACACAATCACATAATAATCAAATACACTAGAGAAACAGGTAAAAAATAATCTAAATAATGAGGACACTGAATTCAGTAGTAGAACGATAAAAAAATGAAATTACTGTACGTAAAAAATCTCAAAGGCAGATATTTTAGCAAAAACATTTAAAAGACCAAATAGGATATTCTAACAAAAAATTTAAAAAGACTGAATAGGAAACACTACTCAAGGTCTCAAATGACCTTGATAAGAGATAAAATAGTATGATTACTTCAAATAACAAGGAACGTACTCTCTGCTCTAGAAATTATCTTAAAGTCATAATGTCTTTATTCAAAAGCAGAGAAAATTATTCTTTAAACAAAATTCTTTTGGAAGCAATTTCACCAAAAAAGGATATTTTTCAAACAATTTTCTCACATTTACATTTCGATTTTTTCCCCACAGAGGTTATTCAGGTCATTTTTCTTGTACGCTCTGTTTCAAATGAGCCATGTTTCTTTGTTTCTTGCAAAATCCTCTAATGTTAAACATTTGATTTTATTTCGATTCAATCAAAAAACATTCTATATTCTGACAGACTGCTGTCCTGTTAACAATATGTACACATACCAAAGGTGAAGAAACTCCAGTTTTCATGACAATGACTGAATAATTGCTCTGTTTGAAAAATCACTGATCACAACTTTCATGATTCTCTTTAACTTGCACAAGACACATTGAAGCTTCATCACGACAGAGGTAATGTGGGAAAAATAACTTATTAGAATCTTGTGGGAGAGAATGTGAAAAGAACAAAGAACTTTGAATGATATTGCGACGACAGCGGGAGCTCTCCCAAATGTTAAAACCCTGTAAGCTGTGTTTGGAATTCTACATGACAGCACTTAACATTAACTATCACTTTGTAAGAGTATTTGGTTGTGGGTGTTGTAAATAGGAAAGAACAAAATGTTTTTAATCCCAATGTCCTTCAAATGTTTTATAATACTTTTGAAATTAAATTGAAAGGGAAATTTCATTTTGATGAAAATTTACATATGGGATATTTTCATTTTCAATATTGAACTCTTTACACTTTAATACCACATGAATCTTTTGGAATGTTAACAAATATAAATCAAGAAAATTACAGAAATATCCCAAATTAATTATAATATCAGCAAAGAAGAAAATGAATGAAATATGTTTCTTGGAAAGTTATTGTATCATATGATGGTCTCTAAAATATCGCAGCCACATACAATAATATTATCAATGTATTTCAATTGCCTTCCTAAGTAATAAAATGAAAAAAATGAAAAAAGACAGCATTGTTCTATGTCATTGATCCCTTCTACAAATAAATAATTCAAAATCTAGTGACAACTTCATAATTGTATCAACAGTACAAAGCTCTTCGTAACAACATGGGCTCGAACTTTAAATCAAATTGATCATGATTAAAATGACAATGTTCCAATGATTTGAAAAATGGAGTATGTCATTTACAATATGTTTGATTACAGGAAATACAGGAAGGAAGGGGGAGGAGATGCTTCTTGCACTTAATAAAAGGAGGCTTTAATCTTATTTTTTTAATTTTTAAGAAAGAAGGATATTTTCCCTTGATGAATACCTGAAAGGACATCTCTAGATGTAAATATTAATGTTTATTTTATTTTGTTAATTAACTGTTGCAGTCCAGTAAAGGAGTATACTTCCTTTGTGGGCAACAGTGCCTATAAATGTAATTGCACATGAGTCAAATAGCTTCACACTTCATGAAATATATGTATTGCACGTTACTGACTGACTGTGACTCCTTGAAAATAAGATACATGTGTACACTGTTTAGCTTTTTCAGTAATTTTTTAGTTTTTTAACTGTTGCAGTCCATTGAAGGAGTAAACTTCCTTTGTGTGCAACAGTGCCTACAAATGTAATTGCACATGAGTCAAATACCTTCACACTTCATGATATATTTCCATGTGACTGACTGGAAGGTTTATGCGACTCCTTGAAAACCAACAGATTTCAAAGCACGGTGATAATAATGATAGGTATCATCTATCACCGCATCACTCAGGCCCTGGGGCGTTTCCTTACATGGTTTCTCTATCAGATAAGTGTTGCTGCTAAGATTAAGCATTGCGAGTCCAGGCACTTGGAACATGAGATTCTTTAGTGACATTTACATTGGTGATTGATCACTCAAAGCACTCACATTTCTATATCTTTTCATTTTCTTTCTTCAGTATAATGAACACCAGCATGCATTTCAGCAATATGTTTGCATGATTGACTTTTGTAGAAAAAGTCAGATAACAGGAAATTCCTAATTTCTTAAATTGAAAACGTTTTAAATGTTCAAACTTAAAAAAGGAATTAAATTGGTTCAAGTAATACACCAGGGAAAAGATTCTTAAAGTTCTGATTTTAAAAATGATAACTGATACCAAAAAAACAACAAACCCTTTGGTTAATTTTCAAGAGCAATAGCCATAATCTTTCCTAAGAACTTTTCATGTATTCATTTGTCAGAAGATCTTTTACACAAGCTGAAAATTGGGCAACACTTTTGGTTTGGTGAAATTGCATTAAATTGATTCAAGATACTTTGGTTATAAGTGTTCATCTTAGAGTAGTCCTGGTCCCACATTTTTATCACAAGGTAAAACACTTTCACAACCTAAACATATGTATATGTATTCCTGCTACATGTATATTTACAAGACGACATTCATTTGTCAGCATTACACTTGAATGTCCTTGTTCCACATTGTTGTAACAAGGCAAACATTTATACTTCTTCTTCATTTTTATCACAAAATAAAAAGCCTTACATGATGTTAATAATTTATCAATAAAATTAAAATCTTTGGTTTATTTGTGTTACACTTAGAAATGACCTTGTCCGATATTTTTATCACAAGGTAAAACAATTACACATTACATGACCTAAAAGAAAAAAGGCTATTACATTCATCGTCAGCTTGATGGCCTTGAGGGACCAAGTTTTCCCGTGTAGCTAGTTTATATAATTTGATGAGCTCATCCTATACTTTGCTGGTAGTAGGAAAATATGTTAACAAAGATTATAATTACAAATCAACGACTGAACCATTTCTAGTGTAATTAATATACATTCAAATGTCAAATGCTTTCAAAGGAACATGTGGACAAATGTAAATTATATTGACTCAGGGTTGACAGAAACTCAAAATTCAAAATACTTTGTCTAGTTTCCTATCAATCATAACATTTATAGGATAGATTTATAGGATCTTAACTCTTGGGCCACATAAAAACAGGATGCATATTATTTAAGACACAATGCACTAGGACTTTACACAATTTTGAAATAGCGATGGTGGAGAAACATAATTAAGGTATTTTTTCACCAGAAATGCAGCAATGAAACGCTTTAAGTTTACCATTTGGTAACATTTTTCCTTTTAGTGAGATGTGAGTTTGGTGGACATTTAAATAATTTTGTAAGCAAATAATACATGGAAATTTTTAAAATGTTAAAATATCAATGAAATAAATTGCCTTAAAGTTGTAACAGTGATATGCCAAGAAACATGTAACATGTTCTATACATCAATACAGCTTTAGAAGAAACAAAGATGTATCCTCAAGTATATAAGAAGTGAGTAGATCAATGCTCATGGTCTTGG
Organism: Phorcus lineatus; assembly: GCA_921293015.1. NCBI lineage: Eukaryota > Metazoa > Mollusca > Gastropoda > Trochida > Trochidae > Phorcus > Phorcus lineatus. Next base: position 42,678,910 of record OV121085.1, read on the forward strand.
TCATAAAGTGGGCCGCCCTGTGTGTGGGTTATCTTTCAAACTTGTATCAGCAACTCGAGACATGACTCTATCTGTTCATATCATGAATTCTCTTTCATAAAGATATTATCACATCCAAGATGGCTATTGTAGACAAATGTATAGTGTTTTTGTCCCTCGTTTTAATTGTACAATGTGTTCCAGATATTCGATATGAACCAAATTGGGCGTCCATAGACTCAAGACCGATTCCACAATGGTACGATGACGCCAAGTTGGGGATATTTATTCATTGGGGGGTCTTTTCAGTTCCAAGTTTTGGGTCAGAATGGTTTGTTGAAAACTGGGAGGGTTTGAAGATTCAAAGTTATGTTGATTTTATGAAGAAGAACTACAGACCAGACTTCACTTACGCAGATTTTGCTAAAGACTTCACTGCTGAGTTCTTTGATGCCGACCAATGGATGGACATATTTGCTGCCTCTGGTGCCAGGTAGGATTAACGTGAGACAGAGTATGTTCATGATTTTGTGGCTTTAACAACATGAGTCCATAAACTTGCATCTTTACCTCTAAAATGCCAAAATCATGATATTTTCTTGTTTTCAATGAAAATTTGAAAACTGCCCTAAGAATGTAAAAGAGTCAAAATTCTAGGTCCAACTAACATGTATATCAGTCAAATGACCTACTTAACACTATAAACCTATGTTTGCATGGGTTTGTGTCTGCTGTAAATAACTTTCCAAAATTACGTTTGAGTAATAAAACGGTCCCATTTTTTATCATAAATCAAGACTTTAACTTGTTTATTGTAACTGTATACTGAACTGATAAGCATTAGGATTCCAGTTTTCTGAAATGGCCACAACTGCTCAATAAAACAACACCATTTATGAAGTTTGACATATTTGACTCCAACAACATTCTCTGTGTTCCTTTAAGGACTAATATGATAACCTACGTAAAAACTGCAATTTGGAGATCAACACTTCTTATTTTTATATAATGTATTCATTCTCTATTTTTAAAGTGTAAACAACATTAAGCTTATTACCATTGCAAATAAGATAATAAGATTCACTGTGTTCCTATGGCTTACCATGTTTACTGGTTTATCTCTGTTTCTACACTTTCAGGAATTAATAAAAGAGGATTATGGATGATAAATGACCAAAAATTTTTCTTATACATGTAGTATCTACATACATATATCAATACTTGTTGATACTTGCTTAATAAATGTATTAATATAAAAACCAAATAAAGGATATTATAAAAAACTATTAAAGATAACAAATGATTAAAAAATATTACCATGGGCTCTGCAGCTCATCAGGGAGGCTCGAGATTTACAAAATTAATAGGGAAAGATAATCTGTCATTTCCCGTCACAAGTTGGTTATTGTCTATATAATCACTTAGGGTAACTGTCATCTGGCCTTTTAGGGCTTACCAGATAAGATTGTACATTCTTGTTATCAACAAGAACAAACACAGAAGAAAAAAAAAAAAAGACTTTATCATTGTGACGTCATGCTACATCATGATTCATCCATGACACTGCCTTCAAAATAATGCAATGGCTGGCAGTCAGAATTTGATTGGAACAAAAGTCTGGTTTATTTTCCTAATTTTCAAAACTTGGGTAAAAAAATAGATAATATGTCCATATTGTGTTATATGTTACAACAGTCATGTCTGAATATCAATACATTCCATACTCTCCCTTTGAATATTCTACTTTTTAGCCACTCGTGACAAACAGTATGACATTGACACTCATATAGTATACTCTATTTATTTGCAGATATATAGTATTCACCAGTAAGCACTGTGAAGGTTTCACCAATTGGCATTCCAAATACTCCTTTAATTGGAACTCAATGGCAGGGGGGCCCAACAGAGATATTGTTGGTAGGTATATATATGGTATATATACATCCTAAGACATTGAAAATTGCATTTCCAAGACATGGTTAATTACTATCAAATAGATTGCTTTTATTGTTCTGAAATTTGGTGCATTGTTCAATTGATTTGTTCATAGTTTGAGAGATAATTTTAAAGAAAATTCAGTTGGATTCATTTACATGCAGTTCAAACTTTCAAAAGACACTTCAAGGGATCGTAGTCGAGGAGTATATCAAGTTTAGTGAAGGTAGCATGTAAATAATTGGGACACATGGATATATGAAGGCTTGTAAATAATGTTCGGTTTAAGGGATTTTAGATTAAAAAGTTATCATGAATTTAGTTTTAAAAACTATCACCTAAAAACATTCTTCCATCGCATTCTCATTTTGAAGTAGGAAGCACTAAGATTTTGATTTCTACAAGTAAAGAAGCTAAAAACACAAGAAATAATAACATTTGATCATAGGCAGATTCTGTGCTGAATGTATTGATTTGATTTCAGCTGAACTAGCAGCTGCCATCAAAAAGAAGCCACAACTCCGTTTCGGTCTGTACCACTGTCTGTATGAATGGGTTCATCCTCTCTACCTACAGGACAAAGCAAACAACTTTACCACAAGGAGATTTGCTGATGTAAGGGAATCGAATCTTTGTCAAAATGTTTCTTTCACAGAAAAAGAAATTCTAAAACATTATCACTCAAACTATAAACAAGTCAATATAACAATACATCAAATAACGGTATAACAAAAGAAAGCTTTTTAATAGTAAATAACCCTGTTTATGAAATGCAATCTTCAATGTCTTCAATTGTGGTGAAACCTGCGAGCATCTAGGTTTGGAACTTTCAAACCATTTGTAGTACTGCTATGAACTTCATTGCACCCTAACCTTGCTGCATGTAGAACACCTCTCTACTGCAGACAAAGTTGCAGAGCCCCTGGCAGGATTCAACCCCGGACCTCTTGGTCTGAAGCCAAACATGCTAACCACTGGTTCACAGGGTGAATTAGAGAATGCCTGCAGTAAAATTCAACAGGTTTACTCTTGTTCTGCCTACAATGATAGGTAAGGCAGGATTACCCAATTGTAACAGAACCAAAGACAATGACCAATTTACAAGGTAGAGGTATTATCAACAGCTGCTGCTAAAATATGATTTAAAACATTAGATTGATTATGTATTGTAATATTCATATACAGGACAAGACAATTCCTGAGATGTATGAGCTGGTCAACACATTCAAACCGGACATCTTCTGGTCAGATGGAGACTGGGAAGCTCCAGACACCTACTGGAAATCTACAGAGTTTCTGGCCTGGCTCTACAATGATAGGTTGGTCTCCTAAATAGACAGTCGGAGGAATCCTCCTCAAATGTAAAGAGTTACTTCTTTCTCCTATCTGAAAAATCATGATGATAATCAGATGTGTTGATCTATAAGAACAGATTCTATATTTTGCATTTCAAATTGATAAGCCTAAATTTGAAACCAAAAGGTTTCCAGGTTTTTTTAAAAAGTTCTGAGACCATAAGATAAGCACCAGTTACACTACTGGACCACACAGGCCAATTAAAAAGTTAAACCCAATGAAAATAACAACAATACTTTTGAGCACTGTTTGATATAAGGAGAAATGCAAAAACAACATAATTGTATTCAGGAACAGTGGAATAATTTGAATATTATGGAAAGCAAATTCATACATGCGTTGCTTTAGACAAATAGAAAATAACAAACAAGAGCTTTGGGCTAATGAAATTCAAGGCCTTATCACACATTTACTCATTTCCAGGCTTTTTAAAGATAAAAAGATCTTTACCAACACATTAGACTTCCAAATTTAAGTCTTGTTCAAAGAAATTAATATCTTACTTTTCTCTTTATCAATCACCTAAAAAAACGACAATTTTATCTACTTACAGCCCAATCAAAGACCATGTGGTGACGAATGATCGATGGGGGAAAGGAATCACCTGCAATCATGGGGGTTACTTCACCTGTATGGATCGCTACAACCCTCGTAAGTCGTTACCCAAGTTATCTGACTAAATAAATTCACTGCGAGGCATCCATGACACTTGTAGAGGTAAATTGACAGAGCGAGTATACCAAATGCTTAATATGCTCTGTACACGCCAAAATACTTAATATGTATTGATTTTACTTAAAATCATGTCATTTGACTTGCATATGCATCCTTTAATGTAACATAATAATAAGTTCTTGTTTTCAATGAAAACCAAGCAAATTAAGATCTTTTTAGATGCTGAATGGAAGCTGTAATAACTTGTCCAATTTACATATGTTTACTAGTAACATGACCTATCAAAAACTACCAAACAAAATCACAAAACAAGTTTCAAAAATATTGAGGACCAATCAGCACACAACTATTGAAGCAAACTGTCTGGTTTTCATTTCAAAATCATTTCTTGAACCTTTATACTTTCACTATACTGGACTATAACTTGGTAATTTTAAACAATAGTCTGTACTTTGTGACGTTTGAAAATGTTTGCCACGTTTGACATGTTTGACACCAACAACACACTTACTTTAAAACTATATCATCCAAAATTTAAATGATATCTTTCATTTCTTCACCAAAGAGTTATATTATCATTGTAAATTTTTGGGTTTTTTAATACCCTCAACCCGTTCTGACAAAAACTCAAGATCAATTACATAGAAGCAGGGTCAGTTTTGCCCGATTAATTATAGGTAAGTGAACCCTCCAACCCCCCTCATGAAGTTTCTTATCTGCCATTGATATTTATTTGATTCTGTCATCTATCATCATAGATGATGTGAAAATATCCGAAAAAGTCTTCATCTAAAAAGTGTGACCAATAGATTTTGGGTAGATTTTGGAGCATCTTATATTCATTTATTTCAACATGAAAATAGTTTCAATAAACATAAGACATTTTAATTAGTATGTGTATGAGCTTGACTTTATGAGGTCATGTCATACTTTGCTAAAAAATATTGATGCTATTTTGTAGCATTGTATTGCATATCGCTAAACTATTATGCAATTTAATTTGTAATTATTTTTAGTTTAGTGTAGCTTTTAGTTGCAATTTCAAATTTTTCTTTGCTGGGCCTCGTATAAATCCCTTTATCTAATTCCACTCCATGAACTTGAGTAATTGCAATGCGGGAATCAGCTACCAGAATATTGCTTGTTATCTCAACTGTCAATTCTTCTTCACCCAACAACCTCATCAACTGGAACTCATTTTGCACAAAATGAACAACCTTAAATTTTACGTTTGACAAAAAGACATTGTCATTTGACAATTTTGCCATGCACGTCTGTAAATTGTTTCTTTCACAGATTCATCTCAAATTTTTTTTTCATCTTGATTCACTGTTTCACACTACTAATGAACATGGATAACTTTCAGGCACTCTCCAGAAGCACAAATTTGAGAATGCAATGACAATTGACAGTAAATCGTGGGGATTCCGGCGTAATGCCAATTTGCTTGACTATCTAACAATGGAAGAACTTTTGGAAACTTTTGCAGAAACTGTCAGGTAATTCAATTTTCTCATAAGACTTCTTTAATGAATCTGCTGTATTTCCTTCTCACACAATTTGGAGTCTAACTATAGTTAAATCTTAACTAGGTGATGTTCATTCAAAATGACGTACAAATAATTTCAATGGTGTAATATTGAGAGGTAATAACTGTTGCTGAAAATTATTCATTTCAAACCTATGAGTTCAGTCTAATGGAAATTTGAAGATAAAAATTGTTACTTATGACTAAATTGACTACAACTAATAAGTAATCAAAATGACAGATAGCGTGTGAAATGTAACCTTCAATTATTTAACAATATATGTATTAGATTTGACTTTTGCACATATATAGGGCCTTTTTTAAAGATTAAGATTATTTGTTTTCATTCATGGCAATCCTTGATGGATTATCATGTTGATTGAGATGTCTTTTCTTTAATTGAGCATATTTGTCATATTTGTACACAGCAAAGATGTAAGAAATTTAATGAAAGACTGTCAAAATGCTCAACAATATTAGCATAATTCCGTAAAAGTGAAATATTCTAACTGCCAAGCTTCTTCAATTGAACAGTTGTGGTGGCAACATGTTGATGAACGTGGGACCAACAAAATATGGAATAATAAATGCCATATTTGAAGAAAGACTACGCAACATGGGGAAGTGGTTATCAGTTAACGGAGAAGCCATTTATGGATCAACCACATGGATGTACCAGAACGATACAGTCACGCCTAGAGTTTGGTAAGTTGTCCATCCTACGCAGGACTTACAAAATTTTTTATTCCATGCTGTCTTATGGTTTAAAAATTAATGCCCTCCTTAGAGTTCTTAATGCCAGGAATATGTAGGCAATTAATATATCTGAAATCACACTGAACATGCTGAACTTTTCTTCAACAAGCCCCTTCTGAAATAAACCAGGTGTTCGCTGGCAGGCAGACATTTATTTCAAATACTGAACTCTTTAGCTGTTTTGCATCACAAAGAAATGAAACAGTATGCAAAAAGAATGAAGTCCTCTTTTAATATCTTCCCTAACTTCTATTCATCTTTGGACAACTTCAACCTTTGGACCACTTTATGAGAAAAATTCTCATCACAATAAATATATAGGGCTTTCAAACCATAATTACCCTTTGAAATTATAAGACTGTTGGTCTATAGTAGTATGTCAGAATACTATCAACACATGAAAGAAACATAGTCTACAGCATTAGACTTGAAAAATACAAGTCAATATTAAATCTTCTTCTATGTAAATGACAAGTTATAATGCTTATGATGATACAGTCATGATTAGATATTTGCAACTAATATCTTTCATTAATTTATTTGAATTGAAACGCAACTCTCAAAGCAAGCCTAAGCTATTTATCTCAGTTGTTGAGAGGTTTAAAAGCAGATTAATTCATACAGCTGCACTTGGCTTTCAACCTAAAAATAATTATTTCTAAAACTTTCAGGTACACAAAGAACGGAGACAATGTCTATGCCATAGTGCTGAGATGGCCGACAGGAGACACTCTAGAACTGGGAGGTCCATCCCCAACAGAGCAGACCACAGTAGATCTGCTGGGGTACTCACCGAGCTTCACCTACCAGAAGAGACAGGGAGGGGGGATTGTCATCTCTATACCTCTTATTCCTTTCAGCAAGATGCCCTGTCAATGGGCTTGGGTCTTTAGATTCCAAGGACTTTCAAACATACATTAATAATGAAATACAGGATTTGATAACATTTTCTTCAAAGGCATCTGGTGATAAGTAACAGAGTGTGTTTCATCCTATTTTACAAAACCAATTGTGTCATTAAAGAATATATAAAATCATAAGGTTTTGATATCTACATGTTGGGAAAATGATCCGAATAAACTGACTTCTATAATAAGAGGAGGCAACAAAATAGCAACAAGCTAAGTTGTGAAAGGCAAAGGTGATTTTATATCGTTACATTTTTGGGCTCTTACTTTCCGATTATTATAGCAAAGCTGTCAACATTACCAACCTGCAACCTAATGTGGATCAGGGCACCATTCTCAAACGATTCTCTCTCTTAACTTTCGAATACTTGGAAAAGTTCCCTCCGAGGTGAATAATTAACTCATACGTTCATACTTCTAAAATGAAAGAATCAATATAGTGTGCTGTTTGTTACTCAACTTTACAAATATAGGATTTATTATACAAATTCATACATTGTAGGAAAAGGTTTGAAGATTTTCATATATGCAGCAATATTTCCCTTTTAGTTTCAAGATCACCATGTGTCTACGCGACAGTATGAGAAACATCTCACCAAAACTTGACTAATAACATACATGTATTGTTGTTCATGCTTTATAAACCAAAAGAAAATAGTTTACAAAAAAAAGAGGTATCAGAAGATTACATATCCAACCCATCCCTATATATTTTGAATTACCTTACAATCAACCAATCATAATTGCTGATGAAACTACTAAGTTATTATTTTTATATGGCAGAATCAGAACCAAATCTAATGCACTGAGTCCAAAATCTTATCTTTTCCATTAAAATGATTATTGATGCAAAAAAAAACCAAAAATATAAAATGTTCATGAAAACATAAAAAGACCTCATTTCAGGAGGTGAGTAATTGAAACATATGGATTCTTGAAACGATGCAATGAATGTTATTTGAGTTCTGCTCGGGAAACACAATGATTACAGATGGACAGATGGACAATGATCACATCCTACAGTGTCACATACCATTGGGATTACAATACTAATTGTATACCAAGTACACTCGCAGCTTCATAATTTGGTCTGACATAAAGTAGAGGAAGTAGAGGATGAGATACACTTTCTAACTACATGTAATTTTTATTCTGATGCCAGATTATCTTTATGGTTTAAAGCCAAAGCTATTGATAGTCAATTTATTAATATGTCTCCAACAGACCAGGTAATTTTTCTTATGCATTCTCCCCAACTCTCCCAACCACTTGCCGCTACAACAAGCACTATGTTTAGACGAAGAAGAAATGCCACCATCTAATTAATACAGGGTGCTCATGAATTAATAGATATACATATATACTTACATTTTAATCATTTTAGGGCTTACGCGCTTTTAGCTATTTTTAACGTGACTTATAATGTGATCTAGTGTCTCATAGGCCATTCCTGGCCGGACAGTGTACTTTTAACACGTTGAAATAACTAGCTCCATGTATGTACATTGTGTGACACTTAAATAAAATATATTTCTTCTTCTTCTTCGTCTTCATATACAAGTCAGTCAAGGATCACCTCATACACAATGTACCAATTTTTATGTAGGATAAACAGAGGAATATAGCTAATGAAGTCCTTTTTAGTGACACCACAGGTTTCTCAACGGAAATCTGAGTTTGGCATGAAACCACACTTCAAACTCTCAGGTAATGAAGCTTTGAAGTGGGCAACCCATCAACCTGGCAAGCCAAGCCCATTGTTGCATAACTACAATAATAAGCGGTCCACTAAATTTTTACATAATGTTTGCAAGTATGAAACTAATCTTAATGTTCTATTTGAAACTCCCTATGATATATATATATATCAACAACATTTACTTCCAGGTCTACAGCATAGGATACAAACAGTGCAGACCATTTTCTTAAAAATCAAAGCAGGCTTTTAAAACTGAAAGCATTTATAAGCACTTTCACTTGAAACAGCTCCCTATATCTCTCTCCATGATATATTTCGACAACAACCTCGCTTACACCATTAGATACAATCAGTGCAGACCATTAACTTATAAATCAAAGCAAGCTGCGTGTTAAAACTGAAAGCATTACAAGCATTTTCACTTGAAACAGTTTTGCATATATCTCTTGATGATATATCTCAACAACATCCTCACTAACACCATAAGATACAAACAAAGGAGACCATTAACTTATAAATCAAAGCAAGCTGCATGTTAAAACTGAAAGCATTACAAACATTTTCACTTGAAACAGTTTTGCATCTCTCCATGATATCTCAACAACATCCTCGCTAACACCATAAGATACAAACAATGCAGTCCATTTGCTGAGATATCAAAGCAGGCTTTTAAAACTGAAAAAATTACAAGCAATTTACTTGAAACAGTTCCCAGTATCTCTCCATGATATATCTCAACAACATTACTTCCACGCTTACACCATAGGAGAAAAACAATGCAGACCATTGACCCAGCAATCAAACCAGATCTTTTATCTCTTTCCGTGATAATATAAACTTCCATGCTTACACCACAGGATACAAACAGTGCAGACCATCCTCTCAAAATCAAAGCAACATCTTATAAATAAAAGCATTAAAAGCCAATTTCACTTGAAACAGTTCCCTACTGCTTTACTAATGAAGTAACACTTCTACAAGTCCTCACCATTATCAGCCAACAGTGCCGGTTCCTCCTCAGAAATCAATAAAGGTGACAGAATGTAGCCAGAGCTTATGGAGGTGTCGGCAAATATACAATACCTTATGAAGAACCTCCCTCTCACTCATGCTGATGAACCAGAGCGCTGCTAATCTTCCTCCAATCTTCTTTTGTGACCATTCTGAATCCAGGGCGCCAATGGTCAATAATAACTCTTGCTATTAGTTGAGAGATGCCTTTTGGTCACATGATAGAGGTGAGTTTTACAAAGAGTACAGTTTCATTTCAATCGCTGAATGCAAACATAAAAGTACAATATTCAATCTTATCATAATTTTCTTTAAAGGCTTACATTTTTTAAGGATGGAATACATGAAAATCTTCTTGTTATTTAACAATATCCTCTCTCTTAATGATCAGATGATGTCAAAAAATATAATTGATGCAGTGCATGATTGCAATATTGCACTGAGAAAAAAAAAAAAAATGGACGGACATTTAACAGAAAAGATGTACTCCTTGAAAATGTCAACTTGCTCCTAGCTAATATCTCCAAGGTGAAACCAATATTTCTTCCAGAGAAAGGCCAAGGATGAATATTTCGTAAAAGATTAAGTGTCAACAAATCTTTACATAGTTCTTGCCCCTATCAGCTAGACATTTTCTCTCAATGACAAATAACACAAACCTCCATTATAGAGTGTCTGATTCCCGCGGTAGCTGGCTGTTCTGTGAGATTGTCACTTTCAATACCTGATATGGTTACCTTGTGTTTGGAGCTCTTACACTGATAAGTCCTCCTGGGCAAATGATGAATTAAGTTCAGTATCAATATCAAATGAAATATCAAATTGATGCTGACACAAGTAGAAGAAGCCTTGGGGATGAAATTTTTTTGAGGTTTTACTTAATTCAACCATCACATCAGGTTTATTTTCCAAGGAACATTATTTGCACTTTTGCCTTGCTTCTGTGTTGGAGGGAAAGGGACTATTTAGTGCATTTTGGGACATGTTCAAAGGATGGTTTTATATCGAACATCTGTACTTTCAAAAGACAAGTATAGGATGAAAGTTTCATCATCTTCACATTTATCAATAAAAGTTTCCGTTTTGATAACATTTGTTTCAATGATGTATTAAAAAAAGTATGAATCTAAAAGGCTTTAAGCAGGGTTTTTTAAAGTCACTTATCTTTACAAAATGTCATTAACAACATAAATTTGAAAAGACAATGATATTGATGATTGAATTGTAAATCAACTTTACCTTTTGAAAATATTTTTGTTTGGACATACGACTATAATTGTAAGATTGGTAAATGTCAGTTGTTCCATTAGATGGTTCTAGCTATTGCTTTGAGTTTGATTAATCTTATATACAAAGGAAATTTCACTTTGCAATGCTTATCTTATATCTTATATCAGCTAAGAATGTTTATGTTCTACTAAACTTCAAAAGAGACAAATCAATTGCTAACAGCATTTTTTATATTTTGACTAATAAATACTGTCTTATACCAATTCTCCCTAAGTCTGTCTGAAATTCAATAGCAAAATCATAATTCATGCTCTGCATGATTTCAACTCAAAGGCTTATGCCTTTTTGTGACGTAGAAATAAGCTGAAGGTCATCAAAACGTATAGTATTTTTGGCTGATTCAAACTACAGACTATTGCTGTACAAATTGATAAATAGTTATATCACAATTAATCACCATAACCTTGGAAAAAACTCAAAGTTACTTAAATTTGTCAGTTTTAAAGAATTCCGGCAATTAACATATGCCTTTTGAATAATTAATTAAATGCTTTTCAAAATATTGCATTTGACCTTGCCCAAGGTTTCACTTCCAACAAGTTATGTTGGTGTATGTGCAAACGAACCTTGATGCATTCAAATTATCACACTGCTTACATTTTATCAGTTTTGAAATGATAATTTTCATTTCTAAATGAAACTTTCGGATCTGCATTTATAAAGGTCTTCTGATGATCAAATTTGACGGATGTACGTATATCAAAAAATTACCTGGGTATCTGACAATTCCAGCCTTGTTGTTATGGTTTCCTTTCCTTAAGATATTTATTTAATTGGTTAGTGAAAGAGCTACAAAGTTTCAGATGTATAATGAAGGGTTTGCCATGATGATGAGTATATATGCAGTCAGATAAATGTAGTCAGTGGTATGATAAATACAACTTAATAAAACTTGCTACTTGAAACAATTTGCTAACAATGACCACCAGCAGCTTCAAAAAACAAACTTAAAAAAGAAAATATAGAATAATGTACATCAAGAATTCCCCTTTTTTTCGCTAATCTCAAAAGCTATTGAATGAGCTACTTTCCTAATCATATAGAGAATGAATAAATCTTCATTTGTGATTCTGATCTAGATATTGATCAAAATCTCTGTCAATAGGCTTTGTACACTGAACCTCTGATAAGTCAGTTAAATACTGGTTTTTGTCCTGTGTCTGACCTCTGACCTTGGATGCAGATTCAGATTTTAGCCAGTCAGTCACACATCAGTTTTGATCAAAGATTTAATATAAAAAAGAACATTTGTTTATCACTAAGAATGAGAAGTATTTATGTTCTCTTCATTTTCTAAATATTAGTAAATATATACCAAAATTATACCAAAACATTTACCAGCACGTACGTCATTAACACCTCTCCTAATAGTAGTTTTACTAATGAGGTTACGGCCCTGTAACATCACACCATAAGTCCCTATTCCAGTGTTGCTTCCATAACTACCTCCTTAGAAATCAATACAGGTTAACAAACACCAACCAGAGCTTTGTGTATTTGTATGTTAACCTATAAGCACAGTGATGAGCCTACCCTTTTAAAATTACCGAAGAGTGGTAAGCTGATAATCTCTCCCTTACTAGACAAGAAAGTATCACCAGTGAAGCTGACAACATTGTGATGATCTATCCTTCTAATCTATATTAAAAGTCTCATCTGATAATCTCACTCCCATCGGGTCTGCGAAGTTGGCAACCGGTTCCCATGCCAGTTCCCAGTTCCTTATTCAAATTGTGAAGTCGGCAACCGGTTCCCAGTTCCCAGTTCCTTATTCAAATTGTGAAGTCGGCAACTGGTTCCCAGTTCCCAGTTCCTTATTCAAATTGTGAAGTTGGCAATCGGTTCCCAGTTCCCAGTTCCTTATTAAAATTGTGAAGTTGGCAACCGGTTCCCCGTTCCCAGATCCCAGTTCCTTATTCAAATTGTGAAGTTGGCAATCAGTTCCCAGTTCCCAGTTCCTTATTAAAATTGTGAAGTTGGCAATCGGTTCCCAGTTCCCAGTTCCTTATTCAAATTGTGAAGTTAGCAACCGGTTCCCGGTTCCCAGTTCCTTATTCAAATTGTGAAGTTTGCAACTTGTTCCCAGTTCCCAGTTCCTTATTCAAATTGTGAAGTTAGTCCTTATTGAACTGGGAACTGGGAACTGAGAACCGGTTGGTAACTTCACAGACACTCCAATCCAATTCCAGAAATTCTGAGACAAAGACAAGTGCCATCACAGCTCTGCAGTGAACAGTTACCATGATTACTACTCTGTGCAAACCTTTATTGTCCCAAAACATGTTTCGGAAGTGAGTTTTGGTAACTTTTCAAAGAGAAACAATCCTGTCATTGATTGGAAGCAGGTCCCAATTCGCTCTGTCTTCTGTTATTCACCTTACATGGACCTAATACAATCATATTGCATATGGACACTCAGACGACTTATTGGTATCAATGGTTTGGTGTTAAAAATGTGCGTAATGAAACAGATTGGAAACGTTTTAACTTAAGATATTTATTAATTGTTACTTACAACAAATTTCATTTCTGTTGAGAACAGAATGACAGATATGAGACATGTCATTGGTTCTGTAGCTCATCTGTCTTTTATGATTAATTTTCTTTAGTTGAAGACTTGTGTATGAAGACAAGCTGCCGTAGCTATATTTGAAGGGGGTCAAGACCAAATCTATAAACCAGAATCTCTCTGTACCAAAAATCAGTTTCCTAGGAGATGTTGGTTAAAGGTTTTAGAGATATATATATATAATTAGTGCCTTTCATGCCAATATTTGAGTTGCGATTTATCCTAAATCTACAAACTTACATCCCCTAAGAGGAAAATATCTCTCCTCAAAATTTATGATTTGAGGGTTTAGCATTTCAAGAGAAGAATTGTAAAGTGTGAAAAGTTTGTGATGAACATTGGATGACAGAAGAACAGCCCTTCGTAAGCTCATCTGGCTTTGTAAGCATCATCTTTTAGCTCAAAACATTCTGTATGTCTATATTATTTGCGTTCTAATGACCACAAGAACCATGAGTGTTTCTTGATGAATTAAGTGTTCACAAATCTATAAACCATCTTTGCCCTTGTCAGCTAGACATTTTCTCTAAATGACAAATAACACAAGCTTTAAACCTCCATAAGATAAGACTGTCTGATTCCCTTGGTAGCTGGCTGTTCTGTGAGAATGTCAGTTCCAATACCTGATATGGTTTCCTTGTATTTGGAGCTCTTACACTGATAAGTCCTCCTGGGCAAATAATGAATTCATTTTGATTTTGATCAATAACTGAAATGTTCAGATCCGGATTGAAATCCTTCATGTCCACTCAATGCATTTGATCCATCAGTTTTTTATCCTCTATTTCCTGCTGTAGAGACAGTAATATTATCTTGTAGCCATGAGCAGATTTTGTGTCACAAATCTGCACATTACAAAAGGGTTTTATAAAAATCATCAAATTAAATTACAAGTCAGAAATTGAAGATGACCTCAAAAGAGAATTTGTGAACTTTAAATCACTGAGGAATCACTGCTCTTGCTAACAATTATATTTACAAACCTGAAGAAATTATTTATCTTCTTATTTCATGGATAGCAATTCTAAATTTTTAAAAATAATATATATATCAAATGACTGTTTTCAAGCAATTAAATCGATTAAGTTGTCAATCAATTAATTGTTCGTGGAAATTCCATGTAAGAAATTCATGTGTTGATTTGATAATTTTGTAGTTGGAGTCTGTTAACAAGTGACAATTGAATAAGCTGACAAGTTAACAAAAACAATTATTACATAAAAAATACATTTTGAAAAAAGAGCGATAGATGGATGAAGAGTAAATATTTCCTCTGCAAAAGGAAAAATAAATATATAGGAAACATTTAGCATTCTCAGAGAGTGCTGCTTGGTGACTATCTAAAAATAATAATCAGTATGAACTGCTGCCATCCTCATTTACCAAGTCCAGTCTTTACCAAAACTTACAGAAATTATTTCACACAAAAAATTCATACACCTAGTTTAGTCTTCAAATTTGAGAATTCTACACAAAAATCCAGCTTTCTTTCTCCGATGTTTTCAGATTGTGTGTTCTGATGACTAAAACTGCCTTGCTTCCTTGGGTGCTGTTTTTTTTATCACATTACATGATCGGGTTTATGCAAACAAAGAAAAACATCCAACTTCCATTGACTTTTAATGAATTGTATTCATGTTATATTTACATATCCATGAGTTACATGATATCAATAAAGTCAAGGCTTATCTTCCTGTCAAAAGCTCTTTTGGTTAGTGATTTAAAGGAAGTCTGTAGTTAATAATAATAATAATGATGATAAAAAAACACTGTATTGATTGAGCAATTTTCACGTCGAGGAGTTTCTGATCAAAGGAACAGGGAACAGAAAGGAACAAAACAGAAAGTAATCAAAGTTTGAAATACATATTTTCTGAATTAAGATAACCACATTTTAAGTTTTATCAATTTCAATGAAGAATCAAATCTTTACAAAGTGATGAGACTTCAAATTTCATGCCATTCATCCTCTTCCCTAATGTTCTAGAGGCAAAATTGAAAACTATATATTGATATTGATTCATAATCAGCCAAAATGATCCAAATTTTGGAAAGTTAAAAGCATTTGACCATTCAACAATTAAGTAGCTGTCATTATCGTTAAACCCAACCCATTATCAGAGCATGTTGCATTAGCACCTCAGTTCCAGCAGCTTAACTAATGAACTGACACCCCTGTAATATCACACCAGCAACGCTTCCACAACTATCTCCTTCGTAATCAATAAAGGTTGACAAAATCTCACCGGAGGTGGCAGATTTGTCAGTGAAGATAAGAATATACTGATGAGCCTACCTTTTCAATCTAGCTTACAATTAGTCATAGAGTGGTCAGCTGGTATAAAATCTTGTAAGAGGTGATAATTTTGTCAGAGAACAGAGAAAATAGCAGTGATGAGCCTACCTTTTCAATCTAGCTTACAATTAGTCATAGAGTGGTCAGCTGGTATAAAACGTACTTTTGTAAGAGTTGATAGATTTGTTAGAGAACATAGGAACGCAGTGATGAGCCTACCTTTTGGATCTAACTGAAGAGTGGTCAGCTGTTATAAAACTCTTGTAATATTTGAAATTGTCCAGGAAAATAGCAGTGATGAGCCTACCTTTTCAATCTAGCAGAAGAGTGAAAACTTAATTATTATCAAACTCTTGTTTGAAACACAAAATATGAACCTAGCATTTCAAACTAGCTGTAGCTGAAGAGCAGTCAGCTCTTATCAATCTTCTGTAAGATGGTTAAAAAACTTTTCAGTGAACATAGGAATACAGTGATGAGCTGAACTTTTCAATCTAGCTGAAGAGTAAGGTTATCTGTTCATTAAACTTTGTAATAGGTGATCAACACAGAAACACAGTTAATTATTATCAAACTCTTGTAATAGGTGATACATAGAAACACAAAAAATGAACCTACCATTTCAAACGAGCTGTAGCTGAAAATCAGTCGGCTCTTATCAATCTCCTGTAAGAGGTAAAAAAACCTTTTCAGTGAACATAGGAACAAAGTGATGAGATTACCTTTTCAATCTACCTGAAGAGTAAGGACAGCTGTTCATTAAACTTTGTAATAGGTGATAAACTTGTTGGTCAACACAGAAACATAGTGATGAGCCTACCTTTTCAGCCTAGCTGAAGAGTGTTAAGCTTTTAATCTAACTTCAATTTAAATCCTGGAGTTCTGACACCACTGAAGAGTGCTCATCTATTATCTCACTCCTAGAATTCTGGTGTCTGAACCACTGCCATCACACTTCTGCAGTGCGGTTTGACGGTCTCCAATAACATATGCTGACAGAATTGACAATTTTACAGCAACTTTCTACAACTACATCACTCCTTGCAACCATTGGAAGCTGGCCTGATATAATTTGGTCATCAATGGTTGAGTTTTAAACATATTTTGTTCATTATGATTGGGAATATAATTAGAGAATAACCAACGGGGCATGAGTGATTACTAGAAATCTGCACGAGTTGAAATAATGTTCACACTCACCAACCTTGAACATTATTTCTACTAGCGCATATAGTAAAATGTTCAGATCCATACACAAAACCTACCGGTACATGTTTTCTCAACACAGCAGACTTTACCACTTCATGTCTTTTTCCTGACATGCAGACATTAGAATTACATTGTTGGGGGCTTTTTGGTTTGGATACAAGTTACAAATGTATATTTTAAACAATATCAAATGCTATTTTAAAATCCACACTGTCAAAATGTAAGATTCCTCAAGAGAAATATTTGTAACTCTTAAATGACTATGGAATTAATGCATATTATATGCATATTACATATCAACAACCTGTAGCAAATTAATTTATTTTGAAAAAAAGAATAGATATGTTAAATCAAATATGAAGAAATCATGATACATGATCTGGATAGCATTTACCTTGCCATTGTGGAAATTTCCTAATAAACTAAAAAAAAAACTTTTCTCCATTAAATGAAGCAAAATCAACTTTTAAGAGGTTATTGAACACCCAGTTAAAATCTGAGTATGAAGTCTTGGTGACCTGAGAAATAAGCTGTTTGGACAGTGTGAGTGCTGTTGATTAATGCCCGACTCTGAGGTTACACTGACCAGAGGAGCTGTTTGTTAAGCACTTTGTCCCAATGGCAAATAGACCCTTATATTTCTTCTTGATAAAAGAACTTTTAATTGCTTACAGTTTCAGGAATGAAACACTTCAAGATAAAATATGCCAAAAGCGTTTGCAATATCAACATGCCAACATAATTTTTGTTCTCAAAATATTCAAAAGCTTAAAGGATTAAAAAATACAAGGTTCTTACCTTCAAAGCAAACGTTCAAGATAAAATACGCCAAAAGTGATTGCAATATCAGCATGCCAACATAACTTTGTTCTCAAAATATTCAAAAGCTTAAAGGATAAAAAAAATACAAGGCTCTTAACTTCAAAGCAAATGTTACATGACCTCTTTTTCTATGCCAACATGCCAACATAATTTTTGTTCTCAAAATATTCAAAAGCTTAAAGGATTAAAAAAATAAAAGGTTCTTAACTTCAAAGCAAATGTTACATGACCTCTTTTATAAACCTGATAATTCAGCACAGAAACAAGGGAGTTGTAATCGTCACACCATCAGGACACACAATCTGCAAACATATACATACAGGATCAACTTATTATTTCTCTGAACCTAAGCTACCATGATGGCACAGAGAACATTTTTCAGAAAGATTGTCAAATAATCTCTGACTGTTCAAAGTTGAAACCAAACAAGTCTAAAGTAGAATTATGGACAGATGGCAAGGGGAACAGAATAAGGATATAACATGTCCTCCAGAAAATTTGTGGGAAAACAAATAGAATACAGCCAGAACACTACACACAAATGTAGACACAACAAAATAATTGAACCCAGTTATGCTCTGTCTGATTTTTCAGAAGTACCAACTTGTAAATCATACACTTAGCAATCTTAAAGTGCAGATGTAAGAGATCTACCAAGTAACAACCAACATCCTCCTGAAAAAGGCATCTGGACTTGGTAATTGTTAAATAGCATTCAGGAACTACCAGTAGTGGATGCTCCTTGTATGAGGTTAGACAAAATTCATTACTTGATTTGCAGGAGACACATATATATATGATACGATAATACTATTTCTAGATACTGATACCTAGCTGCTCAATGCCCTACTATTACTACCCTACCTGAGAAATGGTACTTTCAAAGCATCCAAAGCACTAAGTGGAATCATGTAGGTCTGCACATCCTGTTTTCAGGTACCCATTATAACAGATCGGTGGACTGCATGCAAAGACATTAAAGTGCCTTTCCCATGGACACTACACTGTATAAGACAAAGGTCACAAATTGTTGGTGTCTTCACTGAGATTCAAACCCAGGTCTTATATGAGAGACAAAGTAATCACTACACCACTGTGCTCCAATGAATGTCGCTGTGGAACAATAACACAGGCGATCGAACAAGTAAGCTCTGACTGGATGCAACAGAGACGTGTCAGTGACACACGTTTGGTCATAATCATTCATCAAGAAGAATACAATAAATGATATGTACCAACTTTCATATTAATCCCCTTTGAAGTAAGGGTGTCCTAAACCCCCAGTCAGAATTGTGTTGTGGTCGTTCACAAAAACTGATTGACAGCAAACAAACTCTTTAAGCTGAAACTAATAAAAATATATCCTTCATTAACACAGCTAAAGTCCATACTTACATTCACAGCATCTCACCACTGAGGCTCTATTACACAGCTATTTCAATAATTACGTCCCCAGAAATCAATAAAGGGGGACAGTACTTTCTCAGAGGTTATGGATTTGTCAGTTACCACAAGGACATGGGGAGGCGCCTACTTAACAATCTAGATGATGACCAAGTAAGCTGTTCACTGCCATTTCATTGCGAGAAGTCTGGCACCACTGTCGATGACATCACATTTCCAACTTGTTATAATCAGCTTTTGGATTATCTCCAGGAACAGAGCTCTCTTAAACTAATTGTCTCTTCTCTTGCTGACAGTGGTGACATTTTGACAGTTGAAAATACCGACAATATTCTATATCTGAAATTACCGCTTAAGAAAGTCATCAGAAGTCTCTCATCTCTGCTGTGTGGCACTGAGAGTTAGCCACACAAATATAAGAATGACACATGCACTGACAATAAAAAAATTAATTTCAATGTTCTTTTTACTTCAGAAACTGTCAAAAATAAACTTCATTTCCTCAAATGCTTCTCTTTAATGTGTTGACTCAGTACTACTTGATATATGAGAAAGTGAATTTTTGTTGTTGACATTTTTGTTCAAAATTTTGCCATCAAATGTCTTACATAAATTCTCAATTTGTTATCTAATATTATAAGCACAATGTCATTAACTTACCAAAGGACAGTCTTATATATGTATGTTATGTCAGTTCCGTTGGTCTTTGATGAGAGGGGAAAGTAAGAGTTTCCTTAAAGATTAAGTGTCCACAAATCTAGACACAATCTTTGGCTCTATCACCATCAGACCATGATTGTCCCAAGATGACAAATTACATGTGTCTCATACTTTCATTAGAAAGGCTGTCTGATTTCAATCCCTGCATGGTAACCACCAGTTTTCTGAAAAATGTCACTTTCATTACCAGATATGCATGAAGGCCTTATCTTTGGAACTCTATCACTGATAAAGACTCCATGGTGAATTGATTTAGTTTTTATCAATATCTAATTGAAGGTTGAAATCTGAAAGTTGTCTCAAGAATTCAATCTACAATCATAGACTCAGTTTTGAATAAGTGTGAATCAAACAATCATAGAACTTTCATATGTACAATCTTACAAGGAATACTTAACACTAAAAAGTGTTTTTATTTGTAAAAACAGATGTCTCCACCATACACCATTTAAGCACAATTTTGTTTTTGAAAATTCCTTACAGTCTTTTTAAACTCAAATAAAATTTAATACTTTTTTTGTTAAATCAAAAAGAAGATATGTTACAGTATTATATGCTTGATTGATAAAAGACAAAGGGATGAAATAAAGAAAGATCAATGAAGTAGTTATAGAATACAATTGGGCCATGAAAATGGAAAAAATCATAACTATATGAACTCCAATAATAACAATGTGCCCCAGCAGTTTCAGAGTTATGCTCTGGAAACTAACCCTTCCCTTAAAAATGACAAAGTCCAAATTGTTGCCATGGAAACAAAAAAAGTCAAATTGAAAAAGAAGTTGAAGCCCCCAATAGGCACAACTACATGATATGAAGGGGATGTATGCCAAATTAGGTGAAGACTGGTCATGTAGTTTCAAAGTTATGCTCCGTAAACAAATGGGAAAGCCAGAATTTTCTTCTGAAATACCTTTTTATCCTTAAGAAGAATCAACACAACAGTTAACATTTTACTATCAATGCACTAAAGTAATAGATCAATATATACATCAGGTTCACAATCATAAGTCTTAAAATTGACATATAGAATGGACTTACAATTTCTAAATCATGTTTCAAGTTCAACCAGTTCTGCTACAATGTTAAAAGCATTCATTCTAATTTTCCTTGATTAATCAGGACAGACACATATCAGATAGGATAAGTGATCAGCAGATTAACAATATTTGAAAACCTTTTAACAATGTTATCAGTTTGTGATTATTCATAAGTTCAACATTGTTTAACATTTTTGCATTACTGAATGGGTCACACAATGTTTTGATTCATTTTTATCATCCAAAAGTGTGTTTCACAGGAGATATGGCTTGTGGGAAATCAAGCTATATCACCTAGGAGATATCATTTTGACAGTAGATTTTGAACAATGCTCTGTTACCATCAAGTTCATGACATCACAATAGTTTTACATCATCAAGTAATGACATCACAATGCTATGACATCATAAACATGACTATGCTATGACATCACGGCACTGAATCTAAGAGTAGTGCAGCGTTCATAAATTTACATTTTTCACAGAATTCATTGAAATGGGAAAAGATTTTGGATGATAAATAGAATCTTACTCTTGCGTCTTTTGATATCAAATATATCAACACTCATTGATAAAAGTAAAAATATCCTCGACAAGCCTCCTATATTTGTAACTTTTATCAATGAGTGTTGATATATATATTTGAGATCAGAAGACACTTGGGTGGGATTCTCTAAATGTATCCTAGCTCATCCTTGAGATTTCTGTGGGTTTCTTGAATGTGTATAGGCCAGGTTTGCTTTTTTTATTTTTCTGCTAGAAACACCGAGAAGTTCAGTAACCTATAAAAGGGCTATAGTTTATGGAAGCAGATTCATTCAGATTTCTTGTGCTTACAATTGACTTTTGGCACTAATTCTGCTGCACCATTGGAGTCCATTCTCCGATATATCAATAATCTGGATTCATCTAGACCTACTGTCAAGGCTTAACCCTAACAAACTGCTGTTGATTTTGGTGAATATATCTAGCTAGTTTATCTAATGTGACTCATTTGATATTGTAATTTTTAAATTGAATAAGCTTCATATTGTAATCTCTTTGTTTATTACTAATTAAATTGTAATAATCAAATTCAATTTTTTTTCATATGTTGCTGGTTTGACAGTGGACATTTTCTTATTCCAAACTCTCACGTAGAACAAATTTATAAAATTTCAAAAGGTGAATCAATACATGCCATTTTCATAGTAAAATAGTGTTTAAATGTCATTGGGCAATAAATCAAAGTGACTTTTCTGAGAAATACATTAAATCTTTTGTAATTTTTATTGCAACTGAACTTATGTTTTTAAAATAAGGTATTTATCAAAATCACTCAGAAATAAAAAACAAGCATGGATAGAATTATATGTCACATAAATTTAAATTAAAAAATTCAATTGAAATGTATATTTTTAAAGAAATCTTAAAAAAAGTGGATTTAAGATGTCTATTTGTCCAGATAGTATAGATGAAATAATAATAATAATGAAAGCGGCCTCACTTCACCTGAGAGTAATGTCTAAAACAAACCTAAAAAGCCATAGAAGATACAATAAATATCATTTTTAACTGATCTTGTGCAACCTTAACTAAAAATGTTGGCTATCACTAAAACTTTTCTTGAAAAGAATTATCAGAACATCACAAAAACAATAATCAGGGGTAAAATTTATTTAAAATTCTTACTGTCAAAGTTATTTAATGAGTTAAGTATGTTGTTTTGAATTTTTTTCTTATGGTATTTAAAATTTCAAATGAGAGTCCTATGAAGAAGAAAAATCTTGAACCATGATGTTAAATTTCTAATAGAAAAAATAAACCTATAAATATCAATCTAACTTTGATTTAAATTTCAACATCAAAATTCATTTCTTACAATAGTTTTTAACAAGCTCTGCAAAGTATGTAAAACAATTAAAATTTAAAAGGTACAACTGCAATTAGATTTGAGACTTTAAAGATTTTTTAATCACTTTTGTAATATTTTCTTTTAAGGTGACACATCACATATACATAAAAAACATAGGGGTAAACAAGATATCCAGAATTTCCTATTTTTTAACCATGCCACTTCTTAATGCCCTTCAAAGACAAGAATTCACAAAGCATTTTCATCATGTCATGTTAGATCAAACAGCTGCACACACACACCCTCACTTGAAATGATTTTCTAAACAAGATCCAGCTGGGCCAATTTGTAAAGTAACTCTTATGCACTCATATGTATGCTTCTTCAACACGCACAGCAATAAATGCAGTGACAAGATGTTTCAAGCATATTTTGAATGTGCACTGCAAGTATAAATGCTTGCATGTAAACCACCTTTAATATAAAACTTCAATAGAATCTAGAGGGACCAGCCTCTTTATACTTAACCACTGATGTAAGTGAGGTAATTGTATATGTAAGTAGTCATTCAAGTAACAGACAAGAGGTAGAAGATTCCTTGACCAAATACTGTATTTCCTCCATTAGGCGCCCGAGCATTTATTTTTTTAAGCATCCCTTAACCCCCCTGCACTTATTAGATGCCTGCATGAGACTTATTGGAGATCTTGCATTTAATGCTTTAGACCTGGCACTTATTTTCAAAACTATCCTTGACCCTTTGTAAAGTCTCAAAATATACCCCCAAAGAAGTTCCAAGAATCTACCCCAAGGTAAATTCTGGGAGAATCTGATGCCAGAGATAGATTCTGGTAAGTTTCATAATCATCCCTTGGGTAGATTCTTGGAGCTTCCAGAATCTTTCCCAGGTAGATTCTGAAAGTTCCCATAATCTTCCCAAGGTAGATCCTGAAAGTTCCCAGAATCTACTCTGTTGTATTGTTACCTAGAAGCTGCTATGATGTGATTAGACTCGGGGGTTATCTAGCTGGGAGATTTGGTAGCATTTGTTGAGGTATAATCTGCAAACTTCCAGGTTCTATCTTTGTATTTTCTGTTTTCAATTTTACATCTAGCAATGCCAATGTAACAGCAGTAAAATATGACAAAAACTGTTTTATATATTATCCTATTAAATTCTGTCAGTCTAGACATGTTGTGAGTTTTTATATATATGCACTCCTTTGAGTAACATTCAAACCTCAAACATAGTTGAAAATGTAACTGGAACATAACTCTTGTCAATCAGCAAACATGTGGGATATACAAGTTTTGATTTACGATAATTTCTGAATTTCATCTTTTAATCTTTGACAGACAAAGAGAAAAGTAACTGCAAAGCAACATTAATAACACTAAATCTTACATGAGAATCAAACTGGTTTTACTGATCTGTTGGTGAAAATATTTTTATTTTACTTTTTGGAACATATCATAGATGCCTAACAAAGCCAGAAACATAGTGTGTCTATTAATGCCACAAAATAAATTCATCATTAGATATATTTAGCATCTTTATAACCCAATTCTAAATCAAAATATTAAAATTCTGAAATAAAAACTACACCACACAATGCTTCAGCTGATGTATATTGCCCTAACATCATAAATTCCTATCAGTATTACATGCTTAGAAGTGGGGGGTGGGGGGGTAGATTCTGGGAGGAGGGAGTAGATTCTGGGAAGACTCAAGAATCCACCTGGGTATCCTTTGAAGGGCCGGGTATGTTCTGGGAGCTTACACCAGCACTTATTAGAGGAAATATGGTAATTATTGGAAAGAGTTCAGGGACTACGCTAATGGACTTTATCATGGGTTTAGAAAGACTGGTTCATGTTGGCAGATTGTGTGTCTCTTTGTATGATAGTTACAATTCCCTGAGGTGCTAAAACCTCAAACAATACAAACAAGTATTCTCACCCATGATCTGTTTAGGATAATGGAGAAAATTAAAATATCTAACATCTGACAGTAAAGTCCTCCTTTACAATTCAAATGTATTGATGAAAACAATTCAGCTCCTTAATGTGAAAAATGGGAGTTGTGTGCTTTTTGTCAAGGATATTATGATCTGATCCCTTGCATCTATAAGGTTCTGTTAAAGAAGCCATTAGGTGAGGGATATCACTGCTTCAAGGAGGGTGTAAAGAATGTTCTAGCTAGTCAGTATTGTCCATTAAAGCATTGTTTCGGTAAAGATCAAAGGATCCACCCATCCTTTATTTTGCAGTAAAGTATAGTTTTTGAATGAGGTCACAAAACAATGGCCCATGATGTAAAAAACAAAAGCATTATGACATCACTAACTATATGGCCATAAAATTAAAATTGAAATTCACTGCCGAATTTGATTAATTTCATTTACGTTTATTTAGGCTGAAATGTAATTTATGCAAGTTAAATTGACATGCTACAAAAGAAATAGAGTAGCCTATAAAGTGCAATAAAGTACAGTTTTCCCTGACCTATTATTAGTTCGGCCTCATGCTTTGACTATAACAGTTTAGGGAAAAACTGTACTTTATTGCAATACGCATGATGGTTGAGGCTACTCTATTTCTTAAATGAAAAAATTTTCAAGGAATTTATATGCCACTTTGTCAAAAAGTACAACAGTGTTTCAATATTCTATTTTGAAGTTAAATAAGCTCACTTGTGGCTAAGTGTTGTTGAGTGGTACAAACCTTGTTCAAATCTTGAAACAGAAAAATGATTTGGATGTGCCTTAAACTGAAAATAAGGTGAATTATCATGGTTTGAGTTGTAAACCAAATGAAGAAACATTCTTACAATTCGTGCTCACATAGTTCAAAATTCTTTGGACTTCAAGTGACATTATGTGATGTTTCAATGGGTTTTTGTTGAATTATTAATTTAAAACCAATTTTAAAATTGATCAACTTTTTTTCATCTCTACAACAACAACCCTTTGTTGTCACTGGATAAAGTTAGTTAAGGTACTATACTTCACAAAAAACATTGCCTTATGAATATAGATTTATTGTATTTGAATAAAACAAACAATGTCTTAAATATTCACAGTGTTATCAACAAAGATTTTTGACCCAAAATAAATAAAATGAATTCAGTCTATCCTAGACATTTTACTGAACCTAGATAACAATATTTCAATCCATGATATAGTTTTTGGCAATGTGAATTATGGACAGCAACATTTGATATATCAGAGATAAAAATATATATATATAGCGTAATCACTGTTGTCTTCAATCATAAAATCTGTACTCATACTCAAAATATGATAAAATATACACTTGAAGAACTGAGGCCAAGACAAATGACCAGAATGACTATCCTTTCTTATAGTACATTTCTTTCATGATTTCGATCCTATCATTCTCAATTTCATGAAAATATTCTCCGTCTTCAAAGAAAAACTACAAACAAATTCTATTTCTGGACTTTAAAGACATCAAAGAAGTCAGACTAAAAATATCATATTGATTCAAGGTACCAAATTGTTTCAAGACATTTTCAAGAGTTCATGCATGATAAACAACAGACATCATCAGAATATAAGTAGAAGATAATTCAAAGTGAATTGAAAAGAAATTTTGATATGACAATAGAGCTAGACTTTCTCTTTATAACAAATGATTGGTTGTCAGAGGAATACATTATATATTGATACATAAATCATATACAATTATTTTCAAATAACATAAATGATTCAAACATTAAAACATCAAAAGAGTTCTCTTCTACAGCTCCACCTTCAATGACACTCATTTTGAAAATTATTTACTGGAAAGACAAATAACTTGACAATTCTTTAATTTGAAACTTTGGAACTGTAAGACCAAGTAAAATGTCATAGAAATCTCTTTCAGAGCCATTAGACTGTCATTTTCTCTTGAAGTAACAGAGCAGACATTAGCCAATAGATAAGCCTCTTTAACAACCATTTGTAAATTCAATATGGTAGACATAAATTATTAGTTTCATTGCATATGGTATATCAGAAAATAACATGATGGATGAATGTCATCATATCTTGTTGCCTCTTGGTAAACAAGAATGTTTGTTATTAATAATAGCATATGCCTGTTGGCAATGATATCAAGATATGGAAGCTAATAGGCTTATTCGTGTTGATTAATGATCAAAAATAGAACTAGCTTCATCTTCCAGCTACCATTTCCGATTAGGTTCTAGTAGAGAATTGACTGACAAAAGATAGATAAGAAGATATTGTATTCAGTATGTAAATTTCATGTGACTGTAAAGTTTAACTTAACATATAAATAATGATATAACAATAAATATAAATAACATATAATAATGATTAATTGTGATAAAACATGAATTGAAAATCTGAAGAAAATTTAATAATAATAATTAATAATAATAATAATAATAATAATAATAATAATAATAATAATAATAATAATTATAATAATAATAATAATAATAATAATAATAATAATAATAATTCCATGTAATTTATTTTGTTTATTGAAAGAGGAAAATCAGAATGAATAAAACAACCAAAAATTTTACTAAAGTGCCAATAAACTATAACAGTATCAAAACTCTCCATTTCACAATCTGTCAAGAAATTGTTAAGCAAGGTTACAATGCCATTTTCTTTCCCAAAGTTGTTCCTGAATGACTATTAACAGAATCTGCTTAGGAATGAATATTTATTTACTTTATCATGTCACTATAGTCTCTAGACTAGGACACACAGGAGGAAGTACTTACAAAGACAAATTTCCAGGGTTCACTGACCATTTCTGCATCTTCTCTAAGGCAATAAACTGAAATATGCCATTCTTATCTGATGTTACTTAAGAACAATTCATCTATTGATTGTCTGGGTTTTTTCTTACATTTTATCTTTATTTTTTCTTTTAAGTTTGGAAGATATAGGGAGAGGGTGTCCTTTTGCATTGCATCAATCATGGAGAATACTAATCTTGATACAGGTTTAGCACAAGCAGTACATGTGAGTTGATCGTGTGATCTGTGTCATGTCATTAGATCACTTGAGGAAGCACACAGGGGGATCTTTTTTGTCAGTGTTTCTTTTGATCAGGAAAGACACAGAACAATTTAAGAGCTGATGATATAAGTTTTGATCTGACTTTAGAATCAGATTTGAACTGATTCTGATAGTTTGGATGTCAAACCTCCTGTCATATACTCTCCATTTTCTAATGTTTCTTTACATGCATGCATGGCTTGACAATTTTACGTAAAAAGAAAATGTGCTTTTCTATCCTGAAAAATCTTCCCTTGTCTGTATCTTAAACGTTCTCTAAATTGTTTTCCCACTTCTAACATAATCTTAACTAATTATAACTAATAAAACTTCATTAGAAATTGTATACAAAATCAAATTCTTATATTTCCAAACAATGCAAAATTGTACACGGTTACTAGAATTAAATTTTCATCTATTATATCACATTTGATCAAGTTGTTTTAATCTCATAAGATATCAAAGGGAAGAATAGTTTATGTCTATAACAGTTATGATCATTTTAATGTCCTTGTATTGAACATATGATATTTTCTGATATTTCCTCATTTTTCATAAATATGATCATACTCATCGTTAACATTTTTAATACATAATAGAATATTGCGATATTAAAATTCAAAATCCAAATTTTTTAATCTATAAACTCTGTATATCAAGAATTATTATCAGAATTTTCAATTAAATTCAATTCTTATTCCAATACTCTAAGGCTGAAGAAAGTGTTCACATACAATGTTAAGGACTGAACCGCTGATAAAATGAGATGACTGATGACATTGATCCTTGATAGATCAGTCCTTGATCATGTATTTCCCCGTGGAACTATAACACAAGGATCAGGGACCAAGGCAGTCCTGACTAGATTCAAGTGAGGTGAGGTGAAATGGGGATTTAACGCCGCTTTCAAGAAAATTTTACTTACATCGCGGCCAGGGATATGCAGGGAGACAGCCCACAACACCATTGTGACTTTGCATTGCTGTGAAACCTGTTACTATCAGATGAATATAGCAAACGATGGGTGGTAATGCACTAACTGCGTGTAGAACAGTTCTCTACTACAGACAAAGTTGCCGAGCCCCTGGCATGATTTTAACCACAGAGCTTTGGATCCGAGCCAAACGCTTTTAGATTCAACATAGAAACGAATGTATGTGGTCCTACTCATTCATGAAGAATGATATTCGAACAGTTCTGATCTCGGGATTAATGTCAGCATGATTTGAGTCATTGATCTCAAATTGAGAGTCTTGACAAATGTTCACAAAGATGTCAATGAAAGCATTTTTGAAGGTAACATTGACGACTTGGTGGTATTTACAGATATTCTTTGAAACATCTTATATGAAAATGAAATAATATATATCATAAGCATCTTTACTAAAGACAAAGACTATCACAAAATAGCAAACATGGTTTCACCTACTAGCTGGATGCTCCAAACTTTCTATAATATTTCAAACGGTACACAATCCACTTTTGCACCATAATTCAAAACTGTTACAACCTAGATGATGACTGTTACAACCTAGATGATGACTGTTACAACCTAGATGATGACTGTTACAACCTAGATGATGACTGTTACAAACTAGATGATAACTGTTACAACCTAGATGATGACTGTTACAACCTAGATGATGACTGTTACAACCTAGATGATGACTGTTACAACCTAGATGATGTTACAACCTAGATGATGACTGTTACAACCTAGATGATGACTGTTACAAACTAGATGATAACTGTTACAACCTAGATGATAACTGTTACAAACTAGATGATGACTGTTACAACCTAGATGATGACTGTTACAACCTAGATGATGTTACAACCTAGATGATGACTGTTACAACCTAGATGATGTTACAACCTAGATGATGACTGTTACAAACTAGATGATAACTGTTACAACCTAGATGATAACTGTTACAACCTAGAAGATAACTGTTACAACCTAGATGATAACTGTTACAAACTAGATGATGACTGTTACAACCTAGATGATGACTGTTACAACCTAGATGATGACTGTTACAAACTAGATGATAACTGTTACAACCTAGATGATAACTGTTACAAACTAGATGATGACTGTTACAACCTAGATGATGACTGTTACAACCTAGATGATGTTACAACCTAGATGATGACTGTTACAACCTAGATGATGTTACAACCTAGATGATGACTGTTACAAACTAGATGATAACTGTTACAACCTAGATGATAACTGTTACAACCTAGATGATGACTGTTACAACCTAGATGATGACTGTTACAACCTAGATGATGTTACAACCTAGATGATGACTGTTACAACCTAAATGATGACTGTTACAAACTAGATGATAACTGTTACAACCTAGATGATAACTGTTACAAACTAGATGATAACTGTTACAACCTAGATGATGACTGTTACAAACTAGATGATAACTGTTACAACCTAGATGATAACTGTTACAACCTAGATGATGACTGTTACAACCTAGATGATGACTGTTACAACCTAGATGATGTTACAACCTAGATGATGACTGTTACAACCTAGATGATGTTACAACCTAGATGATGACTGTTACAACCTAGATGATGACTGTTACAAACTAGATGATAACTGTTACAACTTAGATGATAACTGTTACAAACTAGATGATAACTGTTACAACCTAGATGATGACTGTTACAACCTAGATGATAACTGTTACAACCTAGATGATGACTGTTACAACCTAGATGATAACTGTTACAACCTAGATGATGACTGTTACAACCTAGATGATAACTGTTACAAACTAGATGATAACTGTTACAACCTAGATGATGACTGTTACAACCTAGATGATGACTGTTACAACCTAGATGATAACTGTTACAACCTAGATGATGACTGTTACAACCTAGATGATAACTGTTACAAACTAGATGATAACTGTTACAACCTAGATGATGACTGTTACAACCTAGATGATAACTGTTACAACCTAGATGATAACTGTTACAACCTAGATGATGACTGTTACAACCTAGATGATGACTGTTACAACCTAGATGATAACTGTTACAACCTAGATGATGACTGTTACAACCTAGATGATAACTGTCAACTGTTAACTGTCATTGTTACTTTAAGTCTTGCACACTGCAGCTGACATCAATGACAGTCCCACCCTGCAATAACCTGTTGTCAGATGATCTCCAGGGACAAAGTGGTCTTAAACTAATTTCTCAGCAGTGATCGACACACTGACAGTTGCTGGACAACTTTGACTTTATTCTATATCTGAAAATATCTCCTTCTTCTACTCTTCTTCCTCTGCTGTGTTTCTCAGTTTAGTTACCCACTCTTTCATTTGAATGACAAGGATCTATCTTAAAGAGCCACTCCGTGAGTTGTTGGAGTCATATATGCCAAACTTAATCAGTGGTGTCATTTGATCACAAAGTATCGACTGTTACCAAAAAGACACATATTGCTTATTGTTTTTTTACAGTGACAATATGAAGGTAGAACGTCACAATTATGATCGAAAACTGGACAGTGGCGCACATCAAATAGTCAAACGTAATTTTGGAGACTTAACTAAAACAGCCAAGAGGGCAGTTAGGAGTTGTTAGTGTACGTTTGTTAGGTTATATAACTAGTATCCATGTATATCGAACGTGATATCTACCCCTCTGTGCATTTATAAGGCTGTTTTTAGATTTTCATTGAAA
This sequence comes from Phorcus lineatus, assembly GCA_921293015.1. Taxonomy (NCBI): domain Eukaryota; kingdom Metazoa; phylum Mollusca; class Gastropoda; order Trochida; family Trochidae; genus Phorcus; species Phorcus lineatus. The sequence goes on from OV121085.1 coordinate 42,710,709, forward strand.
ACCAGTATTTGTCATGTATAGGTCTTTTGGACATGTAAAGATAAGATTTGTTGGTTTAATATCAACACATATGACATAGGGATTTGTATGTTTGTATAGGTAAATAATATGTTATGAAAACCATGGAGTGGCTCTTTAATGGACTATGTGTTATTTAAATCTTATAGGCTGATTCAATTACCATGGTTGGATTAGAAAGGGCACTTATCTGATGACATTTTTATTTCAACTTTCACATCAAATGTCCAGCAAAAATTCATAATTTCTTATCTATCATACTATCATCATGTAAGCTTTCCAAATGAACGGTCAAATATTTGTAAGGTCAGTTTTGTCAAAGACAAGGCATCAGTCTTTGTTTAGAGATTCAGTGTCTACAGATCTAGACACAAGCTTTTCCTTCCATCAGAAACAGACCATGTCACAGAATGACAAATCCCACAAGCTTTAAATGTCCATTACAAAAGACTATCTGATTCCCTTGGTAGCTGTATGTTTTCTGAGGAATGTCACTTCCAATACCAGATACCATCTCCTGTCATAAGAGGTTATGCACTGTTGATTACTCGAGGCAAATAGAAAAATAATTTTGGTTTTGATCAATATCAAATTGATTTTTTTTAAAAATGAAGGATGTCTCAAGAGAGAAATTCACCACTTTAGATCTTTACGAATCAATGCCGATGCAAACAGTCAGAGAACTTTAAATATTTACACTCTTTAAAGGAACATCTATTTTAATACTTTGATCAAAGGTCAAATCAAGGTGATGTCAAGAATTTCTAATCCTATCATAAATGTTATTTTGACCTGATTGTGTAATTCTAAAAGACTATTGCCTTGAAGATTGGTGACTAAGATAAAGTTTCACGAATTAATTCTTATTGAATACTATGATAATCAATCAACCTTTAGCAATATTAATAAAAATATTTCAGAAGTTGACTTTTTAAAAGGGCACACTTTATTTATTACAGAAAGAAAGAGTACTGAATTGGAAAAAAATGTCATAAGTTATACTGGTAATTATTTTAACTATCTATCTCATCGTTGTAAAGAGTGTAAATGCATGGGAAAATTTGAAAAGTGAGAAATACATTGAAAAATAATTGTGAAGCTATATTATTCAATAAACACATAAATCATAATTCGTTATTAATTTTATCAATATTGTGTTTAGCAATAGGTTTAAAGGTTCTACCCTAGAAACATTCAAAGTAAAATTCTGAATAAGTAGAAAACACAAAAGGCACCACTATACATTCTGATTGTTCTACACAGCAATTTTCACTCAACTAGTTTTTATGGATTTTAGGGTTTTTTTTGAATTTTTAAAAAATAATCATTCATAGTAACAGTCAAAAGTAAAGTAGTTGAAAACCCGAAAAGATACCACTTCATGTCAAAGTGTTCAATATAGCAAGTTTCAATGAGCTAGGCCTTATGATGTTTCAGTTCTTGCCCTATAACAAAATTCTAAGTTGTATGTCCATGGAAACGACCAAAAAAGACAATGTAGGAAGAAGTTGAATCCCCAAAAGGCACCACTTCACATGATGATTCCATATGTAAAGATTCGATGAGCTGGAACCTATGGATCTTCACTTCTGGTCTGGAAAAGAACAGCTCAGATGTCCAGACAGATGGACGGACAGCGGTCATTTCAAAACTTTGTTTGGCAGGGGATAAATGCAATTTAGCAAAAGTATTTTACAAAAAAATATTCGTTTTACAGACGTAGCATTGTTATTTTAGGCATTTCCAACGTATAAAGTTTTGATAAGCTAGGACTTATGGATTTTCACTTCTGGTCCGTAAAAGAACAGCTCAGATGCACAGACAGATGGACGGACGGAGGTCATTTCAAAACTTTGTTTGGTGGGGGAAAATTAGGCAAAAGTTTAAAAAAATATTCGCTTTACGAACGTATGATTCTAATTTTAGACACTTTTACATCAGAATGTCACTCTTGTTGAATACTAACCAAGGTTATTCATCAGCATTTTACTGGAAGTCAAATCTGTTCTCCATCATCTGGTAAATAATCATTTCTTTTTATCACTTGTTGTTTTTTTATCCTTTATGATACATACCATATGACGTAAACTGATCTGCAGATAAACATTATTGAAACATTATTGTCAGTAAACATATACAATTTCAAATGTCATGAGAAATATAATCTATTACGATAGTAAAAATAGCATTGAAATGTCAGGGGTAAATTAATCTAAGTATCTTATTGCAAAATACATAAAATCTATGGTAATGTAGACTTCAATTGTAGAAGAGACAAATTTAAACTTATAAATGACTTTGGAATCTGTGCTCTACAGTTAAGGACATTTACAAACTCAAGGACATTCACAAACTCATAAACTTTAAAGGAATTATATTTATAACCTTTGTTTGAATATATAGAAATGCCATCATTCAATCTAAATCAAGTATAAAATATCATACAAAAGTTAATAAATCCATAAACTTTGAATAAACAGATTTATCAATATCTTTTTGTAGAAAGAAATACCAAGTAAACATCAGAGAAGTTGTTATTAGACACTGAGGTCTTGCAACTGTAATTTACAAAACAAAAACTATTTTCTTGAATGAAAAACCTCTTAAAAACACTTTAGCACAAACATTTATTCACTTAACCAATTGTTGAAATATGCTATTGTTTTATGTTGTATAGTAAAAGTTTTCTCCAACCTTACTTTTCACAAATTGAATTGATTTTTAAAATAAATGAAAGAAAATCAGAGATTACTTTACCTGAATCACGATGAGAAATTTCAGAAATTTGTTAAACTTAAGAGTCAACAACAAATGTCAATTCTTGTCACAATTCTTTTCAATAAGGTTAATCTCTTTAAGTGACATTTGGAACTCTTAAGTATACAAAGCTGTGATGGAAGCCGTCAAATTGTTGTTAGAAAAAATGTAATGAACTGAAGAAGAAAAACAAGATTTTCTGGAAAACAATTCTATTAATGTCAAAAAACCTATTTCAGGTTAAAAGCTTATAGTTGATCTAGAATGAAAGCATATTCTCCAAAACGTCAAGTATTTTAAAATGAAGAAGATTTTTTATGCAGATCTTGATATCATACAGTCAGAGACAAGAATTGCACGGCAAATTACTTCATAAAGCATATTTGATTGTGTAATGCAACAACGAACAGCTGCAATCAAACCTCCCTTGAACATAAAATTTCACTGGGGACCAATGAGTATATATATAAATACATATATACATACATAAATATATATATAAGTGATTATTCAAGTAGAAGACAGGCTTCCTTGTGTAGGAGATTCCTGGACCTGATAATTGATAGAGAGGGTTCAAAGACCTTCCTAATGGAATCTATCATGGAATTAGAAAGAATGGTTAATGTTTGCAGATTGTTATCCTGATGGTGTGATAACTACAGATCCCTGGGGTGTTGAATACTCACACATTACATGATCAGTTTTATGCAAAGAAAAATAATTAACATCTGACAACAATTGCTTTATAATTCCAATGTATTTATGATAACTCAACTCCCTGTGGTGAAGAAAAAGAAGTTGTGTGCTTTCGTCAAGGATATCATGGTCAGATACCCATTCATCATTGAGGTTAGGTTACCAAAGGGATAACAATGCTAAAAGGAGATATTATGACTGCATATACTAAAGGATATTATCCAGTGTGGGCAGGTGGTGCCTGAATCTGAGAGTTTTGGTGCCAATCCAACAGGGCACTCATCCAAGAAAACACACAATGATTTGTTTTTGGCAAGTACAACTACAAAGAAAAAAATGTTACTTTAATTTGATTCACAATCTGAATGTCCTTTATTTACAAACCATTACCAAAGGGAAAAAATGCAGGGGAGTAATATGCCACAATGAATGTATCTAAAAAATCTAGTTTTTAATTTAAATTCCAATATAGATAAGGTAACAAATAGTTGAATGACATTTGGTTGAAATGTTCATTTCAGTCATTTGCATGTTAATTTTGCGGTTTTCCGTCATAAATTATGAATTTGACCTGTTAATTGTCACTATTTTGGACTGATAAACACTAAAATTCTAATTCTTAGAAACTTCCACTTCAATTCATTAACATTAACATTATGTGTCATTTGATATTTCATAAATAAAAGCCATATATAACCACTGTCCTCTTCAAACGAATATGGCAGTCATACAATTATGATGCAACAATTACTTGAAGAAATGAAGCATAATAAGATAGGAAGAATATCTTACTTCCTTACTATATGGTTCTCTCTAAGGTTTTGTATCTTCACATTTTCATTTCCATGAAAATATCAATAATCATGAAAGGAAATTACATTTATACAAATAGTTCTATTTCTAGACTGCAAAGAAATGTTTCTACACAGAAATGAAGTTCTTTGAAACATTAAAGAAGTCAGACATGAAAACAATGTTTTGATTCACAAACCAAATAGTTTCTTGGCATTTTGAAAGAGTTAATGGCATCCCTGAAGAAAAACATTTAAGAAGAAGCAAACCATAATTCACTCTGCAAGTAAAAAAGACAATTTATATGCCAATAAACCATATCTTTAGAACAAAATGATGGATTGTCAAAGTAAATATGGTTTTTAAATAACAAAGATAGAAGCAAAAAAGATCAGAATGGTGCACAAACTCTTTTAATGCGTCTTCTTAACTGACACTCACTTCTCAATTTAAATACATATTTACTGCAACTGAAGGAAAGTTGAGATCTTTCTCTATAACAAAAGATAAAAATTGGAACTGTCCGACATATTGGAACATCATTCATTTCTCTTTAAGCACTGCAAAATTGAATATTGCATATCACAGAGACATTGTTCATATTGTTGCATAGAAAAAACTTTATAGCTTGGAAGCACTTGTAAGAACGATGCAAAAGAGGGTTTGGGGTTTTGGGTTTGGGGTTTTGGGTTTGGGGTTTTGGGTTTTGGGTTTGGGGTTTTGTTCAGGAGATTCATATTGAGTCAATATATTGAGTGAGTATAACCACGTTATGTCGACCCGTCTTCTTTGGAAACTTCTTTGAAACACTGATAGACTTTTAAATGCAATATTTTAAAACTATGCAAGGTTGGAAATTTGAGATAAAAGAACTATAATCTTTAACTGGCAGAAGATCTATAGCTATTTGTTGAATTCTATATTAGTAGCAATCAGAATCCTCAGTGCTTAGAATTTTGCATGTGCCAAAACAATTTTGTTGTTGAAAATGTTCAAATGTATTTTGATTTTATGCAAGTCCTAATATCAATGAAATCAAGTTAATAAAGTTGAAAAATTAATGTTTAGATATCATATAACAAAATCTTCACCACATGTACAAAAAAAAAATAATATGACAATCAGAAGTTCTCCATGGATAAAATATAGATATACAAAAGGCTGGTAAATCAAAGTACAAAATAAAGCTATGGGTATAATTAATGAAAGTCGCACAACCTGGCTGAAATATCTTACATTACATTTATTTATGAAACAACTTTATCAAGCAAAACAGGTGAAAAAGAAACACTGCTATAATTTATCTGAAGATGTCATGAATATCTTGTTGCCTCTGGAAAATGAGAACATCCTCATTATATGGAGAATATGCCTGTTGGCAATGATATAAAGGTATGGGGGTTAATAGGCTTGTATGTGATGATTAATGATCCAAATAGATGTAACATAGTCTCTTAGAACAGATTTATTAGCCATAAATATAAACTAGAATATGTTGTGTTTTATAAGTAAAAAGTATGTGGATAGATATAGTTCAAGAAAAGATTATCAAAGTTCAATATTGAATACCATACTTAACAATTTGGAAACTTTTAAAAATGTGTAATGAAATTTGAATGCTTTAATCTCTTCATTACTGTAATTCAACTAATTTTATTACAGGCTCAGTTTTTATTTTTTTTACTTTCTCTTATTAGAGTCACAACAGATTTTGGACACATGATGAAATATATGTAGATTATGCATGTATTTTTAATTCCAGCAGAAGTTAAGAAAGAAACAAAAAACATTTACATAAACTTAACCTTGAACAATAACAGTGAACAGGCATAATAATAAACATGTATGTACACAAGCATATTACCCAAAACAAGAAATATAAACATTACCATGTACTTGCCAAAAGAACATTCTTCTCTCTAATTTTCTGGAGGATAAAACTTAATTCACTTTAGTATTATTAACGCAGCAAATGGAATTTCTCTTTAAAAATTCATGGAAATACTTCACTTTAACTGAAACTACTTATACGTCTTCTTACAGTTCATCAAGACGGGAGAAAGCGGCATTAAACCCCATGTCACCTCACCTCACCTTATTAAGAGAAGCAACAAGAATGAACAATACCTTTCAGTCATCTCGTCAAAATCTTCCTTTAGTTTACCTTCCCTTAGATTATAAATATTGATAGAAAATATAGTGCTCATTAATTTACAAAGAAATAACATTTGAATAAAGTAAAGCCATTTACAGGTGCTTTGAGTTTAGAAAGTTTGTACAACACGGCATGTTTGTTTATTCACAGGATGACTAATTTGTAAATTAGGATGAATTCTAACAACATATATATGTTTCAATTGATACTGTAAGTAAAAATATAGATCATTGTTATGTCTATAGTTAACCCATTGGTATGATTTTCATCCCTTGAAGACAACAGATTTGTGCCCTGAGAGCAGCAGCCTAGCAGTGGACAACCGTCTCTATTCACCTGGACCTGTTTCTTCAGTTTGGAGTTCTATACAAACAATAAGAAATTCATCACCACTAATGAATAAACATCCAGAGGAATGCTAAAATCTCATTGCAGATTCTGGGCACAGACTTCTTGACCTGCCAGACAACCTTTAAGTGAGGAAACAATAATGACTTGACAAGGAGGGAATAATTTCCATTCTAAATTTGTGATCCTGACATTGGTTTCAGATGATGTCAACCTTTTTGTAATATATGCAGTACCACTATCATAGTCTAAGACAACTTTGATTTGACAAGAATCTAAGCCAAGGACATTTTTACTTGACTAACATCTCAGATATTTTAAAGGCACATTTAGTACATATTCTTATGAAAATAATTAAGGCATCCCACAAAATATTTATCCTACCTCTTGCAAAGCATTCTTCTAAATCAATACAAGGACTTCTACAGTGCACATAAAAATCTTGCTCAAGCAACACGATTCAATTTTGCTGACTTAAGGATGTCCGCTCCTCAAATTTAAAGTATTAAACTTTTTTTCTAACTTGTTTTTTTCAAAGGGTTAGGGTATGTGCATGAAATATCCGCCCCCCAAAATAGGGGTTAGTGTGGTTTTTTTTGAGATATTCTAAGACAAAGATCCCTCTGTCAGTCAGAGTTTTAACATGGGAGTCTATGGGGAAATGATGACCTTTTCGGAGAAATCTTAAATTTTAATTAGTTCCTGTATTAAACTTTTTTTAATATGAAAACATGTTACAGTTAACATAATCTTCTTCCAGAAAAAAGTAAAAAATATATATGGTAGTGTGGGTTTTTAGCAGCTACGGCACATGATGTATTCAAACATTTTAATTAAATTATCAACATTCAAGCTATTTTTGGACTAAAAACATGCTTTCTCCCACTCATTATCTTAAAATATACCTTAACGAATTCATACAAATCATTTTCATTCAACAACATCTACTTTCTAAGAAAAACAGATAATAGAACTTGCTCAAATAATAGTTACAAATAAAATTGCTGAGTCAGCAAAATTGTGAATAATTTCAAATTGAAAATACTACGTTTCTTTATTTTGATGAATATTTAGTCTGAAATCATCAAAATTGAGAAATTACAGCTTCATTTTGGTTTATTATATAAGAACATTATGATTTAAGGTTATTTGAATTTTGTAACTGTGACTGAGGAGCGAACATCCTTAATGAAGGTTATGATATGGCTTAACAAATTTTTGCTTTATATGTGAAACCTTTCTTCAATAACTACAGATAATTTAGGTCATTATGAGTTGTTTACCATTTTTAAAAAGATATTTTGATAATCAAAAGAGGTAAATTAGGACATAACATCCCAAACATGTGCCTATAATATATTAAGGATACTTGTATGAACAATCTTAATAAACTGTGACCAGACTGTGTTGTTAAGATTTCAACGTCCTTTTTCTTCTCCAAGTTCTCCTTAACGATAGTTACTACAATCTGCCAAAGAATTAATATATATTCATCTTTTCATATAACTGGTCTCCAGACCAGACTGCCCATAAAAAAAATATTCAGTACAGAATCTATTTACAAAGACAAATTTCCTGACTGACCTTATTATGCATCTTCCCACTCAGTACACAGTCAAACCCAGACTAAAGTTTAGTCTTTGAATTTTAAAAAATTATTATTCCTTTAGACTTATATTTTTTATGTAGGCAGTCAAAATAAGGACCGAGACTGTATGAAAGGGTCCTATTTTATACACGTCATGAAGAAGAACTAATGACATCCTTATTCATGAAATATAGACTAAAATATAGTCTATGAAAAATTTCATTAATTTACTGTTCCTTCATCCATAATATTTTGTTCTTTGGGCTCCTAATTTCATATGTATTCAGTCAATCTAGACTTGCTGAATGTAGACCTAAACTGTATGAAAGGCTCCTTTATACACATGAAGCAGGACTACATGAAATATAGCGTTTTTATTTGTTGTATCATTCACCTGCATGTTGGTATTTGTTTTCAAATGGTTGATGTATATGTTTTGGGGCATTGCTAGGCTCTTAAGGAGCAATATGAACATCTGAAGAAATTTGGGCTCACTGTCGTCAAAGTATTCAGAAAGATCCAATCCAGTTCTGATGAAGCCAAATATCAATTCTTAGGATCAAAATACAGGATCAAAATACAGTGCTGCTACAAGTACAATTTCAGGATTTGATCATTCTGTTTTTTGCCATAAATCTTAAATCTTCATAGCAAAATAATGTCCTCATTGATCAGTCTTCAAAGACTTAACTACGGCAAAAAAATGTCCTCATTGAGCAGTCTTCAAATACTTAACTATAGAAAAATAATGTTCTCATTGAGCAGTCTTCAAATACTTAACTATAGCAAAACAATGTCCTCATTGAGCAGTCTACAAAGACTTAACTATAGCAAAACAATGTCCTCATTAAACAGTCTTCAAAAACATAACTATAGCTAAACAATGTCCTCATTAAACAGTCTTCTAAGACTTCAAACTTTAGCAAAATAATGTCCTCTTTGAACTATCTTTAAAGAAATAATTATAGCATATAGTAATGTTCCCATTGAACAGTCTTCAAAGACCATGGAAATTACATCCTAATTCAATGAGATTAGACAAAATGTGTGGGCGATTCACCTCCTAGAATACCTATTTTGATGTTGATAGTGGTGTACACAAAGTGTAGACAAACTGTGTCAAGCACAACATTAGCAGTAACGGGAGTTGCCTGAACTGTGTCAGGTCTTCATTGGATTATCAGATCACTTGTGGAAGCACACTCATGGGGGGGATGTTGTCGTTAGAGTTATTTTAGTACAAGAAGGACTCAAATAACAAGACACGTTAAAAGCAAACTACAAGTACAAAGCATAGATATTGAAAGACAGGTTCACCATATCATCCAATGAAACAAACTTAGTTTTAAATACTGACTTTAAAATCAGGTATCACTGAGCCAAGGAGGGATGGGAATGGGCAACACCTCAATATCCACTTAAACAACTCTCCAAAACCAACAGAGTTCTTGAGTTCCAAACGTACTACATGCATTTCTTGAGAAGCATGGCTGTAAGGGAATTTTTGCACAAGCTCCTAAATGGTTACATGCCTAATTCTTCTGATCTAAGTCCTTAATTATGTATTCATACATTGATATCTGATATATGTCATTTTCCTCATTTATTTCTAATCATCAAACGAAATGAGAACTATCAGAATAGAACATCATACTGTCATAGTACCAAACAAATCATGAATTGACATGATATTCAGTCACAAAATGAAATATGAATGCCATAAATTTTTAAAGAGGTTTTATTTTCAGAAATTGAAATTAGCTCATATCTCATTCAGAAATGAAAATGTCATAATTTGAATTGAGGAAATGATCTATAACAATGATTAACTTTAGAAATCTAAGTGTCTTTCTTCAGCAATCTAATAAACATGTAGAATATTTCAACTTCATCTAAAGCAATTAATTATCATCCAATTTCTCATTTAAACCAGTAACTCATGTCTATCATTGCTTAAAATACACAATGAAATATTTCATCTTTGAAATTGAAAACCAAAATGTTTCAATTTCAGCGAACTAATAAGTCTCATAAACTTTAATATTGACCAGTTGGAAAACCTCACTGACAGCTCAAATCTAAAATTCCTGGAGAAAATCTGGTACAATTGTACATGAACACTTCACGAATCTTTTATCAATTTATGTCAGATTTGGAATCATATTCACGAACGGGAGTTTAGAATAACTCATGAATTTGATTTCATGAACAGATAATCAATTCAAATAAACAATTTTTTTTTTATTGAACACATTCATTATTCGAACTCTATACGTTGCCCAATTAATGAACTGTCCTACCGCTAAACTCGTGAACCATACTTTATTCCTATTTGTGAAAGTAAGAATTCCATCGTGTTTATTAAAGTACCACAGTGAAATTTCAACAGACAAAAAATCATCAAGATTCAACAAGAAAATAAAACCTTTATAACACTCACTTACGTGAGTGAGTTTGGATTTAACATGTTTTAAAACTAATTTCAGTTATTAAACAGGGTAAGGGCATAGCTGACTCTCTGGTTATTGTTTGGGTATATACGAACTGAAATATATGGTCTCAATGGCAGGCAGGTATTGACCAATGGCAGATACAGCAGGAAATCTTTGGGGTTCAACTCAACTTTTGGGAATGTTCTCAAGACAAACTAGAATTTCTTCCCTTGCTTATGTACTCTCCCACAAAATTTCTAGATCCGGTACTGTTAAGCACTACAATAGCATTAGAAGAACAATTAAGCCTTAGAACCACCACAATATGTCAAAGAAGAACTGGAGATTCATTTGGTTGAAGATAATTGGATTTAACATTGGTTGATATAACTAATCATGTTTGTTTTTTGAACAAAGAGAGCAATAATTGCTAAAGAATTAATAGATTTGTTTCATGAATAATTTCTATTTTAAAAATACACAGACAATTTAAACCTCAACTTGTCAGATACTCCAATTTCACGCTGAGAGCAAAGTAAAAGAACACATTGGTCTATAAGAAATGAAGAATGGAGTGAGACTTTCGCTTCCATCAAAAGCGAGTGAAAAAGGCTGTTAGTCCACAATTCACTGGGGACTGTATCGTCATTTCTTATTTTCAAGTAATAGCCTGGCGTCTTCAAACATTACATAAAGTCAAGGAATAGGTCACTGATAGTGCATGGTGGCTCCAAGACAATTGGCACCATTTTCAGGAATAGTTCCAAACAGGTTTGTAGAGAATGAACTTAACCATTCAGTGAGCTAATTAGAAGAAGATACATGGACAGAAAAATAACAGTTTTATGGATTGAGAAGATCAAATTGCTAGTTCACATTGAAAAATCTTTACAACTTCCCAGGTCAAATCAATTACATCCGACAAGTTGATTGTCTCCTTCCCAGTGAAAGGATTTTACAACTATTATGAAGGTTGAGCCCCAAATTTTCAATCATGTCTGAATGATAAGGCTGCATTAAATAAGTTAATTGTTTCTTCTGCAGATTTGATTTCAAAAGAGATTGGTGTGGTAGAACTCTTTCATTATACTTTTTGTTTAAAAATGATGTGGGAGAAATTATTCATCCTTTCATCAATAATGTTGCTTAAAAGTGCTTCCATTTGATAAAAAGGTCATTCTTTAATGTAACAGTCATATTAACTTATTGTGAATACGATGTTTGGGTATAGCAATAAGGTTATAGTAGGAATGAAAAATCGTCCAGACATATTAGTAAAAACTAAGCCGATGCTTGATAAACATTAAAACTCACTAAAATGATAGTGCCTTACACTAACAGCTGCCAAAGAATGATTGTTATATGACCAATGTGATGCAGCTATCCACAAACTAAGCATACAATGAATAATGATTGAGAACAATTGATAGCTTATATCAAATCTATGTTATCATTGACGGATCTCCATGACCTAAGGTTGGGAAACCAATTTGTAGGATATAATGAAAATGGTTCATGAGCTAGATAACGCCCAGGGACTGGATGACCCTGTAAGGAGTCTCATCAACTCCACACACTGTCAGTAATAGGTGGCACTGTTGGGAGTCTGTGACAAGCCAGATGGAATCAGCAATGGTCACTGAACTGGGGCTAAAGGCAGACCACGGTGAACTGACATTTATATACCATATAGGTGCAAATTGACAGAAGCAAATAAATAGTGAGAAAACATAATTGAGGGAATCTCATAGCAACAAGATTGCACTCTGAAATAGGATTAGTAGAGGAAGGATTGAATGGAATGAATGGGTTTGGTATCTGGCTTGCTTTACAACCATTAAGTACAAAAATGAATCACTCATGTCTTAACAAGTTATTAGGCAGGATTTGGTGTATTATTCTGTATAATGTATCATCAGCGGCAGTTCTACCTCTAACGAAACTGATTGAACCTGATTTATTTTGCTAGTACCAGGAGACTGGTCCTCAAAGCTGTCCTGAAGTTCTTCTAACCAATTATCATCCTTTGGTGTCAGCCTTGTTAGTTGCCTCTCTCAGTCTCCTGTATATAGCAAAACTTTAAATGATAATCATATTTTCCTAAATACAACAAAAAGCTAACCCCGAAAAATTAAAATCATAAACCATTTTGCAATGGGAAGAAAGCTATATATAAGTGAAGAAGGGTCTTCAAAACAATTCACATGAATTAGCTTCCCATTTCAATCAAAGATACTTCAAAATAGCAAACGGAGCATGTATAATTAAAGAAAAAGAGCTAGGGCAGAAAGAAAGAGTGCTATTCATAAGGCAGTAAAACTTTTGAAATATTTTGTTGATCTTCAGTCAAAAGATACCCTTCCAAAACATCTCCACTGAAAATTCCATACCTTATTACAGATTACTTTGGCAATGGTAAGATTTTGTTCTAAGACTTGAAAACATGATTTGGCGTTGCTGTACGTGGCAATGTATCAAAAGCATTTTTTTAAGATTTGTTTTGATAGTGGAGGGGTTAACTTATAGGCTAGCACATCAAAATCAATTTATTTATATAATGACATTTGCTCCTTTAAGATACAAGATGAGTTCAATGAAGTGAAACAGAATTATAACACAGTATTCTTGTGAGAAGATTGTTTGGTATTTGATAGCATCTCTTTATGAAGAAGCGACTTAAAAGTGTTCAAGCAGAGTTTCTCTGTAGGCTAGAAGATGAAGAAGTGTAAAAGATTCTTCTGAGGCTATCCAAACCACTTGAGGAATGAAGATGCTGGACTGAATTGTCTCATGGATGATCGTTGAATATCAGGTTGCAATTGGACAAGATTGGCCCAAACAAAGTAACTGTCTCCATAAAATCTTTCTAAGTGGATTCATTATGCATGGTTTTATGAATTTAAAAAAATAAACTTATGCAAGTTTTAAACACTGTAATAATTCTTTATCAAAACTTTTTATAAATGAAATCTCACAATTTTGCTTAAAATTTCTTATTGATGAATTTCTTAAATTGTTGCTTTGAAAGATTCATGTTTAGGAATTTGTTATTCAGATGATATTATAAAAAGATGCCAGAAATACAGAAATGCATGATACTGAAATATTCATTAAAATCATGATGGTATACAAGAAATAACTAAACTTAATTTCATCATCAAACTCAAACCTTTCTCAAGTCGATGTCAACTGATTTAATTTCTTTCAGCAGTATACTGTGGCTCTTTGACAAGTTGGATAGACAATCTTCGAAGTGATTACATCAATTCTCTGGAGAAAATTATATTACACTTGCAATAAAGAAGTTGACTATACATATGAACTACTGTATAGTACAGTGTATAAGTCGACCCTGTGTATAAGTCGACCCCAATTCTCAGGCCCCCAAATTGCTGTCAAAATCATATACCTTGTATATAAGTCACCCCCCTAATAGCGCGTGTTTGAGGCAGGTCGACATGAAACACACGGCACGTTGAGAGATTTAGTTACGGTAAGTTGATGTATTGGTAATTTTCAAAGTGAGTTATAATATGTCAGTGTTTTGTAATACAGTTAGCATTTGCTTAATATGAAATTGCTGTAATAAATATATTATATATAAAGATTAATAATAAAAAATACAAACGTGTGTGCTGGTGTTTGTTCTTTTTTAAAAAAGAATTTTATGTCATTTACTTCTCGGTACATGCGCAGTGTTGCACCTAGAGTGCGTATTTGTGTAATTAGTAAATAGTAAATAACGCATCTATAATGAACTGTGGCGCAAAAAATAATAACTACTGGGCCAAACCATACGCAATAAACATTAAGTACACATTTATATTCATATCGTGCATAGTTCTTCTTCATCAATCCAGCTTCTTAAATGCCCCTTAAAGAGCCACTCCGTGATTTTCATAACATACTATTTAACTTTGATACAAACCTAAATATCATATGTGGTGATATACAATCAAAACATCTTAACTTTTCATATCCAAAAGATATATATATGACAAATACTGGTTTTCCAGGAAAATCGAAAATCAGCCTTATAAATGCACAGAGGTGTAGATATCACGTCCAATATACATGGATACTAGTTATATAACCTAACAAACGCTATCAACTACCAACTGCCCACCTGGCTGTTTTAGATATGTCTCCAAAATTACGTTTGACTATTTGACGCACACCACTGTCCGGTTTCTGATCATAATAGCGACATTTTAGCTTCATATTGTCACTGTAAAAAAATCAATAAGCTTTAAAAACAAAAATGCATTGCCCAAAAACCTCCTTAAAGTATGTTTACATCTTAAAAGCAGATTCTCTTCCAAAAACAAAATGAATGGGATCAACATAGTGCAAAAACATCCTGCTACATCAGCATTTTTTTAGCTCCATCATATACCCTGATATCCTTCTGCCTAAAACGCTCATATCGCTTACGGCTGGTTACTTATGGCTATTTATAACCTACATTGACATTTGTTGGAATTCTCATCCAGGTGGTGCCGCTATCGCTGAAAGCGAGTCATTTCATTGGCTTGCTATATTTAGCGATACAAGCGTTTTAGTCCGAAGGATATCAGGGTATATGATGGAGCTGGGCCAAGACAAATACGCTGATGTAGCAGGATAGTGCAAAAAAGGAAATTGCAATGTAAAATAGAAAATGTGTCAATATCATCCCTATATCAATCCATCTGTAAATCTCTCTGTCATCAATAATCCATTCATCCATCCATTCTTGATCATCCATCATCATCATCATCGACTGCAATCTCATTTACTTATGCATGTAATACACCTGTCAATTGAAACATGTGTAATCATCTTTTAAGTACCTATTCTAAAAAATTCTTAAAAGGTTTAGCTCATATACTGCTCATTAATACTCTAAAGCAGGTCCATGTATTAAAGAATCGTTACACCACTAATATGTAACAAACTTGGTTCAAATTTGAAAGAATCCACCACTGGTTATTGTAGATACCCACACTGCTTGTTTTCATCCCCTGGACCTACTCACAGGGACCCAGATATTCAATTTGCTTCTCCTCCCATCTCTTGCAGATGTTCCTTTCTAATGGCGCCATTAGGCATCTCTTAAAGGGTGCAGGTGCTTCAAGATAATCAGATCATCCGAGTTTTCATGTGAAAACCTCTTATCTATCATTTCAACGATTTCTTATAGTCATTTCAAAATTTTATGGCCTTCAGGAATTATAAATATTTTGACAGAGTTATGGCTTGGCTTTCCTTATTTCAACAATCTTGTTTAGGATTTGATTTAACAGAAAGAAGGTGTTCAATATTTACATTCATATCACTCTTCTGGAATGTTTCAATGGACAGGAATCCAATGGCATTTCCAGCAAGGAGAAGTCTTATGAAACCAAACATAATGGCAGATGGTTGAATAAATCATGTCAACAAGAGATGACAAATATTCATATGAAGATAAAAAAAGATTTTTAAGAAATCCGTCAAACATATATTGCAAAAATTATAGAAGAATATACACATGCAATGCTTAATCCTTAATCCACAATAACTCGCCTGATGAGTAATTATCATCATATATTTTTGCTTTGACTTCTTATGTGATATAGATAGGTAAAACTTTGTGTTGACTCATCTACAACTGTCCAAGCAGTGCTTCCTAGGTAGAAACTATAATCTAGCCGCACTCAAACCTTGGACAGCAGTATACTATTGAGATTAGTATTTCTGTCTATCTATGTCCATTGTCAATGCAAAGCACAGAACACATATGGATACATCACAATAGGAGTCCCTGTGAGATTATGAGCTTTCATCCCTTTGAGTAATCTTTATCATACATCAGCAGTCATTGGACTAGATACCTAGATACCACTATAGATAACTCCCCTGGGCTAAATTTTGGTCAGGGAAAACAAAAGTCATTAGTAGATGACATACAAACGGTTGGTCCTACATAAATAATTGTAGCATACATGCAAATTTCTATAAAAACCAAAGTTTCAGAAAGATATGATATGCAGTTTTTGAGTTCTGCTCCAGAAATGAAGTTCTCCCTATACAAAGTTAAAATTTAACTTAAAAATAATACAATTTTCAGAGCAGTGCAAATGTCACAATATATCACTTCAGTAGTTAGAAATCTTCATGCAAAGATAAATCAACATGTCATGCAAGGGTTTTAGAATTGTACTCCAAATTCAACTTTTCAAAAAGTAGTTTCAGAACCACACCAAATCGATTGTTGGATGATTTCAGAAAGATATGGGAAGCAGTTTGAGTTATGCTCTGAAACCAAGCTATTCTTCTACTGAGTCCAAATTGTTTCCATGAATATGAAAAACTATAGTTTTAAAAATGCTGAAATATCAAAAGGCACCACTTTACTTGATGGGAAATAATCATACAATATGTTTCAGAATGCTACACTGATTTTGTGTTATGCTCAGGAAATGAAGATATTTGTCAACAGAGTCCAAAATCTTACTTTTTTCAATGGAATCCAAACAATATTTCAGAAATCTGATAATATTAGTAGTGATCATGCATTTGCAACAACACAATTACAGTCATTGATTTTTTATTAGAAAAAAGTTATCTGTTAAAATGTCTAACAATCATTGAACGTCTATGAAATTCTTTTCATATTACTTCAAACTATCAGGTTTTGTTAAAAGGGTATTGAAAAAGTTACAAATTTTAACACAGCTGATAAAAAATCTTTGTACCAGGGCTATAAGAGTTCATGACAACAGGCTGTGCTAATCATCACGTGCATCTTGAACTTAAAGCTTCTGCTGCCAATTTGCAATTTTGCTGGACAGAGGTGGCTAAATGGTCTAAAGACCATTTTTATCCTACTCAATTTTCATTCTCTTTGTGGATTTTCTTTTGAAGAGCGATTTCTTTGAAAAACATTAAAAATAACTTGATTCATATTTTAACTTTTTTATCTTTAAAAAACAAACCACTTTGACCTATCAATTAGTAAACTTGGCTTCAGATAGAAGTTTCAGGAAATCCATCTAAAGTAGAAACCACATGAGGTCTCCTCAGGCCTACCAGACAAAAATGCAATATAGCGCAGAAAAACATGGAAAAGTCCTCATTAAACCCGGAAAGAGCACAATTGGTACTTCCTTGACAGAGGCACTTTTAATGTGGAACACGAGCATTCAGAAGATGAATTATCCAGATGGTCCGCTACAAACAGTAACCTTATCTTTATTGTCATGAAAATCGCAAAAACCAAATGACTGACAGAAAGATATGATGAGCAGTTTGAGAATTATGTTCTGGAAGTAACGCTTTCTATGTAAAAAGACCACATTCAACTTGTTTCAATAAAACATTAAAAAAATACAATTTTCAGAAAATATCAAAAAGCACCAATTTAGTAGGCGGGTAACATACATGCAAAGTTTCAGAAAGATCTGATGAGTGTGTTTGGAGTTTTGCTCCGGACAAAATGATTATGAAATGACAGACGGACAGACAGACGGAAGATGCCTGGACAGGGGAATGATAACATCCGAAAATTTGGATGCTGGGATGAAATGATGTTAAGCCAGCAACTGATACATGCAGAAAGTCACATACAAGCACACATTGAAGCAGTAGGCTCCGATGCATGTTACATTTGCAAGTGCCACAGAAAGTGACTGCTTTTCCTCCCTCATTAAGATCATTTTTATTATTTCATATGGAATTATATGTTATATGTTCAATTTTTTACTATCTATTTGTATTTATGATATAAAAATATATAAATTTGAAAATAGATCACATTTTACATACCATAATCGTGCTTATACCTGAAATATATTTCCCAGATTTTTTATTTATCATACTTAACATTTTTTGTTGCATATTTTAATATTTCTGTGTCATGGAATTATTCCTATGTTGCTATTACCACAGTTAATGTGGACTTTTCAACTTTTTCTGTACAAACTTCCAGATATCCTACTACCATCATCTCTAAAATCAGTTGATAAATGTCATATCAAATAACATGTCCAAGCAAATCTAACCTTTAGTTACAAATTGTTTCACTTGATAAAATCAATCTACATCTGTTTTCGCAACAATATCATATTATGGATGAATAACACAATCTAGTAGCCTACAGACATGTAACCTTTACAGCTGTCTCTTGTATACACATATAATCAACAACATCATATTATGGATGAATAACACAATCTAGTAGCCTACAGACATGTAACCTTTACAGCTGTCTCTTGTATACACTTATAATCAACAACATCATATTATGGATGAATAGCACAATCTAGTAGCCTACAGACATGTAACCTTTACAGCTGTCTCTTGTATACACGTATAATCAACAACATCATATTATGGATGAATAACACAATCTAGTAGCCTACAGACATGTAACCTTTACAGCTGTCTCTTGTATACACATATAATCAACAACATCATATTATGGATGAATAACACAATCTAGTAGCCTACAGACATGTAACCTTTACAGCTGTCTCTTGTATACACTTATAATCAACAACATCATATTATGGATGAATAACACAATCTAGTAGCCTACAGACATGTAACCTTTACAGCTGTCTCTTGTATACACATATAATCAACAACATCATATTATGGATGAATAACACAATCTTGTAGCCTACAGACATGTAACCTTTACAGCTGTCTCTTGAATACACATATAATCAACAACATCATATTATGGATGAATAACACAATCTAGTAGCCTACAGACATGTAACCTTTACAGCTGTCTCTTGTATACACTTATAATCAACAACATCATATTATGGATGAATAACACAATCTAGTAGCCTACAGACATGTAACCTTTACAGCTGTCTCTTGTATACACATATAAATTCAGACTTTGTGATGTAAACGATATGCTGCATTCTGATTGGATCAGACATGGTCATGTGATCGGTATACATTTCAATGAACCCAAAGTTGAGGGTTATACAAAATAACCTTCAGTAAATGCAGGTTATACGATATCGTGCCGGAACTATTTTCTAAAGTGACAGCTGACAGCTGATAGCCAAAACATGCTGTACTGTCACCTAGATTCTGGACAGTATAAATACGCGAGTGTTATTTGTTAACTTTGATCTATTTAAATTAAACTTTACATTTTCCACTTTTTTCCAAAAATATAATCATTGTTAGTTTTTTGATACACAAAATGTATTATTTGTAGAATAAAAAAGTGTCATTTTTACCGAGTCTTTGGAACTATTTTGTTTATGCGTCTGAATACGGGTAGAGATCCGTCTTGGTGTAACCGGTACGTAGGTCAGTGCGACAAGCAGCTATAGAATTGAATTTCGAATGCATTTTCGCTTTAAATACAACGTTTGAATTTATAAGAAATGAATTTCATCATATGGTTGTCCACACGGTTATAACCTGTTTGAAACTTGTAAGATAAACTTTTGTATAACCGGCGTCGCAAGCTTGCCGGTTATACAAGTTTATCTTACAAGTTTCAAACAGGTTATAACCGTGTGGACAACCATATGATGAAATTCATTTCTTAAATAATCAACAACATCATATTATGGATGAATAACACAATCTAGTAGCCTACTGACATGTAACCTTTACAGCTGTCTCTTGTATACACATATAATCAACAACATCATGTTATGGATGAATAACACAATCTAGTAGCCTACAGACATGTAACCTTTACAGCTGTCTCTTGTATACACATATAATCAACAACATCATGTTATGGATGAATAACACAATCTAGTAGCCTACAGACATGTAACATTTACAGCTGTCTCTTGTATACACATATAATCAACAACATCATATTATGGATGAATAACACAATCTAGTAGCCTACAGACATGTAACCTTTACAGCTGTCTCTTGTATACACATATAATCAACAACATCATATTATGGATGAATAACACAATCTAGTAGCCTACAGACATGTAACCTTTACAGCTGTCTCTTGTATACACATATAATCAACAACATCATATTATGGATGAATAACACAATCTAGTAGCCTACAGACATGTAACCTTTACAGCTGTCTCTTGTATACACATATAATCAACAACATCATATTATGGATGAATAACACAATCTAGTAGCCTACAGACATGTAACCTTTACAGCTGTCTCTTGTATACACATATAATCAACAACATCATATTATGGATGAATAACACAATCTAGTAGCCTACAGACATGTAACCTTTACAGCTGTCTCTTGTATACACATATAATCAACAACATCATATTATGGATGAATAACACAATCTAGTAGCCTACAGACATGTAACCTTTACAGCTGTCTCTTGTATACACATATAATCAACAACATCATATTATGGATGAATAACACAATCTTGTAGCCTACAGACATGTAACCTTTACAGCTGTCTCTTGTATACACTTATAATCAACAACATCATATTATGGATGAATAACACAATCTAGTAGCCTACAGACATGTAACCTTTACAGCTGTCTCTTGTATACACATATAATCAACAATATCATATTATGGATGAATAACACAATCTAGTAGCCTACTGACATGTAACCTTTACAGCTGTCTCTTGTATACACTTATAATCAACAACATCATATTATGGATGAATAACACAATCTAGTAGCCTACAGACATGTAACCTTTACAGCTGTCTCTTGTATACACATATAATCAACAACATCATATTATGGATGAATAACACAATCTAGTAGCCTACAGACATGTAACCTTTACAGCTGTCTCTTGTATACACATATAATCAACAACATCATATTATGGATGAATAACACAATCTAGTAGCCTACAGACATGTAACCTTTACAGCTGTCTCTTGTATACACATATAATCAACAACATCATATTATGGATGAATAACACAATCTAGTAGCCTACAGACATGTAACCTTTACAGCTGTCTCTTGTATACACATATAATCAACAACATCATGTTATGGATGAATAACACAATCTAGTAGCCTACAGACATGTAACCTTTACAGCTGTCTCTTGTATACACATATAATCAACAACATCATATTATGGATGAATAACACAATCTAGTAGCCTACAGACATGTAACCTTTACAGCTGTCTCTTGTATACACATATAATCAACAACATCATATTATGGATGAATAACACAATCTAGTAGCCTACAGACATGTAACCTTTACAGCTGTCTCTTGTATACACATATAATCAACAACATCATATTATGGATGAATAACACAATCTAGTAGCCTACAGACATGTAACCTTTACAGCTGTCTCTTGTATACACATATAATCAACAACATCATATTATGGATGAATAACACAATCTAGTAGCCTACAGACATGTAACCTTTACAGCTGTCTCTTGTATACACATATAATCAACAACATCATATTATGGATGAATAACACAATCTAGTAGCCTACAGACATGTAACCTTTACAGCTGTCTCTTGTATACACATATAATCAACAACATCATATTATGGATGAATAACACAATCTTGTAGCCTACAGACATGTAACCTTTACAGCTGTCTCTTGTATACACTTATAATCAACAACATCATATTATGGATGAATAACACAATCTAGTAGCCTACAGACATGTAACCTTTACAGCTGTCTCTTGTATACACATATAATCAACAATATCATATTATGGATGAATAACACAATCTAGTAGCCTACTGACATGTAACCTTTACAGCTGTCTCTTGTATACACTTATAATCAACAACATCATATTATGGATGAATAACACAATCTAGTAGCCTACAGACATGTAACCTTTACAGCTGTCTCTTGTATACACATATAATCAACAACATCATATTATGGATGAATAACACAATCTAGTAGCCTACAGACATGTAACCTTTACAGCTGTCTCTTGTATACACATATAATCAACAACATCATATTATGGATGAATAACACAATCTAGTAGCCTACAGACATGTAACCTTTACAGCTGTCTCTTGTATACACATATAATCAACAACATCATATTATGGATGAATAACACAATCTAGTAGCCTACAGACATGTAACCTTTACAGCTGTCTCTTGTATACACATATAATCAACAACATCATATTATGGATGAATAACACAATCTAGTAGCCTACAGACATGTAACCTTTACAGCTGTCTCTTGTATACACATATAATCAACAACATCATATTATGGATGAATAACACAATCTAGTAGCCTACAGACATGTAACCTTTACAGCTGTCTCTTGTATACACTTATAATCAACAACATCATATTATGGATGAATAACACAATCTAGTAGCCTACAGACATGTAACCTTTACAGCTGTCTCTTGTATACATATATAATCAACAACATCATATTATGGATGAATAACACAATCTAGTAGCCTACAGACATGTAACCTTTACAGCTGTCTCTTGTATACACTTATAATCAACAACATCATATTATGGATGAATAACACAATCTAGTAGCCTACAGACATGTAACCTTTACAGCTGTCTCTTGTATACACATATAAATTCAGACTTTGTGATGTAAACGATATGCTGCATTCTGATTGGATCAGACATGGTCATGTGATCGGTATACATTTCAATGAACCCAAAGTTGAGGGTTATACAAAATAACCTTCAGTAAATGCAGGTTATACGATATCGTGCCGGAACTATTTTCTAAAGTGACAGCTGACAGCTGATAGCCAAAACACGCTGTACTGTCACCTAGATTCTGGACAGTATAAATACGCGAGTGTTATTTGTTAACTTTGATCTATTTAAATTAAACTTTACATTTTCCACTTTTTTCCAAAAATATAATCATTGTTAGTTTTTTGATACACAAAATGTATTATTTGTAGAATAAAAAAGTGTCATTTTTACCGAGTCTTTGGAACTATTTTGTTTATGCGTCTGAATACGGGTAGAGATCCGTCTTGGTGTAACCGGTACGTAGGTCAGTGCGACAAGCAGCTATAGAATTGAATTTCGAATGCATTTTCGCTTTAAATACAACGTTTGAATTTATAAGAAATGAATTTCATCATATGGTTGTCCACACGGTTATAACCTGTTTGAAACTTGTAAGATAAACTTTTGTATAACCGGCGTCGCAAGCTTGCCGGTTATACAAGTTTATCTTACAAGTTTCAAACAGGTTATAACCGTGTGGACAACCATATGATGAAATTCAT
Source organism: Phorcus lineatus (assembly GCA_921293015.1). Taxonomy (NCBI): domain Eukaryota; kingdom Metazoa; phylum Mollusca; class Gastropoda; order Trochida; family Trochidae; genus Phorcus; species Phorcus lineatus. The sequence continues at coordinate 42,734,708 of OV121085.1, forward strand.
TTCTTAAATAATCAACAACATCATATTATGGATGAATAACACAATCTAGTAGCCTACTGACATGTAACCTTTACAGCTGTCTCTTGTATACACATATAATCAACAACATCATATTATGGATGAATAACACAATCTAGTAGCCTACAGACATGTAACCTTTACAGCTGTCTCTTGTATACACATATAATCAACAACATCATATTATGGATGAATAACACAATCTAGTAGCCTACAGACATGTAACCTTTACAGCTGTCTCTTGTATACACATATAATCAACAACATCATATTATGGATGAATAACACAATCTAGTAGCCTACAGACATGTAACCTTTACAGCTGTCTCTTGTATACACATATAATCAACAACATCATATTATGGATGAATAACACAATCTAGTAGCCTACAGACATGTAACCTTTACAGCTGTCTCTTGTATACACATATAATCAACAACATCATATTATGGATGAATAACACAATCTAGTAGCCTACAGACATGTAACCTTTACAGCTGTCTCTTGTATACACATATAATCAACAACATCATATTATGGATGAATAACACAATCTAGCAGCCTACAGACATGTAACCTTTACAGCTGTCTCTTGTATACACATATAATCAACAACATCATATTATGGATGAATAACACAATCTTGTAGCCTACAGACATGTAACCTTTACAGCTGTCTCTTGTATACACTTATAATCAACAACATCATATTATGGATGAATAACACAATCTAGTAGCCTACAGACATGTAACCTTTACAGCTGTCTCTTGTATACACATATAATCAACAATATCATATTATGGATGAATAACACAATCTAGTAGCCTACTGACATGTTACCTTTACAGCTGTCTCTTGTATACACTTATAATCAACAACATCATATTATGGATGAATAACACAATCTAGTAGCCTACAGACATGTAACCTTTACAGCTGTCTCTTGTATACACATATAATCAACAACATAATATCATGGATGAATAACACAATCTAGTAGCCTACAGACATGTAACCTTTACAGCTGTCTCTTGTATACACTTATAATCAACAACATCATATTATGGATGAATAACACAATCTAGTAGCCTACAGACATGTAACCTTTACAGCTGTCTCTTGTATACACTTATAATCAACAACATCATATTATGGATGAATAACACAATCTAGTAGCCTACAGACATGTAATCTTCACAGCTGTCTCTTGTATACACATATAATCAACAACATCATATTATGGATGAATAACACAATCTAGTAGCCTACAGACATGTAACCTTTACAGCTGTCTCTTGTATACACATATAATCAACAACATCATATTATGGATGAATAACACAATCTAGTAGCCTACAGACATGTAACCTTTACAGCTGTCTCTTGTATACACATATAATCAACAACATCATATTATGGATGAATAACACAATCTAGTAGCCTACAGACATGTAACCTTTACAGCTGTCTCTTGTATACACATATAATCAACAATATCATATTATGGATGAATAACACAATCTAGTAGCCTACTGACATGTAACCTTTACAGCTGTCTCTTGTATACACTTATAATCAACAACATCATATTAGGGATGAATAACACAATCTAGTAGCCTACAGACATGTAACCTTTACAGCTGTCTCTTGTATACACATATAATCAACAACATCATATTATGGATGAATAACACAATCTAGTAGCCTACAGACATGTTACCTTTACAGCTGTCTCTTGTATACACATATAATCAACAACATCATATTATGGATGAATAACACAATCTAGTAGCCTACAGACATGTAACCTTTACAGCTGTCTCTTGTATACACATATAATCAACAACATCATATTATGGATGAATAACACAATCTAGTAGCCTACAGACATGTAACCTTTACAGCTGTCTCTTGTATACACATATAATCAACAACATCATATTATGGATGAATAACACAATCTAGTAGCCTACAGACATGTAACCTTTACAGCTGTCTCTTGTATACACTTATAATCAACAACATCATATTATGGATGAATAACACAATCTAGTAGCCTACAGACATGTAACCTTTACAGCTGTCTCTTGTATACACATATAATCAACAATATCATATTATGGATGAATAACACAATCTAGTAGCCTACTGACATGTAACCTTTACAGCTGTCTCTTGTATACACTTATAATCAACAACATCATATTATGGATGAATAACACAATCTAGTAGCCTACAGACATGTAACCTTTACAGCTGTCTCTTGTATACACATATAATCAACAACATCATATTATGGATGAATAACACAATCTAGTAGCCTACAGACATGTTACCTTTACAGCTGTCTCTTGTATACACATATAATCAACAACATCATATTATGGATGAATAACACAATCTAGTAGCCTACAGACATGTAACCTTTACAGCTGTCTCTTGTATACACATATAATCAACAACATCATATTATGGATGAATAACACAATCTAGTAGCCTACAGACATGTAACCTTTACAGCTGTCTCTTGTATACACATATAATCAACAACATCATATTATGGATGAATAACACAATCTAGTAGCCTACAGACATGTAACCTTTACAGCTGTCTCTTGTATACACATATAATCAACAACATCATATTATGGATGAATAACGCAATCTAGTAGCCTACAGACATGTAACCTTTACAGCTGTCTCTTGTATACACATATAATCAACAACATCATATTATGGATGAATAACACAATCTTGTAGCCTACAGACATGTAACCTTTACAGCTGTCTCTTGTATACACATATAATCAACAACATCATATTATGGATGAATAACACAATCTAGTAGCCTACAGACATGTAACCTTTACAGCTGTCTCTTGTATACACTTATAATCAACAACATCATATTATGGATGAATAACACAATCTAGTAGCCTACAGACATGTAACCTTTACAGCTGTCTCTTGTATACACATATGATCAACAACATCATATTATGGATGAATAACACAATCTAGTAGCCTACAGACATGTAACCTTTACAGCTGTCTCTTGTATACACATATAATCAACAACATCATATTATGGATGAATAACACAATCTAGTAGCCTACAGACATGTAACCTTTACAGCTGTCTCTTGTATACACATATAATCAACAACATCATATTATGGATGAATAACACAATCTTGTAGCCTACAGACATGTAACCTTTACAGCTGTCTCTTGTATACACATATAATCAACAACATCATATTATGGATGAATAACACAATCTAGTAGCCTACAGACATGTAACCTTTACAGCTGTCTCTTGTATACACTTATAATCAACAACATCATATTATGGATGAATAACACAATCTAGTAGCCTACAGACATGTAACCTTTACAGCTGTCTCTTGTATACACATATAATCAACAACATCATATTATGGATGAATAACACAATCTAGTAGCCTACAGACATGTAACCTTTACAGCTGTCTCTTGTATACACTTATAATCAACAACATCATATTATGGATGAATAACACAATCTAGTAACCTACAGACATGTAACCTTTACAGCTGTCTCTTGTATACACATATAATCAACAACATCATATTATGGATGAATAACACAATCTAGTAGCCTACAGATATGTAACCTTTACAGCTGTCTCTTGTATACACTTATAATCAACAACATCATATTATGGATGAATAACACAATCTAGTAGCCTACAGACATGTAACCTTTACAGCTGTCTCTTGTATACACTTATAATCAACAACATCATATTATGGATGAATAACACAATCTAGTAGCCTACAGACATGTAACCTTTACAGCTGTCTCTTGTATACACATATAATCAACAACATCATATTATGGATGAATAACACAATCTAGTAGCCTACAGACATGTAACCTTTACAGCTGTCTCTTGTATACACATATAATCAACAACATCATATTATGGATGAATAACACAATCTAGTAGCCTACAGACATGTAACCTTTACAGCTGTCTCTTGTACACACATATAATCAACAACATCATATTATGGATGAATAACACAATCTAGTAGCCTACAGACATGTAACCTTTACAGCTGTCTCTTGTATACACATATAATCAACAACATCATATTATGGATGAATAACACAATCTAGTAGCCTACAGACATGTAACCTTTACAGCTGTCTCTTGTATACACATATAATCAACAACATCATATTATGGATGAATAACACAATCTAGTAGCCTACAGACATGTAACCTTTACAGCTGTCTCTTGTATACACATATAATCAACAACATCATATTATGGATGAATAACACAATCTAGTAGCCTACAGACATGTAACCTTTACAGCTGTCTCTTGTATACACATATAATCAACAACATCATATTATGGATGAATTACACAATCTAGTAGCCTACAGACATGTAACCTTTACAGCTGTCTCTTGTATACACATATAATCAACAACATTGGAGCAAAACATGCAACTAATATTGACACTGTGTCAGAAAGCAGGATTCTTCATTATTCATTGTTTTGCTTTGACTTTAAGGTCTGATAAATTCACTTAAATCCTAATACTTTCCTCAAAACTATTTCATTTACATTATTTATATACATGAATGTTACTTTACATATATGGATATGTAAGTACGATGTAATTCAAACTGAACCTTTTTTTCTGTAATTTGAAATTTATCTATATATGGTAAATGAATTCCTAATTGAGACTATGACATCTAACTAGGGGTGCAACAATAGTTTGAACCATCGAAATATCATGATAGTATAACATAATAAGTACAAACAGTACATTATCTATAGTTATTTTTAAAACATTGATAGTATCAACATTCATATCAATATCTTTAATAGTTTATTCAATCCAGTTATTTAATTGAATCTAAAAGTAAAACTTGCACACAAATGGTTGTCTCCTTGCACAAATCAATATGTTGAAAATCCTTGTCAATAAGAAGACTTTAATGATAAAACTTTATGACAACTTTAAGGGGCAGTGGCACGTTTTTAGATAAACAAAGTGATCTCACAAAACTGAAAAAAAAATGTTTTTCCAATTGCAAGATACTGTCTTTTATTCAAAGAAACGGTTCCAGAACAATTAGTATTATGTTCAGTTAAGGATCCATTTCCCTACCTCAAATAATTAAAAGGAGTTCCAACAAAAGTGATCGTCAGTAGATTTTGGTTAAAACTTGATCATTTCCTCTAGGATTTCAGTTTACTGAGTTGGGTCAGAGGTGTTTGACCCTCTGAAGATGATATATTTGGCATCAACTAATGTTTATTGGAGAAAATTTAAAAAAATAGAATTTTCAATAAACGTGATAGTTCCCCTTTAAACAATATGTTTTTTTGCAACTAAGATAAAGAGTAAAAGTTAATCCTCAAGTGAAGCTTAGAAAACAAATTTTTTAATTTGTCCTTGTAACATTCGATTGAGTGTCATATATACACATTGCTTTGTCATATATACACATTGCTTTGTCATATATACACATTGCTTTGTCATATAAACACATGGCACAGATAATATAGAAAGGAAAAGTAATCAATATTATCAAATTAGCAATTCATCATTTTGTTATTGCTTTCCTGTAATAACTTCTATGATTAGAAAATCAATATTTCTTAGGAAACAATCATGAACAGTGTACATGTGCATCTAGTGGCAGCAATGGTTGTATGGTCATGAGAGATTACGATATAGACCATCTTTAACAAAATTAAATGATTATTGTAATTTACAAAGGTAACCTTTGACTAATATTTGAGATCTAAGAAGATCCCTAAATGAAAAGTTCATCCCTTTAAAATTTCAGGTTTAGGGTTCAGCAGTTCTGAAAAAGACTAAGTTTCTAGAAGTTGAATTAAATTGGCCAATGCAAGTAGCCCATCTAGACCAACATTTCCAAATTCATAATAAATTTACGCAATGGTTACAAAAATTTTCTTTCATTTCCCAGGTGAAATACTCTATATGATGGTTTCTACTTTCACTGTATTAGTAGATGACTCTGTATACAAGATATGGTAAACTTATAAAGTATGGTCAGTGTGCTGCAAGACCATTTGGAGATAGATATAAATATTCTTTATGACCTTCTTGTCCAAGTTATCTTCCAACGGCAAAACTGTCACGCAATACTACAACAATAAATTTTGCTGTCAAACTAAAGATATCCAACTTCTAATGTGATTATTTTTTTATGCCCATGGTCTATAAAACAAGTAAGATTATAAAGCTACTACTGTAAGCTGTATTTCAAACTTTCAAGTCATTTTATGGTATTGTTGTTGTCAAATCACATCTGAAGACCTTAATTATGTTCTCAAAGTATCACGCTGCCATCTAGACCATGTGAACAGTTACATTAATTGTTTTAATTTTTTACATCTTGTAGTGCCTTAATTTGAGCAAGCATGTCCGTCTGAACTTATTCGCATTAGAAATGCACATTATTTATATTGTGATTATGTTGTATTTAAAACATACCGACATTGTAGTTGATTATGGGTAGGACATAATAGCTATCATGTGACAAAGTTAAAACGTCAAAGTTGAATCTTCTAATGGGAATTGAATTTGGCCACAATATCCTATGCACAATGTCACATTGAAATAGTTGCAAAGTTTTAAAATAATGTCACATTAGTTCAGTTTCTAATCTATGAGATTGATTATACAAAGAGATGGATTACTTTTAATTGTATTTTTATACAAATGATGATTTATTTCCAATATTTTTACTCGGCAGCACGCCAAATAAAGAAATAGATAATATTGATATGAACATTTGGTTCAAGTGTATAAAAATAATAAGTAAAACTTTAAGACTGATTTACAAACAATTTTTGTGTGTGTACCAAAGAATATTTTAGCACTCTTCAAGAGAGGTTTTTATGTTTTGGCAAATAAACTGACCTTTGCTAGAAAACCCGAGAACAATAATATCAACATTGGTAAACATTTGCTGGCATGGTTCTAATACAATTACAAGCTCACCTGTAATTAATATGTCTGCTCATTTGATTCGTATGTTGATCAATTGTGTTAGTTTTCCTTTTTGATTTAACTATATCTTCAGTATTAATCAGGATAACTAACTTTAACTGTACTTCAGAGTCATTTGATAGCTTTAAAAAACAATTCCTTGATGGTTTTTGGTAGATCTTTATTTACACCATTTATCAACATATCAAACAATACATGACATTTTACTCTCTCCATGTAAACAACCCAGTAAAAACCAGCCCTCCATTTGATTTCAAAATTGCAATCAAGATAAGTTAGTTGCTGTTTTGATTACCTAACCACGTACATTTTTTTTAATTACAGACAAAAAGAGTGAAAGAGAATCATCATGTTAAAAAAAGACATGACCATTTTTGTTTGAATTTGGGGTCGTCCTCCATAAATATATACTTTTTAAGTAAGTCATAGTGATATTTTATTCAATGAATTAGATTGTGGAAGTTTAAAACATTGGAATTAAATCTAGTTTTGTTGATATCTTCTTTTGTAATAATGAAAATGTGATTTATCAATACATTTGCCTTTGGACCTAACCAATTAGATGTATATATCATTTTTGGCCTAGGAGGATGAAAAGCATCAATGTCAACATGGTTGCACTCATAGGTAATAAAACCAGGTAAAATACCCATGTTATCTTACATTGTGTAATACCATATGAATGTTTTCCCTCAATCTTATCAATTACGATGTTTGTTGGCACCAGGTATGCATTCTCCAGAGGAAATCACTTTTCAGTTATCAAGGTGTGTTGCATGACATTTTAGCTCACCTATTGGTGCTTTAAATAGTGCTAGTTACCATAGAAACGTGGAAAAATTAAATTAAAGGGGCAGTAACACTTTTTTTTAGATAGATAAAGAGGGATCTCATTAAAACTAAGATGTTTCCAATTGCAAAATAATGTTTTGTAATGAAAAGCAGCAGTTTTTAAATGAACTATTAAGCTATGAGAAAACATTGCCCTGCCTCAAAGAAATAAGAGGTGTTCACATAACATTGGCAACCAGTGGTTTTTGTTTGATACTTGATTATTTCCTCTACAATTAGGGATGATCTCGTTGAGTAATGAGATGTTTTGACCCTCTGAAGATAATTCATTTGTCATAAACAATTTTTTATTGAGGAAGATTTGAAGAACTAAATCTCTTGAAGAATCTATGGCCAGCACAACATTGGATTGTTTTATTTTGATATTTTGTAAGTAGAGGATCATCTTTCATGATATTAGATAATTTGATGGGTACTACAGTTCAGAGGTTTAGTAGTAGGGTTGGCTGTTGTTCTAACATTTGTAAAACTACTTAAGTTATTGCTAGCACATGGGCTATGATAAAAATAAGATTTCTACAAACAAATCTAAAATAACCACTGTTCATTATTCACAAACATAACTCATATTAGCAACAGTGTGCTTCCCCTCCAGGGAGTGGGATAGCGCAGTGGTTAGCGCGTTCGACTATGGATCAAGAGGTCTGTGGTTTGAATCCAGCCAGGGGCTAGGCAACTTTGTCTGCAGTAGAAAACTGTTAGGCAGTAAGGTTTCGGTGCAGTGCTATACTGAATTTCAGCACAGTACCACCCATGGTTTGGTAGTTTATGCTTATGTCAAAGTTTTCACGGCAATTGCATAGCCACAATGTAGTTGCGGGCTTTCTCCCTGCAATGATACTAGCAGACGTGATATAAGTGAAATACTCCTGAAAGCAGCGTCAATCCCAAATCACCTCACCTTCACCTGCAAGGTATAATTTATGCAAGTCTTCATCACTGGCTAATCAAACCTGCTAAGTGCTAACAATTGTTGTTTCGGTACAGCACAATCTTTGGAGATAATATGCAATCTTCATTGAAAATCTCTTTAACTATCACTCTCTGGCATTGACTTGTGAGAAAGAACAGAAATGATGAAGAAATGCTGCACGGCTTCAATGAACCAATCATTAGGAATGGTGCAAGTTATGCCTTGCGTGGGAAGTTGATGTTCCTTTAACTATTGGGAGTGTAATACAATTTTATGCTGTTTAGGTGAAGTACTTCCAGTGCAATAATGTAGCCATCATGACAGCACATCAGCCTTCTCCCCTAATTTAATACAGTCTTTGTGATTTTGTTTTACTAGTCTGTTGTAATTTATTCACATTGATCACGCTCCGTTTTCCATTTAAAAATCTATTCATCAGGCAATGCTTGATTTATTAAGACATTTGCTTTTCTTCTTACCAAGGTACCTGACAAGATGTGGCCTTGTCCATGTTATAATCTTGGCGTGACTGTTCTTCATTTCCCTGAATAATTTTTAAAAGGCAAAGTGGTTTAATTATTTATTAATCAAGATTTAATTAAAGATATACATTTAACTTTAATTTTGGCTACAACAAAGTTATTTCTTGTGGACAATGAATTAATCTAAAATCATTTTCATGGTTAATTACACAATAAATTTCAATTTTCAAGGTGGTTGAATTTCATGAAATGACAAAATCAAAAAAAGATAATCAGCAATTTAATAGCTCTGGGAGTTTTGTTTATAATGAACCCAAACATCTCTGTATGGGTCATAACAGTTTTTATGATTACATTAATAAGTTTTGGTCTTTTGTTTTAAATTTAAGTTACCACTTTCATAATTTTGAAATTTTACAATGTTTCCTTATCAGTTTTCTTATTATTTGTCCTAGTTATTCTAGTTCAATCTTTAGAGGTATTATCAATTTAACTCGGTCATTTAAAAATATTTATTTTAACACATTCAAGTATCCTCCCATTAAAATATTTTACGTATATACATGTATATATATACATATTTATACAAAACTAATTCAAATTAACTTTAAGTCAATTGCATCCAAAACACATATTATTTAAACATTATAGACATAAAACAATAATTCATTAAAAAAGTAATCATAACATATGATTTTATAGTCAAAATATTTAAGAACAAAAATGATATATGCAACTCAGCAAATTAGAAGAGGCATGCAACAAGCATACATGAATTATTTTGAAAGAAATATTATTAAATTCTTAAATATTATTTACTATATTTCACATCTCTTTGATTGACTAGATTATTATGTGGCAACAAATATTAGAATAGATAGAATTCAGGATAGAACTATCTCTAATTGATTCATTCATTTTTAAGATGCTTAAACAGTTGGTTATAGATACCCCTCCTTATTTAATGATAATGAATTAAGTTGTCAGATGGCTAAGACATATACATATGGCTTCAAAATAGAACAATTTAAGAGCATTTTGCTGAGAAGATTACACAACGCATTTCCCTAAATAACAGCGTGAATTGATCAAGTCAAAGTGCCACAACAGCCTCTCCTTTTATCTCCACAGCTTGTTCCTTCTAGTGTGTTTGATGTAGCAAAGAATCAATTAATTGCAAATAACTAGGAAGTACTTTTTCTCTCTGTCAGGAAATTTAAATGGTTGATTTAAACAACAATTATATAACTTATACAAACAACAACAACTTTTCATAACTTTTCATTAAACAAAATTCATTGTCAACATATGAAAAATATTTTCCTAAATAAAACAGAGTTCATTTTGTGCGTGTAAAAGGCATGGAGTCGTTTTGGTAATTATCAGCATTTCATCATCATAAATAATATTTTATTCATAATTCAAAAGATGCATCTTATAACAATTTAAAGCCATAAAAGTTTTGTCAATTTATAACTTATTTATAACCATATTTTCTTGCAAAATGATTATTGCCATCATTATTATCATCATCATATTATCATATTATTATCATGTCATATATTATATATAAGAACACTGTTCCAGAGAATAAAAAATACATAATAACAAATAAATTTCTCTAATTTCATGAACAGGATTTCAAAATAATGGGTTAATGTCATATAAATGAGAATCATGCATGAAGCATCAGGCATCAACAAATTAAGCGATCTGTGATCTTGCACAAACAGACTTGAATCATCAATTTAGATTTAAAAGATTTGACAATTTTAGCAAAAAAAAACAACCAGACTGCACTAAATGCAAATTAATTGAACGTCAGATGATCAGACGATAGCGACCACAGATTAAAAGAGATCAAGGCTATTACCTGCGCTCTGCATACAATGAGCTCATCACTCAACCCAAGTTCTCTGTATAAACACTGACACTCCTTATTCCAAAGGTTCCAGTTTTTTATTCCTTGTAAACTTTTCCACTGGCTTTAATAATTCCCTATCGTAACTTTTCCTCAATCGTGTATGTGTTGTTATCATTAATCACACACTCTGTGTAACGGTCTTGATTGTAAAACATACAGGAATCTGTATCAAAATGCTGCACTCTCAGAATAAAGAAGTTGCCACTCTTAGATATTTGCCCTTAGTTATTTCTAACTTCTAAAATGCCACTTAAAGAGCCACTCCGCGAGTTGTTGGAGTCATATATGCCAAACTTTATCAATGGTGTCTTTTTATCGCGAAGAATCGACTGTTACCAAAAAGACACATTTTAAAGCTTATTGGATTTTAACAGTGACAATATGAAGGTAGAACGTCGCAATTATGATTGAAAACCGGACAGTGGCGCGCGTCAAATAGTCAAACGTAATTTCGGAGACTTATCTAAAACAGTCAGGAGGGCAGTAAGGAGTTGATAGTGTTTATTAGGTCATATAACTAGTATCCATGTATGTTGGACGTGATATCTACACCTATGTGCATTCATAAGGCTGTTTTTAGATTTTCATGGAAAACCAGTATTTGTCATATATATGTCTTTTGGACATGAAAAGGTAACATGTTTTGATTTTATATCACCACATATGTCATTTAGGATCGTATCAAAGGTAAATGATATGTTATGAAAATCACGGAGTGGCTCTTTAAAGAAATGTGTAACGTATTTGGAATTATCTGATGTGATGTTTGTTCAGAAATTAATCAATGTGATTCTATTACCTGGCTATATCTTCTTACAAAGATTTTCATATTCAAAGTTGCATAATCATATTGATCTGACTTCAGCGAAGATTAACATTGCAAATTCATTAAAAGGCAGTTATAGTTCAAGAAAAAATTTTTTGCTGAAAAATGATGCATACAAGAATACATAATCTTACAATCATGCACCATTCAAATGATTTAAACTTAGAGTAATATTAATCATTAACTGCATTCCCTGCATTTATGAACCAGTGAATCCGTTCTCAAATATGGCAAAATATCTCAGTAAACAATCTCTGGAACAAATACAAACTGTTTACTAAGGTCCTTACAAAGAGGTAATTCTCTCAGTAACAATCTCTGGTTGGAACATCAACTGCTTACCAAGTAAATACTGATAGCAGATTGTCTCAATATTCCATCTTAGACAAGAACAACAGTATTATACAAGTCTAATATAACTATAGGAGATTGTCTCATTAAACCATCTCTCATAGGAACATCATTAGTATACAAAGTCTACACTTATAGAAGAAAGCCATTTAACAATCTCTGATAGGAAAAAAATTTATATACCAAGTCTGTACCTATAGAAGATTGTCTCAGTAAATCATCTCTGATAGGAACATCAACAGTAAACAAGTCTTCACTGGTAGAAGATTGTCTCAGTAAACAATTTCTGGTCGTAACATCAACATGCAGTAAACAAGTCTTCACTGATAGAAGATTGTCTCAGTAAGCAATCTCTGGTAGAAACAACAACAGTAAACAAGTCTACACTGGTAGAAGATTTTCTCAGTAAACAATTTCTGGTCGTAACATCAACAGTAAACAAGTCTTCACTGATAGAAGATTGTCTCAGTAAACAATTTCAGGTAGAAACATCAACATAATACAAGTCTTCACTGATAGAAGATTGTCTCAGTAAACAATTTCTGGTAGAAACATCAACAGTTAACAAGTCTACACTGGTAGAAGATTGTCTCAGTAAACAATTGCGGGTAGAAACATCAACATAATACAAGTCTTCACTGATAGAAGATTGTCTCAGTAAACAATTTCTGGTAGAAACATCAACAGTTAACAAGTCTACACTGGTAGAAGATTGTCTCAGTAAACAATTGCGGGTAGAAACATCAACATTATACAAGTCCATACCTATAGAAGATTATCTCAGTAAACAACCTCTGGTAGGAACAACAAAAAGTTTAAAACCAGAGATGACTGTCTCAATGAACAAGCTCTTCTAGAATCAGTATACCAAATCTGTACCCATATAAGATTGCCTCGATCACTACACAAGTTCTGATATGAACACTCAAAGTAAATGTTTCACTATTCTTGTCTGTCAGTCCATTATCTAGTTAATAGAATTTTAGTTGTTTTGGACAAATTCAATCTAAATTGCCAATTGGGGAGTTAGAAGTTTTTCAAACTATTAAATCTTATAGACTGATTTGATTAGTATACTTAAAAAATTAAAACAATTCAAATCTTATCAAAATTAATTTGATAATCATTAGGAATGATTAATTGAACCTTTGGTGCAAAATAAGATACCAAATTGTCATAGATATGCAGCTTTTGTAGGAATACACTCTTTTTATTCTTAATGGATCATTTCACATTATATGCCTTCGAGGATCCCTCTTAAAAGATGATGTTGAGTTTTCTTTTAGTGAAAATACAATTGAAGTTTAGTCAACAGCTTGAACTTGAATATATTTATAATCCTCATGAAATGTCTCCTACATCTCAATTAATCAATGGGTTATTTTAGTGCATGATAGTTGAAAGAGTATTAATGAACTGTTGATCTGACTTGATATCAACAGACAGAAATTAGCAGAACAAATATTGATACAATAAATTATCTTATAAGAACATACAGGATATTCCTTTTCTTGACTTCCAAACAGAAGTTTATTCCTGACTTGAAACCATGAATGAATAATTTCTGAAACCAGAAGATAAATATATGCTAGCACAATAACATTGATTTACTTCATAATGGAAGCTTACGTAGTCCTAATCCTAGATTTTCTTCTTTCATCTTTTAATCCAAAAAAACAACAAAGCATGATCTAAATAAGGAAAACAGAAATGGTCTAAAGTAAAAATTATAAAATAGATTCAATACATATGTGCGTCAATTAAAATCCCTTAATGAAGTGATGTTACATATTTTCAAATAATAAGCATTAAAGTATGATCTTCAAAAACACTTACATAACAAAATCAAGACCTACCTCCAGCCCCCTTCAGAGGAAAGGTGTTTGAACACAACTCAACACACCTGTTGTTTCAAAGAGCTTGGTGAAGAATGTCACCACTGGCGCCGATCTTCTGAAAATGGTAATCAAAGAGATTCCGGTATTGAGATGAGAATCTTGTCAAAAAAGGGTCACCACCACAGGCACTGGATGACAGTGTATAAGCCTCCTTGTTCCAACACCATATTCATTGCATCTTGGACTGTGTTCCTCGCAGTCCGCTATAGTCTGTTTCAAGATAGGCCCTTGAAGATCACAGCGATGCCTCTCGGCTGGTTGGTAGGAAGTAATTGGAGACATTTTTCATTGCAGCTTTCCCTCGACATGTCTGGTTTGTGTCACAGAATAAAGCAAGTTTGGATTTCTATCTGATTTGATTTTGTTGGTCTGTTAATGTTTATGATTGAGGTTTGAGGTTTAGTATAAATTAAATGTTGGTCTATTTGGATATATATTTTATAGTTTCACTGAATTCATGAAAATAAACTTTATACATGGTGATTATAAGGTGTGATAGATTCACAATTGAATTTACTAATGGTGTAAACTATATATATACACTGTTAAAAATAACTGAACCTATCTCTGGTGTATCAATGTCATTTTGATAGCCATTCATTTGCTGGGAGCTATAGGAGGCAAAAACTAGCAATTCAACAAATCTAAATTGAAAATGTACATGTGTGAATTAAGTCAACTGGCAGGCTAACAGATAAAAAATATTTATGAATTTTAAGATAATTATAAAATCTTTACTTAAACACTGCATGTGAATGTATGTATATAAGTAGAAAAAAATCACAGTTTTATTCACTTTGCCGAACATGGGAAAAGATTTATATGATAACAACGTAAAAGGAAAACATATAATTCTTTAATCAAAGAAGCATCTTTTCTTGTTAACTACCCTTCAGGGAAATGTTTCAAATGCAATTTTTCAATTTAAGTACATGATCTTAAAAGGAAATATCTTCCAAATGACACTTATGGGAGTGAATAGAGTGGCTTTTATTTGCATGGCCTTACAATTTTTAACAGAAATTCTTGCGACTTTTTGCTCAAAAAGTGTTTTGAGTCAACTTTGTGAGGAAAAAAACTAACGTATGGATATTGTGTATATTTTTCTATGAAAAAAGTTCTGAAACTGAAAATTTTGCTTACCAATTATGGAGATAACACATAAGTTCATGCAGCTGGGAAACAAATATTCATTTTTTGCTATATGGCCCAACCTTTGAAAAGAGCATCCTGCTGCATCAGCACATTCAAATCTGCAGAGCTCCTCCCAAAACCCTGACCTCCTTCAGGTCTTCAGACGAAAACTCTATTTTTTGGAAATCTTAAGCTTAACAATGAATGCATAAGAAATTCTTATTAACCAAAATCAACTATCAGGTTTCCTTAAACATGAAATATAAAAAAAGACAAAAATTTCAGAGTTGGTTATGTTAATAATGTTACAGCCTGGCTGCAAGATTTGGACACTTGAGTTTTGATTTTATGCCTCGAAGTCCATCAAGGGCAATAAGGTTTATAGGAAAAGCCATACGGAAGATTTTATCAGCCTGCCTTAGATACAGAATTGATCAAAAGTTCTTATTCTTCCTCCCTCTTCTGATTTATTCTTCCTTCCTTCCTGATTTGTTGAATTCAAAGTGCTACTTTTCCACCAGTTGAAGTAATTTTTGCCATTTGCTGCAGAGTTTCTGGGAAAATTACATCTTGGAAGATCTTCTGACGGAAAATGGAAACAAGATTTACTGTTATAGTCCTTTACCGCTCCCATCTCCTTGTTTCTATTCTGTTTCACTTCAAATTAAATCTTTTCTCTTTTGAGGGGAAACAGAAGTTATGGTTGTTCTTCTGAGGTGGAATTAAACAGGGTCAAATTGTGAAATATTGAAAAAAAAGTTATAAAGTCTGTATGTAAGTTTTGTTCTAATTCTTAGTTTGGGAGAATGTTTTATTCATGATGAGAGATTGCCAGACATAGCATAAACCAGATCTATCTCAAAAGCTTTGTTTTATACATGACATCCATTCTGTAAACTGAATAACCAGTGATTTAGTCTATGTAAAATGTATATGTATATCATTGCCTGTAAGTCAAGTTTTTTATACCAGTTACTGAGCGGTCAAGGACTTATACTTTGATTGTGTCTGAGACAATCTGCTTGCCCAGGGAGA
This sequence comes from Phorcus lineatus, assembly GCA_921293015.1. Classification (NCBI taxonomy): domain Eukaryota; kingdom Metazoa; phylum Mollusca; class Gastropoda; order Trochida; family Trochidae; genus Phorcus; species Phorcus lineatus. Next base: position 42,751,198 of record OV121085.1, read on the forward strand.
GGAAATGACACTGTTTTACTATCTATATCTGTGAAATAATTACATAATTCTTGAAAACTTAAATTATTTTATAAATATTCATGTCTTACTATATAAAACTACTAGCATCAACATATCTACATTTATCAGACTGTGTTGACTTTCTGATATGCTGACCTGTTACTTCCATGATTGCTGGTGGATTGTTCTGATTGGGCATATAATCCTGGAGAATGTGCAGTGTTGATGATTTCAATTTATTTATCACATGAGAATGTGATTGTTTACAACATTTTAATTGTTGCAGTGTTAATTGGATCACAGACTTGTTTGTTTTGATTATGTAGGCTAGCTTAGTCCGGCATGTTCCATCTAGAAGTTTCTCTCTATAAACTATAGATAGATAGATAGATAGATAGATAGATAGATAGATAGATAGATAGATAGATAGATTACATGGCTTTCAGATCTTTCCAATTCCAGAATGTTCTCAAAGCAGTCAAGAAATACATAGAAAGGAAAGGTATCTATCTATCTATCTATATATATATATATATATATATATATATATATATATCTATTTGAAAATAAAATACTTCAGACGACACTTGCTGTAGATATCATTTTAATGATGACTGGATGCGTCGCATTTCGACTTGATAACAAGTCTTTTCAACAGTGTGCAGTTTTCACAACATGGCAAATATATAGGTACACCTGCTTAACTATGTAACAATGTATATATATATAGGAGAGGTGATTTTAAAAAGTAGTTCACTTATTTTACGGCAGTTAGTATTATTGCAGGGAGAAAGCCCGCAGCAACAATGTGGATATGCATTGCTGTGAAACCTGCGTTCCTGCATTCCTTGCTGGAACCATGGGTTAGTGAAGCATTGCATCCAACCTTACTGTGTGAAGAATAGTTCTCTATTGCACACAAAGTTGCCGAACCCCTGGTGGGTGGGTCTATATAAGTAACAATAATTATGACTTTGTAATTGTTCTGCTGCACATCGGTCCTCCACCTCCTTGAATTTACCAGCCAGATTCATCAAGACAAGACTCATCTTATCAACTGCAGTTTGACCAAGGACCTTAAGAACATATTTTTTGGCTAGCCTAATGTGACTCATTGGATTTTTTATTACCAATTAGTATATATTAAAACTTTAAACTCATCAAATCATAAAAATAACAAGTTTTAAAGAATATTCAAAAATACTATCTAACCATGCAAGCTCTTGCATCTAGCCTTCACCCGAAATTAATGTTATTAGTAAGACAAGAATTAAATGGAACATCAACTTCTTTTTTTTCCCCAAGGTGATGTTTCAATATAAATTCCATAGCATTATCAAGTTCATTGCTCTAGCTTGTACTATAAGGATTGTAAGAAAATATACAACAAAATTCAAGAATACTTCTCAAACAGCGAACATTCTCCAATGTTGGTCTTCAATCCATTAAAAACCTCAAAGAAGTTGTTCATCCATTAATTGCTAATCTTCTTTATAGAACCAACATAGAATACCTGTCAAACAGCTAACAATTCCCAAATGATGCCTTCCAGCCAATACAAAACTCAAGGAAGTTGATAATCCATTAAATCCTAATCTCTCTTTACAGTCAACTTCTAGACGACCTTTCAAACAGTCTACTATTCCAAAATAACCAATCCATTACAAACCTCAAAGAAGTTGTTAATCCATTAATTGCTAATCTTCTCTATAGAACCAACATATACCTCTCAAACAGCTAACTATTCCCCAATGTTGGCCACAAATCCATTACACATCTCAAAGAATTTGTTCATCCATTAAATCCTATTTCTAACTTCTAGAATACCTCTCAAACAGCTAACTTTCCCTAATGTTGGCCTCGAATCCATTACACATCTCAAAGAATTTGTTCATCCATTAAATCCTAATTCTAACTTCTAGAATACCTCTCAAACAGCTAACTTTCCCTAATGTTGGCCTCGAATCCATTACACATCTCAAAGAATTTGTTCATCCATTAGATCCTAATTCTAACTTCTAGAATACCTCTCAAACAGCTAACTTTCCCTAATGTTGGCCTCGAATCCATTACACATCTCAAAGAATTTGTTCATCCATTAGATCCTAATTCTAACTTCTAGAATACCTCTCAAACAGCTAACTTTCCCCAATGTTGGCCACAAATCCATTACACACCTCAAAGAATTTCTTCATCCATTATATCCTAATTCTAACTTCTAGAATACCTCTCAAACAGCTAACTTTCCCCTAATGTTGGCCTCGAATCCATTACACACCTCATGAGGCTATGAACAAGCATATTCTCTTGTGTAACAGACAGAATAGATCCAATCATATACAAACAATATCTCATTTAAAAGCCCTTAACATCTCTCATTTGTGTTTCATATCTCTCCATACAGAAAGCAGATCAATGGTACACAGACTAATCTGCCTGTACAACACACATCCCAGCAGCGGGGGCATCGACAAAACACTTCATCATCACTGCCTGCTACTGGCTGCACCGCTAATGGATTCTGTCCCGTTACACAGATGTTAGTTGTGTCATTCACGCTGTAATTTGGTCAATATGGGACACCAATGGGAAAATGTGTTTGTACCTTGTGTTACACATCTCCCATGGGAAACTGATGACTTTGTTTTGGGGAAATGGTTTGTGCATGCATATATGGCTGGAACAGAAAAAATGTCATGTCACAAGAGATACAAACAGCAATGTGTTCTTGAACTCTGGGTCATAAGTTTATCCAATCACAAATGATGACATAGATTTTGAAAGGGTTTTGTACATGAATAGTGTTGCTAATATGTCACGGCAGACTTGAATAAAAATGAGAATAAGTTTTTGTCATCAGTTATGGAATCTTCAATCAAGAGGAAGTAATGACATAGATTTGGAATTTTTTCACACATAATGATTACAGTTGTTCAAAGTTGAATTGGAAATATCTTTGTACTTTGAGTAATGAAACTCCCGTGGGTAAGGGTCCTCATATGGGAGAAAAATGTCTTTGTCTTTAAAATGACATTCTTTGATAAAGAGGTTATCATACTCATATGTTTTGGGATTGTAGATATCCTGCATTAGGAATATAAACACTATATGTATTAAGTAAGCAAAGACTCGCAAAATACAATATTTATTCCTAATGAAGGATATTTACCATCCCAAAACACACTTGCATGATAACCTCTATATATTTGTGAATAATATGGGCAAATTTCTTTGCACTCTGAGTGATGAAACTCCTATAGGAAAGTGTTCTCATAAAGAAGGATAATGTCTTTACATAAAGATGAAAATGGGGGGGATCCAAAATCTTAAAGTGGGTGGAGGGGAGGATATCAGATAATCAAAAAGAAGATGGGGCTCGATCACCCTGTGGGTATATGCCCTTCTTGTGCATGCTTTCTTTTTCATTTAAAACAACCTGGGTCTACTATTGCCATGTCTTCACTGGGATTAAGCAAGGCAAGAGGTCTTTGTTTCAAATGTAATGTTGGCTTGAGAATATGTTTTAAACAATGACACAGTTCTTTGACTTCTTAGTAAGCAACTTCAGAAAATGTACTTGAACTTTGAGCCTAGATCATAAATAAGAACAGCAAATTAAGAAAGTTTTCCTTATAATACTGGCTTTACAGAAATTTATTTATAATTTTCTGCTTTTCAAACAAATTCTTATTATCATGTCACAATGTAAGCGACATGACAGCAATAGTAAACTCAGAGATTTTCATGTTTCTTATTTGATATAATTCTGAGAGTAATAAATGAAATACTAAACTTGGTCGGTTTAATTACATCTTTTATGAAACTCTTGAATGGTATCGGTATCAAACTCACTTTCACTTATTAAATACCAAACCATTCACTCCTTTCTTAAAAAAGTTACTAAACGGGACTTTGTTTAGTATTCTCTATTAATTGCGTTTGAGAAAACAGTCCCCACTTATAATCCACCTTGTATAACTTCCCTCCATGGTTGATTCTGCCAAAGTTGGGATGTAAAGCACATTGAATTTACCAATCTGATACACAATTTAAAAAATGGACTAATAGATTAAGTTGGAATCAGAAAGATGATATTAGTAAAATTGGCCTGGCAAGTACAAGAATAGAGGCTAAAATTTATAATTAGACCATACAGGATTATGTATATACAATACCATGAAACCTTTTACAACTTACGGGTATAATAAATTCCATGAAAGCATGATAGCAACATAGTTAAATCAAGGTAAGATGATACTTAATGAAAATAGGCTGTCAATCACGTCTGTCTACTGTGTGCCTATTAACCTTTTATCAAAGATACAATCAGGTCCAGGATGCTAAGTCTTTTACTTAATTTGTAATCTGCCAATCAGCATTTAGCTTATAATGAGATTTGAGGACCAAAGAAGCTATACCAATGTTCATAAACCACTTTATTACTTGTTGAATGTTCTAGAAAACCTTGATGTGACTGGGAGATATGCTATCTTGTGTGTTCTTTGTAGTTAAAGGCTTGAAAACTCTTGTATTTCAACATTAAAAACTGTTTCAAAGATTCTAGACTATTGGCTAAATAATCAACTTACGACATGGGTTGATGAATGTTCTGGAAACCTAGAGGTGACAGCAGGATATACTTCCTTGCTTGGTGTCTTATTTCTCGTCTTTAAGGGCCATATAGAGTATGTTGTTGGAGTTAAATATGACAAACTTAGAAAATGTTGTCATAACATCGAGAACTACTGGTTGTGTCTGAATATTATCATTGGAATGCAGATCAGTTCAGTATAGTGATTGAGAAAATAACAGCATTAGGATGTCAATTGTGTTCGAAAACCATACAGTCGTGCGTGCCAATGACTCCAACAAAATTTTGGACACTTATTTACTGCAGACACAAAGACAAATATGGCTTGGTACTGTAAAGTATATCACATAACCAGTATCCAAGCAATCGGGACATAGAATTTAAACCTCATACCATAAATTTATATTGCTGTTGTCGATTATTGTTGAAATCTAGTAAATATAATCTTGGCGTTTTAATGATGAAAAAGCAAGCTTAATTTAGGACATAATTTGAATTTTTCACATTTCATATGGTATTTTGGATCTTATTTAATGAAAGTTAAAAAATTATGAAACATTGTCTGTGTCACTTTAAGTATGAACTCTTCGAGAGATTCTTGAGGATTTTTAAACATCTTGAGAGATTTTGCCCATATACCTGCTCATAAATACCTGAGGGATATAACCTGTCTTCTTGAATGCCAATAATTCTTATAGCAATAGCCATGAATCAATTTCAAGAAGGTTTAGGTGTGGCAATGAGCAGGAACAAGACCTGGGCCTCCTGGCAGAAAACCCTTAAAGAGCCATTCCGTGAGTTGTTGGAGTCAAATATGCCAAACTTAATCAATGGTGTCATTTGATTGCGAAGTATCGACTGTTACCAAAATGACTCATTTTAAAGCTTATTGGTTTTTTAAAGTGACAATATTAAAGGTATAACGTCGCAATTATGATAGAAAACCGGACAGTGGCACGCGTCAAACGTAATTTTGGAAACTTATCTAAAACAGCTAGGAGGGCAGTTAGGAGTTGATAGTGTTTGTTAGGTTATATAACAAGTATCCATGCATATTGGACGTGATATCTACACCTCTGTGCATTTTAAGGCTGATTTTAGATTTTCATGGAAAACTAGTTTTTGTCATATATATATGTCTTTTGGACACGAAAAGTTAAGATGTTTTGCTTCTATATCAACACATTTGACATTTAGGTTCGTATCAACGGTAAATAATATGTTATGAAAATCACGGAGTGGCTCTTTAATCACCTTACCCTAGAGCAGTGTTAATATAAAGAATGGGATTTATGGTTAACCATAATGAAGATTGCCTTGTGAAAGTTCACCATGAGAATGAGATACTATGTTTCTTAAGCCAATCTTATAAAGACTTCACTTGAACTAAGTAATTTTACAGGTACAAGTTGTTTGTGATATTAACTTTTTCTGCATATAAATATCATTTTTCATCATGTTCATTCACAGAAGCATCCGTTTCAGGATTTATGTGCATGTAAAAATAAATATCTCAAAGAATTTGTTCATCCATTAGATCCTAATTCTAACTTCTAGAATACCTCTCAAACAGCTAACTTTCCCTAATGTTGGCCTCGAATCCATTACACATCTCAAAGAATTTGTTCATCCATTAGATCCTAATTCTAACTTCTAGAATACCTCTCAAACAGCTAACTTTCCCCAATGTTGGCCACAAATCCATTACACACCTCAAAGAATTTCTTCATCCATTATATCCTAATTCTAACTTCTAGAATACCTCTCAAACAGCTAACTTTCCCCTAATGTTGGCCTCGAATCCATTACACACCTCATGAGGCTATGAACAAGCATATTCTCTTGTGTAACAGACAGAATAGATCCAATCATATACAAACAATATCTCATTTAAAAGCCCTTAACATCTCTCATTTGTGTTTCATATCTCTCCATACAGAAAGCAGATCAATGGTACACAGACTAATCTGCCTGTACAACACACATCCCAGCAGCGGGGGCATCGACAAAACACTTCATCATCACTGCCTGCTACTGGCTGCACCGCTAATGGATTCTGTCCCGTTACACAGATGTTAGTTGTGTCATTCACGCTGTAATTTGGTCAATATGGGACACCAATGGGAAAATGTGTTTGTACCTTGTGTTACACATCTCCCATGGGAAACTGATGACTTTGTTTTGGGGAAATGGTTTGTGCATGCATATATGGCTGGAACAGAAAAAATGTCATGTCACAAGAGATACAAACAGCAATGTGTTCTTGAACTCTGGGTCATAAGTTTATCCAATCACAAATGATGACATAGATTTTGAAAGGGTTTTGTACATGAATAGTGTTGCTAATATGTCACGGCAGACTTGAATAAAAATGAGAATAAGTTTTTGTCATCAGTTATGGAATCTTCAATCAAGAGGAAGTAATGACATAGATTTGGAATTTTTTCACACATAATGATTACAGTTGTTCAAAGTTGAATTGGAAATATCTTTGTACTTTGAGTAATGAAACTCCCGTGGGTAAGGGTCCTCATATGGGAGAAAAATGTCTTTGTCTTTAAAATGACATTCTTTGATAAAGAGGTTATCATACTCATATGTTTTGGGATTGTAGATATCCTGCATTAGGAATATAAACACTATATGTATTAAGTAAGCAAAGACTCGCAAAATACAATATTTATTCCTAATGAAGGATATTTACCATCCCAAAACACACTTGCATGATAACCTCCATATATTTGTGAATAATATTGGCAAATTTCTTTGCACTCTGAGTGATGAAACCCCTATAGGTAAGTGTTCTCTTAAAGAAGGATAATGTCTTTACATAAAGATGAAAATGGGGGGGATCCAAAATCTTAAAGTGGGGGGAGGGGAGGGTATCAGATAATCAAAAAGAAGATGGGGCTCGATCACCCTGAGGATATATCCCCTTCTTGTGCGTGTTTTCTTTTTCATTTAAAACAACCAGGGTCTACTATTGCCATGTCTTCACTGGGATTAAGCAAGGCAAGAGGTCTTTGTTTCAAATGTAATGTTGGCTTGAGAATATGTTTTTAACAATGATGACATGTTCTTTGACTTCTTAGTAAGCAACTTCAGAAAATGTATTTGAACTTTGAGCCTTGATCATAAATAAGAACAGCAAATTAAGAAAGTTTTCCTTATAATACTGGCTTTACAGAAATTTATTTATAATTTTCTGCTTTTCAAACAAATTCTTATTATCATATCACAATGTAAGCGACATGACAGCAATAGTAAACTCAGAGATTTTCATGTTTCTTATTTGATATAATTCTGAGAGTAATAAATGAAATACTAAACTTAGTCCCGTTTAATTACATATTTTATGAAACTCTTGAATGGTATCAGTATCAAACTCACTTATTAAATAGCAAACCATTCACTCCTTTCTTAAAAAAGTTACTTAACGGGAATTCATTTAGTATTCTCTATTAATTGCGTTTCAGAAAACAGTCCCCACTTATAATCCACCTTGTATAACTTCCCTCCATGGTTGATTCTGCCAAAGTTGGGACGTAAAGCACATTGAATTTACCAATCTGATACACAATTTAAAAAATGGACTAATAGATTAAGTTGGAATCAGAAAGATGATTTTAGTAAAATTGGCCTGGCAAGTACAAGAATAGAGGCTAAAATTTATAATTAGACCATACAGGATTATGTATATACTATACCATGAAACCTTTTACAACTTACGGGTATAATAAATTCCATGAAAGCATGATAGCAACATAGTTAAATCAAGGTAAGATGATACTTAATGAAAATAGGCTGTCAATCACGTCTGTCTACTGTGTGCCTATTAACCTTTTATCAAAGATACAATCAGGTCCACGATGCTAAGTCTTTTACTTAATTTGTAATCTGCCAATCAGCATTTAGCTTATAATGAGATTTGAGGACCAAAGAAGCTATACCAATGTTCATAAACCACTTTATTACTTGTTGAATGTTCTAGAAAACCTTGATGTGACTGGGAGATATGCTATCTTGTGTGTTCTTTGTAGTAAAAGGCTTGAAAACTCTTGTATTTCAACATTAAAAACTGTTTCAAAGATTCTAGACTATTGGCTAAATAATCAACTTACGACATGGGTTGATGAATGTTCTGGAAACCTAGAGGTGACAGCAGGATGTACTTCCTTGCTTGGTGTCTTATTTCTCGTCTTTAAGGGCCATAGAGTATGTTGTTGGAGTTAAATATGTCAAACTTATAAATGTTGTCATAATATCGAGAACTATTGGTTGTGTCTGAATATTATCATTGGAATGCTTATCTCTTCAGTATAGTGATCGAGAAAATAACAGCATTAGGATGTCAATTGTGTTCGAAAACCAGACAGTGGTGCGTGTCAATGACTCAAACAAAATTTTCGACACTTATTTACTGCAGACACATGTACAAAGACAAATATGGCTTGGTACTGTAAAGTATATCACATAACCAGTATCCAAGCAACCGGGACATAGAATTTAAACCTCATACCATAAATTTATTTTGCTGTTGTCAATCATTATTGAAATCAAGTAAATATAATCTTGGCGTTTTAATGATGAAAAAGCAAGCTTTAGGACATAATTTGAATTTTACACATTTCATATGGTATTTTGGATCTTATTTAAAGAAAATTAAAAAATTATGAAACATTGTCTGTGTCACTTTCAGTATGAACTCTTCAAGAGATTCTTGAGGATTTTTAAACATCTTGAGAGATTTTGCCCATGTACCTGCTCATAAATACCTGATGAATACAACCTGTCTTCTTGAATGCCAATAATTCTTACACCAATAGCCATGAATCAATTTCAAGAAGGTTTAGGTGTGACAATGAGCAGGAACAAGACCTGGGCCTCCTGTCAGAAAACCCTTAAAGAGCCATTCCGTGTGTTGTTGGAGTCAAATATGCCAAACTTAATCAATGGTGTCATTTGATTGCGAAGTATCGACTGTTACCAAAATGACCCATTTTAAAGCTTATTGGTTTTTTAAAGTGACAATATTAAAGGTATAACGTCGCAATTATGATCGAAAACTGGACAGTGGTACGCGTCAAATAGTCAAACTTAATTTTGGAAACTTTTCTAAAACAGCTAGGAGGGCAGTTAGGAGTTGATAGTGTTTGTTAGGTTATATAACTAGTATCAATGTATATTGGACGTGATATCTTCACCTCTGTGCATTTTAAGGCTGATTTTAGATTTCATGGAAAACCAGTATTTGTCATATATATATGTCTTTTGGACATGAAAAGTTAAGAAGTTTTGATTTTATATCAACAAATTTGACATTTAGGTTCGTATCAACGGTAAATAATATGTTATGAAAATCACGGAGTGACTCTTTAATCACCTTACCCTAGTGCAGTGTTAATATAAAGAATGGGATTTATGGTTAAGCATAATGAAGACTGCCTTGTGAAAGTTGACCATGAGAATGAGATACTATGTTTCTTAAGCCAATCTTATAAAGACTTCACTTGAACAAAGTAATTTTACAGGTACAAGTTGCTTGTGATATTTACTTTATATATTACTGCATATAAATATCAATTTTCATCATGTTCATTCACAGAAGCATCCGTTTCAGGATTTATGTGCATGTGAAAATAAACAAGACGTCAAATAACATTTATCTTTGGCTGAAACCTTTTCGCAACTGTGTGCAGCTGTGTGCAACTCATCAGTATTCTCTATCAGTACAGTGTACATGTAAGTTTGGTTGAATGAGTGATTTGTAAAACAATTTTGTTTTATTATTCATGATTTCATTTGAGATTCTTTTATTGTGTTGATTCTACAAATCATCATAAAATGATATTACATGGTGGCAAGTCAGAGTAGCCATGACTCAAGATTAATTTTTCTGTTTCACTTGACATTTAAAAAAAAATGTAAATGACGTTTCAAGATTACTTACAAACCTTAAATATAGGCATACATAGTTGAAAAATATGAATTAACAAACCTCCACAAAGTTGAGCTTGTCAACAGTTTATTGACATATGCACTTTTAGCCTTGAACTGTCAGGGTTTAAAGATATTTCCTTGTCAATAAGTCATGGACCTACAGACATCGCTAGCCCTTTATGAAGTCAAGACAGTATAGATAGTTGAATGATACAGTCAAATTTGTGGACCTTAAATTGATTTTTTAGCTAAGCATTAAATTTAGTATGATGGGGGCCCAGACAGAGATTTTTAACCCCTGTGTATAAAAATGGAAAGTTTATTACATTGAATGACAGAATGGCAGTGAAAGTAACAATCCAGAGAAAATGTCAAGAACTTTGCAACCCTTGACCATACCTCAGCTCCATCATTCTAAACAAATCAATTATAGAAGTAAAAAACACTTTCAATTAGTTTAGGCTTAATGTCAGTTTCGTGACAGGGCTAAGTGACAGTGGTACATTTCTTCCGAGTACAGCTATTGCTTTCATGATAGAAGCACTGGTAAACTTATACAACAACTCATTTGTTTGGAAATGAGAAATGAACGCTGTCGATCAACTCGGGCAGAGTCTGAAATTGATCTGTTAATAAACCATGCACAAGGGACACATAACACTGAAATAGGGACACATCTTTATGTGGAAGGAATTGACCTCTTGGAAAATATCAAAGTCAAAAGTAATTGGCTCTGTAGCTCATCAGTCTTTGTATGATTTACCATCAGTGTTTGAAGATTCATTTACGAAATAATAGGTTTAAAATTAAAACATGCAAAAAGGTAATAACATATTTTGATAGGTAAACACATAGGTCACACATATGATCAAACCTACTATAAGTAACATTCATGCCAAATCAGAAGCATTCAATTCATACAATTTGAAAAAATTCTCTGGAAAAGAATCAAAGTCCCAAATTTTGACCATTTTTTTATAAAAATGCAAAAAGTATTGGCACCCCAGAGTTTTATTCCCTAAAGGACACATCAGCACCCTTTAGGTAACATTCAAATCTAAATTTTCCAAATCATATAGTTATCAGATTTGCTCCGGAAACCATTTCAGATGCACAAATGGACACGCAGAGCACTATAAAACCCTGACTATGTCGTAGCGGGGGTATAAAAAAAAATTGGTTTTAGACAAACTATTGGCGAAAGAAATCTCCTGGATCCCACTGTAAAACTGTCAGGAATAATAAAAAAAGTCCAAAGTTTATGTTTAGGTCCTTTTATTAAAGATGGTAACAAATACTGTTCACGTATGTTTAAAGTAATACTTGATACAATTATCACAAACATAGGATTGTGCAGCTCCACATCAATCAAATAAACAAACAAACTCATTTGTGGTACAATATTTGGTAAACAACTGACAAACCATTTCAAATAACAACATAGAGGATACTAAACGACCTTCCATTTAATACTATTTTTATTAAACGAGTTAATGATTAAGTATAAAACGAGCGAAAGCGAGTTTGATACCAAATCATTAACGAGTTTAATAAAATTAGTATAAAATGGAAGGAAGTTTAGTATTCTGTTTATTACTTGACCTCAGTTATCAAGCATTATTACCGAAAGTGTACTGAACGAAGCATTTCCGCGACTAAGCCGCCATTGAGACGTCGGTGCCAAGATTGTGACGTCACAACCACACAATATTATGACGTCATACGGGGAGCGGTATTACACTAGTTTAATATCGCCGTATAAATATTACACTGTGGTATCTTACACGGGCGAGTAATAATGTGTTTAACAATACTATGAGCGCTTTGAGTCCATTCCGTGGAGATTTTTAGCGCTATATAAATGCTATTCATTATTATTATTATTATTATTGACATATCATTAAGTCATAACTAGTAAACAGTTTTTATGGTCCTTTGAATAAAAACTGATAAATTTATTTCATTCCAAACAGATAACTTATTCTAGAATTTTCATCTGGAATGGGTGTACCCAATAACAATTTAACAATTGTCAGTGCTCCCTTCTTCTCCCATCCCACAAATAATTTCTTAAATAAGAGTGGAACTGAGTGACATTTTTAGTAAGATCTAAAAGATAACTAGAATTCACTCTTAACTTTCAGTAAGGGTATTAATATATTTTTATGGATATAATACTTTGATTGATAAAATCAATTGTAATCACGATATAGATTATCTAAATGCGTAATACATTCTCAATGATAAATTCGACTTCATATTACCACTACATGTATAACAATCATGAGCATAATGGTAGTTGAAGAAGACAAATCAGTATGTTTCACATGAACAAATAACAGCATCATCCCATAGAGCCCTACTTTGGTCATTTCTTCCTACATAACCTTTGTTACAAGTGGGTCATATTTCTAAATTTCTCAGAATGCCCTAGCAATGGTAGCTAAGGGAAACAAATCTAATATGTTTCAATTTAACAAACAACAACATTCTCTTCTCACATTGTCTAATAGTCATTTCTTCCTACATAGCCTCTTTTCCAAGTAGGTCATATTTTTTAATTTCTCAGAATGCCCTGGCAATGGTAGCTGAAGAAGACAGATCATTATGTTTGACATGAACAAACAACAGTATTTACTCCCAACATTGTCTAATTGAATCATTTCTTCCCACATAACCTCTGTCACGAGTAGGTCATATGTTGCAGTTCTTTCAAAAAGAAAAAAGACACATACTTTCTTATCTATCCAATCAAATATAGTTTTCGAGGCACACAATATCGGCAAGATTCCAGTCTTCTCAAAGCTTATGTGGTCGTATGGAATATGTGGTATACGATATGGAAAGATTATTGGCAAATACAGAGGTATATTGCAACTAATCAGGATTATGTATTTCTAGTCCACCAATTGCTGCTATTGTAGTAGAGCACACATAGAAATAACTTGATGCGCCTCATTTAGGAGAGAAGAAACAATACTAGAAGCATCATTCATTCAATATTCCGTTTGATAATACTATATAGGTAAAGCTCAATGCCCTCATTTTGATACTCAACAAAGAAAACAGACCAAGTAGAATCATCTACAAACTAAGAACACCATACAGAAATCTTTTCAAAAAATACAATACTGCACAATGTAGATTCAAATAGACAATACTTTGTATCATTCATAATTGTCACTTTGTTAAAGCAAAGCATTTCAATTTACTGTTACAGGCACATACTCTACATACATAAATGTTTTAAACATTACCGTCTCTGCCATACAAGACCAGAGCATGATATAAACTTTAAGGTTATGTCTCTTTTATATTGAAATGCTGATAACATAAACCTTATTTCACTGAAACGCTCAATTATTTTTTTTTCCAAATGCAATTAATCTAAATATTATTGGAATAGGAGATTTTAATGTATGTATTTCAATTTCAATATCAATACTTACCTGCACTACAATCATACTTTTGTAAACTTAAAACATTTTAGTAAAACTTAAAACACTACTTACCTATATTATATATTATACTTATTTAAGAAGTATAGATACTTGCTTGACAGCTTAAGTAAACATTTTAAATCAAATCACTTGGATACCTAGCTTCTGAAATAGGTTAAACTCATGTATCCACCTTACATGAGAAACAAGATTTCTGACAACCTAAACACAAAAATATTTTAGTCACACACAAATTGTACAAAACACATTTGGTTCTTCATCAGCACTTATTTCATAACACCTTTAACCAAAGAGATCATATTATCAACATTAATATATAAAATAAGTAATATATCAGACATAGATCTGCTAATGATCGACCTGATAAAGGATGGCTAATGTAGTCCAAAAAGTACATTTCAAAATTCAGAAATAAATTCAGTGCCTCTTTATCTCAGGTAGGTGCTACCCCTGTTTGATTAGTTTTGGCTAATGATCTTTTTTTAGTGAAAACCATAGGATCCTTTAGTTAATCCAAGATTAGAGACGCTACCTGATACACTGTGATAATTGTCTATAGCAATGATTGCTGAGCCCTCATCAAACCCAACACTGGTTCAAACATAAATTTCACATTCAACATTATGACAATTCATGAAAGACCCCATGTCAAACCAGCATATTAGTTAAGCTGAAAACCAAAGAACATAATGGAATTTTTAGCACTCTCCATCATCAAAGTATATAATGCCAGCAAGCACCTGTCGATTGCAATTCACATGTCAATCTGAATACCAGAGTTGAGGGAGGCATGGGAAGAGTGGGGAGAATCACTGCGGATGGAGTCAGTGCCCCCTGTGAACATCCTCACTGCATGTCCGTTCAGCAGCTCCATCTTCTCACATCCATCGTCGTCATACAGGTCTGAAATGATCAACACTGGACTAGACTGAAACCTTCTCATGAATTCTCAATCACGTGATGAACCAGTGGCTGAATCACCTGATGAATCAGTGGCTGAATCACGTGATGAATCATTAACTAAATCACCTGATGAATCAGTGGCTGAATCACGTGTTAAATCATTAACTAAATCACCTGATGAATCAGTGGCTGAATCACCTGATGAAGCAGTGACTGAATCACTTAATGAATCAGGGGCTGAATCACCTGATGAATCAGTGGCTGAATCACCTTATGAATCAGTGGCTGAATCACCTAATGAATCAGGGGCTGAATCACTTGATGAATCAGTGGCTGAATCACCTGATGAATCATTAACTAAATCACTTGAATTAAATTGAATTTCAATATGCATCATAGACTGTTACAATGAAAAACACAACATGATTTGGATTACCACAAAACCGCAACCTGATAATGAACATCAAAACAAACACATCATATGAAATACCACAGAACCTACAAATGGTAAGCAATACCACAAAACACCATGTGATATGCAATACCACCAAAACACTAAATGATAAACTAAACCACATTAGCACCACATGATATGCAATACCACATAACCATGAAATAATAAGCAATACCACATAAGCACCACATGATATGCAATACCACATAACCATGAAATAATAAGCAATACCACATAAGCATGAAATCATAAGCAATATCACATAAGCACCACATGATATGCAATACCACATAAGCATGGAATCATAAACAATACCACAATAAAATAAAAAAAGAAGAAAAGAGCAAATCATGAGCGATACCCCAAAAGCACAACATGATAAACTAAATATCACAAAAATACCACATAATATGCAATATACTACAAAACACACTGCAAAACACTGACAGGACATGTACCAAATGTACAATTCTTTTTCAAGGAAAATAATCAACAAGATCATCATCACATCATTGCTGCTGTAAACAAATATATATATGTAATAACCAAGAGTTATAATTTAATTGTTGTTCAACATTCCTTATTTATAAACAAATTTGGTTACTACTATCATAACTGCCCAAAATTATATAAATCTGTGTAATATTAAAAATTTGATTCAAAAATTTAAAAAATTACAAGAAAGTTTTAGAAGTTAATTCACTGTAGAAATATATTCTTCCAAAAGAAATAATGAAATGAACAAATACTTAGTCTTCAAGGTCACGTTTTTGCTTTACTGCTATATCATTTTTTTAATTTCCTGCTCAAAGCACTCATTTACCACTTGGGAATAAATAAAAACAATTTTAAAAATAACACATGTCATTTCTAGCTTATAAATTTCAATAAATCATGGAAGTTTTATGTTACACGGTTTAGTCTCTTAGCTAGTTAGATTCTATGTCCATTAATTCATCTCCTTAAAAAATTAAAGTTAATGGAATTTAAATGCTTTTAGGGGCAACTTAAATCTTGTGAATGACATCAGACTTGCATTTTTAAAATGAGTGAATAGGATAGGATAAATACCTGGAACTGATGATGTGAAGAATATCACTTAAAGGGACAATAACATGCTTTTAAAAGATTTATATCTTTCAGTTTTCCGCAATAAACAGTAGTTTATGCAAAATGTATTATATTCAAACGGTCAAAAGATCTCAACCAAATCATCCATAGTGGTAGATGAAGTAATCATGCATCAAGTACAAATTACAGGCCGCCATATTTGTGTGAACACCATTTAAGTGTTTGATGTAGGGAAATTGATTCGTATAGCTTAAGCGATTATGGTACTTTCGTTTTAAAATGCTCTTTTTGATTAAAAAACATTGACTTGTAATTGGAAACATTTGTTATCTTTTTCTTGGTATTGTTTTATTTGTCTTAAAAAATGTGTAACTGCCCTTTTAAAGTCATTTCTTATTGAAACTACAAACTGACGAACAACGAACAAGGAACAGGTTATGTCGTAATGATGATTCCTTGATTTACAAGGTTTATTTTGGCATGAAAGATGAAAATAGTTCTAAACATAGCAACAATAAATCAATCCATCCTGTTGATCTGATTAACAAGGACCTGATAACACGACAGCATGCAGTTGCAATTACAAGTTCTGACAGATGTTATTAAGCTCTGATGAAAAAACTCGATCCACTGGAATACACGGACTTGATTAAACATGATGAGATGTCCTTGCTTTATGAAGTCCAATGAGAACTTCTGAACGTGAGAAATGATTGTGCTGTGTTTGTTACAATTGGATAACCAACAGATATGCTTTGCATCTCAAATCAACAAACTGATATTAACAACATTAAACATGTTAATTAAAGAGGGAAAAAATAAACATAAATGCAACAAACAAATCATTCTAAAAATGTTTTCTTATCAGGAATAATAATTTTGATTCCTAGGCAATCATTCCTGCTTGGTAAGAAATATAACAACTATGGTGAAAATTATCGACTTGTTTTAAGGAAACTCCTCACATGATTTTGATAGATTTGGAGAGCAAAAAATATTTCTCATAATCCCTTGGTTAAAAATGATGCAAATTTTCTCAATCATAATTTTTAAAAACATGGTTAATTATCATAAATCTTTATTCTGGTGTTCAAACATTGAGGCCACTATGGTCTACAATGAACCATTTATACACAAAATTTCCTTTTGCCACTCTAACTTTAAAACATTTTGTCCCAAAAAGGCGAGGAGAGGTGATACAGGTCTGAACGCCACTTTCACTTACATCATGGCTGCTAGTATTATTGAAGGGAGAAAGGCCGCAACACTTTTGTAACTATACATTGCAGTGAAACCTGTGAGCATTGTGTGGAACTAGCAAACCACGGTTGGTACTGGACTGATATTCAGTGTAGCATTGCAACAAAACCTTACTGTGTGAAAAACGGTCATCTACTGCTGACAAATTTGCTGAGCACGTTTGGATTTGAACTATGGACCTCTTGATCAAAAGCCGAACCCGCTAACCACTGCGTTTTTGTACCCCACTGCCCCAAAAATCTGTGAAACAAGCAAATAATTCTATAATGATAAAGAGTGCAGCCTTGAAATACACCTACCCTCAAACTCATCCCCTGGTTCCCCAAACTCGCCGTCGTCAGGGGGTAGATCTGGTTCTGCAGGAACTCCAGCCACTGCCTTCCTGATGTCCTGCTTCGACTTGATGCTGGAGGAAATGCTTGGTAGTCGGATGTCCAGTCTGGAACCTAGTGGTGTGCTCACCTGGTGTAGAAATAGAAGACATTATCAGTATCTCTGTCTTGAATCAGTGGTGTGCTCTACTCTTATTTTGTGAATTATATTCCAATTGTACATGGGCCAATGGCCCATAAAACCAACATAAAATGAATTGAATTGTGCTCACCTGATGTAGAAAAAGAAGACATTATCAATATCTGTCTTGAACTTAAGGACATAATCACTAGATCTAAAAAAAGAAGACATTATCAATAACACAGGGACATAATCACCGGATGTAGAAAAATATGAGATCAGATGTATGTCTAGAAGCTTGTGACATCCTGCCCTGATGTAGATATAGAAGATATTCTATGTATATCTGGAGCTAGTGGCGTGCAGCTCTGATGTAGAAATAGAGGATATTATATGTATGTTGGGTGCTAGTGGCGTGCAGCCCTGATGTAGAAATAGAGGATATTAAATGTATGTTGGGTGCTAGTGGCGTGCAGCCCTGATGTAGAAATAGAGGATATTAAATGTATGTTGGGTGCTAGTGGCGTGCAGCCCTGATGTAAAAATAAAGGATATCTTTTGTTTGTCTGGAGATAGAGGTGTTCAGCCCTGATGTAAAAATAAGGATATCTTTTGTTTGTCTGGAGATAGAGGTGTTCAGCCCTGATGTAAAAATAAGGATATCTTTTGTTTGTCTGGAGATAGAGGTGTTCAGCCCTGATGTAAAAATAAGGATATCTTTTGTTTGTCTGGAGCTAGAGGTGTTCAGCCCTGATGTAAAAATAAAGGATATCTTTTGTTTGTCTGGAGATAGAGGTGTTCAGCCCTGATGTAAAAATAAGGATATCTTTTGTTTGTCTGGAGCTAGAGGTGTTCAGCCCTGATGTAAAAATAAAGGATATCTTTTGTTTGTCTGGAGATAGAGGTGTTCAGCCCTGATGTAAAAATAAGGATATCTTTTGTTTGTCTGGAGATAGAGGTGTTCAGCCCTGATGTAAAAATAAAGGATATCTTTTGTTTGTCTGGAGCTAGAGGTGTTCAGCCCTGATGTAAAAATAAGGATATCTTTTGTTTGTCTGGAGCTAGAGGTGTTCAGCCCTGATGTAAAAATAAGGATATCTTTTGTTTGTCTGGAGCTAGAGGTGTTCAGCCCTGATGTAAAAATAAAGGATATCTTTTGTTTGTCTGGAGATAGAGGTGTTCAGCCCTGATGTAAAAATAAAGGATATCTTTTGTTTGTCTGGAGCTAGAGGTGTTCAGCCCTGATGTAAAAATAAAGGATATCGTTTGTTTGTCTGGAGATAGAGGTGTTCAGCCCTGATGTAAAAATAAGGATATCTTTTGTTTGTCTGGAGCTAGAGGTGTTCAGCCCTGATGTAAAAATAAGGATATCTTTTGTTTGTCTGGAGCTAGAGGTGTTCAGCCCTGATGTAAAAATAAGGATATCTTTTGTTTGTCTGGAGATAGAGGTGTTCAGCCCTGATGTAAAAATAAGGATATCTTTTGTTTGTCTGGAGCTAGAGGTGTTCAGCCCTGATGTAAAAATAAGGATATCTTTTGTTTGTCTGGAGCTAGAGGTGTTCAGCCCTGATGTAAAAATAGAGGATACTTATACCTGTCACAAATACATTTTAAGTATCCCATCAATCTTGATAAATCTTTGAAGAAAAACCCTTCAACTACCTAATCTCACCACATATCATTATCATAATGAATTTCTTTACACGTTGACAAACAAAGCCAAAAAAGATTTGGAAAATGATTGCATAATCAAAAGTTGCAAATGAAAACCAGCAAAGGTAATGGAACCTGATATGAATTAGTAATTTTTTTTCTATTCAAAGTTACCTGAATGATGAAATGAGGAAGTAGCAAATTTTTCATCTTCATAAACTAATCAAACTTCTTATGACAGTTTAATGAAAAGTTAATGAATGAACAACTTTTCAAATTAATCAAATTAAAAAGTTTTTAGTATCAAATTACCTTGCCAAATGTGATATGATTATAATAAAAAAACATGTATTTTGATAAAAAAACAAATTCAACATTAACCTCTCTAATATTCACTCAGAAGTGACTTTGAAGCCATGATAACCCCAATCTTAATGGCAATGCAGCACATTATTTAAGAAAAAAGATTTCATGAGATGGAAAACAAATGTAATCATACGCAAGAAAATCTTCTATGAATAGTTAATGGAATCCTAAAATGAACCTACAAAGTTTAGTGAAACTACGCCAATCCATTTCCCAAACTCAAATGATGAACACACTTAAATGGTCACATGTAGTTTAAGCTTGAATTGTGATAGCTTATTCTATGACCAGGGTTTGATTTATGAGATAGTTTACACCCTGAAGAAAATTTATTTCACTTAAACTAATATTCCACTTTGAACATAAAAAACATTCTGAATGTACTACAGAAATGCCTGCAGGTCCAACGATTATCCAAGAGTCTTTCTTTACTGATTGGTCAATTTCAAATCATTATCTTTGTTTAAGAGTTCAGATCCCTGTAATTTGCCCTCTCTGAATAATCTGACAGCAGTGTATTCAGCAGATTAAAAGTTATACATATTTCAGAGAAATAAGACCTTTCCCGTATTGGATATGCCACATGAAATTAATAGTTTCTCCTTGTTTTTGACAACGGTTTTTTAAACTCCAGAAATCCAATCCCAATACAGCCCCAAGATAACTACTTTATTCCAACTAAACTTCAGGATATATAATCTTCAGCACTTTAAGACAAATATAGCACAGTGAGATAACCCTGAATAAATCCAATAAAAAGATCAATTATAGTTTAAACACTGGAGTCACCATGCAATCCCAAAACATTTAGGAGCTTTACAACAACTTTTTTATTTGAACTACAGTCAGACCTCAATTATCTTGCCCTTGTATATAGGGAAATCTTGCAATTATCATGAATTTCAAATGAAACACAAATTTTGTTTAAAATTATACTTACCTATCCGAGCCCATTGCTTGCACCCAAGATAATTTTTCAAGTACTATTTGTGGAAAACTATACAAATTATGATTTAGTAAGCAGGTCAATGCCTTTACACACATAGATAATCTCACTTGTCAGCACTGAGGGTTAACTCATGCCTACCGGTATATAGTCAGTAATCATCTTATTAGTTTATAGAGGTTGTTAAGGTTGTGTGGTATTATCGATATTTCGGTATATTGCAATACAGAAACAAAGCGATACGTACCGGTACAGTCTTCTGGAAATATCCAATATATCGGCGGTTTTAGAATGAACACTTTCCGTGTACATTGCAGAAAAACGTAACAAACACACCCGATGATTTTACTTAAGGTTGTAAACAAAGTGTGAACGTGCCAAGTGGAAATAGCACAGACATGTTAAAAGTACGAAACGAGTCACTTAATTATCTCTCTTTACAAAACAACGTCCATTGAGCATTGATCACTGTTCTAAATGCTGTTATTTAGTCAAAAGGACATGGAAAAACTAAAATATGGAAAGTACCAATATATTGCAAGATTATTGCAATACGCTTTTCTGTATCGCAATATATTGCAATATAGAAATGAGGACCGATACCCGTCCTTATAGGTTGCATGTTGATGCATGGCTGATTATAATCCCTTCATGAGATACTGATACTGCGTGTTCATGACAAAAACAGAGCACAATGCATGTAAACACCCTGAATAAATCCAATTAAATGACTAATGATAGTTTCACATACTAGAGTCAACAATCCTAAAATAATCAAAAGCTAAACTTCCTTATCGGTACCACATGAGAATATAATTCTGTCTGTTCATTAAGTTTACAGAGCACGTTGAATGTATTCACCTTGTACAAACCAAATAAAAGACTAATGAAATTAAAGCTAACTCCTTTGCATACAAATTGTGAAAGGAAATTGACTAAAGCTGTTTCGCCTATGTTTCAGTTCCGTTGGGATGGAAAAGTCCTTGGATTGAGTGAGGTGATTTGGGGTTGAACGCTGCTTGCAAGAGTATTTCACTGAAATCACGGCTCCTAGCATTATGCAGAGAGAAAGCCCGCAACACTATTGTAGCTATGCATTGCGGTGAAACCTGCAATTATGCTCATCATTATTTTTCATGGTTTGAGAATGCATTCAGACTAAATCAATTAAGAAATCTCATGTTTTGAATGGTCGAAATTTTAAGGCCACAGAGTATGTTGATACAAATTAGAAAAAAGTGCCCAAAATTCATCTCGTTGAAAGATCTTTACATAGTTTTTCGCCAATTGTTTCAACCCCAAATAAGCCGAGAAATCTAACTATTTAGTAATGGTGTTTCCCGTGTCTATAAATAGATCGACTTTATTATTTTTTTGCGCAAAGCGTTGTGGTCGTAGTTTGCTCCCATCCTTTAAACGAAGATAACCAAGTGCGGATGGAAAAGAGAAGCAGGATACAGTTAAAACAACGATAGACCAGAAGGGTGACAAGTTGGTGACATATATATGGTTTATTTGAAAGTCAAACTTGCTTTACTATGTGGCAAGAACTGGCTAGACGCAGATTACATTCATTCGTTTAATATAGGCAGGTTTTCTTTTGACCGCCTATTATACGTTGATTTCAATTTAATGTTAATGTTTTTTCATTTTTCATAGAGCAAGGCGAGATAATTTGCATAAACCCATCTTGTGACAACTATAAACATATTGCAGGTAAAATCCTTAGTTTAGTACATTTTCGGTTTGATACAAAACCAAGAATGCAACAAACTAAAATCGCAATAGAAAACACATTTCCTTGAAATTTAAGCCTGAGGAATATAAAACTTAAAATCACTGAAAGCATAATAAAATTCAATACCAACACATAAAATATTGTTTTCAGTATGACTCAAAATGTTACTTAGATGCAGGTGGACCCAACTGAAAGTAAAATACTGTGCTTCAAATACAGTAGTACTGAACCATTTAACCCTAGGATATATTGGCTGACAAATAAAAATATCCAGATTCAATTGAAGCTGCAATCTAGGCAGTTACAGATGATCTCCTGACAGGGCACCTGTTGTGTAGAGCTACAGAACAGTTAGTGAAGGGATCCATCAAGCTTGAGGCCCAGGAAAGAATCAATATGTATTGGACAATGACAGCTCTACTCAAACCAGTGTCTGGACTTCACTGTGTCCTTCATTTTATCCTGATGGCATCAGCGTCCAAGACAGATATGCCATAGAATTCCCATAAAATGGTTTCTCGTTACCGAAATTGATGACTGGATAGGAATATAAAAATTTTTTTTTCTTGACATTTTCTAGTACGTTCTGTTAACTAAATAAAACTCATTTTGATAGATATGGATGTTTCTGACATGTGCTTTTCATAAATTCAGTAAAAGGTTTAATAAATATAATAATATAGGTTTGATTTACATCATGAAAGGAAAATTCTAGAAGGAGTCAAACTTTGGAATGTTGCTATGTCATGAAATTGTTTTTGATATGCAAAATATCTACCAGAGGTTATATTTGCACCAAATTTAAACTTAATAGCATTAGTAGTATCTGAATAATGAATGAAAATATGGTTTGAGGGTTATCCCCCACCCATGCCCAGTCTCAATGAATCAACACTATATGATATGAAATTATGTTATTTGAGCTTCCTACTGATAGTGCAGTGGTTAGCACATTCGGCTTTGGATCAAGAGGTCCCGCCAGGGGCTCAGCAACTTTGTTTGTAGCAGAGAATGTTCTACACGCAGTCAGGTTTGGGTGCAATGCTACACTGAATTTCAGTACAGTACCAGCCATGGTTTGCTAGTTCCAGCCGATGCTCACAGGTTTCACTGCAATGCATAGCCACAATGGCCGCAATATAAGTGAAACACCCTTGAATGCAGCGTTAAACCCCATATCACCTCATCTCCTACCGTTGTCTTGCTAATAGAAGTAGTAACAGGTCTTTGAGAAGTAGTACCCGCTATGCTCTTGCCTTTTGATTGAAATCATTGCAATTGTTTGGAATGTTGCAATTTTCAAGACATCGAAAAGATATATATATGTTTAGTGACAGTGAACAGTGACAGTGTACTTTTTGTTTTAGAGTAAAGTGTTTCTTGATGATATCATGTTTTTCAGACAAGAAGAAAATAAGTGCAAGACTTGTCACTGATCTCTTACCTTCTGGCTGAGAGTTTTGAGCTTGTTGGTGATATCATATCACACAGACAACAAGAGTTATCAGTGAACTCTTAGCTTTGATTGAGAGCACACCATAGTTTGTTGGTCATGTCGAAACATCTACCTGATACCTGATGCAAAGACTCTTTTGAAACCAGTTTTTAGCAAAATAAATTGATGCTTGAAAACAAAATGAAATTATTGCTATATGCTACACCTTTCCCATGTTATGTAAATAAGTTAAGAAAATAAATGAAATTGTGTTGATACCTAATATGGTTTTAAACTAACAAGAATGTTGAAGTTACCTCAGTATAACAAATACAAGAAAAATATTCCCATTTAAAAACCAGTCCTAACATTCAAATGTCTCATACTTGCTTGTGAGCAGCCCTCCGCCTTCAAACTCCCTCACCCATATGGACCACTGGTGAGTATGTGTCTCGCCTCTGACAGCCCTCTCGGACAAAGTGTCCTGATACAACTCGGAAATAACACATGTTCACTATTACAAATTAAACAAGCAGACAGAGTCAGCTATATCCCCCGCCAAAGGGAAAGGGTGGTTAAGGATACTAGTTGTGGAATATTGAACAGTGATCATGTTGTTTTTCTACAAACAACCTTTAAGAAATCCTATGTTACGTTTCCATGGAAACGGGTAAAAATGAAAATGCAAAGAAGTTGAAAACCCCAAAAGGCACATCTCCGCATGATGCCCGTTGCACATACCAAGTTTCGTCGAGATAGGTCTCACCATTTTGGAGTTGTGCTCCGGAAACATTATCAGGACGGACAGACGGACGAACGGACGGACGGAGACCTTTTCAATATCCCCCACCAACTACGTTGGGCTGGGGATAATAACAAGAAGATAAGTTTAGGACCGGAAAGTGACCTCTTACCTTCTGGTTGAGAGCGTAGAGTTTGTTAGTGATGTCACGGCCGAGCATGGTGTTGACGATGTTGGCCAGGTAGGGTTCCTTTACCAGCAGGTACTCCAGAGTCCTTCGGGACCAGAAGATGTAGCGGCACAGGCTGGCAGCCACCACCGACACCTGGAACTTCTCCTCCCCAGACACACTGGATTCAAACTCGGGACTGTCGATGAACTGCTTTGAACGGATGGAATGCAGCAGGTTTCTGTTACTGTACACATTCATCCTAAAAGATATTGGAGATGTTTCAAATGTGTAAATATGAACATATGTATAATAACAAACGTCATTAATCAGAGAATTCTATGATGTCTCTCAGATAGCCCATGACTTAACTATAAGGAGGCAACATTTTCAGGTATGTAATATACATCAATTATATATACTCTGAAACCTGTGTTGGAAAAAGCTGCCTGCTCAACAGCCAAATGCTGGTTTATTTCAGATAAATCCAGTAAAGAAATTCTAAACAACCGTTTTTGACCCAAAAAGACTAAATGTCTTTACAATGCAGCTAAGGCATGTCCATTTCTGAGAAAGAAAACTTTAGGTTTTATTTAACCTCAAGTGTCAATTAAGACTTAACACTGACTTTACATACAATATGAAGTTGCTATAAAACAAACCTAACATATATGATTTAAACATATTTATTCATGAAAATGTACAAATCATTAATGGATTGGCCAACAAGCTCCTAGGTGCTTAATTATTTTAAGGCCGCTCCGAAGCAATTACATATGAGAAAATATAACCTAACATATATATTTGATAAAACCAGATACCTACTGCCCTGATATGAGGAGACCCAGTTTGTCTGTTTTTGTGATGGACTGCGTGGCGTAAGCCTCCCCTTCATGCAGGTTCATCAGGGTACAGTACTCCGGGCTCACCAGCTTCTTGAAAACTGATCTGCAGTCAAACATAGGATGGTATACACATTAGTTGTAGATCAAGGAATTTTTAAAGGGGGTGCAATTTCTGTATTTTTAATAAATCCATTTAAATGTCTTGAAGAGGGGGGCCTAAATACCAGCAAAGACAAAAGAATTTTTTTTTTTAAATCGGTGTATTAAGAAGTGGTCCAATAAAAGATAAATTCTTATAACAGCCCCAAAACTTTCATAAGTTGTGCAGTATGTTACTGAAAAGTTAATTAAGAAAACTAAATTCTTTTGGGTAACACACCTGGGCACCCTGAGAGGCTCAAAGGTTGAGGTGTAGAGGTCCTCCAGGTCCTCACAGAACTTGACGGGTCTGATGCGGTACATGAGCAGCAAGGTCTGCACGGCATTGATCACCATGAAGGCAAAGTTCCAGGAGAAGAAGTCAGGAGCACACAGGATCACCCAGGACCAGATCGACAGCAACAGGAAACCTGAGATTAAAAAATAAAGATCACTTGTGATACATATTGACCTAGAGTCAATAATTAAGAAAATTTATAAAGAGAAGATAACCGAGGACAAAATTGAAAGTATAGCCAGAAACCTGAATTAAACTAAAGGTTAAAATGTTTAAAAATAATTGCTTTATGAATAGAGGTCAAGGAAATTATGGAAAACATTATGACCTCAACTAAAATTTGTATAAAAGGAATGTACATGTCAAGTAAAAAATATCACTGACTTATCAAGAGAAAAGACCAAGATAGAAGGATCGGGAAATCTCGAGAATCAAATTCAAGGTCATCAGGTTCGATAACTAGGACTTGATCTGAAAGGTTTGAGTACAATAGTGGAATCAAAGTTTAAAAAATCCCTAGCTTACAATGTACTAATCAAACTTTTTGCAAATAAGCAACAACTTAAGATGGTGGCTGATCAAGTGATTCAATAACAAAGCACTCACCAAAGGCAAAAAATATATGCAGAAAGAGGGCACCATATGTGGAATCGGGAGCGCTGAGACCAATGAGGACTGCAACATTGGCCAACTGAAAGAGCATGTGATTGGTTGGAACCCACGAGTGGCAGCCAATCAGCTTCTCCTTCCACATCTCTTCTCCAGACGGGTTGGTGTAGTTAAGGTCAAGGACAAAACTGTAGGAGGAGTTCTGGTTTCCAGGCAGTTCAAGCTGAAAAAAAAACCATGGTTATTTCTAAATAGGTGGTAAATGGCTGAAATTCTGTTTATTTTGTGACAATTAAAGCAAGGATAATATTTCAAGGAGGAAAATTCTTTCTTCTAAGAAAAGATCATAATTGTCTTGTCACAGTGGTGCTCAACAAACCAACATCCAGAATTTCAAAATAGCAATTATTGTGAATATGTTAAGAATTAACACACAAGTTGTCATCCATACCATATATTATCTCACTTATATATCGATAATTAAGTAACATGAAAATATTCATCAACCTTACCAGACAATCCTCAGTAGTTATAATATGCAAATGCCAACAACACAACCTTATAAGTGTCTTTTTGATCTTGTGAAAACTGATAAATGTTTACTCAAATGTCTCATTCTGTCATTACTATTCCATATAAAGCCATGCCCTTTAAAATTTAAAAATCATACAATCACTTTAGATCAAAATAGAACATTAAGCATTAACTGAACAAACAACATGAAAATTAAGAAAAACAACTTTTGCATTTCCGTTATTTCTGTCAATTATTTCACATCTGTCAACATTTCAAAAATGACAACTGTTTTTTCCAAGACTGCTGAGAGTACATAATTATGTCAAAACGTAATAAATGAAGGATATCCGTCTTTCCTGACAAATACCATGTTGATTTCATCGAGTGAGGTTCAAAAGTATGAATCTCAAGAGTGGTAAAAGAGTTGTGATAAAAAATGGTATTTGTCAAGGACAAACATATATTCTATTTATAATATGACTTTACTTGTGTTTCATGTTGAAATTGACCCCTGTACAGAGTATTTTAGCGGGCGTAACAGGCCAAACTTTCCCCCTGGCCAAACTTTCTGCTTGAAGAGAACAGACCTTCCCCAAGGAAATTTTTGCCTTGGCCAAACTTTCCCCATCCATGGTTATACCTCACCTATGTTCTACTGTCTCCATGGATAGAAATTTTGGCCTAATTGGGCTAATTCTTTCAAAAGAAGGAGGATCTTCCAACTACCAAGAAAGGTTCAAGGGGTGAGAATCTTGCCTTGATTGACTATTCCTTCCCCAAACTTTATTTCGTATAGAAGAATGAAATTCTTTATCTTTGTTTACATGTACAAGGGGGAAATTCTGGCTACTTCTTTCCCACCCTTGGTTGATTGACACCAGTTCCCTCAGAGCATATTCCTGATGACGTCATCTAAAAGACGATAAAGGTTATCGCCACCATAGACAGACAGAGGTTTTATTTCAATGATAGAACACAGTATCTCACTCTCAATCATGTAATAACATAGTCTTTTTGGAAACTACCATTTATCACAGGCATCCGAATATTCTCATAACAAATAAATAATATATACGGGTGCATTCTAAATACTTATAAGATAAGACTTTGAAATTTAATTGATATCCCACTTTCTGGATAATACAAGATCTGGTGATACAGATAGTGACTGGTATACATTCTTAAAAAACCTCCATACTTTGAGGGTTCTACAATTAAACATCTGCAGTTTAAAATCACCAGAGTTTCCTGTACAAACAATGCCAGGATTTTATTTCCTGAAGAATAACATGAAAATAGGGGCCGCAGGCACCAAATCTACAATTCATACATTCCATTGACCAAAGAACAATTCATCCACTATAAGTAAAAGCCTTTTTGTTCTGGAGATGAAAATGAAAATAATTTGCCAAGACCTGTTCACTGTATCTCCAAATATATTCAACATTGATTTCTGAATGCAGAAATGTATTTTCTGTACAAAGTATTTCTGTCTGAAGGAGGTTGTGTTGTGCATCATGAAACCATATAAGCTTAGTGACAGTTTCCATGCCTACAAACAACTAAAAGCCTTCTATATTAACCTTTGACATATCCTACCACTTGCTGTGACATTTTATCTTTATCATGATCATACAAAGTTTCTTTCTCCAATGAAGTACTCAAATTTTCTTTCAGTAAAATTACATTCAAATTAATGACATCTTCAGAAAATATCATGATACCTGTTGAAATATCAGGAACTTTTTAAAAAAGCAAACTCAAAATAGATTTTGAAAGAGAGATTGAACATGAAATATTGTTGTTTCCTTGATCTAAATTCTTCTAGACAGGACGTCTAGCGCCGCTTCATACTTAATTTTTCCAGATTAATTATTACAAATAATTAATCAATGAAATAAAAAAATCTATTATAAGTAATCCAGAAGATGGAGAACATACATTTTTCAACCATTTACAGAAAAAGATTATTTTTAATTTGCTAATTCATATTTGGATATTAAGAAAGTAATTGAATGATACAACTTTACAGTGAGAGCCATTATCAGTATATGATATTAATATTTGATAATCTACTAAAAATAAGAATGGGTATAAAGAAAGAAACTGACACGCAACTATCATTTTCTTTTGAAGGAGCTGTCTAAAGATAGTAGGATACAAAAAATGCTGAAATCAATATGGTATCTGAATCTAATACACTTCAAATGCATGTAAACATCTGATTTAAATTCAATGTATCCATCAGACATTATTAAAAGATAATTGAAAATCAATTTAAAGACACAAACATGCACATGTAAGACATGAATTCAAACGACAAGCTGATTAACCCCTGATGTCGATTTGACACTTGTCACATTCCATGTATGAAGATATCATCAAATATCACATCAACCATTTTTAAGAATAGACATTTAGGTGATGAATGGACGCAAATGGATCTACCACTCACCTCAATATAATGCGTGGATGGCTTGCTTTGACTCTTATTCAACTGTTATGAGTATTCTCTGAACTGCATGCTTGTGGCACTAAGTCACGGAAAATGTCAGCTTCTTAGCCACGAGGTGTTTTTCTGCCAGTATGTTTGTGTGTGGCTGCTTTGCATCTTGGCGATTTCTCATAAATTAGTGTGACTAACTCATAATGTCACTAACTTCTGTAGCTGTGGGATTTCGTTATTAAGCAATAGACATAAATATGACAATAATTGTAAGAATACACACGCCAGAGGGAATTCATCCACTGGGAGCAGATGGCAGATTTCAAAGCTTCAGCTTGATCAGTTACCTTGGGTTGTCATTATGCATACAGTCTGTATGGAGGGTTTAGTTCTCTGGAAGTATTGAATGTTGAGAGGACTGCAAGATAACAGAACCGAATTCCCTCACTGATCTAAGAGCCTCAACATTCTCAAGAGAATAATTTATCTATCAGGAGCCCCGACATATGTCAAGGAGACAACAGTCTAAAGTTTTCACTGTCATTGTCATTCAAAAATGGTTTTATAGTCAGAAACGTCTTTAACTGCTCATACTGGCATGTGATCATGTCCAGACCTGTTTTTCTGTAAAGATATTCACTACTACAAATCAAAACAAGTAATTGTCACAAAACGAGACCATTGTCCCCACCACAATCAAGAAATTACTTAAAGTGATGGACACACATCAGAGCTTCTACAGAGTGTTGAGCAGTCATGTTTGATTCAGTTGATATCTTTATGAAAAGGTACTCAATACTGAGATGACCAACAGCCTAAACTCAGGGCCTTATGATCACTTAAACACCAAAAGATAAGTTTTAACGTGACAAACTTATATCTCATTGATAAGTTGTAGAAACATAAATAATACTACATAAGTGTCACCTAAATACATAAGGAACAAGTTAGTGCTGTAGACAGGTAAATAAACAAATATATACAATTAAACACTTTTAAAACTTTTAAAATCTTATTGTCACTTTGAAAACGAGGTCAAGATCACTCAAATCGACTTGTGTATTGGCATTTTTCCACTGAAGTCAAATAAAATGTGTGAAGTCAGCATGTGATATTGTGCTAGTCACATTTTAAAAAATGGTAAAAGTCTCATAGTGTACATGAAAATGATGTCAAGGTCACCCAAGTCCACTGGTGTCTATGTATTCCCAATATGAAGACTGGTACTAAGTTTGAAGATTCTAGTTGCAGCAGTTCTGAGATATGGCGCTAAGAGAATAAGAGTGGGACAGACATACGGACGAACCGAAGTATGTACAAGCAGTCAGAATACTAAGACTATACTATGTCCCCCGACACAAACTTTGCAGCTATTTAGGACAATCAAACAAGTCAACTTTTGATTTGATTTGATGAATAGGTGCCGGACCCCTAAAAAAGAATATAAGCAAACAATTCTTTGTAGAATTCCCCTTTCTGATTCATCAAAGGTGCCAAGAAAAATGGAAGCTACCAGTTTTCAATTGAGCCAAATTGAGCCAGTTAGAAGAACCATTTTCACCATTTCAAAGCACTGTACAGTAAGATGACAAATCTTGTCTTATCTCTTTGAATCTCATATGCTAGAATTTGTACCACAGAGCACCATTTCAGCATGTGAAAATAAAAATACATAGCAAAGACATGCAGGGGCAAGTTATGTGAATCTTACTAAAATAGATCTGAGTCAAGGAGATCTTACCCAAAAGACAAATGTTGTTTTAAAGATTGATCAACATTTTTACAAAACACAGAAAAATTAGTGACCAAAGATGTCTTTGATCTTTTGTAACCAATTGACAAATTCTAAGTTTAGGTTGCTCATAGCTACACTTGATTGAATAACCAAACAGTTGATTCTTGCCTTATTGACTGAGACAGCCAATGATACCACAATTTACTTTGTACAAATGATGTCTGTAAGTCATTTACGGGGAAAAGTACCTTTCAGACTCCGTCAAATAAGTGTCCTCCCACAATGAGGTAGCTCAAGTCAAAGCCTTTAATCTCTGTTTCAATTCAAGCATGTTCTCGTCTAGAAGAGGAGAAGTTTTAAGGATCCAATCAAAGTTTGTTTTGCAATCAACTACACATGTTTTCAAGAGTCATCATTCACAAAAGCTCAGTCATTTCCATGTGCTTTGGGGAGACTAAAATTTAATTGACTTTTAACTGTGCAAATGAGTTTTATAGATAGAACATTGTTTCTTTATAAGGCTACTAAATTATGCCATCTGCCTTCTTGACAGCTAATAGTCATTGAATCAATTTTGTAAGGCAACTAAACTGGGCTAATTATTCTTCACGAGCAAAAATCTGATCACTTACATCAATATTTTCTGTCGCGTCTGCAAAGATTTTTATTTTTATGCCCGTTTTAAAGTTTAGGATGACGCTGCTTATTGGCGTATGCTGTTTCAGACCAAAGAGGTACCAAATCAAGTGCAATCCCATCGCGAGTACGAAATAGCAGAAATCTAGTAATTGCAGCGCTGATACTTATGACAGACCCATTCTTCATTGAGTTTACACCCTTTTTTTATTTCTGTATTTGAAAAAAGGTAAGCTATTGGCTATTTTCATTGGATATTCAGCTGGGAAAGTTCATGTGTTCTACGTCATGGCCTTAGAGAAATGATTGGCAAGGACTAATGCTCGCCAAAGACATAGGGTAGGGTGTTATGAACTTCATTATTGAGGGCTAGAATGCACGCAGGTTTCTGGAAAAAACTATTTGTCTGGTGTGCATTACAATTTGCCTTGCAAAAATGAAACTATGACTTTAAGTTAGATGAGCATTGTTGTCTCAAAATAAGTATAGCATGGGCCTGTTCCTATAACCATTAAGAAGACTGGATTTCCTTCACTTGTGAGAGGTGAACATAAAATGTCTTTCTCTTAGGACAGAAGTCAGGTGAGGGTCTGTAAATTACACTATTATTTACCTAAGTGTAGATATATAAGCACGTGCTATCCATGAATAAACTATAAAAGTCCTAAAAGAATCAATTTGGTCCCATTTCGGAGTTTATCGCACATCTACTTACTATATATAGAGCCATGAGCTCTGAAACTCATTAGCTTTGTTTAATATGAAGACTATAATATTTAGTTTTTCAGGTTATTACGTCACAAAAATTGTCCAGTGTCAGTGCTTGAGATGATGATGACACTAAATTTTTCTTATAAATCAATCAATCCATATCATATTACTTAAATCCTGATACACAAAAGTGCTATGAGAGCACAACATTCCCTGCCAGATGTCTTTTCAACTTCTAATAAGCAATTCAACAAATGTGCAGTATATGCAATATTATCATTAATAGAAAATTGATTTCATATGACAGCATTGTACATACAAATTTGTATTAATATGTACATTTTCAAAACCCTGGAAAAAACAAACCAAAAAGGCAACAGAGAACATCAATGTGGCAATGACCTTTTCAAAAAATCATCTTCTTTAGGAAAGCAAGAAATTGATAAATTGTTTCCGTTATTGAGATTGGCGTAGTTGAGAAAAAATAATGATAAAAATGTCATGTGCAATGATGGGTTTGTATGTAACCTTGACCATGACTTAAAATTGTAACCTTGAAGGGGAAACAAGTGTTATAGATTTACTAACTATATAAAAAAGGTAAAGAAGTTCCCAAAAATCTTGGTTCATTATCCCATGCATAGTCAAAGGCCATGACTCTGGAAAAATTTATTACAATCACACTCAATTTTGATACACCCATTACAAATGCATACCAAAAGCATATAAAGATCCAGAAAGATTGATAAAAAAAACTGTGTGATTAATTGATCTTTTGCAAGACAGGTATACTGTCAATCTGACCACTCTTAGTAAAGGGTCAAAAATCAAGAAATATTTATGGCATCATGCCGAAACTGGAGATGTGATCACTGACATATATTAAAATCATGTGTAAACTTTCAGAAAGATTGATCAAACACTGAAGTGAGGAACTGATGTGCAAGAAAGCTACCCTATCCGTGACGGAGAGAGAGACAGAAAGCATCACAATGACATTCATTTTCATGTGTGTATACAAATGGATAGCAAATTAAAATACCGCTGTTAAGGAGTTAATATATTCTGACTCATCACGATTCCAACATTTATCATCATCTTGCCCCACATGGCTTTAAATTTTACTAGTCTATATCACTGGTTAACTTAACCAGTCAAAATTCAGGTTTCTTTGGCGAAAAGTTGCAATTCTCATGATTTCTCATTGGACTTTCCTGAGCCATCACTCGTCAGCAGCCTTTGCGACAAACACAGATACCCAGGAAATGTAGCAAGGCATTTTAAGCAAGTCATTGGGGTTTGGGTAAGAATAGGCCATGCATGGAAAGAAGTCCTATAATGTGAAAATACTTCCTGTAAGCACTTCCTCAAAATTATTAACATTCTTGAAATCAGCAACATTTCATTTCTTAACAACTTTTCTAGCACCATATTCTGACCCATCCCACGAATGTTGACCACTGTTCCAAAACACACCTTGACCAAAATAATGTTATCTGTTTCCCGACTACTGAATACACTTAATAGACAGCTAGATATATGGACCACTAAAATTGCAAGGTATCAGGTGTTGGTTTCCCAAACCACTTAATACATGGACGAAATCATACATATCCAGCAGACACAGACATCAGTGACAAGGTATCGGGTTTGTGGCTGATTGACCTACAGATGCAGCTATCATGCCAGGAGAAATATTTCAGTGATTATATTTTGCTTCCTAATTGTGCTATAACCATGATATTGTGTTTGTTGTACAACTGTTTTCAAGACATTAACCATGATATTGTGTTTGTTGAACAACTGTTTTCAAGACATTAACCATGATATTGTGTTTGTTGAACAACTGTTTTCAAGACATTAACCATGATATTGTGTTTGTTGTATAACTGTTTTCAAGACATTAACCATGATATTGTGTTTGTTGTACAAATGTTTTCAAGACATTAACCATGATATTCTGTTCGTTGTAAACTGTTTTCAAGATGAATATGACTACATTAAACATTCTATCACTTAGAATATTACCAAAGGGATCTTCTCAGCATACATATAATTAATTTTCTAACAATACAATTACTGCAAATATAATGTACCACTCAAGAAAAACTATATCTATAATTTAACAACCCTATCAGTACCATTTGGATCCCTGTCAAATCCTTAGGTTCTGGAGGTTGGAAATGAAATTTGCACATAGCAGTCTCAATATTACAATCGGAAATTCATATCATTAATAGTTTCTTGAGGAGAGACAAAAGAAGATTTTAGGGTGGAAACCCTGCCACACCAATGCGTGTTTGATTATACAATATCTAGTTGGTATTCTGTATTTTGGCTTTCTGAATTTTGACAGGGAACCATTTAGTCTCTAAGTAACAAAGATGTTATTCTGAAAATTTCAGCTTCCTTTGAAAACAGATTTTTAAAAAAAAATTTCATTACAGAAATCACTGTTACATGAAGGGGCTCCTACCAAGGGTAGCAAGAGCTCCAAAGTATTGATGAAGGAGGTGAATCAGATTTCTGTGGGTTTTGTCAAATATTGTTACACAAGACAAGCACATCACATTCGCACACACATTCACACACTCTGTATACATGAGGTAAAAGGGGCTCAATTAGGCTCATAGTCAACGGGACGTAGATAAGAAAAACTATTATATAGGATCTTGTATGCAAGAAGAAATTTTACAAGAAAGATTACTTTAAATCTACAACATCATGGTATAATACTACTTTGTAAAGAACTTATCTTCTTTGTTTTTACTAAAAGCAATATTTTTCAATGATATACCTGTTGTGCATATAATGTCAGAAATGATTAAAACTAAGAGTAGTTTTTAAAACCTTACATTTATATATGAAGAATTTTGCTAACAGTAACAGCAAATAAAAAACATAATCAGTGAATATATTTTTTTTCAATTCAAACACAATGCAATGAGCTGCGAGTCAAAGTTCATGTTGTGAACATGTGGGCATTTATCATTTAATAATTTAAGAAAACATTTCTAGAAGGCTTGTGCATGTCTACTATCCCAAAGAAGATGTGTGATTGTGTCTACTTCACATTGACAAAATGTTCATAGATTGCTTTCAGCCAATTTGATCTTGAAAAGGAAAGAGTTATTTGATAAAATATTATGCATAATTCTAACCATTCGGAACCATCTTAGTTTTGTGTCCATTGTAGTTTTTAAAGGTTGTACAACTATTTTATCCCATTCTAATTCAGCAAGCTCATATTCCTCCCATTTGCATTTGAATTCACAATAAACATCAGATGCACTCAAAATATAATAATAACACTTTGCACATTTTTTAACAGACATAACTTTTCAAATTATTGTATTATCATCAAGCTGTTGAAAAGAAGCACTGGTTTGTTTATCTTTAATTTTCCCTGATAACTTTTGATATAATAAGGGCATAATAATGGCGGAAATTTATATCAAGTTCATACATTCTCTGGAACTCTTCAAGGGTACGATATGTTCCATCTGGATTGATAAAATCATGAATATGAGTAACACCTCTCTCAAACCATGCAGGATAGAAAACTACCACTCTTCCAATATTTATTATAAATTGGTTCTGTTATGAATTCATCAAAGAAATTAGGCTGCATCTTCTGTGAAAACTTATCAAAAGCACACACAAAAATGATGCCAAAAATCATTCTTAATGTCATTGGAAAGTTTACTTGGAAAAGAGTCCCCAAATACAGCTAAATTTTGGAGTTTTGGGGAGGAAGTAAAGCACAATTGTTTCCATTTTGTTTCATGACCAATATCTAATAACTTTCTCATCCAAGATAACTTTAAAGAACTGACATAGGAAAAGGCTTGCCAACTGATTTTGATTTAGATTAACAAGCTTATAATTTCACCCATGTCACATCCTTATATCAGGGGTAGCGGTTCTGGAGGAAAAATAGGAAATGTGAAAAGTTTATGGACAGGCCACAATACAACAGGCCATGCCATAAGCCGATCTGGGCTTTCGTTCCTGATGAGCTAAAAACTATTATCATACCTCATGTAAGAATGCCGATCTCTGATTGGTCCACGTGACCCTAAACAAATATCCATATTCACCGCCGCCGAGGGATGATAAATCCCTTATACCCCGCTACATGAGTAAAGCGTGCTTCCACGTCAATCAATCAAAGTCACGTGATCAGGTCATAGGTGTTGTTCATTTCTATTTGTCTTTTTACTAATAGAGAGCAAGTTTTGAATAATACATTAAGACATTCGGTATGATAAATTCGTTATAACATTCCGTCCCGGGTAACATAGGGATATATTATTCCCTTGAAAGGTTTTATGCAACTCGCGTTCCGCTCATTGCATAAAACCTTTCAAGGGAATAATATATCCCTATGTCACCCTCGACGGAATGTTATAACTTATATTGACAGAGGTTGATAAAAGCAATATCTTTGTGAACATTCATTGCATTTTCAATGATTATATATCTTACATATTGCTAGAAGTGCAATATGATATTCTCAGGTGAATGTAACAGTCCTTTTTAGCAATTTGACCTCATTTTTAAAAGTCTTTACTCCGACAAAAAAGAGCTATTTGCATGCAAGAAAGCTTTAAAATGTGATATTGACTCATTTTCATAGATAATAAAAAATCAACCTCAAAAAGTTACAATGTCCATATTTTACTCCCCATTTACTCGAAATTAGTATATGGTCTACTCTACGTCACTACATACCTATCTTTGTCTCTATCTGTGTCTGCAGTAAAAAAGTTTCCAAACTTTATGTTTGTATCTTGGCGTGTGATAGTGTCCAGTTTTCGATCACACATCACGACTTAA
Organism: Phorcus lineatus; assembly: GCA_921293015.1. NCBI lineage: Eukaryota > Metazoa > Mollusca > Gastropoda > Trochida > Trochidae > Phorcus > Phorcus lineatus. The sequence continues at coordinate 42,789,153 of OV121085.1, forward strand.
AAATTTTTGACCGTCACTATACAAAACGGATAAGCTAAAAATGCTCATTTTCAGAGACAACTAGTACTTTCGATAAAATAACATAATTTTAAAGTCTTGCATATTTGATTCCGACAACATACTCTGAGACCGTTTAATTTGCACCCCTGTCACAACTGTGTTAATAACATTCTGACTAAGAAATCTTGGTCTTGGTGGTACAGCACTTCAGGAGGAGAAGTTGAAAATGTATGTATTTAGAATGAAGATAAACAATGGCAGACAGTTGCAAAATACTTACCCATCACAACCTACAAATGAACCTGGTTCCTTGATTATCCATTTTTGTTTTTAATAAAAAGGAAATTTGGTAATTTATATTTTTTTTTTATTCCTGATATCAGCATACAGAAACAATTAAATAATTTGGCAATTTTATTACAACATGTGGCAGATAAAAAAATTTTGAAAGGCAGGGGTGTGGAGTAGGTATTCGCTTTGCGGTTCAGCCAAATAATTTTTTCAATTTCAGGGTCTGATCTCCATGAACTCCAAAACCAACTATTCTAGCATCAATTGTTTGAGATACTTGAGTAAAGTTATTGAAATGTAAAATCATATCATTGGTGTACCCGTCACAAAAGAGTTCATTTTAGTAAATGTTGAAAGTCGTAATTCTCTTGTATGGTAAATATGTTCAAGAAAAGTGTAGGTCATTGAACTTAATTCAGTAAATAAGCTTAGTTTCCTGTGGACACACATTCCTTGATGACAAGTAATAATTTGGATAGTTATAATTGTGACACCAACAGTGGTGCCCAGGTCCCTGAGGAAAATCATGTATCTGCCCCAGTCATATAGTGATTCATTAGTCCTGCTCCCAGATGTAGATCTTAAGTGTTAATCTATGTATCAATTCTTGAGGTAACCCATACAACGATAAAGAATTGAAAACATTGAAGCCTTTCTAAATTTATAAAGAGTATTTAACAAATCAACATAAGTATTGATTTTCAAAAACATCAGTGGCACCGTTGGATATATACAACATGTTGTAACAAATGTAACTTTGTTGCACAACTGTACAGTGTTCAAACATGTGAAACATTGTTTAAGCAACGGCAGTGAATTAAAACATAACTTAGGCAACAGTCAGCATTATGTTACACATCGGAATCAAAATAGTCGAATATTCTGCACTTATCAATCAACAAAAGTGACCCACTTACAATCACAGAAAAGCAATTTATGTGTTTCCGTCATTTCATATATAAGACGCTTACATTGTCGAAAAACATTTCCACATCACAAGCCATACAAGCACGCAATTCAGCTAAATTGGTCTTGCTAGAATGTCAGTCGACAATAAACTTACTTCGTTGTTGTTGTAAAACGCCATGCTATTAGGAGATTTCCACTTTGGTATCAGCCTTTCAAATGGTCTTCATTGAGATCCCGTTGACAAATTGATTTCACGGACGGCACGTGCAACCTTGCTGACCAGGTGCTTGAAATATACACAAAATCTGCGCAGCTCGTGCAAACCTGATGGATTTACAAGATCTCTGAATGAAGCGATTCTGTATTGATTTTGTAGGTTGAGTGAAGTGCTCATAAAATATTCGGAACTGATGGCTTTGCGGTATCAAAATTCATTAATCGTGAAGATGTACTTTCTCAAATCTTCGTTAGTCTTGGATTGTTTTGGATTTAAATAAATTTTTTCCCCTATGAATTTGGTAGTAGCTTGGAATCTTCATCAGGAAAACTTGTACTGAAATATATAATTTTCTTCGAAATGCCTCGGATATAAATTTTCATAGGGAATAACATATTTTGCTGCACTCAAATGGCAAATATAAAATGTAGTCTTTGAAATTTTAAAACTGTTTATGATTTATTAAGTACTTTCATCCATGTTTTTTCTTTTTTCAATTTATTTCTTTAGGTCTTCCAATTTGTAATCATATCTAGATTGTTAAATGAGGACAAGGCTCTTTTCTTGTACGCATTCGCGGACATGGACTTGAGAATAAAAGGCATGTGCAGTGAAGTCCCCAAATAATTAATCAAGTTTTGTACATTCTACGTAAGCTTTTTCCACACGTTTATCGCTTATACAAGGGTTATGGTCTGCGAAGCCTAAAAAGGCTACCCGACAAGCTTTTAATTATAACAAATAACAAGTGAGACAGGATTATGAACACACTTGTTTAATTAAACACTTCTCATGTCTTGTAGGTTCACGCCAGTTACTGTAACTTGACTTCCGTCAGGGACTGCTCTCTCCAGAAGCCACCTAGAAGATATTCGGATGTTTCTTCTGAGCAACCTTGTTTCGGGGAGGAGGAGAACGTTCCTTTGCCGTACTCAATGTCAGCGTCGCAAAAGAGTTCAATGTTCTGGTTGGTTGTGAAGATAAGGATTGGTTCACCGCCTCCAAGTTTGTGTAGGAACTGCAGGCCACTGTCTGTTTGTGTCCACTCTCCTTCCAGGGTGATGTTTTGGCGGTTGGTAGGAAGTGCAGGGGTGGTCTTGTGATGCTTCGCGGTACATCCGAAATAAAAGTTGTGTCTCAACACAGTTAGACAAGACATTCCTGCTCGGATAACTTCTGTTACAATTAAACCATTTTGTGATTTGGCACATTCTAAATTTTCCTACGTTGTGAAGTCAAAGACGTTGTTTCACACTGAGGATTCACTCTGATCCCCATACCGTTGAGAGAAGAGAAACATGACCCGCTCGCAACAGAGGTTACCTTGGAAGAAATGGCTAAGAAACCTCTATAAGGAAAAAGGGATATCTTCGCTCGTTTGTTCTTCTGATAAAACAGTTTGTAATTAATCTTAAAAACACCATTAATTTAATTATGTCAAGTATACTTTTTTTAGTTAGAAATACATGTAATTTATACATTTCGTTGGAGTGTAACGATAGATCGAACTATCGACTTATCGCGATAGTTGATATTTCGATAGTATCGATAGTTAAGTTAATTTAGTTTTTTACTTGAATCCAGTGTGTAATTGGTACAGTTTTTAGAAAACAAAACGGAAAAATCTACCCTATGGACAGATTTTTTTACACTATTTATTCCCAAAATTGTGTTATATCATTTATCGGTAAACTATCGCAATAGCTATTGAAATAATATGTCGCAAAAGTTATGCACAATTGACTATTGCCATTGCATCAAGTCACCCCTAATAGTTGGTGAACACATGTTACATTGCTTCAAGTGCGGTCACGCTATCTGCAATAGGATACATTCGCGTACTTTTCAAGTCCTTCCCATAAGCACTATTTCAGCCCCTCGTCGAGGAAGGCCTATTTATATTGATAATTGACTACTAATGTGGACAAACGAATACTGCCTCACCCCTTCTCCTAGTAATGTACTGTGCCACTGTAGTTGATTTCTCCAACCTTTGCGTACTGTTGGAAATATACTTATAAAAGAGAGTCCAAAGTATCTTGCCTCACAATTACATGCATGTACTGTATGAACAATCAGAAAATACAAAAATGTTGAGCCAATCTTGAAGGATTCAAATGAGACAATCAACCTCCTAATTTGTAAAAATAAAATAAAGGAAATTTAGTATAAATATTTATATACAAATTAGGAGCCGCCATTAAAAATAACGTAACAGGTTTTGGCTTTCTAAGAGATGACTTGTGGATTGGACATTAAAATACTCTCAACATCATAAAGAGCCGTGAAATAAACATTTATTTGTTTTCTTTAAGTGTACAGTCCAATAATACATGATGTTATACGTAGATGGTGCATACAATATAGACCATTTGATCATGTGTCATGTACACTTATTAAAGCTCAGAGTTCATATCGTAGGATATTAGGATTTGTTTAGCTATGGCGTTAATTGTTCTCTGGGTAATAAGCTTTAGTAGTCATTTAGAACAGTTGTGTTTTATTTTTTAAATTGGGCAAACAAAGCATAAGTGTATGAGGGATCTTAAGGTCTTTCAAACCAAGTTAAGATGATTCCTCTGTTTTCGTCCATTTACCGAAAAGGTTTCATCTCAGCTATTCAATACCTTTTCGCATCTCATACAGTTATCATGTTCTAACTGTCACATTTTTCAGCATCAACGTATAACACGTCAGATAATAATGAGAGCAGAGTTTTTAGAGGAGCCTGACAAGTGAATACTGAACATGTCTGAACACTTTATTGACTACTAGAAGTGTGCTGTTCCTCCAGATTTATAACTGATAAATCAATAAATGGAAAGAGAAAATGATGGTTAACAACAAATACAAATGTCCAACCTTTAAATTATACGGTTGGAAACGGCATAAACACTTGTCAATCATACAATAATGTAATATGAAGCTTGTTATGTTGTGAACTGTTATTTGTATTCATATTAAATTTCCCTCTCATGAAGTAACCCCAAATATAGGTTATTCATGGATACTGGAACAGTTCATCGTCAACTGTAGGGGTGCTCCAACATGTGTTTGTATGCATGTGTACTCAAAGTGGGAGTAGTCTAACTGGGAGTATTCATAATGGGAAGATACCACGTGCTCAGAAACCGAAATGCAAAATATGTGTTGTAAGTTACGTTACTATCAAACAGAACTAACCAAATCGTTTCCTATAAAACATTTTAACAATCGGTACACTGTCCGGTTTTCAATCACAAATGATACTGTCATGGCACTAAGCCAGTAAGCATCTAAATGATTACCTTCAGAAAAAAAAATCAATATTTTGTCATAAATATTACCATTGTTCACGATGTAAGTCACTCAAACGAAATACTTTAAGTCGCTTTAAAAAAACAATAATGATGATGAGATAAACAGATTAAGACACGAATGTGATATGAAAAACTTATCCGAACATGTACCATAGCCTATATCTCATGAATGTTCATAAGATGAACAAACTGTCAGGTCGTATGTATCGATTAGAGATCGATTAGAGAAACTTTTTAGATGTCTATATCTAGAGTGATATTGACAAAAACTAAAGCCAGTCAGTCACGAAAACCTAGATTTGAAGCGGCAGCCAAGGAAACGCCATGGTAGCAAATCTAAACGAAATCCAGGAAATGTTCCTCTAGATATTTTAAACCTTTTCCGTGACCTACAATATATGCTAAAGGTCACTGAAATTGACACGTTATAGAAGTTAATTATACACATTCATTCGCAGAAAGATATTCTAACTATCGTTATAGGCTTTTTGGGATGACACGATCACAAACTTTAGCCACTAACTTTCACTCATCTGCTTTCAAAATTTCTGTACTCCAACTTAAACTTTTGCAAGAGTGGCCAGGTTCATGCGTTATTTAATGTGTTTTATCATTGCCACATGATAGTGTTTCTGGCTAATTAAATTGTGGTGCTACGTTGCTCTTACTTAACATCAAATGAAAACCAATTTGAGAGCGTGTCTTGTCTCATAATTCGTCACACAGGCCATGCCCAGCATTACTACTGTTGATCATCCTGCTTCATCAGCGTAATTAAATCCGCTGATCGAGCCCTTTCCATATACCCTGATATCCGTTAGGCCCAAATTCTCGTATCGCATCCAGCAACAGCGGCACAACCCGGATGGACAATTCAAAAGAGTAGCTTCAAGCTCCTTGGATAACGACATTTCATTGGCTTAAGCAATAACAGGTGAGCACAGCCACGAACATCAAGCCGAGCCAGCCGTACGAGGGATTTGGCTCGAAAGAGATCAGGGAATATTGAAGGAGCTGGATAAGCGGATTCAATTACGCTGATGCAGCAGGGTGACTGTTGATAAAAGCGCACCTTCGATGTCAGCAGTGTGAGCGTTTCCCTTCCCTTTCTGCCATAAACATTAAGTGCTAAGTTTTAACTGTATTGGTCAACTTTCTTATGTTGACAACGACTAATTTGTTGTATCATGGATTTTAGAATGTTCCACATCATAAAAAGAATTGAATTATGATTATGATTTCATTTTATTACCTAATTTTATATACAATTTAACTGTATATACATACAATAATAACCTGGGGAAACAAAATGTTTTCATATTTTTTTTAAAATATTATCTACCATAACAATCAGATACTTTGTGGGAGAGGTGAACAGGTGTAAATAAACAATAAAAAGTAACAAATAACGTTGCCATACTCTCCAGAGATTTAGAAGGGTTCCAGTTTCTATAATAATATTAGGACAGTTCTACACATGGATAAGGCCGTAACCTTGGATACATCTGCAGCGATTAGAAAGCCATTGTCTTGGACCCCTTGCCGGAGCCTGTAAAGAGGTAGCCCACTACTCCGAGGAGAACTGCTCGAGCCATGGTTCCAGTGTCTGGCCATCTGGGAACAGAGAGATTTTAACATACATTAAAACAGTCTACGCGGCTAATACATGATTCATTATTATCAAAGAGTACCTGACCATTCACGCAAATTGTTTATAAGGGATGACAGGGGGTTTCGAACTCATAGAACCCCAGGCTTATGGATCCGCCACTTGACGTGGTCAAAACAATACTAAATATCATCACTATTTCAATGATGGAAAAGGCTTTAACATGCGTACGAATTAGGTAATTAAATAACTTGCGTCTTCTTTATCAAAACTAACGCCTCTTCTTAGAGCAGTGTTCTCGCTAGTTATTTACATTGCTCACCAATCTCTACAAGACAAAATGATATTTAATCTCTTGAAATGTATTTTAAAGAAGGTATTTTGAAGACATTTACAAAGAATAGAATACCTCTTTACAAAAATGATAAAGGAATTATCTATCATCTTTACAAGATATTAACATTTGAAAAGGTTTGTAAATGTTTGAAAAGGTTTGTTAATATCATCTTTAAACTGTATTAAACCTTTGTAAATATAATTTTAAATCCTTAATATTCCATACTAAAACTTTAAAAGGGTGTTTTTTAGGTATTTTATTTCTTTCTCAGGATTTGTTTGGTAATCGGTTAATGTGATTATAGCTTGTTCACCAATAAATTTTTTCATAAAGATTATAATTACAACAGATTTATATTAAAGGTGATATTTAAAAAAAATTATATTTGAAAAGGTAATAAACATAAAGTTATAAATAATATATAAATAATAATAATGAATAATAATAATAAAGTTATTCATAAGCGGTGACATATTTTCACTTTTGCCTAGCAACGATTGGCAGCATTTACAGCACTTCATTGTCTTTGACGTCATAAAATCAATTTATTACTCGCCCGTGTAAGATACCGCAGTGTAATATTTATACGGTGATATTAAACTAGTGTAATACCGCTGCACGTATGACGTCATAATATTGTGTGGTTATGACGTCGCAATGTTGGCACTGCCGTCACAATGGCGGCTAAGTCGCGGAAATGTTTCGTTAAGTACACTTTCGGCAATCATGCTTGATTACTGAGGTCAAGTAATAAACAGAATACTAAACTTCCTTCCATCTAATACTATTTTTATTAAACTCATTAATGATTTTGTATGAAACTCGCTTTCGCTCGTTTTATACATAATCATCAACTCGTTTAATAAAAATAGTATTAAATGGAAGGTCGTTTAGTATCCTCTATGTTCGTGACGTCAATGTAACGGGCCGTCGGATGGGAAGGGGGCCGTTTTCTGAACATTTCTATGCGTTTGCAATGACTTTTTGCGAAACTCGTGCGAATTTGTGTATAACCCTCGCTCTCACTCGGGTAAAACAAAAATTCACACTCGTTTTGTAAAAGTCATATGACATACTTCCTCGGGTAATAATCTCTATATAGCTAATTAAGATGACGTTATGACTTACGCGCTAAAGGTTGATTCCATGGAAGAAAACAGAGCAGAGGACATCAGATTGTCATGGGATTTCTGGAAAATTAAACAATGTTAAGTTTTAAAAAACTCTCACGAGTCTAACGTTTTCCTCGTTATGTCACTCACCAATTTTAAATATCGTGACTTGCTTAGACACAATAGAATGATTCAAACTTCGAAGAGACTTGCGATTAACATAATACGCATATTCAAGTTTACAATACAAATTTAATGATTTTTTAAATAATACTTAAATACATTCTTACATCGAAATTAATAATGCATTCAAATCTACATATTGATATTTATATATCAGTTAACTATTTGGGTCATTTTCGATTTAAAATGTTTCCCTCAAATGTTGACATTCGGAAAGAATAAATGGAGGATATTACTTACCTGCAGAATGGTGGAGATGTAACCAAGGTGTTTGTTGTCAATTTTGAGCAGGGATGCGCTGCTAAATATAAACATAGAAACAACAATAAATTTGGATCCTTCATTTAGTACGTTGCATTAGGGGTATGATGTCAAAGTTTGTAATAAGTTTAAGTTGAAAGGTAGTTATTATTATCATTATTATACTTCATCATAAAGTATTTTCGTTTTAAAAGGACACTAGCATGGTTTTGTAGATACATAAATTGATCTCACGAAAATGAAAATCGATGTTTCCTAATGCAAGATGCTGTCTTTTAATCAAAAGAAGCAGTTATAAAACTAACGTACCATAATTTTTAGCTATGCAAATCTATTTTCCTACATCAATTGATTTAAGTGTTCACACAAAAATGGCTGCCATATAAACCATTAATTATTTCAAAAAATGGCACTTTCTATATTTATATTAAGACTGTAAAGAAAAAGCAATCCTACAAACAAATATTGTTTTCATCATATAAGATGTGACGTTGAAGTTAGTAACGTGAATCGGATTAATAAATGGATATTTTCATTAAAGCATTTTCCGTGGTCGCTGTGCGAGCTCTTAGCTCGTTAACACACTAGTATAGCTTGCATAAAATCCTTCCTTTAAATATTTCACGGTGTAAAAATGACAAGATTTGCTCTCCTGTAAACGTTTCTTTTTCGTAAGGATTTTGACTACAAAAGTAGTGAAACTGACCGATGGTCAATAAATATTTCGCATTCGAGCTTCAAATGTGTTAAAAATTTGAAATAATCACAATGACAAAACCAGTTTATTTCTTTATCTCCGTTATTGATAATATTTCAGTTACATTCTACCGACCCGAGTTTCAACTATTGGCCACAGTGTCGTATCGATTGTGTCTCACTTAAAGTCATAGTCTCATTTTTGTAAGGCAACTAAACTGAACTTATTATGCTTCACGAACAAAATCTGATCACTAACACAAATATTTCCTGTCGCATTTGCATAGATTTTCATTTTTATGCCCGTTTTACAGTTTTGGATGAAGCAGCTTATTGGCGTATGCCGTTTCAGACCGATGAGGTACCGAATCAAGTGCAATCCCATCGCAAGTACGAAACACCGAGAATATATTCATCGCAGCGCCGATACTTATGACAGACGCATTCTTCGCTGAGTTTACCACCTTTTTGTTATTTCTGTATTTGAAAAAGCGTAAGCTATTAGCTGTTTTCATTGGATATTCAGCTGAGAAATTTTATGTGTTCTTCGTCACGGCCTTAGCGAATGACGTGGTAAGGACTAACGCTCGCAAAAAACATAATATTCGGGTAGGGTAGTTTGAACTTCATTATTGAGGGCTAGAATGCCTGCAGAGTTCTGAAAATTGTTGCAAACGTCAGGGGAAAGATTTCTGTGAGTGGTGAACTATTTGTCCGGCATTTATTACAATTTGCCTTGCAAAAATGAGACAATGACTTTAAATATGGATATCCTTATTCGGGGTGTTTGCCTGTTCATTCATCTACCTACCTGTCGGAAAACTTGTCTGCTGAAAGACTGGGACGGACGTTCACTACAGGGGGAGAAAATTTCTGGACCGCAACACGCCGTCGGTAGCGTCGACCAGCAGCAGAGTTCTGGACGGAGATTCGAACCCATTTGGATGCAGCACGCTTGAAGTGTCTGGTGCTCTGTTCACGGGTGTCTGAGAGGCAAGAAATCTTCTGGTCCTGTAAACAGGTATTTCGTTGTGTTTGTCGCATTCTACTTAAGGCTTCTTCGTTGGGTCTTCCTTCTATAAGGATGGTGTTTCTGACATCACGGCCATCAAGTGGAAGAGCTCGTCTGTCCATACGTCTGGTGTCATCTCTTGTCAGTTGGCGACGGGTATCTCTTACATCACGGCGATCAAGTGAAACAGCTCGTCTGTCCATACGTCTGGTGTCATCTCTTGTCAGTTGGCGACGGGTATCTCTAACATCACGGCGATCAAGTGAAACAGCTCGTCTGTCCATACGTCTGGTGTCATCTCTTGTCAGTTGGCGACGGGTATCTCTGACATCACGGCGATCTAGTTGAACAGCTCGTCTGTCCATACGTTTGGTGTCATCTCTTGTCAGTTGGCGACGGGTATCTCTAACATCACGGCGATCTAGTTGAACAGCTCGTCTGTCCATACGTCTGGTGTCATCTCTTGTCAGTTGGCGACGGGTATCTCTGAAATCACGGCGATCAAGTGAAACAGCTCGTCTGTCCATACGTCTGGTGTCATCTCTAGTCAGTTGGCGACGGGTATCTCTGACATCACGGTGATCTAGTTGAACAGCTCGTCTGTCCATACGTGTGGTGTCATCTCTTGTCAGTTGGCGACGGGCATCTCTAACATCACGGCGATCTAGTTGAACAGCTCGTCTGTCCATACGTCTGGTGTCATCTCTTGTCAGTTGGCGACGGGTATCTCTGAAATCACGGCGATCAAGTGAAACAGCTCGTCTGTCCATGCGTCTGGTGTCATCTCTAGTCAGTTGGCGACGGGTATCTCTGACATCACGGTGATCTAGTTGAACAGCTCGTCTGTCCATACGTCTGGTGTCATCTCTTGTCAGTTGGCGACGGGCATCTCTAACATCACGGCGATCAAGGGAAACAGCTCGTCTGTCCATACGTCTGGTGTCATCTCTTGTCAGTTGGCGACGGGTATCTCTAACATCACGGCGATCAAGTGAAACAGCTCGTCTGTCCATACGTCTGGTGTCATCTCTGGTCAGTTGGCGACGGGTGTCTCTTACATCACGGCGATCTAGTTGAATAGCTCGTCTGTCCATACGTCTGGTGTCATCTCTTGTCAGTTGGCGACGGGTGTCTCTAACATCACGGCGATCAAGTGAAACAGCTCGTCTGTCCATGCGTTTGGTGTCGTCTCCTGCAATTTGGCGACGGGTATTTCTAAAATTACGGCTATTAAGTGAAACAGCTCGTCGGTCCATACGTCTGGTGTCATCTCTTGTCAGTTGGCGACGGGTGTCTCTTACATCACGGCGATCAAGTGAAACAGCTCGTCTGTCCATACGTCTGGTGTCATCTCTTGTCAGTTGGCGACGGGTGTGTCTTACATCACGGCGATCAAGTGAAACAACTCGTCTATCCATACGTCTGGTTTCATCTCTTGTCAGTTGGCGACGGGTATCACTGACATCATGGCGATCAAGTGAAACAACTCGTCTGTCCATACGTCTGGTGTCATCTCTTGTCAGTTGGCGACGGGTGTCTCTAACATCACGGCGATCAAGTGAAACAGCTCGTCTGTCCATACGTCTGGTGTCATCTCTGGTCATTTGGCGACGGGTATCTCTAACATCACGGCGATCAAGTGAAACAGCTCGTCTGTCCATACGTCTGGTGTCATCTCTTGTCAATTGGCGACGGGTATCTCTGACATCACGGCGATCTAGTTGAACAGCTCGTCTGTCCATACGTCTGGTGTCATCTCTTGTCAATTGGCGACGGGTATCTCTAACATCACGGCGATCAAGGGAAACAGCTCGTCTGTCCATACGTCTGGTGTCATCCCTTGTCAGTTGGCGACGGGTGTCTCTTACATCACGGCGATCAAGTGAAACAGCTCGTCTGTCCATACGTCTGGTGTCATCCCTGGTCAGTTGGCGACGGGTGTCTCTAACATCACGGCGATCAAGTGAAACAGCTCGTCTGTCCATACGTCTGGTGTCATCTCTGGTCAGTTGGCGACGGGTGTCTCTAACATCACGGCGATCAAGTGAAACAGCTCGTCTGTCCATACGTCTGGTGTCATCTCTTGTCAGTTGGCGACGGGTGTCTCTAACATCACGGCGATCAAGTGAAACAGCTTGTCTGTCCATACGTCTGGTGTCATCTCTTGTCAGTTGGCGACGGGTATCTCTAACATCACGGCGATCAAGTGAAACAGCTCGTCTGTCCATACGTCTGGTGTCATCTCTAGTCAATTGGCGACGGGCATCTCTGACATCACGGCGATCTAGTTGAATAGCTCGTCTGTCCATACGTCTGGTGTCATCTCTGGTCAGTTGGCGATGGGTATCTCTAGCATCACGGCGATCAAGGGAAACCGCTCGTCTTTCCATACGTCTGGTGTCATCTCTTGTCAGTTGGCGACGGGTGTCTCTAACATCACGGCGATCAAATGAAACAGCTCGTCTGTCCATGCGTTTGGTGTCGTCTCCTGCCATTTGGCGACGGGTATTTCTAAAATCACGGCTATTAAGTGAAACAGCTTGTCTGTCCATACGACTGGTGTCATCTCTTGTCAGTTGGCGACGGGTGTCTCTTACATCACGGCGATCAAGTGAAACAACTCGTCTGTCCATACGTCTGGTTTCATCTCTTGTCAGTTGGCGACGGGTATCACTGACATCATGGCGATCAAGTGAAACAGCTCGTCTGTCCATACGTCTGGTGTCATCTCTGGTCAGTTGGCGACGGGTATCACTGACATCACGGCGATCAAGGGAAATAACTCGTCTGTCCATACGTCTGGTGTCATCTTTTGTCAGTTGGCGACGGGTGTCTCTAACATCACGGCGATCTAGTTGAACAGCTCGTCTGTCCATACGTTTGGTGTCATCTCTGGTCAGTTGGCGACGGGTGTCTCTTACATCACGGCGATCAAGTGAAACAACTCGTTTGTCCAAACGTCCGGTGTCGTCTCTTGTCAGTTGGCGAGGGGTGTCTCTAACATCACGGCGATCAAGTGAAACAGCTCGTCTGTCAATACGTCTGGTGTCATCTCTGGTCAGTTGGCGACGGGTATCTCTAACATCACGGCGATCAGGTGAAACAGCTCGTCTGTCCATACGTCTGGTGTCGTCTCTTGTCAGTTGGCGACGTGTGTCTCTAACATCACGGCGATCAAGTGAAACAACTCGTCTGTCCATACGTCTGGTGTCATCTCTGTTTAATCGGCGACGCAAATTTCGGGCCCTATTTTTGATATCACATTTTGCAGCTGTCTTGAAATCCAATTTCTCGATTTTTAATTGGTCCTCTGTTGCTGGTTGCTCTGGAACCTTGACGTCCATTTGGATGAACTCTTTGACCTCTTTCTGGACCTTCTCCTGGTTGGGGATATCTCGTGTAACTTCGCTGTGGACATGTTCAGACCGATTGCCGTGGAGGAGCAGCATGAAGGAGGACACCAATAGGAAAAACGATGTTGTCTTCCGCATGTTGTCCTTTTGGAGGGTTTGCCGTGTTCTTGAAGTGTCTCTGTCTCTTACTATTGTCTCTCCAGGCTCTGATTACTGTAAAGAGATAAGCACTATTTTGACATTTGTTCAATTTTTTATTTTTTATTCTTAAGTTATTTAAGGCACTAATGCACACTTTCCTGGTTCAAATTAGCTCTTTCAAGGCATACGAGGACATAGGCATTCACTTTAGCTGAAATTTTTTATCATTCTTGACCTGAGATGTAACAATAAAAATGTTAAGACGTCCGCTGTCGGCTTAGAGATATAAATAAATCTATTGTCAGCTGTGCACAAAACAGATAAATTATGGTCAGTTGAACTAATAATGTATGCTGCCATTCATTTTAGTTATACTCTGAACTGAGAAAAAATTATGAAATATAGTTTATTAGAGCAATCATGTAAATCAACCGATTTGATAACATAGAATTAGATTTGTTGTTGGAATAATCAAAGTGGCTGCCGTTTCCTGGTTTCTGGTTGTAAGCAAAATTTTAAACTTATCGATATCGTAGTTCATGCGGATTTAATGCAACGTTGCAATCAACTTTTAAACCGAAAACATAAATATTTACTTAATAACTTACGAGGGAGGTTGCTTGTGCGCGTATCGTTAATAAAATAGATAGACATGCAGTTTCTTTGCATTCGTTGTGTTTTCGAAATATTGGTGTGTGTTAGTGTCTTAATGTTATCACTAATATCAGTAATCCCTTTTCTTTTAATTAAACAAATTAACGTTCATTTTAACCTTCACGTTGCAATATGCTTGCGTTCCAGTTGAGAAATAAATATATATCAACAAGGGGACTTTTGATAATTTTATTTCCTGAAGGGTTTTAGTGGGGTTTTATTTGTGTGAAATGTCCACATATTACCCATACAAGGATGCACAGCATCTACATTGGTAGATTTTTTTTTGTTTTGCGCGAGCTTTAAATTCAATATTACTAATTTTCGAAAATACACCAAAATGAAATACAAAATATTATTATTGCTTCAAGACACTGTTATCATGTTTCTAAATGTTATCAATTGCAAGACAATACTCTTTATTCAATAAAATGAGTTTTCAACCGAATTTAACAAGTTCGGTTAAGCAACCAAATCCATATTTTTAATTTGAATGGTTTCCTTTGAATGGTTTCCATTCATTTATTGAAAGGTTTTCACACTGGAAAGTTTTCAATTCAAATGTGTCATTTGTTCTACAATAACGAATAATCAGGTTGATTATTAATGACATAGTTTACTGTTTTAAGATAACATATTTTGCATAAGGTGATATTTGATTTGGAACAATGGAAAATAGTGCAGGGCCTTAATGATATAAGTTCCATGATGAAGACAAGAAGAAAAGAAAAATTCGTGTCTGACACTACACTATTTGAATCAATTAATACCTCAAATTATTGTAACAATCGATTGTTAAAACCGAGCATATTCACACAGGAACTCGGTATCGTGAGTAAACTAAAGGAAAAAGCAGATGAAAAAAACCTACACGCTTCTAGTAGACTAAAGGAGTAAGCGCAGCCATTTTGCTTATCTTGACTAGTTTTCAGTTTAGGTCGATTTTTTACTAAGAATTCGGTGACATTCAAAATGAAGCAGCTCTACCTCTATTTCCTCAGAAAGTCATGGTTGTTTAAACGATATGTTTCCCTTTAATGACGCAACGAACTCTCAATTTGACTGAAAAATGATCTGGGGTGAACGTTACCCCGCACTCGCGTTCTCCCGAGCGATGTGATACTGCACTGCATACTGTAACTCTTATCAAAATAAGAGGATAACGATATATTCGAGTTCCTGTGGAGGCAGTGCAGTGTTCATAACGTAAGATCTATTGAAACATCATGGTCAAAAGACAAATAATGTTTCTTCCAAACATAACCAAAAAGCAGATGAGCATAGAATAAGTTTAGCGCCCGGGCCCTTTTGATCTGACCGTTAGTACTTTGTGAGGTGGATTTTTAAAAAATCTACGATTATGATAAGATAGTGAATTTTGATTGAAATGAGTATCGGAACATTAACCCCGGGTGACTGAGAATGCATACTGAATGACTGGAGTTATTGGCATTATCCTGGAGCAAGTGAATTCTAAAATTACTGAAACTTTTGAAATGACGAAGGTTTAAGCAAATGTTCTCCAAATTCTTTCCACCTGATCAGTAGCTTTCACTTCACATCATGTCAAATGAAAATGAAACATTAATTGAAGCTGATCCTGATAATTTCCTTAAACGAATTACAATGAATGATTTAACTTGGGTCTACCACTTCAAATAATACAAATAACAGTGGATGTGACGGGACATCACCAACTCAAAAGACGGCAAAGACTTTTCTGATAGCAGTAGAGTTAAAGGCCCCAGTATTGTATGTTGAGGGTGTTCTCGTGGTGTATCACCTCCAAAATTGTCAAACAATTATTATATTATATTATCACTTAAAAGGCACTTATGGCGAGAGATTAAGACAATGAGACCTGGCTATTGATGTGATTTTCCATCAGGACAATGTACCATTGCACACGTAAGCTGATGGCATATCAACAATCCATGACTGTGGGTTTCAACTTCTTAAGTATACACTCAACTCGACTGATACAGCTCTCTCAACCCTCTCTCTGTGGAAGGCATTTCTGGTACGACGATAACCTTATTACTGTCGAGACTTCTAAATATCTGGAATCTGGATCTGTAACACCGATAGTTACTGCATTGAAGGAGACTTTGTTGATAAACATATGCATTTTATTTTAGTTCCTTTTTTCTGTTTTAGACGCACTACTTATCAATCACCCCTCGTAAATCTTCTGACTCATCTTGAGTTTCCATAATTGAATGCCGAGCTGATGACAATTGCCTGTTTTGAATAAAAAAACAGGCGACGTCCTGTACGAGTTAGCGCAAAAACGTGTTCTCTTTACAAGTGTACGATGTACTAGTTAAGTTGCCACAGACACTTTTTTCTCTCAACGAATCCGAATATGTTTTACGTAATTCATCTTCTTTTGATAAGTAACTGGTAACCCGCGATCAAAACCACTAATTCACACGGTTTTTTTCTCACTTTACGAAACCGATATGCATTTAATTATTCACTAAAACGATTGATAGTGTTTGTCATATATGATTCGAACAAATAATATCTGCCACATGAACATTGGGGATTGATTATGAGCCAAGAAGGATCTTCCAAAGCTTGAGCGAAAACACACTGAGTCGACGAACTGGAGTTGCAGTCGAAGGACATGAAGCTATCAACACCTGATGTCTTCTTCACTATTGTTTTCGACGTGTGCGAAGCGACAAACCCTAATTCTATCATATATAGAATAGACAATATAAAGTTAAGTAAGTTCTATAACAACTTACCTTCCTGTTCTGTCAGTGTCAATGTTTTGCGTAATGTAATTGTTTAGTCAAAGCAGGTTTCTACTTGATATTCAGACAATGTCAAATCCATGTTCAGCAAACAATGGCATAGATGTACGATAAGCATTGTTTTAATAATAATGCATACAAAGCATTTCAAATGAATAAGTAATTGTGTTTTTAATTCAATGTAAATTTTCGGTTTTTGAGTTATAAAAAAGAATATTGATGAAGACATTTGAAATGATGTTAGAACACGAAAATAATATCACAGATTGACACTTGTTTTAATGAGATAACGTAAAGGTCATCATATCGACAAGAAATTAGAATAAATATGGATGTGGAAACATTGCTTCTTTAATACTAAATGGTGATAATTTTTACACTTTATCTTTGTTTTTATTGACAGTGAAGACGGGTCAAATTTCACAAAACGTGTGCCATTGGTTTCCCAAATTGATAATTCTTGTTTTCAAGTGATGGCTGGGTGTTTACATTATTTGATATGAAAAATATGATATGATCGATATCATAAGTTATTCCATAAACATAAATTACGCACCATTTATCTCTTGGCCTTACTAATGATCCGAAGTCAGATCATCTTTACGTAAGTAGGTTTGAAAACATGCACGTATTCATTCATGAATTAAAGTTAATTCTTTAATACAAGAAGGAATTAATGCATAGTTGCATGATGATACATTCCGCATGAACTATCATATAAGCAATATCCTAATTTTCATACAATCTGAAAACCGAACACGGCAAACCACTATTGTTTGTGCGATAGCAATGCTTACACTATGTATAAGAGATTTGAGAAGTTACAGAAATATCTTTTTGATAAATATTTCACATTTTACTATAAGTTAATATATAAAAAAGCTGCACATATTATTAGTATATCCGTTTTTAATAGTCAGTATTTGCCATTTTGTTTTATGATTATTTATTTATCTCTTATGACTTTGACTGTTAAAACTTTTTCATTCATGATGATGGTTATTTGTACAGAATTATATGTATTTTATTGCATCGACAGAAAGCTCAAATGAAAGCATATGTCATCATATGCTTTTTTAGCCACTTTGCGCACGGAAATACGTGTCATGGTGTTTGTATGGTTTGATATTTTCTAAAAGTATAACATGTTCGGTTGGTTGATTTTTTAGTAGAATTAATCACTTAATTAATTAAGTAATCATTAATACTTCATCTCATAATCTGCACTAACATGTACCTTATTCATATATAGTCATTTACTCTTAATGGTCATAAACAATCTCTATCAATTATTGAAAAAAACATTTTACCCAATGATAAAAAAGGCAGATATTATTACAAAAAAGGGACATTTTCACATGCATCTGAATTAATTATTCACTTGCTTCAATAGATATAATAAACAAAAAACATTTATATGAAGGACATGAAAATAAAGAATATATTGATGAAAACATATTTTCTAAATAAGATAAATCTACACATCAACTAATTATCAAATAATATATTTCAATTTCGACAAAAACGAAAATCAATCAAGATAGGTAAAAAGAAAACAGTTCAACAAAAGGTAAATATGCCTACCTGAGTGGTGAGACAATCCGATGGTATGCACTAATCGTCCGCTCCTCTATCTTATATAGGGCCTCCCCTCACTCGTACAGAATCTCCCAGACTTTCATTTGACTGAATCAAGTTCCGCTTGATAATTCAATTCCCCCTACAAATTGCTTATCGAGTTTTGGGCTGATCAGTGGGTATTTTTATGATGTTAATATAAATGATCGTTGTCCTGAAATTCTTCTCCAATTTTGTTTAAGAAGAGTCGGGCTGGATTAAAGCATTCGTCCTCAGTGGGGCTTGAAATTGATAACCCGTTGATGAACTTAGAAATAAATTCGCAAACCTTGTTAGATGTAATGTCTTAAGTCTTTCTCTTCCCGCTCTTTTGATCATTAAATGGCTTATCAATTGAAGCCATCGTTCATACCGGTTTGAAAGTCCTTATTTATTATAATAAGCATTATGGCGGAATTGCTTGGAACGTCGAAAGCAGTGTGTCAGATAACACTAAGATTTGAGGGTATTTACATATGTGTACTTTATGTTTCACCATTTTATTTCAAGAAATATATAGAGGTAGATCAAACGTTTCAGTGTTAAGAGCACTTACATAATGATAACCATAAATTTTGGAAGGACCAATTAAAATATTTTTAACAAGCATTATTAGTTATGGTAACTAAACGATATACACAATACGTAGAGTTATACGATGCAGTCTTAGGACCTAAATATAATTCATTTTACAACTAAAATTAACCTTAGGCATAGGAATCGTTTATTGTGTTAGTTGCATGTCATGTATTGAAAATTAACCAGATTTTAATTCAGATAGAATAGAAAAGTCAATTTTATTAGGGATTTTATTAGGCAAATGCTTCCCTTACATTATAGGAGGCGTGAATGATAAGTAGTGAGTGTCACACAGAATTAAAGAAGATATTCAAATAAAATTGATTTACTTTTTTCTAGCTTTGTAGAAATCTTTGTCTTGGATGTGAGAAACTGATCCACGGCAATGACGTCATCGTCGGACGGGAAATGCCTTTCGGAAAGACTTTATTCGGAAGCCGAAACATCTGAGAGAGCTAAATCAGACGAGTAAGGTGGATGCTGAAGAAGTTTAAACCTACAGTCATTGGTTATTGAAATGGAAAGTCCACCTTTTAACAGCCTTATAAGCGAGGCTTAGCATGTGCCTTTAATTGTTTGACCAAAGGCACAAGCATTGCCTTCTTGGCGTCAAATTCTTCAATTGCTTTTATTGTTGCTTTGTGCCTTCGGTAAGTTTCATTAATTTTTTTAATTCGCTTAGGTATCGATCTCCCCTCTTAGTTCATCAGTTTCCTCCACTTTGTGTTTTTCTGTCGTGCAAGCTGACTACAGTAGTTATAAGCGTAGAAGATATCTTTCCACATCGCTCGACAGTCCCCACTGAGGTTACTCAATTCATATCCCTCTGCAGAGAGGATACTCGCGTAAGTTCTTCATACGTAACCTTTGTTACAAATTGATAATATAATTCGGGATTATTTTCAAAACATCCAAACGGTTTTATAACACGGTTACCATCTTTACCTTAACCTTCTGACTTATTTCTTTCAAGTGAAAAATATTTGCGTGTCGCACAGGTGAATGGAATCCAGTCCAACAGCGGTAACAGAGCGAATATTCAGCATAAAAGAATTTAGTTGATTGCATCCGTAACTTTGATTGCAACAACTCCTAATTTCAAAAATATTCAAAGTCAATTCTGACAGTAGGTGAAAAATAGTAAAAACTAATCTAATAATTCAGACTAGATATGACAAATTGACCAGTAATTCATAAAGCTGTCATATTCAAGTTTGTGTAGGGGTTAAATCGGTCAACAAAATATGCAGTTGTATTTCTTTTTTAATATATTTAAAATTTGGGATTTTCTCCTGTCATTTCAGTTTGTAAAGAAACCTTTTTGATAGACTGGCGAACACGAGAACGGATAGTGGTAAGATCGAACGCCATTTATAAGCGTTTGTTTATTATATTTTGAATGAAACGGATAATTATCAATTGACAAAAGAATAAGAAACTACATACTCATACATTTTTTGCATTTTCTATACTTATGAACTTCTGTATTGTCATATCGATATGCACATGCACTGTGTCAAAGGAAAATCTTGCTCATGTCAATAGTCAATATTTGCATCCATTCAGATACAAGGATTAAGCTACTCGGTAAGTCATTTTTTTTATTTCCTGGACACAATCTTCTTGAAAACTCGGGAACCATAAAGCTCTCTAATCGGAGATCCCGGGGTACGCAGCTTTTGACATGTGAGTCCCTTCAAGATTAGGTGTGATAGTCCTTTTAAGATGAGGTGTTAATATTTTTACCTCAACGACTATGGCAGGGAAGCTCTATCCGAAATCTTATTTTGATAAGTCAGCTTTGTTACTTGACTGGATTAATTTAACAGCAATTGTTTACCTGATGATTATGATAAATAAATCCGTTATATCTTGGTTACCTCAAAGTGAATCTTTCAGATGTTGATTGATAATAACGATTCTTATTTTAGGTTTAGAGGCATGGTTGCCGTATGGTTGTTTTCTTTCGATACTGATACTTTACTGGATTGATGATAAGAGTTGTTTTACCAAATGATTTTGATAAATAAATCCATTACCTCATGTTGAATCTTTTGTTGATAATTAATTATTTTGAAAATCCCTTTTTTCAATTTGAAGGCAAAGTAACCTTAAATATGATTAAAGTTACCTTAAATATGATTAAAGTTACCTTAAATATGATTAAAGTTACCTTAAATATGATTATAGAAGTGACTATTTTTGTCTTCAAGAGGGATTTTCAATATCGAATCATTATGTTTGACCGCTTCGTTAAAGTGAAGCGTAATTGGGTACTTGATATAGGACCAGTAATAGCGTGACTGTCAGTTGTAATTACGGGATAGAGTTCTGTAATCAGGCCCGACACAAGGCCAGGGGATGCTTCTATTTCTAGTTATCACATAAAGACGGGCATCAAAATGACACAAGATTCGATATGAATATGGACTGGGTCATTTCTTCTCTGTCTGTCCACTCGACCAGAAAACGAGGGGGTGTCACACTAGTGGTCAGAAAATCGTTTCAGTTTGTAATATAAGAACACGAGAGTTTTCGAAAGTATTTGATGAAGATTTTTGTCACCAAAGAAAGTTTAAATTTGATAGTTTAATTACGTATTTATACACTTGATATATGTAATATTGTAACTAAAGTAATCTTGTGTGAAATTGGAGTTTAGAATAATTTATGATATTGTTTAATGTGAAGTAACGTAATAAGATTATTTTTAAATTTGTGTCGGACGATAGAATTGATTTGTTACAAATAAAAGAAGCATTATGTATATGAAAAAATTACGAAAGTTCATGTTCTCTAATTTCACTTTGAATTAATAATTTGTTTAAAAAACATCATGCATGTATCATGAACCAGCTATTAAGATGGATATTGTAGATAATAGGTAACTACCACATTGGTGTTTTAGACTTGTTTATAAAGTCTGTAATAATGAATATGACAAAAGTTACACATATAGTTGTATGAATACTTATTTCCTCATTATTGTTTCCGTTCACATTGTGAAGTGAAGTTAAAGAACTCATATACAATATTTTCTTTTCTATATTTACAAGAAAATGAGCCAATCCTATCTTTCGATTTCCTCCTGTAGAACACCTACATCGCGAGCTTATCATAAAGCCAGCCCTTTCTTTCCTAAGAAACCAGAGAAACAATGACCACTCGCTAAGTGAATATTAAGGATGCGCAGTATTATCGGTAAATCGGTATATTGCAATACAGAAACCTCACGATACGTACCGGTACAGTCTTCTGAATATATCCGATATATCGGAAGTTTAAGAATTAACTTTTGCAATGCAATAATTGCCATTATTTAGTCAAGAGAACATGGAAAAACTAAAATATGAAAAGTACCAATATATTGCAATACGCTTTTCTGTATCGCAATAAATTGCGATATGGAAATGAGGAGCGATACCCATCCTTAGTGAATATCTAACCATCGATGGATCAGTCACAGTGAGGTGGTTATCACAGTTATTCACGAGGTCGCGGTTATCATTTCACATTAACCACTGCTTCAATAATAATAATTTGATTTGCACAAATCATGAATATCACGTGCAATTGAGCATATACAGGCGAAATTGACAGTCAGACATTTCTTAGACAGTTACGAACTGCTATGAGTCTTTTTTTATATTTTAAAAGGCAGGCAGTCTCCATCTTGAACTCAAAAGAAATAATTTTGGAGCAGTTTCTAAAACAAACGTCACAGTTATTATGTTTGATAGAAAATGATCTTTGATATTCTGAAATTGTGCCAATATCCAGTCCTTGAATTGTATCTTATCCTTCTCAAGCAAAACGTGTGGCCGCACTGACGTTGTTCATTTCAGCTTTCGACGCACGGACTTCACGATTGTCATGTTGCAAAGCAGATTTTCACGTGCAGCACACAGTTAATGGTCTTCAAAATAAGGTATCTTCTGCTTCAAACAAAAAATGTCTGTTTCAAGGTCTTTCAGGACAACATTATGGTGAGTTGTATCGTTAACTAAAGTATATCAATTTTGTTTGTGTCTATTTGTTTACAAAAAAAATAATATTACACCTTTAGACATTTTGTCCTGAGTAATGTTTAAATCGCCTCCCTAACCTTGCATCTTTAACTTTAAAATGGAAAATTTGGGTTGAATATTTTCTTATTTTCAACGATAATCCAAAAAATGGCAACAAAAATGTAAAGAAGTCAAAATTCTGTGTCTTTTTACGTGTAAATTGGTGAAATGGCCTACCTAATACTACCAACCCAAATTTGTCCTTGTGTCTGTTGTAAATAAATATTCAAAATTACGTTTGAGTTACTGGCGCGCCATTGTTAAGTTTTCGGACAAAACCGACTTTAAACTGAAGTGTTAATGTCAATATACTAAACTGCTGAACATTAAGATGCTGATTTTCAGAAGCAACCACTAATCCTCGACTGACTTGGACTCACGTACCACCAACTTGTTCCCTATCACTGCTTGACTCGGTTTAAAAAAAATACCGTTACTTTGTCGGTTGTCTATAACAAATACCCAATGAGAAATCTTCAGATAACTTTCAGAAATTAACATTCGGGAATAAGTCCAATTTCTTCAATACCCACATGAAACGATTTGCGCATGCGTCTCTCCACATTGAACCTCTGTTGCGTGTTCAACATTGGGATTTCTGTGACGATCAGTACATGCGGTTTCTTTCTTCAGAGATGGTGACAATGACAGCTATTGCTACAAATATTTGAATAACAGTTGCTTTTCAACAAAGATTCATGATGCAAACTTACATTATGTTTTGCTGATCACAAAATTTAATATTACACAGTGACAGCGAAGACCATTTCCTTGTATCTCAAGTTCACACTTGTCTGGTAGAACTCCGTACCTCAGGCAAGATGATGATGAGGTTTGATAAAAAAAATACGGTAATTTATTTCAAAGTCACAGTTAACAATATGCTTATAATAAAATGAATTCTTGACATTTGCAAATCTCCTTTTTGTAACTCCCCTTGGAAGACCTAACATAATTATACCATTTCTCACTAATGTTAGCAAATCCTGACAAACTCGACTCTTCTCAATTGCTTTTGGGGGCATTTTTCCACTGTTCGGGATGTATACAAGTCTACAGAATCTTGCCATTTCTCACTGATATTTGCAAATCCAGACCATCTTGACTTTCCTGTAATGGAGAATGCTTGAGGAGTGGATTATCAAAAAATTATCTTTAACGAATCAACGACTCCGAATATATTCTCTATATAAATCTGTGAACTCTAGATTGTATTAACTTTTATATATTGATATTTGCAGCCTGCAGAATCTTGCCATTTCCCATTGATATTTACACATCCAGTCCATTTTGACTTGTCCATATTGGTATTAGCAAAACTGCAGCAATGTGCCATTTCTCACTGATATTTGCAAATCCAAACTTTCTGGACTTTCTCTGAATGATGTTTGCAAATCTAGACGATCTCACTACTTCTCATCTTCTCATCGATGAAAGCAAGGCTACAGAGTTATTACTTGTGTTAATAAATCTTAAAGTAACTTCAGTCAGTAAAAAAAAACCCATAGAGGATTTTTGAGGGTTTTAAGTTTTTATTGATTGTAATGAATATGACTCATTAGCACTGGTATACAGGTGAGGGAATCACATGCACAATGACCATGACTGATTAGTATAAGTAACATATATAAGTAGACAAATTTTACTAGGTGGGTAGTGGTTAACCTGTGTTATTAAAGCATTAAATATTGCGTTAATTACATGTTTATGCAATGTTATAAACAATTATAATACTTGAGGAGTTGAACCCTATGAATTATTAACATTTTAAAATCATTTAGCATTGCCAGAGCAATCAATAAATATGATTTTCTTTAGGTTGTTAAAATAGAAACAAGAACAACTATAGTCATAACAACACAGTTTGTAACAATAATCGTCATCATCATACAATTCAGATTAAGTCATACGATACTTATTGACATACAGATCTATATTTTTTAATTGAAAAACTTACATTTTAAAATTCTTAAAATCTGATAAATAACATCGATAAAGACTTCTAGAAAACAGTTTCTTATTCTTAGTTGCTTGACAACGATACAAGAATCTGTGTCGAAACGTCACACTTTCAGATTAAAGAAGTTGTTATCTACAAAAATAGTGTATATAAGAAATTTAATGTTAATAACCTGTACACAATGAGCAAATCAATGAAATGTGAAGGTGAAATTCAATAAAAGATTTTTTTACACAGCAGTATAAAACATTTAAACTTTCCTGATTGTAATTGTACAAATCAGGCACAAATGTGAAAGTATCAATTCTAATGCATTCCCTTCTACTGAAGTATTAAAATAACATTGATTTTATGAAAATATAACTTACCAGTAGACACTTTTGGGTTATTATATATGAATGAATTAAACTGACGATTAAAGTAATGGAGATGGTTATATTAAATACATTCATCAATCATTCAATTAAAAAATGAATGATTAAATTATAATCAAAAAAAATTTAAGATACACAAAGAGGATAAGAGGACTGAAAACATATTTGGTATTAATCATTGGGTACATCTAATATGTCATAAAACTAGGGGTTATTAGCTTATTATAAAAAAATTCTCAACATTGAAAAAGGGTATAAAATAACACTTTTCTCTCAAAATAGAAATTGAGACAAAGAATCAGCACTAAACAACTAACAGAAAACCCAAAATCAAATTGGACAAAATTGCACAAATCAAGTATCACTGTTGATACACCACATATCTTTGAACAGCTTATCAATTTACACACAAAGTTTATTCTTGAACATTAAAACTTGTTAAACATAAAATATAGACCTTACATGTCAAATAACTTGTAACTGTCAAATTTTGATTATCATTAGATTGAATCTTAATTAGCTTACACTGAATTTGACATTAGGCCACTGACAATCTTATCTAAATTTACAAAAAATATTCTGATTTACCATTTCAATACAACCATTAGCTAAATTCAAATACCAGGTATTATGGAAGACAGGGTACATTCTTGCAAGTGCAATGTAATCACTTTTGGATTTGTCGTAGTTTGTGTATAAATTTTCAATCACATTGAACATCTAGAAACAAACATCACCAATAACTGACCATAACTTAAATAAGGAGACTTCTAGACATATAAAGACTTTTACTATTTGAAAGAGATATGAGCAAACCAAAGTCACAAAAGTAAAAGCAAAACATTTAAAATGAGCAATGTAACTACATTATTGAATAAAAGTAAATACCAGTTGATAATGCCTTTGATACAGCATACAGTAAAACTTATTTTACTTCAAAGTCAGAGGCTAACACTATCAAGACAAGGTAAAAATAAGTTAATTAATCCAACTAATTGAGAAGATGAAAGCATTGTTAACAAATCAAAGTCTGCATTAAAGTGATAGATCTTAATATTGTTAAAGAAAATGTCTCAGCAGTTAACAGGCATTTTTTTGCATACGTCTCAAAACTTTGTAAGTTTTTTATAAAAAAATACTGAATTTATTTCTCACAATTTTTCAAAAAAGGTTTTACATCATTATATCAAGAAAACATATATTATTGACAATAGTCTCCAAATAAAAAAATTCAAGCAAGATAATTTTATAAAATTTGCGTAGGATAACAACTTAAAATGAAAATGACTTGTGGTATCAACGTTGCAAACCTGATATCATAGTCATGGCACTGAGAACAGTATACATTTCACTTGCCAAAATTTGATTATATGCTGCCATCGGAAATACTGTACAAAGGAGGAAAAGTTTGAAAATCTAGTATATTGACATCTGTAAAGATATGAAAAAAGTTTTACAAAACTTGTACTGAATAGAGGATTGAGCAATCAAATCTAATAACCTTCAAATTATACACAAAACACTCATATAAAAACAACAGGAAAAAAACCTTTAAGATTTTCATATTTTGGTATATAGTAGCTCAGAAAAAATAAAAATGGAAAATATTACAATATTACCGTAGGTGATTAGATCTACCATTGTCATTCAGTGAAATTAAGTAGATGATCATTTACTTTGTAGACCAACAAGTAGAGCCACAAGAGCCTTGAATCAATATGAAATATATGACAATTTCTTCTAAAAAATTGTTTACAGGATCATGTACAATCTATAAACAAATACATCTAAACAGTTTCTATATCTACATAATTGATTATTAAATAAAAAATATGTTATAAATTCTCAATTTTACCCTATTTTGATAGTCATAAACCATACAAAAGAAGTTCTTCAAGAGACCATCATTCTTGAATTGTCAAATTGAAAATACTAAACAACTCGAGTTTAAACACAAAATTCAAACAAACATTATCCTAATATGTTCTTAAAAGAAAATTTCACCAGTCAGGACAACCCATAAAATGAATTAAATTTCTAGCTTGATAATAAATATCTAAGATTCAGATCTAGTAAAACATTTCAAAATTAGTTTCAGGGCACATTGTAAGTAAAAGCACAATTGCACATAACTGTTAATCACCCAACTAAACTAGGTAAATTAACATGTGTTCAAGAAGCTTTGTCCTGCGCATATTGGTACTTCAAGTTGCATACCAACCATATATAAGTATAAAGTCAATTTCTTACACAGATATTAAAGTTATCAATATTTAAATGAATTGTCAGAAAATGGACAGAAGTTGGTCCTGGAAAAACAATGGTAAGCTGCACAAGGGTGTTCACAGGTATGTGCAGGTATGCCCATATGCTTAAAGGTATACTCAGCCCCTGGTGTATGTGAATGTTCCAAGTGCTTGCTTGAACAAGCATTCTTGAACACAGTTTCTATGTAAATCTGTACAGAACTAGAATAACAAAGTATCCAACTGACATGGCCAGTCTTGAACAAGGTGCTCCTGCAGTAACTGTACACTGCAAGGTCACAGGGAACTCAACAGGGGTGTCCTCAGAGCGACGTCGCCCATCTTACACCAACTTCTCTTGTATATCTAACTGTACACTGCTGGTATAGAGGGGACTTGACCCTGGTTTCTAAGGCTGACATTGGCCATCTTACAATGACTTCTCCTGTATATCTAAATGTATGATGCTAGTATAGGGGGGACTCAACCTTGGTATCCTCAGGTCGACGTCGCCGCACGTTTGTCTCCCTGCGTGTCGACTCCGCATGTAATATGGCCTCCTTGGAGAGATGCTTCTCTCTCAGCATCTGCAGCTTGACAGAGCGAGGGATGTCGGGGATCAGGAACGAGATGAGCCACGAGATGAACACAACCACCAACTGCAGACATACATCAGAGGGAAGATCATGTAATGGTTGGTCAATAATTCGTATCGTTTCACTAGAAGCTTTCATGATGAAGTGGTATATTTTCTTCATTTTATTATGGATTTTAGACTTTGTTACCCCATGACTTTGATAATAATAATGTGGATATAAATGTGGCGCTTTTTCCATATACAATTATACATGCTCGAAGCACTACTTACATTATCAACCTGAAGGAAGTGTACTTCTCAAGCAGCTACTTTTAATGTCATAAGTACATACTCAGCGATTACACAGAAAAGCAAATCCTGATAATTTGATTGCGAAATTCCAAATATCAACTCCCCTTAATTGCATATTTGTGATTTCTATGAGCACACTAAAAATATCAAACCCAGAAATATCGTAATAAGAAATGAATTTGGAGATTACAAACTCAAATCTAATATGAATTGCCATTAAAAAATATTCAAAATAAATTTCATAAAAGCTCAGTTAATTCAACTTCCATCGAAAGCCATATCTTGAACCAGTCAAAATCACTGGCTTATTCATGCCTCGAAGCTAGTTCCTAAGTTTTCTGTGCCAGCTCTCAACTCTACTGGGCTAAACTTGATAAACTTGTAAGAGATTAAACAAGGGTTGCAACTTGTAGCTGAAGTACACTCTGCACTCCAAGAACAAATGTTGGTGCTAAGCTGCAAAGGTTAAATTAGTGACTCGTGTTAGTTATGTCCTTCATTGGAAATTGGGGTTTGAAACAATATAACAAATCTCCAGCTAGAATATGTCATGTTATTGTACTCACAATAAAGGCAATGATGAAGGCTAGTTTGGCAGTCAGGACGTGCCAAAACTGAACAGTGAACTTGTAGCTCTCGTCTCGGAAATCTCGATACCTGTAACGTAGTTATGACAAAATTATGTCATATTGTAATGAAAAATAGAGCCATGGGCTCTGTAGCTCATCAGACTTTTGATAGAAATAGGTGTTGTGGTTTAGACCATGGGGTCATGGGCAGTGTAGGAATGATAGACTGTCCCAACGTCCGAGTTATTCACAATCAAATAAAAAAGGCCCATTGCCCATTTGGGGTCAAGGGGTCACAGAACCTACAATTCAGAATCCCCATTGTCCAAGGAGTCTACACACAACTATTAAGCTATCAAGACCTTTTGGAACTGGAGAAGATGAAAGTAGGATTTTAAGGTTTTGACCCCTGTGACCTCATTTGGGGTCATGGGGTCACAAAATCTACAATTTAGAATCTCCAGTGCCCAAAGAGTCTACACACAACTTTTCAGCTCTCTGGACCTTTTGGAACTAGGGAAAAAGATTAAATTAAGTTTTTTAGGTTTTGACCCCTGTGACCCCATTTGGGGTCATGGGGTCACCAAACCTACAATTTAGAATCCCCGATGGCCAAGGAGTCTACACACACCTTTTCAGCTCTCTAGACCTTTTGGAACTGGAGAAGAAGATGAAATTAGGTTTTTCAGGTTTTGACCCCTGTGACCCCATTTGGGGTCATGGGGTCACCAAACCTAAAATTTAGAATCTCCAGTGCCCAAGGAGTCTACACACAACTATTCAGCTCTCTGGACCTTTTGGAACTGGAGAAGAAGATGAAAATAGGTTTTTCATGTTTTGACCCCTGTGACCTCATTTGGGGTCGTGGGGTCACAAAATCTACAATTTAGAATCTCCAGTGCCCAAGGAGTCTACACACAACTTTTCAGCTCTCTGGACCTTTTGGAACTGGAGAAGAAGATTAAAATAGGTTTTTCATGTTTTGACCCCTGTGACCTCATTTGGGGTCATGGGGTCACGAAATCTACAATTTAGAATCCCCATTTGCCAAGGAGTATGCACATAAAATTTCAGCTCTCTAGAGTCATTGGTTCTGGAGAAGAAGTCGAAAAAGTGAAAAGTTTACGGACGGACGGACAGACGCCGGACACCTTGCCATGCCATAAGCCCATCGGGTCTTTCAGACCTGATGAGCTAAAAATCTGTGTTAATTTGTCATAATAAAATACAAAACATGCCACAAAATTTTTATTCCACTATTGTTCAAGAAAAGCACATTCCTGTTAAAAAAATATTTGAAGATCAACAATAACAAAAGCATCAAACTCTTAAACTCAAATAAAACAGTCGAATCAAAGGTTTTCTCACAAAATCAAGCCGACAATCAACAAAATATCAAATGAACAGCTTTCAACGAATCGACTTGGTCCTACACTATGTTTCTACTTTAACAAACTGTAATTAGTCTTATGCTTGTACACATTTGTGGCAATGGGTGATCCAGGAGGTTGGTGCAGGGGTGCGCAGCCCTCCAAAAAGACGTCCAAATATAGTAAATGTTGCAGGTCATATTTCTCATACATGGTAAACTTTTTGCAAGAAAAGTGTAGGGCATGAAACTTTCAGTAAATCAGTGAACTTTACTGTGAACACAGATTCCTTAAAGAGCCACTCCGTGATTTTCATAACATATTATTTACCTTTGATACAAATCTAAATGTAGAAAATGGTGATATAAAATCAAAACATCTTAACTTAATTTTCATGTCCAAAAGACATATATATATGACACGTACTGGTTTTCCATGAAAATCTAAAAACTGCCTTATAAATGCACAGAGGTGTAGATATCACGTCCAATATACATGGATACTAGTTATATAACCTAACAAACACTGTCAACTCCTAATTGCCCTCCTGGTTGTTTTAGATAAGTCTCCAAAATTACGTTTGACTATTTGACTCGCGCCACTGTCCGGTTTTCGATCATAATTGTGACATTCTACCTTTATATTGTCACTGTAGAAAAACCAATAAGCTTTAAAATGTGTCTTTTTGGTAGCAGTCGATACTTCGCGATCAAATGACACCATTGATTATGTTTGGCATATATGACTCCAACAACTCACAGAGTGGCTCTTTAATGAAAAGAAATAATTACAATAATTATTCTTGTGACACTCATTGGGGCATCCTTTCAAATTGGAAATCATGTATCCACACCTGTGTGAAAACACACTTTTCTGTGATTTCTAGATCTTCTTTTTTCATTTACATAGAATAATGAACACACATAACACAAATAATCAAATCAAAAGCACAATAAGATTGCCATCTAATGAAATTTTTCAATGAAATAAGAAATCACTACAGAAATAATAACCTTTTCTATCAAAGATCAACAAGAATGGCAAATAACACAAAATAGCTCATATGATTGTAAGAACCAATAAGGCAGTTCTGTAACTCAAGACTAGGGTAACACAGATCAGCAGGTTACATAGACTCCTTCCACCTGTAACCTTTTATGACGTTCTGTATTAAGGTATGCCTTAAAGTAATGATTTCATAATCAGATATTCCTTGAAAACATATAATTCTGACATGCTTACACATTTTGGAAGAGATAGTAAAACTACCTTTCAGAAATTTTAATTATAGCAACTTAATAATAATGATTCTATTAAGTGTTAATGGAAAAAACATCAAGATCTCACAAACTTTATAGTACAGTCTTACTCTGAATGGATAATTGAATTACTGGTGAGTCAGTAGTTGTGCCCACTGTTTGAAACCAGTTAGTTTGCTTCCTAGTTTTGACAGGTGATTTTTGTTAACAATCAAAACAATATTTATCTATGAATAAACAGTCAACGAAATAAAATGAGTGAGAAATCATTAGAAAACAAGTGAAGAAAATACATGATAAAACAAGAAATTACATACATTCAGGTTAAACTTGATTTTTATTTCCTCAATAAGGTAATTATTTGTCTTAAAAATTAGTAAGTCTTAAATGTAAGTGTAGGGATTAGGGATGTAACAATACAAGAGACTATCATTATTGCCATGATAGTTAACTTTGCAATAGAACTTAATGGATAGAGATAGGTAAACTATCGATAGTTTTGATCGTGTACTATTTTTAATGGATCAGAATCTGTTTATAATGACTCGTACATGTCTTTCATGCAAATTTGATTGAACTAATTTCAATTCTAAATGCCTGAAATGAAAAGGGTGAATAAGATAGAGTGATGCAGTCTGGTTGACACCTTGAAAAATTGGCAAAATCTGTAACATCAATCAGATGATTCGGATGATGATAAACATTTCTTGTCTTGATCAAATACTACTGCAATAGCTATCATTTCAGTGCATCAAAACAGTCTATTTCTATCGCATTATAGTAGGTTGCAATAGACTTTTGCTATTATGATAGTAAAATCAATGTCTATAGTCACCGCTAGCAGGCATGTATGATAATTTTGACTCACCTGCATTGGTTAATAACTCCAAAAGTTGAGGCAGGAAATGGAAGACTGGCATTTTCAAAGTCTGTGGTGTTGAAGGTTGAGAGACTGAAGTTGATGTATCCTTCCATTGTACCATCTGTCGCATACCCGTATCGATACACCAGCTTCGGGATAAACTCTGATGTGAATGCAATAATGCACGCCTAGAAAATTATGATTGAAGTCAATTAGTATCTGAAAAGTTTTAAAGTGTAAGATTAAAATATTCTTTCTGAAGCTGTCTTTTGTTTTGAGATACCATTTCAGATATTAATATTCATGCTTAACCAAAGAATATAATAAAGTATTTGTGACAGAAGTGATAAAGAGTCTAGCAGGATTCGATTTTGGGAGCTTAATTCGGGGCAGATTCAATTATTCTATGCATACAGGCAAAGGGAGACTCAGAGCCAATTAATTGAAGCTTGGGAGTCCATTTGACTTCACACTATCCCACAAATCATTAAACAGATCTGTTGCTAAGTGGAAATTAATCTTGTATGGAAACAGCTAGATATTTTGAACTTACATTAGAAGCAACTGCAACAGTTGACATTCCTCTCAATATGCCAAACCAGATACCTGAAAGAATAAACCACCACACCATGGCAAAACAAATCAGAGACTTGACAGCATCACACATTTTAATATCTAATTAGTTTCAAAAATATACAAATCACACAGCTCAACAGAAATGTTGATGAGAATATCCAAATGCACAAAAGTTATCTCCCTTTGTTTTACAATCTTCTGCAAAGATGAAGTGATTTTGATACTATGGGGATAATCTATTAAAGAAAAACCAAAACAAAATATTATTGAAAAGTAGTTTTTAAAATCAAATTATCACAAGAGTATATTACAACAGAAATCTTTTGCAATGATGAACTGACTTGGAAATTCCTCGCATCAAACCTATCTATTCTTAAATTTGTATTTTTGATACTTATTGTCCCTATCTAATTATTTGTTCCTTTCTACAAAAACAGTTTTGTTTCAAATTGAATTTTTTTGTTTTCCATCAAAATGATATACACCGATCCTCACCGATATCCTGAGCTCGAGACGCGAGCGGTCTCCTCCACTGTGTGACAAACTTGTAGGCGTCCAGTCGCACCTCGATGATGTTGTTGAGCAGAGCAAACAATGGTGCAAGCGGGAATGCAGCAACAAAAACTGTCACAAACCCGTACTGAATCGCTGTGAACAGAGAGCATATCAATTATTTATTGTACTGTTAGATTTTTAAAAATTCAGGTCAAAACTCATCTGGCCGGTGAATGATGACTATTCCAGGATGATTACTAATTAAGCAATGAAGGTCTAAGATTGTAGTTAATGGTACACTGAATACTTAATTTCAGGGCAGGGAATAATCTCGCTTTCAAAAATCCCTCAATTGGAATCAAAAGTGATCTAACAGCAAGATTATCAGTCTTTTTACTGACAAACACTTCAGATCAAGAGTGAACTGAGAGGGAGGTGTATACTGACCCATTTCGAGGTACTCATCGAAGAGTCCCAGGTCAGGCATCTGAGCCAAGTTATAGTCTTCCTCCCAGCGAGGTAATGTCTCCTTCTCTTCGTCCGTCACCTTCCGCGACTTGAACCAGTTCATCAGTTTCCTACAGTGATAGAGCTTCATGTTCATACACTAGTGTTTTAGGATTCATTACAAATCTTTCCTTGTTATGAAGAGCAAAAAGGCAGAATACTTTGGCTTTGGTTTGGCTGGCTGGAGGGGAAAGCTTAGTAAGCAAAATTTGACCAAGACCTTCAAGGTGGAAGTACTAAATTTACATAATCCTCATAGAAAGGCAAATTTGATCATTGTTCTAATGTTTCATTGTTGAATAACCTCAAAGTTATCTTTAACTCATTAACGCCTGGACACGGTTTACGGCTCAACACCTGGACCTGGACTGAAGCGGTTCGCTGTAGCGAGACTGATTAACTCAAAGCACTGCTCGTTTAACGAGGCCGATATGAACGGAAACTGTCTAGCCATGAACCATAAAGTCTCGATTGTTTATTGTTTCATGAAGATCAAACAGGAAATAGAGGGACTGAAAACTGATAACTTACAGAAACACCACCTGTGATTATTCTTCAATGATTTTTTCCTTTATGCCGTTAATTAAGGGTTTTGTCCGTCTCCAATTAAAAGTATATGCATGGATCTTTATAAATTATAAAATAATGTATCACCTTGCGTCAATCTTCATGTTAGAAAATGTCTTTTTCAATTTACCATTCGAGTGATTTGATGACGGCATATAGTTTACTCTTTTGCAAGTACCAACTATATTATCTTTAATAATGATTTTACACGCATTTTCATTTGAAAATAGAATAACAACATGTGTAAATACTATGTGTAGCAAATACAACGTTTGGTATTCCAGCTGTAAATGAAAATTCACCACGATCAATGATGTTACAAAATGTGTAAATATTGTAAATAAAACGAAAGTTACCGTCTTTTGTTTGAGCTCAAACGAATAGAAATAGCATATAAGTAAACTAAATAATCTTTATTTAGAACTGCAAGGTGCATGAATAACAGGTGAGAGTTCTGCGGATATTATGCAAGTGGGAGTGGCTGTGTGAAACTTTTCGGTCCAATGATATAATATTAACTTTTTTCTACTTTTGTTACATGACAAAGAATAGCGGCGTGTATACAGGTTCTTTTCTACAGGATTGTTATTTCATGGTATTAGAGTTGCCCAAATATAGCGTTACTATGAATGGATTGAATGAATATTCAAAGGATTATCAACACTGTAGGTAATTCTTCTTGTACTGTGTATTTATCAAAAGAGACTCACTTTATTTAGACTTATTTATTGAATCGAATACACAAGTTGTTGCAGTTAAGTGAGTTGAACGACCGTTGATAAATGATAAATGCAAGCTTAGAGATTCATGAATTACAGCTGTGTATTTAATTATTTCATAACAGACATGGGCGTAGCTCAATGAAGCATATTGTCTAATGATAAAAACATGTACCTGTTTATTCTGTTTATCTGCTTATTCTTTTCATAGCCACAAATTATTCAAGAATAAATGTAAATACTTCCTCTCTTAGATATTTTATTTCAATGCGTTTTACAGATAAACTGTCTCTCAGAGTGTTAGAAAGTGATAAATCAATCTTCACAAGACTACAATCATCACATCATGTGTAAAACTATCTATTATCAACTTCCAATTAATAAATCAAAAGTTTTGCCTCGGTATAAGCGAAGTAAAATCCTCTTTATAAACATAATGTGTTCATCTGCCTAACGTGTTATACATTCTAGAAACTACTGGTAATTTCCATCAAAACACTATAAATGATTCTTGTCATGAAGATTAAAGGAATCTTCTCAAATAATATACGCTAAACTTTATGGATTGATACTAAGATGATTGCACAAATTGGGTTTATTGTAATACTATAGGACGGACGCACATATGCGGCTCTCGCTGAATAAGAGGTGCTTTCAATAAACGCACAAATGCGTCTCTTGCTGTGAGAAACTGCTAATTAACGGACGCTTATATGTGGCTCTCACTGTGAGGATCTCATTATTTTGACGCATATACACGGCTCTTGGCGTAAATGAGTTAAGGCAGTCATTATCCCCCGCCAGAATTTGAGGGCAATAATGGTTTTGGCTCTATCCTTGCTTCCATCAATCTGAGTAAAGGGGGAAATAAGTTCAAGAGTATCTTCAAAGGGGACATATAGGAAAAAATTCCTCACAAAATTAAGAACCAATGTGGCGGGGGAAGTGGATGATCACGTCTTCTTGTTTAGAGGATACTTAGTCCAAAACCATCTCATTTCATTTACCAAAGGAGAAGACGATATAAACTGAAGATCAAGAGATGTTCTCATAAACAATTGTTCTCAAATATTGAAATTCATCAAAAATTTCAGCTTACGGTAGAATAAGTTCCTTGAAGTTGTTGAAGGTTTGTTTGCCAACCATAATGATGGCCAGCTGAATACAGAGCTCGATCAGGCACCCTGCAGTATCACACTGAAACACAACAGGGTTATATTGTTGGACAAATGAAAATTTTACAACAAAGTACTCATTGTATTTTATTCACATAACTCCTTAAAGAAGAAACTGAATTTACTCTTTGGGTTTGCCCATAAGATCAAATTTCTTTATTCAAACATTAGTTTTCTATTGTTTTCAGTCCTAGTAAGGTGAGGTTTAACGCCACTTTCAAGAGTATTTTACTTTTATCGCCGCTGCTAGTATTATTGCAGGGAGAAAGCACGCAATGACACTGAGGTTATGCATTGTGATGAAATCTGCGAGCATCGGCTGGAACTAGCAAACCATGGATCAGTGCAAGTATCAGTATAAACAATACATTTTGACACAATATCATCACTGTTGATCAAAGGTTAAATAAAAAGGGACATTATTCACCTCTTCCTGACGTCTTCCAAGGATTGATCTGTTGTAATCGCCTGGACGTCCGATGAATCTGAAATAATCATGACATTATCATAATCATGAAAAAAATCTTACAATTCTGTTTAAGAGAAGGCTTTGATTTTTTTCATCTACTTTGTTTCAATCATTGAACTTTTCCGGTAGAGATCCTTATATGTGGAAATATCACATTTGAAATAAAGTCGATGATCATGCAAAAAATCAATGTCTTCTCTTTTAAAGAGCTGTCTGTATATACTCTGAAACAGTTTATTCCTTTCTCAATTTTGTGTTTTAGGCAGAAAGATTTGGTCAGTTTTACAAAATAAATTCAACGACAAATTCATCTTTGAATTTCATACCTCACACTACCAACCCTCTCCATTTTTCTAAGACAGGGGCTTCCTTTTCTGACAAACCCTTAGATTTAGTTTTATCCTTCACAATTTAACCGGTTAGAAATATGATACTTTTCACTTGCTTCAAATTGTGGATGTCATTATGAACTTAGAATTAAGTGGTATTTTTCACTTGCCTAAAATGGTTAATGTCATTATCAACTAAGAAGAGTTTTTTTTCACTTGCTTTTAAATAGATAGGGAATATTGGAAATTTCTTGTCAAATACCATACATGTATAGATATCATAGAGTGAATGAGAAATATATTTTCATGAGCGGAACACATACATAGAAACAAGATTGCTTTGCTTTCATCACCATATCAAGATATTATTTAATTGTTTCTTGATGTCACAGATGTCATCATAAGATTGTTGAATTGCATGGTTATTTCATATCAGTGAAAAAATATAAAAATTTCTCCATATCTTACCATTGAAAATATAATAAAGGATGGTATTTTTACTTCAAATAGAGGATGTCATCATCAACATAGAAGTGTTATAATGAATAGACTACTCAGTACTCACTTGCCCTTGAAGTAAGCGATGTAGAAGAGCGAGGCATAGTGGTTGACGAACTGGAAGAGGAACATCTTGAAGGTGAAGCTGTCCTCCCACTCGGTCTGGGTCCGGTGAGTCTCTGTATGTGAGGAGAACAAGAGCATTTACTGTTCGGAGAATAATCAGTCAGTAACATATGGAAGATCAAATGGGATGGTGGCGGTTTGGAGGGTTCAACACTTAACAATTACAATATACAGAAATCTTTGGGCACATGCATAGTTATCACATATATGAATGAGCAAATCTGTGGATAACTGGAAATTTTTGGACAACATGATACTGATGCCCCAAATTTATTCAATAATGCCATGTAATAATCTAAGCCCAGATGATGGCATGTCATCCCTCTCTCGTCTTACAAGGAAAACGGCAGCCATCTGAATTCTTTAGAAATTACATTCTATTGTTACATTTTTAGGAGAAATGTGCTTGTATGAAAGCAGAATGAGTTTCAGTCGAATGGGATAAAACAATAACAATAACAAATAAGTTCAAGATGAAGCTGATGATATTCACTTATATGATGAAAAATTCACCTACCAAAGTTTGTCAGGGCTTGTGCAAGAACTAGATATACCTGTAAGCAAGACACAAAATTGAGTATCAAAAATCAAAGTGTTGATCAATTTTCCATTTTGTCTCCAGCATAAATAATAAAGAAGGGGAGAGAAAAGGTCTTGAAAGGAAATATTACTTTTATTTATGCTAGAACAGTGAATGAAGTAGCTGCTAATAAACCTTGCATTATATTTTGGGTATTTGATTTTCATTAATAAAGGTAAGAACAGTTCTCACGTTTGTTATTCTAAAATTCTATTCCAAACAAAGGCGTCATAATCATATGTGCATTCAATATTTTGTAAATAACAGAGAAAACAGAGACGACTAAGATAAGAGATGTACCAAGCAAACTCATCACATCACATCCACTGGAGGACATCTTCATGACTAGTTATAATAGCTTTTTGCAAATAGTGAAGTAGCTTAATCATAATTACTATTTCAGAAATATAGATATGTAGTTTAGCTGGTACAATCTTTCTGATCAATTACAACCCCAGGTTCCCATTTAACATATGGGTCAGGATAAAAAGCACATGTATTTTAAAAAAATCATTTGGAGCAAACAAGAAGCTTTCAAGCTTATTCCAATTCCGCAAGTAGACAGCCAGACAGACAGACTCTTTCTTTAAATTGCCCAAATAGTGAGACTCGCAACATACTTAATGCCTCTTTATGGCAGTGCAACACAAGCGTTAACGCCGTGAAAGTTACGTACCCGACCAAGGATGATAATGATGATGAGGTTGATGCAGGCCGCTGTGATGGAGGTGATGGTGGACGCTCTCTCGCTGATTGTGTCTTGGTTGATCCCATAGAGAATTGTGGACACAGTAATGCGGTATACGATCACACCAAACACTGCCGCAACCACAACACACAACTGGAATAAAGGAATGATTACATTGTTATCATAAATATGGTCAATGTGATGCACACATCTGAGCAAAGTAAAAGCCAGTCATAACTCAAAAGATTAACATAACAGCTTTTCTTATAAGGGATGGTCAGATCTTGAGACATGTGAGATAATGAAAGAACTTTTAATGAGATTGAAAATGGTGGTTGATCAATTATTCGGGGGTTTGAACCCCCCGCCCCCTTTGGAATTATTTTTTTTTGGACCCCCCAATTTAATAGGTGAACCTTCCTCAACCCCCCTTAAAAATTCATGGATCCACCACTGGACATGTATGACATTTCAGTTCACTTCACTTTTAGCTAAAAGATTTCAGCCATATGGTCTTATCATAACTAATATTTCAAAATTAGAATTGCTGAGAAGAAGAGGCAGTTACTTACCATAAATAGGACGACCCAGAGAGATGAGAAGTAGCGACACATCCTGCTGCCCAGACTCATGTACGGTTCCTCCATCTGTAACACAAACACAGGTACACAGGTCAAACACAGGTACACAGGCGAATTCAAAGGATATTCATAGCGCTATGGTAAAAAGAATTTTTGACTTTAACCAAAATGTCAAATTAGAGAAAATTTAGTATGCATACGTAAATTCAACCTTGACATGACCTTATCAGAACTAAAGTGTCAATGTGATTATTATGACATGCATTTATCTTACATGCTCGATTTAAAAAATGTTTGTGTTCTTAATATCATACCTTTAAAGGTATCTAAATTTTTTGAAAGAGAAAACCGAACTTATCAGTTTAGGAAACCTTTATTTTCCTTAATGAAACAAATAATTAATCTCTCCATTAGATACTCCTTTCTTAACTTTATTTTGAGAATATGGAAGTTAGAATATTTAAAAGTTCTTGTTGAAAACAATAAGTCATCATATTATCTAGAAATGACATTTTGACATATGTTATAAACAGGTATACATTCAGAATCTCTATTATCCTGCATGTTCATATAGCAGTGATGCTTCAAGTTCACAAGGACAGAAAGTGATGCCGTCTTCAGGGTGAAATAATGTCATAATTCACAGGGATAGTACAAATATTCAATTTTAAAACCCATAACCAAGAAAATCTGAATAATATTTCTTTCTCATGCATAGCTTTTGTAACTACCTGAAAAAGATTTAATATTCAACTGAAATAAAACAGTTATGAGAACTAAGCATCTCCAAGTTATAAGATGCTTCAAGACCAATTTACATGTGAGGCTGAAGATAGTACAGTGTTGTATAGCAGCTAGCATTCCAATTCACAAAAAACATGCTGATACAAGGCGGTGAAATAAACACAAACTCATGGCTGCATAGTTGAGTGACAGATTAAATGATAAGAAAATTGAATCAGTTTTTCAAATTTATCATCGAATGAACCTGTTAAGCTTTTATCTATTCATTCTTATTTTGGAAGTAAGCAATGGGTTTTTTCTTTAAATTCTTAAAATTCCTGAAGGCTTTTCGAACTGAAATATGTAAGAAGAGTGTGCATGATTTTCTGGACATGAACTTTTCTCGTGTGAAATTACATAAAAATGAACATATCATGTATATATACACCTTTTTTAACAAGTTTTCAGTTGATCAATGTGCAGTTTTGCAATTACCGTCAAACGAAAATGATGCAGTAGAGATTAAATTCAGTAACTTCATTAGATATGCTGATGACATCACAGACAATGTGATGTATGAT
Organism: Phorcus lineatus; assembly: GCA_921293015.1. Lineage (NCBI taxonomy): Eukaryota > Metazoa > Mollusca > Gastropoda > Trochida > Trochidae > Phorcus > Phorcus lineatus. The sequence goes on from OV121085.1 coordinate 42,830,395, forward strand.
GCTCATAAGAGAAAATTCATAATATTTTGCACAGCCTCTGTAAAAAAAAAGCAGTACAACTTCTATTCGTTAAACTTTGTTATCATATTTTTTGTATCTTTTTTCTTAAGAAAATTGTAACATCACTGCATTGCAAATAAATTTATAAATATCAGATTTCTTTGTTTAAGCAAGCCATTCAAAGCCATCATGCTTAGCATTTCTCAGTATCAGTTGGTGTCATTGTCTGTATCATAAAGTCTTAGAAGACTACTATAAATTCAGCAGATGTCAAACTTTAAGAATCACCATGTATGATTAACTTTTTATGGACACCAATTGACCAGAAGTCAAGACAACAAAATATTGTTAATGCTTTATTACCTTGAAAAGTTATAGAAATATAAAGGTTTGTTTAAGGTATTCCAACCACATTTGTAAATTGATATTTTTCCAATACCAAACATTGAAGATCCATGGATGAATATTATTAGCAAACTATTTACAAACTTGAAAAAAATATCCTTGTAATCATTAATTAAAAATCTGATTGATCTTTGTTAGTATAGGAGCGAATTTCATGCAATTCTGATTTCAGGTTTCCTTTCTTTCAAGATTTTGGGGAAGTTTTCATGCTGTAATTTGTAGTAAAATCAAAAGCTACACTTCAAAATGAATCGAAAATACCTGAACTCTGAAATTGGATATCATCTGACAAACAAAAAACAAATACATTACATACTTTTCTTTACATCTTAGGTAAAAAAAACATTGCAAAATGGAAAAACAGACTTTTTATGACTATTGCAGAAATCTACAATTTCAATGGTTCTTCTTTGGTTATGGTTAAAGTGTGACTTTAGAGCACCAAATTTGGTACGTGTAAAATAGTTAATTGTAATCATAAAAACTTCTCTAAAACAAATGAAGGATTTGGGTTTATAGTGTTAGATGAATAAACTCAATAACTAGTATATGTAATCTTTTAATTGGCATGTATAGTTTGTTTTCCAAATTTTCAAAAATATTATAAGGCTGTCTTTATGGGGTTTTTTTCATTAAAAACTATTGCCATAAATTTGGAATTTTTGAATTCATATAGATACAGAGTATAATGTTATAAAAAAAACTTGAAACGTAAGTTTAATCAAATATCCATGTATATACTTCTGACAAAGGTGCAAGTCTTAAAAAATGTGCAATCAAGAAATATCAATCATGCCCAATTTCTTTAATATCAAAGATGTGCAACAACGTCATGAAAGTTCACGTCTAATCAAAAAATATTTACAAGACTGAAAAGACAGTAGATACTTTTAGTACCCCACTTCTATAAATTCAGCCAAAAATTCTAACACAATGAGTAAGGGTATCAATCATTCAAGAGCTATCAAAATATCATAAGATCATCAACAAGTAAAGAAGAAACATTAGTTTTCTTGTATCTGAAACACCGATGATGATAAAACGATGAAGATTGAGTGAAAATTATGAAATTATGAGTGGCTGATTATTTTTACATATCCGAGGGATTATAAAGAAGCAAACTATATCTCTTTTTCAAAAACATGTTCAGTTTATTTACCAAAACAAGATGAGAGAATAATTTTTATTTTTCATAAAGGCAGCCGTGGGACAATGATTTTACACTGGGCCTCCTAATCAAAGCTCAATTCTCACAGTTAGCTTTGTCATATGAAAAAGGATCAAGTTAAATGGTTTTTTAGAAGCCCAGTTCATCATTATCTGTTTTCTGCCACAAAATATAAATTGCAGATTCCAATCAATCATAAATAAACAATTCTAGAGTAATTTTTATTGAAAGATTTGATTTAGGGTAGAGAATTACTTTCCTTGTAGGGCATAACTCAAGCCTGTCTGGTCAATTTAAGCCTTGCTGCAATTTTATGGGTGCCAGCTTTTCAGCAAGCTGCACCTGAACTTTAACAATGAGAACCCTCCAGAAGGTCATTACTAATTGCGCTCTGATAGTGCTTATTTTTTGGTTTCCACAAGCCATCAATATTGGTGCATTACAGTAAGGCTTAAAGGAGTCTGTGATGGAGACTGGCTTATAATTTTGCCTTGCAAGGGAAGCTGAGTAAAGAAAGTTTAAGATACAAGTTGGTTCACATGGGGTAGACAGATATACAACAATGGGTCATGAATGGAAGCACAGAGGGCCTGATCAAGACCAGACCACAACTAGCCACGTGACATACCGATCGGTCTGCAGTCTGCTCACGATCCAACCAATCAGAACAGTTAGAATATCTTAGCTTTGTGGTATTTCTTTTATAGCGCCAAAGTCACAATTGCACTTTTGGAAACAAATTTTGATATATATTGAGGAAAATAACATCTTTGAATAAAATTCTTTTTGCTCGTTAGAATTTCTCTTCAAAGTACACACCGCTAATGGCTGAAATGATGCCCAATTATTAAACTCTTTCTTCAAAGTAAAAAATATCGGCCCAGATCACAAATATTTAAAAAAAATAATAATCTAAGATTCATTAGTCTTGAATTTTTAGCAGTTTCGTTGTGCAGTTATGACCTTTACATTTGCATGTATATATATATATATATATAGATAGGGGAATTATTGGTCAATCTACCTCTGGATATATGTAAAAAAAACTTCAAATATGATAAGCTTTAAACACGAAATAAAAAAAAAACATTTAAAAAAGCATAACAACTCATAAAGGGAAAATGGAAACAATTCAAATATGATTGAAATGACTTTCCATACATATCTTATAAATATAAATATGAGGAACAAAAACGAACGTTCAATCAAATAACCAAACAAAGGAAACACAAATTTGCAAGTAACTAAATCAAAATTTTCGAACCTTTACCTCCTTAGAAGAACAAGTACAAATTGCAAAAGAGTATTCAAAAAGTTTCAGAAAATAGTTGTTTAAAATATATTGATCAAAGTGAAAAATATCAAGAACACAACTCAAAACCAAATATTTATGAAAAAATTTTAGGTTCTCAATTGTTTCTTTAAGTTAGATGTGAACATTATTAAAAAATGTTTCTGATTAATCAAACGTAAAAAGAATGTGAGATGAGCATAGTGATTGAAGTCTTGTAAAAATATCAACTATAGAGCTCAAATTTTCTTTTAACTACAACCAAAGTTAATATATTTCCTAAGATCGAGATGAAGATGTAAACATACAAATGGCCTAATGAACTTTAACAGAATCAAGTGTTTAATATTATCATTTATATCATTTCTAGTATCAAGATGCATTACTCTACACTCTCAATTCAGCATGCGAGAATTTCTACAAGATGCAGTATCAGACAGGACAAGAGTATTACTCACATGGTTGATGGGATTCTTCTTCACACGAGTCACAGAGGCTTCGAACTCGGGTCGGATTGTTTCCTGGGAAAGAAATGAATAAATACACAAATTTGCCTATGTTTTGAGAACACCATATCTTGACTCAAGTATTTTAAGCTCCCATCTTAAGTTATTTGTGATAAACATTAAGATTATTAGTGAACCAGCTCATTAATCCACTCCTGCATTACACACTGGTGTCGAAGCTCCAGGTAAAGATATTGCACTAAGTCATATTTCATCAAACTAAAAATATATTATTCAGAACAAAAACACACCCAAAGACCATTGCTGTTATGCCCTTAGGTTTTGAAAAATTCATTGTGGATGAACAGATGAAAGAACTACTGATTTATACTGAATATGATATCCCTTAGACTTCTCCATAGTGGGGTTATCATACAAATTTTCATCTATCTCAGATTAAAAGTACTTGTTGAAGCAGTTGTCATCACTTCTCACTTTTATAAAAGCAAGTAAAAACAGAGGTCCCATTTCTTCGTTACTAATTTTGCAAAAATTAAAACAAAAAGTCAACTCACTTCCTCCTCGAAGTCTGCCACATCCCAGTCGTACTCTATCTCGGCAGTTCTTCTCTTCCACATCTCTGAGAATACCGTCGCTATAAACAGTATTTTCACATTCAATTCAGAGATACTTTATTTCACTTGATACTTCATAAACTGACAATTGAGAATTGAGTTATCCAAAAATAACACATATTTTTTTGTCAATCAAAAATAACAAATAAACGCTTGTTCTTCAATTATCTTCATTTTTGTGAGATAATTTTGATTACCTTAAAAAAAACTGCTACTGCCCTTTTAAATGCAAGATCTAATCAAATGATAAAAGTAAAATTCAAACCAAGACTATAAAATTTAAACTTAGGATTTTGAAGCATTTTGGAGTAGACTAGGAGGAAAAACTCTAAGGAAAAGTAACAACATGACTGAACTGAATTACCCCATAGCGCCATGAAGCCTGCAAAGGCTACCGTTGCCGGGTTGTCAAAGAGATAGGTAGCTTGAGCGTATCGACAACTTCTCTCCAGCTTCCAGTAGGAGCAGCGCTGGTCACACAGAGGACACATCGTGGTGTTGCCAGCTTTGTTGGGATCACAGATCTCCGTACTGTCAATAATTGAGATGCAATTGGTGAGGTTTCAGAATATCATTATTTCAGATGGCTGTTCAAAATTGAAAAAAGGGCATTAAAGGGCCAACACATGGCTGATAATATGTATCCATGTTTGATTTCGGTTGCGGATCAAGGAGTTTAAAGAAGGGTTTTCACCTATTGAAAGGGGGAGGAGAGGGGGTGTGTGTGAGTGGTGGGTGGCGTTCACCCTGGATTTCAGCGTTTTTACAGTCAATTTTTTTAAGAAATTTCAAAAGGCATGTTTAAGCCCCTGATTTCCCTCCCAATATTTCTAGAAAATTAAGCACAATATCTCTTCAGATTATATAACCTACCTGACAACGTCATCAAACAAGGTGCCGAGTCCATAGAAGAAAGCGATAAGTCCCACAATGGCTGCAGGGATCAACATACTGGTGTAGTAACCCAACCAGCTGAAGTAGATGCCTATCTTCTCACCAAAGTAGCGTCTGAAATATATATATCTTATTTCCATCTTCATTTTGAAACATGGTTAATGGCTTTATAAACATTTGCATATTATTTGAATGTCAAACACAAACTTTTGACACACGGTCGTCTCAGCGGGGGATTTGAATCTGTGACTTCGTGGGGAAAGTTTTAGAGACATTGAGTTATTGTAGAAATTTTAGAAATTATGGTACTTTGCTCAATACCATATTGAGCTATTTACTTCATAAAGCAAAAGAAATGGATCTCCTTAAACATAGCCAATTTTACTCCGGTTCACTTTAACACTCATTTCTTAAAATTGCGCTAAGGTTATCTTACAGTCTAGCATGATCACTTTAGAGCTTTAAGAAAAAGCCTTTGATTGCATTAGTGAATACAACAAAACCTGTAAAATGCTATTCACTTAAGGAGTAATTCACAGCATGTAATTAACAGTAAAAAGCCTTGAAATCTGTTGAATATAAACATGGGGTCTTTTGAGAGCAAAAAGTATTTGAACAAACCCTGCATAGAAAAAGGATAGTGTAAGCTAAAAATCAAGAAAACCTACTTACATCATTTGTAAAACATAAACCTACACTCCTTGTGGTTGAAGGAATAGAGGCAGCCACTGCTGCCTAACCTAATTGATGCTAAAATCTTTCATTTTTGCATCCTCATGTAACTACAATTACAACTTCTATTCATCGCCATGACGATTTTTAAAAGCATCATACCAAACATAAACAATATTTTAATGAGATTTTTCTTCCTCATTTGGCCCTTGATCAGAGATTGCACAGCATCTTACTGATCAAGGTTATAGATGATTATACTATCACATTTCTTAACTATCTAAAGGCATGTATTGCTAATCATTGATATCATGGTAATTTGTAAAATGAGCTTACCTAATATGATCTAGAGGCTGAAACTTGTACCACACCCACGGCTTGGCCCATACTTCATACAGCAGCTGGACACAGAGAAACATTCTATTATCAAATATTTCCTTATGAAATTCAGTTTAATATACCTCTCTGAAATGTCCGTCATTGTAGCATTACACCCAAAACTTTCTGTGTGTAGAACAGTTCTCTACTGCAGACAAAGTTGCCGAGCCCCTGGCGGGAGAATTTAAAGAGGTCAAAGTGCAAAAGAAAGTGGAAGAAACATTAGAAACCTACATGTCTGTCGTTGGCCTTGCCTCTCGTGAGCAGGGAGTGATCGCTCTGATAGTTTCCCTGCAACGTAAGAAAAAAGGTGATTAGTTACTTACTAATTAATCTAATTAAACTCTAGTTAAATTACCATCTCATCAGCTTAAATCAAGTCAAACTTCAACTTCAGTATTGCATTCTTCTAACATTGAAGCATATGTACATTATATCGGTATTTGTTCAATACCCTATCATTTCTTCCCATGTCATCTCTGTTACAAGTGTGCACTTTCTCTGCTATCAATTGAGATTGTTTGCTACAAACTTAGTTGTGCAATCAGCGCTGTTGTTTATAACTTAGCATTTGTTTTGTTCCTGAACATTGAAAACAACTTGAGTTCTTTTATTTGTGCAACATGATTAGTGAGAGTGAAATAGAAATGAGGTTATGTGGAAGAAATGATTGCAGGAACCCTGCTGGGAGAGAATGTTTCCTTTATTTATTCCGCTTTCTGTCTACCATACCTCGTGAAGTGGGTAGGCTGCCACGTATGAGTTTGTGCCCAACATCTTCTTGATTCCTATAGTAGAAAACAGAGCAATATATAGTATTATATTCAATATGCAAACAAAGAACAAGAGAATCTAAGGCATGTTGGTTTAGAATATCAAGTTAGTCATAGAACAATAATGTTGCTATCATTTTAGTGACAACTGCAAATGTCTCCATAGACCACTAATTAAGCCAAAGGATTTACTGCACTGCATATAATGTTAATTTGCACAAACCTTGCCTTTGCATGTAAGAAAAGACAAAGTTGGGGAATCCCTGGCTGAATCTTGAAATATCTTATCCTTTTGAATTACGGAATCAAAGTGAACTTTTCAAAGTGTTCCATTTCTATAAATATATTCAAGAAATAGAGTAGCTAGCTTAACCGTAGTAAGTTTTGAAACGAAGTACAGTTTTGCCCCGAAACCAGGACACGTAAAGAAGAGGCCAAAAGACGACATAATTGTTCAGTATTTTTTAGGATACTCTCTTTCTTTTCTAGCATGTACAATTTAATCGTAAAGTTGCTTCATATTTTTTTGAGCAATTATTTGATTTCAGGGTTTACTTTGTGTAACTTAAGTGTATAAAAATCATTTGTGAATTTAAAATCAAACAGGGCCACTGTTAGTGATGTCATGGGCCATTCATTGTTTCATGACGTCAGTCAAAAACTGGTCCTAATTACTGAATTAAAGGTTTGGCAGTGCTTTGTTCTTTGCAAAATTAATGAAAGTATTTGTGATATAAGCATGGAACACTCACCAAACTTGTTCTTCTTCTTGTCCCCGACATCCTCGTACACTGCTCTAGCTAGGATCTGGTACACGATGAGACTGCGCTGGGCAGTGCTGAAGAACGTGTCTTTGTCCTTGATGATGAATCTGTGTAGGGGGAAATCACATGTGTAATCACTCATCACTTATCCCTCTACTTGACAACACAGTTCTTGCAAGCATATCACTGATACTTATTTTGCTTCATATGTAAATGACAAAACATGGATGAAAAAGGGTTTATATTTATCATGCTTCTGTACTTAATGACACAAACTTTCATGCAAAATTACTTATATTTATCCTACTTCATGACTGAACAACACATAATATTTTACCTGCTCTCTGTATGCATGATATCAGAACACTTATCTTGCTTCAATGCTAAATATGACAGAACTTGAAAAAAACAAAATCACTGAACATGCACTTATCCTATTCCTATACTGAACACAGTTTTCAATTATTATTACAGTTAAAGTTCTTTTTATAGCTGTAATAAGAGACACAATAGTGTTCAAATTTGAATGAAGTGGCATAAAATCCTCTCATTTCCTTGTCTTATCAAGTAAATGTTGCAAGAGTATTTCATCCTAAGAGGGAATTCTCAGTGTAATGATATTTTATGTAAATAACTTGATACAAAATATTACATTATCTTTTGACCTATGAAACAACTTCTATAATGAGTCATATTTTTCTTTTACAACTTTTTGACTTTTGATTATGATTCAATGCAAAAGAAAGCATTTTACCAAAATGGTTTCCTGATAAACATCTTTAGAATCTTAACATGCTACAGGAAATAAGATATCAAGTTTGAGTACAATTAAAGTATGTTTTCATATGTGAGTCAAAGTAAATGGTTCATGCATAATAAATTACAGTTTAAAGTATATCTATATTTTTTATAAACTTAATATTTCTTGATGTCATATTTCCAATATCTATTAGAATTAATATTTAAACATAGGACAGTACAACAATTTTTCATTACATCCAACAGATTAATATTTGCAAGCAGGACTCTGTACAAACATACATCCCGCAACTTAAAAAAAAGGTATTAATTGTTTGATAGGGAGATCAATAAACAAAGTGTATTAAACAAACACGAAACCTCAGTTTGAAAATTGTTGAAGTATGGACATTTCAAGTTTTCAACTCCCATTTCCCAACTCAAATATTTGACAGAAAGGTGTTCATACCAAAATGGCAGCATGCAGTTTTAGCTTGGTATGTTATAATACCTTTGACCACTACGAATAATCAAGCTGAATAATGGATATTTCACCTTCTGAAGGGAATACCTTTTGCATATATTAACATGTATATGTGGGAATTTAAAGAAATCAATTTTCAAAAAATCATGTTTCATTGCAATTAAACAAACATAACTTGTTCCAGTCTTCTTAAAAAATCCTTATCACTTTGTCTGGGGGCATTTGAAATGAACATTCATCTAATTTTCAAACTAAGGATTAAACATAAACCATGCACGTTTGTGAAACTGTTAATCACATGCAAACATTTACAAACAAACAATTAACACATATTTTGTATATTAAACATATCTTACATTCCCCTGGAATCATCAAGAAGTAATGAAAGAAGAAAAAGAACTCAAATGTTAGCGATGCAGAGTCTACAAGAACAGGGTAAATACGGTACAAACAATCAAGGTCTCAACATTCAACCTTGTCTTATCACTAAAAGAACACATTTTAAAAATTTGACTATTAATAAATAAATCTCAAATGAATCTAATGTGCTCAAAACAATTTATCCCTAACTTGTAAAAAGATTGTCCAATTTTTCGAAAATGTTTTCATATTTTCCAAAATTAGAAATAATTATTCCAAATTTAATTAATTTTTCAAATATTAATTGACTTTTTTCAGAAAGTCCTCTTAAAATTATTATGTTTCAATGAGTCTTGAAAAAAACTCCATCAATTAAGTAAATCAGAAAGAGACAGTTAAACAAGATAAGCTGGAGGATAAGCATCATCATAGGATAAAATGGATTCCAATTTCTAATTTCATTGGTAATGAAACCTCTATATCAAGTTAAAAGATAACTACAAGTTGTCAAGCAATCTTATCTGATACCGATGAAGAATAAAGTTTTGATGAGATATATGGCCAAGTAAACCATATTAATAAATTCTTAAAAGATAGAATTTTACTTTGAGTTAGTAATCCTCCCATGCTTTAGAGGCATTCTTATTAACGTTAAATTTCAATGTATCCAATGTCACAAGCATTCACACTCAAACAGGTTGCACTCTGGTTCTCTGTATCTTTGATATCTTCACATGCTTATTCTAGGCCATGATTTGATGCAATTAGATATTAAATTTACAACTAAGACGTATATGATTACATGTTGACAAAATGGAAAAGGTAAATGAAAAGGAAAAAATCAAAATCTGATGATAAAAGATTGATTTGAGAATTAAAAAAGAAGAAAACACTTGTTCCAAGAAAAATGAATCAATAAATTCTATTAAGAACAGTTGTTGTTTGTTATTCTAAACATTCCTCACTGCATCTACTATAATTGTCAGCAAATCATCAACAAAAAAATAGAATTTTTTTCCAGTTATACAAGCCCTTTTAGTGAGCAAATGCAAAAAATCAATGAATCAATATTTTGTTTTGAATTCAATTTATAAAATTTGAATAATGAATAAATATACTGACTGGTCCTCTCGGTCCCGGGAGTATGCTGCTGTGAAATAATCAGGAACCTCTGGAAGTCTGTCAGGGTCTATATCAAATGGCGTGGGACACTTGGCCCAACAGGAAGTGATGTTGTCCAACATGTCATTCTCCTGGAGAACAAGAAGTGGGTGGTTTAAACAATTTATCCAAAGAATAAATCTATCATGGAACATGGTAAAATAGACTTTCAAGAAAAAATGCAAAGAGAGGATACTATTACAAACAATTTGAAGTTGTGACTGAATTAAACACAGGATAAAGAGATGGATGAAGAGTGACAAACTTGTTTGAGAAAATATTTAGGTTAAATAATACCTTTAATTGGGTGAATCCAAACCAATGTCATTCAATTACTACCAGAATTCAATTTGTAAAGAACTGGAATTGACTTAATGTAAGGAACAAATTCTAAACCAAGATTTTTGGGTAAAGTCTTTTTAATTTTGGTGAAAAAGTAAACTTCGAATGAATTTTTTAAAAATACAAATAAACTTGATCAAAACTTCAACAACAACATCCAGCAATAGTTTCATGCATATATCACATCTAGATCAACATGCTGACATCTAAAACTGGCTGTAGAAAATGAAAGTCCTCAACAACAAAAAGCACATTGATGAATTTTGTTTCTAAGAATACCTAAAAACCATGCTTCCTTCAAGCAAAAAACTTCTATTAAAGGTCTTGGCAATTACATAATTTACAACACACACAATGGCCTTGACCTAGTCAACATAGTTCTGAAAGTCAACATTCAGGAAATTTTCAACATGTCTGTGTCAAAAATGATAACATCATTGACTTTACTAGAACCCAGAAACTCCACATCATCAGTTCACCATAGAGAAATGTTAACCAAGCACTTGATTTCCAGTAATGTATGTCATCATTCAACTTGACAAAGCCCAACATTGCAACCAAAACCCTTGGTGCCAATACCAATCTATGGTTCCTGGAAGTGCAAGAGATCATGCTAAGGGTTCTATCCGACCTGAAGGAGAGTGTGTACAGTCCTTAAAGGGATTCTACAACTACTGCCAGTACTGTTCAGGTCCTTTTCCTCCTGCTCTACATGCATACAGTCCTGCGTGGGAAAACTACTCTTACTATCGTGTGCTGTATAGATGCCCTAGAGTCCAAGCTGTGCATTTTCCATTCTGATGAGAATTATATGATTTAGACTTTGTAGGGCATTTAGTAATGCCATACATAAAATAGTATGATTGAAAGATGATCACTTATCATTGTCCTGATGTTATCGAGTGCAGTCGTAAATTCTGAATTAGACTACAAACCTGGACATGTATAATCTTTTTCAAAGAGCAAGAAAATCCTGCTTTTCTTATAATATTTTATAAAAAATTTGAATGACATCACAAATGGCAGAGAGAAGATGTTTTCAACTGACATTCTCTTTTGGCATTCAGAAATAGAGGACAAAAAGGTTGTATCTGTCTGGATGTGGTGTTAATGAGAAGCATTCTGAAATTGTTATAGATGAAAATTTTGGATGTTGAGCATTTGAAAGTCAGAAATAGGAACATTCTTGATTTAAAGATCTTGAATGAATTAATGACAAAGAGTTTTCACAGAATCATGCAACAAGAATGGCATGAGACTTGACTTCAAGAAGTGACTTCATTTTTCTTGTGAATGAGAAAAATAAACTTTGGTGTATTAGAAGCAGACCATGTGAAGAAAACTAAAAGCAACAAATTTGACCATCACAAATAAATTAATCTAACTGAACTAGAAGCATGAACAAGGAAATCCTAATTCTTAAATTATCTTTTGGTTTTGATGTCAAGCTCTTAAAAGTAATTCAGAAATAAAAACTTAAATACTGATGTCAAGGAGAAGCATTTTGTGACTGAGGACAAAGAGGTCTAAAGGATTCATGCAACTTATTGCAACAGAACCATTTGACACTCGATAAAGATATTCTTTAAAAAGACACTCCATGATTTTCATGGTATCTCATTCAGCTTTCAAAGAGACAAAACTATTAATGATGACAATAATTTGAAACATCCCACATTTTCATTCACAAATGCAAAATTAATACATGACAATTATTAGGTTTCACTGAAAATCAAAAACAACACCCTTATGTTAATTCCAAAACCAAAATCATGTCTCATTTTCATGATTAGTTATAAAACCTTTCAACCATCCATCATTATCCATGCAAACATCACCTTCTACCCGCTCCAGATAAGTTTCCAAAATTAAGTTAGAATCATTGACACGCTTCATTGTCCATTGTTTTCAAAATCATGACTGAATACCTTTATTTTGTCACTCATTTGAACCATTAAAATCAAAATAAAACTTTTCAGCAATAGCGTATACTTCTCCTTTAACAACACTGTTCTTAAAATTTTGTTTCCAACAACTCAGGGAGTGTCTCTTTAAATATGATTTTTCTTGTGAAACGATAGTTTAGCATAGGATTTCAAATAAGGCGAACATGTTATGAAAATTAAAACAACAAATATGACCATCACTGAACATTTTTACAAAAAAACACAAATAAAGGGGCCAAAATTTCCGGGTGATTTTATAAGCATGTTTGATTACCAAATATGATCAAGATATAACAATACTACACAACTGAAATCTTAATCATCTCTTTCAACTTTTGACAACCCATAATAAACATTGTTTACAAAGTCCAATGATGTTTTTGCAATTTGATGATGAAAGATCAACTAAGGAGATGAATATCAATTTTAATCAAAAAATGAAACCTAAACTTAAACCAAAACAAAACAAAACAAAACAAAACGTTGTTAGAATAATTTTTTACCCAATTCCAACTAATGACAAATTGATTAAACTTTCCACCATGCAACTATTATCCTTAACATGGAATGTTCATCTAAATATTCTCGACATCAGCTATGTTCACTATTATTATCATGCATGTCCCCGACACAAATATTACTTACATCCTCATAATCTCCTTGATCCTGTTATGAAGTATATATATATGTTATAAATATAAAACATGCAAAATAATGTGTAGGAGGAAGAATGAGAAAACAAGTAAAGAAGTGAGCACAGCTCACATACCCCCGCTTCAAACTATAGTCTGGCTTTCTTTGTTGGTCTTACCCTCAAAAAGCTCACTTAGGGATCATGGTTGATAAGTGTATTAAGTTTGTTGAAGCTAGCATGTATAGTTTAGGAGATATGCTCAGGAAAAAGCACTTTGTCAGATAGTCATTGTTTTAGTAACGTTTCCATGTAAAACGCAAAAAATAAAAATAATTTTTTGGTCTTACCCTCAAGATACGCACCAATATGGATAAGTGTATGAAGTTTGGTGATGATAGCATGTACGGTTTAGAAGATATACTCCGGACAAAGGACTTAGTCATAAATTCACTGTTTTAGTCATGTTTCCATGGAAAGCGCAAAAAAAATATAAATCATTTGTTGGTCTATAACCCTCAAAAGGCACATCAATGGATCATGGTTGATAAGTGTATGAAGTTTGGTAAAGATAGCATGTATGGTTATGAAGATATACTCCGTACAAAGGACTTTGTCACTGTTTAAGTCATGTTTCCATGGAAACCGCAAAAAATAAAAATCATTTGTTAGTCTAACCCTCAAAATCACATCTAGAGATCATGTTTTATAAGTGTATGAAGTTTGATGAAGATAGCATGTATAGTTTAGGATAAATGCTCCGGACAAAGGACTTGGTCATCGAGTCACTGTTTTAGTCATGTTTCCATGGAAACCGCAAAAAATAAAAATCATTTGTTAGTCTAACCCTCAAAAGGCACATCTAGGGATCATGGTTGATAAGTGTATGAAGTTTGGTGAAGCTAGCATGTATAGTTTAGGAGATATGCTCCGGACAAAGGACTTGGTCATAGAGTCACTGTTTTAGTCATGTTTCCATGGAAACCGCAAAAAATAAAAATCATTTGTTAGTCTAACCCTCAAAAGGCACATCTAGGGATCATGGTTGATAAGTGTATGAAGTTTGGTGAAGCTAGCATGTATAGTTGAGGAGATATGCTCCGGACAAAGGACTTGGTCATAGAGTCACTGTTTTAGTCATGTTTCCATGGAAACCGCAAAAAATAAAAATCATTTGTTAGTCTAACCCTCAAAAGGCACATCTAGGGATCATGGTTGATAAGTGTATGAAGTTTGGTGAAGCTAGCATGTATAGTTTAGGAGATATGCTCCGGACAAAGGACTTGGTCATAGAGTCACTGTTTTAGTCATGTTTCCATGGAAACTGCAAAAAATAAAAATCATTTGTTGGTCTAACCCTCAAAAGGCACATGTAAGGATCATGGTTGATAAGTGTATGAAGTTTGGTGAAGCTAGCATGTATAGTTTAGGAGATATGCTCCGGACAAAGGACTTGGTCATCGAGTCACTGTTTTAGTCATGTTTCCATGGAAACCGCAAAAAATAAAAATCATTTGTTAGTCTAACCCTCAAAAGGCACATCTAGGGATCATGGTTGATAAGTGTATGAAGTTTGGTGAAGCTAGCATGTATAGTTTAGGAGATATGCTCCGGACAAAGGACTTGGTCATAGAGTCACTGTTTTAGTCATGTTTCCATGGAAACCGCAAAAAATAAAAATCATTTGTTAGTCTAACCCTCAAAAGGCACATCTAGGGATCATGGTTGATAAGTGTATGAAGTTTGGTGAAGCTAGCATGTATAGTTTAGGAGATATGCTCCGGACAAAGGACTTGGTCATAGAGTCACTGTTTTAGTCATGTTTCCATGGAAACCGCAAAAAATAAAAATCATTTGTTAGTCTAACCCTCAAAAGGCACATCTAGGGATCATGGTTGATAAGTGTATGAAGTTTGGTGAAGCTAGCATGTATAGTTTAGGAGATATGCTCCGGACAAAGGACTTGGTCATAGAGTCACTGTTTTAGTCATGTTTCCATGGAAACCGCAAAAAATAAAAATCATTTGTTAGTCTAACCCTCAAAAGGCACATCTAGGGATCATGGTTGATAAGTGTATGAAGTTTGGTGAAGCTAGCATGTATAGTTTAGGAGATATGCTCCGGACAAAGGACTTGGTCATAGAGTCACTGTTTTAGTCATGTTTCCATGGAAACTGCAAAAAATAAAAATCGTTTGTTGGTCTAACCCTCAAAAGGCACATGTAAGGATCATGGTTGATAAGTGTATGAAGTTTGGTGAAGCTAGCATGTATAGTTTAGGAGATATGCTCCGGACAAAGGACTTGGTCATAGAGTCACTGTTTTAGTCATGTTTCCATGGAAACTGCAAAAAATAAAAATCATTTGTTGGTCTAACCCTCAAAAGGCACATGTAAGGATCATGGTTGATAAGTGTATGAAGTTTGGTGAAGCTAGCATGTATAGTTTAGGAGATATGCTCCGGACAAAGGACTTGGTCATAGAGTCACTGTTTTAGTCATGTTTCCATGGAAACTGCAAAAAATAAAAATCATTTGTTGGTCTAACCCTCAAAAGGCACATCTAGGGATCATGGTTGATAAGTGTATGAAGTTTGGTGAAGCTAGCATGTATAGTTTAGGAGATATGTTCCGGACAAAGATTTTTCGACGGACGGACAGACGGACAGACGGACGGAAGGACGGACGGACAGAATGAACGCTATATACCCCCGCTTACGCTGTAAGGCGGGGGTATAATTAGTGAAGGAATTACTTGCAACCACAATATTTCAACAACTTTAGAGTGGACATGTATAATATTTCAACAACTTTAAAGAAGACATGTATAATATTTCAAGAGAGGACATGAATGATATTTCAAAAACTGTAAAGAGGGCATGTAACATGGGAAAACTTTTTTAGAAAAGATAAAAATTGAAAATAACTACTACTTGAATGGTTCTATACTTAACTTAAATCTTGGCGGATGTGATTACATGCAGTCTTATATGTTCAATTAACTTTGGAAAGCCTAATAGATTTGTATGAAGGCAACATGTCAACACTCATAATTTCAAAAGATAAATAAAGGGCAAGCTATCAAAGAACAGGTTACTTGACGATTAATCTGATATGATGAGAACAAACCCTTTGTTAATAATAAAACTTATATTTACATGTATCATTGTATGAAATAAGCAAATAAAAATCGAGCCCTTAATCAACATTTAATTTGGACAACATTTTGAGTTATTCTTTTAATTGAAAAATGTAAAATTTAGATTGTTGACACTATATATTCCAGCTTATTTCATACATTGATAATAGTAAAGCTTTTTTGTTTTTAATGCCCAGAAAGTAGTCAATCAATTTTCACTAGAACTACTAATGCACCTTGCATAAACAAAGAAATGATTCTACAGTTGCCGTGGCAACACCCACCTGTAATGGCATCTTCATGTTCATTATCTCAGCATACCTCGTTAGCACCTCCCAGGTAGCATGCACCTTAACGAACCACAGGTTGTCTTCCTTCAGGAGCTGCATAAACAATACTTCAATTAGAAATTATTTAATTTAACAAAAGTAAAATTCAAATTACATCAAATCAATGAACATTTATCAAAAGGGTTTTGAAATCATGCGTTACATGCCCATTCCATTAGGAATTTAAAATTATTTTATAAATGGAATTAAAAAAGGCAGCATGCAATTAATTTAAGGATTGGGAAATAAGACATGTGAAAAAGTGTAAAAGTTAGTGTTTTGAATAGAACATTGAAATAAAAATAATCACATATAAATTGTGGAAAATGAGTGATTTTCAAAACTTTCCAAACAGAAAGGAAAGCTTAAGTCACATGACTTATAATGTACTTAAGACATTCTCAATGCTAAGAAAGTTTTGATTACCTGATGCATCATATAAAAACAACAGGAGTGAGAAGTGATAACGATTAGTAAAAATGTTTTGTTAAACTAAACTATGAGTGCTACAACTATAGGTACAAACATGCATTCATTTCAAGAACCAGGATTTACCTAGAGGCCCATTCTCACGTTACAACTTGTAGTAACAACTTCTCTTATGCAATATGTAGTAACAACTTTTTCATGTATTGCTGCACCACTCCACTTAATCAGAAAAATCTATCTTGAATTTAAGAATTGCCATTATTGAGATGTCACTGGTAAATCTAGTACACCCTCACTTGTAGTTATCAAACAAATTTGACTCTGGGAATGCCAAGATGTAAACCTTGTAAAGCAGTCTGGAGGGGAAAAGGGTCAGACTAGGCGATCATTTCTGCTCTGGACGTTCGTACTGCCAGAGTCATAAACATTCAGGAAGGACAGAAACTGTTTTCATTTAAGAAATTCATCCATATTTCAAGTGATTGAACATGGAGTATAAACAAACCACAAGCTCCAGACTCTATGCATGTTAGTATTCATATCTACCTATAACATGCAAAGAATGCAAGACAATATCAGCCATCTTGGAACTCCTACTGGATAAATTGATACTGTAATCATCTTAGAATTGGAAAATGTGCATTTGAACCAAGAAACCATATCCTGCAGGAGAGTGATCCAATATGGCAGATACCTGTGCCTTCTGTCTATGTTATATAGATATGTGTGAAAACATGTATGTATTTAGAGTCTAGCGCCAATGAAATAAAAAGGTCCAACACTTTTATGATGATTTTGGGCATACATTCTTGAAGGCTGTGGTACATGGGGTTAGGAATTTATTTTAAAAGAATAGGGAGAAGTGTTGGTGTTGTTACTACAAGTCGAATCGTGAGTCACAACTAACTATAACCATTACCCTCAGTCGTTAACGAACACAGGGTGATGACAGTCCTCTCCGATGGACAGAAATCTTCGAACAAATCTTAACCCATCCACATAGAATAAGATTAAATCGCCTTGACATCAATGACATTGACAAAATCTTAACATAACTTGGACTGATGAAGCTTGGTTTGATAATCTAATATGTATGAAAAATGATCGCTAATGATAAAACATTACATCCTTCATTTCGTATAAATGTGTACCAAGTGGCTGTGTTTAGTTGTTGAATTATAATTTTTAAATTTGATCCCAAAATGTTTGACCTACTTAAAGCTTGTTTGACACTGAAACTAGTATCATCTTCTTCATGTAACTATTGAGTTTCAGTCTTTAATATCAACTAGCAGGTCATAATCATTTAATATGAGCAGAATTTATCTGATATTAAAATAAAATAATACTTTTCTGTCTCAATCTGGTTTATGATTTGGTTAAAGCAAATTTAAAGTTTCTTTGTTTATCCAAATGCTTTACAGTAGTTTTGCATACTAAAGGTTAGTAAAATGCATCATAAAGCTAGAGGGCAGATATAACTTTTGTAATATGATAAGAAAAATTGAAAAAGAGGATTATATGTTTTTACATTTCATGCAAAAGGGTTGTTTGTTGGAATAAATAAATTTTCTAATGCTTTTCATGATGCACTTCAAATTCAGTCATAATTGACTTTGAAAGTTACCATTCTTCTAACCGATCTTAACTAAATTATACGTTAGCGGAACCAGGTGAGTATTCTTTGAATAAACACCTAAGATGAGCAGAATTTGTTTTAAAAACATGCACGTAAATGATAAATTGCTTTACGAGGTTGCCCACGTGTCTTGGCTCACTATTCTTGAAACATTTGTAACCTTGAAAATGTCATAAAAGCCTTGGCTACGATCAAAGTTAGTTCTAAAAGGCTCTGAATAATATATGTCCCTGATGTTAAAGTCTTATTAATGATGCTGTATCAAGTGCTGAAGCATATGTAGACCCGGTGAATACTACCACATACTTTCTGGATTTTTGTTCGTTTACCGGGGGTATTCTGTTTGAATAAATAATATAATAAAAAACATTATTAATTTTTATGTTAAAAATCGCAGCATAAAAAAACATATCTTCAGATTTTGAAAACTTATATAGACTTGAAATGAGGATTTTAAACCTCATGGTGGCATGAATAAAACACTTTATACACATTTCCATAATATTATTTACATAATAATTTGTTTTGAATATTAACATAACATTTGTGTGTGTTCACTCATATTTTCAATAAAGTAAGTAGAATATAGCATGTGTCGACTGCCATCAATTTTATTGAAAGATTTACACTCCTACTGTGCTGTGCTTGTGATCCGTAAACTGCTCTATTGGGGTTGTGTCAGGTGGCCCAGGTTGTCTATAACCTTTCACCTTCCACTCAAACTGGCCCAACAAATATCAAATCACGCCCATGGCTTTCTAGCCTTATTGCTGATAGGCTGGAGTGTAAGGTCAACTGACACGACCTCTATGGAGAAGTATTCAGATCAGAAACACAGGGACCAATGAGTGAGAGGTTCTGCATATTTCAATGAGAATAGACTCCACTGAACAGTTGGTAAGTAACAAGTCCTTCAAACTTTCTAGGGATGGCTCCTTGTGGATTTTAACAGCTATCAGTATATGGTGTAGACAGTTTCCAATAAATATAGTTGTGTGTCTCTTAAATGGTCATAGTTCGTGCCCTTAGATGTGGATCTTTATCAAAGTACTCAGTGGATGCTTGATTGTGATAACATGTATGTGGTGTTGTATGAGTTCATTTTAATGAAATATGTTTGCGCAATGTTTGATGCAAGACAACATCCAATCCACAGTTCTATTTCAGCATTAAGCAATGCATTCACTCCAGCATTTGTGCTATGCAATTTGAAGCTTTTATCTCTAAACATGGCTCCAATAATCATTTACAGTATTTGATGAAAATGTTGATGTACGATAGTTTATTGTACAACAAGCTTTGCTTCCATTCCGGCGTGTGCTCTAATAAAAACCTTCAGTGACATAATACACCATGTAAACCTTCAGCCAATAGTCATTGATCTAATATTGGACCTGATGTGTACTTTTGATGATCATGATAACATTGATGCACAAAAAGGATTTGTATATTGCGCAATAAGCGTTGTTTTGATTCCGGCGTGTGTGCTAATACAACGATACAATGATACACTATGTAAAGCTTGGTTGTGTGTTTACAAGTAATCAATGTCATCATGGAGTATTGATGGTTATTACAAACATAATGATAATTCGGAGTGGAACTTCAATGTTTAACATGGCAAAACTGTCACAAAATCTTTTAAATATTTCCTAAAATTCACCATAAGAAAGTTACCAATTATATTTCAAAAAGCAAACAGAAATAATAATTACTTTCTTGAGTGTGTTTGAAAAAACCTACATGACTATTGAGGAACTTTTGTCAAATTACAAAGAGAATTCAATTGATCTCACATGATCAGAAAACAAATGACATATCCAAAAAAATTTTGAGATTTGAACAATTTTAGGTGAGAAAGTCTACATTCTTCTGATAGATTTAACAAGCTAAAGGTTTGTCTACTTTCAAAGATTATGTTCTCATTTCTTTGCCATGTTTTACACTGTACACAAAACAATAACTGAAACATGCTCAAGGGGAGATAAGTGCTGTTGGACAGTCCTGAATCTAGGAACAACATACTCACCCCCTAAAAGAATTGTCAAGAAAAATACAAATAACTTGTCAGTAAAATCACAGGGAAACATTGTCAATCACAATAGTCAAGGGCAGAAAATTGGAGGAAATCATAGAAACAAACACAACTTATAAATAACATATTACGAGATACATTTTCACTTAAATCTTGGTATTTGAGAAATAAAAATATCAATCATTTACAATATGATTCATTAATCATGCTGTTTAAAAAAAACATGCACATGCTTTTGAAATCAAATTTGTATTATTGTTTCAAAACTAAATGAAAAATATTCAAAACATTACATTATCAACAGAGAGAAACGAAAATGATTATGTATTATCTCTAAAACTATTATTTCTGCTCACACAAATTATTCATAATATTATCTTCTACCACAACTACTCGAAAAACTCCTAGAAATGTTAATCTATTTTAAGAACTCATAAAATATTAGCCTAAAGATATCAAATTTACCACTAGACCTTTTGGAAGAAGTCATGAAAAATATTACTCTCAAACGTTATAGATAATGACAATTTAAGCTCTCATAAAATATATGCTCATGAAATTTTTAACAAGTACACAATCAATAGTAATTGAACCACTCGTAAAATATACGTTTAAAATGAAATCTTTAACAAATGCATACCCTTTTCTCTTCGACTTCAAGTTCCAGACCCTCAGCCCTCAAATTATCCTCAAAAGCCTTGCGTCTCTGTGCTTTTTTATCCTCGCTGGAGCCAGAACCAATTTTATACGCAAGAACATAGTCAATCCTTCGTACGCCATCGTTGAAGAACAAGGACTCAGGGTCGGTCTGAAATATTGAAATAAGAACAAAACATGACTTGACATACTCCAATTTTTTATTATCTAAACTACATCATAAGTGATAAAATTAATGCATTTGATGAAAAAATTAACAAAAAACTCTGGGCAAAAACATAAATCATGACACTTTCAATTTTGTGTTATAAATTATTTTAAGGATTTTGTTTCAACATTTAGAATTATCACAAAGTTTAAGTGTTAGTTGTTTTGACAACAAAAAAGGCATTAACAAACATAAGCATGTGCATATATACAAAATGTAATGTGTGACATTAAATTAAAGAAAACATCATATCATTTAGTTACAGCAACGTAAAAATAATAATTATCTTCTCTTGGTTATCAATGGGAAATATATAACATCAGTTATACCCAGATTTACATCCGTATTTTAATATAAATACTGTCAATGCACAATATAGTATTGTCAATCGATGTTCTGTGACACATATTGACACAAATATAACACATATCAGCACATTTTCAGAAACATGTTCAGAAGATCTGCAAAAAAACTGATCAGTATTATTTCGTAGCTTGTTAGCATAGAATACCAACACTAAATACTGTTACATCTAACTTCCCAGTTTAACTCAAAAAGACTTATTTGAAACCATGCATTACAATCAAGAATGTATACTCTAGTTCTATGCATGCAAAATGTGCATATATTTTAAGAAGTATATGTGAAATGTCCAGGATAATCAATACAAACATCTGTTAACACATATGTTACCGGAGAGAAATTCTATCAAAATAAACCAAGCAACCAAAGCTCATAAGCAACCATTTTTGAAAATCTTCAAATAATTCTAGTTTTGGTTTGAAGTTTTCATTGGGTTATTTGGGTGCATTTCGCCTTGACATTCATACATTTTGCTTCAACCACCAATTGAAATATCTTGCAATATTTTCATTATCACTCACTAAAAAAATGCTTGGGTCACAACCTTCAAAACTTGTCTCTGTATTCATAGCCTTCAAAACTTATCCCTGTATCAATAGCCTTCAAAACTTGTCTCTGTATTCATAGCCTTCAAAACTTGTCTCTGTATTCATAAACTTCAAAACTTGTCTATATATTTTTCATAACCTTCAAAACTTGTCACTGTATTATTAGCCTTCAAAACTTGTCTCTGTATTATTCTTAACCTTCAAAACTTGTCTCTGTATTATTAGCCTTCAAAACTTGTCTCTGTATTAATAGCCTTCAAAACTTCTCTCTGTATTATTAGCCTTCAAAACTTGTCTCTATATTTTTCATAACCTTCAAATCTTGTCTCTGTATTATTAGCCTTCAAAACTTGTCTCTATATTTTTCATAACCTTCAAATCTTGTCTCTGTATTATTAGCCTTCAAAACTTGTCTCTGTATCAATAGCCTTCAAAACTTGTCTCTGTATTCATAGCCTTCAAAACTTGTCTCTGTATTCATAACCTTCAAAACTTGTCTCTGTATTCTTAACCTTCAAAACTTGTCTCTGTATTCATAGCCTTCAAAACTTGTCTCTGTATTCATAACCTTCAAAACTTGTCTCTGTATTATTAGCCTTCAAAACTTGTCTCTGTATATATAACCTTCAAAAACTGTCTCTGTATTCATAAACTTCAAAACTTGTCTCTGTATTCATAAACTTCAAAACTTGTCTATATATTTTTCATAACCTTCAAAACTTGTCTCTGTATTATTAGCCTTCAAAACTTGTCTCTGTATTACTAGCCTTCAAAACTTGTCTATGTATATATAACCTTCAAAAACTGTCTCTTTATTAAAGGCTGTCTTTGTATTACTTCACTGATGTCATTGGTTCTGAATTTTTTTATGATATCTTCAATCAAATTATCAATGCTAATATAAAGTGGATTCTTTGAATGACAATATGATCATGAAAATATATGACTGCTCAAGGCATTCGTTGTCCGCTATGAAGTGGTTATTTACCCACAACCTGTTTACATGCTATCGGTTCAGTTATGAAACTATTATTCCAAAACTTGAGACCTCAATGTTTTCTTATTACTTGAGTAACTGTTTCATTCCAATGATACGTTACAGATATCAGATGAAAATATCAAAATCATAACAAATGATATTTAGCCAAAAAAAATAAAATTTTGGATCATCAAAAATAATAGCTTCAATCTATTCTGGGAGTGTAAACTCTCCATTTTCATCAGCTTGTCCACTGAACCGAGGCTTTTACTTACCGCTGTTGGCACCATCAGTGTTAAAGTTAGGTGCCTGAAGTTGTTGATTACATTGCCTTAAAGGGGCAGTAGCACTTTTTCTTAAGGTAATAAAATGAACGAAAACAAAAATAAATGTTTCATATTGCAAGACATGGTCTTTTAATCAAAATAAGCAGTTTGAAAACCAATTCACCTTGATTGCTTAAGCTATACAAATCCATTATCCTACCTCAAATGAACGATGTAAAGGTGGTCATACAATTGATAATGCAAACTATTTTTGCTTGATACTATTTGATAAGATTATGAATGATTGGGTTGAGTAATGAGCTGTTTTGACTCTCTTCACATAACACATCTGGCGTAAACTAATGATCATTCAGGAAAATTTAAAGAAATAAATCTTACAAAAATTTGCTGCTGTCCATTTAAGAACAAAAGTTTGTATTTTCTATATATAGTATGGTCACAAAATTAAAAATGATATGGAACAATACTTTTCTTTATAATTTCTACTAGAATTAAAACCATATAATCTTAAAAATAGCCAACACACATGTAAATAGTTGATCCTGAAAACTAAACTGTAAAAAATCAATGAAATTATCACACCACATGACAAAATGATGACTGAAAAGCGTGCAATGCAAGATGAACCCATATATACGTACATCAATATTGATACATGCAGCCCCATAACATGCCATGCCCCCTTGACCCCGGGGGTCATCCTCACTGTTAGTACAGCCATGCTTTGGGCCCACTAGGGGATCTTGAGAAGTTGACAGGGGTTTGGTTAGCTTGGACATTGTTAATCTGCGTTCTCCAAAATTGTACGAAGACTTTGTAAGTTTAACAAACCCTGTGATACTAACTATAAATATACAGGTAACAGGTGTGCGAGTATAATCAACAGAAGTAATCTATAAAGTATACGCTGCTGTCATAAAGGTGCTAACACTGTGCTTCATTTTACACTTTATGCTGCCTACACTTAGGATCTATATATATATATATATATATACACTACAGAATTGTCTCTTTGATGGACAAAAGAAGTTTTAAGGAAGACAAAATAGAATGTGTGTTTGAAATACATATCAGAATAATAAATTTTTTATGTTTAAGATAATTGCAATTTGATCTATAATAAATCATGCTTGAAAATATAATTTCATTTTTTACAATGAAACAACATATGTACAATAAATTTACTGAACACTTTAAAACAATATCAAATAACTAATTCAACAATATTGATCCATAAAGCACAACTTTCATCTGTCAATAGAATCTTTTTAACTAGTAAATTTTAACTGAATTAATGAATTAATGCATAACTGATTTGACTGTACAATTAAATTTGTTTAAGCTATATTTGAACTTGAGAGTTTAATTATGTCTCAAATGTTTAAAACTCTTATCTGAAATCAGTCTTAAATAATTTCAATCTAACTTTTAACTTTCAAGTTCTCAAAATGGGATAGAAAGAGAATATTGTAATTTCACCAACAAAAATAATTGAGTGACTAATAGGTAGGGACTACATAAAAACATATGCATTACTGTCATAGTTTAATATACATAAACTGTCTTTAATGATACATTTTGAGCAACTATACTACATAAATATTTTCATGACACTGATACAATATGGAGAACACAGTGTACAGATGGATATTGGATGGTAAGACAAACTGATTGACAGATGGTTGGATAAATAAATGGACGGATGGATGGATGGATGGAGGGGAGGAGGGAGGAGGAATGACAGGTGTCACCTGGATAAGAGGTTGGTCATTTTCTTCTTTGGACAACAAGTTCAGGTTCTCGCGACTCTCTTCAGGATTCTGCAACTGGATTAGTTAGGAGAGGTGGTGCATTCTGGGTAATTTACTTAAGTTTTCTGAACAACATGCAAGGCTTTATTTACATCTTAGATCCTTCAGATCTCTCTGTGTAGATTCCTCAAACAGGAGATGGTGCTGCATTCTGGGTAATTTATTTGAATTTCTTGAACATGCAAGGCTTAATAAACATCTTAGATCCTTAAGATCTTTCTGCGTAGGTTTCTCAAACAATAGATGGTGCTGCATTCTAGGTAAATATATATGGTAATAATGCTTTGAGGATTTCAGAAGTCCTTCCTGTGGAACATATTCATAACTTGAGCCCAAAGATCCTAATAAAGTTCAGATATTATTTTCAAAAAGAAATTTGTATAGCCCTGTCCAAAAAGGTTCACAATTTTGGAGAAAGTTGATGAAGGCTTTGTATCCTCTGGAGATCCCTGGGCCATTCTCTGTACGCATGATACTCAAACAGGAGATGGTGCTGCATTCTGGGTAACATCAGGGGTTTATATACACCAAGTCTGGGTAAGTTTCAAACATACAGAACACCAGGGTTCTAAATATACCATAGATCCACGGGTAATTCTCTAACTAAATCCCTTGAACATGAGATGGTGGTGCATGTTGGGTGAATTACTTATACGAGTAGAATTATATAGAAATCAAAGAACCACAGATTCACATGTTCATTCTTACATTGCTCAAACACAGGAATCTGGTGCATTCTGTTTTTAAAAAACTGATTCACAAAACACCAGTGTTTTAAATGAACCAATGTGATTAGATCGATACAAAGGTTATTTCTAAAATACCTACGCACATGATGGCGGTGCAATTTAGGGTTAATTACTAGTACAGATAACAAGGTTAATATCGACCAAAGATCCATAGGTTTATTTTCTATCTAATACCCCACCAATACAACACTCATGTGTTTTTATACACACCCATTGTTGCATTTTAGACAATTTTAAGTAATTTATTACTTTTCAACAGGGAACTTGAGTATTTTAGGTACATAACCAGGAGAGCATGTAAATGTACAAGACAACAGAGTTTTAAATACGCCATAGATCCAAAGGTTCATTATTGATTTAATCAAACAATTGTGGTGCACATTTAGTAAATTTCTTGCTCAGAAAACCCGATTTTAATATCGGGCCACTAAAGATGTACAGGTATATTGTCTCTAAAAAAAAATGTGCATACAACTCTTTTGGGTTCATACACAACGCAACCTAATGCTGCATTTTAGACCAATATCTTATTATTCAAGGATCTTCAACAAGGAACATTAGTATTTAGAAATTTTAAGATATTGAAAAGAACAGCAGACACCTATGACAAGTTACATAGATATATACACTTGTATTCCTATGCATCAATATCATAAGATAATTGTTACATACTGTACAACAACATAAGCTTACATGTACTTCTGGGCTACTTTATACAACTGGGTCCTTAGGTTACACGAGTCAACGATAATCCACAATAATACATCCAAAATAGGAGAGTCAAGTGACTTCCAAAAACATTGCCCATCTAGTAATTTGTTCTAGTGCATAAAACTTAAAACCTGTGTGAGGTGAGGTGATTTTGGGTTTAAAATCACTTTCAAGAGTATTCAACATTGGTCAAGTTGACATTAATTTTTCACAAGTGAAATAGACCTAATTTTTTCCAAAGTAACTATGCATTCTATTTATTATGTAATTCTAACAATCATATGATATTTACATCACTTATAAGGAGTAAAATAACTCTCATTTGATTACTATGTGGAAAGTAGTTTAGGTTTCCTCACAGCATCATTACATGGTCACAGTAAAAATATTCATGATATCATCGCTGCAACATGAGAGACAGTTTATTTTACTTATAAATCCCATTATTTGATGGCTCATTATACTATGAAACATGAGGATTTTTATTAAATATAAACAGGATAGAGTATGAATATATAAAAGATAAAATTAAATAACTGTGGAGACAGTATGTGGTTTTTGCTCTTCAATCATTTTGAAGATTTTGTGCCTAAACACATCCTGGGATTGGGGCTTATTCGTATAACAACATGACGATTATCTACACCGTTGATTTACCTTTGTGATCAGTGTGCATGATAGTTTACACTTTCTCTCACAATTTCTTCTTTTCCGTTTAAAATATATCAAAATAATAAAATACCTGTTAAAAATTCATATTTTCATAACACGTTTGCATATGACATGGCTCTCTTGAGAGACAGTGACTTAATAGAATTTATGTTCAGTGCACTCTCTCATTAGATATATATCGCTATTCACTTGATACAGAACTTCCTTCCTGACAGGAAACTTTTCAGATAGTGTTGTACAGTAATAAGTATAATAATTTAACATGACCCACTTGGATACTGTTTAAAATCTAACACCCTTCTTGCATATTATTGTTTAGTTTGTATCTCTTACCATTAAAAATTTGGTTTACTGCATGGGTGTTTTTGGAAAAACATTGTTTCTTGAATTTTATCTGTTTTCAAGAAATAGGTCCAATAAGTAAGCTCTACAATTCAGCCCTGACACATGATGCTGTTTGTCTTTGAAATGTCAGAGATCATGACAACTTATTCTCCTTACAGTACACTTGTGTTGCTTAAATTGGTTTTGATACTGTAGATATTCTATTAACAAACCACTAATAATTTTAATAATACTAACATTTTGGCAACATTTGATCCAAAAGGGATACAGGGGTTGAAATTAACCTTATCAAAGTAGTATGTTTCATAAAGTAAATGCAGATGGACTAAAATGGTCATATCAATTTTTCTAATCCTTTGGACTACTATGTATAGCCATTACATTAAGTATGCCCTGCATCATTCTTAAATACTAAGCCATGTGCAACCACATCTTGCTAGAATTTAACCCACACTTAATTTAATGGTGCCATGCAATAAGCCCCTTCATTTTGTGTAATGACTATTTTCATATCGGTGTTATGAATCATAAAAATATCTCCCAAAATGTATTACTAACATGTGACAAGGCTAATTATTATCTCTCCTTCAGTAACAATCCTCTAATTACCTCTGTTGTTATGCTTGACCACTGGTCAGAATATAAATGAGGATTGTACAATTAGAGATGACCGGTCAACAGGCCGCTAGTATCTGATTCACCACTCCAACAAGATACTGATGGTTGTACAACTGACTAATAGAGCACTCTGTAAACATATTGACAGTGAATCTTGACACTAGTTGTCAGGATAATACTACAGAGAAAATGGGTGTCAAATGTACAATATACTTTGTAGTTTGCTATGTTTGGATCGGATATAACCAAAATGAATAATATATGAATGATATTTGATAACAGAAATTCATATTTTGCCTGACCTATTCTTTGCTTGTTTGGATGACATAATCATCAAATGATAAATAACAAATGAATGACATTTTGTTGAAGAAAGTGAGCATTGAATTTTTATGAGTAATTTATAACGTTGATTCAATAGTTGTCATTTTTAATTATTCATGATGCAATAACAGATATTATTTCTTGCAAATTGTTCAGTGGTACAGTCATATAAAGGAATATGACATTGGTGGTAATAAAAAATAGAAAACGGCATCAAAGTTCTGACCATATTGTAGCTGACAGAAAAGTGAAAAAAGTTCCTACTGTTTAGATAAATTTAAGATAACAAATGGAGTAGATAGATAAAAAAAAGACTGAATTTTCTGAAGACGACTTAAGGTCCACAGTTTCCAGTAAAAACAAAAACTACCCATTAACCAACCCAAAATGCTTAAAATCAACAACAAATTTAGACCAATGTAGCAGATATCCCAAACTGCCTTATGAGAAACTCTCCATAAGTCAAGATGTTCCTATAGAAAAAAACTTTGTCATAATTCTATACTTAGTAAGTAATAAACCCTAAGTAGATGGTTTAATACAGGCCAGGATATGTTGACTTGCATGCTGGATTAGACTTATCAGTTCAGGTCACACCCTCTCTTTACTGACAGCTAAGTCAATCTAACAACTAGTTTCTCTTGTATCCTGTATCACAGCATATCAAGGTTTGGCTTAATTTACTGCACTAAGGGTTGTTGATAAAATGTAAATGATAAAAATCCTGGCCCGGAAAAGGAATTTCTATCATTTGATGTTTTCAAGAATATTAAGGGTAATATCTAAGTGAATATGTATAAAAACTGAATATTTAATTTTTTTTATCAGTCTAGAATGTATTTTCAAACATTCTTTTACAGCATTTGATAAAACACTGTCAAGTGCAAAATGACTTTCATTAAGGCATGTCATGTTCTTATCTGTATTTTCATATGAGGCATACAAAACATTGATTCCAACTAACAAACTGAATATATTTAAATAAGTTATCATAACATTACATCATGCACCTTGACTATCTCTCACAAAGCATTCTCAAGGTTCATAACAATCAAATCTATTAATTAATACACATTGATTTAAAAAAGCATGGACATTCATATGTTATCACAACAACAATTCAAATTGGTAGGTTAAACATTCAAAAGGTATTCTAGATTAAAAAAAGGTTTTTTAAAAAGTTCAAATAAAAAAATTCAAAACCTAATGGATGAACAATATATCATTCAAACACATCATGCTTATCATTCAATGCAGAATTCCAGACTGATGTTTGAGTGACAGTAACAAAGTATGTTTCATATAAATATGTATAGATGTCATTTTCTGATGAAATCTTGAGACAATTATATCACTGCCATTTTTTTCATGACAAACATCCTCTGTGTGCATAAATAAAAACTTATATCTCAAATTTCACTAACATCCTAAATGTAAAATAAACTTATGACAATAGAAATATTTCAAGTTGTTGAAATTTGATGTAAAATATATCTGACTTGCAAGTGCGGTTGGTACTCTATATTTAGCTTCAATCAACCATAAAATATCTTTCACAATTTTTTGTTTGAACAAATCATCAAAGAATTCCAACTTTATTGAGTCATAGATTGATGACCCATGTTAAGATCACAAAGAAAAGATCAAGGTAAAATATAGGAGGTTATTTCAGCCAGATAATTTTGTTATTTAATCCTTTCTTTATAGAAAGAAAAGTCTGAATAATCAACTTTTTTTCTTTCTTACCTGTGAGACATTTTTTTTGCTGCTTGCTGGCGGTTGTTTCTGGCCATTGGTTGCTGGTTCTGAAATCACATTATTAAAAAGGTAAAGTTATAATTTGTAAACAAATCAGCACCAAAAGAATATAATGTTGTTTATCTACATTTCAAATGTAAACTTCAAAATCTTGACAAGTCTTCAGAATGTTGTAAGTTGTTTGATGAGTTTAACCACAAACATGCTGTCTGTAAAAACATAAACTTAAAATACTTTATTTACTATAACAAATTTACAGGAGCTGAAACATCTTACATCAAACTTTCATATAAAAATAAATAATATTTTTCTGTATATCACATTTTGGCTTCAGATTATACTAATCATCTGTTGTATCCAGCTAATGTTGAAAAGCTGCTTCCAAATTTCATGTACTGATTTTTTATTGTTGAAATATATATATATAAAGTGTACGTCAAGACCTAAGCTAAACAGGTTTTCCCAAAAGACAAAATCGATCAAGCATGTCAGCTGTCAAAGCTGACAGTATAATAATTCATATTGAGCAGAATTAGGTCAGACAGCATAGTTATCCTATTGACATTTTTGTATCAAAAGACCAGAAATCTTCATTATTTAGCATCCGAAGATTACTTGTCATTTGGCTTACAAAATAGATTTCTTGAATTTTCAACATTTTCTAAATTCATGTTTTTACGTCTTAGATAACTACATTAATCATTTCTAATTATTAATAGTACAGAATAAAATACTACAAATGGTACATTAACAAGATGCACAGATCATGCCTCATGTCCTACAAATTTTCCTATCTTTTCTGAAATGAGAATCATATGAACGTGCATGCATATAAATCAAATTATAGGTCATCAAGACAACTTTCAATACTAAAAATGATCAAATAACTAGCAAGGAACTAACACTTAATAAATGTAAAATCAGTTCAGAGGTTTTAAAAGATGTTACATGACTTTATCTTAATTAAAAAAAGGTAAGTACATTTTTACAATGCAGTTACAAAACAACAAATTGCACATACATCATATGCAAGTTACAGAGTTTAAGCAGTGTCAGATTTACATGTACTTATTTTTCTGAGAAAAAATATCTTAGTGATAAAATCTTGCCTTTGACAAATATCCATCCTGCTACATCAACAGATATGTATCTGCGAAGTTAACACAACACCCTGAAATCTATCAAGCCAAATGCCTTGTATCACTGACAGCAGCATATGCATGGAAAAGCTTAGCATTTAATATTTTTAGCCAATAGAGTGTCATTATGAAAGGAACTTGAAGGAAATATCTCATACTCCACGCTCCTGTAATCTGGGCAGTGCTGTTATTGCTGGATGCAAGTCATTTCACTGGTTGATGATACAGCAATATGAGGCATTTGGCCTGATAGATATCAGGTAATGTAGTAGCTCTGCAGATACAAATACACTGATGATGCAGGACGTAACATCAGTTATATATCTATATTCAATAAAGCTTCAACATAACTTACAAAGTAATTACACAACAACACTTTTATGAGTATTAGTTGTCAAACTTTGTGGATCATGCCGATTATGATCATGCTTAGTGCAACTAGGAGATACAATCATTATGATTAGGTATATTGGTTAGTGTTGAACAACATTCACTTGGTACAAAACTGTGATTGGTAAGTAAATGTGATTAGGGTACCTTTTAACATCAGCAAGGTGAGTGTCTGTATTTTGGTTTAAATGAACGTGGCATATATACTCAACAAAAAAAGATCAGGACAACCCTGATTTCCAATATCAACATGTTCTATAATTCACATGTCTATATATATACTGAATAGTGGGGTGGTCCTTTTCTTTTGTTGTTGTGTATACTCCTGGATTGTTGGAAATAAACATGTGAGAGGTGAATTCTCTTGTCAGAAGATGGTGGTGTAAGGGGTTGGTAATGGTGGTGGATTGCTCCCTGGTTTTTACTGCAATAAATCTCCATTGTCTTGTCGACAGAAAATAGTCATAGAGGTATATCTTTGGTAAGTCTGAAATAATTTTATAATTGGGAACTGAAACAGCCGGTCAAATTTTATTAAAGGCAGACCTAGTAAATTTCTATCAGGTCAAAGAACCACATTAACT
This sequence comes from Phorcus lineatus, assembly GCA_921293015.1. Classification (NCBI taxonomy): domain Eukaryota; kingdom Metazoa; phylum Mollusca; class Gastropoda; order Trochida; family Trochidae; genus Phorcus; species Phorcus lineatus. The sequence goes on from OV121085.1 coordinate 42,863,196, forward strand.
TATATGAAGACCATTTTCATGGAAATTATTTGTGTGCAAGGACAAAGAACCATATCAAAGAACATGAAGATTACTCTCAGGTTAAAGACAGAATGGTTGCTGTCAGAACAATTCCCAGTTTCCCAAAAGGGCCATATATCATGTTTATGTTACGGACAGACAACAATTCATGCAGTGAAAATGATAAACCTGAGATTATTGGCCGAATTCCAACAAGCGCAACATCATTGTCCACATAGCCATTAACTTGGGACCTTCCTGTTATACAAACAATGCAACAAGTTAGTTGCTATATGCAACACATCCACAAAACAACTCTTTTTACCAGAGATTGAGCTTCAAAGCCCTCGCATATTGAACATATATAATCGCATCACAGGACAACTATTGTGAGAAACTTGGCAGCCCCAAATTAACGAAAAACATAAATTGCACTGAAGAAGGTTGAGACCCCCACCCCAGCTTCAAATCCGGACCATACAAAATTCCTCAATCGCTACCTAATTGGGTTTTGTATGCATTCAAGTCCTTTTTAAATTGTCACATAATTATACCATCAACAAGTGTTCTTTTTAATTGGAGAATGCAGATGCATGCAAAGTTGATTATAGATACTTATTACCAGATATATAAAGATTCTTTCATAACCAGTCCAGCACAGTTCTAAAGCTCCAGGCTAAGGGTTAACATGCAAGGCAGGTTCTTATCAGTTCATTTCAAATGACATTGAATCACTAAAAATGACCAGTGTCCATTACATTTCATTGCAAAGAGAAGCTGTTATAAACATAAAGAATGGTAGATTTTGTGTGTAACAGCTGTTTCAAACAGAAAGCACATATTACTTGTCTATGGATAGATGGAAAAACATGCACTGTTCATTGAATTTATCCCACATTCATTTCAATATATGGTAAGTATTTTGTGAATATAAATAATAAAAGTAGTTTGAGAGAAACATTAAACCACACTTAATATATATATGTTTCAATTAATACTTATCATACTTTTGATAAGATTTTACATTTAAACAGACTATTATAACACAAAATGAATAAAATAAGGAATATTTACGACCAATTACTGCAATGTACATATCCGGATCAATTTCAAGACATCATCAAAACAGAACAAGCTTTCAAGTCATTTTTCACAAACATCTATATTTTTGGCTGGTCAAACACCTAATTTGAGAAATATATTCGATCAACTCCATTTCTGATTGACAGGTGATTAATCAATTTCACCACGTAGAACACATATCCTACATAAACTGATGATAGAAAATCGTTCATTTCACTCATATTACTCGTAAGTTGTCCTTTCGTTGACACACTTCCATTCGACCTTTTTGGCCATGAGAATTTACATAATTTTACTTGGTATACGTATCTTAAATGCAATGAAAATTATAAATAACAAAAAGAACATGTTACCAGAAAGTTCTGTTTTTTTAAAATTGTGACATAAAAGTATCATTACATTTTTGTCCTTGAAAACAACTTTCTATATGATTTTATTTACTTGTTTTACTATTATAAGAAAAAAAACTTCCAACAAATATTTAATGTTCAATATATAATACTTTCGATAAAAGAAATTTTGTTTTGAAAAAAGTACTTCATATTTTTCATTCAATAAATTTTTCAATGTAAATTATTGACTTGTTTTCACTAAACTTGTCACCGCAAAGTTCTAAAATGATCAAAGTGCTACCCAAAAAACCCCAACAGTTTTATGAAAATGGAATCTCCCCACGACTAAGTGAAAATGTAGCGAGATAAACGTTCCATTTTCTTTTTGTTTTGCTTATGACATTGATGCGAAAATGGAAACCTTAAACAAGTTCATGGAAAACCCTTTTTCACATGAAGTTTATTGAACAAAAAAACTGTTACCACAAAGTTGAATAAAGACAAAATGACAAGAGGAAGATAAACTGAAACCTTGTATAATTTTTATCTATTTCAAGTGATTTTTTTCTCCTGACAAAACTGTCACCTTAAAAAATTCCACCCTTCCACTCAGTTACCCATGACCTACATATGTCTTCATCCAAACACCAGTCTATGTTTATCCTCTATTGTATTGCTGGAAGAGTTTATGCTATACACTGGGTGTGGCCGCACACATCACTTTCACAACCCACACAATGTCAGAGATAGGTGTATTATAAATCCCCTGAGGTAGTCGATATCAGTATTTAGTCTCTGCTGAGGCGCTTATTGCATGCTGTCAATCAATACAGTCACCACTATCCTTAACAATACCCCCATCTCTTGTGTCAAGAGATATGTCGTAATAATAGATGTTTTATACCGTTTTCTATTTATTTATTTTTTCACCAAAAAATCATTCAGCATAACTAATATATGTAATATATTTTTACGAAAATGATCAATAGTATTTGTAGTATTGCTAAATGATATTTGATTATTTTTTTCTATTTTACAGTGGTATTTGGATATATTATATATCAATCAATAAGATCTTGCCCACAGTGCCAGCACCAGGGATTGGCAAGTCTGAATCTGAATGTCAAGTGTTTTACAAATGTATCATTTTCATCTCATTTGCACATGTTCTAGAATGCAAAAACATCTGAAAGACAGGTTTAACCCTTTCACCACTACAAGCCTGATATCACTCTCGGTAATGTATTCATGTTTGATTTGTTAAGAGTGATAAGGTTAAACCTGATTCTTTCAATATCTAAAATGTTCACCCTGCAGATCAACAGCTTTCTTATCAGCTGAATCCTTAAAAATGCAAACACTATATTTCTCAACATGTGATCTCCGATTATCATTTCATAGCATATGGTTAAGAATACAATAAAGAAATAGCAGCAGTAAACTGGATTTGCATCTGACTCTCAGGTTCAAGGAAATGATTCCAGTGCTGACGGTTTATAATCATGGCCTCTGTCTGCTGAGAATTGCAAGCTGGGTTATTAGTGTCCTTGGCATCTGATAGACTGACACAAGTCTCCTTCAAATATTTTTACTATTACCAAAGCAAGTGCTTATGACTTTTATGAAATGTCAGGGTGAGTTTTTAATTACTCAAACGAGTTATATTCATATATATCATAATGGTTATATTGCACACTTTTGATTGAAATGTTTCCTATTTTTCAGAGTCTATTCCATTTGAGATTCATTCATACAGATAATCATTAGCAACTTTTGCCGAAGGACAATATGAGAATTGACTTTTTCTTAACCAAACTTTGCCAAAAATTAATAAAATTTATTTGGGCGAAATATTGTAAAAATTAATCTTTAGGAAACATTTCATGAAAAGATTGTCCAATATTTCGAAGTGAAATAATATTAGGCTGAATGGAACCTAGGTCTCCTCTCAGAAAATAGTGCTGTACATATGTCGCAACCTTGTGTAATGTTTAACAAAAAAAGCCCCCGATAACTCCTTTACTTACCGTACATTAAGCTTAAAAGATTTGCAATGACATGATAGGCTTGTTTGGAATCATATCTGATTTTAAGGTTTGAACAACAGACTTTATTTATTGATTTGCAATTCAGAAAGCAGTATAAAGGATCACAAAATGTTCTACGCAGATTGCCATCGATGTTTAGGGGAGTAATTATCATTATTGATTTTGGGATTGTAACTATGCAAATAAAATTTGTTATCAGTTCGTTTTAGGCATTTATCACTCACACACTGATGATACTACAGAGTAATATTTTTAGACATTATCGAACAAGTGAAATATGGCTGCACTTCTGGTATGACGATAGTTTGTAGTGATAAATATCAAAATAATTATTAATAATGATGACTGAAGATTAGTTGATGAATAATGGTAGTTGCTATCAGATTGTGTGATAATTATGACTGTAACACTGTCTATCTCCCATGGGACTTTCCATCAAGAAAAGCCAGTACCAAAAGGCAGATTTATTTATCTTCTTGTGAAAACTGTAACCTATGAAAAGGCTGGATATTATTTGATAAGCACTGTTTGACAATAACCTTTTTGGTGAGTAGCAGGTGCTTTCTACTTGGTTAAATCATAGGAAGCAAATTTTTTGCACCTGTTCTTGGAAATCTTCGGCCTTGCCAATAATCCCTCCTTCCCTACTCTCTTGTGTGAGTCCTAGCGGCAATGACCAACAAAGGATCAGCTTCAGAAAATTGAAATGCTAGTTTTATGAGTGAAAATAAAGTATTCGTAACACTATTTGTTTGAAAATGACTGCAATCATTATTTAACAAAGGCATTGGGACCGAAAATACCTGGTGTCAAGTGTTTCTTGTATGTTGTTGCACCAGGTAGCATAAGATAGTTTGAGATAGCAAATTTTCTCCCTCAAAACCCTTGAATGTCAAACTGTAATAAGTTGCTTGGCCTGAGATTGTATAAACTAGCCAACTGCATTGGCTGGAAAACCAAAGTGTGCGATAAACTCAAAGATAACTCCTTGAAGATTGGCAATCATAAACTGCTTATTTGGTAACAAACATAATCCAGAATGCAGTATCATTTGCTAAATTCAAATTAGCTGCGCATTTTGGAACATATTTCTTTTAAGTCTTTAATTTTTTGTCTTTAATTTTAATTTTAAGTCCCTGGGTTGAGATGTGTTTCAAGTAACAGTACATTCCACTCTTAGTGACCTAGACTGATGAAAACCATGAATAATAAATATAAGTGACAGAAGGAACTGACCAAAATGATTTAATCATTTCCATCAAAGGAAAATACTTAATCAGAGAAATGACTATAGACAATAACCGGTGTGCATTGCTTCAAGGTCAGTGGTAAAGGGCAGTGTTGAATGGGGAATAGTCTCCCAGGATGTTCTCAATAATTGGCCTTAAGGCTGCTAGACTTTACTAAATTCTTGGAATTTACACTTTTCATGCAATGATACAATATAAGAATCAAATATCTTTTAGTATAATGATGTTCATCATATTACTAAATTGTATTTTATCACTTTAGCAACTTCTTTAGTTAAATTAACATTATGCCACAATACAAAATGTTCTCTGAAATTGTTATATAAGTAAAAATATATACAATTATGTTTGGTCATCCATGTTGATGATCGACCCTAAAAGGTATTGAATTTTCTTAAAACGTTAACTATATGTATATTGCCTCTAATTTTAAGTGATAGATATCAAAATAATTATCAATAATGATGACTGAAGAAAGGTAGGAGGAAGTTTAGTGCAAGGTTAATATATAATCATCTAGAATCATTAGAATTCATGAAATACACAAAAAAGCTGATTATCATTTCAATCTAAAACCAAACAACCAAAACTGATTTACCAAAAGAAAAAGATAGATGCTATGTACATATACAAAGCTGTAATTTTAGAAGCCCTCTTCCAATATAAAACTAAAATGTGAAAATTGTGAAAGTGTTCCAAGAGGCTGATTTACCTGGCATTTTCACAGGTGCAACCGAATGACCTACACCTGAGTTTGCCAGAGAGGGGTCATGACCTTTGTCCTCAAAGCCTATTGGCTGAAGATGGGGTTGAGGGGGTGGAGGTTCTGGTTGGGCTATAACCTCAACTGGTTGTATATTTACAGGGTCGGGTTCAAATGTAGGGTTTACATGACCTGTCTCTGAACATCAGGAGAAAAGAAATATAAACTTGAGTCAAAACACATGCATGTGAAAAAAACATACTGCAATAAAATTCATAATACCATTGAATATAACTGTAACAAGTTTAAAAGAAGACAAAATTGTGAAAAATAACATTGAAAAATCCAATTTTGATTCATGAAATGTTGTAAATAATGTGAGCACTGAAATGAAAAGTAAGACCATTCAACAAATCTGAAAAAAATATATAAGAATTTTAAAGGTAAGGCCTATATATATGTCATTTGATGCCTAAAATCTTTTTTTTTTTAAATTCATTTTTAATTTCTTTGCTGTAAAACAGTCAGGGGATAAACTTTGTTCTTACTAATTTGATGTCATTAAGAACCTGATATAAACTAATGAAATGATAGATCTGATTAAATCTAATTAATTTAAAGTTAACATGATAATTTTCCTTTGTAAATATGAGTCAATTTCCATTTTAAAATATTACTTTCGTTAGAAGATTCTTAGCAAAAGTCAAACTTTTGTGTCTCTGCAACAATAAAAAAAATCTTTTGAAAATTAAAAATTAAAAACTTTAACCAATAAAACCAAAAATTTGAAAATTCTTTGCCAACTTCAACTGCAAAACTTTCAACATTTGACTTAATTCTCACCAACTTCATTCATCCATGCCATGCACCTTATATCTGGGTAGAGATTTCGTCCTAAGGAGAACACATATTGCAATAACTTTTGATATTGTTTCATCTTGTATAAAGAAATAACAGATAATGAAGAGATAATTTACTTCAAAAGAATAAAAGTCTTGATTCCAAACAACACATACACAACAGAAATCTAAATATGTCAACAAGTTCGTATCATATGTACATATACATACTTCCTTAACCCTTTCGTCTCTTTATATAAGAAACCAGATACAAATATATGTACTTAAAGCCTCATATCTGGCCTGTATGGGTTAAAGAGCAAATGTTTCTGGCATAAATACTTCCCCTGTTTACAAATTTATATATAAATATTTTTTAATGTTTTTAGTTGGCATCAAAATATCAAAACTGAACAATGAAAAATCTTGAAAATAATTCAAAATCATGTTAACATTAATTTTCACAAACTCAAAATTATTTTGGCAATGAAAGAGCAGCATAGAGCAGAAATGATAAATACTTTCCAAAACCTGTCTGTGACATTTCTTGCAAGTATCAAGACCATTTACGTTAATGACATGATTAGTAGGAGTTATCTATCACATTCAAACACTTCTCCATGCATATTTATAAATGAAGATATTACAGGGACGCAGTTGCATGACAAACACATACATTTGATGAGGAGTTCTACAAGGCATCATAATTTTATCATCATTAGTAGCATGTCATATATAATGACTTCATATCATCAATAAGCAATATCTTTAAAATATATTCAACAATAATATATATAAACAACTACACCTCCCATAAAAACTACTGTATTTCTTCTGACAAAAAAATATTATCATTTAAACATCATAGCTTTGTAGGTGCCATCTACCTTTGAAAATACATATATATGTAATTGATTGGGCTCAAATCTTCTTAATTGTAATAACAATAACCTGAAAAGTTTAATGCACAACATAAAGTAAAAAATTAATTGAATCTGAATTTTCTGTCGTAAAGTTAATGCAAGAATGCACTGGATTTCAAAACCATTTTTCCTTGCACATCAAACTCTGTGAGAAACAACTTCTAATGAAATACAACTCCTTTTTTTTCAAGGGTGTACCTGTAAGTGTACATACCTCCACCCTTATCAAACTTGATAAGAGTATATGTACATCCACATTGAAACTAGACACTCTTGAAACAAAGAAGTTGTATACCAATAACTGATGGACCAAAAGAACATTGTCCCATTTAATTACAAACATTTCAATGTCTCTCAATGACTAATAGAAGATATCATACAGCTATATCAGTGATCATATGATCCCTAACCCTAAATGAATCTAAACATGAAAATGCAACATAAAAGCTAGAGAAGACCAACCTGCTCCCTCGAAGCCGATGGGAGGGGGAGGCTGCTCCATGGGTAATCCTCCGTTATCGTATCCTGCGGGGGGAGGCACCGGGCTCACTCCTAGGGTAGAAGAAAGAGGATATTAGGCCTTGCATTAACGGATCTGTAATGGGTTCACAAACTTACAAGATTTAATCATGTCCTGGAAAATAGTCTGAAATATTTGCTAAAATATCTGACAGTTCTGATTCTCAACTGATTTATTAAAGACTTCATTAATTGATGGATCCAGGAATTTTTAAAGGGGGAAAATTTTCCCTTCTTACATGAAATTGATCGATATAATTGTCCAAAATTGGGTCAGCCACTGCCACTTTTGGGGCAGCCATTCTGTACCAACAAAAATATGTACCGAATCAAAGCTTCTGTGCCACGATAAGCATGATAGCTCAAGTGAACGTATCACCGCTATTTTTTAAGTCAGGAGCTTTTACTAGAAATAGAATAAGCTACAATCCTCACTTTTGAAAATCTATCAGTTGGCGTAATTGTTTTTAGCGTGATATGTTCTAACAGAATCAAGTTGATAGTTTCCAACACAAACTGTTTCCAATAAAACAAACAAGATAAAAACACTACAACCGCCTCTTTCAACAAATCCTCAGAAACTTCATATGCTTACCTGACAACCGGGGTAAAAGCTAACCTTATCAGTACACCAATAATTCTGATTACTGCATTTATAAAGCACATGATAAACCTAATCAAGCTAATCAAACATATCACTTGATCATGTCATCTTTAAATTTAACTAATCGACAAACTCACTGGTTCTTCATCCTTATTCTCTTTTAATTGCCATATTGAAAACATAGTTAATTCAAACAGGATTAGAAAATAACTAAAAATGGTGTGCCCTGCAAAACTAGTGTTTTCTATTTTTACCAGCCTTACTTGAGAAACACAATCAAGTCGGTATAGTCTCCCAGTTATCAAGAAATCTTAAATGTTAATGAGAATTCAAACAAAAGTATATTCCTACATCAACCAATCTTATTCACATTTAACACAATGTCTGGTAAGGAAACAAAGTTCTAGTCCTATTACTTATTATCCACAGTGATTAAGACATTTTACAACTCAAAAAGGATTGCAGCATCCAAGTTTTGACAGCATACAGCAGTTTTTATTAACCTCGGACCAAAGGGCTAGCCTTCCATGCCTTGTCAAATGCAAGACCTAATTTGACAAATCCACCTTAGTTTGTAAAAACACTGAGTTCTGATCACATTTGGCAAGTTTCGCTAGTGGGTCCAGGGCCTCCTTTCATAATCATAAGTCACTAACCTAACCTTAACGCAATGCTAAAGAATGGGAAATAAGGTCAACCATAGTAAATGTTACTTCGTGATAGGAGGACCAGGACAACAAATATTTCAACTAGTAATGTTTTCTATACAAACTTCAAAAATGCAACTCAAAAAAGTAATGACCTTTTACCTATGAAATTAAAAGTAACTTACTATTAGAAGTCATATCTGTTCCATGTTGGTCTGTGCACTTCAGTAACACATATAAAGTGACTCCACGGTTTGCTTACTGTTCCTACATTGAATGGATACCAGAATACCTAACACCCTTTGGTCATTGTGATAAGCAGGACTTTCACATGGTACTCATATCAACAGCCGGGCCTTTCAGTTCAATATATATATGACGGTATATCAATATATACAACACACTGATCGTTGTACAACGTCACACAATCACAGTAGGCTTTTTGCTTTTGACACTTGGCATTGAATTCTATGAAACTGCATTTGCTTTTTGAATATATTAATAGAACCTTATTAGAACATGAATTTAAAAAGACTTCACTCCTGTGTTGACATGTTCTTTTCACATAAAGTCATAAATCAGGACACATGAATTTACAAGACAATTTGATCTGTGAATAGATTGCATGTTTTAATAAATTTCAAGTTTAATTAACAATGTAATGTTTTATCTTTCCACAAAGTAAAGAAGCTTCATAAGAAGAAAGACTGATTTATAAATTCTCACTGACAATCAAATCAACATACTGATAACATACTTGAAACAAATTACATATTGTTAACATAAGTTGGTGCAATTCTTCATATGTGAAAGTTAAACCATTGATGAAATATTCCTACAACATTGGTTCTGCTGCCAGAATGTATAACTTGTGACATGAAGTATCTATTCCAGGATAGAATAATTGAAAGTATATCAACATATACACACTACACCATACATAGAGACACTATTCCTTATTCATAGATTTAAGATCATTCAATGATCGGAATAAAAACACACCAACTTTGAGAGGAATGTGGAAGTTCACATTAAGAAATTCATCTTTTGAAATTGAAAACACTCAAGCAGTTTTGTACTTCCCTCAAAACGTACTCAGTCACAACAGAAGCCTCTGCAGATGTTCAGATGACATTAGCAAATTGGTTGAAGATATTCACGCTATTGAAATTGGAAATGTTCCAACATGAAGAGTTCAATCAGAATGTACATGTAATGTGTTCTGATAACACAATGAACATAATCCCAGCAGAATCCAATGGTAGAAGTTCACATAATGTATATCTCAATAACAGTTTTAGACATTACAACTATCAAAACTGCAAATACTGATTCAAGAGTTGTGTTTTTCCACAACACCAGGAGTCACAACAAAAGCTACTCATGGATGTCCTGATGCGGTATCTCCATATAGGTCGAAGACATTGCAGCTATTAAAATTCAGATTTTTCAACAGACATAAATTTCCATCACTTTGTCATGGTACCGACAGCACTGACATGCATTGTATAAATGTATAGCTTGAAGACTTTGCAGCTTTGAAATTGAAATCTTCCATCAAAATGTATATTTCCATCACAATGTCACAGTCCCAATAGCACTGACACGCTGTGTATAGATGTATCTATGTGTGTACACTCCATGACACAAGTAACGTTAAGCACCAAGACAATACACCTGAACACGCCCTTTGTTTGTTTCAAACATCGATCAAGTGGGACTACGGAATATTTGTCAGTTCCCAGGTTACCATATTTTGCTGCAAAAACTCCCTTTGGTGGTCAATACTTTCTATTTGGAATCACAATATGTATCCATTTAAAGTTTGATGATTACTGTCGTGACGTTAAGATGAAATTTACAGCTTTTTTTTTCACAATTCCAAGAGAAGCGATTCATGTCAGTTCTGCTCTAATTGCTCATCGAGAAACTGATGCAAGAATCAATAGATCGTTAACACGCCCTCTTAAAATAATTCAAGTAAGTTATTTCCATGAAAAATGTTCATTCAATCTTTGTAAGAATATCAAACAAACAAGTATTTAAGAACCAAATCAAATGTAAATTGATAAGCTACTTTTAGTTTTTAAGGTATCTTAAAAAGAGAAAGAGTTTGCAATTATATACGGTCAGGTGATTTTGGGAAAAACTCGACCTGCAATAGTATTTTACTTTTATCAAGGCTGATAGTATTATTGCAGGGAGAAAGCCCGCAACACTATAGTTGCTATGCATTGTGGCAACATCTGAAAGCATCGACTGAAACCAGCCAATCACCAGTGGTACTGCGCTGTAATTCAGTGTCGCATTGTACTTTTTGCCTGTAGAACAGTTCTCGACTGCAGACAAAGTAGCCAGGTCCGGTCAAGAATCGAAACCCAGACCTCTTGATCACAGGCTGACCGCTCTAACCATTTAGCTATCCCGCTACCTGCTATCATTTAAACATCTGACAACATTTCTAACCTGATGGTCTCAGTTATATCAGCATCACATTATCCAATTGCATTTATCATCCAAAGCTCTGTTCCACGGGAGATATTGCTTGTGGAAGATCAAGCGATATCTCCTAGGAGATATCATTTTGGCAGTAGATTTTGAACAATGCCCTTCTGACGTCAAGTAAATGACATCAAAGTTGTTTTACATAATCAAGTAATGACATCACAATGCTATGACGTCATAAACACCACGACGTCACAATGCTATGACATCACCGCACTTGGAGTCTTAGGGCAGCATGGTGTTCAGTAATGTTCATTTGTCATTCAAATGTATAATGATTTTGTATGATAAATAGAATCTCACCCTCGTGTCTTCTGATATCAAATATATCAACACTCGTTGATAAAATTAAAAATATTTGTAACTTTCATCAACTTGTGTTGATATATTTGATATCAGAAGACACTTGGGTGAGATACTCTACTTAATAACTGATTTGTAATTCTTAAAGTGATTGGAACCAATCAGTAATGATTAAACATGATAGTCAATGTGAAATATGTCATCTCAATATCATTAAGAAACAAATATTAGTTGTACTTAAGGGTGTGTGGTATTATTGATATATAAGTATAATGCAATACAGAAACAACCTGATATGTACCCATACACACTTCTGAAAATTTACAATATATCAGATGTTTAAAATTAACAATTCTATGCAAAAATGCAGGAAAATAGAAGATAAAAAAATAATTTTTACTGAAATTTGTATTAAAAAAATTGTGATAATATAAAGCGAAAATAATGCAGACAATGTATTAGGTCATAAAAAGTCATTGATTTATCTCCCGTTTCCAAATTTGACAGTTGAGAATTGATCTCTGTTCTAATTGCTGTTATTTTGTCAACAGAGCATGGATAATCTGAAATTCCAAAAGTGCCAATAAATAACAATACCCATTGCCGTACGCTTTTCTGTATTGCGATATATTGCAATGAGGAAATGAGGAGTGTTATCATCGTTTGTCATGATATCATATGAAATTGCTTATCTTATGATATCTCAACCAAATGATTTGTTTGTGAAGTAAATTATTTGTTTGAGTACAACAAACTTTTCACTTTGTTTAGCTCTAACTTTATGTCCGTGTAATCATGGTTGGGATACTTATCAGCAGTGACACAATCCCTGACCACATTCCCCTTTCTCTAGTTTACCTACATGACAGATAACCAATACCTACTTCCTTGCTACGCCTTTATATATACAAGCTGACGTCACGTAAGTTCTTTGTTGCCAAGCACGTTTTCCTCAAACAGTAGTGCAGGATAGAAATAATAATTTGTCATATCAAATTGTAGAACTAAAACCCTGCAACATTGGTTTGTGTACTTGGATTCTAACAAACTTTACAGGTACTGAAGAACATTATCTTATGGAAATAAAAATATCTAAAAACAAGTAAAGAAGTGAGCACAGCTCAAATACCCCCGCTTCAAACTATAGTCTGGCTTTCTTTGTTGGTCTTACCCTCAAAAAGCTCACTTAGGGATCATGGTTGATAAGTGTATTAAGTTTGTTGAAGCTAGCATGTATAGTTTAGGAGATATGCTCAGGAAAAAGCACTTTGTCAGATAGTCATTGTTTTAGTAACGTTTCCATGTAAAACGCAAAAAATTAAAATAATTTTTTTTTGGTCTTACCCTCAAGAGACGCACCAATATGGATAAGTGTATGAAGTTTGGTGATGATAGCATGTACGGTTTAGAAGATATACTCCGGACAAAGGACTTAGTCATAAATTCACTGTTTTAGTCATGTTTCCATGGAAAGCGCAAAAAAAATAAAAATCATTTGTTGGTCTAACCCTCAAAAGGCACATCAATGGATCATGGTTGATAAGTGTATGAAGTTTGGTAAAGATAGCATGTATAGTTATGAAGATATACTCCGTACAAAGGACTTTATCACTGTTTAAGTCATGTTTCCATGGAAACCGCAAAAAAAAAATCATTTGTTGGTCTTACCCTCAAAATCACATCTAGGGATCATGTTTTATAAGTGTATGAAGTTTGATGAAGATAGCATGTATAGATTAGGATAAATGCTCCGGACAAAGGACTTGGTCATAGAGTCACTGTTTTAGTCATGTTTCCATGGAAACCTAAAAAAATAAAAATCATTTTGTGGTCTAACCCTCAAAAGGCACATCTAGGGATCATGGTTGATAAGTGTATGAAGTTTGTTGAAGCTAGCATGTATAGTTTAGGAGATATGCTCCGGACAAAGGACTTGGTCATAGAGTCACTGTTTTAGTCATGTTTCCATGGAAACCGCAAAAAATAAAAATCATTTGTTAGTCTAACCCTCAAAAGGCACATCTAGGGATCATGTTTGATAAGTGTATGAAGTTTGGTGAAGCTAGCATGTATAGTTTAGGAGATATGCTCCGGACAAAGGACTTGGTCATAGAGTCACTGTTTTAGTCATGTTTCCATGGAAACTGCAAAAAATAAAAATCATTTGTTGGTCTAACCCTCAAAAGGCACATCTAGGGATCATGGTTGATAAGTGTATGAAGTTTGGTGAAGCTAGCATGTATAGTTTAGGAGATATGCTCCGGACAAACATTTGTGACGGACGGACAGACGGACAGACGGATGGACAGACAGACAGACAGACGGACGGACGGACAGAATGAACGCTATATACCCCCGCTTACGCTGTAAGGCGGGGGTATAAAAATTAACATTTACATTTGCAAGACAATCTTTGATAATCGATAAACGGAACCATAAAACAAATGTACTAAGTTTGGTTAAGCCATACCAATTTTTTAAAGTGTTCATACTGAAATTGCCTGCATGAAAGTTAGCTTCATACAACCTTTTTCAACAAGAACTGATAATAACCCAGATCGAGTTATGGAATTGTTCTTACCCTCTTAAGAAATCATATTTGTATTAACAAATATTATTTGTTAAAAGTTGCTTTACAGGATATTCAACACAGAGTCATTGATGGAAGAAGGCTTGTACACCAATGCTAGCTACCCATCGCAGAAAAGCCTGTGAGATTGTTATAACAAACAGGATGAACTTAATGGAAAACATTATGATTGATTTCTTTTCCCATCACTTTCATGAAGAACCAAATTCTGGGATTCCCGAACTGAAAAGTTTCAATTGAAAAAACATCTTGCTTATTTGTTGATATTTAGAGAGTCCCTGCCAAAAGTCTTCTGATATGAAATACACATACACAAATTATTAATAGGTTACAAATATCCAAGGCTTACCAAGGATATTTTACTTTATCAACAATATATATATATAAGAGATTCTATTCATGTGATTCCTAATGTTGTTTTAATTTTTAAACACTGTACTATCCTTTTACTATCAATTTGTGGAAATGTCATGGTATGACATCTTATCATTGTGCTGTCATTATGTGATGCCAAAAAAATTATGATGTCATATATCTCCCACATGACATATCTACTGTTTTGAATGAAAATATTTTCATTCATTTAATACTCAAAACATTATTTTTAAACTTTTCATTGTAATCTAGCATTTTTGAAGATAGATATTTTAAAAATATTAATCTTATTCCAAGCCCAAGTCAAAACAATATCATGGTGACATTTTTCAATATCGGTTCCACAATCAGGTGTAACAAAGCTAACGTTCAGCCCCAGTTCATATTATAGATAGCAATATACATTTAGATATGGTTATATATAGATATGTTGATATGTTCACAAATGCTGAAGGTTTTTTTCCCATATTCAAACTGACCTCATAGCAGTATCAAGTCACACACCTAACAGTATTTTTTATTTTATAGATTTGAAAACAAAGAGTTAAAATCTAAATATGTTCATGATTTATTTCAAACAAAAATAGTCAATTTATATATAGCCATAAATTAAAGGTATATATTTGAACTCTTAAAGAAAAAAATGATGCCTTCCTTAAACACTTTTTTTCTAACAGAAATAAATTTCTATTTTCTATCTAAGAAGGCATGAAAAGTTCAATAAATCCATTTTACATATTTATAAGCCTACGCAAAATATTTTTTCTTAAAATATGAATCCTTGAAACAAAGACAAAAAGCAAATACTCAGAACGCTATAAATTTATCTACAAAGGAAACATTTCATCTCCTTCCCGCTACTATAGTTTTCCTTAGCAATGACAATATGACAATATCCAACTATAGGACACATCTGTGACATTTCTATCAATACATGTACGGTATATATCTACATAATCTATAGCACTTTTAGCTTTCGATGTATCGCAATGTGAAATCTACTCAGTTATAAAGCCAACTTTTCTGAAAGTTCCTTGATTTCATCTGTAAGTTCACCCTCACATCTGATTTTTGTCCATGTATATCAAGATCTCTTGTATTCTACATTGTAATTTTTCCCATAACTTTTCCTAGAAATATTACAAATAATCTTTTGAGTACTGTTTATTTTGTCATATGATAATACAAGGAAAACAATATGTGTATAGAACTGTTAAAAAGTTTGATACCATTGTACATTGCCAGCATTATCCTTTATCAATAAGGAAAATCCTTCAAATCATGATCTTACCTTTTAAGTGACACAGAGTATGTTTCATGATTTTTCATGTGGCTTAGTAAGAGCCAAAATACGTTATAACCTGAGCTTAGTTTCAATCGCATATCTAAATTTGCATCTTTATCTCTAAAATGCCTAAAATTATGATTTCTTCTTTTTATCTAAGACAATCTGAAAACGGCTATAAAAAGACAATATTCTGTGTCCAATAAACATGTATATTAGTAAAATGACCTACTTAACAATATCAACCTATATTTGATTTTGTGTCTGCTTTAAATAACTTTCCAAAATTACGTTTGTGACCATTATGTGCCCCACTGTCCAGCTTTCGATCACAAATCACGACTTTTACCCGTTTATTGTCACTATACTGAACTATTGAGCATTATGATTGTGATTTTCTGGAACAACTACTTCTCAATAAAAAAAAAACACCATTTATAAAGTTTGACATATTTGACTCCAACAACATTCTCTGTGAACCTTTAATACAATCAGTGTCTCATTGACTAAAATGTGGTCACTTGGCAACAGAATTATTGTTATGACATGAGGACGCTCTGAGCATGATTGCCTAATAAGACTAGGATTGGAGGCTGTCACTGATCAAATATATCCATGGTTATGTTTTCTAAACAAACACCATGTGTTGACTTTCCATGACAGTGTTATTCATCAAATCTCACATGCTAACAGGAACATTCAGACTATTTCCTCAAACAAGAATCATCCCGGAATACTAAAACAATTCACACATAACATAATGATAGAAGACTGGAATAATAAGTGTTATTTACAATATAAATCTGATTTTTTAAAACCTAAAAGCGTAAAAGTTAAGAAAGGTATTTTGAGATTTTTTACTTGAATACAAATATTTGTTTTAAACATGATATGTATGCATACAGATAAAAATAAAATATATATAATCAATTTATAGGATTCTAAAGTTTTAGGGTCTGTATACATCAGATGAAGATTCTGACCTTTACAGGATATCAGAATATCATCCTGTACAAATTGCTCTAACATTAGTGTTTACAACTGCTTCCAAGAAAGATGACAGGGCGTCAGACTTTTGCAATCTTTATGCTTATGGGTGTAAAAGAATTCACAATGAGATGCAACGAGTACAGATATTCCTTAAAAAACATAGACTAAATTATTTTTCAAAAGAATTTGAGTTTCAGTTCTACAAGTTCTATAGAATATACAGTTCTACAAGACAAAATTACTGTTGATAATGATAAAGAAAACAAAATACTAGCAATTGACAGTATACTTAGGCATAAAAAAACCCAAATATGTTAAGGTTATTACACAAATTGAACAAATCAAATTTATTTAATAGTAACATATATAACACAAACCAAAAGAGTATTTGCGGACAAAAGTAAAAAACAGGGAATTTTTTCATTCTGTATAAAATTACTTCTTTGGAGAAACTCAGCTTCATTTATTGATTAAGTCTACAAAGAATCATAACAGATTAAATGTTAAAGTCGAAAGTAAAATAAGTCCTACTGCATGCTCATCTCCAACACATTTCTCTCTCAAGAGTACCTATAGTGAGAACATTTAATGACTCCATTCCATTGAGCATTCATCCAACTTAACAACAGTATCAAATGTGCACTGTAGAGCATTACTAATGATTGAATTGAATAACATGACTGGCCAACCATCGTAAGAAGAATAGATCTCCAAAGCTTAACTTGAGCGTTCACACAAAAAGCCTGTCAGACAGGTTCTGGAAGAATTGAAAGATATTACGCCTTGGGAGTTGTACAGACCTAGACAAAGAGCTAAGATCAAAACACTTTTCTATGTTTATCTCTTACATGTTAGAGAATAAACTTACATAGACCTAACAAAGATGTTAAATACCCATAGACTATTACCCTCTTGCATTTATACTTGATCTTACTTTACTACATGAAAGAACTGTAGTCTGACTAGGCAATCCTTCCAAGCTTCTCCTTCTATGGGCGTCCTTATCATACTGTGGTGTTGACGGTCCAAGAGAGAACCTTTTACAATCTCATACCTGCTAGCTTTTGTCAATTATTTTTTTATGATGTGCATAATCTTGGTTTATTACAGTAAAGATTGAAAAAGAATGGACAGAGAGATCGACCCTGTTTCACACCTGTGTTAGAAATGTGGATAACTTTTGACTATTGCAGCCACATTTGGGATAATTGCACCAAACAACAGTGCATTTTACTCGAAAACTTGAATCTAGATGCATTGAGATCAATTTGTGGAGCAGTCCGCGGGACAAGCCATAACAGTATTTATGAAGAAACTAATCAAAAACCCCTATCGGAACGTAGAAATATATCTAAATTGACAACGTTCTACAAAATGAAGAATAATATCGCGCCTCAATATCTATGTAATCTTCTACCTCCAATACCTAACAATAACTACTACCTCAGAGAAAATTCATCCGTCCGAACTATCAAATGTAGAACAGCGTTATATGCAAGATCGTTTTTACCTGAAACAATAAAACTGTGGAATTCCTTAACTCCTGACGTTCAAAGTATTGATACATTATCCGGTTTCAGAAATTCAGTTCAAGGACCCGGCAATAAAACTACTACTTTCGATCTTAACTATGGTCCACGAATTTGCCAGATCATCCACTCTCGCCTCAGGCTCCACTGTAGTGACTTGAACGCTGATAAGTTCAACAGACATATCATCGAAAGCCCGGCCTGCTCCTGTGGTCACCCAGTCGAAAACGCTGTCCACTATTTCTTCACTTGCCATAAGTACATAGAATTAAGACAGAAGTCATTCTTTTATCTGAAAGGATTTGGTATCAAAACGGTTCTGCGGGGATGCACATCGCTCTCATTAAGTGATTCCAATAGATTATTGAACTCTATTCATCATTACATAATGAAATCAGATCGATTTGATATTTCATAATGACTGCCAAACAAGCGAAATGTTATTCATGCATAACTACTATCTATGAAGCTATGATTGCAATCAGATATGTGTCACTACCATAAAGTTGTATATATATATATTTTCTCATGTGTAATTGCTTCGGAGCGGCCTTAAAATAAGCACCTAGGAGCTTGTTGGCCAATCCATTCATGATTTGTACATTTTCATGAATAAATATGTTTAAATCAAATGTGGATAAACACATCAATATCATTATCTTTCTGATATCAAAGAACTGTTATTTGTTAACTGGTTTGATCTTGCGTGGTTGGAAGTATCAAAGTAAAGTAGTAAATAAGGCCAGTCTCTAAAATAGAGTCTGTATTGAAAATATTTTCCAACGTTTGATTTTTTTCCCTATACATTTTTACGAAATGATTTCAAGTTCAAGTTCATTCCTAAACTTTATTATCATATTAAATATATACAAAAATTCAAACATCACAAAAGTGCACTTACCAAGTAAATAGTAATCTCCGTTCACTAGAGAATCTTATCTTTTCCAAATTTGATATAAACAAGTACATAAACGTCTCTATATCACAAGGATAACCCACCAAATCACCCCCCATCACTGTAATGCATTTCCAGACAGGCTAGATACCTATTGGCTAAAAATATCTGCATCCAAAACCTGCTTGACTAACCAGCTAACTGGTGCATAACCCTCCACGCTGTATACATATACACATTCAATGTCTTAGAAACATTTATAAGAAGCAAAGCTATCATTCAAATCTTATATTATTTTTTAAGGAGGATTTTTCACTGAAAAGTATGGAACAATCTACCACACAGGTCCACTGTAATTCAATTACATATAATTGAACTTTCAGAACAAACACGTTGATAAAAGTAACATGTTTGCATCTTACAGCTGAAAACCCAACACTTATTTACTGATTAGACAACATAGATGCCTTTTTACAATGAATAAATGGTAAAATATCATTTGTATATGCAGACATTTTAATTCACTGTTGATATAACCAAGCATGTAAAAAGTTGTTTAATTTGCATCAATGCACAAATTTGGCAATTTTGAAACCTGGTTCATCCCTTAACTGCCTAGCAGATCAATGTCATAATCTAAAAACCTAAGATTTCTACAGAAAATCAGAAAATTTGACATTGTCTACAAAAAGCCTCCTTAATGTCCTACACAGAACACTTTCTCATCTTGTAGATGGGTTTGTGAAAGACCGAAATGCTGACCTAGATAACATTTACCATCACAACATGATGAAGACTACTGCTCATAATCATTGATTCATATATTTATTTTTTATCACAACAATAAATTTAGTTTTCCAATGACAAAATATCAAGGCTTGTGCAAAGACTGTTTTTTGACTTATTCAGAAAGAGGTATGACCCACTGTTAAACAACACTTAATACTTTTATTTCTTATCCGTCAATAACCCCTATCACTGAAAATCTCACAAAATGAAATCACACCTTAAAGTACAGCTGCATTTTGTTATGGTCCTTAAAATGCATCACATACAACAAAAATCAAAGTGACTGTAGAGATAACAACCTACCTGTCTCAGGTAAGAGCTCCAGTAAAACGTCCGTCACTTTCACTCAAATGCAGTTAGCATAAGCCACATACCTAAAAGCAAGTCATGTGAGGCCACTCCTAAGGAAAAATATTAGGCTACTCCCAAACATAGGTAGATATTCACCTCATGCAAAAATGATTAAATTTTTACCAACCCTCAGACATTTTCTCTCAAATATGATGAATACTCCTCTGAATTTACAGTCTGACATTTGAACTTAAAAAATATAACTTAAAGCAAGTGAACTGAGGCGACTTCTAAGGATAAATACGAGGTTACTCCCAAACATACAGACAATAAAAGGTATATATTCACCTCGTGCAAAAAATTTACACCAAACTTATATCATAAGATATTCTACCTTGTATGATAAATATTTCTCCTATTGTACAGCATAGTATTTGAACTTAAAGGTGTAACTTATGACCACATAAATTTGACCACTGCTTACAACAACAAACATGTATGTCATCCAAGTATATATACTCACGCACTGTAAATATTCAGTCCAAAATTAGTCCCTCTAACCTAAATAGTTCCCATAGAAACGTTTTCTAAACTTTACTATGTAGATATCAACAGGGTCGTGTCCAGTATGTGGCAGTATGTTTATATTCCCTCTGATAGTGGACGTACATCTATATATAATGCAATCCCCTCACTACTATATAAACTCTCTGGAGTCTTCTTCATACATTTCCTGGGATCTGACATTTTAGGCTGCTTTCAGCAATGTCATATTGTGCGAAACATGTCAAACAAGATTTTATCTTTTTTTATCAGCGTTATGAATTTAAGAATCCTGTTAAACTTGTTTAATGTTTTGAATTCCAGCCTGTATGAGGATCAGTGAATGTAAAGTATATCATAGCTTAGATTATGTTTTAAGAATACTTTGTTTACCCAGTGAATTGTCAATATTCTTTATGACCTTTTTATTTCAGCAGAAACACTTTGTTATTTACGGACTGCTAGGTTTACACAAAGAATTACAATGTCAAGTGGTGAAAGAGGAGATATAGCAATCTTTAGAGCATTTTAATGGTTGAAACAACCCCAAGCAAGGACAAATTAAAGAAATAATCAATTATAATAATATGTCAAATTAAAAAGTAAATCAAAAGATAAGAAGTCATTTTTATTTGGGTTACTTGTCATAAATCTAAATTAAATTGTGCAAAATCAAGTGAAGCAATTCATTGGCTTTAAAAACCTTGCGACAGCATTACAAGGCAATGTTGATTAATCTTATCATGAATCATTTATAAATGTGTGGATATTCTATCCATACATATAGTTTATTATTATTATCGTTTAAACTATGTAAAAGTTTAGCGCATTTTTTCATGTCATTCCTCAACAAAGCAACATGGCGGACTGATTGCCAATAGGACAGACTCTTTAAATAAAATCTATATTTTCACTCAGTGAAATAACACAGGGATCATTAATATCAATGACGTCATGAGATGATTTGCTGCTACTTCATTCATAAAAATAATGTCATTTATGAGGTTTTTGGAAAATATAATATTTGACATTTCTCGTCAAACACCATGTATTTCTCATCTCCTGTAGTAGAAAAATATCTATTTACACTCATAATTGTGCCACTGATAAAAATATAAATTTCTATTTCACTTGAGGAGATATACATGGTAAGCAACAAGAATTGTTAAATATCCTATATATAGATGCATACCGTGATAATATAACAACATGCATGATTCACAAAAACGTTTTTTTTGCTCCAACCATCACAAATTTGACTTGAATAGTTTATAACAAAAACATTTTCCTCAATAACAATTTGGTCACATTGATTATGGTAGACTGTATAAAGAATGGCACCAAATCATCACAAGGTAAGATAGAGAGAAGCTGTCAGTTCCATCTAACAGATAAACATATCCACAAAAGCTTTCCTGCTAACTAGTACATGATAAAAAAAATATCAATTTTAGTCAAATGAGATTCGTGAAAATTGTCGTTTGAATAACGCTTAACACGCTTTGAAAAGCAAATATTCTAAGCAATAGAAAGATCGTATTTGATTACATGTCAGTATGAATGGCAGATAATTTCATCCCTCATTATTTTTGTAGCGCACTATACATAAAATGTGTTTCAAAGAACATAAATATGTGGAGATTGTATGACAAATCAGTAATATATTAATAAGCTTTTATTAAAGATCATTTCTTTGTTAGAAGTTTATTGTTAGTATTACAAATTAACAAAAAAGGCAAAGTTAGTAAAGATTAAAAGAGTGAAACCTATGTTGTACAATAGATGTGATGTAGGCATGATAAGTCTACATCAGACGGTTACTATTGTTATAGCATTTTGATATATATTTTATAACAGTGTTCATCATACAAATCTGGCTTTCAATATAAATATCACTTGTGTTAGATCAAGCCTTAAGTATTTTTTACTTTAACCTTAATGTTGACATATTTAATATCAGAAGACACTTGAGTGAGATTCTCTTTTTATCATAGTTACAACATTATATGAATCTAATGATAGACAGGATACACCTCAAATGGTGGCGTGTCCACACATCACCAGTTAAAAGATGGTTGTAGTTGCTTCCTTGCTTGGCATTCAGCATTACAAGGACAGAACAATGCTTAAACTTGCACAGAACTGTGGTTACAGAGTGCAATATGCACAAAGAGCCCTTTACTTCTACTAAGGCCAATAGAGTTATTATCATTTTGATCTTATGTTGAGTTAATAAAATTACTATATTTTTCAGTGTTTATAGGTGTGATATTTACATTTCATTCATCATTATATAAAAGAAAATAAATACACAACAATGTAATATGTGTGACCTTATGGTATCTAAATACACCAATGTTTTGCTATTGTTCATTTATTATGTGAATTCCTGATATTTCCTGTTATGTGAACTTTATAACTCAGAATTATCTTACATATTCAGTATTGTGTTTGATAAAATTATCTCTTTGATCAAATATTTAAAATGAAATTATGTCACTAGTTCAGGGATTGGGAAAGACACCTTTGACAATTAGCCATTTTTAGGGCTTTGTCATTTTTGAAATTTTGAAAGGTAACCACATAATATCTGAAGACTATGCTATGACATCACATGGTTGAAAACGCAATCATGTCATAAAGCTGATGACATCACAATGCCATGACCTCACTGAGACCAATGTTGTGTCCAAAAAGTCTAAAAAACATTTTAGTGTTCAGAAATTTTATAAATTCTTACACTTATAACTGAAGAGAAAAAAACTAAGTACCGGTAGGTTGGGACTTAACCCTTAAGATGCGGGTCCCGGGCCTGTCCGGGTTGAAATTTGCTTTGACCGCATGTCCTCTGGGCGAGATGCGACATCCAAACTCTATTTTTCTCACGCTAGCTCATTAACGCCGAGGTTCACAGTAGCAATTGTTGCACGGCAGTAGTGTCAGTTTAACGCTAGTACTTTCCGTCCGTGTGTCGCTAAGCTACCGAATTTTGTTTCGTTGGTGTTCTAAATAATGCGCGTACATGTTCCGAAAATTATGCAACGATTGATAACGTTTATCGTACCGATAATAAGCTTTAAAATCACTCAATTTTCCCCCACTCCCCGCCGCACGTGCTAATAGCCTGTGGGCACTTTCTACCCTCTCGCACGAGCTTACCGACCCGCGCATGCTATCGTTTACTGAGACGCGTGCATTTTGACCCTATGCACGCCTTCCTATCGCACGCCCTATGTTCTGAACCCATGGGCGGATTTCAATATAGATGGGATCATTTGAAAGAGAAAAAAAATGTCATTAATTCGATGTAAAAAACATATGTGCGCCTCGTGAAATAAAGATACCGCATGTGCCGCAAAAAAGGTGATTTTTATATATTTTTAGTTTTACACTGTTTTGTCACACCAATTTTCTCATGATGTGCTCAACATATTTTGACATTTTTTATATCACAAGATAGAGAAAAAGATTGTCTTTAATTCCATGTAAAATGTGTACATGCGCAACAATTCATAAAGATACAGCAAGCGCCGCACAAAAAGGTAATTTTGCCGACTTTCTTATCATGTGATCTGAAGCGCGATTTTCATGTGCCTTTCTTTCACAATGAATTTCTTTTACACCGTGAAAAAGATTTTGTTGAATTTTACATCACTATAAAGACAAATGAATTGTCTTTGATTCCCTATATCAATTATTATGCGCGCAAATAAATAAAGACTCAACAAGTACCGTAAAAAGAACAACTTTCGCACTTCGCAATTCCGTTAGTGACGCAAATAGGGAAACCTTGGCACTTCATATCCCCGTGTGCAAATGACACATTTCAAAACCATTTATATCATTATCAAGAGGAATAAATTGTCTACAAAGTGATATATAAAATGTACATGCGCTAAAACAAACGACGATGCAGCAAGCGCCGCACAAAGGGTCCTTTTCATGTGATCTGAAGTTCGATTTTCATGTACCTTTCTTTGGCACTCGATATTTTCTATACCACTTGGCGGATTTTGATAAATATTACGTCTAAATAAAGACGGAACGTTGTTCTTCATTTCAATATATTGATCATACATGCGCACACAAAAATAAAGGCACAAGAAGTGCAGCAAATTTGGCAAGTTTCGCATTTCGTATTTCTGTAACCAAGTGGCGCGCTCAACAACGTTTGGTATCAGCGTAAAGAGCAGAAAATTCTCTTCAATTTGATATACAATTTGTTTATGCGCTCATAGAAATAAAGACTCAACAAGCGCCGCTAAAACGTTATAAATAAATGTAATAAGTAAAAAAAATTATGAAGGAAACCCTGTTTCTTTAGTGTTCAATTATAGAGTTTTATAAACCATGAAAGTTGAAGGAAAAAAAACTTTTGGATTTACATTCATAGCGTTATTGATGTCTTTTTTGAGTTAGGGGATTTTTGCGTCGGGCACCGCCATCAGTTCATGGGAAAATTGTCCAATGAAAATGTTGTGGTTGAGACACAGTATGTCGGGGATGCCGTCGGGAACCGCCATCAGGTCAAGGCAAAGTTGTCCAACGAAAATGTTTGTGGTTGAGACACAATATGTCGGGGATCTTTCACCGGGCACCGCCATCAGGTCATGAGAAAATGTGTCCAACGAAAATGTTCGTGTTCGAGAAAAAAAATTTCAGCGGACTTTCGTCGGGCACCGCCAGCAGGTATGTGTTTTTTTCTGCCAAATTTTTGTTGGTCGAGGAAACTCATTTTTGAAAAAAAAGTTTGGTAGCATTCCGATGTTTTAAATAATTTGCTATATATGTCGGGATGGCATGAGTTCCTTCCAGTGAACTAAAGACAAGGGGCCGGGTGCTCGTTGACTACGGCCGTCCCGACGGATAGGCCCGTAGAACCTATCATTCTCGGAAGAGAAGTCAAAAGTTGAAAAACTTTTGTAATCCACAACTGACAATCAGAACTTTCCTGACGTAGAAGGCAGTTGTTCGCGACTCGCCGGCTCGTTGCATAGGAGTCAGAAGGCGGCATCAGGGTTGATAATGTTGATACAACGTCGGCGGCCGTCGGTGCCATCGGCACCTTCGGCGGGATTGTGAAAAGTCGTCCGAAAGTTAGAAAGTGTCCGGCGACATTAGAACTTGTTCGGCAGGATTGTGAAAAGTTGTCCGAAAGTTAGAATTTGTCCAGCAATGTTAGAATTTGTCCTGATTTGTTATTTTTGCAAATCGTGAAAAAAATGTCCGGCTTTCGCCAGGACAATTAGAAAATGTCCGGATTATTGATGGCCGCTGGCGCCAAAGGCGCGCAACGGCAAATTTGTTTCAAACACTTACAAAATGTGGCAATTGAATGTCCATGAAGCTCACATTGAATTTCTCTGTACAACAGGTCATGTGTTGATGTTATTATATCTTGCGTGTGCCTAAATTATTTTCAATCATTTACAGATTGATGTGAAAGATGCCTAAGGCCAGGAGGCCGCGAACCAGGAGTTGGGAAGGTCCGTCAACGTCTAGCGACAACGACTTCATCAACGAGGTCCATGCCGATGAAGCTTCTGATATGGAATCAACTGATGAGAGTGATAGTGACAGTGACAGTGATGGTGAAAGTGACATTGATAGTGATGTAGAAATAAGAAACATTGCAAGACACATATTAGCAGCTACGAAAGTATTCGTAGCAATGACTATAGCAATGTCTTTGGTTGTACAGAGAAACTTTTCTGAGTATTGGTCATCGAGTGATGTGACGTCGACGCCTTTCTTTGCCAAATGTATGCCTCTTGATAGGTTCTGGTTATTACTAACGTACCTACATTTGAATGATAATAACCAAATGCCGGGACGAAACACACCCCAGTTTTCACCAATCAATAAACTTGGCTATTTGTACAAGCGCATCGTGCATCGTTTTTCCAGAATTTACAAGCCGCATCAAACTATTTGTGTTGACGAAGGGTTGGTGCCTTGGAAAGGCAATCTGAGTTTCAAAGTATACAATCCCGACAAGCCGAAGAAGTATGGGATAAAGGCCTACATGCTGTGTGACTCAACCAATGGTTATGTTTGCAAGTTTGAACTCTACACTGGAAAAACAAATGAATCTGTTTCTGTCGGTGGGAAAACGTATGATCTCGTCATGGACTTGGTGAAGGATTATGCTGGGAAAGGATATCATGTGTTCATGGACAATTTCTATTCCTCTGTGGCATTGTATATAAACTTGTGGGAAACGGGAACTGGTGCGACTGGGACGTTGAGAGGCAATCGCAAAGGCATTCCTGAGAAGGTAAAGAAGGCACAGAAAAAACAGAAGAAAGGGGATATGATGATCTATCACAATCAAGACCTACTCGTTGTGAGGTATGAGGACAGGAAGTCAGTGCTGCTCATGTCAACCGTAGAAGACACTGAAATTGTAGAGACAGGGAAGAAGAACCGAGTGACTGGGGAAGCAAATACGAGACCACGTATTGTGCACGAGTACAACAAATATATGGGAGGTGTGGATCGGGCCGACCAGATGCTGTCGTACACCCCGTTCAAAATGAAAACTCTTAAATGGTGGAAGCGAGTGTGGTTTCATGTGTTAAACGTTGCCATGTTGAACTCTTACATTCTCTATAAAGAATTCTCAAAAGACAAAACCTTGAAAACAAGCCGTCAATTCAGAAAAGATTTAGTGCAGCATATGATCACCTTCGCCGACACGGAAAAAGTACCTTCCCTGCGTAGACGTCCTCGTGGCAGGCCAAGCACAAGCGACGAAAGTGTGTTACGTCTTCATGGTCGACACTTTCCATCAAAGATTCAGCCTGTTGGAAAGAAGAAGAGGCTTTCCCGTATGTGTGTTGTTTGCTCCAAAGCGAAAAGAGAACTCTTTCGAAGGGCAGTGGAAGAAAGCAATGAGCCAGTTCGAAAGAAGAAAAGGGTAGGCAAAGAATCTTCTTACGAATGTAGCGAGTGTAATGTGGCTCTATGTGCAGCACCATGTTTCAGAATTTATCACACGTCACAAGATTGCACTAAAGCTTATATCAGTTTGATGTCAGAGAAGGAAAATGAGGGGGATAATCAAGAAGATTGAAGAAAGAAGAAAGAAGCAGAAGTGTGGATGAGCGTTACTCTCCTTAAAAAGTTTATTCTTCACATCAATAAGGTGAATAAGTGTAATATAAAATACTGATTGTCAATAAAATAATCTTTTTTTTAAGTCGTAAAAGAGACAGAGAAAGTCAATGTGAGCTGTCACTGGACGTTCGATACGAGCCGCATCAAGAACATACCCCCGATCTTTCGCAATTTGTATTCTTAGAATCGGGTGGCGAAACTTCATACTTTTTACATCATCGTAAAGAAAAAAGAACTGGCTTTGATTCAATATGAAATGTGTATGTGCGCAACACATAATAAAGAAGCGGCAAATATTGCGAAAAATGTCGCAATTATCAATTTTTTTCCCAAAATGTCTGAGGGTCCCCCTCTTTAACGGTTCATATCTCCCGAACTATTTGGCACTTTAAAAATTTTTTTTCACCTTTCTCAAGCGGAAAGATTGATCTTTAATTCCATGTATAATATGCATGTGCGCAGATAATAAAAATGGTGCGGCGAGTGAAGCGACAAATGTCGCAAATAAAACGATTGTCAAAATCTGTTTTCAAGTAGTTGAGGGTGTTGCTCTTTCGCGGTTCATATCTCCCGAACTATTGTATACTTTTCTATATTTTTTTCACCTATTTCAAGAGAATAGCATTGTCTTTAATTCCATGTATAATATGCATATGCGCAGTCAATAATAACGATGCGGTGAATGATGCGACTGGTGTCGCAAATAGAACGCTTATCAAAATTTGTTTTCAAGTAGTTGAGGGTATCCCTCTTTCGCTTTTCATATCTTTTGAATCAGTTGGCACCTTTTCATTATTTTTTCACAGTCGTAAGCACGAAAGATTTATCTTTAATTCCATGTATAATTTGTACATGCGCAGCAGGAGATAACGATACGGCGTGCGTATAGAATGATTGGTTTTATTATCTCGGAATGTTCGGCCGCGAGTGACTGCACGCGCCGAGAGGATCGGTATGCCAGGAACCAACGCTGGTGCCTAGAACACTGGCTCTCGCATGCTGGTGCCTCGGGGGTACCCCGGGGGTATAACGGCACTAATTAGCGTACCGGTGCCAGACTGCCCTAGGGAGAATTAGTTCTGGCTAAAAATCCCGTTATGTCGGAGCATCCTCGGGGTACCCCCAACCATCTTTCGCGGCGTATATCTTTTGAACTGGGTGACATATTCTAACAATTTTTTATCATCATAAAGAAGAATAAATTGTCTACAATTCGATATATAATACATGTATGCGCGCTCAGTATTAGGGATTTTATTCAGTCGGAAATAAAGACAATCTTTAGATAATTAAAGAAATCTAACTAGAGGTCGCATTGTAAAAAGATATATATCATCATAAAGAGGAATTATGTATCTTCAATTCAATATAAAAAAATTAATTGTGCGATTATATTTAAGGATTTTCCGTAACTCTAAATAAAGACAATCTTCATATTGTAATAGAAATCGTTCTAGGTAAGATAAAAATTTCATTCAAATTGTCGGATAAAGATCGTTCATTTGTGTACGGGATGGGCGGGCTAGTTTTGTATCGAACGGCCATTTTCATCCGTAATTCGCCATGTGAATACACCATATATTGTAAAAACGGTCGCGTCTCGCGGTGCTAAATAATTCAGCCACAGGGGCTAATTGCGCTATAACGGTAGCGAGGCGAGTGCTGGAAAATTCAGCCACGGGGGCAAAACTGGTCAAAATAATATTCAGCAACTTAAGAGTTAAGTTATAAGTAACACTAAACGTTATGAGATTTTTCCATTAAAAAATTTGTAAAAAAATCCAAAAATGTCAGAGATCGGACCGTAACTAAAATAGACCTGACATAAAGGCATGTATATTTGAAAACAGTCTGTCAACAGTAGCTTACTGCCTTTGTCCAATTTCCTATATGTAAGGCCTAATGTCACAACATTATTATGCTGCCAATGTAAAACAGATAGTATAGCTGTAATGCTTCCATCACGAGCAAAGGTCAAGTAGTGCAGTGAGATTTACAACACTCAAGCATCACGTACAGAATGTACATTGTTACATATGACAGGTCATGTGCATCAAATGGAAGTAATATTTCCTCATCCCATGTCGTATATCAGTCATATTAATGACATATTTTCCATGTATGTCATGACAGATGGGATAACATGCATTGACTTTGGATAATTAGGTTTCTACCTCTATTTTCTTATTATTCAAAGTTCAAAAAATTATTTCTGTATTGATATGAACAATAATTTTAAAATTTTTAATATTGTTATTATGTAATTTTGCAGCATATATAACTTCATTTCTTTTTCTAAGAAATGCAAATAAAAAACTTTAAAATTGCATTAAAGGTATAGGCAATGTTGTTCTTAGAGGGGGTATATTTGCCCACTTTTTTGGCTTAGTGTCCCTTCAAATTTAAAGAAGAAGGATATTCATACCATTGCAAAGGGCCCATTTGATTAGAATTGGCTAAACTGACCCACTTTGCTGATCACCAGAGAACAACTGCATAGGTGTCTTCGCAGCCAGAGAATTACTTTTTTCTCCATTGTTATTGAAGCACATTGCATTCCTGAAGTGTCAACAACGTTAACTGATTTATTAACCAGTAAAGCTCATCACCCACAGCCTTTCATCTCTCCTTCATAATCATATTCATATCATATATATCTATCATATATGGTAATTAGAACATCCATTGCAATGACAAAAATTTCACATTCCATGAAAACGCTTCATTCATAAAGACAAAATCTTATTTATCACGTAATAGAAAGCTTTCTAATTAAGCCTCAATAAACCAGGTTGACAAATGTACTCTCAACATTGTTTGGTTACAGTGACTGGCATTTCTTATTCAACAAATACACTGTGGAATCTTTTTATGACCCACATTTATCTACATTGTTTGTTTGCTTTTTTGGCTCGACAAAGCTTCTACTTTCTTAAGGAGAAAATAGGACAGAATTTCTATCTTATGAAAAGATGCATTGCAATCCCAAAAAATAGTTTTGCACCAGTGTAAGAAACGATACTTGTAAGATGCAGGTTAGCATAACAAGAAAGATATGGAATTGAAGAAGTAATGATTTAATATCATAATCATATATCATATTTATCTTTCTTTGTTTGTGCAAATTTTGTATGTTGCTTAGATTGAGCCAAAGTATCATTTGACCCGAGTCAAAATTCTGCGTCCCATTTACATGTATATCAGTTAAATAACCAACTTAGCGATACCAAACTATATTTCTCATTGTAGTGAGTGAGTTGTTGTTAAACGTCGCTTGGGCAATATTTCAGTCATTAGCGACGATTTCTCCTTGTATGTGTTAAAAATAAGTTTTCAAAATTACGTTTGAGTCATTGATGCATGCTACTATCCGGTTTTCGATCATAAATCTTGACTTTTGTCCTTTTTATTGTCACTATGCTAACTAACTAAAGGATTGAGATGTTAATTTTCAGAAACTACCACATCTTGTTGATGAAAATAACAGTTTGGCATATTTGACTCCAACAACATACACTGTGCCCCTTTAAAGGGGCCATTCGAGCGGGGTATTTTTTGTGGAAACGAAATTCAGGAGGACTCTCCTGTTAACAAATATATATATTTTTACATGATTCTTTTCACACTTAATTTCAAATATATGTACATGAGGTAACATTTCAGTTGTTCAAGATTTAACAATTTGCTAAAGAATCAAGTGTAATGATCAAAAAGGAAAAACTTTGGAAATGAAGCCAATCATCGGAGCTACGAATGCGGAATGCATTACTACGACAAAACATTGCCGTAACTAACAACTTTTATCATGAATTATTTGTAAATATGCCTCTCTTCTATCAATCTATTAGTCATTTCTTAATTTTGTCAATGAATTAGGATAATACAGCACATTTGATTTCTCGCAATGCTAACATTTCAAGATGGCATATGAAAGCCGCTCGAATGGTCCCTTTAAGGATAAATATGTCCTTGCAACATCACATGAAAGGAAAGAAGGTGTTAAAAAATATCCTGATTGGAATCTGTCATTTTCTCTAAAGGGATTAATATAGCATATTAAACATTGTAATTGCATGATGTTGTCAACATATTTGATCTAATAGTCTATTGCATTATGTGTCAAGTGAACAAGGATAAATTTTGACAATTATGTATATGAATATGTATGTCAATCATTTAGAAAGATTTGTTACACTCACTCAAAGATCTTAGAAAATTTGAATTCCATATTTGGAGTGCAACCTGATACACCCTTATACACTAGCAAGATAGCCACCTAAGACAACCATGGCAAGAAGGGGGTTAATAGATTAGATCTAGACTTAGTGTGGTCTTGTTATCACTAGTATTAATCTACGTTATCATTTAAAATGTGTACACTGTAGCAATAAATAACTTACGTGCAGGATCCTGAGGGGGTGGTTGAGGGACCATCTCGAATCCTATGGGTGGGGGAGCGGCAGGCGGTGGCACCCCACCCACACTCACCCGGGATACATAACTCCCATCCATCACCTCGGTCAAATTCCACAAGCAGCAATCTAGCGGATGAGATATGCACGATATTAACCAAATGTAAATGTCTGTCAATCTATTGTATACTCTACAATTACATACAGTTATTTCGCAACCATTAAGCTTAGGGTGTAGTCGATTGCCAATGCCTTCTGCTACTCACTGCTTCTGCTAGGGTTTTCGCTCACACCCAAACTACTCAGTGCGATTCCGTTCTCCGATAACAAGAATTGTGATTAATGTTCAGTTAAACTTGCGATTATACGTTAGATTTGCCTCTAATTACCATACGTACCAAGTGTGAACAATACCCAGTCACTCGATTATCGGTAAACTCCACAGCGGTAATTTCTACACAGCACATCAAACTGTTTATGTCAAGTCGACTTGTCCGACGTCTTTTCAGATAGGTGGCGCTTTTTTCTATTTTTAGCCCATTTCCAGATGGGGAAATACTGTTAGATCTTGAGTTCACCGACTCAACAGGTTACGGATTCCCCACATTCAGGCATAAGTGACGTTGAATGGCTCACAAATCGATTAACGAATAATATTATTACCTCACTTGCAAAACTGTTTTATATGGATGTAGCATACATGTTGATTTAAATTAATGAAATTATTTAGAAATTTTGATTTTTTTCTGACGAGGAAGATCGGTGAACATAAAATTCAAACTACCTGGAAAACATTTGTTATTGGGCAATATTTGGATTGAAACTAGATATATTTGACCTAAATAGACCTACTTATTGATGAATAACATTGATCCGAATTTACGGCATACTCTGTACTGTAGTATCAAATTAACTTTGCCTTACATCCATACATTGTATATCTTATTTTCGTCAAAAATGATTTAAAACAAAGTAGAGTGAATTGTACGATGAAAGTTAATCATGTGCAAACAAAAAACTTGTATGAATCAAAGTAGTCTACAGTATGATCCAGGCCAAAAGTCATTTGACACGCTTTTTAGTGTAACAATCTCTTTATTGCCGAATTAAATCATTTAAATCGTAAGGAAACCAAACTACCCGCTTCCAAATTGCGACGGCCCGCTCAAGACATCTCACATAATATCTCACGTAGCTCTACATAAAATGCATGAATTACTTGCTCGATAACGGTGTTAGTATCTACACCGAAACGTCCTCTGTTCATCTAAAATGCCTCCCAAAGAAGTACATGAACCCTTCTTATATAATCTATGAAACAGGTTCTACTCATATACCAAAATATTTGTCTAGTTGACGCGCGTCGTACATTTTAAATACCTTCACAATCTCATTGAAATCAGATCGAAACTTGTCCCTCGTACCTCGCTGCGTTTCTTGCAATGAGAACGATACCTTCATTGTCACTGTTCAAACCGATTAGCGTTATGAGGACACTTTTCGATAAAATGACACCTTTGATAACGTTTGGCATTTTTATTTCGGAATATGTATATTTGAAACAGCCTGTTACTCAAATACTGCCGATATTGCTTCTACATTTGCTTAAAATGTCATTGTTTATATCATGAAACCGACCTCAATTTGTTCTAATTTATAGTAATTATACTGAAAATGTCTGTACAAAATTGTACCAAGTCAGCCTTTCATGCAACTATTACCAATTTATAAGTACAACATTCGCCATAAAATTGATAAACTCTACACAAAAGTATATTTGTAAAAATATCGAACATTTATATCAGCAGTTTAAAAACAAATCGAAGGTCCTAAGAGCATTATAACAACGATGATTTCTAGTCCCCACAGAGTGTATAGTCCCATTTGTGTAGTATTTACAACGAAAATGGATTACCATGGTGATGGGTTGCATACAATCAGCCATAGTTATTCGATCAGCGCTAACGTTATTTATTCAAATGATCCTCTCTTCGCTGAATGTACAGTATCGATACAGTTGGTTAGTTAACCGATATCGATGATGACGATAGTTTCACTGTGATTGCGGTCATCTGTTGTCATTAGTAAATCCTACAAGTCGTGACAAGGGTCAGGATATGTGTGACCTCTTCTCGGTGTATTTATTTCCTGTGTTGCATTGATTTCAGAAACAAAGTCGTCTTACTATCTCTTTCACTATATTTTACATTGCAGTTCATAATTACGATGTATATAGCATAATACAGCTAGATTGGCTTTCATTCGGAAACTATACGAAGCTACGAAAAAGTTTTGTCCGCCAAATAAGAGCTTTTGGAATTAAGATATATATTTTCTAAAAATAATGCTTAATTGTCTACACTTCAAGTACATTTTGAAATTCTTATGTACATGTAATTGTTCGTTAGTAAATTTTTCCATTTTAAATTCTAATGCACATAAATATAAGTAGTCAGATAAATATCTTTTAAATCTACATAAACGTTTATATGTAGATTAGACGTTTCTATGTAAGATAAAGTACTACATTGTCGATACATATAATAGAGAGAGAGAGAGAGAGAGAGAGAGAGAGAGAGAGAGAGAGAGAGAGAGAGAGAGAGAGAGAGACAGACAGACAGACAGACAGACAGACAGAGACAGAGAGAGAGAGAGACAGAGAGAGAGACAGAGAGAGAGAGAGAGAGAGAGAGAGACAGAGAGAGAGAGAGAGAGAGAGAGAGAGAGAGAGAGAGAGAGAGAGAGAGAGAGAGAGAGAGAGAGAGAGACAGACAGACAGACAAGTCATATTCATCCATGAAATATCCTTGTCTTCCTCATTGAAACTCTTTTCCTAAGCAATCATAACATCTTGAATTCCTCACGTAGATATAATTAATAACCTAACACGACATTACATCAAGCCCATCATACCTGATGAGCTGACGGCTTGTGAAGTCTAACTGTTCACGTAATATACCTAAATACAATCTACGTGTGGTTTATAGAAGATTGAATAACACACATCGCCAATCGTCAGATTCTGATATAACCGTGGCCAGGATTTACATCTCCAGGCGTAAGAGATAAAACAATTCATTAGTACAAAATATAATTGTTCTCGCTAATTACTGGCTTTGATGCAAAATATCGCTAAACCTCGGCGATCAGGGAAAAATGGTATATAATTTTTTTTATCTGAATATATACTTTTATACCAATGTCCCATTTAACTTGATAAACTTAAAATTATTTTGGAATAAAAAGTTATATTCATTCTCTCCCTGGAGGCAGCTAAAGTCCTGTCACAGTAGGCTATCGTAGAGAGATACATGTATGACTTGAGATACCATTGGGGAAAGAATGGTATAGTTACTGTATGTGCTAAGTTGTATGGTAAATTTGTTCGACGACTGCAATGTCATCCTTTTTTAAACATAAAATGATAAATATGATGTTGATGGGTCTGTGTGTGAGATTTACTTACTTTTAGATTTAAAAAAAAAATCTTATCTTAGAAAAATATAAAAATTAAGATTGAAGATCACTATTCATAGTAGATATAGACGAAAATAGCAAATAATTTTACAATAAATCGTTGTTTTGCAAAAAATCTTGAAGTTCTATCTTGAATTTTTATCATTTGATATTTCACTATTGATTACGTTATGTTAGTGTAATTTCATAATATGACCAAATTAGCCAAAAAGCAGGAAGTCATAATTGATTTTTCTATTTTCCTGTCCCTTATTTCCTGAGTTGCATTCCCTCGAGACGAAGCAGTTCCGGACCTAAACGTAATGGGTATAAAGGTTAACTCAGAAGACAGTATATATACACTCAATTCAGTTCCCCGCCTGTTCGTGTACGTAGATAAAGTAAATGTTTTCTAGCTGGATGGTACCTCCCAACATAACTATTTAGGAAAATTTACGTTCTGTATATACAGATACGAGCTAGTAAACCTGTAGTGACCATAGCTATCTCTACTGAAACGAAAGAGAGAAATGTATCTAGAGAATAAGCTCTTTGGATTTATAACTTCTTTATTGGAAGATTGCGACGTTTCTCAAATAGTTGAATAATGACTAGTACTGCAGTCTCATTAAAATAATATCATAATTCTACTGCACCACATTATGCAGAATGTAATCTTCACGTGGCACAGCAAACTAATGTACGTATTTCATTGAGATTGTTAAGCTGAACTTTCCTTTATTCATTAATATAGACTTTCTAGTACTTTCGACTAAAACATGTGTCTGATATGATAGTACTAACGTAATAGTGAAAAGCAAGTAAATCTTCAGGATTAATCTAATCGACTAATGTTTTTCTGTTTCAATAAAAATTTAAAGTATGAGATTATTTTGGTAAGAAGTCAGAAGAAATTAACAATAAGTCAGGATTATATTGATTTTTGCATAGTTTATTATGTATGGTATCAGAATCAGAAATTGTCAAGGGGGGGGGGGGGGGGGGTATTGATTTTCAAGAGAGCCTCCCCTCCCCCCTTGAATCCGCCACTGACTTTAATAGTGACATTCATTCATTGCTAAGAGTACGTCCACTTGTTCTTTTACATCAAATATTATATTTGTCGAAAAAAATATTTTTTTTAATCCAGAATTATTCTTGTGACATTGTTTCTGTTCTCATTAAATACTACTGTTCTCAAACGTATTGGCTTCAATCTAATGTTTTCAATCTTCAATATTTCGTGGTATGAAAAGTGGGTGTAAATTATTTTTGACACACAGACAATGATCAATTTACTTAAAATACATTCATAGAAATAAAAGTATTATCTAAAACGTCCAATGATCGACAATAATTGTTAGGGAAACCTCACAACACGCATATGAATAAGTAAATTATGATAATTGTGAATGAACAATTTAATCTGTGTCGTGTTATCGGAAACTACAAGTGATAAATGTTTGGATATCTTACAGCGTATTGATATTTTATGACACTTCTTTCACTTGCGGCCCTGCAGTTGGTTTAGCACAGCTTACCTCATTTTTTAAAATGTGGTATGAGGAAAAGCTACTCCTTTTATCCTTTAATACAAACGTGGAAAGAATGGGGGTGTCATACATTCAGACATAGATAAATCTTCCTGGTATTAGGTCGATCTCGCTGCGTGATACGAGTGATATGTTCTCTCTTATTCTGTTGAGATTGCATATAGTCGGTCCAAGTGTCATTATCTTACCGTATGCACATAGTCAGGTACTGCCTTGAGTTAGTCATTTATTTGTTTTGTTTTGACGAAATACAATTACGCAATTCAAAACATATGTGGTAACCGCATCACTAACACGGAAGCAAACTGAACGCATTGATTATTTTTTTTACCGTTTCAACATTACTCCCACCTTAAACCCTGCTCCAATCTTAGGCCTTGACATACTCAAAACGATAACTTTAATAGCATGCACAATGCAACCAGTATTTGATAACAGAAAGCTATGGGTTTCTTGATTGTGTTGCTTTCTGGTCTGAATGATAAAGATACCGGTATAATGTATAAATTGCCATATCACATAGCCACCTGGTGATATCAGGTAACGTGGCCTAGATAACTGGAGATGAAAGTCTACGTCAAATAAACTGCATGTTTGTGGTCTGGATACGTAACAATGGATATACCGTTCTAAGAGGTAAGATAACGTTGTTTTATACAATTTTTGTACTATTTTGTATATTTGTGTCATAAAGTGTTCATATAATGTTTTCTTAATTTCTTGAGTTTCTGGTTTTGGATGTTTTCTAAATTTGCCAAAATTGACGAAACTAAAATCGTATGGGTAATTTTGAATACACCCTATACGAAATTGATTGAACATAAACACATAATTGGAATTGTTTTGTTTTCTTAGATAAATTTTTCGTTACATTCCTTCCAAGAATAGACAAACTCTCTGTTATTTTCATCATTTGTTAAAAGTAAATTCACATTTATATAAGACACATCGGTGTGACTACGGTCAAACTGTGTGAAGAAAAAAGCCCTAGACAGAACGAGTTCCAGTCTCGATTAAGTCAATATTTTGAAACTTTTATTCCTCGGAACACGGTCGACTTCAATCAGACTGGCAATATTAGACTTATTTTAATGAGATTGTAAATACCCTGTACATTGCATATAAATATTGATTCAAAACATTTCACTAATTGAAACCTTAATCACAAATAGATGATAATGTAATTTTAGTTTTAAATGACAATCGAAAAAATACAATACTGCCCTTTTTGTAGGAGACTAGTTTTTACTTATTTTTGAAAAACACCAACAGTTTAATGAGGAGGTGGTATGATACAGGAATACGAAAGGCAGTAATTATGTTAACACGACATGAATACTAGTTATTTAACCTATCATTGATTAAATTTTTTATTTGTGATAACAGTATCCCGAGGAGTGTCCCTCCACGTTGAAATCATCCGAATTTGATAGTAGTGTTACATGCGTTTAAATGTCCGAAAATTTTCAAATAAATTTTTCACAAGAATGAGCGCATACAGTAATAAACAAGCAAAACCACACGAAAATCATTGATATATAGAGACACAAAATGAAATGGCATTTACATCTATTGTTCAATGTATATAGTTGTCCACGTTCAGTTTGCAGACATACGGTATCTGAACTGTCATTTCAATCTATTGTTTAAGGCTTAAATTCCATTGACAGGAAATGAACAGTGGATGAACAATGGACAGTCTACGCATTGTCATGTCCATCCTTGAAATAATGTTAGGCTATTCTACATTCATAAAAAGAGATATAAATCTAAACTGTTTTTCCATCTATTGTTCAATTCTAAATAATTCCATATATTTCAATTCATTGCATTTACGCGTTTTATTGTTAAATCCTAGAACTTCATGAAATTGCATCGACGACAACATTTTAAATCCGTTGGAAGTCAAACCATGTAAGTATGCTCTGATTAACTATTTGAACTTATTATGTCCAATCTTAGTAAAATTTCAAAAAACGTTCATTGAGCTCAAATTCCTTCCATCGAATAGAAATTTACGAAATAATTTATTTCATCGCGAAACAAGTCATCAATTAAAGTTTTAAACTTACATTTTAAATGACCGATAAAGCGCTGATTTATAGCTTAATACTGCAAAAAGGTAGTAGTAAGGTTTGTAGATTTGAAACAATTCCTTTACATTGTCGATTTTATGTAGGTTTTAGCGTCTCAAGTGGAGCTTTCGATTTTACGGGTTAATCATTTGACAAATGTTTCATTTCATAATGATTTTGTTTCTTTTGTTTGTAACAGTTTGGTTGAATATGACGGTATGCAATATGTACGCAAAGACATTTAATTTTAACTGGGTGTTTCAGAGTTCAAGTTAGTCATTATTGTCTAGCGCTGCTTAGGCAATATTTCAGCCATTGGCTTTTCAGATTTCCAATCATTCTCTGTAAGTTCTCATGAATTGAAAGTGGCTTAATTTTTAGAAAAATTACGTAAGTCCGTTAATTCAAGACTTCTTTAAGGTAAATAGTATCAAGGAATTTTATGTTAAGTGTAAAAATGCCAAAACTCGTTAGGGACAAATAATAGACATACATCCCTGTGTTCACAATACACTTAATAGGTTGTCATCCATCCTGATGTCCTGTTATTTAACTTCTTAAATAATCTGAAAAAGTGTA
Organism: Phorcus lineatus; assembly: GCA_921293015.1. Classification (NCBI taxonomy): domain Eukaryota; kingdom Metazoa; phylum Mollusca; class Gastropoda; order Trochida; family Trochidae; genus Phorcus; species Phorcus lineatus. The sequence goes on from OV121085.1 coordinate 42,903,433, forward strand.
TAGTAATCACTTTACACCGACGCTCTGTATGTTGTCTGTGAAATGGTTAGAATTCAGGAGCTTGAAGATTATAAAAGTTCTTTTGATGAAGGACAAACTCTAACACGAAAATCAAATAAATACAAAATTTAATACTTATCCATTATGGTCACCACCAATTTTGGGAAAAAACAATGATATAACATATATGTTGTGTATACATATTGCAGGAAATTTAAAGTGATAGAATTGAGTTAGATAGTATCGAAATATGAAAATCATAAACCCAATAAGGGTATCTAGCCTCAAAAATCTTAGAGAAAAAGAAAACAAATGCACAGGATTTTAAAAATATTACTGCTTCTTCATATAGAAATTATTATGTAAAGTGCATAAATAACAATAAATGAAATCAATTTATCATATATACATCTGGTTTTAAATATAAAATATTAGAAAGCATATGGTATAATATGTGTATATATCTCTAATTACGTACTGAAGATTGCAAGACACCGAGTAATTTAAAATGGATGACACTTTTGATAACTTGACATCAGGGATAAGGCAAGGAAATTGTTTAAGACCCAGTCTTTTTCCATTTTCCCAGGTTATTATCTCAATAACGGCTAGGATTCCGTTTCTGTGAGGTTGAATACTTCCGGTTTGTAAGCCTCGGTCTGAGATTCACTTCCGTTACTGCTCTGTGAAGAAGACTCTTGTTTCTGTTCCAGTTCTACCTCGTATTCTTTGTCGAATTTACTCCCATCTCGTATGAGATGTCTTCTAACTGGGTCCCTGTACGGGTGGAGATGGTGCACAAATGTCTCCCAGTTCACTTTATCAAGTCCTATTTCTTTGATCATTGACATCTTCTTCTCAATGTACGACACGGGATCTTCTGGTCTCTCCAACATTAAACAACTGAGAAGACCCTCAAACATCTGAGGGATTTTGTGTGTAGCGAGATACTGCTTTGCATGCTCCCGCGTTGACGCCATGACGGCAAATATATTTGGTAAAACTCCTGTGTAGGAACCCTTCTTCAGTCCAGTTAGCTGAAATGAAACAAATCATTGTATAGAATCTTTTTAGTAGTGAAAAGGTCAGCTTTACGATATAACAAAAACTTAACGTCTAAACTAATAATTCTGTACTCATATTTCCAGTGGATACATGAGGTTTTGTTCTCTTGGAAAACTGAATTGTGAAAAATGACATCTCAAGTAAGATTTCATGCCGGTCTTACAGCTTATTTGCATCCGCTTAGCTACTGGAAGGAACTATGCGGATTCAAATACGCTGATGGAGCAGAATTGTGATATTTCTGAAACTAAGACTAGTGGTTTGTATAATATTTTCATTAACAAAATTGAAAGTTGGAATGTGTTCGAACGTCGGTACAACAAGAACATGAAGAATTCAATTTTTATTTAATAGTAAGAAATTAGTTATAGAGTTGTTGAGATAAAGCAGGAAGTATCGATAAAGACGATTTAAATAAGTCCATACCTTGAAGTACTAAACAGTTGGATTAACAGTAACGTCACCTAGAGTGCGATGTTGAAAAGCATAAGAGCCTTGGAAACATACTTATATTGTTCAACAACCAGACTTAAGTAAGCAATATTACGAAAGGAGTATTATAACGTTATTAGACCGTAATCCTTATACGTGTCAAGGACGGATGTACAGTCATATTTCTAAGGCCTTTGTCCATACTATACACGCTTCAGGTGATATCAAAAGGTCGTGTAGGCTTGGTCATGTCAATGACCAGTCAGGATGCATGGACTTATATCTTACAATCCATACACAGAGAGGTCCAAAAGGCTCTGAGAAATTCTAAACAATATAACAGAATAGTTTGCGCAATCAATCTTCAATTACATGAATGGTTTTTAATGATTTTGCTCAGCGAGTAGTGCGAGTAATAAATTGCTTATCTTGGTATACTTTTGTTTGTAATTAATACGAAAATAACATAATCTTTAAAAAGCGCGTCTTTGCATTCTAAACAAACGATGACCACTTACAGCATTATTTACAAATATATATGTATTGAAAAATCACCATATGTTCACATAAAAGTATTCATATCGAAAAGCTATGATTTATTATCATTCAAATATTATCGATGCGTATCCAGTTTATTCAATATACCATTCGATCATAAAGGGGATGTAGAAATGATTATATCAGCATTACTGTCCTTAATACGTTTTCAAATGAGAAAATGCATCATATTATAACAGTCTTTTGACGATTGTAGCTTTTTTTTAATGACGTCCTTCTAGATATAAGACGCAGGGTAGTAAAATGTATACGTGCAGCGTGATAATGAACGACAAACAATATAGGTTGCCATGGCAAATCATTAAAATATTATGACAGCTTTGAGATATTTTGATTCATACCCCCTTTACAGGCGTCTATTATTAATAATCATATTTATTGACACACTTCAAGGTGTGTAGATAGTTGACTCAAAATCATGCAAAATTAACAAGGGATTTGAGAGACTCTGGGACTATATTATCATTACTAGGAATCATAGACCTAACCACGCACCTGTAATATAACACTATCCCAATTGTTTGCATAATACACAGGTAAGGATTTTTTTATCATGTAACCACTTGGTCCAAATGTTTAAAATGACAGTGCGTATGTTGTTGGAATCAACTATTTCAACGTTATTAATGATACTATTTAAGATAAATGTACTGGTTGTTGAATACAAAATACTATTTCAATGTTAATTTGATCAGAACAATGACAATATAAAGGTAATAGTCGTGATTGGTGATCGAAACCCGGACAACGTACAGTGTATGGCATGCTCCAATGACATTTTGGATACTTGTAATAATAGATTTCTACAGACATCAAGACAAACATCGGTTGTTTGATAGGTTACATTACTAGCGTACATGTTAATTAACGGGACGTGAAATTCTAGTTCCTGAACATATATTAGTCCTTAAGTTATTATCAAAAAAATAAATCATGTCATATTTTTGTCAAGTTTAGTGACATGGTTTGAACTATACCAAGAATGCTATTAAGAAACGTATCAAAGCCACATAAGATATTATGAAACATACCCTATGTCAATTTAAACAGTTACCGAGTCGGTATAGGTTACCGGGATAGGTTCAAGCCCCTCAAGCAGTACCAGGTAACATAGATCACTTCTATAGCGCATGTTGGGTCTTGGAATCTTGGTTTATCTGTTTTCTTAACCTCCACTACCTTGTTCTCAACTTACACACAAGTTATTGGTCGTGCCAAGTCCAGCGCATTGGGTGTTTTGCAAATGTGACTGCATGTTGTTTATTTACTCATATGATGTTTTAACCGTAACGCGTCCTATTTTTTTTATAGAAAAGATAAATCATTCAATTGATCTTTTAGATAATTGTAAACAATGTAATAGTTCAGAGAAAGAAACGAATCAAATTTAATTTAATACTACCAGGTGTAAGTATGACATTGTTGATATTGCAGCTTTATGTATATATACTTATTTCAGTCTAATTTTTGCTTACTTCTTAAGCGAGATCAATCATTAATAAATACATGGAAATATAGATAAAAGTAGTGTGCGATAATTTCTGCCCAAATTCGATACTGAATGCTTCATCTTAACGTATATTTTGAATTCACAATGTACATAAGTCATTTCAAACACAGATGAATTCTATCCATCCTCGAATTTTCTCACACACGTAGACTACTCCCAGGTCAAAGCAGACTTGTTCCCTGGCGAGCACAGGAGAGCTTTGTGGGGATTATCCTGTACACAAAGTCGCCGAGTAGACAGGCAATGAGAGAGGGCACAATACCCCATACGCTTAGAATACGCATGCAACATTAATTATCTTTATGTCTTAGGTAATGGAACATTAATCAATGGTTTCCTTTGTTAGAAGACATCTTTGTCTCATGACGAGGAAAGGGAGGTGATTGTTGTTGGTCAGGTTTACGTTAAGGATTTTATTATTTTGTAGAGCATTAATTCAACTTTTCAAAATTACATTTCAGTTAAACCGCTCTAGATGCCTTTATACCTACAATAATTCAGATCTATTAAAAACCCGAACATTGATTGTGGTTATTGTGAATTGTTACAATGTTAAATATCTAATGGTATATATATTATAAAACAAAGAGAACCATATGCACCTCTATATCATTATATTAAAAGGGAATGAGATGTTATCATCTAGATTTCTCGTTCTTTAAATATTGATTTATTCCAAACCTGTGCGCACAAAACGGTTATTTTTTTCTGCCTTTAAGGATTCTCATTGGCGAATCCAGAAATCTTCAACAGAATGGGTCATACTGCGAAATTGGGAGGGGGTTCGAATTCACATTCCATGGATCTGCCACTGTGTATGACACGCATATCCAAACTCATTATCTATTTTTACGAGACCTAGTATCCTCCAAGATGCTGGTACGCTTGTAGCGACTGCACGTGCAAACAGATGGGCCGGATGCAATGATATGAATAAATCATAACATGCGGAGTTTCTTGCCTTGAACAGGAAATCATGAACTGAAGATTGAGTCGAGATTATATATTTAATCATTTATAGAGTGGTTTACTGACAGAGATCGCTGGAGAATTAGATATGATGAGGTTGAATATTCTTATTGGTTATAGAGAGTCAACTGTTTGAGGGGGAGATGATAGTTTTAAATATCGTAGTATTGAATGGAAATGTTTCTGGTTAGAATTTATTGCTTATAGAGGGAAGTATGACTATTATGATGTCATGTCTTATTGACGTAACATTATAGTATAAAATTATCAGAAAATTAATATCTGGAGAAAAAGGTATATACCTACAATAGCAAGTGGTTAGATGGAAATAAATAAAAGATTAAATGAAACGATTCAATTCATTGATCTAATATGTATATTGGTATATATAGTAATGAATTATAAGCATTCACAGTTTCAAATGTGAAAATATATAAGATAAAATCTAGGCCTATCATTAAAAATATTTTTAAAATATTTACACATTCAGGGAATAAGAAAAATTAAGGAAATTATTTACATAGTTCATAAATAGGTCTTTATTTACAATTGAAAATAATTTTTATAGACACTTAATGATTGATTTATCTATGACATGCATCACATGTGTCAGTTACGATTATTATTCGATGAACGTTGTTTGTCTGTATGTGATACACACGCCTCTACACAAAGAAAACCTATAAATATCGATTGTCATTATATGACAACGGCATTCTCTCTCAAAAGACATGTTCAGGGACAAGATATGCATCCGGTTGCCTCATTGTTGTAATCAGAGTTACGGATATTAAAAAAACTTACCCTTTTAGAGCCTTGCGCTATAGAATTGACAACACACAGCAGGAACGAAAGTCATGTTATTCAATGAACTGATTTTGACCTTTGACCTCATCACCTTGGAGAGGTGACGCCATAGAAACAGAGCTACTATCTAAATGCGTCGTACATTTATCAACCATTGATTTCTTATCTCTTACAAAGAAATATTTAGATATTTTCCTCTCATATTTTACTCTTTTTGCTTTCAAATCAATTGCATTTGTTGCATTTATTAGATTCGAAGATACGGATGGAAAATAGCTTTGCTTGTTTGACGGTTTCCGGTTATTTACTTCCGCATCGAAACTCCTTTGACAGTCATGACAGGAATGCGATGACTTTTGACCTAAATGATATCGATTACATTTATTCATTGGAAAGAGACACACATATAACTGTTATTAATACCTGAACGGAAATCTATATTGTGTAAAGTCTTGCTTAGCTGTTACGATTTGTCAAAACGACACGTGTGGTTGAAAAACTCCGAATCGATGACCTCGGATTCTGATCGAAGTGTTTGTGTTAATAACTCAGTGGCGTGCATATCTTTATTCCTGAGAACCATTCTGGGTAGTGACATGAGTGTGCATGATATCTAAAAATTGCATGAGGACAGGGACTTCTGCACATAATATTGGACACCGTCAGTGGTAGCTTGTCACAGAGATGTTGAAAACGGCATCTAACATGCACAAATAAGAGCATCAAGTCACCCAAGCTGATTAGAACCTGCGCCACTATTGAGTATAAATGGATACAAGAGCGATTGTTCAGAAGAAACTTGCACCTGAAGAAAAATGCTTAGCCGTATCTTTTTGCTTAGATCATTTCCAGATTAAGTTGATGCACCAAGGATCAAAATGTTGGAGCATGTAGATATGTAACCAGTTTCATAAGTACTTGGATAACATTTTAAAATCATAATTATATCATATCATAAATTATTTTCTTTTTAGAATATTTACTTAATTTATCATTTTGTACAATTAAGTTTAGATTTACTTTTGGTTTAGAATATTTAGTTAAGACACTTAACTATTATTCTCTTGCATCTGGTTCTAATCATGATCCCTGACCATATATTTCTTAAACATTCTTATGCTTGCTGCATGTTCATGATATGAAAATTTTAATTTATTCGTAGAAATTAATCGTGAGTGCATGCTAGATTCCTTTTGCTTGTTTATATACTTAATTTTATCCATTATCCATTCTTCATCATACATTGAAATATTGTAATCAATAATTAATTTTGTTTTTATGTACTTTTAGATAATTAATTTACCATTTTTGATAAAATGTAAGTGTTAGATGTTTGATAAAACAGAAATTTCATGACACGATTCAATACTTATCATCACATCTCATTACGATACAATTCAATATAACACAGTCATGGTACACTATCTTCATGGATTTTTTGATAACAAGAAAGATTATCTATTGAGGAAAACAAAAAGTTTAATGTCAACTTTACATATCACGATACAGAGACTTATCAGATTAAGTGTCACGAATCTCGATGCAACAATATATTGTCACAGTTCTAGTAACTGTGTTATTAGGGTGGCCTTAAGTGGAAGGAAAATAATTGATATTGACAAACCAATATGGTTATTTCTACTGTGACTAAGTGTAGTGACGATACAGATATTTCACAAAAGCATATGTTTCCATAATGATTCGATAGGATACATTTTATAAGTCACTATTTTCAGTTTTAACCTAATTAAGAACGCATGATTTTGTAGACACCTTAATCCAATGGGAATATTTAACATTTTATGGCCAATGATGATTAAAGTGATATAGACTTTGTCTCTTGATATGGATATTGAGAGATACAGTATCATGATTCTCGTATTAAAGATATGGTGTCACAACTCTATGATTTGTCTGTTTGTAAAAGAGTACATATAGCATTTTTAGAAACTAAATTAATGTTTTGATGTGTATATTGTTAATTCATTGTTTGAGATACGTTTGATTTTGTGTACATGTGCCGGTATATATAAGTTCTCCTTGACAGTGGATAGTGCATTGATGCATCTTTGCTGGTGGATTTTGACAAAACGCCAATATGTCTGGCCCTGGTAGAAAAACAGGATGATCATGCGTAAGAGTGATATATCTTTAAAATATATTAAAATATGATTCATTTTCATAAAGAAAAATAACAAATATAAATATTGTTATTAAATTTTTACTTTTTAGATTGTTGTCCTTATGAAGTCAGATAATTGCAAGAATGATTTTGTTAATTGTGGTCTTTCTTTTTTATAAATCTGTGTCTTAATGTATGTGACTATTATGAGCCTAAACTGAAGTTAATATCCTTCCTTAAATCACGTAACATTATTGATTATAACAAAAAATATTTTATCCTCAAAAATCAAGATATTAACATATCAAAAGACGGCAAGGAGAATAAAGACAAATAAGGAGCACCTTGTATGTATTTCAGTTTATTTCTGTACAACACAAGTAGAGTGCCAGCGCTGAGTGCTGGGGACCTTACAGTGGAGAGAGTAATTCCTATTGATTCAAACCTTTCCTGTCTTGCAGGTATGTCAGTTCATACTTTCAGTTTAAAAAATGACAATCTTCACCTCAGCTCAACGTCACAAGCTAATTTTGAGACAGTTTAGAGGGCCACAGAGTATGTTGTTGGAGTCAAATATGTCAAACTTCATAAATGGTGTTATTTCATCGAGAAATAATGGTTGTTTCAGAAAATCAGAATCCAAATGCTTATCAGTTCAGTATAGTGGCAATAAACAGGGTAATGTCGTGATTTTTGAATGAAAACCGGACAATGGGCCAATTCAAACGTAATTTTGTAAACTTATTTACAGCAGACACAAAGTCAAACATTGGTTGATGGAGTTCAGTAGGTCGTTTTACTGATATACACGTTAATTGGACACATAATTTCAATTTCTTAACATTTATAGGGCCGTGTTCCGATTATCAGTGAAAATTAAGATATCATAATTTTAGCATTTTAGAGATAAAGATGCAAGTTCATGGAAGCGATTTTAACTTAACTCAGGTCATAAGGTGTTTTGGCTCCTACTTAAGCCAAATTAAAAGTCATGTAACATACTCTGTGTCAATTTAAAGGGCAACAGAGTATGTTATTTGGTCAAATATGTCAAACATCATATATGATGTTATTTGATCGAGAAGTAGTGGTTGTTTACGAAAAGTAACATCTCAATGCTTATCACATCAGTCAAAAAGCAGGTTTAGGTTGTAGTTTGTGATCGAAAACCCGACAATGACGCACACCAATGACCAAAATGTAATTTTGAAACTTATTCACAGTAGACACGACCATAAATATAAGTTGTTAGTGCTAAGAAAGTCATTTAACTCAAATACATGTAAGTGGGGTGAATATTCGACTTCTAAACACTTATATGAACACTTTTTGTTTTCAACTGAAAACAAAAAAATATCTTAATTCAGTCTAGAGATAAAGATGCAACTTTAGAAAAATGATTTGAACTTTACCTAGTTTATACGGCATTTTGGCTATTATTTAAGCCACATACCAGATTTATGAAACATACTCTGTGTCACTTTAAGACAGTGTTTTTTTTATACCAGCTAAGTTCCTTCAATTACATGTATATCTGTTTGTTCTATGCAACTGCTTTAGGGCGAAAGCTTTTACAATCATCATCTTACCTAAATGTCACAACTAGTTTTGTATCATTAAACACTTTGTATGTTCTCTTTTCTCTGAGTACAAGAATTTATGGATATTGAAATTCTTTATTAACAGATTTGCAACATTTATGTATAGTTCCATGTACCGTTTTCAAGTATATTGACGTAAAAAATGTATAGAAGTATATATATTGATGTGTTTACAGCAACAACAAATTGAGAATAACAATGAACAAACATAACATCAACAAAATGCTCATTTGATGTACATGTAAGGCAACTGCACTTAACATAGAGTATACAAGAATAAGGTATGATGAATGCTTCAATTGGAGATGAGTGAGAGTAGGTGGGAAACCAGTGAGTGGGGAGATGAAGGGTAAGGTGGGGATTGAAAAACCAGTTAGAGCATTGGTGAAAGGGTTAAATATCTTGTACTACATTACTTTGTATGTTATCAAAGCTTTAATTTCTGAAAATTCTACATACCTATTTTCCAGTGGCAAGTTGGCAGTGTTTTTTTTGCCCAGGTTTGTCTTGTGAGAAATCTTTCTGTATATATTATTTAACAAATGGGTATCAACAGTTATTAATATGCCAATGAGGAATCAGATAGTTTTATCTTGGATTCACTGATGTTAATTTTTCGCATGAACTGATACCTCTCAATAAAATTTTTATTTTGAAATTTGAAATTTTTTTATCGTAGAAATAACCATAGTATGTTTTTAGAAATAGAGATCATATCATATCCAATTTAATGTGTGCTTTAATATAATTTTTCAGAAGGTTCAGACCCTAGAAAACCAACCAATCAGCCACGAGGTGAGATTTGCCCCTCATTTTTAGCTCATCAGGTCTGAAAGACCCGATGGGCTCATGGCATGGCATGGCGTCTGGCGTCCGTCCATCCGTCTATCCGTCCATCCGTAAACTTTTCACTTTTTCGACTTCTTCTCCAGAACCAATGACTCTAGAGAGCTGAAATTTTATGTGCATACTCCTTGGCAAATGGGGATTCTAATTTGTAGATTTCGTGACCTTGTGACCCCATGGGGTCACAAGGGTCAAAACCTTAAAAATCTATTTTAATCTTCTTCTCCAGTTCCAAAAGGTCCAGAGAGCTGAAAAATTGTGTGTAGACTTCTTGGCCAATGGGGATTCTAAATTGTAGATTTTGTGACCCCATGACCCAAATGAGGTCAGAGGGGTCAAAACCTGAAAAACCTATTTTCATCTTCTTCTCCAGTTCCAAAAGGTCTAGAGAGCTGAAAAGGTGTGTGTAGACTCCTTGGCCAACGGGGATTCTAAATTGTAGGTTTGGTGACCCCACCAAATGGGGTCACAGGGGTCAAAACCTAATTTCATCTTTTTCCCTAGTTCCAAAAGGTCTAGAGAGCTGAAAAATTGTGTGAAGACTCCTTTGACACTGGGGATTCTAAATTGTAGGTTTGGTGACCACTTGACCCCAAATGGGGTCACAGGGGTCAAAACCTTAAAATCCTACTTTCATCTTCTTCTCCAGTTCCAAAAGGTCTTGATAGCTTAATAGCTGTGTGTAGACTCCTTGGACAATGGGGATTCTGAATTGTAGGTTCGGTGACCCCTTGACCCCAAATGGGCAATGGGCCGTTTTTATTTGATTGTGAATAACTTGGACGTTGGGACAGGCTATCTTTCCTACACTGCCCATGACCCCATGGTCTAAACCCAAACACCTATTTCTATCAAAAGTCTGATGAGCTACAGAGCCCATGGCTCTATTTTTGTTTTATATTGCGCATGTGACGTGTGCTGAACATTTTGCACTTAACAAGTATTAAATATCAAAGAATTTAGATCAAAACATGTAGCATTAAACACTTCAATAGTAAAACTTGTAGAAGTCTGTAAAATATTTTAGAATGTAAGTTAAAGTGGTAGAGCAGTCAGTTATCAGCACCTTTGGAGTTTGGCTGATGAAGTTTGGTTGCAAAAGAGGAATGATATAATTAGAATTTGAAAATCATGATATTGAACATTTGTATATTAGGTCGCATGTCTACCGGATATAACATTGACCTAGAACAGACAACTTTTCACATTCCTTTGAGTTATAATACCAAGTGGTTATGAGGTTTATGCATGCTTTGGTCATAATATGAGGCAGTAAGTAGAGATTGTATTGGTCACACAGTGTTTTGTAAGGCTGTACAGGACTGTAAGAGTTCATATCTTCTCGTACGATGCAGAAGGACATGTACAATCGATAAGGGTGTAATTGTACTGTACAACCTTTCAAAACACTGTGTGACAAATGCATAATCATATGTGTCATCTTTTTCAATCTATGAAGTCATGTATTTGATTAAAACTCCCGCACTCTGGAACATCAAAATGTGTTAGCAAGTTTAATGACAGTTATCAAGGGAGGTTACTGTGTGACTGAAAGTAATTTTTTTATTTTAATTATCTAAAAACTTAAAGAGAGACAGATAAATTTCTTGAATCTATTGGATTATGAAAACAAAATGTACAAACATTGAATCCTTCTTACTGATGTATGTTGCTGGAAAATTTTGTTCTGATATAGCATGTTCAACAGCTGTTTAAGTTCCAAATTCCATCGCTGTTTGATAGGTTTGAAGGTGCTTAATGTTAACTGTTTTTAGCAAACTTCAAATATTTTACTTCTGCCAATAAGGATCTAAATATTCTATTAATGACCTATGAATACCAAGCAAGCAATAATTATTTTGCAATAATTTGACTAATTAATAAGAGCTGCACTGACCTAAGCTAACCACATCGTGAAAGATACGTGTGCCAAAACTGTGGATTAAATAAATGATTCATGGCAGTTTAATGAAAATTTTGATAGAAGGTACGGCATGAACCATGAAAACTTAGCTGTGTTTTAAGGTACTCCCTCCTCCTTCTGTTTGACTTGGCAGACAAAGGGTTAACCAAACTGAGTTGGATCTTCAGTTTGTATATTTGTGTATAGATTATTGTGAGAGTGGTCAATGACAGGTGGTCACTTACGTCAATGGTTGCTGGTCAGGACAGTTGACCTTTTATTGACCATTTATATTGACCCTTTTGATAATTGTCCCATGTCTTGAACACAGCTCTGGAAGTAATTGTATTCATGGTAAAATTTAAGTTCTTCTTTCGTTTGTGACCCTTTTGATAATTGTCCCATGTCTTGAACACAGCTCTGGAAGTAATTGTATTCATGGTAAAATTTAAGTTCTTCTTTCGGTTGCATTGTTAGGGTGAAAATGCAGTTAAAAAGGATTATTGATATATTTCAGATTTTGTTTTACAACTGAAAACTCTACAACAGCAACTGCGAGTGGAGTTACCTCAGCAGCAAGCAACCACAGACTTGTTAGCAGAATTAAAGAGAGCAAAGGATTGTAAGTCTTTCATTTTTATGAATATGAAGAAAATGGCAATTTGTATAAACATAGCAGCATTCAACATTTGAAGATTATTGCTATTAATCTCGTAATGTAGGTCTCCAGTTTTAATACACTAGGTATATTTCTAGCTGATTGCATGTCTTAGATTTTGGCAAAAAATCTTTTTTCAAGTATATTATTTTTCTAGATCTAGTGTCGCCTTCTGAAAAAATGTAATCAACCATGATTTGATATTCATACTCTATAATTATTCATGAAATATGTGACTTCAATTCATATCTCAAATTTTTTGTCATCGATTGTTGTTGTTAGAATTAATTACAAGATGGTCTCTTTCTTTTTCCACAGTGTATTCTCAGAATGCTGGCTTCGGTTCTCCCCCTACGTTCAGCTGGTTAGACAGGTACAAGAAGAAAGGTGCCACAGCAAATCCATTTGAGGACGATGTCTTTGATCCACTGAAACACATGAATCTCAAAAGTAACGGTGTAGCAGAGACAGGTTTACAACTGTTTTTTACTTGGATATGTGGTCTGAATTCATGGTCTTTGAGAGTCATCAATGTAGACATTGTCGAGTAAAGCTTTACTGTATTTCAAAATATGTACACCTCAATTTTTCCCATTTCAACAGCCCATGTCTGTTTAAAAAAACTATTTACTTTATTCTGTAACTCAAATATTTTTGAGCGAGTTGACCTTTCTCAGGTTGACATTGTCTATAAAACGTCTGTGAAACATTATCTATGAAAGATTATCTATGAAAGATTATCTATGAAAGATTATCTATGAAACATTCTCTATGAAACATTATCTATGAAACCTTTTCTATGAAACATTATCTATGAGACATCTACTAAGGGGATGTTTTGTAGAGTTTGGATAGCCTATGTGACCTTGACCTTGAAAGTTTTTCATAGTAAGCTTATGTATCTTGTTCCCGTAGTACATGTAGCAGCAGCTGAGCAGCAAGGGTTTGAGGACGACTTCAGCAGCATGCTGACCGTAGAGTCGAAGCACAAGAGCCAGAGTCGAGACTCACTCGACGATATACTAGACAAGTCAGTCTTTCTCTTTTGGATATCGTTTTCTTTCTGCAGTTAAACTACACTGTTTTAAAGACTTACTTCATGCTTTATCCATCCTTACCCCTATAAAAAAAAATTTCCTGAAAGTTGCTTCCGCAGCTTTGCCAAAGCATCTTCACTGCATCTCCAAACTGCCTCCATACCATCTCTGGAGGTTTTTGGGGCAAAATTTTACCATCTCCGCTAGCGGAAGCATTTTGGTGAAGGTGAAAAAGTATCTGGGAAGATGCATCCACAGCTTCGCCACAAGCTCTAGGGCAATAAAAAGTTGTGATGAAGCTGTAACAGCATCATTGTCCCTCTAAGGATACTGTGAAAGCATCTCCACAAGTTTCCATGGGATAATGAGGTAAGTGGAGATGCTGTGGAAGTATCCCTATAACTATAAAGTAATAAAACCCACACAGCAGCATGTAGGTTATGTAATCAGGGTTGAGGGTCATTCTCTGGGATAGTACATATGATTAGCAAGCCAAGTGGAGATGCTGTGGAAGTATCTCCAATGACCATAAAGTAATAAAACCTTCACAGCAGCATGTGGGTTATGTAATCAGGGATGGGGCTCCCTGATAAGCAGGCCGCATGAAGAAGCTTAGAAAGTGAATTAAATAACCAGGTGTGGGTGCTTTTTTTAAATAATGTGTTGCCTACCTGTGATTAAAAATAGATAATAATATAATATATAATAAAAATATAGTTGATATTTAGCAATAAAGGATAATGTGTTATTTCCCCCTTTGTAACTAACAATTATTGTTATTGTTGGAAAATATTTCTCATATTTTTTCTTTTCTGTTATTCAGTTTACTAGCCATTTATAAAATTCACTTGGATTAAATAACCAGGTATTTGAGCTTTTAAAGATGGACTATAACATCTGTGGTTGGAAATGACAAAAAAAAGATGAAAAGTAATTCAAACTTTATTCCATAAAAACATATCCACAAACGATTTCAAAAGTTCAAATAGTATGTTATGATATTGATTCATGGTTACAGAGGTTAAAATATTAATTCAGAAAAGGTATTTTTATTATATAACATTTTAAGAAGTTGAAGACGTTCAGAAGCAAGATTTGCTATATTGTCTTCAAATACACAAAAAAAATTGAATACAGATGAATTTGTCATTCACAATTTTATTTATTTGATTTAAGTCTGCAAATTTAACATATAAACAATCATTCCTAAAACATGTCTGGTTTTTAACAAATTCATTTGCCTGGTTAAATGATTTATACTGATAAACAAATTCTATAGGTTAGGTGACATCGTTAAGATAAAAATCTATTGGTTACAGTGATGGAGATGGGTGGAGCCTTTATTATAGAAAATGGCCAATGAAATAAGGTGATAATAGGTATCCATTGTCTATAACAGTTGTGTTGCTTTGACAGCTGAATCAATTTGTTGGTCATTAAGCTGTTAACAAGTTTGTTTGTTTAGTAAGGGACATCAGTAACCTAATTAAATGTTATTCAAATTGTGTTTCCAGTTGAATTCAGAGTAAATACCTTGTACGTAACCTATGAGTTCTCAAAATTATTCACAATTAACATTTTAACGAGTTTAGTTGCTTATTAGTCATTTGACCTAACAGTGCCTTTATACATATCGATCACTCAATTAGGTGTTATTTCAAATTGGAGACCAAAATTGGTATTGGATGTCTTGCTAACCAAGTTGAAACACCAATCAATCTCAATAACTTATAATAAACTTTGAAAAAATAATTTATTTGAATTCCTTAAGTTTATTAGTTGATTGACTTTGACAATTATTTTGGAAAAGGAAATTAGGAGATATGATTATTTAACTGAATATTCTATGGCCAGAAATTTTTTATTGTTTGAATTAATAGCCTGTTCGTCTATGTATCTTAAAGAACGCAATTGTTTTAAAATTGTTTCATATTATTTAATTTTTCTAAAATATTATTATTAAGTAATTGTTTCCAGGTGTTGGAAGAAGTCATTTTCTCCATACATTTCTAAATGCTTTTCAATTCTCTTTCATTTCAAATAATCTCATTATGAATTTGTACAAATAATCTACATCAATCATATAAAGGGAATATATCTCTTGCTTTTATAGATGACTGTACGCCTTCAAAACATATAAGTTGAAAAATTCCCCTGAAACTAAATTCTTGTTTTAATTCTTATCACATATCAGATAAGTTGCAAATAAACTAGTTCAATAATAAGTTCAATGTTGTTAAAAAATATCTAAGCTTTTATGATTATACATTTTCTGAATTTAATGGATATTTATGAATTCATTCATATATTGTATTCATTTCATCATTTCAAGCTAAGAATATAAATTTTGATCAAAATCCTTGACTCAAATTTATATCCATTACTCATTTCTTAAGAAGTTGTTGCCAAGAAATACCTTGGGTTTTTTTAAGACACCACTTCTAAATGCCATTCAATGACTTGACTCTTCTCTTTGGAAAAGATCACAGTTTAAGGTTCTTTACACCATTCAATACCTTCTGCCTCACACCTGATGAGGCTGGACATTATTATCCAATCAGAATCTCTGCAGTCTTAACCCCTTTGACTGACAGCAAGACCCAACTTCCTGCCTGACCTGTCACTAACGAGGAGCAATGGCCGCCATTAGGAAAAACAACTGATTCTTGATTATTAAAATCACAGTTGCCAACAGCATAGAAGGCATATCTACAGTTGCAAAAACCAAAGTAAGTAGACCATTACTGCTACATACACAGTATAACATCTTAACCTTATTGCTCTTCCTTGTTTCATGAAAGAGCTGATAAAAAATCCTTGAAATGTTGGCTTCACAGTCAAAATGAAAAAAATTTCAAGTCCATTCCCTTATATAGAATATGTAATAAAGTTACTTATTGTTGACAAGTTAAGTTGTGTTTTATTAACACTGATTTGTAAAAGTGATATTTGGTTCCTTTTCTTTGACAATATTAAGCAAAGATGGCATTGTTTACATAGGTGTGCACTGAACCATGACTGCTGGGAGAGGAGGGAGTGGACAAGCCATTACATAACAGGAAAGAGCTGGCACTGTAAGTATGTTCACCTAATTCTTCAATAAACATGCAGTGTATTTCTCAACTGGTTAGATTAGGAATCGCATCAGAGGGTTCACTCCAATTTACCAATAGATAGTCTTGATTAATTGTAATTTCTTTTCTTGAAAACCCAGACAGGCTGATTGTCTAATATATGGTGTTGGAGTACTTGATACTATTTGCCATTTAACCTGAAATTGATAGTTGGAATTTGCAATCAATAATTGTTAGACAATTAAGTTGTTCCCAGTTTTAAGTTTGATCACATGAATTTTCATTTGTTTTCATTTCATAACATGTGATTAGCATTACATAATTTGCATGTATTTATTTGAATATCAAATTCATTTGATAAAAATTACACTCATAAATGTTAGTATTGCTGAACCTAAATGTATGTTAATATTTGTAATACAGGATTATTATACAAATTGTTAGAGCACTTTATACTTATTCCTGCTATTGAACTTGAAAAATGTTTTAAGATAGGAAAAAGTTGTCGGTGAACATTTTGGATTTTCTGTAACTTTTAAAGTTTTTACCAACTTTTGGAACAATTGTGAAACAATTACTTTATATTTATATAATTTCAAGTATGGCTTTCCTTAAGATGACTGTATATGATAAATGCTATTCTTTTGATATCATCATCATTATTGGTTATTTGTACATGTATTGAAAGTTGCAAACACACATACATGGACACCTTTTGGCCTCACAGGATGTTATGTTTATTCCAGATGAGAACTAATAAACCAATGTTTGAAAGATTTTTAAAGCCTGATTGATAATTCTGCTGCTTTTTTTATACAGGCAGACAGATTTAGTTTACTTCAGTGTCACAAATTAAACTAGTACATCAATAAAACATGTTATAGTATTACTTGAGTTTGTTTAACAACCACCCATTGTTTGGCATATGAGACATTATTAAAAACAATACAACATATATACTTTATACTAGGGAATGAATAGAGGTAATGAAAATTAGAAACTGTTTACAAGAAACAAGTTTAATCATATAACATTTTTAAAACATTGCTGTTACTAGTTTTGTGCTTAAGTGTTTGCTCGTTTATTTCTTAAGGTGTTCACTGAACCAGAGAATACACAAAGCTGGCAAGATGAAGATTCACAGGGGGATTAAGAGACAGTGTCTTCACAGTAAGTACATTGAATTGTTACATAAACAAACAGATTGATAAGTGACTTCTGATCAGTTGATTTACTGATTGGAGCCATATATCAATTTATTTGTTAATTGCTTGATCTAATTGATTTCTATGTTAGGGATAAGAGCACAGTTATCCAATTTGAGATTGCCATCTGAGATCTTTTTACACTGTTTGGTGTCTTTCTGTTTGTAACAAGCATTATATTCTGTTTCAGAATGAAGACCAGTCAACTAGTCATCAGATGTCAACACAGTGAAAAGGATTTTTTGGATTTTTTTAGGATTGTTTATTTACTTTTTTAATGAAAAAATAATTATATGCAATTTTCATACATATATATAATTTTGTTAATAATATTTTAGCATTGTTAAAAGTTTTCAACTAAAATAAGTGATTTCTTGTAATTAAATTGCTGTGATGAATATTCCAATAGTCTATCTCGTAATTGTTCATTTATCAGTGATTTCATTCTTGATAAATTTGTGTGTATAGTCTTACAATTAAATCTATAAATATTGTCCATGAAATTGCCACAAAGAAAGATTTTGATATTACATTCTATTAAAACGTTTTAATGATTGTGTGATTCTTTTGTCATTGTTTGAAGGCATGCTTTTAGCTTCAATGCTGGTACTATTTTTTTACTGGGATGTAATATTGCAGAAGCTTCTGAACGAACTTCAACAGCTGCTTTAGAAGCTTCTGCCAATTTGCGGTACGTGGAATATCAGTAAAAGCATAGTCAGAATCATAATTCATGACGGGATGCATGTGCATACTTGTTAGAGGCATTGGTGGGTGTCAACATTAATGACACTAGGGAGTATACACAAAAATCTAGCGAGAATGCAGACATCCTGTCCTGAAGGTTGTATCAGCATGCTCGTTAAAAGCAGTGGCTGCTGTAAACTTTTACGACCTTCAGGATGCATCCACATAGTCTCTAGAGGCACTGGTTGCCGTAAACTTTTACGACCTAATTACCCCTTCAAGATGCATCCACATAGTCTCTAGAGGAACTGGTTGCAGTAAACTTTTACGACCTAATTACCCCTTCAAGATGCATCCACATAGTCTCTAGAGGCACTGGTTGCAGTAAACTTTTACGACCTAATTACCCCTTCAAGATGCATCCACATAGTCTCTAGAGGAACTGGTTGCAGTAAACTTTTACGACCTAATTACCCCTTCAAGATGCATCCACAGAGTCTCCAGAGGCACTGGTTGATGTAAACTTTTACGACATAATTACACCTTCAAGGATGCTTCCACAGAGTCTCTAGAGGGACTGGTTGATGTAAACTTTTACGACCTAATTACATCTTCAAGGATGCTTCCACACAGTCTCTAGAGGCACCGGTTCCTGTAAACTTTTATGGCTACAATCACTTTCTGGAGATGCATCCACACCATCGCCACAGGCCTGTACACTTTACGACTTTTCTGGTGAAGGTGAAAATGTACTTGCGGATGCACTTGTGGCGATGGTAAAATTTTGCTTGCTGAGATGCTGTGAATGCATCTTGAGAGGGAAATTTTTTTTATAGGGGTAATGTTGATTTGTCATATGTGGTTTTTAGCTTAATGGTATATAGATGTAAGATACTAGTTGTTACGAGGAATGCCATATTATACAGGTACATGATACATTTTATCTGTGAAATCTTTTAATATTTTTTGCAACTTTAACAATAACAGAAACTCTATTTTAAAGAGTAATTTCATTAAAATTTGGATAAATATTCACTAAAATTTGTAACATGATTAATTTTATCATATATTATAAAGTGAAATAAACTATGACCGAGCACAATGACCACTTCCCAGTTGCTATATTTACAAGTTGCTTTACAAGATGTGGAATCCAATCCTTCTTGCTCAATATTTAGAAATGTGGACTACACAGACTCCTTGGACCAGATCCAACAGCAACTGGGAATTGGGTCGGGGGTGGAGCTACCTCTTGGCCAGAAGCCAATCACAGCGCGCGAGACATTTGTCAAGCGTTACATGGCACAACGAGAAGATGAGTTTACGTATCTAGAGAAGCTCAAGTGAGTTTGTTTATTGAATTGAATTACTTAGAAAATATATATATAAACTCTTACAAAGTACAAAAAACTGCCTATCCAAAAAAAGGACCATGATAACTAGATTATAACTGGAAAAACTCAACTTAGTGCCTAAACAGGTCTTATGATGGATGAAATGTTGCTATTGTTTCCAGAGTGTTCTGTGGGACATGGAATGTGAATGGACAGTCGCCTAAGGAGAACCTAAAGGACTGGCTTGTGGTTGACGAGGAGCCCCCTGATCTGTATGCTATTGGGTAAATACAGCTTCAATCCTTACCTACTAAGAATGCTTCCTTACTAAGGTTGTGCTTCACATCATTTGTAGATTATGTTGTGTAATGAAATAGTGTACAGGTGGTTTTGTTTGAAACTGAATTTAGCCGTGAAGGCCAGAAACTCCTAAAGTGTCATATATATACATGTTTCTCGCAACAAAAAACTTAAATAGAGTTATCTCCCTTTGTTTTTCTAAATGATAACCAGAATCCTCAATTTGCTAAGGGTTTAACATTTTTACATTCATAGGTCAGTTTTAATCGTAAGTGGATATATCATTTCTAGTGACATTTAAAGTCATTGAATTCTTTTTTTGGCATTATTTCAGCTGTGTAAAATTTAGGAGGACTTGAAGTTGCAAAAGAAACGAGCCTATTTTGTAATGTATTTTCTTTTCTTGACAAGTGCAACATTCATTAACCATTATAAGATAACTAGAGAACGTCACCAAGTATTCCTCTGTCTGTCACAAAGGTTCCAGGAGCTAGATCTGAGTAAAGAAGCATTTATCTTTGCTGATTCACCAAAGGAAGCAGAATGGCAGAAAGCTGTAAAGACTTATCTCCATCCTAAAGCAAAATATCGCAAGGTAAAATTAAATATACATCAAGGTTAGTTACATTTTCGTAAAATATCAAAAAATGTTAATAACATTTTGATTTGTCACTTGCCACTATTTGAGCAACCCAAGAAAATTCCAAATGTAAATTTTTATTATTTTTTTAACCCTGTTTTCTGTGGTTACATGCACAAAATAAAAAGGTCTCAATTGTTTACATCTAAATGATGTGAATTCCTTTGTTAGTTATCTCTCTTTCATTATCCTTAAAGCAAAATACAATTTGTACTGTTTATCTTTAACCCTGACATTTTAAACCATCGTATTATATTTTTATCTGTAAAGAAGTATCTCTTCTCATATTCATCTTTAAGAATTGGCCTAACACGAGATGAAACTCTACTACCATTAATATCAATTCACCCCCAGGTGAAGTCGTACAGGCTGGTTGGTGTGCTGTTGATTGTGTACATCCAGGAGAAACACGTCCCCAATATACACTTCATAGACTCAGAGCAAGTTGCTACTGGCATAATGGGCATCATGGTATGTATTTATGTCAATTTATCTTTTGATCAAGTAGTGAAACAATGGGCGGGATAGCGCAGTTCTTAGCGCGTTCGTCTTCGGATAAAAAGGTGTGTGGTTCGAATCCCGCCAGGGGCTGGGGAACTTTATCTGCAGTAGAGAGCTGTTCTACACTCAGTCAGGTTTGGGTGCAATGCTACACTGAGTTTTAGCACAGTACCATCCATGGTTCGCTAGTTCCAGCCGATGCTCGCAGGTTTCACCGCAATGCATAGCCACAATTGTGTTGCGGACTTTCTCCCTGCAATAATACTAGCAGCCGTGATATAAGTGAAATAGTCTCAACTCACAAACAGTAGTGAAGCAGAATCCCTTTTGCGCTCTTTTTTCATGTTGGTGTGTGGATCTGGCAACCATAAAAATAAGAAAATATTTTTTTTTGTTTTATTTTTTTTTTGTCCACCGAATTGAAGTTTTAAGGTAAAAATTCTGTAAACAACTTATATGAAAAATGTTTAAAAAATGCCTTACAAGTGTCTGAAACCAATCTAAGAATTAAGGCTTCTTTATAATAACTACTGAAATTATGTGTCCAAGACCAATATATTTTTCTTGTGTGCACCCAAAGGGTATTGAGATAAAAGGAATTAAATTATCAATGTATCTATGAATGGACAAATAATTCAGAATTTTTTGTAGTATTAGATTATGAAACTTCATTTTGAAATAGTGTTATCACCAAGTTCCATGTTTTCCATGATTTTCCATCGAGACTCATTACCTTTCAATCACCTATCGTATGCTGTGTAGTTTATATATCTTTCCTGTTGCCAGGGCAACAAGGGCGGGGTTGCTATCCGACTGAGCCTACACAACACGTCGCTGTGTTTCATCAACTCTCACCTCGCAGCACACCAGGAGGAGTTTGAACGGCGCAACCAGGTACATTTCTAGTGATAAATACCCGGGGAAATGCCTCACATGACTTTTATTAAATAGTTGTGTATTTCTGTATTATCCAAGCAAATGCAAGGGTCGTAAACTAAATTACACAGGTTTATGCAATGTTGGACATATGAGATTTATGTCATTACTTATGATTAACCATATTGGTAATAAATAGAGATTATTACATATGGAAATATCCCATATGACTTTCATGAAACATGTGTTCTTTTATTGCAAGATAAAGGGCCATAAATTACTTTGCGCATATTTATGATAAATGGCTCACTTTCAGGTGTGATGCATTCTTTATTATCAATTCTATGCAGTTCAAATCCAATAAATCATAAAGTAATTGATAAGCTTGCTTAGAGAGTTGCAAACTTGTAGGCTCAGGACAAGGAACACTGAACAAATCCAGCACATTATCTTAAGTGTTTAGATTTAGTATCATACTCAAATTGTTCATTTGATTTCAACTTGTTTGATCAATATGGTTAAAAAATGGAGAGTTGTTTTATATCACTGACTCATAACAGTATGAGGATAGGATATATTTGTTGATTTCAACTTTAGGTAAATAAAGGACCGTTCAAGTTTACATTCTCAAAGATTTGGTAAGAGAAAATTGGGTGACTTTATCACTTTCAAATAACAATAGAAATAAATCATCAATGTTTTCAGGATTACAGAGACATATCTTCGAAGATGCGGTTCAAGCAGTTTTCACCACCATTAACTATACAAGAGCATGAGTAAGTTTCTTTTGGTTTTATTTTCATTGGTAAGATATATGATTCCTTGGTTTACTGAATTTACTGAAGTCTAATTTTAAGAGAAGTTTCTCTTATCAATTGTCAATGGCTCAATGTTTTAGCTCTAAGGGCAGGTAAATTGTCAAAGTCAATTTTTTAAAAGTATATATGAAAATATTTTGGTCAGACCATCTTCTTATTAATGATGATGATGATGATAATGATTATGATTATGATTATGATGACCACAATGTTGATGTTTTATTGTCCTCAATAAAGTGTATTAGAAATTCATTTTGTGGATTTTGCAACAATGGACATTGTTCTGTCCTTATTATGCTGAATGTCAAGGAAGGAAGCAACAACTACCATCTTTTAATGACATTTTAATGAAGCAAAATTCAGTCTTTTGGTTGATGAGCAGACACACTAACAACTAAGTTATATACCCAATCTTGTGTGATGAAATGTGTAAAACAAAATGAAATAAAATAGATATTAAACTTTTTCCAGTCTAGTGTTTTGGATAGGAGATCTGAACTACCGTATTAACGGTCTGCCCATAGAGGATGTGAAGTACAACATCAAAAATGGACTGTACAGGAAGCTGTTACCTTATGATCAGGTGAGCTCTCACGGCTGCTGATACTTTACGTACCTTTACGTACTTTATTTTTATATATAATTTCTTTTGCATCTGGACAATAATTTTCTAACATTTAATATAGTATTCAACATGGGTGTGTCATTGTCAGATAAATTTGTGGGCACATGCTCAAGACAACCCCAGTCTTTTTATTCCCTCATCCCTTTGATTCCCTATCTATTTAAACACGAAGATCTAGATTTTCGGGGGCGCAGTGGTTAGCGCGTTCGGCTACGGATCAAGAGGTCCGTGGTTCGAATCCTGCCAGGGGCTCGGCAACTTTGTCTGCAGTAGAGAACTGTTCTACACGCAATAAGGTTTGGGTGCAATGCTACACTGATATTCAGTGCATTACCACCCATGGTTCGCTTTTTCTAGCTGATGCTCACAGGTTTCACCGCAATGCATAGCTACAATGGTGTTGCAGGCTTTCTCCCTGCACTAATTCTAGCAGCCGCGATATAAGTGAAATACCCTTGAAAGTAGCGTTAAACCCCATATCACGTCACTATCAAGATTTTCAAAGCTCTCTTAGTACTAAGTCAGTTGTAAGTCATTGGTGATATATGACACTTATGATTATTTAGTGCTAGAAAGAGCTTTTCGGTGTTTGATGCTAAGATGCTATCCTAACTATATCAACTGATGTCTCCAGTAAGACCATGCTCTTCCTAGCAGATTGACAACTCTATTGGTTAATGGTATTTCAATTGTTCGCATATAAGATAATACTGAAGAGTTGTATTGATATAATGCAGTCTCTGTTTTCTACCCATAGGACACATGATTTTGCTTTCAGCTGTACAACCAGCTGGGGAGGTCAGACGTGTTCCAGGGCTACACTGAGGGGGCCATCAACTTCAACCCGACCTACAAGTTTGACCCTGGCACTGACAATTGGGACACAAGGTCAGGATCTTATCTCACTATTAAAAGTAATAAGTGACTTATAGAGGGGAGTGAGTGAGTCATTTGGTTTCTGTTAAGTGCTGTTTACGCAGTATGTCATCCAAGAGTGGAATTCTAGGCTTCAACAATCCTTGTATTGGCTTTCCATGTTGTCATGGTGAATGCTTGTCACAGTTTAGCAAGAGGGGGGTGGGGGCTGTCATATAGCAGACCAAATTCCTATTGGTCAGTCCCTTTCAAGGGCTATTAATGCCATCTAAGGCTGATTTGGTTTAATAAAAATGTTAGATTATTTTGAAGATAGCTTACATGGTCACGCCGCTAAGAGGTTTTTTTTATCACGTCTTCTTTAATACAAAAAAACATAACAATACTGGAACATTTTTGAAGAAATACCTTGTCTAATGTGGTTTGTTATCGTAAATTTTTTACTTTTAACACATTAAAAGAACCTTTTTAAACTTGTTTAATACATTAGTTCATTTTTCATTCCATGTTTAAAACCAACTGACATTTCTATTTCAGTGAGAAGTGTCGAGTTCCGGCCTGGTGTGACAGGATTCTGTGGAAGGGGAACGGGGTACGACAGCTGAGATACGACGCTCATCCTCGGTTACGTGTCAGTGACCATAAACCTGTCAGCGCTTTATTTGATGCAGGGGTAAGTCTAGATAACACTGATTTTATTGTTTTATCCTTCAGAAAACAAGGTACAGAACATGTTTTTTTCAAAATTTTCTTTTTGACCTGAGGCAACAAAATACACTTGACCAACACTTTAATAGGTGATTGGAACTTTTATATGCCCGAGGAAAAATGATTTGGATTTCGCTGCAAAGCCTAGACAGGTCATTAGTCACAAGGTACATACTTTTGGAAGTTGACTTACATCAAAGATTTCATCAACTTGGACTCTGCCTGTGGTTGAAATGTTGTCCTAACAGTGCTAACCAACAACTCACTTACTCATCCACTATGAATGAGAGAATTAGAATTGAAGCCATCATAAAATATACTTTTAATGGTTAGATTTTGATTGGAATCTTGGCATAGCTTTTTAACACCCAGTTTGAAGAGCTTCAAAGTTGGTTCTTTTCATCAAAACATCAGGGCTCCAGATAATTATTTGGACTCAGGGCTATTTCACTCCTCAAAATAAAAATCGAGGGGTAAAATTACCAAATGAAAAAAAACCAGGAGTATTTCAAGGTCTATCATTTTCAAATCCTCATTTCAAGTTAGCATCTTTTTCATCTTTGCATCATTGATTATAATATTTTCCACATGTTTAATCTGTAAATAAATGAGTGATATCTCTCAGATGAAATATAAACTTGGTAACCTTTGTTTTCATACAGGTTGGCATAAAGTTGGCTACTATTCGAGATGTAACGATTTATATTATAGACATGTAGAAATGAAATTTGTTTTGACAAGTCTTGATCACTCCTGTAAACAAATATCTGACTCGTATTCTGGGAAAGTTGTGCGTATCTGTCACTCATTGATTTAATTCTTAATGCGTATATCTGAATTACCTGTGCGTATTTTACATAAATGTGGGACTGTTAGGCATAGATGAATCTTGACAATGTTTTTAACATTTTGTTCAAAAGAACAGTGAAAATGGCTATGAAGTTTCCATCTTGGTTATCTATTCTATTTTATCATATAAACAGAAATTATCTTCACAAGATAATCATGAAAAGCGTAAACAAAAGCATTGAAGATCAAAGCATTAATTGTAAGCAAAGCAAATTTTGAATCAGGTAATAATATTTTGTGTTTAGAAATGTCTATTTTAATCGCTTATAAAGATCATTTTTATTAAATTGTCAGTGATGCTATCTAATGTCATCTGTGTAATGTTGAATACCTCTGCAGACATTAAACCGTTACTGTGAATTAATTTGGGAAGACAACATCAAAGGCTATGGTCCATAAATCTCTCCTGTAGGTGTTCCTTTTTGGTTTTTTTCCATGTCACTCACCAAAGATATTCAGTTCTTTAAGAATTTATCAATGATGTGTATCGTAAGGTAATAAATCTTTCTATGTTATTATACATCAAATGCCAATGTGACTACTCGGGTCATTGACTGTTTGCAT